>CM032798.1:6797500-8250000 GCA_019155185.1 Beaufortia kweichowensis | reverse complement strand
TGACTTGTAAATCAGATCAGTTTAGGCTTAATTCTTCATTTAAGTGAAACTTCAACTGAAACCAATTATAAGCTTTTAGACGTCAGTCGAGTTCCAGCAATGAGACTGTAAGTTCTGAGGGTGAAAGTTGATGCTTCAGCAAGGCTAAGCTAGCCACTTTGTCCAAAGGGTGACAATGGACTCTGAATGGGTGGAGTGAGACTAAGAGGCCGGATTCAGTGTTAATACGGCCAGAGGGAAAAGGGAATGCGATTGGGAGGTGCAAGGTGAAACCTGGTGAGAATGTGCCAGAGATGAGGTCATGTTGTGTGAGTGTTTCTGTGCGGGCCACAATGAATAGCCTAGGCTACAATGAGCAACAAGCCAGGAACTCAAAGGCGGCGTATGATGTCATGGGAACTTGTAAGTTGCTACTGGGTAAAGAGAGAAAACAGGGAAATGTTTTGGAGATGTTTGTGTCCATGTTCGTGTATTAATATAGATCAGTGTGGAATCTTGTCTAAATGAAAGCATCTTTTTTTTGTTCCCCTGTTGAAATTAAAAAATAATATTTTGGCGTTGAGATGCACCTCCTTTTTTTATGCATTAGCAAAAAATTAATTTCCATTATGAGTACGTTTAATAAAATGATTTAAAACCTTTTAAGCAAATATGTAAACTTGCTATGAGAAGAAATGGGCGGAGACAAGAGGAGCATTGTTGTTGGTGTGCGGGAGGCTGAGTCGTTTCCAGTTCCTCAGATCTTTTAGACAGTGGCACTTGACCTTCTCTGGTACTAAAGGAATATGACAGCCGTGAAGCTGAAGGAAAAAAGCGAAGAGAGACAAAAGCCACACAAAGTGCAGCCTGGCACCAAATAGTTAGTTTGCAATCAATGTCAGTCATCCCTCCTGTAGAGACAGTTTGATTTCTACTTTTCAAATGAGGCGTTTATTTCAAGGCCTGATAATAGGGCGGCGAAATTGAAATTGGCAGCTCGACAATCTACAGATAATAGTGCACTGCACAGGAGATCATGTGAATGGTGCTTTTTTACCCCCTTTTTGTCCAAGACTTGATAGGGGGGAGCATTTTGCGTGGGAGTGTAAACTTGTTTGTGTGTGTATGTGTGAGAGGAAGAAAGAAAGATGTTAGAAGTTTTAAAAATAGTGTAAGAAAAGGTAAAACTAGACGGAAAGCATGTAATGTTGGAAATGGGATAGAAGTGCACTTGGTGGGCAAGACTGAAGGGGGGTAGAGCTCTTTAATGTTCCTGGCAGAGACCCAACGGAGGTCTCAAGGTTATCCTGGCTTTGCAAACTCCCACGGGAAAGGTGGTGGAATGAGGGGAGGTGGCTGGGCTGGACGGAGGTGGAGGGAATGGGGGGATGAACTACAATGTTTTTTAGGAGCAAAGCTCATGAACCAGGGGCATGTAATCCAGGGACCTGGCCTTGCTTGAGGTGGAGGTGCAACTTGCAACATCTGCTTCACAAATGCTTAACACATTTGCATAACAATAATTGCAAAGTATCTTAAAGCTTTTCTATGTAATACAGTAAAATGTTTTATATTTAACCTTTAATCTGCATATTCTTAATCTATATATTTTGGTCACATGCATTTTCAGGGTTTATAGACTAATTAACAAACAATTAGAACAAGTTCTCCCAGATTTCAAAACAGGGCAGTAAAATCCTTACCTAGCTATTGATATGTAAAATAAGGTGAAGGTAAAGGTTAGTTTTTCAGCAATCACTGCTGTTTGTTTACACTCTCCCAGTGCCTGTTAAAGTTAATTATGCAAGACATTACTGTCAACTAAAGTGGGCCTTCAATAGTTTATCTACTGTAAACAAGAGGATTCCCTAAAAAGGAAACAGGCAGGTTTATTCACCTTTAATTTAAATGCAGCAAGATCAAGATCCTTTTTGTAAACAAAAACCAATTCCTCAGCCATTGTGTGGAGAATTTTTCTTTATCTGCAGGGTTTGGTAGATACCATCAACAGTGAAGGAAAGACATCTATCAGTGATCAACTATCTTAAACTTTAAAGAATTTCCTCATACTGTGAAAATACAAAATATGCATGTGGTGTGAGAGAGTCTCGGTTTCATTTATTTTACATTACCTAGACACTTTTATCCATGGCATTCAAGCTATACATTTTATCAGTATACGTGCATTCCCTAGAAATCAAATCTATTACATTTGCCCTGCTAACACGATGCTCTAATAATTAAACTACAGTAACACAATTTAAAATATTAACTATATAGACATCACATTCAGCATGTATAAAAAATGGTTCTGTATGCATTTGTTTTATTTTGAACGTGTGTAGTCTCATCATTAGCAACAGCGCCCGTGGCTTGTTAATTCACTCACCACCCAAACCAGTTGAGCCTGGCAGCCAGAGATACTCATACTCACGTCATGACCCATGACCCAGTCTTTGCTGCCTCCTCCACACAATCACACAGCCCCTGGTACGCCGCTCCATGGGAGAGCGCTGCATGGAGAACTTGGCTAAGCTTTACTAAAGATCCCCCTAAGGCACGCGCTTCTCCCCTGCCTCAGAATCTGCAGCAGGAGCCGAAGCGAGCCCGGAAAGGCGTGAATCACCACTGCGTCAGGCATCTGTTTGAAAAACTCCCCAGCTTCTGCTAAGTACAAAACGAAGAGCGCTGATGTCTGCAAGGCTCACGGTGACCCCGGGTGATCTGTGTATGTATGTGCGTGTGTGTGAAGGTGTGTTTTTGTCTTAGGGAATTTACATGTAGGTGTGTGCAATGTGTGCCCGAAGTGCACTGTGAATCGACGCTTTAGCCTGTAATCCCCTCAGGCCCTGGAGGCTGTACTGTTCAGATCTCTGCTGCTGCGTGTGAGTTGTGGCGGCTATGTTTCACCACTTGCTCTTGTGAGGGGAGGCGGGCGCTGCTACGTCTGCTCCGTGGGAAGACTGCTGGAGGGTCTCCAAAGCATCTCTCACTCCCCTCTCTCATCTCTCCCACCTCTTATTTCTCTTCCTTTCTCGCTCTCTGTACTAGAAGGGTCTTGGTGCCGGAACAAACTTCGGCCTCTCACATTTTTTGCTTTAGCAAATAGTTGTCTTCTCATATCTTGGTTACAGGCAATATTAATCATACTGGAAAAACACAAATATGCAAGCGAATATACAAATAAACCCAAGGACATTTGTTTGCCAGTTCATTAACTTTTTGCTCACTTTTCTGCCAATGTTATGCATTTTGACATTATGTGTTTAAGATGACCCCTTAAATGAGGCTGACACTATGATATCTCCTATTGCCTGCCATATTTAAGAAATCTCTATGAGCCGTCAACAGCGAATTTCTTTCGGCAGCTGGTATTCATCAGTGGCTTACACATTAACTTTACACTGGCTCTGTGATTGCAGCCCAGCTTGTTTGGGAGCATGCTATCTCCCACTTTCTCACGTACTTTAGTCCTGATTACATTATTGCTGTGTGTGGACAGCCATGCTTGAGAGACCTCGATAAAGATATGATTCTGACAGAGAGAACAGCGGGGTGGAGTTGCACTTGAAGAGGGTTGCATGGGGAAGTGTGTGTGTGTGCTTACGTGATAAACTGAGATAGATAGAGAGTGAGAGATAGAGAGGCCGAAAGAGAGAGAGAGAAAGAAAGAGAGAGAAGTAGTGACATGTAGTTTTTGAACCAACCATAGACAATTGCTCAATAAGCACAAGTGAGAGCTTGTGCTTGTGAGTAAATGAAAGTGTTGCATTTATTATAACTAACTATCAATGCTCCTTAAACATAGTGGCACAAAGAATAATAACGTTTATGCAGTCATGCAAGCATCAGTTAGTTCAGTGCGTCTGTGGTTCATACACAATGAGACAATGAGCCTACTTTCTTATATAGACACAATAAAAGCATGATCCCACAAAAGGTAACACTGCAGGAAAACACACACGGGACTGGCAGCGTCCAGGTGCTCAGGGGGGTAAAGGGAGGGACAAGGTAACCTGCCCGTAATTCAATGCACCCTCTAGATCCCTCGTGCAACACGAGCATGAGAAAGTTACTCATGCGGAGAAGAAAGGTTTCTGAATCTACCGGTCTTTGTCTGCTTGACATCAATACATTTGTTTTGCGAGTCCTTTACAAGTGTGAGAAAGAGCGATAAATCTGTTTCGCAGTGTAAACAAATAGGGAGCCCATGTACTTATAACCATTAAAATCATAGTAACCACAAATTTGCTATGGTTCCACATATACTTTAACCATGATATTCTAGTAAAATTATGACAAAAACATGGTTATTTAAACTTTTATTATAATAACCATAATTAATTTTCCTAAGCGACTTTCCAGTCGTGTTCATGTTATTGTATAAGTACCCAGTCAAGCTGTTTTAATTACACATTATTATTTTTATTAGGCCTGCTTGAGTAATTAACGCAGTTACGTTACGTGGACAGTGTTATGGTGTTGCTAATTGTACAGCGAAATGTAATTGAACGCACGCGTAATATTCCAGACTGTTCAGCAGCCTGTCATTATGATGTATCACACTCGTGAACTGCAGCCGAACCCCCGGCGCTCTGTCCCGCAGACGCGCGCTAAAAGCCGGCAGCAGCAGCGCCTTCCCCCGCCGCTTGCGCGCCACGTGTCGCGGGAGCCGCAGCAGCTGGAGACTCTCACCCCTGTAAATGCGCATATCAGAGGGCTGGCTGGCAACCCACTCACTCCAGCCAGCGCATTTCCTTTGAGTGGATTATGACAGACCGTTAACTGACAAGTCTGTTTGTTTATGATAGATGGCAAATATATGCAATAGATATTTACGTCATCGTTGTACTTTCATGGTCATCTAACCTACATTTCAACATTCTGCATTTTTATTTTCCAGTGTTTACTTTTACCTTTCACTCATGCACACTATGTAATGTTTCCAACGTCATTGGTTTGATTATTTGTTTGACTTTGTTATTAGAGTTTTTATTACACGGGATGAAGTGCAGGGAAAATGCATTAATTAAGTTTTTGAGCCTTTTATTTTTTGTTGCGATCATAAAACATGACCTAAATTAAAGCCGCTCCTGTCGGACGCAGTCAAGGACGCTATCCGTGCCGCGCACGCTCTCGGTCTGAAATATCTTCACACTGGCTCGCATTCCGATAAGCCCGATCGAGCTCTCAGTAGGCGTGGTTTTCCCAGGCTTTTAGAACAGCAGCTGCTATTTACCTTCCCTCTAATGTAAACCACCACCGCCACCCCTAGCCCGCCAGCCAAACCTCAACCACCGCGGTAATAAAACATCCTGGCACGTGCTCCACATTCACAATAGCGTTCGCGAGCCGACAGATGTCAAAATGCCAACAGCAGCGACGTGCTTAAAAAATACTGTACTGCCTTACTGTCAAATAACAAATAAATAAAGAAATGTTTACATTTTAAATAATAGACATTGCTCTTCTATATTAGTCAACGTGCATTTAGTCTGAGCAAACTTAAATTACATTAAAAATATTTCTGTAACTTATAATTTAGCACATTTTAGTAGAAAGGTAAATATTGTCCTAATGCCAGACTTCTTATTTTGATTGACAAACTCAACAACATTTTTTAATCTAACATGCTATTCATATATCAATATTTCAATTGCAAACCCTTTATCCATTATATTGAATAAACTTTTTACGCAGGACGTCTATTTTTGGTTTAGTCCTTAAGTTTCAGTGTAAGATGTGTATTGAATTATAATGACAAAGTTTGCCGTTTCTATCCGGAGACTGGCTCTTAAGTGTTAATATGTAAACTGAATGATTGAAGGCAGTCCCGGTTGTGCCCTAAACCCAGCCGCGCGCCATTGGCCACCCGCTCAAACGCTAAACAACCAATGGAGGGGCGCCGACCACGAGCCATCCTCCCCTCGGGCCGCGTGTCCCTCACGCTGATTGGTAGAAAGTTACTGTGGGAAAGAAAGTTTGGGAAGTTTCACACGAGCCGTTCGCGTGCAGTCGGAGATATAAATAAGACCAACACGACGCTGAGGTAGGCAGTTGCTACGACCGCTGGCGAACGGTGAAATCAGAGACTGTGACATCATTGCCGCAACAGTTGAACCCGGGACACTTCGTGAGGATATCCATTCATATCTGGAACTGTATCGGCGTACTTACGATTTACTCTAGCTGAAGACATTACACGGAAGGATTTCTTTTTAAAATCTCTAAGGATATTCCAAGAGAAGATGCCTGCCGATATCATGGAAAAGAACTCCTCTTCTCCGGTTGCCGCGACTCCGGCAAGCATGAATACTACACCTGATAAACCCAAAACGGCTTCGGAGCACCGAAAGGTACGTTAAATTACATTACGCATTTATTTCCAAATGCTCATCGCGTTGCGGGACATTTAAGTATAGTTGGCAAAGTGGCTGCAAACACAGAATACAATTTGACGCATGTTTCTTTTTCTTTTTAGTCTTCTAAACCCATTATGGAGAAAAGAAGAAGAGCAAGAATCAACGAAAGCTTGGGACAGCTGAAAACGCTGATCTTGGATGCTCTGAAAAAAGATGTAAGTGCTATAAATCCGACTCTCCGAGTCGTACAGATAAATATTCTGGGTTAAATGTTGATGTTTCGCTTTATGTGGACCCCTGTCTAAGTCATACTCTATTTTAATACAGAGCTCCAGACACTCTAAACTTGAGAAGGCGGACATCCTGGAGATGACAGTGAAACATTTGAGAAACATGCAGCGGGCACAAATGACTGGTATGTCCCCATTGAAAATAAATTGTTTCTTGAGATCTTCCAGACACTCGCCTGCGTTACTTTAAAAACAGTTTAAACATTTGTAACACTTACATGTTGTGAAGAAAGCTAAAGAAATCCTAGATAGTTTTATTAATGGCTTGAGGTCGTTTCATGTATCTAATGTTTTATTTCTTTTACTAACAGCTGCCCTGAATACGGACCCAACCGTTCTTGGGAAATACAGAGCTGGATTCAGTGAATGCATGAACGAGGTGACCCGGTTCCTGTCCACCTGTGAAGGGGTTAACACCGAGGTCAGAACCCGGCTGCTGGGTCACTTAGCCAGCTGCATGACACAGATCAACGCCATGAATTATCCAACACAGCACCAGATACCTGCAGGGCCTCCTCATCCGACCTTCAGTCAGCCAATGGTACAAATCCCAAACGCGACTCAAGCCAACGTTGTACCCCTTAGTGGAGTCCCCTGCAAAAGCGGCTCTTCTTCCAACTTGACTTCTGACGCAACAAAAGTATACGGAGGTTTCCAGCTTGTGCCCGCAACGGACGGACAATTCGCTTTTTTGATCCCCAACGCTGCCTTTGCCTCAAACGGCCCCGTTATTCCAGTGTATGCCAACAACTCGAACACACCGGTTCCGGTGGCCGTGTCTCCGGGAGCGCCGTCCGTCACGTCAGATTCCGTTTGGCGGCCTTGGTAGACTATAACAAAAAAACTCTTATAAAGACTCCTTAAGACAAATGACACTTGTTTTCTTTGTTCAGCGTTACTTTTTGTTCTTTTTGTATCAAATGTGTTTTAAGAGATAATGCACTATATTTGTATAGCTCTAAATGGAGAGAAGTTCATATTGAAATAAGTTTTGTATTGTTGAATTCCGTTCATTGCATTTTTATATTTGCGGTATCTTTTCTACGTTGTGATGCCAAAGATATGTTGAATGCGCTTTCAAGTTTCTTCTTTTTGGAAGACAAATAAATGAAATATAAAAAACGTCTGCCTCAGTCTTTAGTTTTATTTATAATTTAATCGTAATCGTTTAAAAACTTGAAAGAACCAGTCGCTTGTCCGAACACGCAAAACACTATGCAATGTCTGCAAAGCAGCTTGTTTCTCGTTTCTCTTAAACTTTTCCGTAAACTCGAAAACACTTTGCAAGTAAACTGATGTTAAATCACGGCATTTCAGACTTGCAGTCTGAGAGTTTGCAATCAGCCTCTCTATAAAGTGGACTTTGTTAGCACACTTTAATACACTTAGGAATTGTTTTAGATTATTTTTACGCATTTTTATCACTATGCATGTTTACATTTCTGATACACCTAAAATAGTCCTAAACCAGCATCTGGAATTAATAAAATAGGGGATTTGTAAAAGGCTACAATAAAAATTAACTATTATATCTTAAGATTTTTTAACATGACAAATTGAGGATAATTAACTTATATCCACACAGAAAAGTTTTTTCCTAAGTTGTAATATATTTTTCGTTTGCTCGTATATGCGTTTTTTGTGTGAGAGAGGCCGTAAGCAAGAGTGCATTGCTGAATAAGTGAGTTTTCTAGATTCAGCAATAGTCTCACAAGCTTCCGATACAAAGTTTACTTGCAAAGGTAACAGTTGCAAAGCCTTTTATTCCACAGCCTTATAACGCCCCCTAGCAGTGCAAGCGTGAACTACTGGTGCATGGCCTGGTAGACGCTTTTGAGAGTCTTTAGTAAAACCAAGCCATATTATTTTAACATTGAAGTGTTTTGTATTACATAAATCTCATTTAAAACATGAAATAACCCTAATACATCAAATTATTTTCAGCCATTTTTAGCAATCGTTTAATTTTATTAAAAGTATATTGATTACAAGCTGTATTACTATAGTACCACAACCACAAATGTGATAAATTCATGATTGTTGTGGTGAGACCGTAGTAAATTGGTGGTTGCTATGGGTTTACTCCAAATTAAAACAAAAACTATTGTTGCTGTCCTGAGAAATGTCTATGTAAAGCACTTGTTTGTAATGCTTACTTTAGTTCATACACACTCCAGATTTCTGTGATTCTCGGTCCGTGTGGACACAGAGGGTGCTGAAATGTTTATACCCAACTCTTAATGACTTTTTTGTGTAACATGGGAAAACACTTGGCATGATGAAACGTTTCCTTCTTGATGCGTCCCTGTGTTTCCCAGGTGCATGCTGCCTGAAGCAATTCCAGTGTGGCCGTTTTTTAAAGGGGGCATTGCAGGTGTTTGCAATTACTTGCCATGAGGCACAAGTGTGGATAAGTGCAATCATGTCGAATTTCCATCACACCTTTCTCGGTGCCGAACTGTAGCGATTGAAACCACATGTTAGGAGAAAGCATGGGTGTGCTCATCCAGATATGCAGGCAAAGTGTACAGTTGGTACCTTAACTGCAAGCACACCACCATCTCAACAAGTCTTCAACATTGTGGTGGGCCGCGCATCATTTCCTGTTTATTCCAAGGTCACAGCTGGATTCAGAAGCAAGCGGCGCAACCCAGAAAACATGCAGCCACCACCCGCCCCCTTCGGGCCTGCCGACAATGGCACGCCTCCCCCTACCCACCTCGATGCAGACCCGCTCCTGGAGGACAGCTTTACGGGCGTCTCAGGTTACCGGCGTACTGACCACTGTGCCGGGGCGCCCGTGCACATGTCACAACATGACCAGGGGTTAGCCACCATGCATGTCAATTAACTTTTCCCACACTCTGCAAATGCAAGAGGCTTCAGAGGAGAAGAGAAAAAAGGAGAGAAAAATAAAAAGGGCTAAACGAAAGCCCCCTCTCTGCTTCCTTCTTGGCTCCTAAGTGTTACCATATGGCGTGATCTCTCTCTCCCCGTCTTTCTCTCTCTTTCTATCTCTCTCTTTCTCCTGCTTTCTCTCTCTTAACTCGTCATCATTACCGCCTTGTCTTTGATTGTAGCTTTGACAAGCCTGGGATTTATGATTTAAGCACGGGGATTGCTGTACCAAGCTCTGGACTCACTATGCAGCCCTTCTCCTCTCTCTCTCTTTCACTTCTCTTCCCTCTCTCGCCCAGCAGTTGCAGGGGAAAGGCTGTTTTCTGGCAGGAAATGAATAGCTCCCAGATGAGCGGAGGAACCTGAGAGGTCGTGAGAAAGAGGCGAACCCCCTTCGCACAGCCGGCGTACTGCCAGCCGCCGGGGGAATGTGGGAGAGCGCCTCTCTGACACACGCATCAACTCTCCTGCTGCTTGCCCAAACACCCCACCGCCCGCCTGCTAGCGAGCGCCGACACATTAGGTCTATCTAAGGGGGGTAAAGCAGAGCTGGTTAGGGCAGTATGTGGGTAGTTAGACAGCAGAAGTGTGTATGAGGATGAAATGATGCTGTAACAGTAGGAAAAGTTAAGTTAAATGTGCTTTAACTGTACCTGTGAAATGTACCTGTTAAGGCACAAAAGATTCAAATTTACATTTACTTATTCTTACATGGTATATATATATATATATATATATACACATTCTATATATACATTCTATATATACACATTCTATATATACACATTCTATATATATATATATATATATATATATATATATATATATATATATATATATATATATATATATATATATATAATGTGTGTATATATAGAATGTGTATATATAGAATGTGTATATATAGAATGTGTATATATAGAATGTGTATATATATGTGTGTGTGTGTGTGTGTGTGTGTGTGTGTGTGTGTGTGTTTGTGTGTGTATATATGTATATGTGTGTATATATGTGTGTATATATGTGTGTGTGTGTGTGTGTGTGTGTGTATTATAATGGCACGTTTCACTGGTGTTTTCTGTAAAAATAAGACCAAACTTTGCTTGACACCAACAGCCTCTAAAGAACTTTTTCTAGTTCCCAGAAAGGAGCACCAATAGTGTTTCCATACTAACAAGAGCAAATAAGGATTAACGTGAGTGACCATTGAGTAATTAAACTGGCACATTTGGCACGGCGAAGGAAAGAGATAACGAGAGCTGTGCAACATACAACTTGCAGGCGAACACGAAAACATATACATGATACAGATAAAATTAGGCATGAAATTATGATCCTTTAGTTTATGACAAGGACGCTATTTAATATCATTCAAACATTTACTGTATTACTGCGAAAACCTACAGTTTCAAGTACAGGAAAGACAATACACTTTGTTTTGGCAAAAACACTTTTGTTTCTCAACTTTATAATGCTCAACTTATTTTGTTTAGCAACTTGTTATATTTTGGCAAATCTAATGTCAAAACATTTGGTATGAAAAAATAAAACAGCATTGATTTAAGACAGATTGTTGTTTCGACAACAATGTTTTTTTATGTTATTGTGTATATGTTTAGCAAATCAGAAAGAATGTGTTTATGATACATACTGTTTTTTTTATTACATTTGGACAATGTATGAGACATAGGGAAAGACCTTGAGCTAAATTTGAGCCGCAACTCAAATTCATACTTAAAGGGCTAGTTCACCCAAAAATGAAATGATTATTATTTGCTCACCCTCATGTCATGTCAAACCTGTATGACTTTTTTGCTTCAACAGAACACAGAAGAAGATATTTTGCAAGACGCTGTTAACCGGCACCCATTCACTTTCATAGTATGAACACAAGGTATAATGGAAGTCAATGGGTGCCGGTAACCAGTTTTTTGCAAAATATCTTCTTTTGTGTTCCACAAAAGAAAGTGTCAAATACAGGGTTTCAATGACATAAGGGTGAAACAATTATGATATAATCTTCATTTTTAGGTGAACTATCCCTTTTGCAATACATTGATGCATTACCCACAAGTCTACGGATCTAACTCGGATTATATTTTGATTTAATAGTCACAAAATATGATTGCCAATTTCAGTGCAGCTCAGAAAGCAAAGACTTATTTTCTAAATCATCGGTTGTGCGGATGTAATTTAAAAAGTTAGTAGTTGTTATGTAATGTTGAATGTAGTGATTTATCTTTTTGGTTTTTGGTGTAGTTCTTTTCCTGTATATCAAGTTCTTTTAATAAAAAAAGGAATAATTTCCTTTGTGGATATCAAAAGTCTCCGGTGGTTTGTGCGGACAAAATTTACTGCCACGTTTCTCTTTAATCTGAATCCATTACATATGTGATGTCTATGGTCAAGGAAAGACGGATATGAATGTCAATGAACGAAAAGATTTCAAGCAGGTGTGAGGACACATGTTTCCTCCGATGGGTCAGAGTAAAATCTGCCATTGGGCCCTTGGGAAGCTCCTAGGATGATTGCTGGACACAGATACAAAGTAAAGACAATATCTGTATTCTTATAGTGTTATAATCCTATTTCGAATATGATGGTGTACAATATCTGAAGCAAATATTACTCTAAACAGTTTAGTGGTACTACTATTTTAAAATCCCATACCTAGTTGATTTGTTTTTCTTATTCTGTTCTAGACTTTTCAGCACTAGATACAGAGGCTTCAGTCATGCTAAAGGTTCAATGAGCTTCTGAAACAGGGATGTGAATGGCATTATCCCTCCGCCTCTCACACGTCCACGCAAAAAGGTTTAAGCCGCAGCGGTGCTTCCGTGGGCCACTGTTTAATCCCCTTTCTTCTATAAAACCAGTGGCGGGCCGCTACATTGCTGGGCAGTGCGATAGTGCACTAGTGTGACAAGCTGTTAAAGTGCCATGTTGCCACCTTTGTGTGTGAGAATCTGTGTGTTTATGTGTATGGCAAGCTTTTATTTTTGCCAGAAATCATTCCAGGAAGGTGTTGTGATGTGACACCCACTTTTGCTGTTACACTGTTGCTTTTTTGCATCAGACATAATAAGGTGGGCAGCATGTTTTGATGGGGGTGGGCATGCTGAAATTGTCACATGTGCAATGTTTTGAAAGGTTTCTTTCTTTCTCTCTCTCTCTCTCTCTCTCTCTCTCTCTCACCAGGAGGTTAGCAGGTTATATGCACGGGATAGACAGATAGACGTTGATGAAGAGGTAATTAACCCCCGTTTTAGAACCTACTAATGCCCCCTGGTGGCTTGAAAAACTTATTGCAATGCAGACAGTTGTATGTTTCTTATTAACGAGGAAACATTTGATGCAAAGCTATTCATGTATACACAGCCCCTCCAGACTTCAGGTTCAACAGTTTTACAGTATATTCTTTGTGCAAAATGTTAATTCTAACTGCAAGCAAGCCCACCTGGTCTTCATTGAAATATGTTCTTGTTTCAGAGGTCTGAGGGTAACAGGAAACCCAAGCTCTGATGGCCTCCAGAACACCATCGGTACCTGGCCTGGGACAGAAATTTAGCTGGGTAAAGGGATGCATAAAGAAAGCTTTATAACTGTAATACAGTTGTCAGGGGTAAATGTGGCATAAACTGACCAACGTATAAATTCTCTATATTAATACACCAAAGATTTCACATGTACTAAATTAATTATAATATATCTATACTATTTATTTTATATAATTTAACTTGCTAAACGTTTTATAATACTATATTATCACTACTACTACTTACACTAATATTTATTATTATTGTTATTATTATTAATAATAATAATAATAATACTTTGATAATAAAACTTTATTTGTATAGCATCTTTTAAGTGTTTTACGGGGCAGATGATGTACAAACAGATGTATTTCAGATTAAATTCAAGTAGCATAATTTGAAAAGCATTGCATTACCAGTAAATATCACAGGAAACAAACTAAAACATACAGATTAAATGCAGAATAAGTTGCTTCAGTTAAAATCTTCCAAAATGTGTAAATAAAAAATCTAAAATTAGATTAAATAACCAAATACAATTTACAAAGGACATATTATACAAGCAAATAACTGTAATAAATACAAAATAAAACCTGAAAACAGTTTACCAGAATATTTGTAAATATTCAACATCATACAGTATTTTTTCAAGCGGACGACTGATACATATACAGACATCTTCAGTGTAACAGTTCTGCCTCTACAGTAAGTGTACATATACATAAAAACAATAAACAGAAAGAATATATATATCCATCATCAAAAGGGATCAAACAGTCAGTATTTTCAGCTGACTGAAGCGGTAGACTGAGTATCCTGTTCCCATGTGCTTCAATGCAATGTGGCTTCCTTTTAGCCCTGAAAGCCAGAACCCTCTACAAACGGTGTCAGAGTAATAAGCAGTGACTTGAAATATGTGGCGTCATTGAACTGCGGTTTCTGTGACTAATGTTTCTATAATCCTCCTTTGAGCGGTGCCCTGTCTCTAGAAGGCATCAGCGGTATTCATTTGGTGTAGCCTTTTAGGTCAAAATCTGCCTTTATTAGCATAATTTGGGTGGACTTTCTATGCATGAGGCTTGGGAGAATATTAATAATAGTCAAGTTGTATTAGCTTCTCTGTATAACTGTGTGATCCCCAGCGAAAGCAGGAACGATTCGAGTCAGATGGCAGGAGATACGATTGTTTCTCTGTCACTGGCTCACAGATGCTCGTGTTTCATCACTTTCTTTGTCATGATGCGGTCATATTCATTCAGGCTCCACACATTCATTTTCTCTGGACTCACTGGGAGGTTAGTAGAAACATCTGTGTATTTGTAGAGGTTGCGTCTTCTGATAGATTGAAGTTTTCTTTGGGTTTAGACTTGGTTTTACAGTCTTTTGGTGTTTCTTTGCCAATATAAATTCATTGCATTGACTCCTTCCTGTACTGTCTGAGAACTGTATGTCTCATGTCCTGCATATCAATGCAGACTGCCGTAAAAATGTAGATGTGCTGTATAAAAAAAGACCCTTCTTGCTTCATTTATAGACATTTAGGGGGATCTACACTCCCCTTTCAGGCCACACTGTTAAAACCAAAGCCTCCTTCTATAAAGGTTTTAATGCTACAGTTCATTTTGCCATCTCACCTCCCAAAAAATCCCTGTAAATCTCGACCTTTTGTCATGGCAGCAACAAACCTGTAGTTCTCAGAATTCCTTTTGACAGCATGTCGTGCAGGCCAGACATATAGAAATCTAACAAGACTTTTTCCTCTGCTTGTCTGGTTGAATGTTGAAGACAGACATGTAACCATGGTGAGATGATTGTAAAGCTCCACAAAACAATGGAGGAAAAATTGGAAAAGGCTTTAGTTTCTTGGCTAGTAATAGATGTAAAGAATATTGGAGTACTACAAAAGGGTCGGACACGGATCAGACCTCAGAAGAAAGTGGAACAGGTGGTCACTGAAAACACAGAGGGAATGTGAAATCATTCTGTGGTGTAGATTTCACTGATAGGAACCCAAGGGCTTATTTGCTGCCTTGTTCCTTAGGAAGCACAAAAATATTTTAACTTCTTATGTCCTGGGAAAAAAAGGACAAACATTTCCAGATCTCACTCTGCAGGGCTCTATTTAACCGAAGATAGCTGCAGACGGATCTACTCATGAGAACATCCTCGGTCTCAGATAAAGATAAATTTGAGAGACATAAAGACCTGAGCTTTCAATATTCATATTATTTGCATCATACAAAAGTTAAGATGACTTTAAGAAATGCATTAGATTGAATATAACAAATAATTAAATAATGAAAAGTTTTGAACTTTTGAAAAGAAAACATTTTAATAGTCAATAAAAAAGAACTGTGTAGTAAAAATTTTAGTAAAGGAGAGTTTTATTAAAATTCATTAAAACCATTTTAATGATAAATAAAAAATCAAAAACAATAAGTAACATTTGATTTAACATACAACTTATTCCACCTAGCATAAATCAAAATTTGATTAAAAAAGCTTTTTGCTTTTCTCACGTTTCCACAAATTGTGGGTCTTCTGTGCGTTGCGGAACTTGCGGATGAACTTGTGTTTGCCTGTTCATTCACACACCATTTTGTGTGTAATCATAGATTCATGATGACAGACTATCTGAGGATAAGACGGGAGTTGTTTAGTGTGGATGCTTCAGGTGTGAGATAAACTGGAAGTTTTGTGAATCTGATCTTGTTGTGCTGGACTGAGAGATGTGCGTGTATTGTTCTGCTTAAGTGAGCCCGAAGAATCCGTGTGGATCTGCGATGGGAGAATGAGCCCCTTTCATCACTTATAGCGTGCAGTTTCTCTCTTACACAGGAAGTTTTAAAAAAGATTGGATGCAGGCGCACTGTCTCTCACCCCATCCCCCCCGCATCATTTGTGCTCAATGATGGTACACGCACACGGTCATGCTGCCAGTGTAACAGGTTTTTAAGCCTGGAGCTTATGTAATTACGTCTAATGGTTTCCATTTCACATGTTTTAAAGCAAGACTTTGAGGTTAATTGTTTTTCTTTTTTTTATAGAAATATATATATGGGCAGTTCAAACCTTGAAATATAAATTCTCACAGAATATATTTATTTATCTGCTAGTTTTTTTACTAAAAAAATGTCTCTGAAAAATGTTAATACACGTGTTTTGGATGTGTCGTAAAAGAATGCACATTTTTGTCAGATGACAAACATATTTTTGTAGGATTTCTTTGCTTTAAAATGCACAAACCAGAAGCAACAATATCCAGCAAAAGGTAAAGAGAAGGCTCTTCGAAAAACAACGTTCTTTTCTTTTTCATGTGGCCGTTTATAAGAAATGTTATGGACAAGACAAACGAAAAAACTTTGATATAGTTTAATGTATCAAATAACTGAACAAACATGCAAAAACAAAACCATAGAGGCACGTGACAAAAACACTATCACGTGTGATGGGGTTGTTGATAGTGGCTGTTGAGAGGATCTCAATAGCTCTAAAATTCTCCCAAGGCTATGACCAGAGGGACCTGCACAAAAAAGGAGTTCCCTTATTAGGCCTTTGAGAGCACAGAGATAATAATGCCTATTTAACCTCAACATCTAAACCTCCAGCCCACTCAGACAAGATCTTGAAGAGAATTTAGAAAGGGCTCTGCTTTAGGTACTAATGAAGCTTGAAGAGCAGGAGAAATCCCTGCGGTGTAGCGCATCATGTTTCCCTCATGGCTTTCTCAAAAACTGTTTTATCTGTCATCTAACCATCCCTTTGCTGTCCTTCGGCCGCGCACGGATAGAGTGACTGTAGTAAAAGACGCGCAGCGCAGTTAGAGTCAGGGCTGTCAGAGGGGACCACCTGCATCGCCCGCATTTTCCTGTGGGATTATTCGGGGTGCGGGCCAGGGTCTGGGGGGTTGCTGGTGGAGGTCCCAGGGGTAGAGAGTGAGTGGCGTGGAAAGCTGAGCTGGCGTGAGGTGCCAGGAGGGTTCTGCCACATCCCGCACGTTCCCCGTGCTGCCCCTTCACAGTCACATTGGTTCCGTGCTGTGCAGCTGCCAACCCGTCTTTCATGGGCCGGCCGCCCGGGCTGTCTCTCTGAGGTGGGTGCTCTTTCACATTCAAAGCAGTCTTACAGAGTAACCGCACATTCCCATACAAAACCTCAAAGATCCCCCACGCACCCCCTCCTGCCCCACGCCAAGCTAGGCATAGCTTTCCCACCAGCGGCAGACCGGCGTGTTTACCCCATACGCTAATGTGAAGGAGATGGGCGAAGTCCTTCCATGTCGTGTCGTTCAGCGAGGGCACATTCCAAGCTTTGTGTTCCAAACCGTAAGAGTTGAGGGCTCTTAAGTTTTTAAACACTGTGACAACCACCAAAGTGACAAGTGTGGTCCAAAAACTGATGTGACAGGATTTCAAGTCAGTGGTACTGGAGCCTTATTATAAATACATGTGTGTGTGTGTGTGTGTGTGTGTGTGTGTGTGTGTGTGTGTGTGTGTGTGTGCGTGTGCGTGAGATGCGGTAGGCTACAGTGGTATAGGAGTTTATTGTAAATTTTACAAATAGATAAGCCTCCAATATGTTTACAGATCATTCATATTTATATTTAAATATAATTTTTTATAATGAATATTTATACTCTAATGTCAGGATTTTATAACAAAACTTCTGACCTGATTTTTTTCCCTAAACCCCAAAAATGAGTTGTTGAGAAAGTGTTCTCCTTACCTTCTGTCAGAATGATGTTGTTTAATATTGACCCACAGAAATAAGTAAAGAAAAACAAATATAAAATAAATAGTTGGTGTTCACATTTCCCCAAACTTTAATTAAGAGTTTTTCTACAGATAAAGTCAGTGAGTCACTGCATTCTTCTGTGCATGTTTTAGCTTTGTCTATACTATTTTTATTGTTTGTATTTATTTGGTTTATTATTGCTGAAGAAGTCACATTATAAATATTTACAGGGTAAGAATGCATCAACCAAACAGGAAACTCTTTCCAAGACAGATAGTGATTCATGCTCATTCATTCATCCTTCATGTGTCACCCTCCTTGTCTCGTTCTAAAATTAATAGTTTGTTTGGGTTAATTATCGTTGATCTCACCATTTCTTAACTGTTGATCTGTGTGTGACTCATTGGGACTGAAGTCAATGTATAATGAGTCCTTTTGGACTTTGCTCCTCATTCCCACAAACTCTCTATACTAATAATTGTTGGTATGCTTTTGTTTTGTTGCTGATTCAGCTAATTAGGGATTAACTCCAAGAGCCTTGTCTTGGGTCTTGGCAGTGCCACCTTTTGATGGAGCAGTTCTCAGTGCGTTCTGTGAACAGCCCTTTCAAACAGACCTTCATCAATTTCCCCTGGTCCTTTTCAAGGTGGCAGATTTGCAGTCCTCAGCATCCCTGGACTGTGATTGAATCACATTTGAAAGGAAGAACACATCTGAGAGCCCCCTGGTTTCTTAGAATCAAGCTGAATGGGTAAGGTGGGGGTCCTCTTAGATATTTATTGTGGTTGCCTCTTTTAGGGTACTCGCCTTATGGCAGGTTTGAGAAAATTCAAGCCTTAGACCTGGAGTGTGTCTTGTCTGCCTAAAAAACAGCAGGCATGCTCCCGGGCGCTCTGACATTCTAATCATAACCCTGATGGCGTGCCCGCTCGGAGCAGAACTCCACGAGCTCCTGCCATGCCAGCTCTCTTTGTGTGACAGGAGAGAAATGAAAATGGGATTAAAATAGTGGATAATGGAGGGAGAAAAATCTATTTCACTCCGCAAGCCACTGAGAGCTGTGGCTGCACTGCCATGCCGTGGAAAGTGTTGGAGGATATGAAGGAAAAAGCTTGACTGGATAACATTTCAAGTGGCATTTGTTTATTTGTATCTTATTTTGTAGGATCTTAATATGTTAATTTTATCTACTGGACAGCAGTGAGAGACTTTTGCTGTCTGAGATGTCTCGTGTTCCTTAGGTGTTTTTGTATTGTGAAGCAGACCTTATAAATCTCACATGGGCTTGAAAAATTTCTTTGATGTCTCATACTGTGCTGAAAGTCTGCAATGACTCATCATAAATGGAAATATGAACGCAGACATTTCTTGGCTCATTTCTGTGCTAATAATTTTATTGGCATTTTTTCTGTATATCAACAATAGACTTATTTGTGTTTATTTTTAGTTTTTTTCAAGACATTTAAGAGAAATATTTAAGACAGCATTGATACTTATATATTCCTGTAGATCCAATGTTACAGTTTTGATGCAAAGTAAGTTATATATATATATATAAGGATAAAAGCATCTGTCAGTGCATAAATGTACACAAATAAAATAAATGAGGAAAGTAATTAAAATCAATTGAAATAATACATATCACAACATCGTCTCCAAAGCTTTGCAAAAGCGACCACCGAACAATAAAATCTTTCTTTGGGCTTATCATTTGGGAAGTGGGTTGATAATTTCCTGCAAAACTTTGCATTTGCATCAGAGTCCCACAAGTCTATAGTCCGGAAGGAACTGAGATTCGCAAAGATCCTCGTGACAAGAGCATAGTGAAATTCCAGACCACTTGACAGCTCTCACCCTCTTGATTGTTTGCTTGGGCCGTGGTAATCTAATAAATGTTTAAGACTATAATCAATTTGCAATGCTTGACGGGCATCTCCACGATTCAACTTGTAAAAAAAAGAGAAAGAAATTCTCTTACAAAAAGAGTGAGTCTAAGAGAAATAGTCTGGCAAATAATGGCTCCTGGAGTATAAATCTTATTCATGACACACAAAGTGGTCATTGGGCGAATGGAGGCAAGAGCCGTGGCGCTCTCATTATCTGCTTGGCTTTCTTCTGGAGGGTTCTGGGATTGGCTCCCTTTGTGCGAAACAGCAGGTAGCAGAAGAGTGTCAGGTCAACTTGAGGGCCCCCACTTACCACCCCATCCGCATGCTCATCCTTACAGAAACCAACCTGTACTCCGATGTTGTAAAAGAGCAAAGCTGAGAGATTTCTGTGAGAGGTCATCTAGTGCGTTTATTAGGGTTGTAGCTTTAAAAAATAAATATGTGTAGTATGAATAGTTTTATTTTTTTCTGCAGTTTAGCTTTTTTACATCATAGTGTATGTATGAATTCATAGTATTGACCCTGATAATCTTATATCTCCTCTTGAGATTCAGAATTGATCTTAACGATGTTTTAAACTGTGCTTAGATTTCCCAAGATACCAAAATCTGCAATCACATGTTGCTATTTTCATAATTTCCCTGAAATGTAATTTTTACTGCACGTTTGCATCACTCATATTTTTCTTGCTGATTATGTATTTTCACGCACAAGTTCCCATACACTTTTGTTTCCAAGTTCAAGCGAAGAAACTGTGGTTGTCAACACCGAGGGTCTAGTCCTGAATGACATGCTTGATCTTGGCTGGATGTTACTGTATTGCTGTCAGTGCCAAAGCTGCATCCTGACTGCCTGGGGTGTCAAGAACCCACTCATTACAAAATCACAGACAGCCTTTTTATTCAGATTATAGTTGCACACTCCCTTTGATTTGCCTTGTCTCTGCTTTCGCCCTCATAGTAGAGAGGAGCGTCAGCCCTGTGGGAGGCTAGCTGTTCTCGCAGAATGTAGAATGGAGCTTCCCACTTAGCGCTGCAGCTAATCGAATAACAGCCCCAGCATGGTGCCCAGCGTGAGTGCTCTCCCAGCGGGATGGTGAGGGCAGCTCGACTGGGGTCTGCAGGTATTTTTCATCCCGCCTGGCAGGCGAGCTCCAGCATCCTGCTGCTGGAAATTAGTCGTCGACTGGCCTTTCTTTTTGCTGGTGTCAGGCGTGGGCCCCTGATGAGAGATTTGTTGATATGATAACTCGATTAGGCCTCGGGCTTGAGGGCATGGTGGCAGAGAGCCAGCGTGGGGAGACTCGTATTCGTCTGGGGGAGAGACGTTTCCACTTAGCAAAAGCTACGACTTAAAAACCGATGAATCGCTCTATTGGATGACAGAATAGGAAAGTAAAATCTCTTTGCTGTTTAAAATATGTCCCCTAGATTGTAATGCAAACTGAGATATAATCGAGAACTCTGTTTAGACTTTTTCCATCTTTGTCTTTCCTCATAAGATTTCAACAGTGTATTAAACTGTGTTTCAATTTACCTGCAAAAGTCAATGTTAACTCATTATTTTTCATCAAATTCTTCTAAGACAACATTATGAGCTTACCTTACCTTAGGCCAATCTTACTTTATGCCAATACAGTACTTTTCTTATTTTTGTCTATATATATATATATATATTTGTATTTTGGAAAACATTTCAGACAAATATGAATACTCAAATGAGACATAAATGAGTCTTCTAGGTGATGAGCAAACTTACAACAATAAAATTTTACTCTGGGTAGGCCTCAGGCAGGTAAGCAGAAGGCACAAAACTATTTGTGACCCAGTCTGTGAAAACCCAGCTAAAGTCACTTTTTGTGATTTTTCTTTGTGCTACATATAATCATTCTTCATAATGTAATGAACATTCTGTGAGAATTTAACATTGATATCTTTAATGTTGTCTGAGTAAGGTCATGTCAAATATTGAAATCATAGTGAAATTAATAGGTGAAATCAAACTTTGATGCTCGTTATCTCAGAATTAGATTTTTAGACTTTAGCCTGGTTTTCACAGACTGCGTCACATTTATTATAAATAAAGACAATCAAATACTATATTATATTATAATACATTACATTGTATTACGTTACATTTTATTATATATTGAAGAAAATATTAATGAACTTCCTCCTTGTACCCTGTACTTTTGGCAAACAAAAACCCAGTGCCCTAGCATCTTTAGATCTTTTTCATAGCCACAGTGGTATTATTTACCCCTCAACTGTACCGTTCAGTAGAATACTCAACACGCTCAACGGCCATTAATGTTTCTTGACCCTTAGGGAGTCCGGCTAGAATTTCTCCTATGCGAGAGAAGTGGGAACTTATTGGTGCACAATACTTTTCTTCTGCCCTCTCGAATTATTTGTGGCATGGCGTTTAGGGGCCATTCAGTCAATTAACTTCACATCTCCGCTTTACCAAACAACAGTGTCCAGCAATATGGGCAGGCTAAAGACCAAACAGAAGCCTCCCCTTCCCAGTTCAGCTATTGAAGACCTTCAGAAAAGACACCAAACAAAGGCCAACCCTTCTCTGTCTCGATGACTCCTCTCTTTGTTGCTCCTTCGGCCCTCATAAAGGAAGAGGGACGCTCTTGTTTGCCCAGGAGGTGGTTTAATGGCCCTGGGTGTAACAATGGGGCCACATTCAACCTCGCTAGAGAGACTCATTGTATGGGGCCGCTACCAAAGAGCCGGGTCCAGGGACATTCCCACTGGGTCTAGTGAATGGCAGCGAGGCATAGGGGGTAGACTCAGGGGTAGAAAGGCGCCATTGAGGTGATAGGCAGGTTCCATCTGCCCCCAGTGCCTCCTCACCTAGTCTTTCGGGAGGCAGGGGCCTCTCCCGCCACAATGGGCAAATTTAGTGTGTCGGGGTGGCTTAAAATGCTCACTTTAGAAGGAGCCATTGAGGGAAATATCAACACTGTGGATGGGGGTATTGGTTTATTCATCCATTCCGGCCCCTTTCCATTGACCAAGTTCCTTTTCCTTTCAGTTCCTTTCTCCATTTTCCCATTCAGAGCGCTTCTCTCATCCCGAAAACTTCAGACCACGCTATTTTTCCCATACCTTGCAAAGGGGCGGATGACAAGAATTAAGTTAGTTCTGCCACAGCCCCTCGTTTTTGTGCCTTATTGGTTGTGGCAGGTATCAGGGACAGTGATGAAATGGACCATTAATCAAAGCAAAAATTTAAGGGAAAAATATTGAAGTAGTATCTTGCATTAACAAAGTTTTTTTTAAACACTGCCATGTGGTTGCACTTGTACTGTACACATACAATACACCCAGTTGTATTGTATGTTCATTAAAAGTTATGAAAAGTTTCAGTATCATCAATTATCACATACTATGATAGGTAAATTTCAGTGTAGGCTCCATCCCTCCAGATGTGAATGAGAATACCATTGTGATACTGCACATAACGCAGTACTGAAATTAGTTTACCATGGTATTTATTTGGTTTAAAGGTAAATTACCTTTAAAAGTACCATTGTATTACTGTATCCTGGTACATGTAAAAAAAAAAACAATAATACATTGGTATTTTTTATAAGTGTATATAAAGAGACTTTTAGTGATAAGCAAGAAAAATATTTGACATTGTTGAAATCCTTTTCTAAAGTGGGATACCTATGTGAGATTTCTTTTCTTTTTTCTAAATCTTTTTGTTATGTCTTCTAGTGTTACTAGTCTCCTAGTGAACCCACAGCATTATTCAGGTTTGAAATCAATACAGCCATACATATGTATGTAATTATAAGCAATATAGACATGATCTCACTGTAAAAAAAATTCTTTGTTGCCTTAAAAATCCAATTACTTAGTTTTACAAGTCATTTCAACTCATAAAAATAAGTCATGTCTTGAAATGAGTTGAAATAATGGGCAAATTATAAAAAACAGTTGACATGATAATTCAGTTAACCTGTTGGCATTAAGAAAGTAATAGCAACGGACATCTCTGTTCATCGCATGCCATCTGTGCCTACAAGCTTAATCCACTGATGGTGTCTATCCACTTTTGGAGTCTTTTGGAAATGGGCACCCAGTTTAGCATGAGTCTCACCCGTGTGAAATGTCAGCTCCAGGACCAGACCAGGGGGTAAAGAAAGGTCCAGCAGATGGTCAGCTCTCAGAGCTCCTGGTGGGGTGTCTTTGAGTGCCTGCTGTGTTGACACCAAATAATCAAGTTATCTGTAGAAAAACTATAGATGAGAACATTTATCATAGATAGGATAATGAAGTTTAGTGATTATGATAAATTGTTTTTTCAATGTCCATGCAAAGCCATTCCATTTTCAATGTGACCCAAGTCGAATGTAATTAAGAAAAATAACTTATTAATACAATTCCTACTCTGTGACTAATTTCTCTGATTTAATAGAAAGCTTGTAGGAATCCATTCAAAGACTATTAATTTCTTGTATTATTGCACAATCATTTTCATTTTTTTAAAAACGTGCAACTTAATTTGTAGATTGATGAAAGTATTGTTTATTATTGTTAAGGCAGTATGTATGATAACCTCATAAATTCAACAAACCTATTTCTCCATGGCACAAAAAAGGGTTTAGATACAAAATGTAGCTTTCGGAAAGATGCAACAACAATGATAAAAACGCACACTCAAAAAGTCAAAATTCTGCCCTCTTTCAAACTTTAAGGAGCTCACGAGAGCTTATATAATCACAAATATTATTTTTAAGATCCAGCGTTGCAGCACGAGTTAAAGACCGGCAACGGCAGACCTGAACATGAATTACTCTAGAGGTTTTTTGCACGATAGCTGCCTTCAGTCGAAAGAAAAGGAGCAGTGCTTCAACTGCTTGTAGCCAGGAGGTACGAAACAAGTGCCAGACTTTTAAATCATGAAAGCTCTTGGCACAGGGGAGGCTTAAGCTGAGAGCTCTGAGCAAAAAGCTGCCCACTTTTTTTTCCCAGGCACTTTATCAGCGCTGGGTGAGTTTAGGGGTGCAGCTCCTGTAGCGGCAGATCCCGGTGGGCCTGTGCGGGAAATCTGCATCAGGATGAGTTTGGTTTTGATGTGGTTGAGCTAGAGCAGCTTAAATGTGATCTGAAATAAGACTGAGGTCCTGCCGTAACCTCGACGCGATGTGACCCACGCTTCAGAGAGGGCCAGGCGGGGGAGAAAACGCTCTCGCAAGCCATCGTTTTGATCTTTTTATATCAACAACTTGCAGCTCTGTGGTATCTCTGTACATCTTTTATCGGGGTTGCCCATGTTATGTTCTCTGGGTCTCGTGGGCATGCTGGATACGAGCACTGGAAGAGAAGATCAATAGGTCATGTCTATTGCAATAACCTTAATCTATACAATGCTTTTTTTATACAAAGTGAACTTTTATTTCATGTTTATCAAAAAATTTTTTAATGCAATGCATAAGGCACATTATTGGTATCAGCAAGTCGTAACAATTCAAGCAATCTTCCCACTGACAGTCAGAGGAACTCATTTAACAAATAATGTTTTCTCCACAAATGTTTGAGTTGGAATCATTACGAGATTTGCGTGAGCTCCACCGAGCCAAACGGGATCAAATTTAACTCCCTTCAACAGTCACAGTCTACTGTTGCAAGGTCATGAATGCCAAAACAGAAACATGATGCAATGTCAAAGCAACATCAAAAAAAAGCTTCCTCTTATAAAAGTACCTGCTCCGAGCTTTAGTCTCAAACTAATCCTCTTCTCCATTCACACCAGCTTTATCAGAACAAGGGGGCGTCGAAGAAACAGTAAAACAAGCTAGCATGAACCTCACAATGAAATTGGGGAGGGAGTTAAGACTTCACCTTTTAGAAGAGTGAGGAGGGTGAAAGAGAGTTTGGACTATGCTACCTAACGGTTAGGAAGAAAAAAGCAAGAGCAAAACACAGTGAAGCGCAGCCAGCTTCAAAAGTGAATGAGTCTCAGATGGTGAGGGCTGGCTGTCGGCCCGGACCGAGGAACAGGGCGCGAGGAGAGGCAGGACTGCAGCATGTAACCTCAGTCCTGTTTATGTTCCACATTCTGACAGTGGGGAGGCCTTAAATTGGAGCCATGCTGCAGGGGATTAGGCCTATGAACTCTGGGATGTGTGCGCGAGCAGAGAGTGACAGGGGAGGTGGGTAGACATGTGTCCGCAAGGCTGGGAAAAGTGCTACCCGTGCACACTCACAATATCTTTCCCCTATGCTCTCTCTCTCTCTTTCCTTCCTTCTCTCTTTCTGGCAGAGGCCAAAACCGAACCCCTACATGTGTGGCGGATGTTTTCCACGAGCAAGGCGGCCAGCTTGGCTGCAGCTGTCCAAACCGGAGGACCTTGGGAAGAGAGGAGAGAGGCTGAGTTTGAAGGGGGTGGGGAAGGTGCACTTGGCAAAGGTCAGACACCCCAAGACAGCTTTGAGTGTGGGAACTGTCCGGGAAGGCATGTACGAAATGTTCCGCGCCACGGTATCATTTTTCTCCAAGGCCGCCTGAAGGGAGAAGCTTGGTAATATATGTATGTCTGACTTGTTTGTGTGTGAATGCAGAGGAAAAAACAGTGTACACACTCAAATTCAAACACAGCTGCACATTCATCTATTCAAGGGCTGTTGAAGAATGTCTGTAAGAAACGTGCAGGTTTCTTAGCTTAGCTTTCATCATCCACAAAAGAAAATGTTTATTGCTCTTTTTACAGCTTGGCACACTTTAAACTCTGGCTTTGTTCACGTGAAGAGAATCTCATTTATGTTTATTCTTTTCAATGGGATTGATCCAACTTGCTTTGGTCTATTTAGAACACGTTTGTTGTGGAAAGTTGAATTCTATAGCTGATTGATTTACATCAAAAGTTAGGTGTTGAATGGATGTCCACAGATCAAGGTATAGGATAACATTATACTTTGCTGAATTACTGTATATTCACCTGAAACACTAGAGGCTGGATTTATTCATAAGCCTTCGGTTGGTATTCGGTTGCTCATTGCTTGTGATTGTGGAGGTGAACTGAAGGAGCATGTGCGTGAACATGCGCTCCTCATGCGTCCCATGCGTTCAGGTATCTACACCAACAAATTTCTGGCACTTATTTTTTTTACCCACCTTTGTGCTATACTGCACTCTACCATTCATTCAACTGCACCTTTGAAGACAGATAATCCCACTTATTTGCTTTCCCATGCCCGAGTCAAGTCCCCCTCTGAAGAAACTCTGGAGAATACAGTATACATCCACACTTCCCACCACACAGACTCCCTTTATTTACCCAAATAGGATGTGGCTGAACAGGCTTTTAAAATGTTAGTGAATGGTGTGTAAATATGATCTCACCGCAACTCTTTTATCGACAAGGCTACAGTCTTAGTGTTGCTTTGAGTTGCCTTTATGTCCCCTGACATGTATTCAGTAGAAGAGCATTGAAAAGTTTCAATAAGCAGCCCTCACGGGACCCTGTGCTCATAATAGGGGCCAATTCATTACAGTAAATAACAGTTGCTGTCATTATATTGTTTTGCATGAAGCAGCTTATTTGGAGCTTTTAAACTGGTAATTGTTTTAAAACCAGCGGTGGCTCTTTTGCTCCTATTCAGGGGCAGGAAACCGAACACGGGTGGTGGGAATTTGGGAACGCGCCCCAGGGAGGGTCCGACTGGCGAGACAGGAGATCCAGTCCTGCTAGCAGCTGTGAGGGGTATTAAGCTCTAATGAGTTCAAGAGGAACATGGATAAGCAGAGTTATGGGGAAAGCCCCTGTAAGTGCCTTTGAGTTACTCTCTTGACCTCTCAATCAGCATATATGTATATTGATATGTACATATACATTGTATATATTTGTAACCACCTATACAGATCTTCTCAGTTTAGAGTTTTGCTCTGACAGCTGTTTAGTTCATCTTTGTCCATGTGTCAGACTGTGAACATGAGAAGTTGAAGTAAGGCTCTAATGTCCGATTGTAATCGTCCAACAGTTGTTGATCGGTTCCCACAGTCACTTCACACGTGGCTCTTAACTTACCCAAAGTCCTGCCACACAGGGCATGTGATTATATTCTGAGTGATTTTAGGCCTTTATTTTTTCAGACAAATTCATAAATAAGGATATAGCATTGGCTTCCACTGCCGAAAATACTTTACACTAACTGTAACCCACAGCTTAACCCCTATTTATATACACTCATCTGAAAACATTGATATTTGTTGATTACATTTAATGTATATTTTGGCTGGTATATGAGGCTAAAATGTCCTTACTTCCAAAATTTAGATGCAAACCTTTGGCAAGTAACTTGGAAATGAGAGACGTAAGGTCTTATTAGCTTGTATGACTGTGAGGATCTTGACAACATAGTCAATAAACCAGTTTTGTAAATCAGACATTTAATTTAAATGCTGATCATCTTAAATTTAGATTCAGTTTAGACTCATTTGTCATGCCAACAAATCAAGGCTTGATTTGAATTGTAACTTATGGCACCCAAAAAACTGGCTTGTTCCTGCAGAACAAATAAAAGCATTTTCTTTGTGATGACAATAAATGAGGTGTGATATCTTGCAACCATAAAAATCTCTCTTATTCTCCACTATACACCCGCAGTGCTTTCCTCAGTGCAGTGGGAGCATTCCTGTGCAAAAAAAAAAACATCTTCAAGATTCAATTGCAGATCAGAGCGGCCATCTGCACACACGCCGCACGCTCTAACCACGGCCTCTGCCCTCTTAGGAATTTTAGAACTTTTTCCCATCAATTTAGATGGGATTTTTCCACCATTATAGAGCAGGTCCCTGTATTTATCATAGTGACTCTGACCTCAGGCAGTGAGGACATGAAAGACATTTAATTTATTTATTTATTTTGCATTTCTTTGATCACCATCATTATCACCTGACTTTTTTCTTTCTTTCTTTCTTTCTTTCTTTCTTTCTTTCTTTCTTTCTTTCTTTCTTTCTTTCTTTCTTTCTTTCTTTCTTTCTTTCTTTCTTTCTTTCTTTCTTTCTTTCTTTCTTTTCTGCCACAACTTGCATGACTGACAGGAAGTGCAAGTCTAATCACCGCTCTGTGAGTTCTGCTTTACCTTGTCACCGCAGGCAAGCATGACGTAAATGTTAAACCCGTGCCTCGTGCTCCGCTGACTATCACCACCTATAATAATCTTCAAAGACATGAGGTGGCACGTCTGGCTGTCAGCCCACACACACACATTCCCTACACCCATACACACACACACACACACATACACACACACACACGTGCACACACCCTCACAACTATATCTCCTTGCGTGAACATGGAACGAGCCTTCAGGCTGTCTTGAGTTTCTGCACAGAGCTGTAAAGATACTGTTTCACTGCAGGTGTTCCATCAAAGCCCGCAGCACGCACTGGCCAGCATAACCTATAAATTAGCAGGGTAACAGGTCCATTTACCGGGTGCACCCTTCGCCTTGATGAAAAGCCCATGTGTTGGCTGTGTAGCCTCAGTGCCATCAGTTGGTTTGATTAAGACTGGGCTGCATCCATCCTAATCTGTATACCTTTGACCTTTATATCTGTATACCTCTTCTCTGGTTTGCCCTGTGACAGAAATTGGATTTAGTTCAATAAAAGCTCACAGCTGCTCTTGGAGGCTTAGCCTGGTGGTGCTGACTCTCTCATTTTACACTCACTCTTCTGTCTTTCATGGTTATACTGGTTAAGAAATTATTTACACAGTGCATATATACATACTGTATATATATCAATATATATAACATATTATATAACACAGTATATATACTGTATATATGTATATGTATATATATATACATACTGTATATATATCAATATATATAACATATTATATAACACAGTATATATACTGTATATGTATATGTATATGTATATATATATATGCTGTATATATATATGTATATGCTGTATATATATAGTCAAACGATGGTTAAAAAAAAAATATATATATATATATATGTGTGTATATATGTGTATATATGTCTATATGTACATACATGTGTATACATATATATACACACATAATATATTTTTTATATATTTATATATATATTTATACTTTTTTTGAACCATCATTTGACTAGACTTTGACTATATATATATATATATATATATATATATATATATATATATATATATCTATCTATCTATCTATATATATATATATATATATATATATATATATATATATCTATCTATATATATATATATATATATATATATATATATATATATATATATATATATATATATATATATAAATATATAAGTTTATTATTGTTTTTGTTGTTATGAATATTATAGCTGTATGCATATTTATTGTATATTACATTGTAAAAAATGTTTTAATACGAGCGAATTGGCTTTACAAGTAAATAGGTGAAGTTTAAATGGCTTGTAAAGCTATTTTGAGTATAGTTAAACATTTTAAAAGTGTAATATAGAATAAATATACATAGTACATATTATTTTAACATTAAAAAATACAGGATTTTGGATGGCAATATTTGACTAGACTTATAGACTTAAGCACAATATCATGTTAGACAGCATCAATTAAAGCATCGTTGTAATTTTACTATTTATTATTCATGTTCTCCAAAAACAAGATAGGTTTTTCAAGGCAGGTACAGTACTGTAGATTCCTCCGTATACTGTACTTTCCAGAGGCCTGGGGGTTCTCCTGTTTTTAATTAAAATCTCAAACAAAGTTTCCCCTCTCTGCAGACCCTCGGAAATACGCTCGTAAATCGTCATTATTTTTTACGGGTTTCCCCTTTTCATTTGCACATCGGAGATGTCTGGCGCAAGCGGCAGCTCACTGGAATGGCTTATCAGGATATGCCGACCCCCTGCTGTGACCAGGAATACATAACATGATGTACAGTAAATGGCTGCCCCCATCCCAAGTGCACTGCTTGTGTCCAAATAATAGGAAACATACTACGACACAAGTCGGGTCCCGCTGATGCTTAATTTTGCATTGTGTGACTTACAAGAATTAGATGTTAGCAAATAACTGTGTGGTTGCTTGTTTTTAGAACCAATATTTTTTATTTGTTTTGTTAAGCCTTTATGATGTTTACGAGGCACTGCATACTGTACATACAGTTAAAGTTAATACTGCGGGTTTTTTAACAAACTAAAGTGGAAGCTGCAGGATACCTTTCCCCGCAAGCAACTCTCTTCATACCATTCACATATGTCTCTGCTTATATGGCGTCTATTTCTGAACCATCACTAAAGAACCACCAGGTTCTGCTGGTGAAATCGCAGAATGCGATTTATCCTCTTGCAACAAAAGCAGAGGGAAATTGCAGGGGAAGTTCGCAAATGTGTTTCCTTTGTGGTAACCTAAAGAAGGGTGGATGGCGTGGAGACGGTGCGAGCGTAATTGTACGCAAGAGCCAAGGATGATTATCACTCGCACCCTGGTGGATACTCTCTGAGAGTTTTTTTTGACCATATTTTGAACAGCTGGCCTCGAGCAGCGCTACGGCAGATGCTAGCATGAAAAAGGCGTTTCTGCGATAAGATAAAGACAGCCTGGGCGGTATAAAACCGATGGCCGCTAGCATTGTCTCGCCTGAGATTCTGTGACTCGTCTATGACGAATCCCGGTAACAGAGACTTTTGGCAGGCCGATGTGGGCTGCATTGCAACGGATGGGCTCTCCACTCAAGAATGAGCCAAAAAGGGCCTTACCAAAAGACAAGATGTAATGCCGCTTTCTCATGCTCATTGCAGGCTTCTGATAGCTGCAATGGCATGGATTTGTATCCCAGTTACACTGAAAGAGCTCGCGAATTGGATCGAGCTTTAAAGTGAAGCAGGAAAGCCCTGGAAAATCAGCGCTCAAAGGCACATTTCAACTGGAAAGCATTTCTTTAAAGCCTGTACTCCTTGGTGGTTGACAATCCTATTAGAGAACCAACGCCTCGCAATTAAAAGAGAAAAGAGATATAAAAGTAAATTAGAAAAAATGCATAAATGTGAATGGCATGCGCACAGGGCTGACCTTGTAATGCTCTTTTTAGATATAAAGATACAGCGGGCCTGAATCATCTGTTTTACACTGATGTTCGAGTGGCATGACCTGCATCTGCCAATTTTCCATTGTCGCTGTTCTCCACTTCACTAAAGGCGTAAAGAGTGGAGAAAAAATGGCTTTTCTTTTCCAGAAGAGATTTCTGGAATGGATGAAAACAGAAAAACAGACCATCAAAGGCAAAGCAGTAGGCCTAATGATTTACCATATCAACAGACTCAAAGGCTACAAAGACAGAAGTCTCTCAATATATAAAACCAGAAAGTTCAGTAGCCTTCTTTTACATTTCTAATGACGTGAAAGTGCTGTGTTTTTAAATATACAAAAGGGAAACAAAACACTTAATACTTAATACACTTAATACACTTAGGCCAGATTCCAGCAAATTAGTTTTAGTCTCTTGGCCTGTCAATGACATACTGGTGCCATTGCTTTGTGTTTTACATTGAAATAATAATTTTAATTAGTTTTATTAAATATTCACAATTATATTTTACATTTATATTTAATAGTTTTAGTATAATTGTATTAAAACAAACATTTTCTACTTTAACCTGATAACCGTCACATATTGGGCATACACATTCAAATAAACTATCCAAACAACAATTTATTTTACATGTTTGATATTTTAATTTTTTTAATTTATTTTAATTTTAGCTATTTTCAAAAATAACATTAATCTCTCTTTTTTGGTTTATGGTTACTGTTATGATTTACTGTTATGACCTTTCCATCAATATATAGTTTGTCATGATTAGATAAGAATTCAGATATGAAATATTAAAGTAAATATTAAAGTGAAATAGCCTATGTGTTCCACCTTGGAAACGATGACAGTTAACAGGTTAAAAAAATCCCACGTGTAGACACACAAAAAGAAAGTGTTAGTAGTAAAAGACCTAAATTTACAAGGAAGTGGGTGAAAAAAGGAAAAGACAGGAAAGTGTAAGAATTTATACGAGTACAGAGAATTAACAAGACCGCAACATTTTTTTGTTGGTTTGTGTCCAATACTTTACGCACTTTTGCCTCAAATCCTAAATAGTGGTTCAGACACTCGCTCACTTGGGGGCATATGCAAGCATTATAATTGATGCCCGTTTTTTTGGGAAACAGGGAATCAGTATACTATAGGAATGTTAGCCATCATGTGAAAAAACAAATTAGAGCCGGATGCATAAAATTGTGACTGTAAACCTCTGCCTCCAACCATGGAACTAAATTTTGTTTACTAAATGAACATTACATCGCCTAATTAATATTCATGAGCCAAGTTGACAAGTTTTTTATGTGTCCCCTCCCCCAGGTATAGTTTCACACGAAAAATGTTGTCATTATGCTCTCCAATCTGTATCTACCTGCCACTACCCAGAATTCCTTGCCCTGGGTTTCGGCACTGCTGCGTAGAGAAACGGATTAGTGTTTTTTTAACCTTCTGAGCAGAAATGCAATAAAAAACCCAGTCATAAGTAACTCCTGGATGAAAAGGCACCGAAGCTTAATGAAACCTTCATTATATGTGCATTACGGGCACTTCATCAGAAGAGCTGGAGACTGAAGAGGGGGTCACTATTACAGAGAGTTTTCCCTTGTCAAAGGGGATGTGATTCTCCTCCAATAATTGTAATTCAGCATTAAGGAGCTTATAGCTCTTGTTATCCGCCAGATAGAGGAGTGAACATAAAGTGCACCATGGGGTGAGCAATACAAGAGATTATCGTTTGAGTGGCTTTCCCTCTCCCCTTCTCGCATAACCTAACATTGGCTTCAGGTCAGCCATCTCTAATTTTAGTCTCGTTTTTTGGAGTGGACAAAGGTAATCTGGCTCTCCCTCGTAGGGTTAGAGTAATGAACATTACGGCCTGGTTCACTTACGCTAAAGGACGTCACAAATGCGACCACCAAGAGGGATATTTGAGGGCTAATGCTTGATTGAGCAGGATTTTACAGGCATTCATGTCTGGAGAGGTCTCCTCTTGTAACAACAATTGTTATACGTTTCTGAGCACATTTTATTGGTCACACACACCATCCAGGTATTGTGCTGCAAATGATTTCATTTTCCACAATTTTTAGCTTATCTTCGTATGTTATAAGTGTGTTTGTGTGTATGATGAGCTCAATGCTGACTGCATTAGTGTAGTTCACACCGCGAAATGAATCATCTGTTGTGAGTGTTGTATACAAGTTTTACACCGCACAAGATGTATTCCAGATGTTTTGTAAAACACTTTGCAAGGAATTTTAGAACACACGGCTGTACGCTTCCCTCTTAAATGTTTCTATGAATCTATTAATTGAATGCAGTCACATTTAAGAAAATGAAAAGCGGTCATATTCTGTGTACACGCTGCCAAAGTAAAAGCGTGTCCCACGCTATTTCATATTCTGTCAGTTTCTTTCAAGCACAACAAAGCAGATATAATGATAAGCACCTGGATCTCCACAGGCTCCCTGTTAGGATCAATTGGCGGTAACTGATAAATTAGGGTGGGATCTAAACCGATCATGACATTAAATGATTCCTTTCACATTGACGTCATAGACACAAAACGACTTTTTATGTGGAGCACGTCTTGTGGCTGGAATTTACCGCAATAAAGAGGCAGGGAAGGGTCTGAGCGAAGCGGAGAGAAAAAGGCACTGACAGCCGCCCTCTTGTACGCCCCACCAGAATTCATTCCTACATGTCTGGGCTTTGCATGTGCCCTGTTTACAATCACACAGACCATGTGGTTGCTTCTTCCAAGGCCACAGACCGCTCTTAACCATTGAGAATGTCCTGAAAGACTTCAAATCACCTTTCTTTATAAATGTGGACATAAATCTACTCCAAACAGTCAGCGAACTCTTAGTGTTTGGCTTTAGAACTACAAAATGTGGCGTGTATCGCAATGCTTTAACTGCTCTTGAAAGGTCACAGTGGAAAAGCTTTTGAAACCCTTATTCTGAACGACAAAAAATTTAATAAAAAACACTGTATCCTTTTTCAATGAGGAAGCCTCGAGAACAGGCTTAGATTATATTCTTTGAGCGGCACATACAGGGAACCACAGATGTTGACACTGTTTGTGGTAGGTTAAGATGGACTCTAAAGCCCTTTGTTTCTTTCGAACCTCTTTCGTTATTGTATTTCTTTACACATTTTCTCTCGCACTAGCTTTCGGCCTCGCCCCCTCCGCTCGGGTGCTTGGCCCTGGCCAGCCGGACCGTGCTGAAAAGCCTTTAGATGGTGACTAGAGCTCCAGGGGGTCTTTTTGCCAACTACGGCCTGGGGAAAAAGCTGCATTGTGGGGATCAGCAGGCAGCCCCGGCTGCCTCCGTGGCCTTCGTCCAACATGAATAATGTGAGTGCCAGGGTTAAGGGTCACCCCGGTTTGCAGTCCCCCACTGGGCTTTCACCATACCTGTCCTGTCCTTTTCAGTGCATCTGGTCAAGAGGGGAAGAAAACTAGACAGAAAGATCATTAGGAAAAACACCAAGTGGAATTTGTCCAGAAAGGCTAATTCCAATTTTCCAATTTGGCCTTTTCACCACTTTCAAAACAAAACGATTTACAAAGAATCTACGTGTTTGTGCACAAACACAATGATTCATGATTAGACATTCGTGATTAAAGTCTAAACAAGTTTTTGCACGAGAAGAAACGCAATTTCAGCGACGTGATTTCTTTAAAACGTATATACAAACAAATTTTTACAGAATGTATTCATAATTAACATATCGAACCATCTGTTTATATTTTACTAAACCCCTGTTGATAGAGTCCAGACATAAAAATATCAATCTTTGCACGAGTTAAAAAATATAAATATATATATATACAATATAAATATATATGTGAACAAACATATAGCATAGCATAGATCAAACATCAAGAGGCATCATACTTTGTAGGATTTATGTGAAATAAAATGCACAAACCAGAAGCAACCATACCCAACAAATGAAGGGATGGCACTTCAAAATACATAAAAATAAACATAAAATTATTTTAATTTTCATGTGTCTATTTATGAGGAAATATGGATCATTATGAATGTGAAAACAGCACTTTACCTGACAAAAATCTTTGGCAATAATAAAAATAATAAATAATCTTTGGTTATTTTTGAATTGCCCACAAAATTGCCCTTGTTATGCACTAGGTCATGTTACTTATTTAAAACGTTAATAAACTTTTTTATGTTTGCCTGTGTTACTGCTACAAATAAAAATAACAACAATATCAATATATCACCCAGTCTGTGAAAACCCAGCTAAAGTCATTTTTTTGTGATTTTTCTACATGAAATCATTCTATGTAATGTAAAGAATATTCTAAAGAATATTAATTTAACATTAATATCTTTAATATTGTCAAAGATTAAAATCATAGTGAAATTAATAGGTAAAATCAAACTTTGATGTTTGTTATCTCAGTTTTAGATTTTTAGACTTTATTTTAGCCTGGTTTTCACAGAATGGGTCACACATATTTTTGAATAATACCAGTGAACAAGGCACTTTATATAATAAAAGTATATCTATATAAAACAAGCCTGGTCAACTATTTAACAACAACTTAACACAGTCAACAGCATTGTCCAGACTGGTATTACAGTATATAGATGAGCATGTGTGTGATCTGCCTGTCAAACAAAACAAGTATAAGAGGAAAAATAAAAAGTGAAAACTGCTGGACCTCCAGTGCTGTGCGCAAACACGAGATCACAAGATGTCTTCATGATCGCCCAAACAACATCTGTTACAGCCACTAACAGTGCACTAAAGCTGGGCCAGAAACCAGCACGAACCACCAACCATGCAGGAAATTTGTTGTGACTGAATTTAGGAACGTTTACACCCCCGCTCAAAAGTTTGGGATCAGTAAGACTTATGTTTTTTAAAGACGTCCCTTAAGCTCATCAAGGCTGCATTTATTTGATCAAAAATACAGAAAAAAAAGTAATATTGCAAAATTTTATTACAATATAAAATTAGGGTTTTGATATGAATATAATTCAGAATATAATTTATTCCTGTGATGCAAAGCTTGAATATTCATCAGCTGTCACTCCAGTCTGAAGTGTCACATGATCCTTCAGAAATCATTTTAATATTCTGATTTATTATCAGTGCTGGAAACTGCTGCTTAATATTTTTTTGGAACCTGTGACACTTTTTTCAGGATTTTCTCATCAATAAAAGGTTAAAAAGATTTTCTAACAATATACACTACTAATCCAAAGTTTGGGGTCAGTACACTTTTATTCCTTCTTTTTTTTAAAAAGAAATTAATACTTTTATTTACCAAGGATGTGTTAAATTAATAAAAAGTAATATCATAGATTTACATTGTTAGAAAAGATTTATATTTTGAATAAATGCTGTTCTTTTTATTCATCACAGAATCCTGAAAAAACAATCAAGGGTTAAAAAAATATTTGGCAGCACACCTGTTTTCAACATTGATAATACTAAGAAAAAACCAGAATATTACAATGATTTCTGAAGGATCATGTGACACTTAAGTCTGGAGTGACAGCTGATGAAAATTCAGCATTGCATCACAGGGATAAATTATATTTTGAAATATATTAATATAAAAACATTATTTTATATTGTAATAACATTTTGCAATATTACAGTTTTTTTCTGTATTTTTGATCAAATACATGCAGCCTTGATAAGCGTAAGAGACTAAGATTACAAGTCTTACTGATCCCAAACTTTTGAGCAGCAGTGTATGTTATTGATAAGTATAGTATTAGGCAAAAAACAAGCCATTAGCTAGCAACGTTATTTTTTACTACAATAATGAAGAAGGGAAGCAACATAAACATGCACTTTACAGTACAATATTTAGCCATTAAAAACGTCATTTTTGTAGATGCTCCTGGACAGTTGTCAAAACAGACATTGTTAAGTAAACCAATCATGTAAAGACATCGATTGGCACAATGACACTGGCCCTGTGTTTTGCTCATAGTGTTTGACGTGTGAAAGAATCTTCTTTGTGCACATCATGCACATATGTTGTGGACTGAATGCCTGAAGATAGAAAATGTCAAACATTCTGTCGAGCTTTAAGCCAGATCTCTCCTTCACTTTCTTATCTTGACATCACGTTTTAGCACCAGGCGGTTCCCAGCCTCATGCCCACATGTCTCATCGGCCAGCAGAACATAAACATCTCAGTGAAAGCCTGGGAATGAAGCACGCAGATTAACTTTGTCTGAATAATCCGTCACCGCGTATGCATTTATAATAGCTTTGCTTATATTGCGTTTCAGTACCATCATGAAGCATGTATTAACCCCTTATCTGGATAATCAAAATGATCTTCTCTGTGCCATAAAATAAGCGAGACATGCTAATAAACGTGTAGCTCTGTGTTTTAAATGCATGACAAAAATATTTACCGCACAAAAATCATCAAAACCCTGACTGCATGTTTTATGATCCGACCCTAGGGCTTTAATACAATAGACTTCAAAACAAGCCTCAGTACCCCAGATCAGAGCCTTCTGCCTCCGTCACGGCAGTGAGGAGCTGTCATCGGTGATGTACTGCCGTGAACCCTGCACCCTGACCCCACATAACAAGTACATTAACCTCTTCAAAGATGCACCACTCCAGCCCTAAAAACTATGACCCTAAAGCCCCTCTCGTGGCCACAGGAGGTCCCTCAGTTCCCCTCGACACTCCGCATGATCACTGCATTGTGTGTCCTGCTGCTTTGTGCACGTTGCCAAATAACGTTCCACTGGCCCTCTATGATGTTACTTACCCCCCTTCCAGTTGAGACACGGAGAGAGCGTGCTCTGTTGTGCCCAGCGTGAGTGCTCTCCCAGCAGGATGGTGAGGGCAACTCGACTGGGGTCCGCAGGTACTTTTCATCCCGCCTGGCAGGCGAGTCTCAGCGCCCTGCTGCTGGAAATTAGTCGGCGACTGGCCTCTCTTTTTGCTGGTGTCAGACATGGGCCCCTAAAGAGAGATTTGTTGATATGATAACTTGATTAGGCCTAGGACATGATGGTGGAGAAGGAGAGAGACTGTGCTCCTTAACCTCTCCTTGGGAGACTGCAATTATGCCTTGTAATTGGTTAATTGGGCGGTCTGTTTTAAGTACTGAATGTTTTTTTTCTTATAGTATAATACCTTATTCTATATAAGAGGAAAGCTCAATCTACACATCTACTTTTCTTTAGAAATATTTAAATAGCTTGAATAGGAATGGTCAATGTACACTGTGTCTTTTTGCAAAAAATTTGACATACTGAATTCATGTGATGCAGATACTTGTATATAGTCTGTATGAAGAATCGTCATATTTCATTCATTTTTTCAGTCATGTTGTCATTGAAGTTGGTCACATTCAGTTTTGCAATGCATTCTTAATTTCCATACATTAATAATTATAATACATAAGCATTTGCTTTCTAGGTTTTGCCATTCAAAATTGTTTGCTACACCTTATTTTGATAGTCCACTTTGGACTACTTTCTTACTGTAACTGAATTTGTAACTATGTCAACTAACTCTCATTGAAGTATTAGTCAGGTTGGGCAGAATAGAAGTTACTAGTCCGTAGAATGTCTGTTGGTGGACCATCAAAATAAAATATTAAGCAAACTAATACAGATATGACTGGTAGTTGACAAAACGTTGCAAAGTTGTTGTTTTTTATTTTATAGAGTTTTCTGACATTTTTTGAAAACACAAAACAAAACAGAATCCCACAAACAGTATAAAGAAAAAAACACACACATACATGAACATGCACCAGATACAGTAAAAGATACACACCAAAACGTTGCAAAGTTACTTATAATTAGTAGAATGTCTAAAGTGGACTCTCAAAAAATGAGCGTTAACTAAAATACTTTAAAATTATAGTCATCCCAAGATTCCTTCCTGCCTATTCACAAGCCCTCATGAGAGATTCCAAGGGCTTCATTCCTTTCCTTTAAATCGAAACCTCAGAAATAATTCAATTAATCAATTTATGTTTTGCATCTGAAATGCCTCTTTGTCGATGCAATTTGCATCATAAAAACTAAACTCTGATGCAGCCGTGGCTTTAAAGCGTTTTTGTTTTCTTTTCATTTCACCATGGCCAGATAAAATATACGTGCATTATATAGCCATCACTATGGCTGCAAAATACCACTATACATCACCATGGCAATTCTGAACGGCCCCTCTGGAACTGAAACTCCATCTATGAATGTAAAGTTGTTTCCTTCAATGTATAAGACTTTGTGAGTATGAGTACACACTTAAAGATATATATTATTACCATGCTTAGAGCTGTTTTGATTTCTTACTCCAGACACACATTCAACGCCACTAATTCATTAAATGTAACATATTTTAAAAACTGTATCGTTAGTTAAATTGCTACCTTTCTTACTTTTTTCCTGTAATGTGCGGAAATGTGTATATTGCTTTTGGCCAAGGCTGTTTTCACTAACTCCACCCCCTATTAATGAGACCATTAAAGTCCAGTACCATATTACTTTAATTTACACGTTGTGTGGATGACATCAATCACTGTTTGTACGTGGTGCAAAGGATGTCCGTTGCCTAACACCTGCTACAAATAGCATCAACCTAATAGGATCTATCTTTTGTGACACTCAGTGTAAACAGCATCTAGTTTTTTACCATAGTAAATAATGCCAACAGCCACCGCCAATGTATTATATTTTTATAATTGTGAACCAAGTTTTTGCCATTGTGAACGGTTTTTAATGGTCTGAAATTGTTTTATCATTGGCTTTATTGCATATTTATTTACACTAGGCTATTCATAGACACTGTGCCTTTTCAAGCCTTGAAGAGTTTGTTGTAAAAATTACACGGGATTAACTATTGACCTTTCTCTCATCCGGAAGATCACTACACACTTCTATTACTAACTTGCAGCTGTGGAAACGGCGTGCCAATAAAACGACTGCACGTGGCCGTCTGATTTTTCTTTACAGTTTTTCCCTGTAATTTAAGTTTCATCACAAGTGATAAAGAACCGAAACGTGAAACGTGACAGACAGTCGCAACCAATGCTTATAGCTAGTGTTGTACAGGCATCAACTTTTACATACAGCGCCATCTAGCGGAGTGTTTTATATGTATTCATGCTTTATTCGTAAGTTCCTATATTTAGAACTGTGAACCAAATTGCTGTCGTCTGTTAAGTCATTCTTCATTAGTCCTTGTCCTATAACCTGTTAACTGTTACCGTTCCACAAGTGGAACAATTATAGGCTATTTGACTATTCACTATTTCATAGTTGAATTCTAATCTAATCGTGACAAACTATATATTGATGGAAAGGTTTATAAAGAAATTAGAATATATTTGACAAACTTTCATAACAATAAACATAAACAAAAAAACGTTAATGTTGGTGTTATTTATAAAAATACTTAAATAAAATAAAGATTTAAATATGTAAAATAAATTGTATTTCTGATCTATTTATTTCATGTATGCTCATATGTGCAGTGACAGTTATCAGGTTAAATACAATAAAAATGTACATAATTGTGAAATAAACTGTTTGGATATCATAATAATTCATTAAAATGTTGCAATACTGACACCTGGTGGATAAAAATAGGAAAGACGTTTCGTTGAGACGTTTCACTTGAAATTATTTTATAAAGTGATACAAGAAAATGCTCTTTGTACATTTTCAAAACATGAAACTGCTTAAAAAACATGTTATATGCGAAATATGTGTATAACACTGAGCGATATTGTGCAATATCTATATAAAAAAAAAAAACTATAAAGCAGTGAAATTATTTGCATTGCACAATTGAGAACATAAGCTTGAACTTTTACCATCACACTTTAAATGCGGCATAATTGTTTTCTGTTATTTAAACCAGAGTCTGCCACTTTATGCACATTTAAAAACATTTCTAGTTTTCGATTTTTTTATTACTGTTTTTTATACAACACAGCTTACAAATGAGGAAACAATCATAACCAGTCAACATTTGCACTAGTAAAAAAATTAGAAGGGTTACATTTTTTAAAATAAAGAAAGTGCATTTATATACTGTACATGATCATATAAGTTATGTGCTCACACAAGTTCTCACTAGCTTCATCATCACTGACTGTTTGATCAGACAGAGAAACTCTATTTAAGCGTAAACACTTCAAGTGTAAACACCAGTGTGGTATCTCTCTGCAATGGTACCACCAGACACTGATAATTTACTGACAAGAAGCAGAAAACTTAAGACTAAGCTACGGAAAGAAAGTCAAGCGTTGAAACTGATATGGGCAGTTAAACTTTGAAATCCTCCTCAGTTAAAAAGTAGTGAAGAACTTTCAAACTTTTCAGCTAAGTGCATGTTAATGTCTTTTTCTGCAGTCTTTTAATAACTCCTCACAGAGCTACAGTCTCTGTCTCATCGACCGGTCTGAGAACAATCGACTTTTTATAGGAGAAATGAGTCAGGTTAACCTGATTGTGAAGTCTCTCTCTGTGTTGAAGAGAGCTGTATAGTGAATATGTGAACTTGGCCAGCACAGCGGTACAGCAGATTTCTATAAGCAACATTGTAGAGTAAAATATCATTTGCACCTTGCATGATGAGAACCTGTGTGTGTGCGTGACCCTTGACAAAGAGGGCTGATGGGAGCCAGTGCAAGTGAAACTGCTATGTGTGGTCGGAAGAGGTGTGGTTGTTGTTTTTGTGGTGGTGGGGATGAATATAGTTGTAGTGGCAGAAGTTGTTGACTGTTGTGTGGATAAGGATGTAGTGGGAATCGATGTGGTTGTCGGAGAAGCGGTTGTTGGTTGTATCGTGGTTGTTGATGCAGTTGTGGGTGCTGATGTAGTTGTTGGAGATCTTGTTGTAGGCGGTAGTGTTGTGGTGATGACTGTGGTTTGTATGGTCGTCTGTGGTGGTGTTGTAGTTATCGGGAAGGTTGTTAGTTGTAGCGTTGTTTGTGGCTTTGTTGTAATCATTGCTGTTGTTGTTGGTAAGGTAGTGGTTGTTGTGGGCACCACTGTTGTTAAAATTGTTGTTGTTGTAGGTAAAGTTGTTGTTATTGTTGTTGTAGGTACCATTGTAGTTAGGGTTGTTGTTGGTGCCGCTGTAGTTAAGACCGTTGTTGTCGTTGGTGCCGCTGTTGTTAAGAATGTTGTTGTTGTTGGTGCCGCTGTTGTTAAGATTGTTGTCGAGACAGTTGTGGTGTGTGGTTTGGTTGTTGTAGTGGTAAAGTATGGAGCTGTTGTGCGGCATATCAACTGGTCTTCTGTAAGGGACAATACAGCTTTATTATGCATATCTATTGGAGATTCACAAAGTTCTTCAGCTCTTGACTTAATCTTTTCCCTGTTGCTTATCATCCATTCAAAGAAAGGCAACAGGTTACAGTCACATTGCCAGGGATTATCGTTGAGGTAAACTTTACTCAGTTTGGGAAGATTATCAAAAACATCTCCAGGAAGGATTCGTAGACTATTATTTTCAAGTCTGAGAGTTGTAAGAGACTGAATTTTTTCAAAGTCCTCCGCTTTTAACGATTCGATCATGTTGTTTTGAAGATTAAGATCGGACAGTTTTTCGAGACCTTCAAAAAATTCTCCAGATATATTCAAAAACTTGTTTGAGGAGAGGTCTAACTTCTTCAGCTTTTTAAGTGGGCTGAAAACTCCAGCTGGTATATAAGAAAGATTATTCTGGCTAAGGCTGAAATCAATTACTTTAGGCATTTCTCCAAAGAGGATGGTGGGAAGACTGGTGAGTTGATTGTTGTTCAGAGTTAGAGTCTTCAGTGCTGAGAAACCAACAAATAGTTCTTTTGGTAGTTCTGTTAAAAGATTACTGTCCAAATACAATTTTGATACTTTACTTTTGTGTGGAAACAAATTTGGTTGTATAGATGATATTTTGTTGCCATTTAAAGCTATTTCTGTCAGATCAGGTAAATTATCAAAAATCCCATCAGGCATAGCACTCAGCTGGTTCTCATAAACTCTGAAAATCTGCAGTTTCTTAAGTTTTGAAAAAAGACCTGTCGATACAGAACTAATGTTGTTCTTTCCAAGATGAAGAGTTTTGAGATTCTCCAAATTGTCAAATGTTTCCTCATCAACAGAGCTGATTTCATTCATATGTAGACCCAATTGTTCGAGCTTTTTTAAATCATCAAATAAGCCTTTTTCAAGGCTCTGAATTTTGTTACTTTTCAAAGTAAGTTTTTCCAGGTTGATGAGATCCTTAAAAACCCCCACGGGTAATGATGTCACTTGGGTGCCAGATATCTCAATGGCCGTGATATCAGGTAAACCCTCAAAGGCCCCGACCTCTACAGACTGGCTTGAGGTACCTATAAATTCAATTTTTTTCACTTGAGGGTTTTTAGAAAAAGCTCCTTTTGGTATGATATTAATCTGACTGTTTACAAAGTATATTTCATCTGCTCCATCTTTCAGTTTTTCCGGCACTGCTGTTACTGTTTTGTCATAAACATCCTTGTTTTTGCAGTCTTCACTCGTTTCACAGATCATTTCATGGCTCAAGTGCAGATACACAAGCATGCAAATGCATACTAGTGCACTTCTTAAAGGCATACACCTGTTGAAGAACACAATATTTTGAAAGAAATATTGTCAGAAAACATATTTCATATTATAAAAGTGGCATAAATTACAAAAAAACACTAGGATAGTAACATGTCAAATCCTACATGATGGGGACCAGCTAGCAGTCCAAAAGACATTGATTATTAAACTCACTAAATGATGCTTATTTGATCATGTAAAAATGCAAAAAGGTGTCTGTGAGAGTTAGGTTTAGCAGTAGTTGGGATAGAAATTTGATAATAAAAATTACTTCCTGTTAATAATTGTTTTTTTATTTTAAGAATTTTTTATATTCTTTATCATTTTTAAATAATTATTTTATAATTGAATAATGATTTTATCCTCAATTTACTAAATATTCTAAAATCATCTATAACAAATGAAACATAAAACAACACAGAATAATTCAGCATAATTCAAAAATATTTCCTTGCATAATGCACGCCAGAATTTCCCAGAATAATGTGTAAAACAAACTAAATAAAAAACAAAACAATACTTAACACAATTTTAGACTTTTTAGATTGTTTAGTGGTACAAATGTTTCATAACCGCCACAACATCTGAAATAGACTAGTCTTTTGTAAATATGTTCCTGACCTGCATGTGTAGCATCAAAAGAAAAATAATTACTCTTACCTGATCATTTCTGTTCAGTGACACTGGACGACCATTCAGAATGCTGTTTCTAACGGACAATATTAAAGAACGCAGTTTGCTGCTCTTATCTATAAATTACCCTGTCCAAGTCTTTACTTGAAAGCTGTGAAGCAGCAGTAAGGGTGTGGAAGGTTCGTTTTCTGTTCAAAGAGATAAGAAATTGGAACCAACAAGCATGTCAAAATACAAGTGGGAAAGAGCCTTTTTGCCACTTGTATTTTGACTTTAAAATAAATTATTAACTTGATAATCCCTGGTGACCTGTTTCTTGTAAAACTAATTTAATCTCCAAATATTGTATCCAGACATACCCTAGCACGATTACCAATATGTAACACAGTGAACCATTTAAGTCATGGTAAAAGTTGTTGTTGCTACTTCAAAACACTCACCAAGGTCATGGCCCCTTAAGTCTGCCCACCCAAATGCCTAGCATACATTCATACCAAATTTCAACATCCTGATGGTTCATGGTTTATTTCACTTCCCTTCTACAAGCCCTGTAAAAGATATGTTTCTGCTATGATCTTCTTTGTGGGAAACAGATTTATTGAAGAACTGTAGAAATGTAACCACTGATGACGACCAAACAATTAAGATACAGTAAATTTTTTTGATACACAAGACAAGTTAGATTCATGAGGTTACTGACCATCAAACAAAAAAATCCATCATTGGACTGATGGTTTTTCCATCAGTTTAATCAAATTGTAATAGTACATATTGATCCTCAAAGTTGATGATAATGTACAAAGTTTTTGAATAATATTAGATGACTGAGTTTTTCTTTCTTTGGCGGGCCAGGTCTTGATTGCCCCGCCTTTTCTTTCTCCATAAAATGCACGCAATGACACTGACAATGAGAGCGGTGCAGACAAGGGATACAATGATAAAGAGCTTGTCTTTAGACAGTTCCCGAACCTTAGCCTCTTCTCCACTTTCCCCCTCAGTCCCTTGTGACTTTGTTGTTAAGTCTGCTGGTGAATGAGTGGTCTTTGTTGCTGGAACAGTGTGAAGTAAATGTCTATCACCTGTAGGTTCACTGTCTGGTGGTGAACTTTCTGTTGAAATGTCAAATGTTATCACAGTTGGTGGTTGAGTAGCGATTATGTCATCCTCTTTAAGATCTCTTACGCTTCTGCCATTCAGATGCGTGGGAAGGTTGCACACCACAGAAGTAAGGTTCTTCACTTTCTCTGGGTACTTCCCGAGCCAATCCCGAAATGGTATAATGTCATGATCGCACCGCCATGGATTTTGAGACAGTACAATGTTATCGATCGACATCAATGAGTTTAGAAATTCAACTGGCAAGTTTGGTAAAGAATTGTTTTGAAGCTCTATCTGATACAAATGAGATACACCATCTAAAAAATCAATGGGAATGTGCTGTATTTCATTGTTCTCCAGAGATATGTTAGTTAACTTTGGAAGGTCTTTGAAAATCCCCCCGTTGATGCTAGTTAAACGATTTGTGTGAAGGGAGATCTCCTGTAACTTGATCAAGCCATTGAAGGCACCAGGAGAAATGTGCTGAATGTGGTTCCTACTAAGTACCAAAAGGTAAACTTCAGTTAAGTTGCTAAAAACATTCTCTTCGAGATGAGTTAACATGTTGTCGTACAGCCAGAGCTCTTGAAGAGCCATTGGACCAAATGTCCCAGGTGACAAACTCTCGAGTTGGTTCCCGTACAGTGAGATATGAGATAATTTGGGAAGACTCACAAAGATTCCACTGGGAAGCGATGATAACCTATTGTTGGAGAGGTAAAGTTTCTTCAGCTTCTGTAGATTTGAGAAGAGATTTGCTGGTAGCTGTGTAATTTTATTGTCTTGAAGGTGCAACGTCTCAAGGTTCACCAGGTCATCAAAGATTCCTGCTGGTATCTCGGTTAGATTATTTTGCTGCAGGAACAGGGCTTTAAGTTGACTGAGTCCCTGAAAAAGACCTCCACTTAGATTTACGATAGAGTTTCTTTGCAGCATGAGTTGTTGAAGCTGTTCTAAACCATTAAATGCGTTCTCAGCTAGAGTTACAAGATGGTTTTTGCTTAGATCTAATTTTGTCAAAGCTGTAAGAGGGTTGAGAAGAGTGGGGGGAAGGACTGATAGTTTGTTGTTGCTCAGTGTCAGAGTTAATAACACCTTTTGATTCTGAAACAGATTTTCTGGTAGCAAGGTTAGATCTGTCCCACTTAAACCCAAGGCTACTAGATTCTGGATTTGGTCAAAGGTATTTGGCTGCACATCGACTACTTTTGAATCCTTGGCTGCAAACGTGGTTAGCGTATCAGCTGATGTCTCAAAATCAGTTGGTTTTAATGTTGGTATGCTGGTGTTGGTAAGGATGATGCTGATGGTGTTTGGTGGAATTGGAGATGGAAATTCTTTTATTATAAAGCCTGGACAACGAATTTTCATGTCAACAGTACATTGACAGTGTTCTGGACAAGCAGAGACAACAGCACTCATGGCACATGTGCCGAGAATCACAAACCGCACCAGGTCCATTGACTCCTGAAAATAAACCAAAAATTACAGTTAGAGAAACAATTGAAATGATAAAAGCAAAATTTACAGCCATAAAGCTATCACTTTCAGGAATATTATGTGTTGGTTTTTATAGTGGGTTTTTGTGACAAAGCCTCTTAGGAAACCTTCCTGTTGTGACATACAGTTTCTCCACCCAAATGACACAAGCACAACTTCTTGCTTTTCTTCATTCATTATTTATGTATTGTTTACTGTGCAATTTCATTTAGCGATTCAGTGAAGCGTCACTTAATTTTTTTAATTCAGTGTTGCATTACTAAACTCTTAAACTAAATAAGTTTTAGCCATTTAAGTGCACAAAAACTTTCTACTGGAGTAGCAGACCATTCGGGTACGTCTTGCAATGATTTAATACATAGCTTTTCATTTTAAATACAATTTAGGATGCATAGTAGACTATGTGAATACTTTGCAAATAATAGTGTTTCTACTGCTTGGTTGCACTTTTTATTTACATACTTATATATTATAGGTCATTTTGATTATTTATTTAGACCAAACATAGTTATTCAGATCAATACACAGTCCTACACCCTTGATTTCTCTGCCTCTTCTCTCTGTAGCTCAATAGTGTCAGTGTATTTTTTATAGCTTGCTGTATTGCTAAGAATTATATTATAAATGCAATTTATCATCGAAATTGCAAGATCCAGAATGGCAGCACACTCCTCCGTTCTGTGTGAACAAAATTTAAACTACGTTTTTCTGTGTTGCGTAAGATGGTGAAACAGTCTGTTGAACATAAGTGTTTCCTGACAGGATATGCACCTGATTAAAGCAGTTTTTATTCTCTCCAAAAACAGTGCTGCCTTTATCAAATGTGTTTCAGGAAAAATATTATAACATACATTTTACTTCTTTACTTGCATTACCTACCTTAGAAATTAAAACAAGAATATAAGTGCATGTAATTTAGATCAAAACACAATTGAAAAACAAAGGGAAATGCATTTCTCCTCCTCATGATCTGTTCCAGTAAAACCAAAGCACAGTCTGAAAGAGCTGGAACATTCAGATGCGTAATCTCTCAAATTTTTCCAGCTTTCATTTTTTACTATGATCTAACTTTTTCATGCAGGTTTTGCATCAATACTTAATTTGTTTGAGTAAAACAGATTTAAAATAAGTCATTTGTGTTTAAATAGTGTTTGAAAAGTCAGAAATGGCAAAATGAATAGTAATGAGTAAACTAATTTCTATTACTATATATACATTTATTTGTAATAAGAAGTATTCAAGAACAAATTAATAAGTAAAAAGCATCTTACCCTTAAACTCAGAAAAACAAGTCGTAGTGAAATCTGTCCTTTCCTTCTCACGCTTCACACCACAGTTCCCGGGATTCCTTTATATAACGGCTGTGTTTTCGTTGTCAGATTCCTTTCTGCCTCCTCATGGCAGAAATATCGTTTCTGTTTATCCTCTTTACAGTCAACCGTTAACTGCAGTGCTTTGTCAGTGCAGTACAAAAGCTCTCATGTACTCACATAATTTAGAAATGAGCTGGTGGGGAAACCGCTAGTTTGGTGCCCCACCCTATTTAAAGGAGCAGGAAGTTTATGGGTAATCTGTAAGATAACAGGAAGGGTGCAGTAATTTTGTTGGTGGTTGACCGTGTATGTGACTTGGTTAGGAACAAACTTTTTTTTATTTTACTTAGTGTATTTTTATTGTTTACAGTTTATTTTATTGAAAAGGTTTGGTGGTAAGCAATATAGAATGTACGTTTTTCAGACATATAATATACATGTGAGTGTATTGAGAAAGTGGATTCCATCAAAAAATCAAAATCTACTAAACACTTGGGATGAAAATATTTCCAATACAGTACATCCATATATATATATATATAAGACAACATATATATATATCGAAACTATAACATTCTTTCTTTTTGACATTTTAAATTGCTGTAAAATATTTAGCATATAAAGATTATAACACAGGTATGGAGCTCATTACAAGCTTTTCAAAAAGAGCTCATCATAACCAGATGGGTTATCCAGTGAGAATAGACGTAATGTATTCGTTTTACAGCACCCTTTAAAATAAATGAGATCAGAGAACAGATGGAACTAATTACAAAACTCACAAAAGGTATTCAGTTGAGTGCTTAACTGTTTCATTGCTTAACTGTTCGGTTTCTAGACCCTGGATCCACCTACTTAGAACGGAAGAGCCATCTGACTGATGTAAAGTGAGCAATCACAGTTTATTATATGTAACATGTCACAACAATAGAATGGTGTGAAAATGTAATGGTACTTCCAATAACATAAAATCTTTAAAGACTCTTTAAAGTACAGCATTTAAAAATCATCATGTAAGAATTTGTGTAGTCAGCCAATAGCTTCGTAGATAAAGGGACCCACCCAAACATATTTCCTTTTATGTTGTGTTGCTCATTTTGCTGTAGTGGATTTTCCACCATCTGTCCCTACTAAAAATACACCAATAAATAACTGTCTGTACATGTTATCTTTTCACATTTTGTGCCGACTCTTTGATTAAAAACCTGAAAACAATGACTAACCAATGCTGGTAAATCCTTATGTATCCCTTTTCACACAATTGACCCTCCATCCCCCTAATTGACATGGAGAAAAGTCCAGAAAATGATTCACTGTTACCACCAGTACTTTGGCTGAAATCCTGAAGGACAAATAAGAGGATGTGACAGTGCCTTGGGCAAAAAAAAGGTTTGGAAATGCTGTACACAGCTGTAGATTTTTTGAGATCATTACCTCAGAAAGTTTATGCCAGTAGTCTGGACCCTGACACTTGATTATGTGACTGTCCTTTGTTGTCATCACTTCTCATTTTTACAGTTTTAGTTTGCTGAAAGTCCATCTAATTAACTACTATTGGATACCAGTTAATTTTGGGGTCGTAAATATGTTGGTTTCTTATGTGTGAGAGCTTATCAAGCCATTTTACATTTACATTTACATTTAGGCATTTAGCTGACGCTTTTATCCAAAGCGACTTACCAATATTAGGAGACAATTTTAAACAATTAGGAGACATTTTAAAAATATCAGTCTTCCACATTCTAAAACATGTATGTGTAAAATTGCTGCCCTGAGGTGTAAAAGAGGACAAAGTGTGATTTCATTTAACAATTCAAACATATTTTTATTCTATAGGGTAATACATAAATGTACAATAACAAATAAATAAAAGTTTACACATTTAAAAAAAAGGGTAAAAATGATCAAACATCCAATGTTCTGTTTACTTTTTACAGTGACTGTTAAGTGACAAGAGTTGAATGACAAGAGACAAGTGCTTTAAGATTGGAAGTGGAAAATATCAGTCTGGCAATCAGTGTTGCCAACTTAGACGAATTTGTTCCTAGATTTATTTGACTTTTCAGACCCCTTTAGCGACTTTTTTTAAAATTCACCCTAGCGACAAATCTAGCGATACTTTTGGACAAACCATAGCAACTGAGAGGAGCAGCACATTCCAGCTGTTACCGCAAATGACGGCATCTGACATAGACGTGAATGATTCATGCACTAGTATTTAACTGATGCAATGGGCAGTGCCACGGACCAATCCTTTACCTGCTTCTCCTTTGTTTGAAATAAAACCATTTAATTTTACCGTTTCTTCTTCGCTTAATTGATAACAGTTTTATACTGGAAATTATGTTTGCGCGGATTAGGGAAAACAGTTATAAAGTACCACCATTAGGCAGAATGCAAATACGACGTGATTATATCATTAATATGCAAATTGTACGCATGACGTCACTTAGCGACATTTAGCGACTTTTCGAGCAGACTTTAGCTACTTTCCATTGAAAATAGTTGGCAACACTGCTGGCAATAGGTTTAAGGCCAACAAGTAAAACAAATGATACTACCTGGCCGGCCCCAACTGTAACTTCCGATAGATCTCAGCAAATAATCGATTACAAGCGTCCCTCTTTTACGTATTTGTTCCAGAGGTCGAGTCCAACTTCAGTCTACTCATCACCTTGACTTGAACTGTTTTTGTAACATATTACAAGCCACTATAGCGGCTAGCTAGCCAGTGGTGCGTTTCCCAAAAGCATCGTTAGCCAATCACGATCGGAAGTTCCGTCGTAACAGCATAGTTCGACGTTTTAAGTGTTTCCTAAAACCATCGTTCAAACGAACAACAGCATCGCAAAGTTACGTGGTTAGAACTACAGCTCTCCAGCTAAAGTTAGCAGCATAGTTTCCTGTTAATATAACACGTGAACCTAGATCATACTGTTGAGCAAAAGATTTGGCAAGCAACATGTTGTAACTTCTATATCCATAATTCTAGACAAATACAAATTCCATTTTACGTCTTTTAATAAATGAACAGAATTAAAGCGCTGTTTTTCAGAAGTGCGCATGTGCTTAGATATACGTGCTTTAGGACCCAGGAAGCCTTAGATGGAGTGACGTAAAAGAAACCTTCAACGAAACTTCTTCAAATAAACACAACAGAGAACAAAACAGGTTTGCAAAATACAATGTACGTGACTTAGATGAAAAATCCTACATTAATTCGATTTGAATTTATTAGTAGACGTTATTACTCCACCACCTATGTGACGTCATCACTATGTCATCGCACAACGGATGGATGTGCGATGAAGTTACTACGTTTCAGTCGTGACTACCTAGTTCGTTTTTCCAACAATGCGTCATACTTTGGTGATTAAGCAGCGAGCTACGTCGTTGCTCGGGAAACAACCCCTGACCAATAAACAAACACGACCGGAAGTTATCTTCGGGCCAAACGCGTGTTGATGAAACCATCTATTTACGCTTCTGATGTTGTCTGGATAGCAGCATAAGCATACGTCATATGTATCCGCGCACATACCAGCAATTTGTAAAGAGGGAATTTCCTGATTTCCAATTAAATAAATGCCTCTGCCAGACACTCTCTGAGCAAAACACAGCTGCGAGTTTACAGCAAAACGTGGTGAACTTGAAGTTTAAAAGTACAGTATATGGAGCAGACTACATTTATATCCGGATCCATTTGTAAGTTTAATCTAGCCATATTCAACTCCCTTTAAGACCACCAAATACAATATACAAACAGTGTAACTTTGGCTAATTTGCACAAATATCAGAAAAAGCTGGTCATAAACTTCACTGAAGAGGAAATTCTGAGGCATAATGGTAAAGAAATGTAATAAATTATATGTGGTGAAGTGGTTAAATCTTAAGGCACTATTTGTGAATAAGTGTCAGACTCTAAAGTTATTATATTTTTTAAAATAATAATATTAATGTTAATAAACAGAAAATTACCATTTGTAACAGCTTGCCAATTTTAATGTTGCTCTTCTACCACTAGAGGGCCACATTAGATTGGTATTTCCTCTGGTATTCAGTCTATCACTTTAGTGTGATGTTATGGCTGTCTGGATTTTGGCTATGGTTACAGTGATATGATGAGGTTATATCACTGTCATCATTAGTATGATAGAGAGACAATATTGTCACGCTGCCTGTAAATGATATATGAGCTCTGAGGAGAAAAGATGGGGGAGGACATTTTGAGGCAGGAAGGTGGATGTTTTGGACAGGGAGAGCAAGGTGACGAGCGTTAAGATATTGGAATATAGCTTTTTCAAAATGCCATCTTTGGATTGTCACTGTGTGCATCTTTTGCTCACAAAATAAATAAATATATGAATGAATGTTCTTGTCAGCGGTACTGCATCCACTGGTGATTCTGTAACAAACTGAAATCAATCACAAGAGTAGGTTTAGACAGATATTTCCCAGTTAATGTCTAAAAAACTATTTTTCTCTGGGTTAAAACTCTGCTGTATATGACTGCTGGCTAATCTGAGATATGTTCAGAAAGTCAAACTGATGGCACAAACCATTTTGTCGTGCAGTAGGGGCCCAGGGGTCTTATCTTCAGCAGGTCCCTTTTAGAGCAATGTTTCGTTCAGACAAGCAGACCTGGAATAACCATCTACATTTCCATCCCACCTAAATTATTATTCTGACTATGTACTAGATAAGATAGCCTCTGGACTTTCTTCATTCCCTTAAATTGAGTTATATTCAAACATCAAACATTTTTTTGTTAAGAAATATAAAAGTAATTCTATCAGGATTTAGACTGTACATTTGTCTTTATCAATCCAATCTGACCCTCATGTCTTTTTCATTTGTTGTGGCTTGCTATTCAAAACATAACCTCTTTTATGTAAGCATAATCTTTTTTTTATCTTGTTTTATCTGCATCAGTAGGCCAGATAAAGAAAGAAAAAATGATTAATAAATGCACCATATAAATACATAAAAATAAATGAAATGTTTTGTAATACAATGCTTCTACACCAAGATAGGCCATTGTTTCACATGTGGAAAACAACAATTTAACCACAATCAGGACAGAATATATCTATATGAAAATGTAATGCTGTTTCGAGTGCTGTTTTCTGTGATCAAAACTGAAACCCTGATTATCATCTTTGTTTTTGTTCAACAAGGGAATCCACAGATTGAACAGAATGTTTTAAAGAAACGCCTTTCAAATCCCACACAGAGCTATTATGCAGATTACAGAAAATAGTCACTGTTTTTTTTTTCATATTTAAATCACCATTTTAAATGTAGCATCAATATCCTAAATCCCAAACCTTAGTGTCTTGTCTTTCATCACATAAATACGTGACAACAGATGGGTTGAATTGTGTACCCACCTGCTATTTGGCAAAAACACAAGTAGCACATGCGCTTAACGTTATCAACAGTCTGCAACGCTACTGTTCAAAATCAAACTCCCAAATGCTGGTGCTTTTATTATACTGTTTTACATTCACATTATGGCTGACAATTAAGCAGACCATTTTATTTAATCCACATGAGAATGACGGACTCGGATGTAGTTTGTGCCATGTTTGGTTAGTTATATGGAACATTGCAAAATTCTTATTGCATCTGCCCAAATGTTTACACTCATAAAAGCCTAATTTTTAATGACTCAAATGAATGATGGAACACAAAACATCTTGAATGAAACATTTGAAAAACACAGCTGAGCGCAAGGACCAGGGATTCACAGCGGGTCCAGTTCAGGCAATAATAAACAACAGATCATCTTAAAACATGGTCAGAACATGTTACCAATGGCAGTAGTCATATATTTAAGCCAAAGGAAAATGCAGGAGCAGAAGGATCCTTCAGAAGTAATATACAGCATATTCCCCTGCCAAAAACATACAAATAAATTAACAATAACATTCAGTGGTGAGACTTATGCCATCCTCTTCTATTCCAGCCATTTTGAGTAGTTGACAATACCGTATGTGCAGGTTGTCCCATATTAGTCATCTGCTGTCTGCTGAACAGAAACCAAAATTTTGATTTGTAATGTAATTTTTCAGTCCTTATTTGTACATGGTCATGATATATTAACATTGAAATGTAAAAGATAAAGCCATTTGTCCTCTTCAATTGTCCAAAACAAGCTTAGATGAAATTCTGGGTTTATTATACATTTTGTAATGTGTGTGTGCTTTTAGCTGTCTCAGAGATGTGGGATGGTCCATAAGGATTACATGTAATGTGACCTCTCACACTTGGTCAAAGGAACTGTCATGTACTGTAGTGTAACAACATGCACAGATGAGAGAGCTAAACAAAGAGAAAAAATATATTGTTGTGGTTTTTGAATATCCAGTGGGATGTGTTGCCAGGGGAACAGGCTCCTTTGAGTTGGACTGATAAGAGGATGCAACATGTGGGCAAGACAAAGTCCTTGGCCTCCGTTGATGTTTGGCTGATTGTGATGAGGTGGCTATCTGAATTCTAATTGTAGTGAAATACAACAGGACCAGGGAACAACCAGGAATTTGGACAAGAATGTTTGCAAGTACTGCGATTGATATGATTAATAAATGAATTAATAAAAGTCTTTAATTTTTTTATTATACAACAGTTCTGGTCCTTGAATTTGATTGGATGAGAGGCGTTGTTCTCTGAACTGTCGTACAAATGCAAATTACACACCTGCAGTCGTGATGTTGTGGGCATACCACATTCTTTCTTATGTACAGTAAGGCTCCACATTATTCTGGAGAGTTTTTATGCGGCTGAAACATTTCTTTTAATGTTTTTCAGCTATGATTTTAAATATTAGATAGTTTGTTTAATCAAAAAACAAAGTCTGGGAATATAATTTGGTACAGAAACAATTAGTCAGGGACAGAAATATTATCTAGTTGTTGTATACAGACATACAGTTGTACAAGTATGTTATGGTTGGTATAGTATTCGTCTCACCTCTCCTTCACTGTGATTGTACGGCTGAGCAAAGTGACAAGCTTTCCCAAAAATTAAACTTACTATTAACTTTTGGCGTCTGGATCCGGTGTTGAGCATGGAAAAGACACCAAGCACAGGCGCTGAGTTTATAGACAAAAAATTACAGCTGCTGGTGTTTTTGTATAAAGTGTGGTGCAACCATTCCATTGCAACAAAAATGGACACATGGCCTCAGTATAACACCAAATATCAGATTGCAAAAGTCTGTGTAACACTAAAAATAAATACATAAATTATGCATACTATTATTATCAACGTGATAATTGCCATTAATTGTGTCCCTTTAAATTGCTAATTTTTTTTTGCAAGGAGTGATAGGAAGCATACCCAATTCAGTGTAATTGAAAGTGCTGTCATAGGCTTTTTTGTGCCCCGCAGTTTGTTTCCAGAATGCTTAGCCTAGTTATAGATCTGTGCAGGTGCTTAATTTTTCACCGCTCTTTTGGGAGAACAAACAAACACAGAAGCTGGTGCTCCTACATTACTCATGCTAATTGCTTTACATAAATCACTGTGGGGAAACTGACAGTAATCAACCAAAGACAAAATATGTGCTTTGGCGACCCAGCTTTCCTGCCCCCTACCCATTTCCTACACATATCTGTGCCATCTACTCAGCAATAGCATTTTCCTCTGCTAAGTCATGACTTTTCATGATTTCTTGCACTAGGAAATAAGAACTAAAGGGCAGAGGCTGCCAAGGCCATTTCCATAAACGTAATTATTGAGAGGGAGAGAATGAGGCCAAACCTTTGCCCTTTAGCCACCTTCAAACAAACCCACACATATATATTCTGATATACAAAGAGAAAGAGATAAAGCACTGCCCTGGGAATGAAAATCACACAACTTCAAATTCACACATCATCTGTAGACTTACAATTCATCTACCTTTGGTCCAGTTCCTGCCTTGTAAATATAGATAAAGACTCTCATGGAATTTTTCTGAATACTACAAATACAGTGTGAAAATTAAAAGGATGATGAGATGTTCGTCCTCCGTATCTGGGATTTTTTGTTCAATGTAAATCTTAGAAGCTCAATGATAAGAAACATAATTAGCTTAAAAGTGGGGGGAAAAGACGGTTTACCTGCTGGTGTCACTGTTGGACAGTGTACTTTACACACTATTTGATCTCATATACTTTTTACTGTAATTTTTTTTCTGCTTTACCGTGACACTGCCTCCCTTGCCTCGCTGCAGAGAGCGCCACTCATTAGCATTAAAATATTCACATACCGTACACCTTTGATTAGTGACATCTGGCATGTTTCACTCCCTTTTGAAGTTCAGAGGAGAAAAGAATTAGCAAAAGCGGCAGGAGACCTTTGAATCAAGATGCCTGCATGCAAAACAGCGACTGTGCTAGCTAAAATGTTTGGTTATTTGTTGCAGTGTATAGATTTTATTATATTATCTGTTCATCCACCTGTCCGTGTTACAGAGGGTTGAAGCCATTACATTCTATTCTATTCTATTCTATTCTATTCTATTCTATTCTATTCTATTCTATTCTATTCTATTCTATTCTATTCTATTCTATTATGTTCCAAATGTTTGTGCACATAAAACCTTACCATTCATTTTAAATCAAAGATCTGTAATGTATTTGTAGTTCAAAGAATTTTAGAAAAGCTGTCTTACACAATATCCAAATATTTAATGGCATCCACATATGTGTCTCTCTTTAGTACAGGGGTATACATCTGGGATCGCCATCAATATTTTGTTTTCTGAAACTTGATTTAACACAAACATTGTGCATGTGCACATTACCATCCTGCATGTTAAATCTTTGAAGCAGCAAACCGGTTTCCACACACAAGACTGCACAAATATATTGGCAGTTGTTACTCTGCAGGTGACTCTTTATAATTTTTTTTAAAGTAAATAATGTGGGAATATTTAAGGGTCTTAATAATAAACCTCTTAACCAACCCATCTATCACAAACCTCAAGACTGGGAGACAGCACTGTTTCTATCAGAGAAGGGCGGGTCGGAGGTGGGCAATGGGAATGAATGATGGCAGGAGGAATGGCCTACCTGTCCACCCCATTCACGCACCTGATGTGATTTGTGAGTCAGCTGCAAAGAACCTGCATAGTTCACACGAGAAAGAAAATGAACAGGTGTTACAAAAGACTGTTGCAGCTGGGATTTACTTGTGAAGCAAACAGCTCAGCAGGGGAGTGAATTTTTTGAGCAAAAATCTGTCTGAGTTTAACACTGCCAAGCATTAATCTATAGGAATAATAATTGGTGCACATGTCCCCCTTTTGTTTCGTGGCGCTATCCAAATGTTATAAGTATAAATAGCTTAAGCATCCCAAGCGGGAGTGAAGGTTGAAGGTTGAAGGCTGACACAAACTTTAATGAGACGATTATTTTCTATTTTATGCCTTTGTTTATTAAACTCAGTGAGTACTCCTTGAATAGATTGAATTTCTTGAATTTCTATTTTTATTTAATGTTTTTTCTTGAATTTGTTGTTTTAGATTTTTATCATTTGTAGTTTAAATTGTTCAAATTAGGTTTTCAAAGTTTAAACCGTATTTTTTGTTTTAGCGGTATTGAACATCTTATGTATAGCAGCCTATAAACAAATAGGCATTTATGTATATAAAATGTTTTTTCAAAACTGTAACAACAATATCTTACCAGATTTTGTACTTGTTTTATGAGGTAACTAATATGAATTTGTTCAATCTTATTCTTATGTTTTAGTATGATTTGTCTTCTCCCCAGTGAGAAAACTAATAATAATGATACGCTTGGTCCACATTGTACAAATTCATACAAATTAGCCACCTATAAAAATACGTGTGAAGATCAGGTTAGCTGCAATCTATAGCTTTAAGTACTGTCTTATCAGGTCGTTGACATTATTTTTCATCAAATTGCAGGTTACTTTAAGACCCACTGCTAAATTATCATTATTTTTTCATGACAATTGAGGTAAGGTAAGGAGAACACAGATTTTTAAGTACATAATTGCTCTGATTTTTTTTTTTTGCAATTACAGTTTTACAGCTTTATGGGTAATCAATCCAGTCAACGATGCAAATGATTCATAGGAGTAAAAATGTTAAATCACAAACAAAATATCCCAAGGGATTATTGCCATGGCAACAAATGACCATTCCATAGAAGTTTAGCTCAGCCACATACGGGACTGTATATCCAATTCCAGATTCATCCCACCCAGTTAAAAGCATTCTTTGCAATATCTTTATAATTCACTTTTTAATTTGTACTGCTGGCAAGCAACTACGTAACATTACAGTTATCTGTAATCTCTCTGTGTACGACAAGCAATTACAGGAACCACAGATGGTAGGCAAAACGCTTAAATATCTTATCATTTATGCATTGTCTTATGTTTACAGGCTTGATTGAAGTAGTTTTGATGTGATGCAAGAATGGCAAGAATTGAGAAAATAAAACATCCCTCAGATCTGAAAGTAGCTCATGAAATATGTATAGAACTCTTAAATGTTCATAGAGCTGGCTACAGCTGAGGTTGACAAATAGGTAAATACGGTATGATTTATTTCTTGTATGGTTACTAATGCAAAATGACTTTATTATTAACCAAATAAGATTTACATGTATGCATTAGGCACACTCTGTGATTCATGCTTTGCCAACTGAACTACATAACATCTATGAGATGAATGAGATGCGTTAGAAATAAAAAATTGGGATCTTATATCCCAAACACACTATAAGCAAAAATCAACCACTTTGGACCTATAACTGGTCACATGTAAATGTAAAAAGACGTCTTTAATTGGCATTAGTAATTGAGAATCACCAAGGAGCAGAGCTGACATTAAAGTAAACATTACATATAGCTCCACATATTAGCGTAGGCGATTGAGGCTCCCTAAAGTAATAGAGTAAAGTTTTTCCACAGGCGATCCTGATTTGAATAACCAACACCAAACTCGCTGCACACTGAATGGGTAATGCAGGACCCTCATTTGTAAGAAAAACACAAAGTTTATTTTTTTTCTTGTCTTTAGGGAATGCGGTGGAGAGTTGAATGAGAGTGTTGAATCGAATGATTATTTTCTTAATTAACTTTTTGTTATGACAGGAGTTGGATTGGGAGCTCCATATCTAAATCATCTCATTTACATCCGCCTTCTCGCTCATTAACATACAAAAAAGATTTCGGTTTCGATGAGAAAGTTTAGATTGCACCCTCGCCGCAGTGCCATCATCATCTGATCGCCCTGATAGGCGGGAATCCCCTGGGTTTTTGCAGGCACAGGCAGCCGGCTTCTCACAAGTTTAGTTTCAATTATAAACAACTCCCTTTCAAAGGAAAACAAGATTATTTGCGTGCTTCCTTGTATGCTGTTTGTTTAGCACGTCCATTGTTCTGATGCTAGGAGAAGATCAGCTTTAATATTCACGTTAACCGTTTGATGACCTCATTCACGTCATTCCCTAGACATCATCTGCCATTCAATAAAAAAACAGATATTCAAAACAAATAAGAAATATAAATATTTAAAAGACAAGCAGGGAAAACATCCAGTTGATTATGTAGTTGATTATATAGTTTATATTATATTATAATCATATATTATATTATGCAGTTGATTATATAGTTTTATACCACCGGCCTTATATCTGATCAAAATCAGTATGACAGATGTTGAATTCAGACTTGAATTATTTTCCAGTACTGCACAGCAATGAGATGATTCCACACTTTATATCAGGCAAATTATTAAATAGCCAAATGTCCTGCAGCAACAGAAAAGTGTAAAAACTGTAAATATTAAGAACACAAATAATTAATCTAAACAGACTATCAATGCAACAAAAATATGATCAGCTTTGTATTCTGTGCAGTGATGCAAATAACACCTCAAGAAGCAAATGCTATTGACCAATCAGCATTAAGGACTATTTTAAGTGTTTTTAAGGGTCTATTGTTAATTATTCCTTATATCGTTATGGAAACACTTCATGGAGTCAAATTTATGCACATTACAAAAACAAAAGATAAACAAGTACACATAAACAATATATAATTTACATTTATGCTTTGGACCGCGACATGAAAAAGAAAATATATTTCTTTTCATAACACTTGCATTCAGCAGTACAGCAGAAATATATCATGTACTTGCACACAGAATATTCCTCATTAAGAGGAACAGAGTAATTTAGTGTGCGTGTTGAAATCTCACCACAGCGTGGAGCTCTCTCTCTATCATTTTGCTTGTTCTCCTTTGCCATTAGAAAGAGGCTCAGATGGATGTTCCTCATTTATAAACACAGCTGGGTTGCCTTCATCCACTGCTTTGAGACCGGACTCTTTCACTCACAGTTACTGAAAGACCTCTAAAACATTACAAGGCTAACCTCGAAATGCAGGTGCATGGGGGTTTGTCTTACCAGAATGGGATTAACAATATTGAACTAACTCCTTTTGTTGCCACTTTCAGCCCGTGTAGAGTACAGTATATACAGTCTTTGCAAAAATGAATGGCTAATGCATCAACTGCTGTGTTTTCTGTTGTGTCTCTTTGGTTCATCGTAATGCATATTTTAGTGACACAGTATTTACTCTGTGGTTTAACAGATACAGTAAAATAAACAAAGCCTCCTCAACCATCCGCATTGGCTTTTGGACGCGTAATCCACTTTCGCTTTCAACAGTTGCAAAACCAGGGACCACAGTCAGGTCTCAATGTGACTATCATAAGCAGGTCTAGAACAAAAGACGGATCATAGGGAATATATCTGTAACTATAAGGTTTGAGTCAAAATGCTTGCTTTGCTTGCAATGAGCAATAATGAGGAACATCTGTTAAAAAATGCATGAAACCAGGAACGTCACATATACCCACACTGAGAGACATTCCCTGGAGAAAAGTGTGACATCTAGCCCCGGTCATCCCAAGTTTATCTCGTCTTGTCCAATGCACATTTTTTGACCGCACTGTTCTCTAATCTTACATTCACATTTATGCATTTGGCAGATTGTTTTATGCAACGAAACTCACAGTGCATACAAGGTATACATTTTAGTGTGTATGTTCCACATGTATGAAATCAAACCCACAACACACAGTTGAGCTACTGGAATATCAGCTCCAGATATTCGCAAGTCAACAATTTTTATTAGAAATGATTACTCCAACTGTTTCCACTGTCATGCTTCTAATTAATGTTAATTAATTGTAGTAATCATGTGGTTATGGGAACCTTGTCATCTATTATAAAGAGATGTTGCAGTACCATTTGTACTCTCTGATTAATGTCAGAGTATGTTCTATTAAAGGGATTCACCCAAAAATACAAATTATGTCACCCACCCTTATGTCATTCAAACACTGTATATGATTCTTTTTTTGTGGAACACAAAAGAAGATATTTTTCAAAATGCTGGTTACCGGCACCCACTGACTTCCACTGAACATTGTGTCCATAAAGTAAATGGGTGCCAGTAACCAGCGTTTGCAAAATATCTTTTTCTGTGTTCTGCTGAAGCAAGAAAGTCATACAGGTTTTACATGACATGAGGGTGAGTAAATAATAAAATAAATTTTTTATTTTAGGTGACCTATCCCTTTAAGTTTTGCTTTCTGTTTGTTATTCTTTAAATTAATGTTTAATTTATAAAATTTTCTAGTCTAAATTGAATTGTTCCTGCTAGTATTCTGGTTCATTACTTCAAAATGAAGAGCCCTCCTTCAACTTAATAAAACATGTTCTGCATTTAATCACTTTGATGTTGATTTTGGTAAATAGTCATATATTTGTAGTTTTTGTATTTATTCTCTGTATTTTTCTAAAAAGTCACTACACTGCAAACTGACTGTTAATCTTATTGGGGACAGACAGAAGTTTGATAACTTTCTTTGATATATACGTCTTTCTGTGATATACTAATATACCCACACAACCAGCTAGATTGTGCAGAACACATCTACCTTACACAAAAACATACTTGATATGATTTACACTTCTACTCGATGGTTTTGTAATGCATAGCAAACAGAATCTAATGAACAGATGTGGTGCACTTGATGTGACTGTCTATACAGTATTTTTCTTTTCATTTAACTTAAGCTGAACCTTCAGAGCCTGTTGCAATAGCACCAGCATCCGACAGTTAGTTCTGAAGAGGTTATGACCACTTCAGCATCTTTTGTTACACAAAAGGTTCTTTGTAGTGAAAAAAGGTTCTTTAGACTACAAGAAGGTAAAAAAACAAATGATGCTTTTCAGAACCTTTGACAGAAAGATTTTTGGAGAACCACAAAAGCTTCTTCTATGGCACTGCTGTGAAGAACCTTTCAAAGTACCTTTAAATGTGTCATTTTTATTTTAAAAATACAAATGCCTTATACTGTTTCTGTTTTCATACCGTTTCTACTGTTTAATATACAAATATGCAATACTTTAATTGTATGTGACCAGCAAATGATATTCAATTGTATGTGACTAACAACTACTGTAGTATTTGAGTCCTTAGATATTATTAAAATCACAATGGTCTTCTGAGCATAATATTTGAATAATATTTATTAGCAAGATATTAAAATGTTTTATTAATGCAGTGATATGATTAGCTAACACACCCTAGACCTGTAAACGAATGCAATACATAAAATGCACATGATGAACTAAAAAAGGATGTGCTATTCAGGATATACAGTATTAAAAAACTCATAACGAGTAATAAATCTCAGGTGCCAGTTTTGACATTATACATATAATATTGAATGTAGATTTATCTCAGACAAATATAAATGTGTGTCTACGCACAATATGTACTAATTCACATTATGAACAGATATAAAGACAAGGAGAGATAACATAGCAAAATAACAAAATCTAAAAAGTAATTAGACAATAAATGAGAAATACTCAATAATACAATAGACTCATTTGCAGGAATATTATGTTCAGACATGCGGCTAAATGACTGTTGTCCACGTGAAGTTAAAAACCTGTATGGTAGCGGATGTATTGTATGAACATCTGTTATTAAAATGCATGCCACTATTCTTTTAAATGGAATGACATAACATCCTTTTCCAGAAAGTTACAGCAGACAATAGCTGACCTTTGCTAAAAGCAAGTACAATAACATATCACAAAAATGATCTAATTTAAATGGCCATCAGTGACTTTATGACTGAATTCATTTAGCCAAAACACTTCTTGGAGCAGCAAAGATGATTCAATTCTACTGTGTGATTTTATTTTAATGAAACCTATTAATATTAACCGCTAACATAAATAACAATAACCTAACACAAATAGCAATAATAATAAAAATAAGTGCTATTAAAGTCAAACAGTAACAGATAGGAATAAGATAATTGTACTATAAAGATAATTTACTTAACAAACACTGATAAGTTTTGACTAACGTCTTGAGGTTTTGATGAGCTCTTAGATCACACTGGAATGTTAAAATTTAAAGTTAATGAACACAAAGACGTCTGTTTGGATTTGTCTTTGTGAAAGCAACACTGGCAAAACGGGTTTGTCAGATGCCTTTGATGGTTTGGAATAATGACATTACTTAACCCATAGCACATGACTGAACATTTTCCATTGAGCTGCTGAAATCAGTTTGAAGAGCCTTTATGACGACTTCATAGCTGAAGTTTGTTTGTTCATCGTTCAGATCTTTTTTTATAGATCGCATTGTTCATATCTGTGTACGTAGGAAAAAGTGAAACGTTTTAAAAGGAATTAACACAACAATTCTGACAATCTTGTGATTGTTGTTTGATATCCACTGCACATCAACCAATTGGCTTTGAATTGCTCATAGGTTGCTCATTTATAGCTCAGGTGACTGTATTACTTTCTTAGATGTATTTCCTGTAAGTATCAACATTTAAAATCCCGCAGGAGAAGTACAAACAGACACAAATTGCTTATTAATAGTATGAGCTTAGCCCAGATCATTTGCTCCTAATAGAACTCTTAGTAAAACATTTGAGTTCTTATTAAACTTCTTTAAACTTCTTTTGCTTTTAGTGACTGAGAATGTCACAGGTTTATTAGTATACTGTCATTTCATTACACCATACACTTGGGATTATTTTTTATTTTGGCACTCTGATCATGCCATGAAATAACTGGAAGATCCAGTTAGAAAAGATGCATGAATAGACCAATCGATGTACGTGATATGCATACTTACAATTCTGTTGGCATACGTCTCACATTGTTTACGTTTGAGTGTATGTGGACAGGAGTATCGTCATGCTCATCATCTGGAAGCTAAGATTGAACATAAACAATTGCATTTGTTTCTTAATTTATGAATCCAACTTCATAAATATGAATGACTTTACTTGGATTTTTAGATTTACAAAAATCATTTGGAATTTGCTTACCTCCCAGTAAACAGCATCATCAAAGCAGTTGGCATCTGCTGGGTCTCCCCAGATTGGCAGCTTAAGAATCCCCCCTAGAAAATATATTAAACACAACATCAACCATAAAATTGCAGAATGTCGCTGAACTAAAAAAACACTTAACATAGTTCACTTGCTTTATTTGCACTCACCAACCAAAGCGCCACCTACAAGTCCAAATGCTATTGCTACACAAAGACCGGCTGCCTGGTAAGCACCCTGAATGTTGACTGTCCTGTTAGCTGTGGCCTCTTTAAAGTCGAAAGTATTAATCAACCTGAACAGAAACAATATTTGAGTCATCACTCACAAAATAATTTCAGTTTTGTTTCCTTCATGGCAGTACAAACCATATATGTACACTTACAATACAATGCACAATACAAGCATATTTTGCAGAATATGTTTAAAATGTATTTTATGAAGGGTTTATTTATGCTGTTTTTGCTTTATCAGTGTTAGTTGTTTATTATGTGGTAAAGTTAAAAGCTTTGTAGTCTTTGAAGTCTTTATTATTGAAGTAATAGTCATATAAAGCTGCATGTAAGAATACAATTATGACAATATATTATTTTTCCTGTTGCTCACTAATAATGCAGCACAAAGTACAAAAATCTGTAGGGACTTTGACAATATTTTTGTAGAACCATTTTGCATTTAGTTAATGAACAAATTTAAATTGGACAAACAAAGTAAAAAGTAGATATTTGTATAAGATTATTATCTAGATATTAAGAAGACAAATATTTGTTGAGAAAACAAAACTGCATCATGTTGTTTTTTTAAACGTATCTTAGTGGTTCTGTTTTACAGTGCAGGATTGCAGAAGTCACACCAAAATGTTACAGTAAAAAAAAACTGACTGGCATTATGTCAAATTTTAACTATATTATTCTAACATTATATATAATGTAAATAAATAGCAACAAAAAACCTTTGCCTGTATCACTGACGGACACTTACCCCTCATGTCCATAAACTTCTTTACTGGCAGCAGCAGCTGTAATTGCTCCAACAACACCTCCTAAAACTCCCGGCATCGCATGCAGGTTATGAATACCACACGTGTCCTGTATCTTCAGAGTTTTTTCCATGAAAGGCTAAAAAGGGTTGAAAAGATTGTGGTTAAAAAACCTCATGCTCACACCCTCTTCAGTGTCCTTTAAAAAAGAGGTTTAGATAAAGAATTATCTACCTACTGTATTTTACACAAAATAATATTTACATGTACTGTATTATTTTTTACTGTATTAAATTTACTAATCAACATATTCACTTTATTTACTGTATTGTATGACAGTATCATAAAATATAACAGTCATAATATACATAATATACATAATATAACTAACAGTCAGAAACCAGTATCCAAAAGTAGAAATGATGCCTGTACAGAATCCCACTATGAGAGAGCCGTATGATGTAATCATAAACTCTGCAGCAGTCCCCATTGCAACACCTCCAGCCAAAGTAGCATTTTGAATGTGCACCTGAAAAAAAGGCAAATTGTTTATAAATTAAAGCATTGGTTCCGGCAAAAAATAAACGTATGTCATCAACAACTTATCATGTTGTTCCAATCCTTTAACTCTTTCATTACCACAAGAGGAGAAATTGTAAAGACTATCAAATCTGCTCTTTTTCATAGAATGAAGATCCAACAATCTGCAAAATTTTTTCGTGTTCATGGAAGAAAATAAGGTTTGGAACAACAGGCATGTGAATGATTCTAGGTTAATTGTCCCTTCGGGACTGATCTCATAATTATCAACAATCTGGTAGACGTTTACCATGTCAAGTTTCCCATGTTTCTGTGAAAGGCTTGAAATAGCAGAGGCAGAAAGAACTGATGCAGCCAGTGCAAGATACGTGTTTATAACTGCTCTGTGTTGACCATCTCCATGATCTGCGATGGCGGAATTGAAACTGGGCCAAAACATCCAAAGAAACAGAGTACCTGTGAAATGCGGAAGAAAGATATTTTGAAATGATAAAGAATATGCCATTGGCAAACTGAGAGGAAATGTAATTTTGCACTTACCAATCATTGCAAAGACATCTGAGTGGTACACGGATCCTTGTAATTGCCGGCTTAGTGATAGACTGGGTCGATAGAGAATCCAAGATATAGTCAAACCATAATATGCTCCAAAAGTGTGGATGACCATGGAACCACCTGCATCTTTGACCTACGTATGAAATCATCAGACGTGAAAATCTCTGAAGCTTTTTTAATTTTAGGTGTTTTTAAAAATAACATTAAGTTTACTTTTTTAAATGTTATGCTTGTGTTCAAATTTTTAATCTTGAGTCTTACACGTTTCCATCGGATTGTAATTATTAGATTAGAATTCAACTAAAATTCAACTTAAAGTGAATAGAAAAAGGAATGGTGACAGTTAACAGGTCAACTAATTGTGAGAAAATACTTACATGTAGGAGTTCAAGGATAACATACTCCTCGACTGCGAACAGGGTGACTCCAAACAGTGTAAGAACCATTAACTGCACTGGACTGACCTTTCCTAGACATGCACCATATGCAATAAGACAGCCGGCCACACAAAAGTCTGCATTGATGAGGCTGAGTAAAAAAATGAGTCGTAAGTTAAAATTAGAAGTAAATTACAGTTTGTTTAGTCTATATATATAGTTTAAAAACAATTTCTATGCATTCCATGGGAATTAAATCTGTGACACTGGTATTGCCAGCATATTCTTTTACAGTTACAGGAAAATCTAAGCAAAACTAATTGAATTAAGGAAAGCATATCAATGTGGTTTATAACCATTTTATTTTTTATTGTACAGCATAAACAATCCATTACTTCTCAATTCCAATTTTTATCTTCCAGTCTTGTTTGTCAAGGGAATGAAACCAGCCCTGCATCAACAGAGCCCACTGAATCCCAAAGGCCGCCATGAGAAAATTGAAGCCGACCCCACCAAAACTATAGCGTTTCAGAAAAGTCATGAGAAATCCAAAACCGACAAAGATCATTACATGCACATCCTGAAAGCCTGATGTAACACAACAACAAATGTAGAGAATATTAGTGTTTGAAATGCAACATTATTAAAGAACAAACCATGCTTTTGAAACACACAAATGACTGCAATAAATTCCAACACGTCACAGTGAAAATAATGCTGATGATACTTACTTGCGTATCTATAGTAAAAGTCATTTTCAATATGACTGGAAATGTTATTCTTTCTTTTATGTTCAATCCAATGGCTATCAGACTCCTCATCATAACGAATGAACACACCAAATAAGATGATCATAGCAATCTGCCAGACAAAGCAGACTGCTGGAAGACTGATTCGAATATTGGTGTTTTTGCTCATTTTTAGATGTTAACCTAAGAGTTTGAAATTGCTTTCCTTAATTTCGTCTTTTGCTTTCTACAGGAGCATGTGAGTCACCTTTCGTCATATACTTTTTATAGTGAGATTTTAAGGTGTGTCATTACATCATCTAGCCACTCCTACATAGACGCACACACACATGCAAAAGTCTGTGAACTGTTAAGAAAAAAAAGTAATGATGCTTTTATATAACTAACATGTATTGGCATGAACAGGAATCAATTTGATTTTTTTTTACTATTGTGAAACTATATTTTTGTTGCTATTTTAATTGAGTTAAAAATGATCTGATTTACCTCTTCATTGTTGATCCAATTTACTATTTATAAATCTGATTAATAAATAATTAGCTCTTTTCATCTCTGTTGTTAGTTTTACCACTACTACAGTATATTGTATCCTAAATCACTTAGTTAAATATCTTTAAATGAGAACATTTAACATATTGTGTAACGTCTTTATTTTTCGTAATGGCTTGTACTGTATTTATATTGTGGTATGTGCAATAGTAAGTTAACCGCATTCTACAGGTAGTATCTAAATCTATTTGCAAATGTTACTTTTCGCATGTCTTATAATTATTCTGTATCTTTTGGTGCATTGAGGTTATTGAAATCAGTCAGGGGATGCTTATGTCTGTTGGCAAAGACTCGTTTGTTAATATATTGGGTTTACACTTATAGAGGGACGGTGTTTGATGTCATGAATATATTTATCTGATTGTAAACAATATTTTAGCATAAGGTTTCACCAGAAGTCCTAAAACAGTCAGATATAGTGTTATAGAGTCAGATTTACCATATAAAGCACATTTCTATAAGGCAATATCTACAGAAAAAACATTTACATTACAACTTTGTGACGTAATCATTCATGCATCAGAGGGTTTTGCAGGAAGGGCAAAAAGTTACACACGTGTAGCAACTACAAATGCTTGAAAATAAATTTGGAAATGTTTTTTAATCCCTCAGTCCCTGTGCAATAAAAGAATAACATACACCTGCAAATGAGCAGAAAGGTCTGTGAAAAGTAAAAAAACCCAATACATTTCTGTCAAAAGTATTTTGTTCTCCAGTCACTCTTTTTGAAGACACCAAAATATCGTACTGTCTGTAAACGGTTACACAACTCAAACAAAGTCTGCGTGTCTGCAACTTGCCTCATCAATCTTTACCAAGTGAATGGTTTCTGCATTACTAAGCATAACACTAAGTGTACAACATGCATTATTTTCCATGGTTATGAGAAAATTTGTTTACCTTTAAAGTGCTGCAGTTATTGATAGTTTCATTATTATGCACCAGAGGGTGCAATGAAGTGAAATGTTCACAAAATGTAAAAGTATAATTTGGTTTAGTTTAGTAGACAATTCGTTCAGAAATGTAGATATTTAATGAATTTAAAGTGTTTCAGTGCTGTTGCTGTATATCTCTCTTCTCTTTGGAATCCAGGACTTGGACTAACTGTTATATAATGTTAAAAATATATATCATTGAGACTTTTTCATGCACTAAGAAGATCTTTATGATCTTTATGCTGCATGTTTCATACACAGTTTGTTCACACATTTGCAGTTCTGTTGTCAGGTGTTCACAGAGCCTTTTGTCTACAGGATATATTCTCTGGTACTTCATTCCAGTCATTTTTGAAGCACATGCTCTGTTACTAATGAAAGGCAAAACCCAATAATCACAAATGACACTTTAACCACAGCATTCCACCCAACTGTTTTCAGATCGCATACTTTGTGTGACTGTTCAATTAGATTGGCTACTTTATTAAATTAATTAAACGCAAACATCCTTCTCTTTATAATGTTACATCCTTGTAATAATAACATCAATATTTACCCAGTCCCTAAAACCTAGGCATGGCATCACACGGCTGTTACATTTACATATTGTTTTTTTTATCTATGGTGACTTACATTGCATTCAGTCTGTACATTTTGTATCTTCCTTGGTACGCACAACCATGACTGGTTGTGTCATGCTCTTCTAGTTGATCTAAAGTAACAAATATTCAAGTTGGAAGGTGTGGGTGACTGGTTTCCTTTACCTTTATTTATTTTAAGTTTTTTCCATTGGCAAGGAGATAATCTACTAACTCTGCCCTTTGTTGTTTCTTCTTAGGCAAATCCTTAATCATAATCAAATATTCTGTTATCATTTTAGTAAATTATCTAAGTTTTCCTATACAGAGCTTCAAAGGACTTGGAAAATATCAGACAAATATATGTGATTATATGCTCATATATATGATTCATATAGTTTTTTCATATTTAAATGATTTTTAACAATTCAGATAACTTTTTATTAACCTGTTTACTGTCATTGCATACTGTATTGAATATACACATGACAATGCACATCTGAACTACAATTTGTTGAATCTTTTTTAGACCTTTTCATCAATAAAGTCTGTCATGATTAGAATTCAATTAAATAGTAAATAGTGAAATAACCTAAGCGTTTTACCTGTGGAATGGTGACAGTTAACAGGTAAATGTAATTAAAATAATTAAATAATTTTTGGCAGTGCTAGTGTTTTTTTTCCCCTTTAATCCAAAATTGTGTAACCTACTGAGACAAAAGCAGAAGTCAATTAAAAAAGTAACTACTTTCACTGTGACACACAGGCATTGTATTACCTGTCAGGGAAATATTATATGCTTTTTGTTCTGACTCGACCCAGGTCACATTACTTTGAAAATCTTCCATTTTTAAGTAACAGAAGCCACTCCCAAAACTAAAGGCTTTATTGTCTGTATTTGTTGCAAAGCACATGCTGCACATCGAATTTATCTGAGCCATTATGTGTGCACCTATGACAGTGTCAATGTATTTGCATACATATATCATATCATGAACAAATATAAAAGAAAACATTGTTTTGGGATTAAGTACTCAAAAGAATTAGATGGTATTATGACAAACTGCTTGTTTTCAATTACTACAGTATGCTGTTAGAGTTCCAAAACAACCCCACCCCTTCTTTCATGTACAAAGTTGTTTTTGATTGACAAGTTTATTGCATAAGAGGATTGTGTAGATTTGCCAATGAAGCAGATGCATCATCTGGTAACTCAGGTTTATTTGGTACTGTGAACATTGGAAGGTGTGGGTGACGCTTTTCACATCATGGTTTTCAGGGTTGGTACCATTGAGCTTAAAGCTTGGTGCTGCTGTGTCTATAAAACATAAAATGTCAATAAACAGGCTGGTTAGGATGGTCCAGTTTGCCCCTGCTGGAAGATTGTTGTTACTTGCAATGTGATATACAGTTAAATGCAATGGAAAATTTTAACTTAAGTACCACAGCTCATCAACGTATAAATGTGGACGGTAATATGATAATGTTTCAGGTTCTTTATGTACAAAATGAACCACGCTTGTATTTTGGTTTTGATTTATGGTCTTTTTAAACTAAGCAAGTTGATTTCTGAAGGTTGCAGTATGTTTTTGTAGTTTAATGAGCTCTCATCAGATCCAGGAAAATTTGATTCCACATGATATTACCTTTTAAACCTTAAACTGGTATTTTTATATGTACTGTAGGATCCGAATTCTGTGACCTCATTTTAAGTATGCATTTATTAAGAGTATTAATCCTGGTAAATGTGAGAATATAAGTTACATAAGAATTGGTTTGAACACTGCCTAGACATGTTGATCTCAGATCCAATACAACAGCTTCCTGTATTAACACTGTATTAATGTGTTTATAGTTACATAACGTTTACTCAGTAATGCATTCTTAGAGGCATTATAGACAACATTAAATGTAAAAACCATCTCACAACATCTCCCCCTATGATATTCTCTTATTATGTAGGCAGTGTTTTCATAGGTAACATTTTTATACTTCTATAAAATTTTATGTCTTTCATAATAATAGTGGGGCTATAATGGTAAAAAAGAATGGAGAAAAAAGCAGGTACAGAGGTTCCACTCTTATTCTTAATTAGATTATTTTACTAGTGAATTTAAATAAAAATATATTAAAACCCAGAATATTCTAGTGATCACAGGGGTGAACTGTATTAATATGCATATTCCCAAAACCCTGTTTGAGCGATTAATAAACTGTACAACTGAATCTTTTTTATTTAACAGATTTTTAACAATCCTATAAACTGCAAAATAAAGACGAGCGAGACAGGAGAATCTATTAAAATATTGAAAATGATATAAGTGTGGTGGTGGCATAGCAAAAGCTTGTTTCTATCGGGTATTAAAACTGTGAGAGCATTGTCTCTGCTGGGTCCTGTACTTTCTGTAACTTTATATAGGCTACTGTAAATGTGAATGATACTGCCTCGTTGTTGCTAATATACATATGATGCTGTCATACCAGACTGACATTAGTACACTACGATGATAGCATCTCATCCCAATGGGCCATACAAGAGCCCACACACCACGAAGCATGTCACATCTGATTATCATGTAGCCATACAATACTGAATGTTTGCAATGAGAAATAGCATTCTCTTGGCTGACTTCACAAATAAATTATTCCAGCACTATTAAATGACCTTTTGGTCCTTCTATGCAAAAGCCTTAAGATAACACATGAATATCACTATGCACGAATAAGGTTTAAAATATTCAGCATTAATGGTCCGCAAATGGTTAAATTGGTTCCAGTGGTATGAAGAAACCAGAACATTGTAATATTGACACTTAACGTCCATGCCCGCAAATTGTAGTTATTTAATATATTTTTAAAATGCCATTCACATAGAAGTTATATTTTTGTACAAAGGTATTGCCTAATAATTCTTGGTTCACGTATATGAAATAATACATGTAAAGCAACTAAAAAAATGACTTGACCTCAGGTTGCTCCTGAGATACTGTAAGTGTTGGCCAGATAACCAAATAACTTGGGTGTCATGGCAGCAGTTTCCTAATAAGAACATTTCTTTCAGTCAACTTCTTTTGTGTTTTCTTTTGAAATCCTGCATGAAGTCTCTTAATAAAAAGAGAGACACTTAAAGTACTGAACATCTAGCCTGTTATCGAACTGTACATAAAAGAACTACCCTCAATTAACCTATCAAAGGCTTTCATTTTTTCATACCGAAAATGCCTAGACTTGATGGAAAATTAATGGCTTGTCAATGCATTTACAGAACTCAGCTCTTATGAAGTCCCAAATCAACATGAAGACTTAATATACAATGTCAAGCAATAGCAATTGCTAATTCATGAAATGCAGAAATTAAGAAAATTGAAATTGCTGATGTTCTCCTACCTCCTGTAGAAACATGCACTTGTTGTCCCTTTGTTGAAATTAAACTGATTAAATTGCAAATCAGAAATGTGCACAACACAGCATAAATTCAGCACAAATTTGTAAAAAAAAAAAGAGTTTCAGATCGTAAGACTGGGTAGTTTGTTATGTGCATTTGATTTATTAGAAAATGTTACTGGACCTTTTTAATTATTATTCTGTATTACATGCTAAATCAAACCCTGATTATAATTCCATCCTAAAAATAGATAAAAGAAATAGCTGCAATATTTTTCAAAGTAACAACAGAAGAAAGCAAAAGGCACTCTCCTTTTCTTGTGGCCTACATACTAAATCTTGCTTTCTTTGTCAGGGGATGAAAGGTTCCGACCTGCAGGTCATTTTGTTTTCAGCTTCAACTGGCTTTCACAGTAGACCATTCATGAATTGAATTGTTATTAAGACCCACATGGACCTTAAAGTGTTCAAGTGATGTTTACTTATGCGACCCAGTTCCCAATGCTGGCATCTCTCTGCAAATATTCATAACTTTTTTTAGTTTTCTTTAACTTAAACAAATCTTCAACAAAAGCATCCCCCTGTGTTTTAAACAGTACCATACATTAAAATAAAACATGTCATATTCGGAAACAAAAACAATATGGTGCCTGAATTCAAATGGTAAAAAAATACAGCGGTGCACATTTTTAATATGTATATAATACATCAATGCTGAGATATAATGAGTTGTGTTTATCTTGGGGGCAAGGAAACACATGTTTTCCGGTGTGATATTGCTCTTTTCGGGCTGAGCGTTTACATCATTGCTCATTCTCGACACCGGGCTCAGGCTGTTCGCAGTGTGTTCTCCCATGGGCTCTGACTGTACTATACAGCCGAGGTAAAGCTGAGAATGAAAATGTCCAACACTTCAACAGCTCCACAACCTAATGAGAGACTAAGCTAATGTTGTAATATCTTCAGTGTTTTTACCCTTTAGACTATATGTGAAAATGAAAAAGTCGTAGGGGGGGTGGTAGATAAAGTTCCTTTGCCAGATTTATTCCTTTGAGAAGTGAATGTAGCAAATATGTTAGATGTTTAGCCCTGGGTTTTAGCTAGTGAAATCATTTTTTTCTTAAGGTAGCTCTGATAATACGCTAGTTTATAATAGTTTGTTGTCTAGTTTGAGTGGTTTTAAATTCATTCCCTTACCAAAACTATCGTTAAAAAAGCATACAGGAGTTACTTCTGCACAGCCCAGGTTGTTGTTTGTGATTTGCAAGGGGCTATTCAACTCCAGTCCTGCAGGGCAAATCCACTGCGTAGTTTAGCCCCAGCCCTGATCAAAGACATCTGGGCTGTGTCCGAAACCCTATCCCCTATATAGTGCACTATATCGGGTGTCGGCCATTTTGTAGTGCCGTCCGAATTCTGAGTGAACGAGTTCATTCCCTACATTCGTCCACTACTTTTTACCCACAATCCTCTCTGATTTCGAGTGTACAACTGATGTACACTCGTTGAGGCGCCATTTCCCAAAATCCAACGCGAGGCGGCGGTAGAGCGTAAAAGAAATATGGCGGACGGCAACATTGGAGGTGGCAATTTTTACAAATGTAAGTAACTTTTTATTGTTTAAAATAAGTCTTTATAAAGATATTGTGAAGCGAAATGAAACGGGGTGATTTGTTGGCACAGTAATAACTTTTTAGTGTGGGAACTTTTAAATTTACAACATTGTATACAACAGATGATAATTTGGTCAATTGTTCACAATTATGTTGGTGATTAACATGACGTTACAGTATTCATCTACATCTTAGTTTTAACGAATTGGTATTTGCTTTAGGGACGGATGAGGACGTTAGGCGTCTGATCCTAAAAAGAACAGCCTATTACAGATGGGAAGGTGTATGTTAATGACGAAATTGTCCGTGCACTCTGGCGCATGCTATTTACGTCAGCGTCCGAATTCGCTCACTGGTTTCGTTTACTCTTTGCTGATATAGTGCACTCAACTGCCATACACTCTATAGGGATGAGTGAACGAGGGAACGAGTGAGCGGTTTCGGGCACGGCCCTGAACAATCTAATCATGGTATTTACTTACAGACTGGTGTGTTTGATCAGGTCTGGAGCCTGATCAAAAAATAAATAGTCTGGTTCTACTAGGCGAATCTACAGGCACTGATCCTGGTCCTGTAGAAATACCTGCGTTGCATTATTTTAACATCTATGACACACATAAAATCTAAAAACTCTCCGTTAATGAACACAAAATTATAGGCAATTCATTGGCCATCTAAGCAGTGCCGAATGGAATTTGCTTTTCAAGAAAAGAATACAACTTATGCAATTAAAATCAATATAAAACTGTATAACAACACACACAATAACCAGACCAATAAATAAATAACTTTAAAGATGCACAAACTCACTTAAAACAATTTGTAAATAAAACATTTCTTAAACAAGAATTAAAAAAAAATAACCTGATCTTACAAATAAACAAAACTATTAAGGTAGTGATTTTGCATAAATTGTGAATCAAAACAAAACTCCACCCAAACCTCGACCCCTAAACATAACCATCACTGCGGTGAAAGCAGATCAAACTAAACAGTACGAATGAGCTTGTAGAAAATCATATGAAATAGCCACCTTTGTAAAATAGTTATGAATTGCCAAGAGATGGTGTTGGAGAAAACTGTGGTTTAACTAGTGGCTCCAGGCAAAGTACTCTGTGTTATTTCACTGCTTTGATGGAGACATTTCACAGGAAAAAAAATACAGCAACACATCAGCTCTGGTTCATAAAATCCACAAGCTCATGTGCAAAACTCGATACGCATATGTGATATCTATACAATGAACTGTCAGATTTCAGTTATAAAATAAACAGCATGATGAGATGAGCGATGAAAAAAGCCATGCATTTAGCAGGCAAAGAATCATTAACAATCATACCACACAAACTACAGCCAAGTAAATAAAAGCTTTAAAGCATTTACGCTTTAATTATGACCTCAATCATCATCAATGTCACAGTGTTTTAGTTAATCATGGTCCTCACTAGTGCCTAAATTCATGTTCACAATATATTGATTCCTATAATGTGTCTGGAACAAAACACAACCCTTGGCATCCTGTGGATTCAGTGGTTTTATTTTGTAGTGTTTTTTGTCACACCACTGACAGGCTGGAAAAGATCAAATCAATTTGTCTTCCATGCCGTGGGGGAATGCAGATGTTGTTCAACTGTAGGGCAAATCTTAGTCTGACTCTGGCAGAAATGGAAGCTACTCTGTCTCATGCATAAAGTTTCTGAATCAATTTACCCTTACTGCTTCCCTAGCCAATATTAAAACACACTTGTTCTGCACAGACTCCATATCTGTGAGAAAAAGCTGAAGTTACCAGCTAAATGTTGGCTCACCATACTGGTATATGAAAATGAAGGGCTGTCTACAAAAAGCATCAATGAATTAGACACAGTGAGAAAAAAGCAAACCTGTTGTCAGATAATGTGTGTTTTCTGAGTGTGTCTATATAGAAGTGTGACCCAGGGGTCATTTTAACATTAATGTTTTAAATAAAGCACTTGGCAAATGTTTCTAAGGCACAGGTCTTATTTAAAAGCTGCTGTAATTATTCTCCATTTACATAAATTAATGTTTTATGATTTAGAATGATTACTGAATAGCATTTTACTCCACAGTAGTTTCACAAATAATTACTCATTTCCTAACCATGTGCACGCACACCTTAATTTACAGTAAATACGTCCATTGAGAGTTATCTTAATAATGTTGTTCAGTGGGTCTTTCATAAGTTTTTACATAAGATTAAGATGAATAAGATGTGCATGCATCATAGGAATCTTCTCTTGAATAGATAATTAACTCGGTTAAATGAAGCTCACAGTCAGACAGACAGACTCCAGGCTGACACACACACACACACACACACACACACACACACACACAAATGTTCTCTGTACAGGTACTCCATTCACTTACATTACCTCAATTGAGAATCATAACCTTGTTTCCAGCTTTCATATCGGCATGGATGAAGAATTGTTTTTGGACAGCGTATAAAATGTTTTATCATTTACTGTAAAGTGCTGTTTGTTGCATTGCCATAGATCAATATGTTTTTTGTGGTTGTTTAAAGTTTTATGATTTGCCATACAAGTTTGTTTACTGTGAAATGTTTATTTTTTTTCTGTATTTTTACACAGAGTTTCTAATGGTTGATTTTCCTCAAGGTTGAACGTAATAACAAATAGTTAAGCAGTTAGAATGTAACATTATTAATGTTTACACACATAAAATATATAGTATCGAATATACAAGCTGTAAATATAGCTTATATACAAGCATGGAGAGATCAGTAAAATAAATAAATAAAAACCATGTCACCCACCAATAACTTCAGGACACTCCAGTGAGTGATTGAATTGCTAAGATTATTTTGCTTACATGTCTTTCTCTATTAGTTTATATTATTCCCTTGTCCCAAAAAAAGAAAGCAAGATGTTATTTGTATGTTTTTAATATATTCTTAAATCAAATCTGTGCAGATACAATATAAATTATGGAGAAAAATCCACATTTTTGTCCATATAATGTAACATAAAATGACAGTGACTGATGATACAGCTGGTCCACATAATTTTTGAGTTCAGTGAGAGAAGTGTATTCTGTCTAACCTTAAAAACCGCATGTGTCCTTTTCACCAATCAAAGAATGCTATTTCTTTTACTATATAACAAAAATCACAGCTACAGAGCTAGTGCTGTCCCAGACACCTGAAATACAATTATTTCCTCTAGAAAATCAGTAATGCAAAAGGAAAAATTCACCATGACAGCAGAGAAAATAGATATTAAAAACAGCTACATTCTTGAGGCACTAAATTGAACGTCTTTTGTTTGGAAAATACAATGTGAGCAAACAACTGTGGACATGTAATGGCACAAATCAATTCTGATTACTGCATAACTGTTGTGTTTTCAATAAAACATGACAATTTGAAAGATTTGTAAAAATCTTTTTAAAAGTATTCTGTCCAGTTAAAAAAACTAAATAGACACATTTAAGAACTGAAGTCTGCAATTACAGTCACGTGACATGGCAGGCTCACAAACAGTCATTCAGAAATCTTTGTTATGCAAGACAGTCCAGCCGACTGCATTAAGTCTACAAGAAATTGTTTTGCACCTGAGGCTGAGGTTTGTCTGTAATCACAGCCGCCTCTGTGAAAACAACATTATTTTCAAATCAAGTCTGTCTGTTCGAAGTGAAATTGAGAAGATGTTGTGTTGCTTATCTTACAAATCTGTATTTGTTGTATGCAGATGAATAAGGTATTTGTTGTCAGAAGTAACAGGAAGTAAAGTAAAATGTACAGAATTTTTGAATAAACACACTACCAAAGTGTGTTTACCTAAGTGATCCGAAGTTCTCTGAAGGGGTTAATAAGACACAAGTTTTAATTTGTTGGACTGGAAAAGATGCAACTGCAAATCGTGTATTTTAATTAACCTGTTTTTCAGTGAGACTGGGAAGTGAGCCGAATAACAGTCAGAGGTGTGTCATGAATCATGTGAATGGCACATTCCACATTCCAGCTTACAGATAAGAAAAACACAAAGATTTTGCTAAGGGCCATTATACACTTCCTCACACCGGCTTCCTCGTTCCAAATTGGGGAAAACAGTTTCTTGCAAACCCAAAGGGACACATACGAGCACACAAACACATGTCCCGAAATTGATTTTTAATATGACCACCAATTGCATATTTATGTAACCAGATGCTTCGTGGGCATTTATCCTAAGGCTGTTGTTTTAGTTCAATAATTTAAATCATCATTTGGTGCAAACTAACATTAATTTGAAGTGAAAATAAATTAAATGGTTTGTTAAATCACAGATATTATTCTTGATTACTGCACTCAAGGAAAATGACATTTTAATCTCTTACAGTAAACATTTCGGAAGAATAGTAAATTATTTCTGCAAAAAAAAAAAAATCTGACATTCCAGAACTGCAACAACCACATGTCAGCCTCCTATAAAACCGTCTGTTATACCGGTAATATGGTGTTGACACTGAAGTCACTCCGACTTCCCTGGTGTGAAAGGTAAAATGGTGAGTAATGCTTGTAGGTATACCAAGTGTCCCTAAAAGAAATAGTTTGGGAAAGCAGGGTGATAAGTCAGTTAGCCGTAGGCTTGCTGATGCACGGCCAAGCAACACCATTTGTCAAGTTTGACTGCAAGCACCTGGAGGCCATTGGAGACATTGGTTGAGGGAGGCCATGGTTGACAAGTAAAGTCATTACTAATATCAGTTCTGAGCCGGTGCCTTATTAGTGCTGTGGATCACAGTGACAAAAGTAGCCTGCTGAAAAAAAGTAGCCTCTGTTGGTGTACACATTTACAATCCAATTTTGATTGACATTTGCACTTTTCTCAAGCTTTGGAATAAGCTTTGGAAATGTTACAAAATTACAATGACCCTGGAGTGCACAGCACAATGGCATTTTACAAACAAACAAATAATGCTACAAAATAACATTTACAGAAATTAGACCTTTTAGGAATACTGCATAGGCACACCAATAACGGCACAGAAACATTAAGCAATATCAACATTTTACCACATCAAAACAACAACATTAATATGAACTGACTACACCACTGCTCAAAGCTGTTTTTTCTTTCTTTTTTGTCACTCAGAAGTTTGTTGAAATTTATAAATTAATATGTTAACACCGTAATATTTTTCTCCACATAACCAATTTTCAACCTTTCAGACATATGCCCTTAAAATAAACTGTTTTTAATATAATAAGAAACATTTCAGTCAACTGACCCTAAACTTTTATACTGTAGTGTATTTGGGAAAAAAAAAATTCAAGCCTGAATTTAATGTCTAATAATGCATTAGGGTAAATATTAAATTGCTTTCTGTAATACTTTCTGTTTTTAGATTTTTTTTGTTGAATTTTTAACGCTTTATTTATTAATATAATGAATGATGTGATCATTAATATGATGTTATGATGTCATCTGTGGTGCCTCCATCTGTGTTGTAGCTCCAAGGTTATACATATCCATTTTCAGGAAAAAAATGAGGTGCATTTACGTGAGTTGAATTTTTCTCATTGCATATCCTTTTTACCCTTTATAATGACCCTTACAAAAGCTCAAAGGTTTTTGGTACAATAATGGTTGAAAAAAGTCTTTCAAAGCAGTTAAAATGTCAAGCTACAATTCAAGGATCTCATTCGAATTCCAATAATTAAGTTGTCGGACATTTAATGAAGGGCTATGTGGCTGACCATCCCGCCAGAGGAAGGCATTTGGACAGGCTGTCATTGTGATGTCTTGATGCCATTGGATGTTGTTTTTTTATTCTATTTATTTTCACTCAGAAAACATTAAAACTAAACTGACTTGTAACGCCTATGTTTACACAGATTTTGATTTTATTGTTATCCCCCCCAATGGCAACTCAGAATGTAAAGTGTGCATTAATGCACATCGTAGTATGCAATCTTATGCTGTCAAATGATGTATTCATATGACAGTGCTCGAATTCAACGAAAGAAATTATATTACTCATATTGACTTCTCAGAGAGAAGAAACCAAGCTGGCAAGGTAAAAGTGCCCTTATATCACCCCAGTGTCTCTGTTATGAAGAAATGCCGTTTATGCCCTTGAGGTGCTCAGATTCATCTCGCAGATATTGGAAAACACATGTCACACATGTGCCTCCTTTATTGGTTGTGTGCTAACGAAGATGCCTTGCCTCCATCGATCGATTTCTTATATAATGTGCGTGCATCATAACTTCACATCCACAATTTACTGTGCACTTTCAATCCGAGTTATTAAAAGGCTTGAAATATCACTACAGCACTCCGTTGACTAATCAGCTGACCTGCTGTTTGGCAAATAGCTAACCGCTATAAAATCTAGAACATTCAGGATTTTTTAAAAGATTATGTAACTGACATTTTACATGCGCTCCAGTTATATATATCACATTACTGAGCAACCTAGGTCTGAAGCACACCAGATGGCTTTCTAGAAAGGCCATATAACGTGCCTCCCCCACTCGAAGGTTCTCACATTGATTTATTTGGAATACTGTATATCACATTTAAAATCTCTCTTCTGCAGATGATTGATGTTATATAATCACTGACGTGACTAAAAGGGAGGCAGTGTTGAGAATGCTGATTACTTCATCTTACAGATGAAGTACAGTAGGACACTAACTTTGTCACCTTCAACTGCTGTGCTTGTAATCAGGAAAACAACAGAGATGAACTATGGGTGCTTATTATTATGACAATCCCCTAAATTGTGTATTGATGTATACCGAATTTGTTTAAGGGTCTAAGGGCTACAGCAAACTTTTAAAAATCCTGATTTCAATCATCAAAAATTTTAAACCCGTTAACTGTTACCGTTCTACAGGTGGAACACTTTTATTTCACTATTCGTATTCACTTTAATTTTCATAGTTGAATTCTAATTTAAACATAACAAACTATATATATTGATGGAAAGGTCCAATATACTCAATAATAAATATTTGACAAATTTTACAACAGTAAACATAAACTAAAAAATAATAAAACATTTAATGTTAGTGTTTTTTAAAAAAAGAAAAAACTAAAAGATGCATTTTCATGTTTGCCCAATATGTGCAGTGAGAGTAAAATGAAGTTACATTTATTATAAGGAGTCATCTTAGACGAAGGCACATGGGCAGCTGTATTCATATCACGACCACCCAGCAACCCTCAGGCTTTTGGTTGAGGTGATGATAAGAGTTTGTTTTGCTAAGATGAAGGTCAAAGGGCACAAGTCCACAGCTGTTCCCTGTAATGTCTCTGACTGAACAGGTTGAACATTAGATGACCACACATGCTGTAAATCCTGAGGCCACTATCACTAATATGAAAACAACAGAAAATAAAAAACAAAGCCCACGTCAGAGGGCCTTCAGTCATGTCAGGAGATCAGTTTGGAATCATTAAAAATATTGTTATAACTCCTTTTATCATAATTTTCGTATGCAATTAAATGTAAAATTCTGTTTTTAATAAAAGACGTGATTCTTTCCTGGAGAGAAATTGTTTTGTTTGTAAAGACCCGGTGTCTCTGTTAACAAATACAGTACATTAAAAGTGTTGTTAAGCTTGATTTATTTACATATATACGGTAAGGAATATTAAATAGCCACTTGATGTGATTTTTAACTCAGATAATTTGGTTTTGGATTAATTTTATGGTAAGTTTACAATAAGTTTAAAGTTAAAATTACAATTGGAATCTCTAACATTTTATTGCAAACTTTAGCTTTTAAGCAAATGACATACCAAAGAGATCTCTTATGTTTTTTCTTCACAAACTATGTAACATCCACCCAAACTATTCATCCAAATGTTCTCAGTTTTGCATAATTTCAAAGTCCACTGCTGAAAACAATATGTATATAAGAATGTATATAAACATGCATGCAGAACAAAATCAGGATAAAAGGCACATTCAAGGCATATCAAGGTACCCATGTTCTCCAGGCACCCTTTATGCCATTTACATGACCTGTAAGCTCATTAAGCTCGCTCGGTATAAAATAATGCATATAAACACACTAATCAGTGTGTGTTTTATGATAAATAGCGCACCACCGCTACTCTTACTTGTTACTGTCTTTAATAGCCTTCATTTCCTAATTCACTTTCCTAGCAGCCTTCTATCTTTTCAATATGTTTTCCTACTTAATCCATCTGAGGAAATTTTCCCATTGTTTCTTCAATACTCATGCTTCACCACCATTTGCCCTAGTTACAAAGAGAAGCATGGCTCAGAGATTCAGATAGGATTTGACTCTCATCAATAACCAAGGCAGCCACTAAACACCGTGGCCCTGCGGTGGAGAGGTTAGCCACTTCACACAGGTGGTACAATCCTGAAAGCACAGCAGCTCTGTATGCATCCCCTCTTCCACCACTTTCTAGGTCACTTGCAGAAAGAAATGAGGTGTCAGGGTAATGGATAGATCCGAAACACCAGAGCAAAGTTTGAAAAGCTTGAGGGATTTAACTGTCAACACATTAAGACCTAACAGAACATAGATTTTGGATGTTAAAAGTGGATGTGGGTTATGCAGTAATGACGCATTTTAATTTGCAAACTTGAATTTATATTGCATATTTTCTGCCGACATTCTTATTACAAATTTATGTTGTAAAATTATGCCAATTCCAGTGTTTCCAGGAAGTGGTCAATAAACCGCGGTATGATGTTAGTTTTTCAGCAATAGCTGTCAGGTACTACAACTACACACTAAAAAAAAGGTGCTTCAGTGGTTCTTTGCTCGTAATCATAGGGGAACCACATTAAGTGCTATATAGCACCACTTTAAGTTCTATACATTACCTTTTTTTTAAAATAGAAGCGCTATATAGCACCACTAGCATATAAAGAACCTGTTAAGCCCCTATATGGTTCTTCAGTGGTTCCTCAGTGGTTCTTTGGAGTGGTTAAGGTGCTATATGGAACCTTTAATGGTCCTACATATCACTATTTGAGGTGTTATATAGCACTAAAAGTGGTTCCCCTATATGATTACGATAAAGAACCACTTTTAGTGCTATATAGCACAATTTTTTAGAGTGTAGTTATAGTGGCATGCCAACATTTGGCTCTCCAGCAAAGCAACAGTTATCAAAACAACCGTCAAACAAACTATATGCTAATGTCTGTAGACAAACGTGTTTTGTTGACAGTTGTTGTTGTTGACATGCTAAAAAACCCTGATAAAAACCTGGCAATGTGACAAAAATCTCGCGTTGCACCGCGTTTCAAAGGTCAAGTGTGATGAACTGCGAATCTGTATCACATCACAAACTTTTGACTAATAAAAGATTGACCTTTTCAGTTGGAGGAAAAATTTATAATAATAATAATGTCAAAATGCATGATTTGTGGATAAAAACCCAACCATTTTTATCAACATTTATTTCTGGTTCCTGGTCTGGGGTCTATGTACTGTAGATGTTTCAGCATGAGGCCAGCTTTGCTTAATGTGATGTTAGCACGTATTAGCTAAATCTTCTTTTCATGATCCTAACATGTTTAACATGATGCTAACATGTTTAAACATTATTTTAACAGTTTACCATAATGTCACCATGCAGGTAACATGATGCTAACATGTAATTTTAGCATGTTGTTACTGTACCTGCTCTAGCATTATGCTAGTCTTTTTTTCTAATGTTCTAGTGAATGGCTCATTTGATCATTCCTTCAATGTAAGTATAAGGGAAGTTTGTCTGTATTACCGTATGTTTAAATAGCAAATTAGTACACTTTGGCTTAGTCAAGTGAACATAATAATTATTACATTATGTCAACCAATAAACATGCTTTTCATGCTTACTTTAAACTGTAAAAATGATTACTACTCAAAATGTGATTTATGTCATCTTTAAACGTCCATAAATGTGCTCAGAAAGGCAATTAAGAGCTTGTACACTCATTGAGTTGAATAAAAATAAGTTTTCACATAACTTACATAGGCACCCTTCTGCAAAAGCCAGACTCCATTTCGATCTCAAATTGAGTACTTATACTAAATTGCTGGAATAGTCCAATATAGAGCTTTTCTTGCGTTGACAAGATTCATCAGTCTTGCTTGACAGGGCCTCAGGATTAAATAGCAGGGCAATACAAGAGGGAGTATGAGGTGAATATACCTGGCAGCAGCCAAGTTCAGCAATTATGGAAATGAGAGCTCTTCTCCTCTGTGAAATAAAAGCTGTTTTTACTGTAACCTCTGATACGTACATATCGACAGAACAAAGCTAAGTAAACAGAGCATTTCAATGTAATGACATTGATTCCTTTAGAATCAGGATACTCTTTTTATAAGTGTCGTCTAGACATTGTTTGTATATAAAAAAAAGTGCTGACAGTAATTTTTCTTTTAGTGATTTATGTTTGCAGTATTAAAATGCAGATTCACGTTCCTCTGTGATATCACGCAGTATAGGTACTGTATAGTCCTACAGTACATTTTTCTTCTCAATGGTAAAATAAAGCATGGCGGGCACCTCTGGCTCTGCCATAGCTTTTGTCTATTACTGACGCATATGCGGCCTAATTCTATTACAGTGATTGAGTGATGTGGCTTTAAAGAGGTCCAGACAGCCCACTTAAAATGTGTCTATAAAACTGCCACGCTTTCTTGGATCATCAACATCACCTGCCAATAGTGATGGATTCCCCCTGTCCAACACTCCGGCTTAAGATATAGTCTACAAACAAATCTGAAGAATCGCGGCGGACTGGTTGATCAATATGCATTTCTTCTGTTCTCAGCCCTTAATTTGGTGTTTTAAAGTCAATTTGAATATTCTGCACCAGTTAACCCTATGGCTAGACAAAATTATGTTTACAGAGTCTTAAGCCACTGAGCCGCAGCGGTTGGTACGCACCATTCCTTCATATAATTACATTTTTACATTTGTTTGTTGTATTTTGAGGCAATAGTTAATTGAATTTATATAATTTTGCATGACTTCCTCCAGGACACATAAACACATGTTGGCAAGATAGTTAGTTAGGGCAAAAAAAAGCTATTCCCCTATTCTACCATGAACACTTGAGGATACAGACCATGTTAATGGGATTAATTTCTTGAAACTTCTTACATATTAAAAGTATCATGTGACTCCCTTGTAACGTGATAACAAAACAATACTCCCACACATATTCTGCCTGAGTGAATTTGAGGGCTGACATAATGACACATCAGTTTCATTGTCTCTGCCCCCGGAGTGTCAGCTTATGAAGGATGCTGCAGTTTACTTCATTTTTAGAGCCAAAACCTCCCTCCTGACATATGACTAAACAAGCTTTAAGAGAACGCATTAATCAAAAAATTTGCTTAGACTTGGAGACTTGAAGATCTGTACAATCTCTTTAACATTTCCATTGCTCACACACATGAGCTACATATTTGGCAGACATTTTTATCCAATGTAAATTACAGTGCATTATGCTATATTTACTATATAAATATGTTTTAACCTGATAACTGTATGCACATATTAAACATTTTACTTTTTAGATATTAGATTTTTTTAACATATTATATGCATAACATATTACAATATTTTTTTCTTGAGTCTTTCCACTTTCCATCAATACATAGCTTGTCATGATTAGATTAGAATTCAACTATGAAATATTAAAATGAATAGCGAAATGACCTGTGTTTCTCCTGTGGACCGGTGACAGTTAACAAATGAAGTATGTTCAATCCCTGGCATCAAACCCATGACCTTGGCTTTGTTAGCCAAGGAAGAAATTTCCTTCTTCCCAATAAAACACGAATAGGCAGAGAAAGTAATAAATAAAAAATAAATCAAACTGCTGCCTACGTCTGCACATTCTCCCCCTGTTTTATCCATACTTTCTGTTTGTTTTTCCAGTTCTGTGCAAAACAACCATGATCCTTCCCTTAGTGTTTTTTGATTACATTGTTTACTAACAGTATGTACATGATTTTTGTGAGTCCTGAATTTTGGGATCAGTGTTACAATCAATAAAATGTTCGCAGTTCTCTGCTTGATAATACATTGCTTCAAAAATGGGTTTGCTGCTGTTTGCTTCTCAAATCCTATGGCTGGTGATAGCTACACTACCTCCAAATCATCTGTCGTCATCTTACGACTGTTTGGACATGGTAAATCACAAGATCCTCCTATGCAGCCTTTGCTGAATTTTGCATCAGAGGACCTTATGGGCATGGCCTACAAAACCTCAGCGGGCTCAATCATAAGGCCCGCGGCTTCTCCACCAACACTTTTTTGAAGGCGATATGTAGCTCCACCTGTCATTCCAGCTTGAGGACCCCATGATCTCAGCATGTGTCTTTGCCTGCCCCTCAGACATCTTGGACTGGATGAAGGAACTCCACCTTCAACCCATCCTTACAAAGACATAACTCCTCATCAACCCCGCCAGTTCATCGGTCAAGAACAACTTCACTTTACAGCTGGACTCAACAACTCCAGTTAGGTCAGCCAAGAACCTGGGGCTGGTTTTGATGCTAAGCCTTACAGACTCTCAACAACCACCTGCTCACACAGATTCACGCTTTACAATGTTAGAAAAATTATCTCCTGGTCCAGGCTCTTGTCATCTCAAGACTGAATTATTGTAATGCCATGCTGGCTGGCTTTCCAGCTATCACAATTAAGCTTCTACTTATTCAGAATGCAATTGCATGTCTGGCTATTAATCAAAAGGCCCAGTGTGACACTTCTTCTGGTCTTACTCCATTGGCTACATGTAGCTTTCCTGTAACATCAGACAATAATATGCAATATGTAAATAAATACAAAAAAACCTAAATCATGGAAAACTCATTTAATACAGTTAAAAAAGCATCCATAAATACATACACTACTAATATTGTAGGCTCCTTTATGATCAATCGCTGCGTTTGTGTTTTTCTTTATAAGTTGCTTTAGATGCCTGCATTAAAAGGTATGTTGTATTTTCTTCCAAGCTTTATAATCTTATTACTGCATTGTCTGCACAACATAAATGACTTACTCTTGGAAAAAGTACCTTTAATTGCACAATTCTAATGGCTTTGTCCTTGTTCAACAATAGGTGGAAAATATTGAATTTGGCCTGCATACAAATCTACCCTCTTTTACTGCTGTAGGTAATGCTCATTGATCTGTGAAATTATGAGCTACCATTAAAAAGAACTGGTTACCACATAATTCAAGACAGTCTGATCTGCTTTCCTTTAACCTATTCATCTGAAAACGTACAGACTCAAATGCCATTTACATTAGAATGTACCATAATTACCTATAGGGAGATACAATAGCTTCTTTTCTGGCTATGGAAATTGTTCAATAGCCCGAACGCAGTGAAAGAGCAAATGAGTTTGTTCTGTATGCACTTAGTGGTTTAGCTTTTAATCTTGATAAGAAAAGTTCTTGACTTGACAGAGCACCTGCATTTGTAAATGGAGGAGTTTTCAGTTCTCTCTGTCGGCCTACACACTTTTTCACATATCTGTGCATCGATGCAGCGAGATGTATGTTTGTCAAAAGGTCAGATAGAAATAAATCTATGTATAAAATTATATATATCTTGGAGGACCACCAGTAAATGTTTATTTGCTAAATCAAATATAGATTTCATTCAAGCAGGAAGTATAACATATACTGCTTGGGCAAAGTTACCTGCTAGAGCACAAATCATTTTCAATGATTAAATTAGTGATATTAGTAAAATAGTGAATATGTGATTATTATGTGGAGACACAAACACACTGACATCTACACTGTAAAAAAATCTATTGTTTTTACGGTGAAATACCGGCAGCTGCAGTTGCCAGTAACTCTTCGTTAAAAATATAGGAAGCATGTATACAATTTAGCAGTTAATAACTGTGAGAAATATGGTGGCAAACTTTTATGGATTATACAAATGTTTTGTATATCTTACAGTTTTTAACCGTATATATTACAGCATAGTTTTCTGTATTTTACAATTCTTAACCCTTTATTTCTTTAACTGGTATACAAGATAAAACTGTTATAATTCTGCTTTGTGTCTTTAAATTTACTCAAGTTTACCACCATAATACAGGTAGTAAAATGGATGGCAACATGAAGAAGCAGAGTTCAAATGGCCTTTCTATAGAAAATATTATTACCACTATAGAAATGGCGCCCAGTGTCATGCACACAAACACAAATTACCATTAGGGTAAAACATGTGACAATTAAAAAATGCTATAAACATTGACTAAACAACATTAAATGAAACCTAAAACACTCTAATATACACATCCGGTAATAAATATTAGAAGAAACATTTTGAAAGGAAATATTAACAAATGTAAAGAGACGCACAGGGAATTATGGGAATGTCCTTTAACAGTTTTTCAGTTTTAGTGTAACTTGTATATTTAAATTACAAAAACATAATTTTAACATTATTTTACTGTAAAAGTGCACGTATAATCTTGCTGAATATTTTCCAGATTTTTACTGTAAAATATATGGTAATTCAAACCATTTGCTTTTAAAAATTTTACATTTTACATCATTTTACAGTATAATTAAATGTAATGTTTTGTTAAATCCGTTACAGTATTTTACTCTATATGTAAAGGTCTTTCACTGGTAATCAATTAACAGGTCTTTACTGTAGCATTTTTACATTATTTTTCTGTTAAAATTGCAGACATTTTTTACAGTGTACTGTACAACACACCGATAATGTGATGTAGCACTCGTACATACTCTGATTCTGATACAAGCAGTCCATAGTCTTTCTCAACTATTTTGAGGATTTTGTATATATGCTGCTGTTGCACAAAATAATCTTATGTTTTTTCTGTTGGTGGTCCCTGTATCTGCCAACAAGATGATGTTGCTGCGATGACAGATGATGACAAGCAATGTTAGATGTCTCTTTATATATATATATATATATATATATATATATATATATATATATATATATATATATATATATATATATATATACACAGTAGGTTGTAAGAGCTCCTCTAGCATTGAAAAGCGGGACCTTTAAGCAGCAGCTTCTGACCTCTGTTTCATTTTAAAAGGGCAGGAAAGGAGTTGTTTGTTACCTGAATGGACCATTGGAGATGATCCTTATGTATCCGTTGTGCTTCATAGATCACTGAGTGTTATCACTCCACAGGTGGAAAACACAGCAGCGGAAGTTGGACAAAAGTACTGCAGTGAATGGTGCAGGAGAGACCTTTAGACAGCTTTCCTTCACCTCATCCTCTTGTTATTGTGCATTGCTGTTTCCCTTGATGTTATCAGGTAGACTGCTGGAACGCTCTGTGGTGCGAGTTTTATCGCTTGGATTGGACTTTCTTCAGATGGGTTGGTTTCATGGCTCACAGGCTTTTATTTTCTTAACAAAAAATTCAGAGATACCCTGTTGTCTTTCTACCACCAATGTGGCTAGTAGTAGCTCGGAGAATTGTTGTATTTACTTGCTCTTTATTATGTGGAACTAGATATGCAATGAAAATACATTTAGATACTCTTAATTCCTGCATCAACGTCAGGTTAAAAGTTAAGGGTAACTATTTTGCAATGTTTCCCACGATCCTAAAAATAATTTTGTCTCCTAATATTTTATTAAGTCGCTTTGGATAAAAGCATCAGCTAAATGCCTAAATGTAAATGTAAATTTAGTCTGACGGCACATGCCTAAATGTTTGAAATTAGATTTGTAGGCCAAAATATATTGTGTCAACATAGTGTTTACATTTTATTTAATTAAAAAATGGATGAGAGTAGAGTTTACTATAATTCTAAAAATATTAAGAACATTTTAAAAAAACACATTCATGCTAAGGTAACCTTAATATGAAAAAATACCAAAGGTTTTAACCTGTCATGATCCTGTTGGTGTCTTTGCCTGTGTTCTGCTCCTCGTATCTGGACTCTTAGTCATTAGAACTCAATTTCCCATAATCCTTTGCTGGTCATTTCCTGTCATTACACATTGTTCCTGATTGTTTTCACCTGTGTCTTGTTCCCCTTGATTGTCTTTCCTTGTATATTTACCCCTTGTGTTTCAGTTATCCTTAGTCAGTTCTGTTATGTTGAGGATGAAAGGAGGCAGAGATGCAGTAATGTTTAATTTTTATAATCCAAAACACAGGAACAACATAACATTAACCAACGCCTGACAAAAGATGATCGAAAGAGAGCAGGTGGAAGAGAAACAACAAAAGCAAGTATGTAGTTTCTTTTAACACACACTTTGAGTTCCTGTAGCTTAACTGGTAGAGCATGTCTTTAGCATACCAAGGTTGTGAAACCGAAAAATGTATACCTGAGTGAACCATAAGTCACTCTGGATAAAAGCATCTATCAAATACATAAAAGTAAATGCAAAGATTCTAGTGGAAATTCTAAAATCATCTGAATATAAACAATTTACCAGATGAAAAATGTAATACATTTGGTCAAATGGCAGAATGGGACCTCTTTGCCACAACTGGTATAATTTAAAGTAATACCAAGCAAGTTATTCTTAAAAAGAGTCCTGCTGGTTTCTCCATAAAATAAAATGAATATGGATTGGGGCTGTAAAGCCTAAAAAATGACTGAGAAACACTATCAAAGTATCATTAAAGTGGTCCACATCATTCCTAGTCTTTTAAAGCCATTTGGCATGAGTCTTTTGTAAGGGACCGACTTAGAAATGTAAAGCATTGTTCACTCGCCTCCAAAAGTCATGTGCAACCAAGTGTAATGCCTCAAGGTAAAAGTCATACCAGGTTTGATGTCATTGCTGGCATCTGAATTGTTTTTTAAAAGCATTTTTTTTAGAATCTGTTAAAGTCAGTAACATTCATCACTCATGAAACGGCAATAGCCACAAATCTTTACGTAGCTTGACATACTACATACATGTTACCCTAAATGATTAAGTGCTTCCCATATAGTGATGTCTTTGACTTATGTACAGCTCGATTTTACTACAGCCGGAGATGTTTAGAAGCTGCTGATATGGCATTCACATTAAGTTCGCTAAGCTCCATCAATATCCAAATTACAAACATTGAACAAGGGTTAAGGTCAAAACACTGAGAAATTACTTACCACAAGTCATTTCTTTTGATGCTGGGTTAACCATATCTGACTTTTTCATTGACAATTTCCATTCAAGTTTGGATGACATATTGTCTTCCAATCCATATGTTTTAGAGAGAACCTTAATCATTTGAGCGTTGCTGATGCTTTACACAACTTGCCGTCTTCTTTTAATAAAATAAAGTGTTGGAGAAAGCCAGATGATAAACAAATCTGAAAGAAGTACGATGTGATAGCACAGTTAGTGCAGTCTATATGTAGTGAAGTGAGTAGTTTGATAAATGAAAAGCAACCAAGTAGTGGCAAACCGCCACGATAAATACAGACACAAATATCATTAGTTGTATTGGAAGTAGATCAAATAAATGCAAGAGAAGATTCTGGTGGACAACCAATTTTATCGTGACTGATCTCTTTAAAGCTTGTAGGTAAAAGGGAGCGGGAAAGACAGAGGTGGATTTCCAGCGGTATTAGACGGTAATCATAAAATGCTGTCTAGATTTGAATTTTACATAAATTCAATCTTCCCCTCAGCTGCATCTCTCAAATCTCATCTTCCATTCCACATATTCAAACCAGTGTGCTGCATACGGTTACGACACATGCGAGAACCAATAGCGTTCGGCGTAAATAACGTGTGACTGGTGCGACCTGTCGTTTTTGAATTCCGCCGAGAATGAGATTTCAAAGCTCTTGCAGGGGGGAAGATTATCTGTGGATAATGACTTGCATTTTTGTTTGTTCTTCAAAAAACGTATTACTTCCAAAGGCATGGAGAAGTGTGTAAGAGTCATATGGAAGTATACAATTTTGGAAAAAACGTAAGGTAACTTTGAACAACATGAAGAAAATATAATTATTACACGGCACTCTGCTATACTTGATTCTGATTGGCCAGTCGCGACATTCCAAGGTATGTTATTCCCGATAAGAACTCCTCAAAACTAATAAAACTGGGGAATGTCACCTTGACAATAATTTACTTATGAATATGAATAAAGTTGCCTAAGAATAAAATATGCCTAATTAGTAACATATATGAGATTTTATATGCGTCTTGGCTGACAGCCCTGTCTAAAGCTAAATAAATGTTTGTTCCTCATGCAAGGTTTGTATTCATTATAAATAAGCTAATAAAACATTTTAGATCAATATTTTGTCTCCAATCAGCTGTGTAATAAGTGGTATAATGTACAGCTAAATAATATTATCGCAAAATAAATCTCTTCAGTGTCTTAAAAAATATTTTTCAGAGTAAAAGTAAAATAGTAGATCATATTCAGTTTCATATTCAGATCATATTCAGATTCATATTCTATATTCAGTGTATATAGAATGTCTTTTATGTTCAATCAGGATATTGCATAACTTGCTTAAGTTGTGAGTTAGGAAAGGAAAAGTAAAAAAAAATTTTTACAATACATTTTTACAATGAATCAAATCAAACTTTTAATAGTCCATTTAAATGGTAAAATATTTCAGCTTGGTAAATCGGTACACAACCTTTTCTACACGCGCAGATCATGCATAAACACAGCATCTGTCACAAACACATCTAGCCAACTCCTAACGCATAAATTCAAGAAAGCTATGCAGGCATATCCACGTATTCATTTGTTTACAAATCACCACAAGTTGAGGAAAATCCATAATTACATATTGAAGCAAGCCGGGACACAGTAATGGGCAAATTAAATTTGTCTCTGTGGATCTGATATGAATTTAAAAGTATTCTCTTTATTTTGCCCTGTTGACAGAGATAAGGTGGATTCCAAATTCAATAAGTACCTAATTAAATTGGTTGACAACAGCCATGAAGAGAAATATCCCTCTCCACATGGGATTTAATTAGATTAGTTAATAGGATATGAAGACACTCTTAAGTCTGAGATTGAGAGCCTAAAAACATAAGGGATGTGTACAGTGTGGGTAAAGTCAAACTGGATAAGGTAACCAATCTTTCATGTAATTACTCTAATGACCCGGCTTGTAATTAGTGTGGAGGCTGATGTGCGGTGGGCATATATGGGATGATAATGTAGTCATTACTGCTCAGGAGAGAGAATCTACACCACAGTCGTCTCTGTAAATTTCTCTTTTAGTGCCCTTCATTCGTTCCCTTTCGTCCGCACTACTTCACTCCCATTTTTAAACTACATTTTATAATAAAATATGAGTCCGTAATAATAGATACATATTTTACCTGAATAAACCCTGTTCATTTAAATTTATTTGTTAAGTAGTTCGTTTTGCATTACCACAACATGATTTAAAATGTATGTAACTTCAGGTGTTCCTGTAAGTCAGTCGGTAGGCTACATCACTGCATTAGCAACACAGAGGTCACATGTTTAATTCCCAGTGAACATAGATTTTGAAAAAAAAAGTATAGATTAAATGCATTGGCAACAATTAAGTTGTATTTTTTAACACTGCAATGCATTAGCTATAATGAACTAACATTAAGCAATATATAGTTAAGTTTAGCCTTTATTAATTTTCGTTAATATACAATTGTTCATTATTCAATGATAACCGTTAACAAACATTAATAAATGCAGCAGACGTCATTGTTAATTTGTCTTAGGTAATGCATTAACTCATGTTAATAATACAACCTTGTAAAGTGTTAGTAATGCAATATAAGGCACTTTAAATATGTCTGCCAAATGCATAAATGTAACTTTTTTTCTTACCCACAGTTTCAAAAAATCTAAAGTTGTATCCCGCAATTCTGCTTGACTGTCAAAAGTGTTTTGTGTGCTTGTCTATTCAACTTCTTGCTGTTTTAGCTTCAGGCTTTTCACTGTATGCTACAGCAAACTACACATCTTGCACATAAAGATGTACAAGGTAGAAGTGTAAACATCTAACAGCCTTCCAAATCCAACCTAAATGCCCAAATGAATTGTTTAGAGAGTGTTAAATCGGTGTCGAGCGATCTCTCCATGCACAGGAAATAGAACCGTCTTGGAGGACGCTGACAGTGTGCCATCCCACACAAGTAGGTGGTGTGAAGTGAACTGAGACTGTCTTAACTGGCCTCTCAGATGATGCCCGCATCAGTTCCATCCCAGCTGGCTCGTTTCAAAGATGCAGAAAAGGAGGAGAATAAAATGCTTTTGTTTGCCTTCACTTGAATAGACAGTAGGGGATGATTATTCCTCTGTTGAGCTTTATAGATCACTGACTTTAAGCTCTCCACAAGTGGTGTATATTAAATAGCTCAACTAAATTTTATTTGTATAGCACTTTTGTACAGGAAACATTTTAATAACATGCAATATTCAATCCACCTATATTGTATTCCTTTGTGCGCTCAACAGAAAATTATCTTCCGGTGACCGAGTCCAGAAGGTTTCCTCGAACACATAAACAGAGAGACGGATCATGCGACCTGTTAGTCATTTCCAGAGATTGTGTACTCCGTTAATGTGATTTCGCTCATTACATCTTGATAACGGAGCTTGTGCTTAAAATAGTCGGTGGTGCAGATGGGAATATCTTCATGGTTACCTGATTATTAGTACAAGAGATTGGCCATATGGTGCACTTTATAAAATATGTATTAACTGTCAAAGTGAAAACGGGGTAGTCACTCAATGCAGTCTGCGTTTTCATTTTTAAGTGTGTGAGGTGATATTTTAATGGATAAGCGTAGTGCTTATCTATCCTGATGATTTTGATGAGCCAATATCCTTTAGCGGGTTATTAAAGCAAAGGTTTTTACAATCTCTTGACAATAAAATGGACAGCTTAGAAGTCGAGGGCAAGGGCATGAAATTGTGTTTTTCATGCGGATGTGTTGATATTTAATCACTCTGCGTCTTCCTTCCTACGTTCAGCGGGTAAGATTAGCTCAGTAGTGACAGCGAAGCCTTGTTTAATTTTTGCCTTTCTGGCTGTCTGTGTTCGCTCCATATTGAGGCTGGGTGTGGGGGGTTGAAGCTTGTACCCACCTGACATTAGATTACAAAGTAATTCTGCAGTTCAGGCTGAGTGCATTTCAATTTGGGGTCTGCATTATTGATCTAAAAGAACAGAATCCGTTCTCTGACAGAGACCTCTGTCCTCTAAGCTGCAAATTATCAAATTGAGTGGCTATTCTTTCCTTGTGTTAATAGGCTACTGAAACATATACATTACAGACTTATCCTTTAGGAAAGTATTGATCAAATCACGCAGTGAAGCTTCCTGTATTTAGATCATACTTATGTTGGTGTTATTCTAAATAGCAACGATGTTGTGGGGTTTTATTGTTGTTAGTGATGACTTGTTGCCGTAATAGGTTCAGTCTGGCCATGGTCTCGGCCACGGGCTGTTGCTTGAACGTCTCGGGTGCAGTGCACACAAATTGGAAAAAATCGAGTTTCTAAGTCATCGTCTGATGACTAGTTAAATAGTTGAATTCTAAAATTTGTTTTGTTGCGACACATTGACGTTACATTGACGTTATATTGGTGTTATGTTACCTCACAACCCCAAACATGATGCTGAAAAACAAAAACAAACTATGATTGGTTGCTTTACATGTCAGTCCTTGGCCAATGTCCAAACCTTCTTCTGTCAGTGTGAAGGTCTGGCTACGTAATGGCTGGTTTGTATTCACATATAAACCAGCATTGGCTATTGGTTTATCACAAATCATACCAATTTCCTTCCAATAAACAGAACTTCAATATGCATCTTTGGACGGTCAGTAATTGATGGTGATGTTAGAGTGTTTGATCATGATAATTCTTACAAGCCTTAAGAGATGCCAAAACTGTCAATCATCCCCAGAAGCAAATTATGAGGAGCAGACTAAAGGTCAGCATGTTAATTGACTGTTTAATCTTAGCTATGTTGGCTTTTATAAGAATGACCAGCGGTTTCCATACACATTTTTGTCATTTAAAAGAAAAGTTTAATAGTGCCAATGTATACCATTTGTTTTCCTATAATGGAATAATGAAATAAAGCTCACATATTCATGTGTCGTGCAGATTATAACATTTCAGGGTTTTTAAAGTGTAGCAAACTATCCTTTGTGCTAGCAAGTGTTTTTCTAGACGGGAGTAGCAGCTTTGGGCAGCAGCCACCATTATGATATTGTAATCCAAATGAGTTGGCAATGCAAAGCATTTGGACGGATGAATATAGTTTAGCATATTGTTTCATTGGAAGTGTATTGTGTTAAAGATGAAGTGTGTAATTTCAGTCCCACTAGTGGCACAAATATGAATTCCAATAAGATTGAGTGGCCTCAATGGACCCAATATAACAACACTGGCTCAACCAGTAGCGTGAGCTTAGAGGCGGGATCACACGTTCATCATAAAAAGGGAATGCAGGGAGACTGCAATTTCTGTTTGCGGTGCAGAAATCACATGGTTTAACTTAAAATTACATAACGGAGAGACAAAATTGCATCATACTGTGCTTTGTCCATTGCAGGAAGTAGTTGTTTGATCTTGAAAAAGAGAATTCTCTCCATTTCCAACAATTCTGCCAAAAAATGACAACTTGACTCGGTGCATGTCATTTCCATTCAAATGGGAACCGATCACTCTTTAACTAGTGTGAATGTCTTCGGGATATTTGCCCGGGTGTTGCGTGAAGCAAGCAAATTGGTGGCTGACATTTTATGATATTGATGGGCGAAGTGTAAATGTGAGGTTTACGTCATCACCAGCCTCTAAAGAGACAAAATAAACAAGTAAGACTGTTTGCTTTACCACACAAGGCCACAGTGTGGAACAACTGTGCATTTGGCAGTTGGCACAGAACACTTATATAGCGTAATTGAGTGAAAAGTCACCTGAGAGAGCATATTTTCTTTGTATTATATTTGGATAGATGTGTGTTCGTGCCTGCCTTGATCGGGACCATTTCAGAGAAGTAAAAAATCGTTTTGACAGTTTACAGTACTGATGTTCATTGCGTCCTGTCACGGCAGATGGCAAAGAGCAATTTTACAGTACTATTACTTCCATTTTTCTGTAAATTGCTTTGTGAAAATTTCATTTTGGGATGTATGTATGAGGCACAGAGCAATGTAAATCATTCAAAAGAATATCTAATAAGCGAATGTCAATCAGCCTCACCGCAGGCAGATATTGTGACACCAACAGTCAGATTTATAAAGTTTCCCCTAATAAAACGGATGGAAAAATCAGGAATATTGACAGTATGATGATGCAGTTTATGTCAGTGAATAATGTTGTCCACAGTCAGTTGTAGTCGATGGACAAATGACTTTTACAAGTTCTGCCCCATTATGTTGGGCACGGTTTTAGATCTCTTAGTTAATGAGGCAACATGAGGATCTGGAAGGGTCTCTACCAACACCAGCTGGGCAACACATTTAATATGTTCAGAAACCTACTCGTGACAAAACAAGCCTACTGGAGCAAATGACTGTTTACAAGCTGCTATTTTATTATTTCTTTTTGATTAATGTGGGGAAATAACAAAACAACACATTAACATTTGGGAAAGCGAAACATTGTGTGCAAATGTGGTATTTGAGTAGACTTGTTTAAATGGAAATTTACACTTCTCTGAATTTCCATAACAAAATTTACATTGATTACTATTCTACAATACTCTGATCATATAACAGGCAGTTTTATTATATTATTATTTTATTGCCAAATACGCATGTTTCATGCTTTGTAATAAAAGAGAGGATTTGTCATCATAAACAATCCCAAGAAAATACTTTTTTAGTCAGATTGGTTAAGCATCTAATTATCCTTCAAGAGGTAATCTAGCTCACATACTAATGCTTTTGTGTTGAATGACAGATATAGCTACTAAGCAGCTTATTAGACATGCACCTGGTCGTATGCATTCAAAACGAGTGTTGGCATCCTATTAATTATCGCCCAGAACCCGAACTGATGAGAACATCAATACATTCGCGCCAGTTTTTACCATAAATCCAGGGGCATGTGGTCTGATCTATAAATTTCTGTGCGGGGAGCAGCTTTATGGCCATTTACATAGAGACAACACATTGATTACAGGGTTGAAGAATTATTGAATACACTGATGAGCTGGCGGAGGGAAAGGGACGCATTAGAAGCCCACGTCTTTGTGTCCATTAGCCTGTAAATCTGCTTTATTTCGATAGCGTACATTTTTTTTTCCCATCTTTCTCTCTGTACTCATAACTGCAGAGCGGCGCATTTCAACCTTCATAATGGGCATGACGACGATAAAAGTTTCATCAGCTTCTATCATTGTAAATTCAATAGAGAATGTTATTGGTTCATTTTTGTTTTCAATTTTAGTTATGATGCTATTACATTCAAAAGGGCAGAAACGGTGAGCGTTCTCATCCCACACGGACACTGAGAGACTTGGCACAACCAGGCATCTCTCCATTGCTCTGGATTGTTATTAAAATCCACTGGTGGCCAAAGAGTGCCTTTTAGCCCCGGCTAATGGAAAGCTGGATGGGGTACGACGGACACTCTTAATGTGTATAAAGCCGGCTCTGATAAAATGGCTCATAAAGCATTTTCTGCAGCAGTAAATACATCTGTAAAACAAATTTTATGGCAGCAGTTTTCAATAAAGTCAAACCTAACAAAGTCCCTACAGGTGATCATGCATCAGATTGCCTGTTTTCTTGGTTTTGTAAAATTACAAAACATAATGTTGGGTGTAATGTTCTTACTGTAATTATTACTCTCATTTTTAATTACTCTTAATTTTTAAGTATTTTAATTGCAGTTAATTATGGTGTACTTGCATTACATATTGTGCAGTATATACTTTCAAAGACTCTGTATATTAAAACACTATTGAGTTTAGAATTAGAAGAGTCTGCATTAGAAATGCATTTGAAAATCATTCATTTTCATTAAAAATTTATTAAAAAGTCTAATGTTTACAGCTTGATTTTAAGTTTTTCATATTTATCATATAAACTTATTTATTATATATTATTATTATTATATTATATAGAAGGATTATATATATATCAGGAGTTGTTTTTATGATTTAATTAAATTTTAGATAACAAATAATTAAAAAAATAATTAGATAATAAATAATAAAATGATTAATTTTAAAAGTGATTGAATTTATTTTGTATCTGCTTAATTAGTTAAACTATTCCATGTTAAATATTGTAAAATTTTTATATTTAAATGGTTTCATTTCTATTTTTCAGGAGTAATGCAATTATTTTTAATTAGTATATAATTAGTGAGTAATCTAAATACAACATTGATAGTGTAACTAGTAATAATAATTATTTTCTAAGTAACTTACTCAACACTGCAGATAATGACATTTCTCAAAAACCTAGTACTGAATATGTTGTATACTACAGTTTGGGAACAGTGTCACAAAAAAGAAAAACTATTTTGCTTGGACTGAAATGTTGAAAGTTTTTATCTGTATATAATTGCTGAATGTGCTGATGTGTCACAACTTCAGCCAAGCAGAAGGGACTCATCTTTAAACACAGCTCAATGACGATGCACACTTAACAACGTTGTGAGATTCATCCTGAAATCTTGTTTCAAAAATTGTGCTTTGGAAAGAACAATCAATATATGTTACAAAAAGGTCAGCATATTTGTCGAGGGTGAAATTCATTTCATGGCTGTCGGTAGGAACTTCATTAAATCTGCCGCCCCTTGTTAATTCTGTTATGCACTGAAATGATTACTCGGGTCCATCATCCTAAAAGGAGAGATGCAGAATTCATTAGGATAGGTACGAATGCTGTGAATTACAGAAAAAAGCAGATCAATATAGAGAGGACTTAAGTAGCTCTGTGTATATTACATATTTTTCAGTTTATTTTTATTTGAATGAAATGGCAAGCCTGAAAGAAACACAGCTTTGGAACTCGAATAATAAAATTAAACAGCCAGCATATTTCAATGTTACAAACTAACATTTCTACTCAGTCTAAATTTTAGCTATAACAGTTTATAACAGGCCTTTGAGATGCTGTTTTCTTGTTTCAGCTTACAGCATGAATCATGGGGACTATTGAGAGTTCTGGGTCAATATTTGTTCTCCTCTGGCAGTAGTTTAGTAAAAGGCGTGCAAATAAAATCCACTGGGTCCTTTAAGTTACTAGAGTGGCTTGGCTTCTCTGTAAAGGTTGTTTTTGGAACGTCCCAAATTTCCAAACTAGCAGCCAGGAGTTGAATTCATCTATCATTAAGAAACGCTTTTTGACTCTTTGCTGCTTTCCCTGTCCCGCATAGCTTTTGTTTTGCACTAAATTTTAGTCATTACTATGTGATAAAAATGTATTGCATGAGAGCATTGACCTTGGTAATATTGGCAAGTGTAACAAACGTTGTATTTATGATTTGGGCAGAATATAAAAAGTGAAAAGTGCACATTTATGTACAAGCTTTTCGATAGAAAAATGTAGCAATAACCCATCAGAGTCCATTAAATGATTGTTCTAAAAACAGCTGTCATTTTGCATAGATTTAGGTTTTAGTTTGGCGTGGTCCCCAGCAAATACAAAATTATAATCAAATAATATTGGAGTTTAATATTCTACTTCACTTTTAAAATCTCAAGTTTTGCAATGAAAAGTAATGTTTGACCACCAAAGTCATCGAATGTCAAGATTTAAAAAGGGAATGAGGTAGCACACTTTAATAATCTGTCTACACGGCTACGCAAAGGTCATATAAGCGGTTTGTTGTGACATGAAAAAGATATACTTCAGATACAGTATACCTTAGTTATACTTTGGCATTCTTTACCAAATGCACTAGTGGGTTAAGGTTTATTAGATGAATATGTGATCCAATGTGCTTTATTTTTGGAACCAGAATAAAACCGCTATGGATCATAAACATGAAAGCTTAAAGTATGGTACTGTATGGCAAGTTCCTCAACTCCCTGTAAACACAATCATGTCTCAGAATTCTCCTTTGAATATCTCTTTGTCCTTTTTACACCCCGAGCCAAAGTATAAAGTATTTAGAGAATGTAGCCAAATTCTTCCACATTTAATTATACTAAAGTTTAGTGGTAGCTGGAGGAATAGCCTTGTGTGCTACAAACTAACACATTGATTTGCAGTGTCACGGGTGATCGAGTTTGAGTCCTCGCTTGAGGTCCTTTCCCAATCCTGCCCTGCTGCTACTGCTTGTCTTTTCTCTTCACCGAGTAAAAATATCAAATAAAGAACAATATATGTTCTTTGTTATGTTTACACATTATAAAATCAAATTTGGCCATCTCGCATATCGGTTATGGACATGCACATAGAAATGTTATATTGTAATGATTTAATTAATAGGCACAGGCCAATTATGTTTTATTGTATTGTACAAAACTGATATTATTTTAGTTGGTCATTTAAAAAACAAAGACCAACTAAATCAAGTGCACTTGCACTCGTGATTGGCTTTTTATTATTAGGACTATTTATGGCATATAGAAAAAAACGGCACAATTTGGCCTGCTCATACATAAACTGTATGAAATGAAATGTATGCTTTCTCACGTAATTGAGATCAACTGGAAGTAAAAACAGGTTTCAGTAAAAGTACTGAATGTACTGTCCATTCAGGTATTTCACGCCCTGGCTATGGTAGCCCGCAGCCTCAATGAAGGTAGCATAATGGAACTAGAAGCTCTAAAGCTTTTGGACACGACCTATCGACCTTTTGTTAACATCTCCGGCACAATGCATAAATGTAATTGTCTAGCAGTCGGGGAAACGGCACCGCTGAGCCAATGTGCACGTGGCAGACATGAAGGTATCTTTGGCACGGGTCCATTCCGTCATATCTGAGCTCCTGACTGAATGGAAAAGTGATGACATGAAGAAATTGATTTTTACCATAGCTGCATCTTTTAAAAGGCCAAAACTTGCTGCATCGATTGACCCTCTGTTCCTAAAGGTAATGTTAAGCTTCGGACACTTGTCGAGATTCGCTAACATTAACTTTCAACAAAAGAGGAACGGTAATTACTGACTTGGCAGTATTCAAATCATGCCGTTCCGCCAGGGCTCCTGCTGATCATTATACAGAAAATGCTGACAGCGTTAAACGTGGACACAAAGATTTTGGTATAATCCTACCTGCTACTCTCACACAGGTGATATATAATGAAGAGCCAAATGAGAAAATCGATGTGCGTGTTTGTCGGTATAGACTTTGCTATAATCATTGGGCCCCATTCATGAAATATCAGCTGAATGAATTTCAAATACGGTAACTAAAGCTTTATATAAAAGTTGCAACGTCATCTGTTTCTGAGAATGGTAATAATATCAGCGAATTACATTTCACTTTTCTGTTTAAATTATATGGTAATATTGGAATAATAGGGTAATGCAGAGATAAATTTCACTTGAATAATTTACACAGACATATATCAGATAAAAGATGATTTGTTTCATCTCGGTATTGATTTAATAATCCATAACGGTCACATTAAACCCACCAACTTGTCCTCTTACCCTTTATCTAAATAAAATCTGACTGAGTGATTTTATTATACAAACATTTTATTATTCTAAGAAGCCGGGTGAATAGCAGCCCTAAAAAAAAAATGCAGAACCTGTTTATATATATTTTATATATCCCAAAATAAAAACGATACAAAAAAAAAAAGTTTGCTCTCTACGGTGGGATTGCCATTACAATTTAGCCATAAAAATCCACACACACCATGTGCTGAATATTATCTGTGACTCAATATAAGACACACGAGTTTGTCTGTGTGTGACTGCATTATGTTTGTAATGCCTGTTTTATGCCTTATGTCCTGTCTGCGCAGCGTTTGTATTGTGGCTCCCTGCTATGCCTGCATTGCCAGATTTTTGCATAGCTGCTGTTGCCTGCAGTCATTCCATCTGTTTCTCAAATGCGCAGACATAAAAAGAAAACGCATGCACGCAAAGAGCGGCTCAGAGAGACCCTTTGGACCCTCTGCATCAGTACACCGACACATTTTTCTAAACAACTTCAAAAAGTGAATCTCAAAGTTTGCTATGCAAATATGGACGTGTTCTTGTATAACTATTTGTGAAAAACACAGTATACAAGTACATGCTCTCTCTTTCTTACACATGCCCCCACGTACAACATTGTTTTTTTAGATGAGAACTTTCCTTTATCTAAAACATGGACCATACACTTTGCATATTGCATTCTTTGTAATAGATAATTTAACAAAGTATTTCGGATAACAGTGACTGTGAGCACACTATCGCACAGGGGAGAGTGTTATACAAACGCACAATCCTGTCATTGCACACTGGATTGCCACTTGAAGCTGTTGTTTTCATCTATCTATTTTTATGGAAATTGCAGTATTATATACGATAAGCAATAAGGACCAAAGACCAGATCAGTTTTTTCAAAATCATTTTTCTCAACAAAAAACAAATTCTTTGTGGCCAGTTTTTGGCATAATTTAACAAAATTCCTGTACCTCTGCTTAAATAATTCAAATTGTCATAAATATCAGCTTTTTCTGTTGTCAAGTAAAACATACTGTAAATTGATTAATATACTGATCTTAATGTCTTGTCACAACTCAACCACATGAAAAGAAGAAACCGTGCACAAACTTTATTGGGTGTTTGTATTGAAAAAAATGCCAGTGATAAATATGTAGAAACGTAAAGATTTAAGAATTACTGTAACCTCCATGTTCCCCACAATTTGAGAACTCCACAGGATCAATTTCGAAACCATCTAAAACGATAGGCGATTGAACCTATTAACATGAATGACGAGCAAGCTTTGATGTGGGCAGAAAAGGTCCATAATAAGATCCATTTTCAACAGGTAATGATTGAGAAAATGGATGAAATCCAGAGAGGTTGTTTTCCTGTGTCGCATTAGGAGGAACCTCTTGGGCACAGGATTTGCTGATTAATAGTAGATTGCTGTTCTGCCACAAACACAGAATTCATAGTCCTGTCACTATCATCAACATCTACCATTTATTTTCCAGTTCGAGTCATTCAATCATATTTCAACTCGTGAGCGCTGTTTCTTGTGCTCTGACGTCCATAAAAACATCAAGGTGTGTGTATTGCGGGGTGCCGAGGTATTTTCATGCAAGTATCGTGACTATGTAACTGTAACCCGTGTAACTCGTTTTAAACACTGTTTAAACCTCACCTCAAATACCTCTGCTTGTTTTGATAGCATATCAGTTTACAGTGATGTTTAAACAAAATAGATTAACAAGAATACAAAAAAATGTGTGTGGGAAACTTATTACACGTCAACCTGTCCATTTCATTTTCTGTACAAGGCTTGCAAGGATTAGGGTGAACCAGATCTGTCCTTAACTGCTTTCTCTTATAGCAATGTATAGCGCTGAAGATATAAGCCCTACATGACACTTCCACGAAAACATAATGCTACATGTTTTAAATAAGCAAGCAATAAACCAGTATTACTGAAAGTACATTACAGAGAACATCGCATCGCTGATGTTTGTTGACCAGCATGGTCTCTATACATACTTAATCACTCAGTTCATTGCTACTGAGATGACCTGCTGCATCGGCGTTTCTCAGCAAATAACCTCTTCCACTGGATCTGTTACAATCTAACAGGCATTAGGGGAGCTTTCGCACAGCAGGCAGAAGAAAGGAATGCGATGACCTTGCATGGCCTGGTGGATACAGCCATGCTTGGCCAGCGTCCTTGACTTTCCCTGATCAAACAGCACGATGGTGAGGTCCTTAGGGAGCTGTCTGGATTAGATTAGCTGTCCAGGGATTTCTGCCGATGGATAGACATATGGGCAATAGCTCTCCGACCAACACAGGTGATTAGTTTGGGTTAGTGGCTCTGGAGTGGTAGTTTGGGTGGAGTACAGTACAAAAAACAATTTGTACTTGGGAGAGAGAGAGTGAGAGAGCGAGAGAGAGAGGAAAAAGAGAGAGGGAAATAAATATGTAGTCATCAGAATACATAATAAGCCTTCATACTGAGGGTACACAGGGGCAAGCCTTCAAGTGGGAACGTCTTGTGTTTCTTTATGGGCAGCAGTACCCAAAGAGTTTTCATGCAGGCAGAAGGCTGCTGCGTTCACATCCATGGCTCTTTCTGGCAGACACAGTAGAATGTAAAAATATTTTATCTTTTTTTTTTTTTTTTTGTCCAATCTTCAAAAGAAATCTTCAAATACCAGCCACAAATATTTGTGAGCTGCGCTGTTGTTGGACTGCATAAGGACAAAATAATTACATAAAATCATAAATTACCTAAAATGTTATCCCACAAAAGTCTGTGACATAAATTAATTAGCCAGTCTGGCTCCGAAGCTTTGAATTAAACATGTTAAAAATATAATTAAGCACAAAAAAAGTAGCAGATTAGTGAAAATATACAACTTGTTTTATCTGTAGCTGCTTGAATACTTATGCTATACAGTACATTGAAGAGTCATTCATTCAGATCGATAGTAAATAGGTGCTACTTTCATTTAATCAGTTTAAAGTTAGTTGCTGCCACCTGTAATAACCATTTACCCACTATTTAACATTTCATTCTTTAAACTAATGGAGCCAAATAGAGGCAGTCAGTGAGATAAATAGTGAAGCTATTCGTTTAACTACGTTTCAGTATCGAGGCAGTTGCTATTTTTTAAATCATGGAGCTTCTCAAAAGCAATGCTAATGTAAGTGCTATTGCCATTCGCTACATTACATTTTTACTGAGAATATTTTACATATTAACTCATGTGTCCAAAACATTCTTTTAGCATCATAACTACAGGAGTAATGTTCACTTTTTTTAAGCCTGAATCTGCTCACTCCAACAGTATATCATAACATCCTTCCTGTAATACTGTAATGGGAAACTATAACGCACAGAGAACATAATGCGTGCTGAATAAAGTAGATTATTTACCCACAATCAATTGAAATCAAGCCTTTAAATGCTGTCTTGCATTAAGCTTGTGAACAAGTCTATGTCTGTTGTATTTTGGAGAACGTGATTATAACATCATGTTGTGTCCAGAAAACAGAACGGTTTTTGCTGTATATATTATATGCAGTTTCTCTTATGGCTTTGCATTGTTATAAATGTCTGCCTTGCTATATTTAATCAAACCCAGAATCAGTCTCAATGGCCATACCAAAATATATCCACCGACGACAGCGTGTGCTCCAATTGAAGCGTCTCACAAGATTCTATTACTCGCGTCTTACAGATGAAGATCAAACGAATATGCCCCATGGTCGGCCCCTGATGTTCATTAAAGCTATTGTAGGAGAGAACAATTAATCAAACCAATCCTATAATCTGCCAGACTGGGATAAATGAAGGGATGTGATAAAAGCAGTCATTAGCAATCTCTGCTCATTTTTCACTGTGCACGGCAGGTGGACCAGTGTCCTTTTCTTTTACGTCCCACAGTCATCACTTGCCTGCTTCCTTTCTTTCCATATAGCACTTAGTTGCTAATTCACAGCGCGGGTAATGAGGTGTCAAAATGTGCCCAGTTGAAAGAACTCTGGATGCCACTTCTGTCGATGAGAAAATAATTACGGTAGGTAAACTTGTGTTTAACACGGAAGAATTCCTTACAGTCATTCAAGGTGCACATTAGCATGTGAATGAGAGAGTTTTTAAAGAGTGATAAAACATTAAAACACATTTTTTTATTTATGCATGTTTGGGAAAATCACAGGAGCTTAACACAGCAAATACTAGGTTCCTTTAAACCGACAGTCAGGTTTGTACATATTGGACCCAACCATATGCTAAAACAACCCAGCATTTTTTAGTGACTGTCTAATGGTTATTCATGACACCATGTTACTTTTTCAACCTTGAGACAAGCTTAAGGGTAAATGTTCAGACACTTCAGTGAGTTGATAAAATAGTGAAGCGTAGGTCATGAGCGTTTCTTTGCATGGTTTCGGCAGACAGAATGACAGGCTTTGAATCAATCACTGACACCTTTGAAATGTTTGTATGCAACAAGCATTTATTACTTGAGTGTTTCTTGATTTATGAAGAGGTGGACTGGGGCTTGTGCAAGACGCTGTCTGACACTAATGGTCTTGACATCACAAATGACATCTGTCTGGACTCATACAGTAACAGTCCTAAATATAATAATAATAATGATGATACAAATACTACTACTAATACAAATACAAATACTACTACTAATGCAAATACAAATACTACTACTAATGCAAATACTACTACTACTACTACTACTACTACTAATAATAATAATACAAATACAAATACAAATACAAATACAAATACAAATACAAATACAAATACAATATTCAATAATAATAATAATAATAATAATAATAATAATAATAATATATTCAATAATATTCAATAATATTCAATAATAATAATATATATTAATAAATATTTAAAATAATATATAATAATAATATTTTATCAAATATAAAGGTATTTGTTGTATTTTTAGCCATAGACATAAAATCTCTGTGAAATCTGTTTTAAAGGAATACTCACTATTTCTTTACGTACCTGTACCAAAGTCAAACAAATCATTTGAATTTGAAATGTAATTTCTCTATCCCTAAAGGGATTGAAATGCAGGTTTGGTTGTGATTTGTGTCCTAGACCTCACCTCTACCTTAAATTCTTGTATTTTGTATCATAAATCCATAGTAGGTGTTGATTAACTGCACCATAGCCTAACACAGTCACATCTTATGCTTGGTTGTAATCAGAAGCATCTCCAGACTTCTTTTACTAGAGCAGGAGCTGATTGTCACACACCATCTGAGGTAAACATTTCCACAGCAGTGATCATATAGATGATATACTATCATATAGATGAAATTACTGTTTACAAACAAAGGCTCAGTGGTAACGCTTTGGGTTTTCTAGCACCCTGAGATGGCTTTTTAGATTAGCGTTTTGTTCAAATGGAGCTGAAAATGGCTGTAAATTGCTGCGTGTGGGACTAAAACACCTTGTTTCCAAAAGCTTCTTCTTCAGATTTCCATCAGAATCAAAGCACAATTTGACTTTAACCCTTAGCTGGGAATGAGACATTCAACGTGTTCACCGAGACATTACAACATTACAACCACATTACTGATAAAACATGTTTTTGCAGAAGTAAATAGGTATCTCTAATAATAATAATAATGCTTAACATATAACAATATCTGTTACTAAAACCTGCTTGTCTGAAGAGTTTGCTGCCGTGCGATGTCGCACGCTTAAAGGGATAGTTCACCCAAACATAAAAAATTATGTCATAATTTTTAAACCCTTATGTCATTTAAACCCTGTATATGACTCTTTCTTTTGTGGAACACGCTGGTAACCGGCACCCATTGACTTCCATTGTACCTTATGTTCATACTATGAAAGTGAATGGGTGCCGGTAACCAGCGTTTTGAAAAATGTCTAATTTTGTGTTCTGCTGAAGCAAGAAAGTCAGATTTGACATGACATAAGAGTAAGTAAATAATAAAATAATTTTTATTTTTGGGTGAACTATTCCTTTAAAATGGTCTCATAGCCAGTTACGCAGATAACAGATTATTTTACCATTTATGTCTGCGTCAGACTCTTACCTCATCAGATATTGTAGCCCATAGTATACAATGCTATACAGAATTGTACTCAAAATAACACCCCCCCAGCCCCCCTAGAAAAAAGGATACACTTTTTTTTTTAACTTGATGGTGAGTTTGTGCCCCAGTAGAGATAAAAGGCTATAAACAACCCTTAGTTGTGAGTCGGGCTGGGATGTTAAAAATTCAACCAGCAGGTGACACGAGGCTGTTCTCCTGCACAGAAGCAATTTGCCCCTTATTGGTGAAGGTGTGAGTAGGAGGGAAAAAACTGACAGGCGAGACAGCTGTGGCAGACTTGTTTACATTTTTGTTTGCTGCCCCTTTGAAATGCTATGCATTAGTCTTGGTGCACATTGCTAACACATCTTACTGTAGGTGTCATGAGCCTGTCTTCCTGTAATGTCAAGAGCTGAAAGTGTGGTGTCTTTTAACTGTCAGTAAGTTAACATGCACTTTAAAAGTTGTATTTTAGTCAAAATAGACCAATAATATATATATTTTTAAATGTCATGTAAATGTCAACGCTTAGACAACGTCTTATTAACGTCTTATTAAAATTGTACTGTGTAAAGACTGTTGCACAACATGTTTTAAACAGAAAAATCATCTTAAAATGTAATTTACATATTGTGTCATTTATGCTTGTAAATGTGCATACAAAAGTGTGTATGTGGGATTTTGTGTCCCAGCAAAAAAAAAATATATTCACAAAAGTTACTATGCTTGGTCTAAATAATTTTCTGATGTGATGACATCAACAAGCCAGTGACATCAACAATTATTAAAGCAACATAACATTTGAAATATCAGAGGAAATAGATCATTTTCTTTGATGGATAACACCTAAACACATCACAGATGCTTGCCATAAATCATCTTTGGTTATGTTATGTTATGTAGGAAACACTGTGTACACTTTTAGCCAGTTGTGCGAATCACCCCATGGTAAATGAGATTGCCTTTTCAGTAAATTAGTAGGAGAAAGTAGTTTACGTAATTCTAAAAATGCAATTACCCAACTTGGCAGTATCTGTCATCGTGTGGATAGTAGAAAATTTGTCAAGTCTAATATTTGTTGATATTGTATTTACTGCAGGATATTTTGTCATATTAAAAAGAGCCATGTGTAATGAGTTCTTCACAGTGGAAATTTCAGCAAGGATAAAATCTTTACTAGTGTTCAAAGGATCAGTATATTTCTTTGGATTTTCGTAGGTTGTCAGCAAGACATGCTTTTTATATAATGATCTAATCATAAAGTTTTTACTTCTAATAAAAGTTTTCTTTTATTAGACTTTATTATTTCGAGTTCCTCTGACCCAGAAATACATTATTTTATACTTAAGTAAAATAAAAGTCATGTGGACAATTATACCTTGTCATCTTGGAGTAGACATAATTATATTATGAAGGAAAGCTGAGGCTTTCTTTTCAACAATAACAGACAGCACTCAAAATGCAAATCAAAATCTTTTCCTAGTTAAATTTGACAAAATACTCCAGAATTGTGACCTGCTTGTCAGATTATGATACAATAATATTGTTCCCCCAACAAAAATAATAATTTAATCTAATCTTAACATTTTTGTTAACTTGTTGATAGAAGGACTGTACTGCAAATGCAAATCATTGTAAAAACGTTACAGTCTAACCCCTCATTAACATATCCAGGATTCTTAAAGGGCAAGCAATTAAGTCTAGTGCACAATGAGGTCATCATTTAGTCCATGACACTACAGTAAAGAAGGCAACCTCAAATCACTCCAAAACTACCGTCGCAGAAGGTCTCTAAAGAGGGTAAGAGGTCAAAACTCCTAAACTCGTCATCTTCTCAGTACTGCAGAAAAAAACATTAACTTAAAAAAAGCATTTTTATTAGCTGGTAAACTTGGTAGTTCATCAAGTTCATCAACGTCTTGCTGCTGAGTGCCGATTAGTAGATTAAACGCCAAATCCCAAAATCCCTCTCATCCTTTTATATCAGGGAAATATTGTGGAGAGAGACTTGCAGGACCATCAGTGGGTATGTGTTCAGTTATCTAATGTTAAAGATTACAGCAATTTAGAACCAATCTGTCTGTCTGTCTTCCAGGTCTTCACCCAGCAGAGACGGTTGATTAATACCAGGACAGCTTAACGTCAATGTCATTTCAGCGTGAAGCATGTGCTTTGATGAAGCCACAAGGGCAGTGAATTTATCATGCATGGGCGTTTCATTAAAGTTATTGTTTTTCAGACATAACAGGACATATAATTAAGCTTCGCACAAGTATGTAAGCGTGAAGAACCATATAGGTTTCCTTTTGATGGCTTGGTCTTTATTTGGTTATATAAGGCTAGAGACTCATTTCAAAGCATCTCGTTTTTGACATTTTTACTAAACTTTGACAATCACTTTAATACAGGAGGGGTTTATGATACACCTGTGCATACAGTACAGTCACATTTAAATATATTTAACAAATCTACTTGTTGATATGAAGACAAATTGTAAATACATAATTATAGATAGATTTAGATGTTTTTTTAAATCATTTTCAGGCTCTATCTTACTCAACATTCATATTTTTGTGAACTCATCCCATGCAGGACCCGCCCTTACACTACTAAAAGTTAGTACTAAAATGCCAATGCTCTTAAACGACGTTCTGTTCTGTTTTCCCGAAATGTAGCTGACTCATCTACTCGCTATAATTTGCATAATTGTGCCACTAAGAGTATTGTACTTCTGAATGCTAGCAGCACTCAGAAAGAAATAAAATGTTTTTTTGTCTAGTAATGCAATATTCTTTGACCTAAAATGAAACCCCGGAGGTGTCTTTAATTCTTTAAAGTGTCATAGAAAGTCTGTAAGATACATAAAAGTATATATAGTGTTTACAAATTGTTAAAAATGTCTCTGAAAAAGTAATTGTTGTTTGTTTGACACTAGCAATTTATCCACCCCCTCAATTAAAGTCTGCTGATGAGGAGCACTTTACAGTCAAAGCACCAGTGTTCATTCAACTCTCCAAATGTTAATTACAGCCATTCTTAACATGCTTTTAAAAAATGAGATGAATATTTAAAAGTAGTTATAGTTAATATTATACCATAACAAATATTGCATGTACACTGAGATGTATTGAGAGTGAACTCACTAAAAGCATAACACGTGACTATGTGCATATGTGCATATGTGCATATGTGCATATGTGCATATGTGCATGTAACAAATAAATGTGTTGATTTGTTTATGTATTATTCCAAAGAACTTAAAATGTAGAATAATTTTTTATCACCCAGATCTTTTTTGTTATTCCAAAAGAAAAAGTATACTACACAATGCAGTCAAGTCTGGTAAATCAAGCATGCAGACTGAATACAAAATAGATTCCGTTTCAATTCATCATGCGCTGTTGACACAAATGAATTGCTGCCCAAATGTCCAGTCTATTCTTACGAGAATCAATGTTTTAAAAAGGACTCATAAATTATTTTAATAACCTTTATACCACATGGTAAATAAAAAAAAGCTTGACTCATGAGACAGAATATGTTGTATCTTTAGTTGACAAACAGATAAAAACTTACAATACATAATAATGTCTCAAGTTGTACAGATTACCTGTATCATGTATTAAATTATATATTTGTTTACAGTCAGTAAAAAACTAATTTCTTTCCGTTTTATCTCAATATTGTATTTACTTGGATTCATGGTGTTTATAATAAATCTTGGTTTGTGCCTTGCTTTATAATACACAGATTAAATCTTGTCTGAAAATAATATGAATATAATTATATGAAATAATTTAATTTAATCTAGGTTCATTTCACACTTTAATATTAATAATGGTTATATTATCAGCCGCCACGAGAAATTGTTGTTTGATAACATTTAGTTTTCAATTTGTAGTTTTATTGAAAAACTATATGCATTTATTAGAACTATTATTACCTCACAAATCCATCAATCATTTTGATTGAAATAAGTTATTTTGATTCATTTTGATAAAACCTCAGTGATAACTTCGTCATGCAGATATGAATAGCTCTACAAACACATTAGGAAAACTAATAAAAATCGGTGAAAAATCCATATATTTGTTGACCTTAACTAACAAATAGTAGTTCACAGACTAACTAATGCCACGCTGCATTTATAATTATGTCTAATTATCCACTGACAAGTCATCAAGGCTACAGTGCAATGCCTAATTTGGCATGTATAAATATCCGTATTAGTAACAAACACTTCACCATGCCTGTGTGTACACTCATTGCTTACCATTACGCAGTCACCTAAAATAACTTCATAGTGACTTACAGTAATCAAATTTGAATCTGATATCTTAACCTGTTAACTGTCACCATTCTTCACGAGGAACTTGTTGTTTTCTATTTCTATTTTCTATTTTAATATTTCATAGTTGAATTTTAATCTAATCAGGACAAAATATAAATTGATGGAAAGGTGTAATATGAAATATTCAAGATGTTAATATTCAATAAAAAATGTTAATGTTACTGTAATTTAAAAAAATACCTAAAATAAATATTTTTTATAAAATATAAAACAAAAAGGTAATTCAGGGCATTTTCATGTGTATACTCGATTTCTGCTTTGACTGTTACCACATTAATTACATTAGATCACATCTGTTTTATTATTTACATTGTACAAATTCATACAAATTAGCCACCTTGTAAAAATAATACAAATACCCGTGGGTTCAGTTTGGGAAGAAATGGTTATTTTAAGGTTCTTTGACTGAAATGTTCTTTCGGAAAACCAAAAACGGTTCTTCTATGGCAATTAGTAACACTTTTTAACACCTTTATTCTTAAAATTGTATAGTGTTTAACTCTTTTTGGGACCATTTTATTTTAACGAGAACACACTCTAATGTTTGGTTTAGAGTCTGGCAAACAATATTCTGGAAGAGAGCGGCAGAGACGTGGCCGTAGTGATTAATCACTGGAGACATTTAGGCAGAGATGGTACAGCAATAATTTCATCAGCAAATATAATCATCTACAACACTACACGACGGCACGATGTCTGTCACAATTCATTTTCCCATGGTTGGTCTTGTGGGAAAGATTGTCAGGTTTTACCTCACAATACTTTCCAAATAATACCAGAAGTTGAGCTTGAGAATATTACATTCTTTACACATCTGAGTTCAAAGGGGTGCTCGCAGTGTATCATGCGATAGTGTATGGTCCTAGCCAATTTTCTTTTAAATCTTCTTCTTCTTGCTTCTTTAAATTACACACCGAAATAAAAACTGGATGAAATGCAGCACTTTAGCTTTGAACAGCCAAGCTGTGTATCTGCCATTCTTGCCTCAGGTATAAAACCCTCACATTTGTTTTTTCATTTCTTTTGCCCTTTAAGATATTTCTCAGAGCGATGTTCTCTGCTTCAACTTCATACACAATTTGACTGAGACAGACTGCGTGCTTATCAACACTCACAGACCATACCAAGTGTATATTTCATCTATTCCTAGGACATGGGCTTTTTGTTAGAAAAATAAAGCATAGCGGTGTCCTATGATAGCTGCTATAATATACAATTTCCAATGGTGGGTCACAGCAGCCGATACCTCTACAAATCCTCACACTGGGGTCATCATGACAGCTATGTTCTATCAGAGCTGAAGACCACATGAAAACTACAGTCCATGAGTGTACTGTAAATATTTCCTGTTACACGAGTTTATTTCGTGTTGACATTCTGCTCAGCTAAGGGGATGAAAGCTTTGTGCTCTTGAATTAAAGATGATTTCCTCAGTGTTAAAGCAGCATGAAATTGCATCTGTTTGAAAGCGCTTCCTGGGACCTGCATTTCTCCAGTCAATTCTCATGTCATTGCCCAAAATGATTCCTATGAAAGCTGGGAGCATGGGCTTTTTCAATTAGAAACTGCTGCTGGTTGCTGGTTACTCAGCCAAGGAAGGGCATGGCAAAGTTATGTGGAGAAAAATAATGAAATGCTCTTTCAAACAATATGAAGAGCAGTGAAAACGCACAAGAATTCAGAGTTGTTGAATATTCAGACTATTCGTGTCTTCTCTTCTTGAGAAGACACGATCTTTCTCAATTTTGTATTTGTATTTCTCTCTATTTTTGGAAGATACACTTCAAAATATAAAGCAATGAATTTTGTCACACTACAGTACATATAGTATGTTAAGCTGCTAAAATTTTTTTTTTAAAACAGATAAGATTTTTAATATAAATAAATAATAAAAAATATAAAAACAATTATACAAATTCACATTTTAAATGTAAAGTTACCTGACAATTACACATACTGTACCCATGTCCTTGTATTGATTTTTTTCATGATTTAATGTAACAATAAAATAACAATTACAGCAAAAATATATTGGAATTTCTAACTGAAATAGAATGAACAAAACTAACATGCAAATCCACTGCTTAGAGAAAACATACTTTATATAATTTTAATTATATAAATTTAATTATATAAAAATTATATAAATTTTAATCACAAAGTGTGTGGTCAAAATCACAACTTTACTATATCGTTTTCATAACTTTACATTTCCCTAATGGAATAAAGGTAAGAGCTGAGGCCAGCAAACTATTGAAACAACTCCCAGATATTCCCATTTCTGATTAGAGCAATATACCACAGCATATGCAGAGCTTGATTATAAGTTTGACAACTGGCAAGAGACTGAAGTCATCTGTATGCTAATTGCATGCCACCTTTCCTGCCTATATTTGTGTTGCTGGTCTGCGACACAGATGGACACATAGCAAGAGGAAAAGTTACACCAAAATACATTCACATTCATGCAGTTTACATCAAAAAAAACTTGTGGCATTCCTGTGAATCTGGGACAAATCACAGCGGTTGTTTTTTTTCCACGAATCATTCAATTATTTGTTCTGAAAAATTTCCCGACACACTTCGGCCAAAATATCAGCAAGATATTCAGAATTCAAAACAGAATTTTACAACAGCAGATCTTTCTATAAAGCAGTGGTGGTGGCCACATCTCAGCCAAAGATGCCAATTAGAGTGGCATAATGCAGCCTGACACGCATAGAATGCCAATCCATCACAAGCAAGCCGCTCTAAATGGGAACTAACCACGAGAAGCAAGCTGCAATAAATGGAGTAGAAAGAATCAATAAATAAATTAAACAAAAACAAATAAAAACATAATTCTTGTCACACTAAGCTGTACTCTGGTGAGCTGAGCTGTGTGGATTTTGATGCAGCTTTATTCGGCTATAGCTGGCTAACATATCTGTAATACTGTGAGCGAGGCCGTTAAACTGCTGCTCCAGAGAATATGATTCTCCTCTAATGACATTCTCACTATCTCCTTTTTACCATCATCACCTTACTGAAGGAAGTATGAATTTTAATTCACCCATCACCATATAATTCACCCATATAAGAAACTATGGATCTTATATGTGCTGTTCAGTTCAGCAGCTGTATAATACCGCCCAATCTCTGCATAATTAGCAATAACATTTTACCAGTGTGTTATAAAATATTTGATTTAGTGAAAATGTGGAATGAAATGTGGAACTTTTTTTAGAATTAAAACTGACACGCAATAAATAAAAGAGGAAGAGGATCATGTCTGCTACAACTAATTACCGAAAAGGACAAACCAAGCTGTCTGTTTGTTTTTCCCCTCGGAATATATTGTATTGTCCTTTTATCTAACCAAAGGTAAACAAGTCCATAGCAGGTGGACAAAACTGATGACAGTGGGCAAAACTGACAAGCAAGCAGTGCCAAAGTTTGTAACAAATAAGTTGCATCTGTCATTCCTTGGTTGAGCTATATAACAATGTGGAACTATTTAAGTGAAATTTTCACTGGCAGTGCTAAAAAAGTGCAAACTTTACTAGATTCATAGTAACGTAATGTAAAAGATTTTAATTCATTATTATTGTTCTGTTGCTGCACTAAGCTAACCATGTGTCGACTCTAAAACCATTTTTATGATCATAGAAAATATTACATTTATGCATTTGGCAGATGCTTTTATCCAACCTCGCAATGCCTTTAAGCCACACATTATGCCTGTATGTTGCATCTACTGGGAATCGAATCTGTGACCTTGGCGACGTTAGCGGCATGCTTTTCCAGTTACAAAAACAAAACATGGTGATGTTGTACCTATAATGCCAGTTCACTTTCACATTATATATTTGCCTTGCAGTGTTATCCCACCGAAAAACACCACCAGCATACGTGAGATGCATAGTCTGGGTCTCATAACTCTTGCCTTTCAAGAAACTTCAGGGTAAAAATGTTCCCTCAACGAGTGACTCGAGAGAGGGTGAATAAATAATCAGTCAGTGCCAGAAGGACTTGTGAATTCAGCATTAATGAGTTTGCAGCTTGACTGTGCTCACTCAAGAGCAGCCATGCTCTGAAACAAAGAGCAACTCAATCTCTCTGGAAATGCACATGCCATTATATGAATAAATGTTCTCCGTGCTGGTAGCTGATTCACCTCTGCACATGACAGTCAGGGTTTTGACAAACCAAACATTGTTCTAATTAAATGACAACGAACTTGTAGAAATCTGAATAACAGAGCTACGTTTCATGTATAAAGAGGTATCAGTGCAAAATTATGCTACAATGAGTAATCAACTGGTTAGAATTATAGGGGAAGATGCTTGCTTACCTTTATGAGTTAGACAGCCCTTGATCTGTGGGGTAATGAATTCAGATCCATGAATAAATCGCATGGTAGATGGCTTTGTGGCATTTGACGTGGCATATGTCTCCTTTCACCTGAAAACACAAGCATAGACATCAATCATAGTCTTTGGCTGTTTTTGCTAAATAAACTTCTCTCCTTTGTTGTTTTTTCTTCTTCTTGGCGAGTGACAACACCTTAAAGAAAATGACTCACAAATCATTCAATTCTCAGTACACAGAACATCCAAAAGTCAAATCATTGACAAATCATTTTCTTTTATAAAGATGATGGGTGGATACTCCACAGGGTTTTTTTCCACAAGGTAGAGTATAGAGATGTCCGGCCAGTGTAATTTTAGCGATTTAGTTGGTTCTTTAACCCACAGATCCGGCAGTAAGTACAGAGCAGAAAACTTTAATCTATTGGTTAGGGTTTGCTCATTAGTGTAAGACAAACTGTTGTTTGCAGACAAAACAATATTGGAGAAGCCATGAGGATGATCCATGTTTTCAATATTTTTGGTGCTCACATCATTTTGTGAACTCTGACAACAAACCACATCATCACTGTTTACAAAGGCCATTATGGTCTGTGGAAATTAATACACAATATATGTAGTATGTCCGAATCCTCAGTATTCTAAAAAAATGTAAAATACCCTAATTGCCTATTGTTTCTGCATTAGATTTATTAGACATTTTCTACCCAACAAGGCCAGAAAAGGACGCAAAACTAAGGTACAAATAAATGCAGGCAGGGTTTGAAATTAACTTTTACTCACCAGCCGATTTGGCTACAACATTTTTTTAGTTAGCAGCCATTCAGTTCTACTAGCCAAAAAAAGAAAGAAAGTTACATTACGTTACATGGAGAGCCAAAACGATGTACATTATTTGATTTGTTTAATACTGTTATCTTTGTTGAACTGACTTTACTCGTGTCTTTCGTGCAGTAAAATATTTGAAAGTTTCGTTTTACGTTTTCACATGATGTACCTACTGTAAACTCACTGGAAGCAGCTTGGGCGTGACGTCAAATGACGCGTCCCTCTAAGGTCGGGGTTCAAGTCCATCGATCTACGTTAAGTTCAAACGTCAAATGTCCGACTTCGAGTGCCGTTCCAGAGTTGTCATTATTCGAGTCTTATATCGAGTCGGCAACGCAGCATTATTCGAGTCTTATATCGAGTCTAGCGCACCATCTTTTGTTGCGTAGTGATGGGTGTGTTCATGTAAACCATATATGTGCACATGGTGCGCAATAATGATATATTTAGTATGCCATGATGACTCACTAGTTGAGTATTTGCGCTAAACCTGTGCAGATTTTGTTTATACGGCCTTTATAAAGAAATTACCGAGTGAATATAATTCATAAAAAAGTAATTGGCTAGTAATTTGACAACGTTACCCGCCACAGCTTATTTTTATCCGCATTTGGCAGGTGTTCATTTCAAACCCTGGATACTTGAAACCTCTGAGCTGGGCAGCTCTTGTGAAATGTAAGTGATACTGGGGAAAATAAATGTATATAGTTATAGTTCAAATTCAATAGTTATAGTTCCACAACGTACAATAAGAAGAAACTGCAATGCAAACCTGGTCAGTGTGGTTGTTAAATATGATGTTAAATAATCATACAGTATCTACTGTCACAGTACAGTTTTAGAGGCAGCTGTTAAATCTGGCTTCTTTATTAGTACTTATTAGTAACTTGCCTGGAGTGTGAAGCATTATTATAAAAGAAATAAACTAAAAAAGAAAATAAAACAAACACATAAATATTTATATAGTAAGTTTTCTGTAAAAAAATTCTAACCCAGTCTTGTTAAAGGAGCCCTATAGTATAAATTGATTAAAATTTCTCGTTTTCTCGTCTCATCACAAAGAATATGTACTTTGCTGATATTGATTAAAAATCAACAATGAAACATGTAACAGAAGTGTGGCAGACATTTTGTTTAACACTCATCATTTTTCACTCTAGTGATTTGTCCAAATGGCTTTAGTTTGTACGGATAATATGCTTTCATTTTCTGCAGATTGGAGGAAATTGATTACATTCAGTCTAACCTGGATATATTCCAGTATTCAAGATATCTAGTGAGGCAACCAAAAGCAGAAGTTACAGCACATCACAACGGGAATTATACAGAATGATTATATTTCTAAAATGATAAATCACAGAGCAGACATTTTTATTTATTGTAGCATTTACTAGACAATTTTATTAGTTGCCTGCACATTAATTTTTTTACATATAGGATGTAATTTATTACATATGGCATTTGACTTCCACATAATGATATTTCAGATATTTCAGTTCAAAGCACTGCTGATTGATGTAGTCAGAAAGAGCTAATTAACACAAGCCGATGATCCAAAATATCTTCGTCTTTTTATCCCGGTAGAGCTGGCTTCCCAAGCGAGAGAGAAGCCTTGGGCAAGGTCGCGGGTCTCAGCTGAGGATAAAAGTGAAGGATACGAACTTGAAGGTAGGAGACAGCAAGGTGGGGAGCCTTCCTGCACTACTCTTATATCTTCAGTAGCAGAGCCAGAAGTCTTTGATTGATGTTTGTTGATTTTTTTTCCCTTGAAGAGCTACAAAGTCCAGAAGGTGTACCATCTTAGGTTTTATTTGGACATTGATAATGCGTTCCTATGATCTAGACATACCCAGTGTGCACGTATCCAGCTTTGTCCTTGTCACCGTACCTTATCAAATGTTCCGAAAAGTCATTTTAATATCTCTGCAGAAAAAGAATGTAATGGTGCATGACTAAAGATGATGGTTATGTAAAAAAAAATACAAATGCAATACATTTACATTTTTAAATTGTAATTTATAACATTTTTTTGTTCCTCTAAAGAAATTATTTAGGCCATTTGGAAAGATATGTTGTTGTTTTTTTAATCACAATGTGAACTAATTTAATAGTAATAATGAAGAAAAATTACACCGCCAAAGGTATTATTTTTATTAAGTTATTGAACACGCAGATTTGACATACACTGTCTTTGCTGGAGATTGTGATTTCTAATGGCATGGGCTAGAGCTGCACAATTTATCGTTAAAGGATCGCGATCTCAATTCAAACACCTACACGATCTGTCATAAATGGCAACGATTTTTCGTTGGCGTTGGTGGTGCCGCCAAAGCAAAGAAAGCAGTAGCCTATAAAACTTGTTTTCCTTTTGACTGCGCTACATTTTTATTATTTTTTTGTGTAAGGGTTAGTTCGGAGCGGTAATGCTCAAAATGCGAGTGCCATGGACAAACACGTGTGTGTACTGTATATGTATACATTTACTTTTTTAATTTGTAATTTTAAAAATTTCTTACAAATTAGTTTCTCTAAAGAAATTATTTAAGCCATTTGGAAGGATATGTAGTGATTTATTAATCATAATGTGAACTAATTTAATAGTAATAATGAAGAAAAATTACACAAGTTATTATTTTCATAAATTCATTGAACACGCAGATCTGACACACACTGTCTTTGCTGGGGATTGTGGTTTCTAATGGCATGGGCCTATAAATGAATCATCCATGATCAAAAGATACTTCTGAGGAGCTCTGCAAAAGAGTTGTCAGTGCTAATGAGGCTGGAAAGGGTTACAAAACAATTGCTAAAGAGTAAAACATTCATTAGTCTACAGTGAGGCAAAGTACAAACAGATTTTTAGCTCTATTCTTTTTCTAGAGCAGCGTCCAGTTAAATCATCCCAAGTGTGAGTACAATGTTGCAGAAGGGTAATAGGCATTTCATGCTGTATCTAATTTCATTGCTTAAGAAACCAGAAGTTGAAAAAATCAGAGGAGAAATACATTGGAGGATGTAGTGAAGGAAACCACTGCTGTCTTAAAAGAACATTGTTGAATATCTAGGGACTCAGACAGCTAGAAATCTTTGAGGGAACAATTCATTCTGATCTGAAGCTTAGAATTAGTTGTCAGTTTATGTGGGTGAAAGCGTGGCGAGGCCCCAAACAGACAGATGTTCTGGAATGACAGAGTTTAGACCTAAACACATCTGAACTTTTCTGCTATGACCTGAAGTAAATGGTTGATGGACATCTCATTTGCAGGTTTGTGGGTGGTGTAAAGGCTTCATTGTTTTTTAAAACATATGTTTTTGTACAATTTATTCCAAATTGTTTCAGTAATATCAGGTTGGAATCTTACCTGCGGTAGGAGCCACGTGTATGCGATAACACAACTATTGACCAATCAGAATCAAGAACTGGAACTAACCGTTTTATAAGTTTACCACATTGGGCAACTAGTCTGGCACATGATAGATATGATGTAATAGTGATGTATATCATATAATGCGATAGACGCCCTCGTCTTAACACATAATCTGCTTGACTCATGCACAGATGAGGGTGTAAAATGTGTCATCTGTAGGTTTTAAAATCCATCCACTGTCTTTCTTCTGGATCTGTTCCCACCGGTTTATGGTGTGGGTGTGACCCAAATGTGGCTGTGGTTTACTCTTAGCCAGTGTTGATAAATTGTGATTTGACATCTCCCATGTTTAGGAAGTGGACAACTGTCGCTATAGTTACAGGCATTGTTTATGAAAATAGATTATGAGATTGACTTTGGTTAATCGTTTGTAGACACAGTTTCTGCTGTTGTGTAAACAAAACATTTTGAGAGTAGCACAAAGATCCTTTTCCCAAATACAAAAGAGTGGATGATGAGTCATCAAAAGACAGATACTGTACAACATGTAATATGATATCAGACATATTGTTGTGTAACTATTGTATCTATAAAGTCATGCTTATTTGTATTTCTTAGTCGAGAGAGTGTATTTTTTTGCGTTCTGTATTCAGTTTAAGGTGTATTTTTAGTATCTGAACTTCAGTTGGGAATAGAGACTGCAGAAAATTGAGTTCTGCTCAAATGTGATTGCTTAAACCCTCTTTTTATTACCACTTCCAAGATGGTCATTTCAAATTTAAAGTCAAATTAATCTATACTCATTGTCTAACTTCCTTTCACCTCTGTGGAACTGACTAAATATCTTGACAAATTCAGAGAGAAAGGAATCTCATGCATCACTCCTAATGATGAAAATGATTGCGTAATCTTGGCAAGTCTGTCTCTTTGGCGGCCGCAGCGAGACATCACTGTCTGCTCTTCATGGAATCAGTGTCAGGAGTACCTCTCCAATCCAGCCACGCCAACCAAACAAGTTTAGAGCAGGCTATCACCTGATAACAGATGACAGCACAGAACTGAAAGCATTGTAAGAGAAACCACCTAGCAAAGAGCCTGCCATTGACTCATTTTAGTTTTCATCCCCCTCCCCTCCTTCGATGCAATTATGATAGTTTAAGTTTTTTTCTAATCTGTACCGATTCAAGGTCAGTATGTTTCCATCAATTTTAAAATAACTATTCGTATGCGTTCAGCTCTGTGGTCAAGGTTGGAGGGTTTTCCCCTTTGAGATTATTTTAAATTCAAATCTTTATTTGTTTTACTTCAATTTAAGTGATAAATGAGGGACCTGTAGGGAGTAAGCGAATTAAATGCTTGTGTGTTTTGACGCTCGTGTCTTTGTTGTATCCAGTGAAATGCCAAATAGCCATGTCACTAAACAATTTGTTTATGCTAAAGAAATGAATTGCATTAAACCCTATTACCCCCAGCGAGAACCGAGTGCACCACAAAAGCAACCAATTAACATTTCACAAAGTGTTTAGGAAGGTTAAGCGTTCTCCTTAACACCCCATAATGACACTGTATGATAAAGTTTTTAAAAGCTTGTTGAATGCTGGAGAGTAAAATTGTAACTTCATTGAGGCATTTTAACTAGGCCACATTAATTGGTTTCAATCATTTAAAAAGGGAAAAAGAAAGATTCTCAAAGGTCAACGCTATTTGTAAAACCCCCGTAAGGACATAAAGACAGCACTTATTCTTTGCAATACACTCAGTCGTGTTCATAATACATCTTTTGCTGCGGTCTTCAACCTCCCCATGAATTTTTCATATGTCGCCAGATGAGCGTTGCAGTGACATTAATGAAAAAGACAGGTGCTCCAGTTTAATAGATGTTTGTTTACTTCAAGTGGGAGCAATGGAGATGAAACCACAGCATTCAAAGCTCCTACTTCACAATCTCCTATGCCTTTACAAACATATAACACAAGTATTTAATAACACAAGTATTTCAAGTATTTCATATGTATCGAATTTTAACAGGTGGTACTGAATAATTTGGCAAAGGCCCATTTCTTTTTCCCTAAAAGATTTTTTCAATGTTATTTTCTCTTTTTCAAAAAAAAAGGCATATATTTTTAAAATACTGTTGCGTGAAGAAGATATTGTTGTGCAGTTGGATTATTTATGAACATGTGGAACGTGGGTGTAATGAGCCACAACAAGAGTTATTTTTCTTTCAGAGAGTTTACTGAACGTCTTTATGTACGGATGCAAGTAACATTTGGAAACTTACCAGCAGTATGGCGTGCATAAACGCAACTTAATTTCAGGTTAATGTGGGAAAATTTCTCTGTGGTGCAATATAAAGGATATTTAAAGAGTTGTTTGCAGACTAAGTACCCTGGCAGTCTTCAAAATCTGCTGTCAAGGATGTTTCGATGGGATAAGGTCATGCTATCAACATCTCAATAAACATATTGCATTCACATTTCATTATTTTTTTTACCATTGTACAGTGTTTACGTTTTGGATACACAGCCAATGTAGATCAGTTAAATTGTATAGTGAACATTGTTTTAGTTTGTCCCAAATGTAATATCAAATAGGCCTACATTACCGTGCTATGCTTGCCACTTTAGTCCTTAATCAGTCTGAGAACATTTGAACCCCACAGGACTCATGTTGATGTCTTAGGTAGCCTACTTCTGAAAGTGTCCTTTGTAATTATTTAATGGTGCATGCAATGGTCTGTGAATAGTAAGCAGTGTAAATTATGCACTAGGCTCTTTTGTGAAAGTGAGAAATTTGCTTGCATCACCTGTCATATCTTGACAATGGCATTCAAATTTTCTTCAGACTTTTTTGCCAAATCATGCACACAAAGAAATGGATTTTGTGTTCTAAAACGAGCGCTTGCTTAAGCCTGAGAGATTTGTTTGTGTTGTTAGTCACATGGAGCATACATGTATGTATTGAATGCACTTCCTCAGATGGCTGAAGGATAGTGCTTAATAACATCTGTGATTTTAAACGTACCAGTGTGATGGATCATGCCTTAGAGAAATCAATACTGTGCAGTCCACAGTAAAAGAAAATGTGGACATTTTTCAGTTTTATTAGGTAGCCACAGGTACTGCCATATAAGCAGACATAATGGAGAAAACAGACTGCTTTTGTGTACTACAAAGCCTTTGCGAAATTTAATGGAGGGCTGTGATGTATGCTACAGCATAACGAATTACATAATCTTGAGAATATATCGCCTTGTATATCAAGTGAGTTTCATAGCAGATTTCAAGGTTCAACTACTACCGTGTTTCTTGCTCGTCATGGTGGAGAACAATAAAAACAAAAATAGAGGGAAAAATCAAATCAGGTCGTCTACAACACTTCAGAGGGTGTTTGTGAGCTGTTGAATGATTGATGACCTTCCCCGTGTGCGAGTCCCTTGTTCTCTATTGTAATTTAGGAGATACAGGATGCTCAAGTCAAGTCAATTAAATGATTGGGTAATGGGGGTGGTTATCAGTTAGGCTGGTAGGATTCCTAAAATATCACCCTATCCCCATGTGCCCATTGCTCTGGTCACCCATTTGCCCTCTAATTATCTTTTCTTAAAACCACTACTGATAAACGTAAAGACCAATAAACACATGCCGCTATCTCCCCTTTTAATTATCTCAACTATTTGATGAGAGGCAAAGGCAGCCTTGATGAGACTTGAAGATGTATGCATAATGGCCACACAGACTGTCATTACAATATACAAAAGTATACTAGTATACAGCTAAACATGTGTTTTCTTAATTTTAAGAGGAGTGATGATTAACATTAACAATACCAACCAAAACATACAAATGTTGTGGGAGTTTTATCAGAAATCTTTTTGGAAGATGCTATGCAATTTATTTATATCTCAGCTTGAAAGGAATATTATTAAAGTTAGTGTGCCAGGATTTTAGATTGCAGACTAATGACTATGCATATGAATCATTCATTAGTGAAGGGATATTTAAAGGTGAATCATGCTGTGCGATCTAATTTTTGCTCGAGACTAATGATGTGAAATGCATTGTCCCTGTTGTTTCAAAGTGTGACAGGTTGCATTGGACTAGCAAGTATTAATGCTAAAATTAAATCAATTTAATATTATACAATTTATAAGTATATAGTTGTATAAAATGTAGTAATAATATTAATAATCACAATCACAAATTTAACTTGTACACACAAAAAATGAATTCCCAGTATCATTAGCCAAAGTTGGTTTTAATTTCATTTCTGACAACACTTCTTCCATTAAAAGCTTTCCACCGTCATCAGTGTCCGTGCATGCCAGGACGCTGAAATTAATCACAATTCAGAAAAAACGATTGAGCAAAACCGAATCAGCAAAGCAGCGAGAGAGGCTCACATAGCCTGTCCCACTGACACTAAGCAACTGACGTCAAAATAAACATATCTAGTAGAGAATATTCCCTCTTTGGCAGAACAAGCATTCATAAGGCAGAGCATCTGGGTCTGTGTTAATTAACTTGGCATTATCCACGTTCATTTTGTTTAGCGGCAGACTCATGGGTCTGTTTTAGAACTGTTAATTTAGGCCTGAAGAACACGGGGATGCCCGTGCCTGATTTGAGTAGAATGCAGTCGGTCCTCCCGAGTGGCCGAGCCTCTCTTGGAATTTCGCAGTAATTTAACTGTGCCGTCAATCACCGTTTGCACAACCATGTCCCTCCGTGTCTCTGCGGTAACGGAAAAAAAGAAACAACTGAGATGGGCCGACGTCTCAGTGAACAATGGTCATTTCCCTGTAGCATAACAGGTGTCCAGTGTGCTCGGTCTCTTAATGCCAACAAATTAATCAGGAATTAATCTGGATGGAGTGCAAGTGTAGAATGTTTTGATGTGGCATTTGTGTGGGAGCGCATGAAGAGCTCTTATGTTGATTATGAAAACGTCTCTAGAAACTTCTGTATGCTCCTTGCTATTAATATTAACACTGACATGTTGTGATAAGAGAACTTGATATGTTTTCCTGTTGCCAACCAAAGGACATCTCTCGTCCAATTAGATGTGTATTGAATCTTTTTAACATGTTGCTTATAAAGGTGCTTCAATCTGCCAGTGGCACATCTTGCTATTTTTTTAGAGAGAGGACTAATACACTTATACATGCGCTTGAAAAATTCAGCGTGTATTTATATTTTAATTTTAGCAGCTGACAACACTGCCCTGGTCTCTGCAGTGGAAAGGCATTGTTAAGGCAGTTCAACCAGTGATAAGGTTAATAAATAGATTCACGGCACCGAAATGCCATGTCAATTTGCAACATCCGCCACATTTCAAAGCAGGTGCCTTTACATTGCATGGAAGTACAGACATGACTGAAACCGACGGTAAATTGAATTTTAATGGTGCCATATAATATGCTGAGCCACGCAGTTTTTTTTGCCAGCTCTCTTCTCAACGTTGTCACAAAGCAGTCATTCTTATGACCCTGAATTACACCCGTCACTGTAGACCTCAAAGATTTATCCAAACAGCCTCTAGAGCAAATGAAGCAAGATTTCCGTGCGCAATATGTGCTGTTAAGTTTTAATTTAGCGATGTCAGGTAACATGTTTATGCTTGTCTGGGTAAAACCAATGCAATTTTACTGCCATTAGTTGGATGAATTGTTTTGACTGTATGAATCTAAAACGGCATTTGCTTGTTTAGTTGTCAAGCTACCAGTCAGGCTATTGATTGTGTGTGCGTGCGTGTTTGAGAAAAGCAATGGACTGAAGGAGTGTGTTATGTTTTTTCTCTCTAACTCAAAAAGACACCAGATTAAGAATGCTGTAGCCTGGCGGGTTTCACAATGGAAACAGACAAATCCTTTTAACCAAGGAGTAGTTTGTACCGAACAGGTATAGTTTGTTAACCTCCTTATTAGATCAAATTCTCAAGCTGTGTTTGCCCCTGACATTCGCCTTATTTGGTGCCTCTGTAGTCTTCTTGAGGCAGACTTATTTTTTGTCTGTATCAATATTACTTTTTATATTCTATACATTGTATACAGGGCAATTACATGCTGTGATGCCAATACAGTTGATAAATCAGCTTTGAGGGATACTGTGTACTCCACTTTTGTAATCCATTTCTACTGTGTATAGTACATGAGCTCAAATTGTAATATTTCTCAGTGTCCGATTAAACAGTATAATCTCTAAATAACCTACAAAATTGGTTACTTGATTAAAGAAATGTAATCCTTGTTCATTCACAGTTTATCTGTTGCAGTTAAAAAGATGGAATTTGACAGGCTAATTTTCGTCCCTGAGTACCTTTGTGTATGTGAGTTATTATAAAAGGAACAATATTATCTTTATACGATGCTCGGAGTGGGCCACCTGTCTTAAGGGACAGAAAATGATATCTTTCCTTTGTATCAGGGGTTTATCTATATTCAAATACATTGAAATTAGTTGCCACACCACTAGGCAGCAAGATTAATGTAATGGGAATTTTGCTTGCGTTAAAATGCTCTTTATCAATTTCATTATAGCACATCTTTAGTATATTGAAGAAACATGTTAGGGACATTTTGCAGGCATAAGCAGAGGTCTGAATATAGCACGTCTACACAAAAAGATGAGCTTTTATGATGTGAAAGAAAGACATGAAAATAATCCTTTACAATCAAAGCATCTGCAGATGTTTCTTAGCAAGGGCAACTCAATGGCAAAATCAATGGGAACATCTCCTCTGAGGTAATAATAAAAACAATATGAGTACATAAAAATAGGGAGACTTATAATAATAAAAGATATTAATAAATAATAATAATAAAACCCTTGTGAAATGATAGGAACGGAAAAGCTTGTGTTGTAATTTACCCCATGATGACCAGAATGCACTTTTCATTTCAATATTCTTAACACTAGTAGATGAGTCTATCATAAAACATAGCATGTGTTCATCTGTGGGTGGTATTGTGTGTTTCTCATCAGCGCAGAGGGGGCAGAATAATTCTGCCTGCTTAAATGTAAAACAGATAACAGCTCTGGGTAATGGTATTCTGAAAAGTGATAAACCAGGACGAATAGACCCAGGGTGAACCAGAGCTTAGTCCAACAGAGCTAAATTCATTTTGCTAGCTTACGGAATGGAGTTATCAGAATCAACTGTCTTCTATATTCACCACAGGATATTGAGGAAGGCCAAGGTCAAATTACATCAGAATCTGACAGCATTAAATTCCAACGCCAGAGAAAGTTTCCCAACTGAGTTAGAGATAATCTCAATCTCCAACTGTGCTCTGCAGGGACTAAAAAGCTTAAGAACTGATAGGATCCTCAGACCACATGATAAAAGGTGCTGTAGGCAAGAAAACACTACAGATGATTTCATCCACCAATAAAATCCACCGGGTTCAATGAGCCTCTAATAATATGTTTTTAAGATGCAATGAAACAGCTGTCTGTAATGTAAACGTCTACCCACAGCAATGAACATGTGCAGCATTAAAACGTTTTTTTTTACTGTTCAAACAGTGAAAGACGCTTTTGTGTAAGTGAGCTTGATTTTGGCATAATAACCCTTTCATCGTTAAATTTTGAATTCTATGACTGACCCCCCAACATGGGTTATTATATGTTTGCGAGAAGGGAAATAAGTGTACACATTTACACATTTATTTATGGATTTAAAAAGTTTATTGCTTTATATACAATAAAATGTGTTAGAAAAACTTTGTAATGTTGACAATCTATGCGCATAGCAGGTGGCAGTAAGCACCCTATTTAGGCTGAAAAGAATAAAGAATAAGAATGGTGCACTTTGCAGCCGACACACTAGAGGAGAACTTTTATGATTACTTTTTTCATTACTGGGTATGATATGAATAAATGCATGAAACAGTTTGAATAGCTGTATGTGTGAAGTGGTTAAGTAATATATTTTTGAAATTAATATATATGAAGCTGAAGTAAATGCAAGCCCATTGGATTTGGAGGATCTCCAAGAGAAGTAATTTAGGCACTTGTGATTTTGCGGTTTAAAATTATTTACATATTAGCATAGATCATTTTTAATACTATAGTTCAAGATTGTTGAGAGGCTATTTACACTTCATTGCATGTCAAAATGTAGGAAACACTGCTCAGACTTTCTAGAGTTTGGCCTTCAAATGATGTACCGTCAGAAATTCAGCAAGCCATCTGTTACGGGCCTGTTCAGAGCTACAAGTCTAATCCCAGAAGGCCACACATCTTAATGTACTGTACATGCATAATCAATGATTCAGCCAGTAGCTGTATTAAACCCCTGGTTAATTCTGTAGACTAATGTACCTTACAATGAATGACAACAGGACAATGACAGTGTGTAATCAGATAAACCATTAGATCACAGTGCTGTAACAGTTCAGCACCACGGAGAGCTCCAGTGCAGAACTGCACTTACACACAGTTCATTCATGTTTTTTCCCCCTGATAACGCACACACAAGTATGATCCATGTTTCAGCAAAAGAAAAACAACCTCACTTTGCCAACCTCTGTAATGGATTTGCGACACATTTGTCCATGGTTAGACAGCCATTCTGATTGCGGTCACTTTGAATTGGGTTTAACAAATACTTATAAACGCTAATAAAAAATAAGTTATTCCTTGCCTGCACATCAAAGCATGGCTGTAGTGAACGTCTCTTGTCTTGCTCTGATTTACTAACAGCAAAATGTGACTATTGATGCAATGTGCTAAAATCAAAGATATGATTTTTATTGGATGTCACTGCAGTCTGAGTCATTTCCAGTGCACAGATGTACACAGAGGCTTAGGTCCAGGAAGAAACGCTACAGCTCCCACACATGCTGCCCACATTTTAAAATAACCCCACATTAAAAATGGATATAGCAGTTTAAATGCCATTAAAACTGAGTTTATTTGTATAACTCTTATATGCAAAGATGTTTTTTCCATTTGGGTGAGAAACTAGACCTGATCTTTTGACCCAGGCATGACTTTCTGTCACTACCAAGTATGTGAGATAAGACAGCAGTTACAGAAGTTTAGATTTGGCAACATAGTTGTCATTCCGGGCTTGTCCAGGGTTTTATGCATGTCTCCTAAAAAGCCATTACACAGGGCTACTTGTGTTTTAAACATGTGAATGGGCGAGAGAGAGAGTGCAGAACCGACCCGTGTCTGCCAGCATCTATCTATTGAAATTTGGCTCACACACAGAGAGACACACATACACGGACAACGATGCAGAGTAGGAGGGTCAAGCAGAGCTATGTGATCGTGCTGACTTTATAAAGGAATATCCATTGGCACGTTCAATAGACAGTGAGGAACCTCGCAGTGTCGCAGTCTGTTAGCGGATGTTATCCTGCGCTCGCGTTTAACTGATCCGCGCACTTTAACCGATAGCCACGCTCTCTTTCTAATTGACTGTGATGTTAGTGGATTTATATTCAGAATCACATCGTTTGTTTTATCGTTTATATCTTCTTCCAGGAACAATTCAGCACCGGGCGGGATAACCTCACGTTCGCTTTATAATGGGAGCGATTTGTTCCCGAAGTTCTCCAGTGGACTGTAGCGAAGTCGCGCCAGTTCAAACGAGGAGGTGCTGACCGACCTTTCGTCCATTTTGTCGCTACGCCAAACAGTTTCATTACTTCACGTCGATGCCGCTTAAATATTCGCGTAACGAAAAACAAACTGTGCTGTAAAATTCAAGGAAGAATGGGATCGGGTGAAGTTTGAACGCTGAGCTGCGTTGTGGTGAGTTGTGTTTTTTACTGTCCAGGTCTGAAACGGTTTGCGAGTGTAATGGTTAGTGATTTCTGCAGCGTGGACATCGTGACAACTTTCAACAAATGCCAGTGTCACAGCATTATTATAAATGATAAGTATAAAGCGGTTCATCACTGCTGCACAGCGAGTTACAACTGTGATACATGAGTTACAACTGTGATCTCTCAAGACCATTCATGGATTATGTATTGAGTTGTGCCAGGTGTTGCTTGATACACAGACAGATGCATTTTACTCTCTCTCTCTCTCTCTCTCTCTCTCTCTCTCTCTCTCTCTCTCTCTCTCTCTCTCTCATCCATTTTCTCACAGACCATTCAAACTAATAAACAGTGTAAGCTTATATCCATTAAATATACACCTGACCTGACTTTAGTTTGCTGCCCAGTGAATCAGCTTTTTTATTCTTTAAAACAGATACATTCTTGTAGCAAAATCCAGTATTATAATGCATTTACAAGACAGCAGTGGAGTATTGAGGGATCTGATGAAGAAATACTGTATGTTGTTGTATTGAATGGAGTTGAAACCACAGCGCCAGTATGGTTTTGTTTGTTGCTAATGGAGAGATCATAGCAAAAGCTGAAAATTTAAGTCAAGCTGTGTTACACGTCTCTTTATTACCCACAACCGGCTGTGAGTGTTCGGCATTATTTTGTTCCAGCCTGCATATTAAAATCTGTTGCTTTGCATTTAGATGAATGGTTAGGACGTGTTTTAAACACTGATTTCTGGATTCAGCTATGCATGCAAACAAACAATTTATTTTTACAATTCTTTAAAAAATCCTTTACAATTCTCTATTAAAATTATGATATCTATTTTTTGGTTAAGCTGATGTGAATAATTTTAGTGCAACTAAGTGCACCAAAACTACAAAATTGACTGTTTTCAAACGAGTTTTCCACACATAACTATCATAACAGTGCTCATACAAAAATGCAATCCTACCCCAAAAGCACACATGGATCAATCAATGTCTGTTTAACAGTATAACTTACACACATCAGCAATAATAAGGCACTAAATAGAGAAGTGCATTTAAAGTGAAACAGTGAAACTACATCATCAGGCACAGTCATGTTGACTGAGACCTCGTTACCTTTATAAACAAAATCCACCTCTATGCAGTATAATGTTGTCTTTGAATGTGTACCAGGCAGGGGACCCAGTGACTGACTGCGCATTTGGTTTGTTTTATCTGAAAACCACAATTTTTATTGTGGTTCATGGAGGCACACAAACTTTACATGTTAGTTATTGCTCAGTTTGTTCTCTCTGTGTGAGTGCTGTTACCCTGCACAGCGGATGTCTTTGCTGGGACCACAACAGTGACAAGTTGAACGCTGTATTCACATTTCCCTCTATGAGGGGTCTGGCTAAGTGTGTGCGTGAACGCCTTTGTATCCCAGCTGTCTCTCGTCATTGCTATCTGCTGGCACAGTTTTTGCCATTTCCAAATACACCATTTAGAGCTTTTGGCGGCCACATAAAAGACAAAAAGACCTTTTAGCGCACACATACGCGGACACAATTACGCACACACACACGCTAACATCAGCATCTAGCGTTGTGTTAGCTCAATGGCTCATTCATCCTACACTAATGCGCGATACAGCCACGGATGAGGACTGGTGAGAGCTAACGAAATGCCTCTCCTAGTATAGTGAATATGCCTCAATGGAGCCTTTTTCCTTTAAATGACTATCTGCAGGTAAAGTGGCTCCCTAACAAGTCCTCAAATTAATGAATGACTCATGCGTAAAGGCTCTTCTGCAGCAATTCCAGCACATCAGAAATTTCACACTGTGGACTGATTGGTCGAACATGCAGCAAGCAGACAGGCCAGAGCCAGAGCGGGCGCTTTACGACGACGAGTCGTAGCCCATTATTTTATGATAATGAGTTGGATCTACGAATCCATTCTGATGCTTAGATTTCTGCGAGACAACCGTTTGAAAAGACATCGGCTCACTGATTAAAGCTCTAAAACAAAAAAGGCCTCAGGAGTATGCGATTGAAAAGAAAGTAAAGATGTGACATGGCACCTTTGAACTATAGGCAAACAAAAGCCTTGATGCGTGTACAAAATGACAAGCAATACGAAATAATCAGTTCATCTTTTGACACGTGAAATTTATTTGATTTTTGGAATCTGCGGATTCAAAAGTAGCATCAAAAGTTATATTAAAAGAGGAAACATAACTGGTCTGTGTGCAGCGATAGTTAGATTTCTATTAAATTGCTAAGCAATTTACAAGGTTAAATTGTAAAGTGCTTTGGTTTGATATATTTGCTCAATGTCAGTGCCAACTCATAATGGCTTTTGTTTGAAGAAGAGACTCTACGTTTCTTTCTCTACTGTAGATCTGGCAGAACCCATCTTTTAAAAGAAGAACATGTGTGGTTTGCTGAGATTAATTGCCGCTTATTCCCTGTATTTCTCTCAGGCTTTACTCTGATGTGTGGCCAAATAAAAATGTAAAAGTAAGAACTTTACGACGAGAACGCAATAATTAAAACAGCAATTAAAGCAGCATCTTGGATGTTACCCACTTTTGCACTGGGGTTTATATCTAACCTGTAATCAATTCTTTGTTGCATTTTATTAGAACTAACAGGCATTTTAATGGAATGAACCCTTCTGCTTAATGGTCACGGTTAATTGATTTGATCCACTATAAACCCTTACACTTTGCATGCATATGTCCTCACTTTAATAGCCACAGCTATTTTCAACCGGATGATTCATCAAAATCATAAGTTATCGGCTGATTATGATGGATCACATAAACAAATTATGATGTTCATGATCAAAGGAAAGGCTACCTTGTTGTTCATGCCTGCTTTAAAGATCAAAAGCTTTATCAGTATAGTTTTGTATTCCAATTAATCTGATTTATATATTTATATAAAAACGGCAATTACTGCAGCCTAGTTATGTAAACTGAACAGCATTTTCAAACCTTATTAAAATGTGTGTCATGCCCATAGAGACTTTATGTTCTCAGGGGTATTTGTGATATTAAATGCAACGTAATGTTTAACGCCCATCATTATCATTTACCAGAAAAGAAAATGTTCTGTATTGTTGTCATTACAATTGTGGAGTGGACTCTGTTAATCTGTCAAATTTAGAAAAAGATCTCTGATCTTTATAGTTGTAAAGTTATCATCCATGTTGTTAATAAACCCTTACTACCGTATTACCATCAAGTTTTTTTTTACTGAATTCTTATTATGATTTTTTTTCATTTATGGTCCTAGAGATTAAAGCAAAAAGACAAGTTTGTATAAGCAATTTTATTCATCTAGATTTACAAGGTCACCTGAATTCTATAAACTGTCTGATACAATGTCAAATAAACATTGTTTCATCTCAGATCTGACAATTAGTTTTGTTGTCCCCCCCAGGGTCCATTTCTCAAAGTGACAGCAAGATTAGAGAGAATGTTTGATTTTGCATTTAATACCCAGCATAATGGTTGTCAGTTTTTTAACCATTCTTTCAGCCTCATTCAGTGATAAAAAGCCAGTATTTAATATTTATTCTGTTGCAATATTATCTATCTGCTGGAACATTCTCTTTGATACATTACTCACCACCACATATCTCTTTGTGCACATCCTTTTGTACTAAAACGAAACATGGATAAATAATTATCTCTTGCAGCCAGATTATTTCACTAAGAAATCTCTTACCCTAAGGCGCACAATGAAAGACAAAGTTGACTGTCAGGGTTTAGTGAATAACTTATTAGTAATAAAAGCTCAGCCAGCAGAAAGAGGAAGATGTGAAGTTAATCAGCTCCTGTCTCAGACTTTGTGGTTACGGGCATCTTAAAGCCTTATAACCTCAAAGAACCAGAATTACAAACAATAGTATCCTGTTGTACAAACTATAAAGAAAACTTCACTTCAAATCTCTCCAGATAGACGCCCATGCAAACAGTAAAGCAACCTTCCATCCGCCCTACGGACATGGATTTATTTGCATGCTTCAACAGGGACACCAACACCTCAGTGCAGTGCAAAGGTTTTTTATGAAAGAACTGAACAGATGCCCCGAGTCCATAGTGTACACTTGAGTCTGTCCTCTGAACATGACTGACTGAAATGCCATTGAGAACTCAAGTTTGAGAGTTCCCAAATCTCATCATCTCAACCTCAAAACCACTTTAGATTGCCTTTTGTTATCGAAGGATAAGTCCTTGGAGACGGTGAAAAAATGCTGGTTAGGTGGAATTGTAGATTGTAGTGTAGCAATAGTAAAACGTGAAGCAATGTCGTTTTAATATAAATTCAGTAAGAATGTAATCGGATCGAACATGTTCACTTTCAGTATTTTTTTTCGCTAAAACAGTGTTTGTAAAATAAAGTTTGAAAAAAATAAGTTCAAGTTAGAAACAAGTTTACCAAACCTTTCAATTAGTTAAACTTAATTGGCATCTCTACAGTCAAGCTTTGAAAAATATGATGTGGAGCATTTGTATTCCAGTTCTGAGCACCTACTGTACAGTCTTGAATTTTCTCATTAATTACTGTACCTTGAATAAACGTTAATTTGAACGCACTGAAGGCACTGCAGTGTCTGATATTTCTTTGTTTTTCTGACATTTTTATGTTTTGCCATTTGTTTGCAGTTATTTATAAACCCTCCACAATCACATTCCGAGCCTGTAATCTAAAAGTCTCGCCGCTGCTTAATGAATATAGTTAGTCAATGTTCTCACTGAGCAAAATGGCACACTGTTAGAGTGTCTTTTTGTCGATTAGACATGCATTTGTATAAACTCTGTCTCACTTATTATTAGGCAGGGTCTGTAGCTGATAGTTTTGAAATCGTTCGTCCCTCTAGGGTAATACACAGGACCTTGTCATCGTCACCATTTACATGACAAATTACAATGTGTAATGCATAGTGTTTGCATAGCTATTGGAAGCCCTGCAGGTTATGATACAAATACTCGCGCAACATCTAGTTTAAATGAAAAATTGTGTGTCATGTAGCAAGGCCAAGATGATCGCGCAAAACCGTATATGTAATTTTCTCTGCACAAAGAGCTTCAAAAACACACCAGAGTTCTGTAGGGGTACGGTTTTAATCTAACACACCTCCGAATAATTATTTTCTCCTAGTTTCTCTAAAAACAAGCTATTTTTTTATTTATCTTCTCTCCCACCGGGCTTTGGTTAATTTCTCTCATGCCGACTTATTTCAATTGTCCTCCTTTACAGTATGTTTACATACTCCCCTTTATTATTTATGTCTCTGTTCACCCAAAGGCGTATGTTTCTGTTGGCATGTGTGTCTTATACATTATATTACTTAAAATATTCACACCTCAATGTTTACTGCCATGTCAAGTCACTTTTATTTGAACAGGCAGATTTTTCAGTGCATATTGTTTCAGAGCAGCATTACAGAAAAGTTGTGCAGGAATGAACTTATATGAAATAATATGAAATTTCACACCGGTCAAAAGACATTTCATGTGTGTTTTCTGTTTAGATATTTTTAAAGGGATAGCTCAGTCCAAAAATAAGAAGTCATCCGTATAAAACTCTTTCTTTGGAGGAACACAAAAGAAGATATTTTGAGAAATGTCTCAGTGATTTTGTGTCCATACAATGGAAGTAAATGGGGACAAATGCTGACTGGTTACCAATGCTCTTTAAAATATCTTTGTTTGTGTCCGGCAGAAGAAAGAAGGTTATACAGGTTTGGAATGACTGTAAGTACTGCTGTAGATGATGAAAGAATTATTATTTTTGTGCGAACTATCCCTTTAAGTGACAACTCATAGAAAACAAACTTATACAATTGTTTGATGTGAATTATAAAAAAGTATAGTAATTAGCAAGAATAGCAAGAATAAAGCTGCACCCTTATAAGCCACCTCAGTTACGAATTTTACGACTTTTTTTTATATACTTCTGTGGTCTGGGATAAATAATTTCTCTCTCAGGCTGGATGTTTTATTAATTTTATAAAACCCCATCATTGCTCCTGGTTCAAGGTTCAAGGTGGATTCGTTAAACACCACTTAATGAAGTGTTTTTTGTGAGCACGGATATTGTGATGATGCCACTGTAAACCGAGAATGACACTTACCAGATATCTTTTCACAGATAGAGGGTGGACGCAGGTAATGTGACTATAGCAGCAGATCACTTTTAAACTGAACAGTGCTCTCAATTCATGTATGTTTACATATTCAGTTTTTACAGATTGCACACCAAGTCGAGATCTGGACTGCTGTTAATTTGAGGTTTCAAGCTTTATTTGAAAGCACTGTAGTCATAGAGAACTTTGCTCTCTTTGCCTTTCTGCTCTGCAGACATAACTGCAAGTTGTGCACTACAATTATGTTGCTTTGTATATAGAAGTAAACTACTAGTGTGAAACATGAGCCAGGAACACCATATCAAAGCTTTGTTCCGCCCTTGTTATTTACATTACACATTTAATTGTCACTTTTCACATTGCCACCTGTCAAATGTAGTTACCATAAAAAAGAATAAATAAATAAAAAGAATAGAAAGTGATAAAACTAGATATGTGTACAACAACGCTTTGCTCTCTGGAGGAGAGTAAACAGTGATTTTGCACAAAAGCAAAGTGCTTATTACACAAGGCAGAAAAATCGCAAGTCAAAAGAATTGCTGTTGAAAATGTAGAGATTGCGGTGTTTGAAAGACCCCTTTTTGCGGAGCACTGTGGCGCTAAAGTGCAATGCTTTGTGGGATCCCTACTGAGTGGATACTGTGTTCCACTGAGACCTCCTCATCAATATGCATGGAGAAGTACGGATGTCTGCGTTGAAGAATTAGATGCCATGCCGATAGCCTTGCTTTTGCATCTGCTGTAATCACAGTGGAAAGCATCGTAGCTCGGATCGGGGTTGCGTCCACACCCTTATGGATGGGCTTACCAGCATGTTACATACATTATGATCCATCACCCACGAAATGACCACCTATAGGAGTAAAGGCTTTGGGTGGACATACTAGGTTGACTTTTCACTGTGATTTGAGATTTAAGCATTTTGTGAAATTTTGTTATCAAAATCACTTACAGTGCATTCAATGTTCTGTCCATTTGATGAATTTATGTTCAAATTAATTCCTTATATTCTGCACTCAATAAAAATATACTACGATATATAATTAAAAAATGTGTAGTGTTGTTTTAATATGGAAAATTAATATGCATTAATCAAATAATTACTAATGCACAATATTGATCAATTCAATTTAATGCATTTATATGTCATGCTTCTGAAATAGTTCCAGAAACCATTCCACATAACTATGATGATTTATAAATGTCACCCACACATATGGTCACATGACACACATGACTTGACAGACTGTCATCAAAATACAGTAATGAGCCTCTTTTCCAACATCTGGTTTGGTCACAGCAGTGGAAAATGATTGACAGCACTTGGTGGAAAAATGGGAAATAATAACAGGGTTAGAACAAGAGGTGGGACTTCAGCAGAGGCTGAGAAGTAACTGCTGAAAGAGATGTTGAAAACGCTCTCATTCGGTCTCATGGCATCTGTTTACCACAGGACTATAATATAGTGCCGACATTTAAAGCGTATCTGGTGTTGTCACCTCTTAATGCACTTTTTAGCTTAAAGGTATAGCTTATCCAAAAATGAATCCTGTCAAATCTCTTTCGAACAAGGTGCTGTTTTCCACACAATGAAAGAAAATTACAACCAGGTGTTAAAGAAAAATACAGAAAAATAAACCATAAAGGATTATTTAATTATAAGACTGCAATATTCCAATTCCATGCGATGGTTTGTGTGAAGAACACACTGAAACTGATGTCCTCATGATGATTTTCCCATCTGCCGTAGCTGTCAAATCTCATTTGTGCACATGCAAATTTAATGTGTTACAAGACGTATAAGAACCAATGACAGTTAGCAACATTGACAAACTAAGTTTGATGTTCTGATGTACTACATTTGATCATATGCATATATCAATGAGATTTGAGGGCTTTGATGAAGAAAATTATCAATTTTTTTCCACACCTATGGTTTCAGAAGACATGAAATGCACATCTTGTTGTGACTACTGAAAATGCGTTTCATATGCATTTGTTATTTTTGGAGCATATCAGCCCCTAGTCTAAGCCTCAGACTTTTGGCTGAACATCTGATCCATAAGGCACAAAAGTCTTTAAATTTTACAGGATTACCAGGAGATGTAGGAACATTTGGTGCATAGCTTTCAAATTGCTCTTATGGTACTTTGATGTCATATGTTGATTGGTCCATGCAGCACCTATTGACGTAACATTTTGAAAGCTGCTATTGAGTCCAAACCTTCTGCCAAGACTAAGCCTGGTCTGGTCAACATTTACTTCTAGGTTTTACACAACAGAAGGATGCATAAATAATATCCCAATTTGCACTATCCCCTTAATATAAGCGGTGTGATTTTAGGAGATCTTCTTAGCTTCATATTACAGCAGAGCTGCAAAAACACTCATTAACATTCAGAGAACATTTTTATGTGAATATATTATACTTTTCACTTACGGACAATTAGTACATTATTCCCGCAATGAATCATCTTACTTTGCCTTCCTCTCAATGTTGACAAGATCTCTCTGGAGTCCTAAGTAATTTTCATGGCCTCAAGGAAACAAAATATCCTGCTAATTGCTTCTGTACTGTATGTACATCTCCATGTGCGCACGTTATAATTACTAAATGGTTGCTTTATGGTAAATTTCTCTGTGTAGATTGTGTGTTTGCTGTCCTTGTGTTAACTGAATGGCACATTTTGTGTTTAGGGGAGCGTTTGTGGAGCTGAAGCCATGCTGATCTTCAGTGCTGGGTGGTGGAGTGTGGTCTTGCACCAGAGCCTGTGCTGTTGAAGCCTCGTGCCGCTCCCTCATGGCTCTATGGGAGCTGCTCTTGCTGACTTTCAGCCTCCACTGCTGGCTGACAAGCTCTGTCAGTATAGCTGAAGAAGGTCCTGCAGGACCCCTGGACTGGCTTCTTTCTGACAAAGGACCCTTTCACCACTCGCAGGAGTATACTGAATTTGTGGAGAGGAACCGTCAAGGTTTTTCTACGAGATACAAGATCTACAGGTGAGTGCTGAGCTGATACACAGCTTAATGCATCATTTTTATTTGTTTAGTTTCACTTATGCGCACAATGTTAAGCCTTCATAAAATAATGCCATTATAATCAGTGCAGAGGAGATGAGGGCATGTCAAAACCCTAAACCGAGTCCAAACATTTCAGGGATGAAAAAGACATTTAATGAAAGTTTGTTTTGACTTATGCAGTGGTTCCCAAATGTTTTTTTTATTAAATACCAACGTAATATTCGAACTGAGTTAATTTATTTCTTACAGGCAAAAAAATAATGTGGTCCCCGTTGTACGTGTACAAACACATTGCACATTGTTAGTTTCTATGTAAAGTAACGGTCCAATCAAATCAGCTAGTCAATATTAGTTGCAAGTGTAATACTGTACATTCAGTATTTACAAGTAACTGTAATTGCTATTCTCTATCACATCTGCACCTCATATGCAGAGCATATTATTAAAATGTCCACAAGCAACTTTGAAAATTGACTCACATGCAGAGCTACCTGTCCTTGCAAATCACATTGTAAAGACATTACTGCTTTTCGTGGCTATTTACAGTATCCCTTAAAAGTAGGTTCTGTGGTTTATTATTTTATAATCCACACAGATTATGGAAAGAATGTAGATATTAACAAGATACCACAGTTCTAGTACCATAAATGGGGAAAAGTGCAACGCTCAGTGTGGCCGCTCTAGTAAATAGTAGAGTCCCATCTATCAGTAAAAACCCAGTCGTTAAAGACTAAAAAATATCTGTGGGAGAAGATCTGTACAGAGCGTTTTGAACATAGTTATGCAATTAGAATATGTGTATAATTTATTCATTAGTTTTTTCTAAATGAAACAAAAAATACATGGATATTAACCCGTTCATTTAAATTGCAAAATGTTGATGCTCTCTCATTTGTAAGTAATTTGGTTAAAAGCATCTGCTAAAATGAATACAATTAAATGTAATGTAAAAGTTGTGCATATCAAAAATAAAAATAAAATATTTTGGAATTAATTTATAGTAGAATATATGCTATTAGTGTCCAAAGGGGCACACAAAAGGATGCTTTTTGTTTGGTGGCACATGTGATTGCAAAAAGTTTGTGAATTATTAATCTAGTATACAATCTAAATAAAATAAAAATGTATATAATCTATTTTAGCTGGTTAAAGATTGTGTCCCAGCTGTTCTTCTAGGACTATAACATATGTGACCTATAGGTAAAAAAATACAGCATATATTGTTGCCAGATTGTAACTTTTTTGTTATGTGTTATGACTTCTGAAGCTTTGTGTGATTATTATCTGTTGTATAATGGATAAATTATCATTATATCCCCTACATTTTGCATGCATGTATATGAATATTTTGTCAAAAGATGAAAAATTACACACTATAGATTAGTTAAGCATATAATTTAAACATAGAAAGGTGAACGAACGTTATAGCACTTAAATTTAAACAGTGATTTGTCATCACTTGGAGGGACAGTTATCAAATATTCATCTGTTATCAGATGCCACAATTGACATCTAATTTGTGTGCGTGCTATAGCTGCTTTGATTGGCCCTTCATCAAAACATTGACACTTTTAGTCTCTTGGCTGAAACTGGTGCATGAGGGGCTCAATGCACCCTTGGCAAGATTAATAGTCTTATCATGTGGCCAGCTGATTAGTGGGTTCTTAATTCTTATTACTCTGCATTATCACCTGTTCCCTTGAGAGGAGGCTGTCAGCTGCAAGGCTGTGTTAGAGGAAGATTACAACCATTTGCTGATTCAGTCAGTGTGTTATTTCAAAACACTAATTGAAAAGTTGCTGCTTTCATATGCATGTTAGAATTTACTGACAATTTACTGACAATTTTCCAAATTTCTCATGAAATGGGTTTAAACTGACAATTGGGACCATGGTTTGGGTAGGGCCCACCCTTCTAATTTTGTCCAGTGCCACTTTATTCCTAGTGGCAGTCATGCATGAGACACAGCCCGAAGTGTATACCTGTGAATAAAGTGTGATTTTTTATTTTTTTTTTGTAGATCAACAGTAATTCACAAGCTTTAAATAGTTTATACATTGTTATACGTGTGAGATGCTTGAATAGAAAAAAGTCTTACGCTGCGTTTTTGACATCCTTAGATCAGATCGCATCTCTGAATAATGTAGATTCCCTTTAATACTGTATGCTGCACAACCCATATTCAGCAACCTGGAGCTTTTTAAACAATCTTGTATTTTTCAGCGTATTTCCTCAACAATAACAAACAATGTACGTGTGCAAGAGACCTAGAAAGATTACAAGTGGCAATATTATTTTCAGGATAATGTTTTCTCCTACGAGCGCAGCTTTGTTGCATTGTTCAATTTAAATAATCTGCAATGACAGGTGAAAGATGAATTACCAGAAACGGTTCTTCTCCTTACAGTGGTGTGTAACAGTCGTCTGCGTAATGAAAGTGCACCATTTCATCTCTCCTTCAATTTTCCACGTTCTTCTTGATTGAATATGAAAGAATTTTAATGAGTTCTTTGTTGGAAATAGCTCTTTTTTATTTGGTAGATTTCATATTACCCCGAATATTGAGAAAATGCCATGTCATAACATTCAAAGACCGGGTCCAAATACACCACCTGCTTTAGCGTGCCACTGCCTCCGGTTAGATTCCATGGACGATGATGTGCATGCAAACTCTGGCAGTTCTCTGTCGCAGTCTTAATAACGTAAGTGGGGAAATCACTTTGAAATTGCATTGTCACATAAATTGGTATTTCTTTTTATGATGACAGCTGCCCTTATTTAAAGTTTTCCCATTTTTCTTTCTTCTGTATTACATTTGACTCATCTTTTAAATAGACAGCGACAAAGGCTTGTGACACATGCCTAGAGTCCTTTTTTGTTGCTGAACAAAAGCTGCGAAACAAAAAGCTGAAGCCGATCAAAATGCACGGAGCGCAGAAACACGAGTCAATTTCATTGCAAGTAGTGCTGTTGTGATGATGGATGATGACCGCTATCGTAATGAGCGTTTCATGTAGCACATGCCCTGTTGCTCGCTTCAGAGAGATACTTTTAAACTGCTCTCACTATTGTTAGGGTTGTAGCCACAAAATCTTACCCCGACAAGAAAAGCCCAGCTTATCGTGCTCAACGGTGACTTGAAAACAGAATGACAGGAAGGATTTTGTGTCCTTACCTTTGTGTTATGAAGACCTTTGAACTCTTGAAGGCTAGCTCATCACAGCCTCCAAAGAAGTGTCTGTCCGTATGAGGAGGTGACTTATCTCGGTGCCATGTGCAAATTAAGATAAATCTTACAAATTCAAGGTAGCAGTCATCACCCCAATTGCAAGTGCAGTGCCAAAACTATTCTCCATGTTTTACAGCAGCTGGGGGCATAGTTTATGAAATTACTGAAAATTATTTTCTGACAAAAGTCCAGCAGAAGCTTTGGCCTATTTTAATAATAATGTGTGTGTGTGTGTTTTTTTATACATAATTTCTTGCAATTCTATCACTTTAGCTTTTTATGAATTGCAAAACAGCAGATGGAATTAAGGGCACGTGGTGGAATGAATCAATCAAACATCTGGGTCGGGCGGCCTCTGTCATTACTCCTGATTTAATGTGATAGATACCCTTTCAGAAGGCCACCCCAACTCCATCCATCACCTGTGCATGAGGTTACTCACTATTTCTCAGCTGACTGAAGATAAGCTTTTATAGAAAATAAGCGCATGGTTTGGGGGGTGTTTTGAGATGGATTGAGTGTGAATGTATTCGTGCCATTGTCTTTGTAGATGCATGTGACTGTTTTAGTTTATTTTGAGTTAATTGCTGAAGGCAGAGCTTAAAATACCAAAAATGGGAGAAGCAAAGAAATATAGAGAGACAAAAAGCAATGACAGAGGCTTGAAAACTTAATTGCGCGAAACCGTGTGAATTAAAAGTGTTGTTTTGTATGCATTTTAAGTTGGTGAGACAAAGCAAAGAGCATTAGTCCTGACCTGTCCTCTAAGCAAAGCAAAATAGTTTCTGTCAGGGCAAATTATAAACAAGTTTTTTAATTGCTTCATCAGCTATGCATTTTGCAATGAATGGAACAAATGCAGTTAGTATTTCGCCCCAAGCAAGATCCATTGCTTCATTGGCTCATGCTTACGTCAAATGTCCCTGTGCCCAGTTCCAGTTTATTAACCCACATTTATCACACAACAATTTATGTCCACTTCAAAAGGTGACCCAGTGCTCATAGCTGATATATATGTCTTTGCATAAACGTCTCGCTATAAGATACACAGCTACAAATGAATCAAAGGTTTTTTCTGAACGGTTTGGAATCTATCAGTCAGCTTAAACAAAACTGTTCAAAAAACTCATTTAACATCTGAACCACAAATCCATTTGTTGTAGGTGCACAAAGTAGACTGAAATGTTGCAAACATAGACACTGTTTGTTTTTTAAATTCACTGCTTATTTAATTTATCATACTGTGTACTTTGATTTCTTTCCAAGACCATTTCATCATAGACTTCATAGCTTTGATAAAATGCGACTCAAGGCCATTATTGTAGATTAGTAGCGTTAGTGTTAGCAAACGAACAATAAAATCATAATCATAATTAAGAAGTCAAATGCAGGAAATGAATTTGCATTACTAAAAAATGTAATTAAAGGATTCAGACGCTGTTTGCATCGTTAGCTAATGTGTGTCTGATTGACCCCGTCTTCCCTAATGATCTTGAAGCATCCAATTATTTTTTTTGTCTTATGAATAGAGGTTAAAATGAACATCTAATTGCATCAGTTGGTGGAAACCTACTGCACAACAGATAAAAAATGACAGAAATGCATGAATCACCAAAGCCTGTGGCATTGTTTGTCAGTCTTTTTGCCTGGAAGCATTTCACAGCTTTGTGCTGGCATTTTTTCATTTAACTTTTTGTTCTCTACTTTTATGAAAGATATTGGTTGTCACCACAGGGCACACGTATATGAGTCTTTCTGTCAAGACAGATTTTTGTCATGAAGTGTTTATTGAACACAGCACCTGTCAGCTGCACATTCAGAGACAGCGCCCTGCGCGTCACATTTATCCCCAGAATGCAACACGCACTCAGAACCTGCAGCTTGGCAGAAGTGGCGGTTGCCCTGCAGGCCTCCTCCTATCATCTCCATAGCAGTAGAGAGATGTTAATGAAAACAGATCATTAGAGACAGGCCTGTTTACTGACTCTGTTTTCCTCATGCAGGGAATTTGGCCGCTGGAAAGTGAACAACTTGGCTGTTGAGCGGCGGGATTTCTTGAACTCCCCCTTGTCTCTCACCCCGGAGTTTATAAGGAACATTCGACTCCTGGGACGACGGCCCACTGCTCAGCAAATTACAGACAACCTGATTAGGAAATATGGAACTCATTTTCTGCTGTCAGCTACACTGGGAGGTAGGAATGGACTTGTGACACATCCTCATGATGGTTTTGCACAAAACATACAAACCCAAAGGAGTATTTGTTCAAATCTTATTGGATATCTCAGTTGTGTTTCAGCTTTGTCATAGATGTTTCCCCTAAAATTCCTTAGAACAATATTTTAACCTGATAACTGTCACTGCACATACTGAGAAAGCACATGAGTCTGAACTACATTTTTGAATTTTATATATTACATATTGTTTCTGTCACTGTTCCTCAGGAGGAACACCTGTGTATATATTTATTATTATGAAAGTTTGTCAAATATTTTTTCTCATACCTTTTTCATCTATTTCAACTATGAAATATTAAAGGAATAGGGAAATAAGAGAATTTTTCCTCCTGTGGAACGGTGACAGTTAGCAGGTTAAATACATTTTTTGGGATACAGTAAAGGGTGTATTGTCATAGATAAGATAGCTCAAACTATTTGATCTTGGAATTTGCCTTTTTATTGCAGACTTTGTTATTTTGACAAATCTGAGCATAATACCAGGCATTTTTAAGATCTCTTCTGAAACTTTCTGACACAAGGGGAGATAAATCACATGTGGTGATGCCTACTTAATCCTAGTAATGCTGGGTAGATATTAAATATATTTTTTGTCAGTTTGTGATCCATTTTGCATCTCTTTTGGTAACACAAGACAGGAAAAAACATCATAATACCTTGTTTAGGCTTAAGAAAATGATTCATTTTTAAATGCCAAGAAAACACTGTTACAGTGTTACTGTACATGATTTGCTTTCACCTGCCTTATAATGTTTTCCTTCCAGTGTATGGCTGAAACATGGATGCAAGTGTACCCTGAAAAAATACCAACTTATACCAGTATATGTTTCTACTGGTTTTGTACTGGTCTTTCTGCAATCCACACACGTCTATTACTTTGCTCAGTTTTTAGAGTTGCTTCACGTAATGCAATGTAGGACACAGCTATTGTGGCCTTCAGTGCTCTGGAAAACAAGCAATATTGTGTAAGGTGAGAGCATAAAACTGAAGATGCAAGTCCTGGCTTCGCAACAGTGATCTGCCTGGAATACAAACTGATTGGCACGGAGAGGAATGGAACATATGGACATGAATCATAATAATTTGATAAAGCATAGTTTGAATGACAGGGCTAGAGTCACAACTCATTTCACTAAAGTGTATGAAAGAGAAACATACCGAAAATGGAAAAAGAATATTTCATGGCATTTGCAATATTTAATCGTTTGAGAAAAAAATAAGACTGCATTGATTTGCTATGCAAAATTTATCACAGGCAAACAAAGATGGGGATGCTGCAACACACATCTCTTGGAGACGGTGCTAAAGTAGTAAAGTAGTAGAAAACAAGCCTGCATAAAACTTTATAATGATGTTTTTACTATAGCTTCTGAATCTTAAATATTTTAATACATTTACAAATTAGATTGAAGGATCAATAGGAATATTTCCTCTACTTAGGGATGTATGATCTTACATTTATAAGCTCCTGCTCCTGCTTCTGTTTCATTTTCTTTTTTTTATGCAGTTGGCTACAATTTGATTATTGTTTTAAAGACTACAGCAAACAGATATTTCGAAAAGTGTGTGTAAGTGTTTGCTACGCCGATTACATCGTCATGTTATTTCAATTTTGATATCTTTCTCATGTTATAGGAGAAGAGGCTTTGACTATATTTGTGGACAAGAGGAAGTTGAGTAAGAAAGTAGAGGCGAACGACTACACCAGTAATAGCACCGCTGTGACTCTGGAGACCCTTCACCAGCTGGCTGCCTCCTACTTCATAGACAGAGAGAGCACTCTGAGAAAACTACACCACATTCAGATTGCCTCCACTGCCATCAAGGTATATCATTAGTGAAGTCTGAGCCCCCCAGCTTTCCTCTTTCAACTGCTCAAGAATAATAATGTTCAGTATAACAAAGTGCATTTTTTTTTTCTATCCCTGTTGTCATGATCTTGCTGTGAAATGTGTTATGTGCCATGAGTGGGTATCAAGAGATCTCCATTTACCAGTGTATGACAGCTACCGCGTTGTGAGAAAGCCACTTTCAGTAAACTAGTTCTGCTTTTATAGTACGTATTGTTCCGTCTGTGGTTGACCTGTGAATGGCGGGTGTTTAAGTTTTTGCTGGAGCATAATTTGAGGGAATATTGTGACTATGAAGGCATATAGTATTGCCAACATGAATAATAATTTACTTATGGATTTATTATATTTGCATAATGTTATTAGGGTCCAGTAAGGTTAAAACGTGTGTCAAAATAAGTGATAAAATGCATTTTAGAAAAAATATGTGGTAAAAAACCTGGAAGGCATATATAGAGTATAGAGATACTAAAGGGTAATTGTGAAATGGCAGGATTGACAATCATGATACATCGAAAATGTTTTGCACTATATTCAAATTCTTGTGATGAAGCAAAACATTTTAGATTCAGTAATTCAGACATATTTAAAAGCAAACGGTTCACCAATCGTCTGTTGATTTAAAACATGGTTTGAATTGCATAAGCAAAACATTGGATGACCAAGTTTAAGTTGAAGAAAGATTTTTTTTGTCATTCCACTATATGTGGAGACAGAGAGAGAATGAAATACTGTTCCTCACAGGACCATGATATTACAATTTTAACATTTATAAACATTACACATACCTGGCTAGTTAGTAAAGTGCAGTCCAACTACACCATGGCACTGGTTTTTTTTATTAAAAAGCATTTACTTTTTGCTTGTCTTTTGGCTACAGAAAGCTACAGTACCTTTGTTTCTCTTAATGGACTATGATGAACCCTAGACCCTAAAGTAGACCCTTTACATTTCACTCATACATTCATTCATACAATACTTAGTATTCCATAATCCCTTACTATATGTTATAAGCTCCTGTTTTATTTTACTGTTAGTAAAATAACGGTGTACCGTACGTCATGGAGCTACAGTTTAAGAACAGGCACATTTCACAGATTTTATTGTGAATGGAAAAGTCAATATTTGCCCATCCTGCACATTCTTCACAGCAAATCCATTCCCCACTCTTCATTCAAAACATTTTCTTGCAGTTCATGTTTTATATTATTTCTTAGTTGTCAACCTAACTAGAGTATTGGTGGTCTTTTTGACCGTTGAGTCTTTTCAAATAAAATATCAGAAACAAGCCTTTTGTTTTGAAATATATGTGAGAGTTTCATGTATTCTCATTAGCAGCATTTGCATTTTGATAATTGTTTAACGTTATATCAAATTACCTCAAATTCATTATTTTGTCATTAAACGCAATGGATCAGGAACATTTCGCAGTAGAGACAAACAGATGTTTGGGAAAGTGCTGTGATGGTTTTTTGTGGCTTTTTAGTGTTTTGGGGGAAATAAAATCGAAAGGGTATTATACTCTGGGGGGTCTTTAGCCTTGTTAAGACCCTATTATACAACAAAAATGCTGGAGTTTCACATATGCTACAGCCAGCTTTAGGTAGACACTAAAATCAATAATTAAAACCAGAATAATAATTATGCTTCTAAACCAAATAAATGAGCAACCTTGCATGACTGTATACAGTAAACTCAATGCCTTATTTAATGAGTGTTTTTAAAACATGATGATATGCTTTTTAAATATTTAATTTCACATTTTTATTAGCCCATGCAAAATGTATTTGTACATTGAGTTAATAGTTTACAAACTAAATAATTACCAAAAACTTCTTAATCATCACAGTTAAGCATCCATGCATTGTACTATTTGTATTACCTTTACAGCTTTGCAGGCAGCCAATAAAATGACCCTTTCCATTGGTCATGGTCAGACAAAGCCTTCAGAATACCCCACAGATGTATTTTCTCTGGCATGGCAATGCTCAGTATGGTGCGTATATACCAACGCTTTGATTATCCCTCCCTATCCCATTATATACAACTGTGCTTTCCATCAGCACACCAATGCTGCAGTGCTTATATGTATTTATTACAGTTGGTAGGGCAGATAACAGGTGTCAGTGTGCTTGTCTATTGCTGGTAAGAATAGCAAAAGATTTCATTGACTGACAGCAGCCTGTAAGGCAGGGCGACGCAGCTCCAGCAGCGCAACAGAATGAATCGCAAAAGCAGCAGGGAGCCCGACACATGGATCATTTCCTCAGGGCGTTGACCCATTCCTGCATTTCATGGGGCAGAGTCAGGCGAATGTTCCACTATATGAATTACAGAATAAATATAGAGTAGAGAATGAGGTTTCTAGTGCCCCCTACTGGGCACCGTGGAGGGTACATTTTTTTCTTTTTTGGAGGAAAAGCCTATTAGTGTGTTTATACTTTGGGAGAAAATAGAGAAGAGAATTTGGTGCTTTATCCTGTATTTGTGGATCTGTTCGTGTAATACGTGAAACCTCAGGCCATTTCTGTCATTTTTATTGTCATGATTTGACCATTTTTAGCTCTAAGCCAAACCAACATTCAGAAGTGTAACCGCAGGATGACAAACGCAACTCTTTGTTAGTTCAACTTTGAAAAGAATCAGACCTTTCTAAGCAAAACCGTCCTTTGTGAATGTGAAAATGTGTTGTGCTTTCAACAGGAAATCACAGAGAGGGATACATGTTACTGAATGCCACGCAGACGTTTTCATATATCCATGAACATGTAGCATTCTTCTATCAGTCAAAATGGAAAAAGAATAATAGCTATCATCTAAATCAACTAATATTTACTCCCGAGCCAAAATTATGGACTGTGGCTGTCACAGACATTGCTGCTGTCTATGCGTTGTGAGAATCACCAGCAAACTGTTGAAGTCTCACATTAAACCAGAATCACATAGGTCCAGGTGGCCTATAATGTGCCATTACAAGGTATTTTGTGACAGGCAAAGTATTTGCTGTGAATAACAGCTGTTATCCGTAAAAGGAATCTAATATCAATGCCCATTTGTTCATCGGTTGGTTCCCTTTTACCATATGGCACATCATATGGCACATTAGATAATAAAGAGATGTATCATAGGATTGCATCAGGTGCGGCGGTTATTGCAGCTGAACTACGCTTAGTGTTTCATCACAGTTTCAGGTTCATTTTTAATGCCAGTCACCATAGCATGTATGCAACATAAACTTTAAAGGTCAAGATGATGTCAAAACGAATCTCGCCATAAGCGAACACACACACACACACAGCAAATGTGCATGCTTAAGAACCCCACGCTACCAGCATTTGGACTCCTCAGCGGGTTTGTGATGGAGTGGCAGAAGACAACCTTGTCTCGCCTTATCTATCTGCCAGTCTGGCAGAGATTTTGTGTGACAGCCCGAATCGAAAGAAATCGCTGAATTGATGAAGGTTCACTGGCACCATGAAAGAGAAAAGTGTGAATCAATTATGCGTGCTTCTCCGTGTCATGAGGAGAGAGGTACGGGTAAAAAGCGAGAGAAAATTCAGTGTGATCTTATATTGCAAATGCGGATTATAGCAGGGCTAGCTTGCAGTTAAAGGTCAATTGAATTGCTTGAGTCAATACGGCTATATGGAGTCTAGCCATCATTAAGAACCAAACCCTCCACTAAGGTTGGATGTTTTGCGATGTAGAGAGCAAGAGACTGCTATTGTCCTCTGGTGTGCGAAAAAATCTCTAAATAAAGAGGGTAATCGATTAAATACATTTCGTAACAGAGGAGAAACGCTTTGTGCGGCTGCCTGCTTGGCTTTACTTTCAGCTTTTTTTCTAGGTCATAATCTATACAACTAAGTCTATTGCATTATCGTCTGGGGCGAGTAACTCACCAATAAGCTGTCTGTACACCAGAAGTCATCATAATGCAGCAGTTCAGACTAGGATTTTGAAATGAAGCTTTAAAAGGAGCTTATATTAGATGCAGAGCATCAAGCTCAGACCTTCTGTCAAGTCAAATCTGTTAATTTCATTATATAAACAGGTGAACTTGAAACTCATGAAAGGTTAATACAAACAGACTGTCATCACACATTGGGAATGTTATGATGAAATTGCTAATTCTGTGAACTGAATTTTGTTTCCCAGGTAACTGAAACCAGGACTGGTCCTCTTGGTTGCAGTAACTATGACAACCTTGATTCTGTCAGTTCGGTACTGGTTCAGAGTCCCGAGAACAAAGTCCACTTGCAAGGTACAGTATAAGATATTCTTAATGAACTTTTACTGCACATATTGAGCATATATATACAGTTTTTAAAATATTTTTAAATTTCGTCATGAGTTTACATTAATTTCACGTTAATAAATAATTTTTTAGGCATTTTTAAAAAGTGTCATTAATATTAACATTTTTTGTTATTTTTGTTTATGTTTATTGTTATGAAAATTTGTCAAATATTTATTCAATATATAGTTTTTCATGATTAGAACAGAATTAAAATCTACAAGATATTAAACTGAATAGGGAAATAACATAGATGTTCCACCTGAGGAACGGTGACAGCGGTATACTGTAAAAGTACTCATGAAGAAGTTTGTGTCACATATGTAATTACCATCACACACATGCTGATCACATGACATGTCTATACCAAACCACTTTACTGTTCACCTTTGTTCTGTTCATGTCTCTTATTCAACTATCCAGTTATAGTTTGTCTAATAAATTTGTCTCTGCAAAACCAAATGACCAAATGTAAATACCCCTAATGTGATTTTGATGCTTTATTTTCCTCAGTATTTTCATAACAATCTTCTTCTCTGTAACTAAAGGGTTGCAGGTCATTTTGCCAGATTATGTGAGAGACACTTTCGTCCAAGCAGCTCTCAGTTATATCGCCTGCAACGGAGAAGGAACTTTTGTCTGCCAAGACAATGACTGCTGGTGCAAGTGTGACCCTAAATTTCCAGAATGCAACTGCCCCTACACAGACATTCAGGCCATGGAGGAAAGCCTTTCACGAATCTCTGAATCATGGGCACTTATCTACAAAGAATTTGAAGATTCAGGTAGGAAAAAAACTTCAATGGGATAAAGGTTAAATCTCTGATACATCCCCCTCGACTAATCCATTGTGATTTATGCGGCAGTCTGCATGTATATCAACAACGTTCAATGAATCGTGCCATTTGTCACACAACGCCCTTCAGAGATAAAATTGAAAATATATCCTGCTAACATATTGCTTTACAATATGTTGAGCAGGATTAATCACCCATAAAATGGTTTATTGCCTGTCTTGCATCTTTCATCAAGCATATGAATAAGAGCACTTAGCATAATGTTTAGTTACTGTATTACTGCCTCTCGAGGTCACCCCACAGTGACCATTAAAGCTCCGGCAAAATTAAAACGCATGCCTTTTTTCTTCTACACTGTCATCTTTTTTCTTCCTAAAATATCTCAGAGTGCAATTACTTTCAAACTTTATGTTATTAAAGCTATCAAAAAGTGGCAGTAAGTGCCAGACATACATACTTTCTCAGGTGTCGTAAATGTGTCCTCCTGTGAGCGATATCAAAGGCGCTCCGTGTTCTGCCCCATCAGCTCAAATAAAACACCCAAAGTGCATCTTTGAACGAACGCTTCGAGAAAAGTCTTTACTAATAAAACTATTCCTTCTTAACGTCAGGCAGAGTGATGAAAGAAGATGCGTTTTGGCATTTATCTCCGGGTTTAGTCAAATCACATGACAATGCTTTCGCATCTGAAGAAGCTTTTCTCTCAACAGATGAGTTCAAAACGTTTCTGATGAGGCTGCCTCAGAATTTCTTCCTCAATTCTTCGATGATCCAGCATTTGTGGTCGCTAGATGGCGTGTTTCAGCGACGCTACGAGCAGCTGGAAGGCAGTATGAGGAATCTCTACAAGAGAGCACAGCGAGTGGTGTACAAACTCTTTAGCCTGAGCAAAAGGTGCCAGAGGCAACCCCACATCAACTTACCACGTGAAAGGTGCGCAGAACGCTCTCATTATCTTCTCGTTGTTGTGGTGATGAACACACAAATACCTAATTTGGAAATGGAATAATGCCCTCGATTACTGTAGCCAGAGAGTGGACCCTGTGCTGTGTTTATCATCATTATTGCTTGTGTGCAGGAGTGGCTTACATTTTAGACTCCATGGGATGTGTGATTACTAGTAATAGGGAGCGCTTGAAGGCATGTTTACTTTCTGTTTGTAAGACTTCAAACACAAATGAGCAGTAAGTGATTGATTTCTGCTTCCCAGACCAGCCTTGCTTTGCAGACAGTTATACCAGAAAAACTCTTGATAGTGTAGTTTTAACCCACAATCAATAAGACCAGAGTTGGTTTAGAGCTTAGTTTGTTTAATGTTTAGAATTGGATTTACTGTATCTCTACTGTACCATACAGTTCCTTTGGTATAGGTTTGTTACTGTACAACTTTTTATATTTGATGTTTTAGGAAAATAAAATTTGATGTAACATAGCTTGGAGGAAGCAGCTATTGGATTTTTTAGTATGTGGGTGCAAACTCTAGAAATCTAATATGCCTGCATGAAATTGTAAATGTAAAAATGGATCAATATTACTGTAATAACTGAAATTGATCTCTGTTCTTGTAAGTATCTACAGTCATACATGAAATGCAGTCTACTGTATAGAGGCAATAAGCTGTTCATGGCATACAGATTTTTTTTCTATAACTAAAGTTACTTGTTTCTGCTTGTAGTTTGATTGTTTTTTGTTTGTTTGTTTTTTGTTTTTAATTGGTAAATAAATTATCTTACTTGTTTTGCTGGTTATGGGTACCTAACCCCCACATAAACCTGATAACTGTCACTGCACTTATGAAAATGCACAATCCAAACTTCAATTTTTTACATTTTAGATATTAAATAAATTTTATTTTAGGTTTTTATAAATAACATTATTGTTTTAAAAATTGGTCAGATATTTTTTTATAGTTTTAGACCTTTCTATCAATATATAGTTTATCATGATTAGATTATAATTCAATATTAAAGTGAACAGAGAAATAACCTAGTGTTCCTCCTGTGGAACAGTGACAGTTAACAATGCTTTACTGTAAATGCTACGTGACAGTTTTTCCATATTTAAAAAATTTACACTGAAGATACATTATGTACATCACTGTATAGGCCCTTTTGTGTACCAGCTAAGGTAGATGTCTTGTTTTCTTCCATGTGTGTAAAAGAATACTCATTTTGTTAGTGCTAGTTTTAATCTTGTCATCCGCTGCTGTACTGGCTTTGGATACATGACAATTTAATCTCATGGGTTATTGCTAAGGCAGACCAACTGATATTTATCTTATCTTTCCTAAAATATAGGCCACAGTCATATTGGCTGAACTACTTCCAGTCTTTACTCTACTGCTCGGAGAACAACCAGCTGGGCTCCTTCTCTGAAAAGCTGCACACCTGCATTTGCGCATATGACCACAGTTCCTGCCAGATACCCATACCTTGCTCTGTGGGTGAAGGTGCCGACTGTGCTGCTTGCGCTACGGACAACCACACTCGCTGCGGAAGCTGCAACGCCGGCTATATGTTGAGTCAGGGGTCCTGTCGACCAATGGTGGCCGATTCCACAGAAAATTACTTGGGCTTTGAGACTGATCTACAGGATCTGGAGCTGCGTTACCTCCTTCAAAGAGCCGATCGACGCTTGGAGGTCCACGCGATATTTATCAGCAATGACATGCGTCTGAATACCTGGTTCGACCCTTCGTGGAGGAAGAGGATGCTGCTTACCCTAAAGAGTAACAAATATAAATCAAACCTCGTCCACATGCTCCTAGGCATCTCCCTTCAAATCTGCCTTACCAAAAACAGCACTCTTGAACCAGCCCTTACTCTCTTCATAAATCCCTTTGGAGGAAGCCACTCGGAGAGCTGGTTAATTCCTATAAACGAGAACAATTTTCCAGACTGGAAGTCTGCAAAACTGGACCTTCCGTTGGAGTGTTTTAACTGGACTCTGACTTTGGGCAACAAGTGGAAGACATTCTTCGAGACCATTCACATTTACCTGCGGAGCCGCATTAAAACTCCAGGGGCCATGGCCAACGAGAGCCTTTACCTGGAGCCTTTGGAAATAACCGACCCTACTAAGAATCTGGGGTACATGAAGATCAACAGCATTCAAGTGTTCGGTTACAGCATGCATTTTGAACCGGAAGCTATTCGGGACTTGATCCTGCAGCTGGACTACCCGTACACGCAGGGCTCGCAGGATTCGGCCCTGCTGCAGCTGTTGGAGATCAGAGACCGGGTGAACAGGCTCTCACCGCCGGGCCAGCAGCCTCTGGACTTGTTCTCCTGCCTGCTACGTCACCGGCTCAAGCTAACAGCAAACGAGGTGGTACGCATTCATGCGTCGCTTCAGTCCTTCAGCGCCCGTCTCCCCAATTCTCTGGATTACGAGACCACTAAACTCTGCAGCTAACGGTTAAAGTTACAGCTGACAGAACAGCAATAGAACAATTGTAAAAAATACAAAGTAGACTGTTAATAAATCAAAGGATTTTAAAGGTAGAGACACTTTTGAGAGAAATGAAATATTCGCTGAAGTATTTTGTGAATTTACACTCACTGGTAGACAAATTTTTTGATGTATAATACAACACTCAGATCAAAGAGAGAAGGGGTTTTAAAAATATATGATGTGTTTGTTTGTAATTTTTATATGTTTTTTTTTTCTGCTTCAGTGACAGTGCGCTTTCTTCTGAGCGAATACAGTGATGTCAGTAAGTTTTGTAGATAAACTGTTATTAAAAAAATCATGGGTGTAATTGAGTAATGGTTGCTTTATTTATCAGCCTGTTCTTTGCTAAATGGTATTTTGGGTTATTGGGAAATGAGAGACATTTTATATTTGCAATTGAGCGCACTTAATAAAAAATTAACTACATGATGTAAGACTTTGATTAAATAATAATGAAACAGATTTAATAATATAATTACGTTACAGCTTGTTTAGTTCATGTTTAACGTTTCGGTTCAGATTTTATTAAAAGGAGAGTGTTGCCTGTGAGTGTTAAATGTATGTAATTTTGACTGTAAGTTACTAGTTTTAGTTTGTGTGTCAATTTTTATACACAATGTCTTGTTTATTAACACTACAGTGTAGATTTTTTATTTTCACATAATTCCTTGCAGATTTTACATTTTCATTTACATTTCCCCCCCTTAATGAACGGTACTGTCTAATGTAATTTTGAATCACAGTGGAACAATAATACTACTCTTAATTGGCTCATAAACTATTTTACTAGTAGTCCTATAACAGATATTTTAAAAGCTGAACATAAGGAAAATCAATGCACACTTTCACCCTTTTAGTTTTGTTATGCACTATTGAAGCAGAATGTTTGTTTAACAATGTAATGGGGAAGAATGCAATACTACATACAGTAATTATGAACAGAGCCATGTGCGTTGGCAGCAGTAAAAATGCAATGTATTCGATAATGTTTTGTCCTTTGATATTCTGGATTCCTACTTGCTTACCTTTATTTTTATTTTATTTTACTATAATGTTTATGTAGATTTGAAGTATTCATTCATATTGTTTTTAATTACTTTGTTACTGCATCTGTACGTCTATCACTCTAGTTTCTCTAAACCATGACAAATGAGCCTTATATTGGAATGTAAGAGTGATCCCAAACTGGGACAGAGATTGTTAAATCCAGTGTGCCTTTGTGAATATACAGAGTTTCTTGACATATTCTGTGCACCTCGGTATATAATACACACATTTTTTCATGTTCACACTTGTCAAAAATATTAATGATTGTTTTTTTTGTTCGGTTAGTTCTCACTTCCTCACATTACATTAATTTAGACAGTGTGAATGCTAATTAGTTAGTGTTAACGTGTTACTTGAATGACAGATCACATTACTTGCTGAGAAAAAGTGTCAATTGCCTCTTCGTATTGTGTTCAAAACACTTTTTACCTAGAATTAGCACAATAAATAAGTTCAGCCTTATCTAATTCACTTAGCAATCTTCTTTTTTTGAAGTTTATTTGTTCTTTTGCAGAGTAATAAAAAACTTTTGGATTTACAAAATAAATGATATCAATTCAGACCTTTACTTATGAATTTCAGATACGAGGAAAAGATCCTTCAGAACTGACTTGCTTAACAACCCACAATTTGATCGTTTTTTCTCATCATTAGTTTATAATGCATGAACAGTTTTGTCTTCATTTATTATATCATATTTCTACAGAAAGAATAGCTAAAAGACTGTATTTTCAAGTAAATGGTTTTGACCTATTCAGAACTGCCAGTCAAGAGACTATAGGCAGGTGTTTCTTGGTTTTAAAGGAATATTTTTAAAAGCTGTTTTACATTGTGCTAAGTCTATACGTTTACGTAAAGGTCAAAAGAATTGTATGACTAAGAAAATTTTACATGCGCACACGTTGGCTAACTAGTTTGCACATAATAAGACAGAAAGGAACCTTTTTAAGAACGAAAATCATTTGTTTTTTGAGGATCCGCATTGCAGTTACTGCAACATTTGCACATGTGAAACATCCCGCGCTGTAGCAATTATTCTGCGAGCACGAATGACCAGGGGAGCAGTTATTGCCAGAATGCATACACAAATCACCTGCATGCTGCACAGCAGCCTGTAAAATGAGAGCGTGTCAGTTGAGCAGAAAATGAGTTGACACGTTGTTATAATGACAAATATGACAAAAAGAAATAGCATAACATTACATATGCAATCAGTCTTTCTCCCAGCCTGACAAAACAATTTATCATTCCGCTGTAATTGTACAGAAATAGCCACGGAAAGAAAAGGGCTTGTGTATTATATTTACCGTGCACCGACCCTGATGAAGATGGAAAACTCTTCAGCACGGTGAAAACATTACGGAAAGCGCATACATCAATTGAGTAGGTTGCCACGAAGAACTCTGAGGCAGTGCGCCAATTCTTGATCAATAGCGGCCATGTTGTCTCCTCGATCTCTTCAATGTAAACTTTGTTATGTTCTTGTGATTTAGGATGAAGATGCATTGGTAACTTGACACAAACTTTATCTTGCGATTCACCGTAGGTTTCTGGAGGAGCAGATACTGCAGCGAGGCGAAAGGTAGCCGTCTACTGCCAATAAATCAATGTGCAGCTTTATTACCTGAGAGAACAAAAGATTCCGCAGGGAGATCAATGGCATCAACATGCACCAACTCACAAACCAGTGGCATCTCTCGCCCAGGGCCAGCACCACATCAACATCAATTTATTACTCACGCTGTCCTTTCCGCTTGATGTGGTTTGTATGACTACAAATCAATTGTGATTTTACATCCAATTAGAATTTACCATTGAAGTGAATCGTTGTAGTCACTTTGCTGTCAGTGTGGCTTTATGAAAACAACAAACAACGATTAATTAAAGATCGTATGATCACTTAAATTATTGATGGATTATTGACAGTGTAAGGTAACAAGTAAGGAAGTATGCAAAGTAGTTTGGTTGTATACGGAAATATCATTCCGCATGACAGTTTAGAAGTCCAACTATTAAGAATAATCCTTTAAACACATAAAGGTTGGGGTAAAAATAACAGGTCACTGAAGAAAATATATTACTTGGAAAAAAATAGGCCCTTTTGGGAATTCAGGGCTTTCTGCTGGCTGACATATAAGAGTTCAAAAAATGAAAAGGACACGCTGTGCTAGAAGCTGCTTGGTGTCAGTGGGACACAAGGAAATGAAAGAGTGACTTTGACAACCTGGCCACTTTTAACATTAAATCTCAACTACATAAGTGGCAACCCTTCCAGTCTGAATATATATGTAAAACAAACATTCCCAACCTGCACAGTTTTCTCTTTAAACTATACCCTGGCCGGTTTCTCTTAAGAAAGTTAAAATGTTACACCCCTTAAGGATTATGTAGTCCTACATTATCCCTCTTGATCACAACAAGCGAATGGGGTCCCTGAGGGACGAGTCTGCGCCTGCTTAAAAATGAGCCGTCTGATGAGCTTTACTGTAATGAAGAATCAGAGGAATTTGAAAATTTGCATCCAGTTCCCAGAATGCAACTATCTGCCACTTTACAAATGGGTAAAGTGAGACCTGCAGAGCGAGGCAGACTACTTACCTCATAATAGGCCTTACACTTGAGAGCGAGTTGCTTTATGCATTATCTGTGAATATGCAGCACGGCTTGAAGCAATTGGAATCACAACCTCAGGCATGCATTTTCTGTAAAACCTTTTATACAAATGTGATTTGCATTTATGTTTGTTAATGTCTTTAAAGAATTTTCTTAGCGGTTTGGTAATTTGTGATGAAATGCACAAGCACAATTATAGTGTCATTTTGTTGGAAAAAAACTGATGTTTGAGCTATTATGTTCAACTCGGAGACATAACTGAGTCAAAACCCAAGTTCTGATGAGTAGGTGATTGTAAGCTCAGCCAGACAGAAACAAATAGGCCCCAATCAGTCCCAGCTCACAAGAAACAATCTGCAGCATTTCAAATTGCAAGTGGATTGCTTTTGGAGATGCCTTTGCAGGGTTCTAAATGCATCTCTTATTAGATAATGCCTTTAGCAAGTGTTCATCAAGGAATTCAGCAGACATGGCAGTAGTCATTTATGAACTAATGGGACCTGGGGCACTTTTTAGGAATGTATTTTATCAGGTTGTCTGATCAAGAGGTCTGTGTCACTGTGCATGTGCATTAACGTGTTAATTTTTTATATACGATGCTTAGCTTAGGTTGAGCCGTGAATGACACAAACCCATTAGTCTCAATCACTGTGCTATACTGTATGTGGACATATTGTAAAGGTATAGGCTGGAATATAAAACATCATGTTTATAACTGAAGAGTAATATCTGCTGAGGATATTAAAAACAAAGAGAAATAATTAGTTGTAATACAACTAAGTAGACAAATACAATATTGAACATTGTCTAGTATTGCTTGGTCCATCTGTAGAAAGAAATTGTGTATAAAGGACCAAAATAATCATCTATAGTGTTCCCACATGTGACATTTGGAGCTATTTGGACACAAAAATGATTATTGTTGTTTCACAAATGTTAAATTATGATGTCTGATATGTAATCTTTTACAGACAGAATGACATTTGAAAAAGACATTTACTCAGTAGTACTTAAACTAATCCTGATTCATCAGGATACAAGAAACACATTGTAATAGTCTTTCAAAACATGTTTGGCAGAACTCAGATTCACTATTTGAAGACATGTAGGATAGATTGAATGTATTTGGCTTGCTGTTCTACTGTTGGCAGCTCACACTCTTCAACCGTAACAGACAATTAAGCAAATTGTCTAAACGTGTTTAACACCGATACCGATTACGGTTTTGTCACGATTGCTAAATGTATTAGAACACTATGTTTTGGATGCTGCTCATATTCATTACGTTTGAGTTTCCTGAAGTGTTAAAATGCACATACTGTAACCCTACAAAATGTTTTATACACTGAAGGATCTGGATAGCATTGTGATGGCTGGCTGCATGTTTGTGACATTGATGTTTCTTATTACTTTTCCTATTTACAGAACACATGAGGTATTGTGAGGAAACATCAGTGTGATGGACTTCTGAAATGAGAAGGCAAGTCTTCTCTCAGTTCAATATATAGTCATGTTTTGGTTTATTATTTGATGTTTTTTACAGTTTGCAGTTTAAAACCATATAAACACTATTTTGTATACTAGATATATATTTTTTATGAAGGAAAATAAATGACATGTAAGAAACTTTGCAGCTATACTGAAAACATACCTTCATATTGTGAATTGAAGTGTAAACATTAGTATGTGTCACTGCATATTTGCCATAATACTACTTTAATCTTGAGTTTGTTTTTATTGTGTCAAATTTTAATGACTTTGTTCTTGGCTGTCACAGCCTACATTTCCTGGCTATACTCCATGTGCTGAAAATGGAAATAGAAGTTTTTTTTGGAGGTGACAGACTATGAATCGGTTATTCCTTGAATACAACGTGCAAACATTCATCATTCAGGTTCTGATTTAACATTCTCTTTGAAAGTGCCTTCATGTGTGTGACATATTTACTCTCTCTTGAGAGCACTGCAATAGCGTTGTGTTGAGTCCAAATTGAAGAGGTGGGGTGATAGGCCCTTGTGGGTGTGCAAATGATCTCAATATGTAGCAAAAAATACTCAGTATTATACGTAATAAATTAGAGCTGTGCAAAACGGTAAAATATGCAGATCTGCAGCAGGAACAGTTGATCACAACTGCTGTCACAGATGCTGAGATTTGTGTTGGTTGAAGTGACAAAGTTAGACGGATTTCATTTCAAAAAGGAAAACTGGCTGATAAAAACAAAGACAGGAATTTAAACACTGTTTATTAAAATCCAAAGACTATCAATGTGGTACGAAAGCTGCTCACTTTTAACCACTAGAGGAAAAAATTATTTTGTCAAGTTTCACAAAGTCATCTAAAAAAGAAGTTTAAATATACACTTTCTGTGAAGTATTGAAAGAGGGTCATTTGGTGAAGGAGCTGGCTGATCTTAGCTGGCTTTCACACTAGTGATGCATACACAATCGTCTTTAATGTCAAGTGCCTGCGACACTCGAGACAAATGATGCTCTCAGCTGAGCTGAAGAATATGATGGTTCCGCTCCAGATGTATAGCAGCCAGCAGGCTATGACTCAGAAAGACCTTATCATCATTACTTTAACCGCTACTGATTCAAAATGATGTAGAATTATTTGGTGGTTATTCTTCATGTACGCTCAGAGCCATCAGCGACCTGTAAGCATTAATTATAGATCCATTAAGAGGAAAAAACAAAGATCAGCGATGTAGTCATTATCGAAAGCCATTATGCGTCTCTTCCCATATTTAGTATGTGGGGGTGTAGCAACTCTCCTGTCTTTACGTTCAGAGAACACAAATGCCATCTGTTTATGAGAACTTTAGATACTTGCACTATTTATTGTGCCAATGGAGTTTGCATCTGTAACTCAGGAGCGGGTAATTAGCATTCAGACAGCATTTTCTTTGAATTAAGATGACCTGAAGGTAAGAAATTATGCATGTATTTTATCGATAATGCATCACATTCTTTTTCCCAATGTCTATATAATCAATTTGAAATATGAATGATGCATTGAGAAATATTAAATTTTTTGTCAGTTGTCTCTCATCCTTTAGGGCCGGGATGGTGTGTGTGACACATCTGAGAAGTGCACAAATGCTTTTTTAGACAGCCAATTAATTTTTGATTTCAGCAGGGCAAACTTTTGGCCTTTGCCCAAACAGTCATTTCCCAATTATTAACTCTGCACTAAGCAAGGTTGTTTTGAATGTGATATTTAAGCTTTTATGTACTGTGCCAAAGCTTTTTTTGCATTATGACCTAAACAACCTAAACGCTTAACACTGACTGCCTAACACAGAGGACGACTGACACCAAAGTGCTCTTAGAGTTTAATGTTATAGATCTGTTTTCAAGGACAAGCCCATCTGGAGTCGATTTTAACGTATCACCTTTGATTAACGTTGTCGTCTTTGAAAAAACGAGTAGGTCAAATGTAAGTCACTTGTCCTTTGAGAATGTTAGCACTTGCTTTTAAAAGGATGTTAATGGTGATCATATTTAATATGTATTTTTGTGCAGTGATCGCTTTTGGTAAACGACCAAAGGGGATTAAAGGTGTAAAGACCCTGATGGTATCAGGCATTTATCACTGCCACAGGCCTTTATATCTGTTTTTATAAACACATTTTACTGTCTTGCATAATTGCCAGGCTCACATTTTTATTTTAAGCTTAAGACATTGATATGCACGTTTTGACACAATGCTTCGAATTATTTCTTGTTTAGCTAATTTAAATCTCAAAGATGCATGACTTGTTTAGCAACACTTATTATACATTTATTCATCATATTATATATGGCATATCTGAGAGGAGTTTGCTGCCCGAGGGCGAGTGCTTTATTTTTTCCCAGAAAGTCATTTATCTTCAGTTTTGATATTGTGATTCTTTGAGTAATGAAACATCTGAGGTAATGTTGCAAATCCAGTTTTTTAAACTGGTTTTTCTTTGTTAAAAGTGAAAATATTTCACTTCTAATGAAAGAAAACTGCATTTTGCACTGCACTGACTTTTCTTTTTTAAATCCAAACAGCAATGTACAGGGTTTATCATTACAGTGCCTCTCTGTGGCAAAACTGTTGTACAACAATCAGATTCCCGAGCTGTTCCATAATTCACAAAGGCTTTTTTCAGACGTGATTCTAGGTGAATGAAGCTCATTTCCGAATGATTCCCCTTCTTCAAACGCTAATAGCTGTAAAATGTATATATGTACACATGCACATTCTGTATAATACGCTAAAGTTCAGCTAAGGAGAGCAGGAATTGTTGTTTCTCTTTCATCGATTGTTTTATCACAATGAGAGAGGGAGCTTTTAGGCTGACAGGTCACCTCGCAGAGGAAGTGTTAGAGAGCAGGGATGTGACATTTCAGAGTTAAGATGGAAACAACATCCCATTAAAATGGCAATAAATAAATAAATAAATACAAAAATCACTAGCACACAAAACGGCAAATATTTGCTTTCCTGCTGTTTCATCTAGTGTGTGCCAGCCGTGCTATAATTTCATTCATTTGGCTTTGGTATAATTCAAGAACTTTTAACCGGAAATCAGAGTGCCAACGTTCTATCACAGTGCATTTCCTGCCTTTTAAACAAAGACATTTTGTAAACAAAAAAAGGAACCAAACAACTGCATTTTTAGATGGCAGATTTGATTATAACCCAAATCAAAGAGAATGTTGAGGCCTGCTGTGGTCTAGATGAATTGTTAAAATCATTAGCACACCACTGCAGAGCCCTGAACACTTGCTCAACAGGGTCAGGATGAGATACAATGGATTTCTCTGACGATAAGAAAAAAATAGAGATTGTGGTTCTATTTGACATGTAATGTTTCTTAGGAATACAAGATTTGCTTCAAATAGAGCATGGCAATTCTCTTTTGTAACATCTTTGAAATTCTATTACATTTATTATAATATATTACTGAGACGTTAACTCAAACATCATGTAAGTGTTTTGGATTTTTTTTTACACATTTTATATCTGTACCATCTGAATGACCTGAATATGTATCCTGAACTGAATAATGAGGCCATGGTTAAGTGGTGTGTCTCTGCATTTGCATTGAGTGATGTAGACGTGTTTGTGACTGATGAAGCCCCCATTTGTCCACCCAGTGGATTCTGGGAGATCGCTTTTCATCTACAGAATTGAGATATTGCATTGACCTCCGCAGTCGGCAACCCAAGATTACCTTGACATCTGCTGTGTGGGTCTCAGAAAGCTAATTAATCCCTGCTGACCTAAGTTTTCGAGGGACTGTTCCAAAAGTGTCTAACCTCCGACTTCTCAAATTCACTTTGACTTCACACATCAGTCCTCTGAAGTCTGAAATTTGTGGATGTCAATTTAACAAACCCCCTTGATGAAATAATCTAGTTACAAATGCATTGGACATTTTTGGTCAAATTACTATGAACCAAAGTACTGCTTTTATTATAATAACGCCCCATGTGGTTTAAAATCTGCTTTTTTATGTTGTTCAAGTTAACTTACTATTTAGAAAACAGGCAACATTCATATTAAAAAATATGCACAGTATTTTCACAATGTCACCCTCTAAAAAGTCCTGGAGGGCGTAATGTTGCTCATGATTTTTCTCGCTTGACATTTGCAATTGTTATTTTAGGGCAAACAGAAAACCTCGCTAATATTTTTCAGAGTTCCTTGTGGGATGTATGAAGCCCCAAAGTCATATTTTTATTGCAGGGTTTGAAAACTGCAAGTGTTTGAGGATATTTGCTAATTTATCGCACATGTTTGGCCAAGTAAAGTCTGCTCGGGGCAAAATTAGTTTTTATCATGATGCCGATCATAAGCTTTTCTGAAGGGAACAAAAGTCCCTTTCCGCCTGTCATTTTACACAGTCTGGTGTGTTCAGCTGTTGCGTCCAGGGAAATCATCTAAAAGTTGTCTACATACAAAACGCACCTTTGAAGCGAGGTGCTGTGATCTGCGGGCAAACATTCGTCTGGCAGTCTTGTGCTTTGGGAATTGGTTTCATCAAACCAAGATGGAAAGGTGGAGACTTAGGGCAAGGAATAAAAATACACAAAATGGCATCCTTGTTACTTAAAAGTGCCATTTCTTGAACAATGTTAAATGTTGTGTCCGCTTTGTACCTTAAATAGTTTGTCTTCAGGGCAAACATTAAAATATTAAATTGTAGTCAAGCCTTAAAAGGTGAGATCCTTGGGTAACTAAATATATTAAATAAAATATAAAATTAATATACAGTGAAAACACTGTATAGGCACATGAAAGTCATGACTATTGTTATTAAACAGGCAAACATTTTATGATCAATGACTGTTTGTGACAATATGTCCCAATGCCATTAAATGGCAATTTCAAAACAATTATAAAAACAAAACAGTAAATTTTCTTTAAAAAATGGCAAATGTGACAAATTGCCCCTACATTTAGTATTCTGCCATAATATTCACCTTAAAGCCTTCTTGCACCATAACTTACACTATGCTCCTCTGGCATCAACATCTACAGTAAATCTGTTAGGTAAAAGTAATGGCCAGCATACTCATTCAACACCTGCTCCACCATTCCACGACCCTATAATGATCCTCAATCCCCCGAGGAAGCATAGCTAAGCAAGGTCAACACTTCAACTTCCAGTGTCTGATGTGACCTTTAACCTTCATCCTGCTCTTTTCATCATTACATTTCCCTAGAGCTCAGTCCAACTCTTTTCCCCTTTTCTCCATCTCGCCTTCATTTCGCCTCAACCCCATCCATTCCCTTCAGCAGTTCTTTTTACCCCAAAGCAAACCTCATTTCTTCTGCTTTCTTTCTTTCGCCTACAGCTCACAGTCCTACCAGCCATCTCAGATTAACAGAGTTATGATCCAGCCCTGCTCAAATGAAAAAAAAAATCCCTTTACCCTTTTCATTATCTCACCAATTGTCGTGCTTACTATTCGCCAATACCCCACAGGCATCCGCCTGCAGGTTTTACTCCGACATGAATATGTGAGAGGTTAATCTTTCGTAAAGGAAAATATTTACTTCGGCTTTTTCTTAATCCCTAACTGATTTGCAGATGAGCACATTCATTTACATTACATTACGAAAACTATTTCCCATGAACCCGTTCATCCGTGTTTAAACTGAAAATACGCGATGACTTAAAAGGAGTGTTACTTGCGGACCGCTAAATTTCTAAATAACAATAAGCATTGCTTGATGAGTTCATGAGTAGTAGGTGTCTTTCCGAAAAGCTTTTGGCAATATAAAAGTTATTAAACCAATCATGCACAAAGGGCGTTATTTGTGTTTTTTCTTATTTTGAAAGAACATGCACCAAATGAGGTCGGTGTGAACAGCACAGTATTTTAATCATATGCATGAACAGCACAACATGACTAGTATCCACTATTAGTTCCTCTTACAGTTTGCTAATATCTTCTTCTTTTTTTTTTGAGCAAGGTAAGCAGTTACAATTTTTCTTCGCTTGCTCCTTCAGACATGACATTGAAATTAAAATGAAGATTATCACTGCATGAAACACCTCCAAGTGTGTTATCTTGATGGGGTGGGTGTCACAACACAAAGGAAGGGTAATGTCCCTGGCCTTGCTTGTTCTTTGCACGCTCTAATACACAAATAGAGCACCGAACACCCTTTAAAGACCTGCGGGCACCCTACTGTGTAATGACGCTTAGGGCCTTACAGCAAATTACTGTTTTGCTATATCCCCCACAATGAAGATTAATTACATTTGATTATCTATATCAGATACAAGCTCTCAATAGCTCTAAACGTACTGGGCTTTATCAAAGATCTTTTTGTTTATTATGTATCGAACACTCCAACTGGAATTTCAAATGACGTAAAAAACATTGATGTTTCGAATGGTGCCACTTTGCAGGTGTCACGCCTGCATTTCCTGCATCGCCGAGAGGTCAAGCCTCGCAAGACAGCCGAGTTAAATTACAGCTCAATCATTTTGATAAATTGTTAAATAATGGCAGGTACGACTAATGGAGCACAATGTTTCAGGAGCCTTTTACAGTCCCAAAATGATAAGCTTTCATTTATCATTTACATCATTAAAATTCACCAGGCGCATATCCATTACAGAGGTTAACCAGCATGTAGCAGGTTAAAGACACACTGGTGTTTTATGTTCAGTTTTAAAAATCATTATGTAATTATTTATTTTCTATATACAATGTTTCTATAAAATAAAGATAATCACATAAAATGTTTTTGACCTTGAGCAACCTTCACCTGTAATAAGGAGACAAATCTTTAGACTCATGTTACCTCAGCAGCAAATTTCAACTGTATGGACTTCAGAGTGACAGCCAGATCCGTGTTCAGCATAAATAGCATTTCAATACGGAACAGATCACATTTCTTCTTGGATGGAAAAATAATGGAACAGAACAGGGAGTTTTTGCATAATGACAGATGGATCGACAAGCATCGGCTTGCCCAGAACAGCAAAGTAATAATCACAGTTGGATTCAAACATTCAATGACAGTTTCATTCCAAAGCTCAATATATAGATGCACGCTGTAATATCACAGTCAAAAGGTGTGTCGGAACAGAACGCAGTGTGATGTATATGGATTATGAATCTCTGCTTCTGCAGAGACTTCAAAGGCTGTGATGTCGCATTTTACATTGCGCACATGTCCACCCAGCTTGTTCTTATTTATTAGTATACTTATGTGGGCATAAAAAGATTTTATACAGTATTGAACCTAGCCTTACTTCAATCTCATGGACCGCATATTTTATTTAGATATACTACTCTGTAAGTAGTTTCCCTGCCTCTTAGCTGGGTAATTGTTGACAAGTCAACTGTTAATTTCAATCAAAAGGAATGCACATAATAAGAATAATACAGAATTTTAGAAAAATACTGAAAATCTGAGAAGCCATATGCAGTATAACAAAAGAATGTGGATACATTAGCAAAGCGAGGACATGAAGCATGTATTTATATGAAAATGTTGTGTCCTCTGGGGTCAAAATTTAAGAATTGAATACATTTGCATAAATATGACATCATTTGTCATACATATATACTTGCATTGAAAAAGCGATTGAATACATGGATGCGACGTAGTTAATGAAAATGTTTTTGCAGAAAAAAACCTAGCAAAAAAGTTCTATATTGTGAGATGCAATGTCACGTTTTATTTGATAGATATCTTGTTTTTACTTCAGACTTAATTTGTTCATTAATGTTAAGCTTTTGGTCGAGTTTCAAGAATATGAAATTTGGAAATAGCAGGAAATTGACTCATGGGTCATTACGATGCAAATGTCCCAATTAAATTGGATACTTCAGGCAGGTTTGTTCTTTGGGGGATATCCACAAAAATGAACCCAAGCAAATTACTGGCAGCCATAAATGAACCCCTTAATGCCACTGAACATCATTTTCACACCAATTTAAGGAACAAAAAGTTTTTCTTCAATCTTAACTGTTTATATTATCATTTACTGATCCATCCAAATAGTTCTCAGTGTTTGTAAAAGAACAAAAATATATAATATTTACTATTAAGTATTGCAGTACTTTATTGGCAACTGTGTAAATACTGTATGTATACTGTACATGAAAAACTAAACGTATGTTGCAATGTAACTGCCCAGCAAGAAAGTACTGGGTCCACAGTGCTATCAGAAAGTTTGCAACCGCTAATAAGATGAAACATTTAGTTCAGACTAGTCCCGAATGCAATCAAAGCTTTGCAAAATGTGACAATCACATCCTTTTATGAGTATAAAAGAAATTCTTAGAAAAGCCTGGCAAAAATGTTCTTTATGACATAGATTGAGAATTGATTACCCTGTCTCTCCACATCCCTCTTTGTTTTCTTTGCTTAGAATAGCAAATAAAAGTGCTTGTCGGGATTATTAGCCTGAACTCTCCTGCTGTGCCAGTCTGAAAATCTCTAATGCACTAATTATGGAAAGAGAAAGTTAGACAGCACACCCGATTTTGACCTTTTCAATAGAAATGTGCTGGCCTAAAGTTTAAAAGGGTCATTTTAAAACCCAACAGGTGGTTATGTCTGATGACCATGTGAATGCAAAATTTGAGTTTAGTGGCTTTAACTCCATGTCTATTATCTATTAAGCCACATTTAAGCTACTGTACTTCTAACATTAAGTGGAAATATGTTTTAAAATGAAAAAATGAAACAAAATGTTGATGCACTGTTCAAACCATTCAACATTTTGCTGGTTTGTAATATCTACAAAAGTACACACATGGCTAGGAATAGGATTTCCAAAACATTGTATATGTTAAACAGCAGAAAATTTTTAAACCACCTGTCAAATTAGTTTATGATAAAAATGTGACTTCCATGTATAAGTCTGTTTATGACATCACCAGTAACTGTGTTAAGCTGTACAATTGTTATAAAAGAACGTAACACCCTCCTAAAATTCCCTTCTCAGGGCATTTTTGCAAACAGATGACAACACATCCCTTTATGTCTGACAATCCAGGAGGCTTTTTATCATACGCAGTCTTTTTGCAGCAGTATGACAAGTTCAAGACGATGAAATCCCCGTCTCAGATGTCACCTTATTTGCGGCCAACCTCTGAATCCCTCAGAATTGTGGTTGCACAAAGCTGTTATGATTTTGTCACCTCCTGTTGGTTTATCTCACTTTACAGACAGGCAGACTTTCTCTCTCTCCTTTATATACATTGGTCTCTTCAAACACACACACACGCTACCCAATGCATTATATGCCGGCTTTATCCCAAAACTACAATTCTAAATTCTGGTAAGCTTCTGTTTCTTTTAAAACCAAAGGTCTTGTTGTTATCAGCAAATTTTAAGCCGGAAATAGAGACGTCTGCATCTACATATGTTAACAGCTTCTTTTTGTCTTTGTCCACGCCAATTAGATTTGCACAATATCAAATATATTATCCATTGTCCCTTTACAAATGTTAAACCCTTCAACTCAATTAACCATTCTACCCTTTTGGTTATACTTCACAAAAGAATAACCTTATATAAAAAGACTGATAATTCACCTGAAATTAGGAGTCTTTCAAAGAGACTTTGAAATGTCGGTAAGTCCTCAGATGGCCTGTGATCAGCAATAACCACCGTAGAGAGTGACTGCAGGTTTCTTTGATCGAAGAAGAGTCGGTTATGCAAATGCATCTAATTGACTTTGATTGTATCTTGAAATCTTCCATTTAATTTGAGCATGAGTGCAAAGAGGACAGATAGAAGAATTTTACCCGGATGCAGAATGGCCTTTAAGTATTTTAATGGTCAACCTTGTAAAAGGTGATAAGTCAGGTCATAACCTCTAGATTTGATGCAAGATATAAGAAAGGCCATTATGAAAACTCCTTTAGAGTATATTGTCCATGTCCTTAAACCAATATCACGTGGGGAGTTTTCAAATGAAATCTAAGGCATCTATACAACAGCTCATGGCAGACATAGTGTTATTTACTTGACGTAAACTGAAACTAAATCCTGGCATCAGGAGAGTAGACTAACTCTCATTTAGTGCATTAAACCCTATTCGAAATATTTATGTAATATTTACAATACGTAGGCCATCATCATACTAACATGTATCAAAATTGTGATACTAAACTGAGAAAAAGTACAGTACACATAGTGAGTTTATGACAGTGTTTCTTTCTAATGGATGCAGACAAACTTTCAACCTTTCATATTTAAATAAATGTGGCAAACTTTCCAGTGTTTTGCAGCTTGTTATGCCGCTTAAACTAACAGTGATGTTTCCTGGTCAAATGTTGTGTGTATGTATTTTTGCGTAGACAGAAATTAAATATCACATATTCCACCGGGGCAGGTGCAGGTATGCCTATCTCTTATTCTGTAGTGTGTTTTCATGCCTGCCCTGAAATAGTTTGCGAGTATGAGTGTGCGACTCCTCCAGATGTCACAAATGCTTGCAGGTTAAACACGCTCAGAGACACGATGCAGAATAACAATATTAACACAACAAGATCTACTAAAGTGTAAAGTGATGTGCAGGCTTATGTGTTTTGAGTTGGGATTGAACGCTGACATATGGAAACAACAATTAAAGTAGTTATTTGTGATTTAATATGTATGCTCTTGAAGGTTTGATGCATTGGATTGTCAGCCAAAGTCACAGATTCATTTAAGAACAGGAAAGATTTACATTTACAGCTTTAATGTACAGACTAGATAATTACCACCATTGGAAAGCACTTTAGCACAAATGGAGGATGATTTATTCCCTCTTTCCACTAAAATCCTCTTTTTCACAGTTTATCATAATATGAAGCAATTAGCCTCTGCGTGTGTCTCTCATTCGCAAGGAACATTAGTAAAGAAAAAAACTGGTTCCTGCATGCGTGTCAACAACCAACCATCATCTGTCTAATTCATACCACCATTAAGGTGGCCGTGAAAAATGGATTCATAAATAGCCTGCCCAATTAGTTCTGCTTGACTTTTATTTTGCCCCTATTGTGGGCACCACTGGGTTTGTATAGTGGACAAATGGCAGTGCTGAAAATGAATGTGGTTGGGGTCAGAATGTCATTGTTGGACTTTTCACCTTGAGAGATAAAGAGTGGAGTGTATCACATGGTGCAGACACCATCTGGTCTGACTGAGGGAGAGTTGACAGCATTGACTCAGACCATCTGACCCTGTTAAGACCAGGCTGTGAAGTTCAGGAGATGGCACTAATTATATAACATGCATTGACAGACATATACTCACGGTGGCATAAAGCACTCCACAAAGAGTGGAAGTGCTCGTGCACACACGCAGTGAAAATCGCTGCATTGACAGCTTGGAAAGTCGCTGTGTGAGGTGGAGGTAAACAGTCACACTGGATCTTTGGCATTGTGCTGCGTATGCTTCAGTACAAACTAAGCCATTATTCTCAGAAATATAATATTTCAAGGTCAACCAATGTTTTATATAAAGTGTATGAAATCGAGTACTGTGACAGAGCAGTACAGCATTGAATGAAGCACCGGCTCAATCAGTACATTATATATAGTTGTTACGGTTCCACCATGCACCTCCCTTCTGAACTTCACTTCCCATAATGCATTGCACTTTACCGCACCTGTTCCCCATTACCAGCCGCCATCTTGATTCACCTGCACCTGTTCACGATTACCGGGACTCTATTTATACTCTGTGTTTGTCACGCATCATGGTCTGGTGTTGTTGTTACTTGCGTGTCATTTGCTATCTGTTGTTGGGTTCATGTTTGCTACCTGTCTTGATGCCTTTGCCTGGCTATGTTTGGTCCCTGTAAAGGATTGAAAGATTGTTTGATTTACCTGAACCAGTAAACCTCGTTCTTGACTTTATCTTTGTGCTTTGACTCTTACCTGGACCGCTAACAATAGTATTCATAGGTGCAGAATGCATGCATTCCAAACATATTACATCTGCCAGATTTTCATTGTCATGTGACCTATTTGTTTGTTGACATTTGACGTACTAACAACAGCCACAAAGCAATTTACTTAGGTGCTGTTAGGCAAGTATATTTTAACCATAGGGATTACATTTCAAAAGCAGCCCAAGACAAAGTTTAGGGGTCATATGATGGTTCTAAAAAGAATGTTATTTTGTGAGTTTGGTTTAATGCAATGCAATGTGGTTTTAGGGTTTAAAAAGTCATTATTTTACACATACCGTAGATTATTGTTGCTCCCCTCTGCCCTGCCTTTCTGAAATGTGTCAATGTTTACAAAGCTCATCATTCTAAAAAGCGTAGTGTGCTCTGATTGGCCAGCGATCCAGTGCACTGTAATTGGCCCGAATAGCTTGAGCGTGTGACGGAAATGTTATGCCCTTACCATATTTGAAAAACAGCATCTTTATAACATGTAGGCAACAATACAACAGCGAGAATAAAGGTACGTTTTAGGAAGGTGTGGCTGAGCCTTAATGTTTACAAAGAATATCTCTTTTGGTTTGAGATTTTGAGATTTGTAACTCTGCAGATCCTATACATGCACAAACAGCTACATAACACATTAAAGAGAAAGGAAAACAAGAAATCGCATCATATGACTCTATTAATGTTTTAAAATCTGGTGGCTCCTGAGCTCCCATGGACTCCAATGTAACAGAATAGCATCCATCCAACGCATACTGAACAATCTCAGTGGAAGCGGACCACCTGGCTATTTCTTGCATAGTGTTTTTGAATACAAAGGTTTCAGACATAATACACATTTTGCATATGGATTTTCTCATACTATATAGTATGGTAGCAGATTATGGATGCAGGGATGGTATTAGGATGTTATACCGTTTTGCTTTACTTCACCACAATACAATACCAAGAAATGGAAAAAGTTATTGATTCCAATATCGATCATATCTCACAGCAGACACAGTTAATCACTCTGTTCCTTACTTTTGCTCTAATAACTATTAATGACAATTTAGACCCTGTAGTTTGTTGTTGTTTAATCAGTAACTGAGATTTGGGTACATCAATTAAACTATAAAAAAGCAGACATAGTTTTGTACATTACAATTATTGTTAGCTTGCTGGCAAAATGTTAAATGCTTTCTCATTTGTAAGTCACTTTGGGTAAAACTGTCTGCTGTGAATATGCAAAATGTTAAATGCAAATCCACTGTGTAAGAAGTTGTTCACCACATAAGATGGTTTTGGTGCACTCCCTGGTTATTTACATACTATCTATTGGCCATTAAACTGTTGTATCATGCCAAAGACGGCATTAAATCACTACTGTGCTGATGTATGACCACAGCACCCTCTCCTGTAATACAGCTATAATATAATGCGATTTGAACAATCAATGAACCTGACTTCTATTGTTTGGACACAAAACCATTGAGACATTTCTCAAGATATCTTTTTGTCTTTTACGTTTAAGTTAAAAATGCCAATGTAATGAACAGTTTTAAATGTATCTATGTTTGAATGAATACTGTTAAGCAGTCTATTTTACTACTGTATGTTTATTTAGGACTAGACAAGTTACTCAGATCTTTAATAATTGTTGAGTCTCTTTGCTATTGTTGTAAAGTGTATTGCCGTTTACAGTACCCTTGGTTGTCACTATATTTTTAAGGTTAAGAGCTCAACTTTGCCACATGAGCAATGGTCACCGTTGCATCATTACACTAAATAGCAGGATTTAAGATCATTTTGTTGATGCATATTTCTGCCCTAATAAATGCCCCTGTAACCAGACCATTAAAATATACTGTATGATGACCAAGGTCAACTACTGTAAAAAGTTATATGCACAATACTACTTTGCAATTAATCCAAAACTAACCAACTTATTGGTTCAGACGCAAGGTGTTGCTCTAATTCAGTCTGCTATTCAAGGCAGCTGTGAGAGAATGTGCACCGCCACACTTCAGAGCGCACGGCCCCACAGCCCCTGCCAAATAATTTCTCACAGCAAACAATTTATTGTTTTCTCGGAGCTCCATTCGACTTGAACGATCCTTGCGACTCCCTGAAGGAAACAGTCAAACCGAGGCAGGGAAGAGCATTTCATGAAGTGTGTCCCAATGACAGATGGCATTTTCACAAGCTCTGGCAAACCTGGCCCCTCTGCTGGAACACCAGCTAATTGCTGTGGTGGTGACCATCATAAGGAAAGTCGCAACTAACCTTTTGTCTGTCTGGAGTTTCAGAGTGAAAGCATAATTGTCAGGGAAAAAGGCACAGGGCACAAACTCAAAAGTTGCACTCAGAAAAGTTCGGCAGAAAGACAGAACTAGATTGCCTTATATTTGGGCAAACACATAAAATGCTACTGTGAAAAAGTCAGAAAAGTTTTAATATGTCACTTTCTCTTTTGTGAGAACATTAAAACACAAAAGTCAGGAACAATAAGAAAACAGGAGCTCATTAAGAAAAGCGTGAATAGTGATTACAGTTATAATATAGGTTAACTCTACCTTATGGGCTTTGATGCTTATCCACTGTGCAGTTTATCGTTAATACATTCAATATACAACATTTAAAAAGTAATATATACAATATATAAACTTCATTTGAAAACTGTGGTTAAATTGCAGAATAGTTCACCTAAAAATAAACAAATCATAGTTCACCATTTCACCCTCATGAACCATATGCATACATAGGTACTCTAAATAATAGGTTTGTGTAAGAAGGGGATTAATATTTCTAATAGATAGCAAATTTGAAACCAAAACAACTGCTAAATTGAAATTTGTGTGTGTTCATATCAAAATACCATATCACACAAATTGATTTTGAGTTTACTTTGGTTTTAATTTCACTAAATATGCTCGAAATAATATATTTTTTCTTTGGTGCTTTAACTTTTATATGTATATAAAGTATACAAAAGTGACTGATATTAGGTTTGTGTTCAACTAAAGAAAGAAAGAAAGTCATGTTCATTTGGGATGGTATGAGAATTATAATAATAATATGAGTAATATTTAACTATAAAATAATTTTAATGTCTGTCTAAACTATTCCTTTAAATTCATATAATGGTAATTCCAGCATTATGTATGTTACACTCAAAACTTGAAATATAAATGTGAAATATTAATACAGAATGTGTTCATCACCAATATATTAAAATCAAAAACTTTACATTTTCATAAAGCCCTGTTGATAGAGTCCAGACATCAAAAAATCTTGTCAAGTTGTCTATTCATTATTCTGAAAACTTTAATTGAAACTTTGAGTAAAACCTCACATGGGCATTTAAACCACTGAATATTGCCATCTGAGCTATCAGTGTTATGATCCCTGTCTGTGTCTCCCTTATCATCTTGTTTTGCTCCCTTTGCATTCATACTACATTTCCCATAGTGCTTTGCGAGACTCATTATCATCAATACATTCACCTGTGTCTTATTGTCCATGTGTATATATATATAGACCTGGCATTTGAGTAGTCTTTTGTCAGTTGTTGTTGATTGTGTTTGGCTGTCAATTCCTGATTAAACATTAATGGCGTTTTGTTTTCCTGCCTGCAGCTACCATTCATTACATCCAGTATGGTGAAAAGCTTTGGTAAGAATTTTTTTTTTTATGGTGCGTTTGCCATTTTTTGTGGAATTGTTCATATCTGTGGAAAATCTGGCTTTTATACAGCACAAAGATTGTGCGTTACCTCGGATATCTTTGCATCTCAACTACTAGGAGAACGCTGCATTTCATTACATGTACGTTGTATCACATGCTTGATATGTTGTTTACACACTCTTAAAGTGTTAAAAATTAACTGCGTTAGCATTATGCTTATCTATTTTACACAATGACCGTGTAAAACATTTACCAGGTCACGATAAAATAAAATTAATTTTCTTTTACAAACAAATGGTGATATGTACTTTTAATGATGGAATCTTTATAAAAAAAAAAAACTAAAAGAAGAATTTGACCATGCTGCAGAAAAATATGGACATGCTGTTTGCACTGGGCCTGTGCAGTGACTTTCTTTTCAACCCCCACTCCAGATGGATATCTACCTCAGGTAAGCAATGACGTTTATTTACGTTTACATTGTTGGTATAAGAGTTTATATTTTTATATAGCGAAAATAAGCTTCGTTTTAATCGGCAGGACTCATAGTTTGCTCATTTAACCTTTATTATGATTAGTCTTTTAATTAAATTGTGCCTGAAGCTGTGACGCATGCTTTGTGGATTGGCATAGTTTTTGCAAGGCTATTTGCAGGATCATCATTATTTAACAATTATTTTGCGGAAGGCTACAGCACTTCGGACTATGTATTAGTATGCGTGCTGCTTTTGAGAACTTTGAACATCTAACACTGTCCTTAACAGACATACAGCTTGAGGAAAAGGCCCAATGATCTTGAGAACACAAAGGCACTGTCTATCTCCTCAAGGAAATTACATTGTTAGTGACCTTGTAGAGAAACATTGATTTGAGTATATTTACAGCATGTTAAACAACTGGTCTTTTGCACTACTAAGTTATAAATGCTTTAAAAAAAAAACTTATATAACCATGTCTGCAACTTTCTTTTATTGAAAATAACTTTCAGCTATCCTTCTGGTAAAGAAAAGCTGGCACTAGCAAATTTGATTATACCTTTATTTCCATCAAGGATTACAGTCCCTTTTGGAAAAAATTTAAGCATGTTTTTCTGCCCTTCCACTTGATGTTGAAAATCTGACTTGAGCAGGTTTTTAATAATTTGAAGTAAGCAGGTGAATGCCTCTGGTCAAGGCTTGAACTGTGTGTGGCATTTCTTTGAAAATAACTTTCAAGTTCAAGTATTTCTCTAACATAACATGTTGGTGTGCTTCAGGACAAGCTGTGACATTTTTGGTAATTTACAAGTTTTAGACATTGTTCTATTTGACCGTGTTTAACAGAATGTATAATATGAAGTGCTTGTTTAACAAGTTTTATTGGTGTGCTGTTAAAAACGATTGAATGTATACCATATTTACATGTCCAATTAATTCCATTGTAAATGAGAACAAATAAAGGGTATGTGAACACCATTTGATAGTTGTTTGCTTTCATAAGTTTACAAATTATCTACTGTAAATTGTATCTAAGATTAGACACTGTTCATCAATAAGTTGTTAAATACTAAAGACTCGATGTTTAATAAGGCAACATTTCTGTGTTTTCTAATGCAGATTTGATTAAATTTAACTCCATGCGTGTTGTCCCTGAGCACACTCGGAACATGTTAATGTTTTCAACGTGTTTTAAAAGTGCAGAGACCTGTTAGTTCTTTAAATTTTCAAGTTTAGCTTGCACTCTAAACTTCAGAAAGCTTTGTCTTGTCTTTACAAGGTATGGAAGTGTGACTGAAAGTTACCTGGAAATTGTCAATATAATAAAGCAAATGCAATTCTGAACACGCTGTCTGATGTTGGTTTTTGGTAGAATGAATGAGCAGGTTGCCGGATGGTCTGTGATGACTCTGGCTGAGAGGATAATCACTGATGTGGCCCGTCTCTCCCTCCACGCTAGAGTGTTTACATCTTCGTCCTAATGGAACACACATGGTTTAGCACATTGTTTAGCCAACAGTTTATTATAATTGAAGTCGAGGAGCATTGCCATATGGTGTGTGACGGACACTTGAAAAACTGTTACCTGTAAACGTGTTTGGACTTGTGTGTGAAATGCACGTTAATAATATTTGCATAAGTTTTATAATTGTACTGTACATATTTCCTGATCTATCCATTTATTCTGCTTTTAGGCCTCTTTTATTTCTTTGAACCTGATGCTATGCGAAAACAACTATTTTGCAAGGTAGCAGTTTCATATGAATATCATTTTTTGTGATGTGAACTGCCAAAAGCATACAGTTATTTCAAAATGCAAGAATGGAGTCCCACAGCAAAATCTCTTAAAATTGCTTTTTCTTAACCTGTATGGTTCCAAGTACATTTAACATCTTTCTGTTGCATAAGAAGTTCCTCGTAATGGACAAATTCGAACTATGAAAGTCTTGTACTTGTTAAAACGAAGTTATACGAATTAACCATCTCATTAAATAGTTACGAATTGTCATGAGATTGTACTTGTTCTGTAATGTAAAATGGCGTCTTTTGCCTGGCTGAAATTTTCCCTTTGTTTTGTTGGTAAAAGATGGCTTTGTTATAAGTAAAGAAATATAAAAAAGCTTGCGCCTTTTTCAGTATTTCATAATGTTTCTACTGAGCACAACGCACAAACAGGAAAGGGTGAGCACAAAATTGATTTAACATTTATAGACCTTTCCTAAGCTTTTTATTTTGCTTTCCTTTACCAGTTCTCTCTAAAGCCTCTGCAAAACCCTGTGAAGCAACAAGAGAAAGACGTTTTATTAGCTGTTTGTATGCCGAGAGCTTTCACAAGCAAACATATATGAACAGAAGAGCTGTTGTTCTGCTGCTTTTGTTAACGGTCTGCTGCCCTCAATCACCTAAGGGCAGCTCTTAAGCGCCTCTCTATTGTGGATGCTCTTCTTCACAGCTGTGAAATTATGGGTGTGCAAGATTAAAATCATGACAGATCTATCATGCTGAAATCATTTTGTCCAACGTGATATTTAGTAACATCTTGTTTGGCTTTTGAGTGGGCAGATAGTGACCCAGAGGTCACACATATGATGTCATCATTATTGCATCCCTCCATCTATAAGAGATGCTTTGGCATGTTGTTGTTAAAGAGACATCACTGGGCTGTTTTCACACAAATGCTTTGTATTAAAAGAAAACAAATTGGAAGCTTTTGTAGAATTGTAGACACGGAGAATAAATGTGTGACAACACTTTAGATAAGACCGAACCTATGTGCTTGTATCCAGCTGTTGAGTGGACGGTGATCTGTTTAAGGCGTAAATTACATTGACAAAGTGAAAATTAGAAAAAACTGACAACGATTCACTGTTTTATGTTTTGTAAAATATAGGCATAATCATTTCCAAATCCATTTGCTTCCTGACATAGTTTGTTGGTTTGGAATTCTTTATACCTTTAACATCTGATAAAATTGTTCAAGACCGATGTATGACCGCATCGGTTGAAAATAATTAAAAGACGCTTATACATATCAGCAATTCACTTTTACTAGCATGAACTACACGTTCCCAGCATCTCTCACCACACCATAGGCTTCCATCTGTGTGGAAGAAGATCCCAGGGGGTTTTGAGGGGACATTCGGTGTCAAACTGCAGCATTGAAATGAGAAATGGAAGAACAAGCTCATAAATGGTTGTGCTGACCTTTTCACATCCATACACAAGCGGGTACAAACCAGCAACAGCTCGAGCATCAATTGATCTCATGCAGTCAATTTTCCATGTAAACAACACATAATAAACCCTTAAATATGTACCAAAGGACAGGAATCAATGTTACGTCTCAAAATTAGCAACATGCTGTTATTTCTTGCAATAAATCCATGATGCAGTTGTTGTGTGTTGGTCTCTCTATCCAATGTGTTGAGTTGTAATTATCCGTACTTGAGTATTTAGTCCTTTCCAGACATTCGTAATGACAAAGAAATCAAAATAATCAGTATTGCAGCGTCGACGTCTAATGGCGGTGGACATTTAATCTAACTGATTACTGCAGAAACAAAAGTGTTGACTGTTGTGGGAAAGTTTAATGACTGTTTGTGTGTTTATCCAAATCTTCTAATTTCCAGCGCTAAGAGTGATATTTAAATGGAAATGCGTATCAAAAAAATCAAACCTAATTAGTCCCTGCCAAAGGCAAATTTAAATGAGACCTACCACAGCTTTGCCTATTAAAGAGTCATCATGACCCATTTCCTACCTCAGAGGTGGTGGCGGCCAGCATGACAGCGTGAATCAGTCGAACATAAAGATCCACGCTTGATCGATGGAACCATCAGATACACTAACGGTAAAGTTGGTCGGCGAACACCTTTGCTCTCCTTTTGTCATGTAGACCATAATGCCATGCTTTGTTTTCTGCTAATTGGCTCTCCCCAGTATATAAATCATTGAAAAAATCCCTAGCTGCAAGACTTATTTCTTCCGAGTGCAGACTAAATCTAGTGGAGGAGTAGAAAGTATTCTCATTAATAAGGCAGTGGCTAAGAAACTCCTGTGCCCGGGTGTTGACCAAGATTTTTATGACCTAGACATTCTGATGTGTGGAGACCAGTTGGGAGTCTGTAGAAGGTGAAATGGGGAGCGTTTCAGACTCCGACCATCAAATATTGACCAAATAATAATCAAAGTGGTGTGATATCCAAGAACATATTGCAGCCATTGCAAGGTTGTCCGTGTGAATGTGTGTGTGTGTGTGTGAGAGAGCTGGCTTTGCAGAGTTGGTATTTAAAATGATGTTTTAGTCTTCACAAAATGAATCTGTATTCACAACACAGAATAACCAAATAGTCTAATTATTATAGTTGAGGTTTGTTCTCATCTTGAATATGATAGTTAATGGTGCTTGCAAAGGCAAGCTTTTCTTTTGCTTTTTGCACACTTTGATATTGTTTTTCCACCCAAGACTTTAGCTTGTAGTGAAAGACACCTCAAACTAAGTGACTTATTTAGAGGTATGTTATTACTTTTATTTTGTAATCTTGCAAATATAGAAATCATGCCAAAACTGCCAGTCCAATTCAGATATTATGGTGATGTGTTTGGCACAAACATCATTCGTATTTTCTTTAAAATGTCCAGTTATCTGTCGCATTTCAAAGTTTTGTCAGTTCAAATAAAATGTATGGTTTTCAATCTGCAGCTTCAATCTGCAGCCCCTGTGTCTCAGGGGAAGAATATGCGCTGATATTTTTATAGGGTCGGACAGCTACTTGCAACTTATGACAGCTTATTTGATGATGTTGATGGGTTTTAAAAACTAGAATAACTTTGTTATACATAGCACTGTTGCTCTGACCAATAAGATCCTGCGGCTTTTTCAGTCTGATATCATGAGAATTTATATTACGAGCTAATTTGTGTAAATTCATAGAATGTGAGTCATAATTTTCAAGCGTGAAAAGGCAAGAAAAGGCCCAAACTGTCACTGGCGCAAAGGCAGATCATATTAAAACATGAATGAAATCAAACACGTTGATAGGAATTAGCCTCTGCACAAAATAGTTATGAATATGAATACGTCCCAAAATTAAAATGCATCATTTTCCAATCTTGCATAAAAAAGATTCAGTATCTACAGATGTCTGGGAGAAGCCCCAGATATCCACTGACCCTAGAACTGCCCCAGTTCTTCAGGGAATGCACATACACTAAAAAATAGTCTTTTATGATAAGTGTACTGCTCTGAATAAAGATTTACTCAAACGAAAACATTCCCAGTTGTTTGCAGTGCAAACCAAATAAAATGTTTATATACCGTACCAGTGCCAGGAATAAATAAGTTACTCTCTCTGTGCCTTTTAGAGAACAAATATTGTACATTGACCTAACCAGCACACTTACTGTGTGTCAGAAAAGGATGGATCTAGTCAATGAATTCTCATTTTTCAGCCAGATAATGGCCAGCCCCGCCGCTTTAGCCTGCTTTCAGGAGGAGAGAGTACTGAGCCAAGCTTGGCCTGTATTTCTCATTCTTGACAGTTTCTTAGCAAGACTCTTTCTTTCTTTCTGTCAGATGTTGCAAAGAAATCCACATCCCCAATATATGTCCGGCTTATTAAGTATAGCAAAGCTGTGACACCAGTTCTTTATAAACACAAAATGAAAGCAATTAGTTCAGTTTAAACACAACAGGTTTTAATCCAAAACCCTTCTCAGTAGTGATAACTGTCACTTCACATATTGACAAAAATGCAAAATCGGAAGAACGTTTTTTTAAAAATAATTTTATCACATTTTTTCTTGAGTCTTATATCTTAAGTTCAATATATAGTTGTTCATGATTAGATTAGAATTTAACTGTAAAATAACCTGTGGAGCGGTGAACAGGTTAATTAAAAGCAAGTAACACCTTATTTATGCAACACCATAAAAAGTATTTACAGAATGCTTCAAAAAAAAAGTCAAATGCAAAACGTAAGTAAAAGAGAAGTAAGAGAAATGTATTTCTGAGTTGTAAAAGTTCTGCATTAGTGGTGCAAAGATCATGGGTTCGAATCCCAGGAAACACAAATACTGATATGTAAATGTATAACCTAAATGCACTGTAAATCACTTTGGATGCAAGTGTCTACAAAATGTGTGAATGTGAGAAATGTCCCTCTTAACATATTTTGGTATATGTTGGGCACTTTGGGATAGATTATTAAAAGTGCTAAGTGAGTAAACTGCTTGTATGTGCCGTGTGGGAGAGCGTTCCACAGCTTTTTCAGATGTGTTGGTTGGTTCAGTATTACCAGAGAAGGTTTCAGATAAATCATTTGTGTAATTTAATGGAGTATGTATTTAAAATAAAATTGATAAAAAGACTCAATCAGTGGTAGCCAGTAAAGACAAATTCCATAAAAGTGTAGTTTAATTAATGTAGCATTTGTGGAGCTGTTTGTGAACTCCTTGTAAAAGTTTTTTAGGTAAACCAGCCAAAACCATACTTCAAAAGTTGAACCCTATGATATAACAAATGCATACATTTCTCACCGTTAGCAGATAACAAAATATCCAAATACTAGACACGGATACAAAATGTGCCATTTGCTGATATGTTTTTGTTTTTTAACAAAATACCTGTTTCCTAAATTCTCGATGTGATTATTGGGCTATGGGGATAAGGAGTCGAGATATGGCATATTTTAATTTGTCTATGTGTCATTTTTGATAAAGAATATCTACAAAGTCTAAGGTAGGTCAATGATTTGTGGGCAGCTGGTGCAAGCAGGTAAAATATACGATGGAGTTGAGCACCATCTGAATACTGATGAAAGGAGATGTTGTATCATTTAATTGCACCAGATAATGACGGCATATACGAGTTAAATAATATAGACAATCCAGAATTGAACCTTAGGGGTTCTACACGACTTCACGTGGCGTCTAAAGTTGTGTGTACAGAGTGTAACAAAGTTGTCCCCTTTGCTTAAGTCATTATAAGACTGGTAGTCAACACATTGGTTGTTGTTATTATTATTGTTATTATTATTATTATTATTATTATTATTATTATTATTATTATTATTATTATTATTATTATTATTATTATTATTATTATTATTATTATTTTATTTTAAAAGTGCAACATATGTCATAATTTCCCAACTTTAAATTTTCAATCATTTATTTTGCTTAAAAACTTTGACTTTCTGTGTGTATAGTTACAGTAACAATAGTTGACAGTTCTTCTGCGGAGGCTTAAAATGCCATCCTAAAAATAACATAACATCCTTGTTATGGGATATATTACAAATTATTGCATTTCCAACTTGTAAGAAATGACACAAAATATTACTGTAAAATGTTCCCCTTTCACAACATCTCTCGTCCCTGTGATAAGCACTTGTCCCTTTAAAAATTCAGTGTGAAATGAATGGAGGGCTGTTGCTTCGTTTGAAGACAAACACTTATGATCCATCTCTGTCAGAATGTCTGAAACTAAATTACAGTGAAGAGCAAAAATAATAATTAGACTCTGGTTTAATTACTGTATACAAACACATTTCCATCCACCGTAAGGAATAGCTGTTTGATTTTACTATAAGACGCTTATAAGACATTTTTTTGCATTTGTTAAATATAATCCACTTATAGACTATGTGGATTTAAAAGCTTATCCACTGTTAACAAGGGAGATTTCTATTAATACTTGCACAAAGTGAATAATTAAATGCATATATTTTGTCTTTAACCTATGCAAACTTTAGACAATGTTTTACATTGCCTGATATATTAATAATTAGGATATATTTTAGAAAAACATGTTGTGCATCACATGTTAGGTTTACCCTTTAACAAATGGCTAATTTCTTGTTCACGCTCTCAAACATTTGGGCATGATATTTCAACCACAAAGTTTTAATTTCAAACCAAGTTTCTCCTGATGGATTGAGGCTGTGGCAATGCTCAAGTTAAACCTGTCTGTCATTCCAAAGGAGAGTGAACGTGATACTTTTTAATCAGTTCTCATTTGTACAATGAACTCTAAATGGCCCTTTAGCCAAGATTATTGCAAATGCATTAAACTTTGACACCAATAATGAGGCCTTCTGAGAAATGTGAAGAGTTGAGAGAACATATGTTGTGTAATTCCAGCAGTGAAAGCCGTCAGGACCTGAACATGCAGTCCTTGACATAATACAGGTCTCTGAAGAGGGGTCATTTAAAACGTTGGAGCACTGAACAGAATGCAATTAAATAAGTTTTTCAAGTGATCATATCCCCCAGCTGGAGAAGAGGTTGCGTTGATTGTTCTCTGTATTGCACAGCATGTGTGACATGTTCACTTACTTCCATTTCTATTAACCTTATACCGATTCATAAAGTTTTTGAATATATAGTTAAAGGTTAAATGGAACCTCATACACTGTACATATTACAGAACAAAGTGCATAAAACATGATCTAAAAACATTAAAACTTTGGAATAACTTTGCTCTGAAAAGCTTTGCCACTATATATATTTCCAGAGGCCTGCAGAAAATCCTGCTAAATACTGCGATTACTATTTACAATTGTAAATATTGTCTAAATGAACAATTAAAACTGTTTTTGTACAAGTTACAATAGGATTTAGTGATCTCTAATGATACAGGAGCCTAATCTGACAGAATTTGTTTTATAATGCAGGGGATTTCTCTGTCGCTTTCAAAACCATACAAAAGTCTATTTAAATTGAATCGCAGGAGATCTGTTAAAGGAACAATTCCTCCTCTTAACACGCATACAAGTTCAAAGGAGTGTTAAAAATGTCAGATGTCAGAACATATCCTTGTTTTAAAAGAAGCAGAAAATCATTTAACGTTTGACAGATGGAAAGTGGGTGTAAGCGCATTCAAGGTACAAATCTGTGACATGTTTTTCCAGAAATTAAATACTTAAAACTGCCATTGCAAGTGTCACGCATGAGTTCATCCTCAGATTGCCAGCCTCATCCTCCTCTGTATAAGCTCTCACCCGGAAGCACTTCAGAGTGCACTGTAGCACATACCCAAATATACCTCTTAGATACGGCAGTTAATATTTTAAGGAGTTAATAGTTTGTCAGTCAGTGGAGACTTCGCAATTATGCATGACCAGTCAGTGGGGATGATTAAAACCAGTTAGAGAGTTCGAAGACAAGGGAATTAACTAAAAGTCTTTAATTACACTTCATGGACATTAATCATGCCAAGAGATGAGCCTCATTTCCTAGGCGTTTTAATCTTCTTCACGGTGTGACTATGAGAAGTCTGTCCAGAGAGAGCCCTGGCTGCACTTTAAAAGGATGAAAAAGCAACTGCAACTGTATTAGCTACCTAATTCTTTGCTCCATCAAGCTCTTTTCTTTAAAATAAAAAAAGTTTTATTTAATACATGCATGTTTATCATCAAACGTAGCCCATCCCCATATCATCCCCATAGCCCATATCAGAAATTGATTGGCTAACTATTTTTTATTTGTTTATCAGGAGAAAACAGTTCCTGTATACGTTGTGTGGATGCATAAATGTTAAACAAATCTTATCTCTGGCCGTTTACACGCACTACTGTGCTGAAAGAAGATATACATTTATTTCCTTATATTCACTAACTCCTAATTGCAGTTGGCAAACATATATTGGAGACCATTAATATGCCTGTCCCGGTTGCTCACAAAATATTACTTCCCTAACAGACTTTGACACTCCAGAATCTTGAGCTTTATTTCAGGTGTTATTAACTCATCTGCTGCAAACCTCAGTGGACTAATTCTCTTTAAGGATGACAAAAAGCGCTCCCAATTCGATTACAGAAAAAAGTACAGGCGCAAAGATGAATTCAGCCGCTTAAACGTAAACAAATCATACAGTGATATTGGCAAAACTTCATTTTTAAATTTTATTTAAATTTTAAAACCTTTTCTAAGAAAGATGGTTTTTCATCAGTTCTTCTTGATTTGTTCGTCTTGGTCTGGCCACATTTACACTGTGCCAGTCATTTTGAATACAGTCATTTGAATCTCATTGGTGTGCTGGGGATTTTTGAAGTGCTAGAAGATGAAATTAAATTCCAAGGTCACCTGAATGGAGAAACCCTGTCATCTCCTCTCCCGTTCACATTGCTTGCTCTTATTCGCACCGACAATTAATGCTTCACATAAAATCCATTTGCATGACTTCATGCTAAACAATTATAGGGCTTCTAAATTATTACAACTATGCGTAAATATAGAGCTGGTGTTGTGGAGCATTTGAATTAAAAGGTTCTTCGTGCAGTTTGTGATGTGTTAATGAGATGGTAGCTTCTGACTCTGTGGTTCTGATGACTTTTTTGTACCTTTCATCTGCGTGACAGAATCTGCTTGCCCTTAGATCTTCACAGCTTTCGCTATGCTGCTCAGACCAGACCGGTAGCTCATGATGAGAAACACCTTATACTTTTGCACGATGCATTTCTTCATTAGTGTCACGCTAACTGCGTAGCCCTGTAGGAAATGACTTTTAAGAGCAGAGAGTGGAAATTGCATACAGTATTAGACATGTTTTGCATGTATTATGCAAATTGTTCTCATTTCAAATAAACCAGATCCTCAATCATTAGAATGAAGGAACAAACAAATGTATGTATACATGCATATTTATTTTGTTTGCATCTTTTCTATGCATTTATGATAGGGAAATAAAGTGGGTGTTCTTCCTGAGGAACGGTGACCGTTAACAAAATAGGTTGTGATGCACTGTCTAGGAATTGTGTTCAGTTATTAGTAAATGGGACCCAGTGACCCTCTGCAGCACAGAAATGTTTAGCATTTCTTGTTGTTCTTCTTGTTTAGAGTTTGGGTGGAAAAAAAAGACTGTGCTAGGTGCTAGTCTGTTAGGTTTCTGGAACAGAGGTTAACCTGGTAACTGTCACAGCAGAAATGTTTACACATAAAAATGCACATCTGAGCTACATTTAAAAAATATATATATTTTCAGATATAATATTTTTGTAAACATTAAGTCTTCCAAAAAAAATTCATTTTAGGTATTTTTACAAATTACAGTAACATAATTTTTTTATTATTATTATGTTTATTGTTATGAAAATTGGCCAATTATTTAATCTAGAGTCTTATACCTTTCAATTTTTTGTTTGTCATGATTGGACTAAAATTCAACTATGAAATATTAAAGTGGATAGGGAAATAACATGGGTGTTCTTCCTGAGGAACGGTGACAGTTAGCAGGTTAAGTTTCCTTCAATCTGTCCAGTCTGGTCAAGTACTGATCTGACCACTGTGCTCCAACTTGGTTGAGCATAAGTGAGCTATGCCAAGATTATGGGTTTGATTGAAATTTATACCTTTAATTTACATTTTAAGCCAAATTGTATAAGTGTCCAAATCCACAAAGATAAATGATTAAGAAATGCATATGCATGTGTACAGACATATTTTGTAGCAGCTGTGGACCATGCTAATTACACACAAGTTGTGGATTGTGTGGCATCTTCAGCATTATACCGGTTCCTAAAGAAGTAGTGGGATGCACCTAAAAATAAGATTTAGCTCTCCTAAACTCCTAAAGTATAAAGGTGCCAGTTTAATGTCTTTCAAATACAATTTCACAGTTGATTTAGAGCAAGACTACAGCTTCAGACAGATGGGTAAATGGTATAGGTGGGAGTCATTTCACCCAGAGAGATTTCCTGAGATTTCTCTCAACCACTCTCCACAAAGGCTGATATGGTTCTCATCCGCAATGTCTCAAGTCAACTTCACACTGCCTTAACAGGGAACTCCAGAATCAACCAACAGTATCAAAGTGAAATTACAATCTTGCCACCATAATCTCTTTAAGATGAAGCCACTCCAGTGCTGTACGCACAGCATCATAGGTTCCCACTGCAAAGGAAGATTAGTTAGAGATTTGTGGCTTTCTAAGAAGAAAAATGCATATTTTGATATGTTTCTAGAGGATGCTGTTTGAAAAAAAGAAAAGATTTAAAAAAACAAACATAATCTTTGATTAACCTGTTAACTGTCACCGTTCCTGAGGAAGAACACCTGTGCTATTTCCCTAATATTTCATAGTTTAATTTTAGTCTAATCATGACAAACTATAAATTGATTAGAAGGTATAAGACTCAAGATGTTGAGTGATAACTGGCCGATTTTCATAACAATAAACCATAATAAAAATAAAAAAATAAAAATGTTAATGTTCTGTCATTTTTAAAAATACCTAAAATGAATTTTTTTTTTTAAGACTTGATGTTTAAAAAATTATATCTTAAAATATTTTAAAAAGTAGCTCAGATGTGCCTTTTATGTGTATACTCAATTTCTGCTGTGACAGTTATCAGGTTAATAAATCGGTGCTAAAGCTAGACGTTACAAATTAAGTTTTTCATGTAATTTTGGGAGAAGCATGAGCATTGTTTGGTCCTGTCTATTATTACATAATAAATCATCTGAGCATTCCTCTAAACTCCACCCATTTCATTTTTGATTTTTATCTCCAATATTATCCAAATTTTCAAGTTATCATTGTGTCAGATAAAACCACTCAGTATTTTAATTTTATGTTCTTTGCCATGTTTTTAATTGTACTCTGTCTCTTTTAATAGTCTACCAAAATTCCACTAATTTGGGCACAATGGTCACTTAGCGTGCCAGTTGATTAATTTTGAAAATATGGGCTTGTGTACATGGCATTTCAGAGAGTAGTACTCTGCCAATTCTGGATCTTTCTTGTTTGTCAATATCTGCAACACGGGAGCAAGGCATTTTGGATAACCACAATGGGAAGTTAGCAATTAGTGAATGATCCAAATGTCTTACGCCAAAGCCCAGGACCGCTCCTTGGGACCATATGCTTCCCAGCCCAAGAAATACATCTGTCCACCACTGCATCAGGAACCCAGAACGGTACAAACCAGTAATCCCAAAATGCTCTTAATGTCCAAAGGCAGAGATGATCCAAGCAAGACCATATGGCACGGACAGATAGGCCTGCTCGCAATATCCATGAACTGTGATAAACACTGCTTTCCGTTTTTCTCTTTTCATGATTTAAATAAAGTCTCACAAGCTCTATAATCCTGCATAAAATAAAAAACTTGTATGCACATGCTCATACTGTGTATATATATACAGCAATGTAAATTGAAAATGTAATATTAATACAGACAAAAGAGCTACAGTTAAGGTGTCAAAGTGACAAGAGGACCAACTGTGCTTTTGACTTCAATTGCATTCATCCTAATAATCTACAGAGTTATCCAGTCTTCACTTTGCCATATTCAGTGCTTCTCTTTAACATTTGAGTCCAAATTCCTAGTGTGGTTACACTTACACATTTCAACACGCATTCCCTTGTTTCCACTGCCGAAGGCTTAAAAATAATTACCAGAAACCCACTGAGAACTTGAAGAATAGGCTATACGGTAATTGTCTTGAGCTCACTATTGCGTAGCCGATGAAGACAGCCAACTAATTGCAGAATAATCACAGTAGGGTGGTCCCATGTGGATGAGAAATTGTAAAGAGAATTAAACAGGGTTAGGAAACATTCAATAGAAAGAAGCCATTCAGGAAGATGGATCTGTGGTTGTTGCTTTCTAGGACTAAAATCTGTTAATAGATGGATGCAAGCCACATAATTGGAACAGCTCATCTTTTTAGCTTTTGAATTTCTGTTGTGATTACCTTTATGTTTGGGGTCTTGGTGACCTCTAACAGGGTTTTCAAAATGAACTTGTTATTTGAAATTTTTTTAATATGGCTCTCACCCCTAATGGAAACTCAGTACGCAGGCATTACTGAAGCTTAAAACTGGCTCAGTGTGACCTCAGACAACTACTTTGTTTAAAGATACTTTTAAACAAATCCAAAGAGACAAATGGCATTAGCGTAGAAAAAACATATCTACAGATTTAAAAAATCTATGCATGTTGATATTCATTTCATTTATTCATGTTTTGTACCTGGGGTCTCTGAGATCTCACACAGAAGTAATGTAACATTTTTGTGGGGACAATTGAAGCGTGTAATGAACTAATTTTGTTTCTAATTAGTTTTCAGAAGATCGGGTGTGCTAACCTGATACCTCTGTGTTAACCGTTTTATTTTTGGGTGATTTAAAGGGACCTTGGGGTCTCTCTGCCCAAAAACCGAACATGAGGGTCGTCACTTTACACCTATGCAGCTAGCAGTCATTAGTAGTACCAATTAGAACCTGTCATTGGTGTGTGATTTATCATGGTGTATAACCTCCAAGCAAACAGCAGAATCCTTTAAGATATTCAGAAAACAAAAACATCTTTAACAAATCATTGCTGCTGTTGTGCATTTAGTGTCATAGTAGTCATCATCATGCTAAATAAAAAGATAAAAATAAAAATAAATATTATACAGGAGAAAATGTTGAAAATATTTTTGGTTGTTTTTCCTCTTCAAACTTCAGAATGGAACTATTCCCATAACATTGTAAAAGCGCTCTCTTCCAAAGTTTATGAAATTTGCCATCGGCCTTTTTCAACCTAACAGCACCACGAGGGGAATACATTACATGTGAAGGATGTTTTACAGCAGGGGTTCACAACCTTTTTCCTCAGCTGAACCCATATGCTTTACATAAGCTCCTGTTGAGATTTTAAGTAATGTTAATTTTGTATATGAATTTCACTAACTTGCAGAAAAACTAAATTAAAAATATACAATATTTAAAAACTATTTTTTGGAATTTGGTATTGATTTTTATAACCATCTTTACATAGTAAAAGGAGCAAAAAAAAAAACACATTCACAGTCTTTTAATGTCACATACAGTCAGCTGAAAAGTTTTATTAATACAGGTATTACAGACTCAAGAAATACTAAATCATACTTTTGAGGGAACATAACAGATCATTTTTGGCATCTTCGCAACAAAAAAATAATTTATTATTATAAAAATGCTGTATTATTATGATTGGTGTGCATGTTTTAACCTGTTCCTTAAGTTATTTCATCACTTAAATTCTAATCTAACCATGACAAACTATATATGGATGGAGAGGTCTAAGACTCAAAAATAAATATTTGATACACTTTCATACAGTAAACAAAAACAAAAAATAATAAGAAAATTATTTAAAAAAAATCTAAAAACTTTTGAAAAAGATTAAAAATACAATTATTGCATTTTCATGTGTATGCTCAATATGTGCAGTGACAGTTATCAGGTTAAACAAGGACAATGGTAAAGAAATACAGAAGAAAAATAAAAGATAAGGGCATGGATAAAAACATTTTACAGTCCTGTAACAAAAGATTTTTTTAAAGAAAGTTCTTTCAAATAAAAATAAACCCCTGGGACATAAGGCTTGTAGTTGAAGAAACACTCGAATGGGAGCAAGAGTAACTGACGATGACAAGACTAAATCAATAGTATAAAGACATTGAAAAGCAAACGTGTGGTAACAGTGGCCTCTGACACATGCCAGGAGTCGTACTTTTTTTCTTCTCTGCTGCTATCTATTTTGAGAAATTACACACTCTTATGCCATAACCAGCTAGCAGCATAAAGACTCTTCTGAATGTGTCTCTGTGGTTGGTTCCAGGGCATGCTGGGATAGTTCTGAACTAACACCATGGGGGATGGTTGGATGGTGGAGGTCAGCTTGTAAACCCACCAGAGCGATGAGGCAGAAATGTAAGTGTTGCTTTGATGTCCCACCAGGAAAACATTTGAGTGCCTAATAATTGTGAATTTTTATTTATTTAAAATGAAAATATCATGCTTATCTTGAAAGTGTGTATGGGCTTACACATCATAAACAGCAATGCAAGATATGCTTCATCAGTAATGGCTTTTACTTTAGAGATAAAGGTAAAGTATTTCAGAGTTTTGTAGCTTGCTGTACAAAGATTTTAGACAGGAAATTTGAAAATATTCACTGCTTATGAAAAACACTGCACTGTAAAATCCCTTTCACAACAATTCTGTTATGTTCAGCACGAACATTCAAGCCAGATTTTGAATAGAAATGAATTTCCATGCAGCTATTCACACATTCACCCACAACAAACCAAGTTTTTCTTCTCTGAATGCATACCCATTTTAGTTCTTTGTCAGGTGACAAAAGACCACCAAACAACAAGACAATACTGTAAATGGACTTGGATGTTTTTTTAGTGTTTGAACAGGGTTTGAGAGATTTGAGTCCCACGAATTTCATGGTTGAGTCATTGTGTTTCTGCAATTGTTTCTCTGATGCTTTTAGGGAATATTCAGACTTTGAGGCCAGTGGCCTTGTTCCCTGACAGGCAAGTGCTTTGAAGGGCTCTTGATGTGGCTGAATCATGCTTCATAATCCATTCTCAACTACTAAACTCCATTGCTTTTTCAAAGTGGTTGCTGGTCTTTCACAAGGCCTTTGCAAGTCTTCTTCTGCCCCTTTTTTGATTGGTCAGTTTGAGTCTGAGCATCAGGATAAATGTCCAACAGACAGACATGAAACTGAGCCTCCCGTCTTCTGCTTTAGTCTGTCACTGTAGCTAGCTACATTTTACTCTACTTCTTGCTTACTCTTTGGTAGACATCTACTGTTATTGCATGTTACATGCTTTATATTTAATTAGCGAAACATAAAATCAGTCTCTGGAATACTCCATTATGATTGGTCAGTTGGACCATCCACCAGTCGGATATTCCTCAATAACAACTGCACAATTTTGGGGATTAAGAGATATTAAAACTTTCAACTGAGCATCTTTCCTGGAGCTACTTAAATGCTTCACATTATTATAAGTATAATAGCTACAAATATTTTACAGCAAATCATTATTCTGTATCCATTTGCATAGGTATCAAGTAGTTATGAAACGTGTGAGAATGTACAGTCGGCTAGTCTGCTTCTCCAAACACATGAATATTGTTTTGTACTTTATTTGTAATTTTTTTCCACTTCATTTGCTTCGTCTTCACTCTCTATGGAATAGTCTTTTAAAATTTTACAGCTGACTTTTACATTCACAGTCTGACTAATGATCCTTTCACATCTGTAGGCTTTTTTAATGCGTAAAATGCGATTAAGGTTATTTGTGTAAGAAAATAGCATCCTTTATAATTACCACAACTGTTCATGTGTGAAAGACTAGTCCTTATGCAACACCCGTTGAATACTTACGTAAAGATGATTATTAGTGTTTTCTTTAAATAAATTACATATAATGAATGCCTAAACTAACAAAAACAAAACATCTGACATAAAACATCACACTATGTTTGTTTTGATTTTTAAGTGCAGTAAAACTAAACTTATATGGATAGATTTAACAAACTGTTAAAAGGTGCTTTTTCAAGGCACTAGTGTGTGTGGATGGATACAGACTGAATGACAGGATAAAGAACTGTTTAGTAACTGTGACAGACAGTCTAAAAGTGTGCTAGATGTACAGCCGGTTTAGAACACTTCAAAAGTGTTGCCATTATTCACATCACCGTCCTGCCAGACTAGGATCATTGCTCATAGTGCACCACACGGATGTCAGAGCTGATCTGTAGGAGTCCATCAAAGTGAACGGCGAACATCTCCATGCTTTCTGATCAGAGAAACAAGCCTGACAAGGGACATCCCCTCATCTGAACAGAGAGGATGATGTTTAAGTGTAAAAACGGCGATTTTTCTTTTTTTATACTGAATATAGAAAAGATGAAGTCATTTGGAGGAGAATTGTATGTCAGCATATTCGTTATGACAAGTGGAACAACACAAAAAAGACACAAATAACCTGTATTATACAATAATGCCGATACTTCACCAGCAATTATATGCTACGTTACATCTAAGGACATGACAATTTGCTTTGGGTTTTTTTGTACATCCACGCATCAAGTCTGAACGTGTGCTGGCCTGTTTATTTATTACTCTTTCTAAGTAAATTGGTTGCGGTGCAGACTGATTAACATCAGGTGTCATTAATAAACATCCGTGATGAAAGGTTTGTCGTGATTGGTCAGTTGGCACATGAGGAGCTGTATAAATGCCCAGCAGACAGCGTTATGCTCTTAATGTTAAGTTTGGTAAAAAACAGACTTTATGGAATGTAGACAGACATTTTGGAATAAAAACAGACTTTATGGAATGTAGACAGACATTTTGGAATAAAAATGAGTAGACAGACTTTTGGAATAAAAACAGACTTTATGGAATGTAGACAGACATTTTGGAATAAAAACAGACTTTATGGAATGTAGACAGACATTTTGGAATAAAAACAGACTTTATGGAATGTAGACAGACATTTTGGAATAAAAACAGACTTTATGGAATGTAGACAGACATTTTGGAATGTTGGAATGTTTTTGGAATAAAAACAGACTTTATGGAATGTAGACAGACATTTTGGAATAAAAACAGACTTTATGAATGTAGACAGACATTTTGGAATAAAACAGACTTTATGGAATGTAGACAGACATTTTGGATGGGAATGTAGACAGACATTTTGGAATAAAAACAGACTTTATGGAATGTAGACAGACATTTTGGAATAAAAACAGACTTTTGGAATTAAAACATTTTGGAATAAAAAACAGACTTTATGGAATGTAGAAGACATTTTGGAATAAAAAAAGACTTTATGGAATGTAGATTTTGAATCAAAACAGACTTTATGGAATGTAAATTTTGGAATAAAAACAGACTTGGAATGTAGACAGACATTTTGGAATAAAACCAGACTTATGGAATGTAGACAGACATTTTGGAATAAAAACAGACTTTATGGAATGTAGACAGACATTTTGGAATAAAAAACAGACTTTATGGAATCCAGATAAACATTTTGGAATTAAAAGAGACTTTATGGAATGTAGAAAGAAATTGAATGAATCACAGATTAAATTAAATATAGATTGGATAAGGTGTTAATCATTTAATAATCATTTAATACTATTAAAAAAAAAACAAGAAAGAATCTTGCAGTGATTCCTTTATAGATGAATAAATTTACAATATAACATGACAATATGAAATACAATATTATCCAATCAAAGTCTGGGATCAGAAGAATCTATTTTAGAATTTGGAATGTGCTAATAAATATTACAATTAATTGTTGTCGATATCAAAGATTATTAATTACATATAACCCAAGCAAAAAGTAAATAAATAATGATCACTAGTGGAATATTTTTAACTTTTTAAGGTAATGACATCCCATAATGATGTAATGACATCAGACATGAGGTCATTGTGTAATTGATTAAAGTGTTAGGTGATTCAATAAATCATGCAGAAGAAATCACAATGATTTTAATAAATTATTATGTTGTATTATGTAAAAATCACCAATATACTTCGAAGAGGTTTATTTGTAGCTTGATGAAATCACCTGTGAGCTCATCAACCTACTCATCAATGAACTAATCGATGCGTTCACTGGGGAGGTCTTTGGTGAGGTAATCAACAAAGTCACTGAAAGATGATCGATACATTCTTAATAAGTTCAAATTAGAGGTCACGTTGTACAACAAAATCATGGCACGTCACCTTTAATTAATGCAACCTTTCCTGCATGTTTAGAGAAAAACAAGTTTGTGTTTTACATTTATCTTTCATGACAATCAGAGCATATTTCATTTGACTAAAGTAGGTGCTAAAAGCACATTATGCATATTAAAATAAGGCGACACAGAAATCCATTTAAATAAACAAGCAATTATGTAACAGTCTGCAGCAAATGGTGATTATCTGAAATGGCCATGAGTGTTTTGAATTTTAAATTCTGTACAATTATGCGTCATTCAGGTATTAAATGCATCACAAAATCACATTTTCATGATTTAAATAAATATTATTGTATTTTCAAAACACCACCATGTCTGTTTTATGCATCATGTCTGTTTAATGGAAAGTTAATATTTCCATAATTTAAACACAGTTAAAGGTGTTGCTATGTTTCTTTCTCACAAATTCCTCTCCTACCTTGCTTAAATGTGCATTTCTTATATGTGATACAGCCCTACTATTGGGAGGTACACAAACCAGCCAGCTTCACGCCACATTATAACAAATAACAAAAAGCAAAGCATTCGGCCATAACAACAGGTTAATTAAAACTTGTTTAATTAACCTTACTAAAGGGTCAGGGTTATATAGCTGTGCAATGACCCGTTTGTATTACATGTATAACATTTCAACATTCTATAAATGTCACTACATCATTACAGTCAGAATAAAGGAAAGGAGAGAAAGACATTAAAAACAAGAGAAATATGCTCCTTTATTGTGCAATTATCTTGAAAAAAAGCTAATAATATGTCTCAAAGGCATAAACTTAGGTTGTTATCCATAGGTGGGGCTCTTTCACTTTGTCACCTAAAAACTGCAGCTATAGCTTTAAAGCAATAATCTTGAAACACTTGGATTTTTAACCATTATCTGACAAAAATTGATGTTATTAAAATGACTGCACCAAACATAGAAATTGTTTATTATGTAATGCGGAGAAATGAGAGAGAGCTACTAAATACAATAAATTCCTACAAAACCCAAGGAAAATAGGACAGGTGCAGCACAGGTTACTACTATATTGGGAAAAGGAAGAGCACATGGACACATCTGAACATTTACCCCAGAAACACTGAAAATATCCAGATCACATTTTGGCACTGAAGATATAAAAAGTTAAATGGTTATTAGAGCAACATCATATTATTTCTGACTGTCCCATAATTCCATTATGATCCACTGATCAAATCTGTAAAGTAAGCTTACCGGGGCATGAAATTCAATGTCCATCTGGAGTTACTTTAGTCCCTGTTATAAAACTTCATAAAAGAATGATATAGGTGTATGCGTACAAATATGTAAGATTAATGAACAAATTAAATTATAGTTTCCACAACCTCTTATATCTCGTGACCTTGCAATACCATGCCCAAGTATCATAATCACGTAAACAACAGTTATGAATTTTCAAGCTGGTTCATTAAGTGATAATGCATTGCTACCCTTCATATTCAATCCCATAGTAATCAACAAAACATGCTTGTGCTGTACTAATGAGACTAATTAATATACAGCAGAATCAATTACAACAAGAAAACACAGCAGATATAAACAGGGTAAGTTGAAAGACTCCTGCGTCAGGCCTTGGCAAGGTGAAAGAGCATGCTGTGGACAGATTAAATATTTATTGAAGGATGTCATTACCATTTAGATCAGTTCATTAAACAACAAGATCCGGTAATGATAAAACAATTACGGTTGTTAATAGAACAAGATGTCTAAGGAAATAAATAAATGAAGATATTTGCGGTGAAGCTTAATGTAGAAAGATATCTAATCGATCTTTTTCAAAGAGGTTATTAATAAATATTGTTAATATTAATACATGCATTTACACATGCAGGTGATTTAGACATTAATTTACAAATGTACATTTAAAAGCCTGCATATTTTAACACATACTCTGAGAAATTGCTAGTCCTGGATCTTTTTTAACACAGGTGATAAATATCTTTAAAAGAAAGTTGAACTTCTTCGCTAGAGAAAAGCAGGCAATAAACTGACTGTATTGCTTAGATTCTTTATATCTGTTTAATCTGCTGCTGAAATAGTTTTCTGCTTTCTGTGGAAATTCTTTATAAAACGAATGCCCCCAGTGGCTGAAACTGAAACTGCAAGTATTTCTACATGCACGACCACCTTTGTGAGACATGAGCAAGCGTTTTCGAGTACAGGGGTTGTAAAAAAGACTGGTGTTGCTCATAATTGAGGTTGAATTACATTTTACTAGCCTGGCTTTATTATGCTTGCTCTATTATACAGTAAACCTTCATTTGTCTTGCACAAGGGCCCTTTACAAAATGGCAGAACTGCACTGATGAATGTAGTTGCCCTTTCAATAAAGAATCTCATTTCCAACCCTTTATTATTATATATTGTTTACCTCCTTTTGTGTGAGTCTGATTTATCTCTGCTTGAATAAAGGTTTATGCTGTGCTCAGCCTGGAGATGTACATTTTTTTATCTACAAATCACTCACATATTTCCCTTATTAAATTGTTAACCAATTGACTTTCTTTCAACTTGACCCTCTTTGACTTCGACTGCTGCACATATTTGTTGGGTCTGAACATACAGCTGTGATCGAATTCTGCGCAGTGGAAATAAAAAAGTAAATCTCTTGGTTGGCCATAAAATAATTTGTTGACCAGGAACACTAAAATTCACAGTCAATCCACAGCCATGGGGGGTTGACAAACACCATCTGTTGAGTATTAACAACAACATTTTTCACACAGTGTGAATGTTGGCTGCATAATGGAAATATGGACAAAAAGGGGGGTTGCTAGTTTCTTCAGTCTTTTTAAGCCTGTTAATAATTATTTTACAAACAAAGAATTAGTAACCAGGGCAGTTGGCCACAGCTAACAGTTATTGTTAACAGTTATGTTATGTGTTATGTGATCAGTATTTTTATGTATTTGCTTTGCATGTGTGTCAAATCTCAACAACAGTTATCAAAGTTTATCAAGTTCACTGATGTATTTTGTAAATTCTTCAGGATGTGAGACACTGCAGGAAGTTTAAAGCGCGTTAGCTAGCTTTCAAATACCCATTAGATAAGTTAATGAGATTCCAATTGTTAGAGACAAAAGAGAAAATGAAGAGGAAAGACAGAAGAATTAAGATTCATGTCAGTAAGAAACAACTTCGATCATGCAGATTGCACAGAATGAGGGTAATGCTGAAGAAATATCAGCAAAGTGACACCAACTGAATGAATCTAGATTCATGAATTTCATGCCCATTGTTCTTCAGATGTAGTAAAAGCTGTAAAGCATTTTGATGTTAAAATGTGTTAAAATGTGTCATTTACAGATACAAAATTGTTTTATTAAAACATTTTTAAAACACATTTTTATGCATTTCTTTGCTGTATTAAAGTAATTAAAACCACCGCTGCATAAGTATTCACATTCATTACTCAGGTGGAAGTATAGATACTAGGGTTTAAAAAGACTTCTGTAGAAGTTGAAGTATCAACTCAAGCTTTTTACTCAAGTAAAAGTGTAAAAGTACTGGTTTCAAAACTACTTAAAGTATAAAAGTAAAAGTAATGCAAGGAAAAAAATGCCATTAAGGACAAAAGCTTAGGCTGCGCCACAGGGGCCTATTGTGCACTACCCCTCCTCAAAAAACATTTTTCTAAAGGCCATAATGACTATAATGTTATAATAAAATGTTAATGTTGAAAAATTGGGGATGCCATTAGCTAAAGCCATTAGCTCGTGGTACTTGGGTGCAAAAAAAAATCTTCCAGGTACGGCCAGGGATGTATAAGGGTTGGCTGGTCCTTCTGGCTATACAACCTCCTCGCTGGTGCTTGGTTGGGACATTTCGCTCGAGTTCTCTTCTTGAGTCTCTGCCATGGACATCTTTATACTTGGCTACATAAGTCTGCTATGTCCAGTGCTGGGGGTAACGAGTTACAGAGTTAGTATAGCCTAATTATCACAACATTGTCAATCGCAAATGCTAATTTATTCAAACATCTCTCTACCGAACTACCTACTGTAGCTTAATTTATTTTGTGTCATGTGCAGGTGCGATGGATCCCGTACAAACCAATAGGGTATCGGAATGGTATATGTTTATACTTCTCATCCAACCACAATCAAATTCACTCTTTTTTTTTTTTTTGAACGACGACAAGCCGGAATGAAAACAAGCCGAAATGAAATGGGAGTAACGAGGCTATTTTTAAAATGTAAGGAGTAGAAAGTACAGATAATTGCGTGAAAATGTAAGGAGCAGAAGTAAAAATAATTACTCCAGTAAAGTATAGATACCCAAAATTTCTACTTAAGTAAGGTAACGAAGTATTTGTACTTCATTACTTGACACCTCTGATTAAAACCCAAAGTAGATTCATTTTGAATAATTGTATGTGAGCTCATGTTTATTTTTAGATTCCTGGGGTGAAATGTTCCTGCAGCTCAATTCCTAAAGCATTGCATTAGCAAGAAAGGTCATGGGTGTGATCACACCAAATACTAATTTAAAAAGTAGATTGAATTTGGTTAATTTGGTAAATTGGTTTGGATAAAAGCATCTGCCAAATGCATAAATGTAAAAGAAGTGTTCTACAAACTTGAATATTGTTTATAAATAAACAATATAGATCAAAAGTAGATAAACAAAGAGGAGTTTATGAATGTTGAGCATCAGTATTCAACACAGTTTAAAGTTTATAATGTATTGCGTACTAAACTGTTGTTAAGAAAGGAATCAGATGAAATTACACATTTTCTTTTCGAATGACAAAGCATGCAATAAGAGTTACTCTCACACACCGCACCTGCTATAATTACAGGAGGAAAATCCTTTATTTTTCTTTAATCGTTCTTTCATTTCATTCTCAGACAAGCTGGATTCAAGCAACAGTTGACAAAATATTTATTTATTTTATTGTGCTATGAAGGATGTGCAGTGTGAGTTTGGGCTGGCAGAGGTATTTTGTCAACCAATTTATCTCTTGGAATGCCAGTTGACTTCTTCCGCGCCCTTGAACAAACCATAAGGTGGGGTCATCTTAGTCCTGCGGTTCTGTTTTGAGGTGTTTATTATTAGCTTTGATAGCATATGTAATTAATCGCTTATGTAAACTGACCTTCTGGGTCTTCAGATGTTTAAAAAAAGGGCTGCCTGTAGGGGCCATCTGATGTGAAAGGTTTATTGAGGATTAAACAAACTGTGATGTCCTGTATGACAGAAAGCCAGGTCACCCTAAAGACCTTGAGATGGAGACAGGCAGAGAAAAAGATTTAAAAAAAAAGGGGCACAGCAAAGAAAGAGAACAGATAAAGTTGTAGTGTATTTTGTTCCACTAGTGTGTCCAGTGAAAATGTCTTGTAGTAGTCACTTTGACGTCTTACTAAACAGGGGCCAGTTGCACAAACATCATCTTAAGAATTTGTTTAAGAATTCTACAGTCAGTGAAGAAAAACAACTTAAAACAAAATGGAGGACAATGGGAACTCATTACAGTTTTTCTTTGCTGAAAAATATTTAATAGTATATGAGAGATATACAATGCTTCCAAATCAATTAAAATGTGATTACAGTGTATATACTAAAAAGAAAAAGGCTTGGACTACAAGAACTGAGTACAGTAGTGTAAATCAAAATGTCTCACAAACCTTGAAAGATGAACAGAAAAGAAGGCATAGAAGGAAACTTTCTCCAGCATTTCCTTTTCAGTGGATTTGAATAGTCCTAGAAGAATCTCTGTTTAGTCTTATTGTCTGTGAATAAAACCAACGATTAATATTTGATATAGCGCAAGACAAAGTCATGCCACAGTTGACTGCTGTGAGTTTCCATGGCAACATATATCATAACAAAAAGTTACTACTTACTTTTTCAGCTTAAATTTGACCAATCTAAGGTTTTATGCAACTTACTTCATATAACTAAATACCAGTCTTGAAGAAAAAAGATTCATACGACTAAATTGTAACACTACTCTAAAACAGATTTATGCAAATGTTTTTTTCTTCGATGATTAGTGTAGCACAACCTTTTTATGCTTGTAATTCTTGCCAAGGAATTCATGTAGAATTAAAATGCATGTCTCCATCTGAGACCCAAAGAAAAAAGTGTCATCAAAGTTTGTTTGTTTGATGTTTGCAGTGTAAGAAGTTCATAGCATCCCAGCCAATCAAATGACATATGGAATTAAAACACAAAACAAAACGGCTGGAACAAAACAAAAAAACAAAATGGCAAAACTTTATTTTAAGCTTTTTTATCAAAGATATGCTACAATCACGAGCAGCAGGTTAAAATTTCATTTCACTCTCATATCTAAGCGATGATTCCACACACACATAAAAAATCTGCATTTTTTTCAAGACTAGATGAAAATTTTTTTTTTTTAGCTCACTCAGAACAAGAACGGGGAAGGCCATAATTATGCATCATTTACCTCAAATCTCTACATTCCAGGCAGCTACATAAAGAGTTTGTCAACTTAGCAAACAGCAGACCTTCCTGGCAGGGGTCCACGCAGCAACAGGGCAATGAATACCGCTTCGCTGTCCTCATGTATTCTTCATGAACCATCATAGGCAGTAAATATTTCACAAACCTGCTGACTGGCCGTGCTTCGTCTGGAGATGCCTGGGTGTCACATTTGGGGAAAGAAATGTGATTATGCTCCGCAATGTCAGATGCTGCCACTTGACAGCAAAAGCGCTGTGAGATTCAGGATGCGTGAGATAAGAAAGTTTAAGAGATCTGTGTGTGAGCCCTGCTTGAGCAGATGCATTGCTCAATGTGTGTTACTGTTACTGTATAAGGCAGGTGGAAACCATAGTGGATCAATATATTCATTAAATACAGTAAGCATTGGTGCACGGTGCATTGTGAAAGAAACCGATAATGAACAAGTGCTTTTGCAGAGGTGGGAAAGAAATACAATTCTAAATTCTAAGTAAACGCCTATAATTTAAAGATTTAATATGGCTGAAAAGACTCTACAAATCATTAAAGTTCAAATTTAATAATCATGTCAAAACCTTTGCCCCTCATTACACTTTTGGAAATGTGTTGCTTTTGTCTTCTTGTTAAAGAAACATTGATCACAGTATTTCAAATTATTATTAACCACATCTTACAGCTATGATTTCCAGCAGTTAATCTGCCAGGTTGTGCAGAATGTTAATCACACACACTCCAAAATCTCACTGAGATCACTGTGTGTGTCTGACACACCGCAGAATCACTCCATCAGTGTGTGTGTGTGTAAGAAGTTCATCAATTGCAGAAGGTAAATCAAGTTTCCATTTCTTGGCAGAAAAGTAAGGCCGCTGCAGAGGTCAGAGAAGATTGGACCCTCCTCTCAACTCACCTGATATCTAATCTGTAGAAGAAGCATTGTGGTCCCAGCTTCCAGCCAGATGCCTTAGACTCTTCTCTTGATGTGTCATCAGATGTCATCACTGTTAGCATCTCCAGGTGCTCCCAGGTCAGCCATGACAATCTGTTAATGTCTCAAGCCTGTCTGTGTAAGCTGCGGGGTAGTGTAACTGTATTGCATTTCAACAACAGAGGAAACTAATTTCATACAAAAATCATACACAAATTATGTTCAGATGAAATGAACAAATGTAAAAATTGGTTCAATCAAGTTTATTACATCATTATAATTATTGAGTCAAGCTGTGTGAATGCTGAGTGAATCTCAATTTCGCAATATATGTATCTTCAAAGTTTGTGCAAGTCATAAAGACATTACAGTGCTACAGTATTTCATAGACTAACCTGCGGCAACATCAAAGAACTGGATTTAATTCCCAGGATCACACAAATAATACACATAGTATGTTAAGTTTCTACCATAGTATATGTAATTATATGTAAACATCACACTGATTTCCGAAAAAGTCAGTTTGAAGATATAGATTTACAGATACCTGTATATACATATTTAACGCCAACATTAAATGCATTGATCATGAATGCACAAATCATGAATGCACAAACCTTCCATTATTAAGAAATCAAGACATTTTTATCAGTAACAAGCACTAGAAAAAACATTTAAAATTATACATTTATAATTTATTCCTAAATAAGATGACTTTATGAGATAATTATGTAAAAATCAGTTTTAAATGCAGTATTTTAAAACAGTATTTTAGGTAATTTTGCTTAATTTTATTGCTAAAACAAGTAAAAAATTGTTGTAAACAGTCTGTGTACAGGGAAACATATATTTCTTATACTACCTAAATTTACCTAAGGGTGGCGCTGTTGCTCCTGCTTTCAAAGTTTCACCGTCTATTTCCACAAAGTAGGACAGATGGCATTTCAAACACTAAACACCAAACTGTAGTTGAGATTGTTCATTCGCAGTGTAAGTTGATGGGGTATCAGAGAAACATGTGATGTGAGCATGTGGCAGATGTCTCTCTCAGTTCACCTACAGCAGACTGTGGAGAAAAACCACTGAAACCATCTTGTTTGATTGAGTAAATATTTTTTTTACCTAAGCATATGAGAAGTCAACAGAGACTATGTTTTCTCAATTTGAGTAAATGCATTTTGTGAATTGATGCAGACATAGTACATCTACGATAGAAAAAATGCAACATGACAGATTCTTTTGTTTGTCAGTCAATTCCTGTATTTTCTTTTTATATATAATAGTTTTTTTATTGATTCATTGTATTAATACATGGCTTGTTCAGTTTATTTGTAAAGACAAATCATTTATATAACAATCAATTAAGTTTTTATCTTCATTTTGTGATCACACAACAACAACAAAAATCACAAATTAACATTGCTTTTGTAATTATTGTGTTGATATTAATTATGCATGTTTGGTGGATTTCTTAATGCTTGGCTGTGTATGAAATGTCCTGTGTTCAAAGCTCAGCCGGCCGTACATGCTCTTGCAGTAACACGGGTCAATACACAGTAGGTGGCAAACAATCCCCTTGAATAAGACACCCGCGTGAATGTGACTCCGAAGTGCGAGCAAGCTGTGTGTGCTTATGTGTGATGTATATAAATGTGTTGATGTCAGCGTATGAATAAGAACGTTGCAACAGCAAGAAAGAGTTCCTGCTGCTATACAATCATGCTACTTACATATCCACTCAAACTTTCATCCTCTTGTAACTTACATATTCAAGTTACACTGACATATTAAGCGAATAAAGATTGAAATGATAACATTCAATTTCTAAAGGTGAGTCATTGAGAAAAGTTATAGATTCGTAATTCTGTGCATGAGTTAAGCACGAGTTAAGTCAAGCATAATAAAAATTAGACATATGACTATTTACCTGAAATATCATTTCCGATCTCCACCTCAAACCCCCCCATCCCATTCACAACCGCACTATAGCAGTGTTAATGTATCCTTCATCAGTGTGAACAAGCTGAAAATATGGCTGTCATTTGAGCAGAAATAGCTGTCATCTAATGTACCCTGAAAGAACAAAAGTACAGCAGCGGTAGTGATGTATCAGATCATATACAGGCTATTTCTAAATCCCAGAGTGTTTACTTCAAAATAAACTTAAAATGCTTGCTTTGTCATCCGCTGCGCTACGTACTTCATCACTTCACAGGGAGTGATTGTGCTTTATCATCCACCATGTACACACATTACAAGTCACTCGTTGCAAATATGTCACCACACACATTAAACAGTAGAGATTTGTGATAGGAGGTGAAAGAGATCTTAACAACTTCTTGATGTGTACTGTATATTTTGGGGTCCAATGACCCAAATGACCATTTTGTTTTGTTTTGCTTTTTGTTTAGTTTTGTTTTGCTTTGCTTTACTTTTTGTTTTGTTTTGCTTTGCTTTTTGTTATGCATTTTGTTTTGCTTTGTTTTGTTTTGCTTCACTTTTTGTTTTGCTTTTTGTTTAGTTTTGTTTTGCTTTTTGCTTTACTTTTTGTTTTGTTTTGTTTTGCTTTTAGTTTTGCCTGTAATGGATTCATAATTCCTTGTAATTGTCAATTACCAAAAACCAACCTTTAATAGCCTATTTTAAGTGTATTTTTCAGCTACCTCCCAAATCAGGGTACCCTATTGACAGAAAGCGCATGGTACTGTATCCAGTTATTTACAACTGAGAGTTTTAAGCTATCACTCCTAAATTATTACTGTAGTATTTTTTCTCTTTAAATTATATTCCTATTTGAAAATAGCAAAGGGGTGCCAGTCATAAACCAACATCCTGTGGCAATTTAAATTACAAGCACTCATTTCTGTCTCTGAAGAAAGCGTAGAGCTGTTTGTTATATTAGCAGCTAGAAGCCTGCTGAAATCCTTATTGCGCATATGAATCAGAGAATGGATTTTAGTCGCTTAGCATAATGGAAGTAAGAGGTGTGATCAAGGCCAATATGTGACACCACCTTGACCTTCAGAACGAAAGCAGAACAATAAGCCATCTAGCACTCACTTCACAGCCATTCTCTCAGGAACGATCCATACTACCAAGAATGTATTGTGGCCTCAGGTTATGGGAAGCATAATGCATGATGAATTATATGCATGCGGTATAAGAAGAAACATGGCTATTAAAAATGTGCTTTGTTTATTATTGATTGAATGTTTTGTGGCCTTAGCCCGTGCGAACCGCTCTGACCACCATTTCTAAATCTTTTAAGCTGCGGTGTTAGATAAAAACTGGAGCATTCTCTTCCATCTCATCTGTCTTATTAGTGATTAATTCTCCAGCCAAAAACTGTGACTTCCTCCTGCATTAATTTCCTAAGTAATGTGACACCTCCATAGAGCGTCAGGGCGAACAGGTTTGAAAGTGCCCGAATGCCGAATTCTTTCCTGCTATAAATCATTAGCCATTAGGGACCTGTGGGGCTTAAACGACTTAAACAAATGAACTTGTCTGATTTAATAAGACCTTCAGTTACATCAATATGCTTCATGATAGAAGAAATTGGAGGGTGAGAGGAAAATAGGAAAATTGCAGTAGGAATGCAGCCCCCATGCTTCACTGTTATCAACCCCTTGTACCAAGTGTAATTGATTTCCATTTATGTTCGTACGTTTGCCAAGTACAATTTTAGGTTCAGATTGTGACCTCAAAGGGCTGCAGGGCGTTAAATTAAATAGAAACATTGTTTTTAAAAAAAAACATTGTTTTAAAAATTATTTGTACAGAAACTATATCCTATGGAAGAAATTATTTCATAGCACAGAGGAATTAATACAAGAGTTTTCCATTATGTTTCATTAAAGTATGTCATTTGTTTCTCCTTTAATGCTTTAGCAGAAATAAAAGGATACACAAAAAATAAAAAGCTGCTGAAAACAGTATAATAGTAAATGTTATGTTTGTTTTGTATGTTCATTTCAACTTTGACTTTTTATGATTACGAACTTATTTTAGCAAATCTAAACAGTTAATATCTTTTCTGAAACACAAAATACCAGTGTTTGTTTCTCAGGTGCAAAATCTGAGAAGCAGGAGATTATTTTATCTCAGTTTACTAGGTTAAACAATTAAACAGTTAATTGCTCAGATCTTGTTCTTTCATAGTTCCAGGGATTTTCAGTGGTTTTTCATTTAAGTATCAACTTAGCCTCAGATGTTTCTCCCTAAATTGCTCAGAAGAGTCAATTGTTAAAATACACTAAGAATATGGAGCTGTAAGATTAATGTAGATAATACAATTACCTGGATTTGGGTAAATTTGATGAGAAATGTTTGAGTTCATACTGAAATCTTTATTAATACTTCTGATTGTAGACTTTTACAGGAAAAATATTTAAGAGACTTGAAATATTTGGATACTCAAGCCAAAGTTTCCTTTTACTCTGCTTTTACTCTCATTGATGTCTAAAAGAAATAATATTAATAATAATAATAATATTAAAGAGATCTAATTTACCTCATATCAATTCACTTCAGATACCTCTCATTATAACTGTTTCTCTTCATTAGACAGCTAGTCTGGATGCGCATATTATCTGTATAACAGTAACAGTTGTAACCTGCTTTAAGTGTTTGTGGACTGTCAGACTCCTGAGGCGGCTACTGTAGATTTGTCCTGTTGGGGAAACAGGCTTTTAGCTTAGAGCTTAGGGGTGTGTGTGTGCGCTAGCATGTGTATCTGTGTGCAGGGGGGTGGAATACATGCTGGTAACCATGGTGACGGTGAGGTGCTAAGGCTCATTAGAGGAACATACAGAAGGTAGCAGGAATCGTGTACTGTATGTGTGTGCGCGTGTGACTGCCTGTCCGTGCCGGAAAGGCAGGAGACCAAACAATGTGTTGAAGTGCTGTTAGGCAGTGAAAAAAAGTTCATGTTTGCTGAATATAGCCTGCAATTGAAATGAAATGTAATCCTTTGAATGTCTAGATCGGCCACGGCGCTTCATGGGCCAAAGTTAAACCCCACCTGTCATTTACTGTAATCCGGGCATGTTACACTTCCTGGGCCTTTGAAAAGCAATGAGAAGCAATGACATGAGGGATTGTGTTTGTCAAATACACATTTGTTTTGTTCCTTTAATGAATCAGGTGCCAAAGAAACACAGACAGCTTGTGCAACGCTAAACTCTCGACAATTCATTCTTAGTGAATTCCCTCCTGCATGTTTCTGCATGTTTCATTCAATGCACATTAATGCATTGATTTATTTTTATTAATGTTTTCATTTTTAATTAATTTTAATGATTTCATTTGATGACATAAATCAGGAGAAGCATATAATCAATAATTGTTGCTTTGATTGTTTTTAACAAAAAGTTGTTCATGATGACTGATCAGTCCAAATGAGCACTTTAGAAATTAAAAAACAATGGGCCACATTATCTATCTTGACGCATTTTGTTCCCGGCAAATTGCCAAATTCATTGGACGGTGTTAACTGAACTTCATTCCTGTTTCTCACCACTTTCCTCTCACTTTTATTTCTGTTGGAGGGTATGTTGAAAATGCTTAGGAGGCATTTTGGTGTCACAACCAAAAATTGGCAGACACCACAAACAGTGAATTCATTAGGTACACCCCTCCATTACAGGGGCCACATCTGATGCTGGAAGATTCTTGGTGATGCTGCCACCGTCTTGATAGCTATCTAGTGTAATTAAACTTATAATTGCGGTGCCAAGAAGCGTTTCTGCCCGTAATTGCATGGTAGAATCCTGACAGGACTAGCCACTTATTAGAGAGTCGAATCTCAGGCATTTTAATTGACTGGGCTAAGACATGAGTTAGATTCTTATTGATAGCTTCTTCTGCTTAAACAAGCCATAAACAAGCTTGGAAAAAGAAAAAATATTTGATCATTTTGGATCTGAATATTTTAGTTATCTCATTAGACCATATTCAAATCTTATCTAATATCGTAATATAATATCATGTAACTTTGGTTAAATATGCTACACATTTAAATATGTGATATGGAGTAAAATACATTTAAGTAGTTTTGTATGTATTAATGTATTAATGTATAAGCGTCAGGGTTAAAATGCATCATTAAAACACCATATGTGAAAAACTGTTGATGTACAAAAACAATTTTGGCAGACACCAAGAAAACCAAAATCACATAGGGACTGCAAAAAAAACAATTATGTACATCTGCAATTTACGTCAATATAGCAAAACATAAATGTAGAAAGAGCAAAATTACAAAGTTATAGTCATACATATTTTGTTAACCTGAGGAATGTGTTACAGCCTGATGTCTGATCCAAATACTTCCTTGTATGGTGCTGCAATCTGTTTGCTGCTGAATTTAATGTTTTAGCAGAATAAGACATTATGTAGGCTGTAGAGTGCTTTCTTAATATATGGAAATGATTCCAGTTTATTTAGGGTTGCTTGCTCTGATACACAGCCCCAACAAGCTACATAAAGAGGTAAAATATTTCCATTAGTGTACACTTCTAATAAAGCTAAGAGCTTCAGGGACAGATATAGCCCTAATGCAGACAGCCTGTAATTTAGTTTATAACAAATTGACACTTTAATGCAATAAAGTCTTGATTTTTTTCATTGTGCGACTGTTTTGATTATATAAAATATTAGAAACTCACCGTTAAGTAATGCAAATAGAGTCTAAAGGGCCGATCACACTATGGACGATGACGAGAACTATATTAACCTCCACACCAATGGATGATGATGTTAATTCTAAGCCCATGTGCTAAAGATGTAAATAGTCACTTGAACACTAGTTGATGCTTTGCAAAAAAACAAAAACAAAGGAAAAATATGCTTTTGGGTCCATGAAATTCTTTAAAGATAAGAGTGGTTGGAAGTTGTCATCCTTTCAACACAAATGTTATTCATATTCCAGATTCAGTCAGTATAAGTTTCAAATAGAGGTCTGTGTGGAACTACTTGTGGCTGTGATGCATCTTGCCAGCTGGCTAATACATATAATATATAATTATTATATATCCTGCCCTAAAAATACAATTTGGACATTAATATCCTCTCCACAAGACCTCTATTTTAAAGCATTTTTGAAAAAAAAGATCAAAAATAGCCAAACAACGTTCAGGAACCTGATCAGAGAGCATGATGCTCTGAAAGTGATCTAAACAATATTGTTTTTAATGTCGTATCTTTACCATTATAGTTATTGTTATGCACAGTTAAGTGGAGTAATTTCTGCTATTCTCCTCAGTTTAAATGATTTTTAAACCTTTATTTTTAACACAGTGTCCTTGCGGTAATAAGCAATTTGATTGTCCTCAATGAACACGATAAAGGGGCGTGGCGCAATTGTCAATCACAAAACATGACCAATCAGAAAGAGTTTTTTCTGTCCGCGCACCATCTCTCTCACAGCAGCTAAAGCGTGAGCACAAGCACATACAGACATGCATCTTATATTATCATGACTTGATTTGTTGATTAATATTCATGAGGTGCAGAAGTTTAATCAAATGAGATCGCTGTACAGGCGAAGCTTTGAGCTAAAGCTTTTACTAAATTTTGTTAAAAAAAAAAATTGTTAATTGTTCTTTTAAAGGAAAACAGACCACGAGTAGGCCTCAAGAGTCAGTGATTTGGGATTTTGAATATCAAAACTGCAAAACTTTCCCCAATGTAATATTATTGACTTGATACCTCAGTAGGTTATTCAATTTAAGTTTATTTGTATAGTTCTTTTTACAGCTTACACTGTTGCAAAGGAGGTATAAAACAAGACACCGTGCAGAATAAACAAAGACCACAGACAAAAAATGTAAAAGACAAATTAAAAGACTAAAACTCTTTTATTTGACTAAACAGACTTGGTCTATTGCATTAGACTAAAATTAATAAAAGGTAGATCTGTAAATGGGTGTAAATTTTTTGAAAATAAAAATGTCAAAAGTCAAATACATTCCAATAAATTTCCAAATAAAACCTATTCCAAAGAAGACATTTTTAAACATTTTAATAAAGTTATTATATATTAAAGTATAATAATATATTATTATATATAAAGTTATATATTTAGTTACATGGTGTCCAGAATGTTTGCTATATCCATAAACCACAGTTTTTACAAATTGATGCTTATTTAAAGAAATATATTCACTTCTTAAATAAAATTCATTAAATTTAGTTCATCCAGTTCCTCAGGAATAATGTTCTACATCTTTCTGTAAAAGACAGGATATATTTAGGACAAATGTTAAGCCTGAAAGTCCACCTTTTCCAACATTTTCTCAATTCCTTTTATTATGACCTGAATATGAGACGGCGCTATTCTTCCTCGGGATTTAAATTACCCTACAACCAACTTTTATACCTTGGAAAATTAGATGATTAAAGTCTGGAGAAAAGGGTGATGGGGTGTAAGGGGGGATGGGAGGATGAAACAAGGCAGGGACATACTGTACTAGAAAGAGAGAGAGAGAGAGGCTGTTCAGCTCCACTACACACCACTCCTCTAAAAGAGCATAATCTCACAGAGTCTATTCCCACGAGTCTCTAGACAGACTGTGTGCTGGCTTCTACTGACAGTCAGGTGAAAAGCTCCTGCAAACCCTGCTGTTATCATGATGTTCTTACTTTGTATCTATCTGTCTTCCAACCAACCTAGAAATATCTGTGTATGTGTGGGTGAGTGAGTGAGTGAGTGAGTGCATATAAATACTTTATGAATATGACATGATGCACCATGGTATGTGTTTAAAATCTCTTTTCAAATACTGTATGGAATGACCTCTGATACTGGGGTCAAAGGTCTGGTATAGACACGGACCTGACTTACCCGGTACCCTACAGGCATGACAAGAATCGACTTAATAAAATAAACTTTCCTCTTATATAAGTTGGATAAGTTAGACTGCATAGAGGCATGTATTACTTACATTTATTTATTTTTATATAAACTATGCAAAATCACAACTTGACAGCCAGTAATCACAATGCATTTTTATTTTACGTGAAAGAGCTTTTGACATTTTGATAAAAAGTACTTTTGTGTTCTCTGTAGAAAAACAAGTTGAAGTTACATTCAAAAAGATGAGGGGACATGTGCTGCTTGTCAGCACGGGACATTGGTGCTTTGATCACCAGGCTTAAAATTGTTTAACGATGCGGACAATCAGAGATTGAATCATGTACTGACTGTTAAAGTGAAAGAATTAAATAAATGAACGTTTATGTCATCTCAACTGAAACTAAAACTAGCAGGGAACCTTTTTTATGCATGTGAGGAGGCAATTTAGCAAATTCCTCTGACTTCCTGGATGAAGATGAAAGTAGGTTTGTGTCTACAGCATTGCTGACAGGGGCTACAAACAAAAATATGATGGTACTTTTACGCATAGCACCCTACTACACTGACATACGTAAACACAACATAAAATCTTCTAAAAAATAAGTGTTTTCCCAAGACTTGGACTGTTTTCACTCTTATGAAAAGTGCTATTTATTCAGCTGAGGAATAAAAAGTTGGCTGAGGAAGCTTTATTTATTGAGACGATGCATTTCAGATGTAAGTCCTAAATTACACAAGGGAAAATAAAGCCCACACACATTATTTAGTTTAGCTTAAACATATTTAAATATAAGCTACCCTATGTGCTATTATTTAATACTGTCAGGAAACTGTGTGTAGCAATTTTGGAGATTTAAAAGTGCTAAAGAGATAGTTTACCAAAAAATAAAAAATCTGTCATCATTTATTTACCCTCACATCGTTCAAAACCTATGTAACTATTTTTTTCTGTGAAAATACATTTTGAGAAATGTCTCAGTGGTTTTGTGTCCAGACAATGTAAGTCAATGGGGGCCAATGTTGTTCAAAATATCTCCTGTGTCAAACAGGTTTGCAATGGCACAAGGGTTGAGTAAATGATGAAAGAATTTTCATTTTTGGGTGAATTATTTCTTTAAATGTCCTGATGCAAATTAATCATCATTATCAAGGTCCCCAGTTAGATTTACCAAAGACAGTGCATGATTTCAGGCGCAATATTTTATTTGATATTAACTTGCATGGACAGTGTGCTTGATATATTTAGATCTATTACATATGCATGAGTCATGCATCTTATTTGTGCATGCCATTAATTAGAGTTATTTACTTACAGCAGTCAGCTCAGGGTAATGGCCAAAGGGGCTTACCACCATCAGTAGGGAAAATTGCTGTTGGCCCAGGTGCACTAAGGCTCAGCTGGTGTTAATGTCTGTAGTTTACTCACTCCTCGGTCCTGGAATAAGCAGTACAGATAGAGTTTCCTTTCTGGAGTGGGAGTTGCAGCCTAATCTAAAGTCAGGACTGCCATTCTTGATCGTACTTTAGATCTGTCTGGATGATTTTACCCACATGCAATCCACCTTCCCAATGTCAGGTCTCTCAGCTCTAAGTGATTCCCATTAGCCGATATGGCAGCTTAGTCACTCAAAAACCAGCCCTCACCTTTCACGTTTGTCGCACGGACCAAAACACAACCATGCTTGTTGTTTAGACTGCAACATGACGGAAGTCACGATTGACAAAGGGCAAAGCATTTACAGCCATTAAAATCGAATTACGCCACACTTTGGAATGTACCCAAAAACAAACAGGAGTAACCGTACATCTAATCGTTTTTTCATCCGTGTTGTAAGATGAAAAGGTGACAGGTGAAAAGGTCAGATTCTATCAACAGAAATCTGTAAACGTCCTTTAGAGTTTGCCTATCCAGAGTTAACACGCCCCGTGGCTTTGACTAACAGGGAATTTTAACTGACTTCTGTCCAAGTTCTGTCTTCACTTGGTCACTCCGTGTCAACCGTACCTCTGTTGTAAACAAAGCGCAACGTTAAATCTGGACGAAACAGCTGACGCGGCATAGCCGTTAGTTGTTATGAACGTGAAAATTAAATTAATTCAATGCAATGAGATGTCTTTTGGCTCTCACGTCCAAGCAATTGTATCCTAGAGCAACCCCGCGAGTCTCGTTTGTCATGTACTTTCTTCCAGTCGAATTAAAAATTCCAGTGTGCATATCATTAACAGATCGCTCTGACAAAACAAGTTCATGCGCACGCAATTCTCCGAGGTCACCTCTAGATACCTCTTGAAGTTATTACTTTGGGGTCACGTGTCATAATCAACTGTCTGGCGGTAGGACAGCGAGTAGAGCGAATTATTCAGTTTATGTAGCGGGGTTAGCTATATGACTTTAAAAACATGGCTTTGCTTTTAGTGTAATGTGTAGGGCAGGAACTTTGCTGCAGTGCTGTTGACCGGCCCTGGGATCAAATCTTGGGAAATAGCTTAAAGCAGTATATTCATAAATATATATATATATAGTACATTTGAACTATATTTGAAAATATAAAGGAGGGTTGAATCTATACTGGTAAGTTTGCTGTTATCCATGAACTAAAATTGCTGAAAAGATTTTGATTTTACTCATTTACACAGTTGAGAGGCAGTTCAATGTAGCCCTGGATTTCTATAGAAATACCTAATCAAAATCTTCTACAGATTCAGTTTGTATTTTTGTTTAATTGTGCATTCCACCTCCCAGGGACCTCATCACAAAAGAAGAGTTCAATAGACCGTGTTCAGACCAACACACTGAATCAATGATCTCTGATAGTAGTACACAATGTGTGAACTATAACCTTCCTGCTGTTTCTTCACCTAACCTACATCAGTCAGTATCTTTAGAGACACATGGCTGGAGGGATTGCTTGAAAGCTGAGATGATGTTCTTTTGCGCTGTAGATGATTTATTTATTGACAGTTAAACCTCCTACAAGTCCAGTATTGCATGTGAAGTTAATACGGGTTGAGGGATTAATCCTCTGGCATGTCTCTCTCTCTCTCTCTCTCTCTCTCTCTCTCTCTCTCTCTCTCTCTCTCTCTCTCTCTCTCTCTCTCTCTCTCTCTCTCTCTCTCTCTCTCTCTCTCTCTCTCTCTCTCTCTCTCTCTCTCTCTCTCTCTCTCTCTCTCTCTCTCTCTCTCTCTCCCTCTCTCCCTCTCCCTCTCCCTCTCCCTCTCCCTATATATGCATATACATAAACTAGAAATACATATTTAAACTGTGAGCAGATGAAAGGGTGCTGTTTGCAGTTTGCATTTCAAATGAAACCACCGACCAACAGGATTTGAGGAACATGATAATTTCCTGAAACGCATAAGATAATCGTAAAGTGATAAAGGTGATAAAGTGTTTTAATGGCTAAAGCACATTTCATGCGGTCATAATTAATGTTGGTTGCCACGTTCATTTTGCGGCCCTCTGCAGCTTACCACAATTCATATTCCGTTCAATTTTTTGCTCAACTTCATCTTCATTATTTTCTCATTGTTCGCATCATGTTTAACAGCGATTAAAATATTTACACTTAGGCATGTTTATCATACCGACACAGGCTCTTTGAGGTAAAGCTCACAATATGCAGTTTTAATTTCACAAATTACAGGAAGGAAAAATGAGAGAGAAGTTATGCTAATTGGAAACTTATGGCCTCATTTCGTATTCTACATATTATTCATGAATCCTCATTAGAATAGTCATAATTCTAATTAATGTAGCTGTTCAGTTAAAAATGGAGGTAAATGGAGGTGTCGCCAACTCTTCATCATAATACAGACACTTGGTGATTATAGCGTGGCTCTCTTTCATTCCCTTTCATTTATTACCGTGAAGAAATATTGTTATACTATTTAAAACACTGTGTAGCTTTGTTGGAAAACACTTACACAAAATCTCAGAAATATAACTATTCTGGACACACTGGCTCTGAACATTAAAGTCAAGGGTGTTAATGGCCTAATGCTTAGTCTTTATATATTTAAGAACGCTACTCACAAATCTAGCCTCTCGCCAAATGTGTGATTTCAACAGGCAGAGTCCTGTGAGAGTAATAAAGACCTAATGATATATTAGGCTATAATTTATACAGCAAGTGTGTTACTGTGAGTGGGATTTAAAGCCTTAATTGAAGTGAATAATGTGTAATTTGCAATCTGAATGCTAAATTACTCAAATCCCCTCCGAGCCCCATGCGTCTGAAGGAAGGACCAGACTCATCAGCCACAGCAATGGCACTGCTATTCAGCATCTCAGGACAACATTTTGTGGGTTTTACTCATAAATCTCCAAAATGCTAAATCTGGATAATCTAAAATATGATTACTTAATCATTTTCTATTCACGCTTGGCTTATTGGATGGCACTTTTTTTGTGCAGTGAGCAAAAAATAAAACAGATTGGAATCTTTTGAGGGTTGCCTGTTTAGCCAGGGATAATCTGGTTGTATGGGGCGGGTTGTCAGGATGGCCTGCATATGCAGATAAGAAAAGAGTAAAAAGCTAAATCTAAAGGTACAATAAAGATTACTGAAGAGAGTGACAGGGCCTTATATATCTAAACTGCACTGTTGTTGATCAAGTTGAAATGGGAGGGGTTTGACGAACCCTTTCATTGTTTCATCATGACTCTCTGTTACAGTAGGTTTTTTCTATTTCTACCAGAGAACAAGCACTTTCAGTGTTATTGCCATTTGCCTTTTTCAAGTCGTGTCATGCAGAGGAGGAGTTTGTGGTTCTGTTGTTATCAGAAAATTAGAAATGGAAAGTCTGTGTGGGAGTCACAGATAAAGAGCTGGAGAGCCTCAACAAGCATAATATTGGGTCTAAATGAATGGAAAAACTAGCAGCATCAATAGTGTGCACTGACATGTGGACCATTTACTGTCGTAATTGATGTATATCCCAAGAAATTAATTTTGAGATGTGAATTCAGGGCGTAAGAGCAACAAATGTGTCTGAATGTGCGTTTAGGCGGGTGTTGTGTTTGTGTGTCTTACAGTAACTTTACTGGATCTTTGCATTTTACTATACTGGAAGTACTTATAAAACAGCGACATCAAACTGATTTGATCAACGTTGGTAAAGTGTTCCCTGGAACGCTGGTAAAACGTTGAATGGAAAATTCTGTCATCATTGTCATAAAAGCATATACTTTTCCTCCTTTTAAAATCACGAATTCTGTCCTCTTTTTTCTAAAACCATATGGCTTTCTTTTATTAAACACAAAAGGAAATGTTTTGCGAACTACTCAAACTAACTATATGGAAAAACTTTACCTTCTTCCAGTACTGGATGGTCATGCACATAGTTTGGGTTGTATTTAGTCCTTATCAGAAAAAAAAAAACTTCATCAAAATACAACATGTGAGCAAAGAGAGTGGAAGAGAATCAAAGAGCAAACACAAGAAATACACTGTGATGCCATTTTGGATATGCTGTTTAGCGACTTTAGGGTTAATATGGTTTAAAAGTTGAGTTTTAAAATTTATGCATTTTCATACAAAGTGTGCATTAGGTTTAATAATTGCCGATAAATTGCAATAAATATCCACATACTCTGAATTGAAATAATTGAGTAAGACAAAGCATGAGTCATTTGAACTGAACATCGAAGAGGTCTGTTCATATACTCTAAATTAGGCAAAGTGAGAATTCTATTACATTTGATCTCTTAAAGATGAAACCTTGGTGAAACTTTAATAGTAATGGCACAATTTTTCATAAATAATGGCCCCAGTATTTTTAATGAAGAGAAGACTTTCATTTCAACAGAATATGTTCCATAGATGGACTGACTGATTCACAAGTGCTGTTTCTTAGTATGTGACACCCCATAATTTTGAATCACCCACTTGTCTGTCACTATAATAATCCGAATGTCACATCTTACATTTACAGGAAGACGTGATGTCTAATTAAACACAATTTTGGTACTTGCTGTTAAAACGAGCAGGTGTTTGTTTATGAAACATTTTTTGGATAATTTCAAAATGCTTTTAGCTGGCAATAATGCTGTAGTACATTCAGCTCTGTTTAACACATTTTATATTATTAAAACAATTTTACACATTTCAGCAGAACATAACATAACATAAAAAATCATTGTAGAATTGTAGTAATAAGTTTAATAATTGCATTTTGCTTCCAAAAATGGGATAAAACATCTTTGATATTGGTCTTTTTCACAATGTTGTAACAGTGTTTATGCATAGTTTCTGCTCATTTTGACCAGGAAGAGAAGAGAGACTGAAGACCTTAAGTTGGATCATCACAAAATGAAAATGTATTAGTCTAAACTGCAGCTTTTAGAGCCAACTCATGTTTCGCAATGTGAGATTTTAAAGTAGGACATGGCTATATCCAAGACACCAATACCAAAGAATATTTGTAATGCCAGGAAACTTCAGCCCAGTAAACATCTGAAATACTGTAATTAAATCAGTAGCAGATGAATTCAGTGATTTCCATATAAACAGCATTAGAGGACAACTGGGGATTCAATGACAATGCTTTGCTTAAGGATGAGAAATTGAAACCTTTCCGAGTTGCTTGTTGTGAAAGAACAGTAATGCAGAAAGGTATTTTGAATTCATATTTCTCTCACAGTGGGGCATAAAACTGTCAATTCTAAAATCACTGCCATTTCTTCACTAAGAAATTAATAAACGTTTAACCAAAACAGACTGTCAAATACAGTACGTGTAGATTTGCAATGCACATCCAGTTTCAGGGTGCTTCCTGTTCAGTGCTACAGTGAGGAAATAAAATTTGTCTTTGAAACATTAGCCAACCTCTCGGTTCATATCTACATGACGTACCTGTCTCGAATTTATTTAAGTGCTTGCGGCATCCGTTGCCAGAACTATTATCTCAGCTGAGTTTCTTGAGGGTGAGAAACTTTCTGAAAATTCAGCAGGAACCTCTCATGGTCCTTCTCCGGGAGCTATTTAGTTCTGAGAGAAGTCGCATTTAAAGTAGACCAAGAAGCCCGCTAATGAGCACAGCTCACAAAGACACATGGCTCAGTGTGACACCTGTCTCACTGTGCACATCTAAGGATCTATCTCTAACCCCCTTATTTATGCATTCATTCATTTCGTCCGTCGCATTATTGCTATCAGCATGCAGTCAGCGCTGCGACGTCTAGGAGTGAAGTAAGCTCTTATTGAGCCCCTATGGCTTTGCGGAGCTTCGCTGAGAACAATTCGATCACAGTCAACCCTCAACAGTAGACCAAGAGTTTTTTTTTTTTTTTTTTTCTAAGTTGGTCTTATATGCACTTTCCGCACCTGTCTCTCCAAGCATTTCAATAAAATACAAAAAATGAATGAGATCAAAGTTGTTTTGTAAGGAAGGGGTCAACAGGCCTGAAACAAAGTGACCAGAGGCTGTGGCAGTTTTTGACACCTCATTCTCACATTTCAGAATAAAGGTTGATGTAAGAGAAATGCAATCGTGCATTTATGCCAGCGGTGATGAGCAATGTTACCTCTAAACTGTGTACAGGAATCGTTTAAAAAACTTCACAATAGGCTCAAAATGTGTAAAAAGAAAAGAAAGAGATTTCTTAAAGAGAGCTAAACGAACAGGCGGCATTTATCAAACGATGTCTATCGTGTTTTGAGTCATTTGTGACATAAGGACTGCATGCAAAACCAGCATGGAGATGGCAAGTTCAATATGGCACCAAACAAAACCACAAAAATAATGACTGCTTCCAAGGCACAGCATTATGGTGTTTCCTCTTTGTTTTTCTTTAGATCACAAATTGTGATCTTGATATAAAAATTTCTTTCGAAGTTTACCTTGAGTCATCACGATAAATAGCGATAATGCACGGCCTCTTGATAACTTCCTATTATTCTGTAAAACTGTAAAACTAGACTTTGTACTGCTTGTTGGTCTGTTATTTGTCTGATACCATATAAATCGAAACACCTTTAACCTGTTAACTGTCACTGTTCCACAGGAGATAAACTTATTTCACTATTTATTTTAATATATAATATATATTTATTTATTAATATATAATATATATTTTAAATTCTAAATTGAATTATGACAAACTATCTATTGATGGAAAGGTCTAAGACTCGAGAATAAATATTTGACATAATTTTCACAACAATAAAAGTGAACTAAAAAATGAATTATAATTTTTATAAAAAATATCTGACATTAAAAAATTATACAAAATTTAAAAATTGTAGTTCTGATATATAATGTTCAGTATGTGCAGTGACATTCACAGGGTTAAAAAGGAAATATAATATGAACTATAATATACTGTAAAAGGGTGTCACCATGATCGCAGCATGAGTCTGGTACATGAAGTGCTTCTTCTCAGGTGCCTGATGGTTCTGCCCAATAGAAATGTGTGTTCAATGTGTTCAATGAGCAGGTGCATTACATCACAGACTAGCACAGTGTTCCAGTTTTGCTTTGTCCTTTTGGTCATGCTCTCATGACCTTACACATGATTCAAAGTAAGGTGAATCATTACATCAAAATTTAATAAAACTATTACAATGAAGTGCATGCTTTCTAGTGCTTTGTGCAGAAATTTCAGTCTTCTTTTAAAAGAAGCAACAACATGCCAACCCCTCTTATGGCCTGTTTCTTCAAACGTGCTGGTTTATTTAGGCACAGAAGTTGCACAAATTAAATGAAAGATAAAAAGTTGGTCTGTAAACTTGTATTAAGCAAACAGTTTTAAGTTTTCACCTGCTCCCTGCCACTATCAATCAGTATTAAATGAACTACATAGGTCTCCAGAGCTAAGTATACACTTAGGAAAGGTTTAATGTGTCCTTTGGCTCGAAACGGGGTCACTGAGCAACACATTTCTATAAGGACAGGTTATATTTTTGTCTGTAAATAAAGTCCACTGTGAGGTTTTTATGTTATTATGGTAGTGGTTTATAAGGGACCTCATGATGGTCAACGTGGCAGGTGAAGACGGTTATATAAGGAATAATGTGCAGAGAGTCAATGATTATTAAAAAAAGGTATAATGACGTCTGACTGTTCCTTCTTGTTATACATTTTACATTTAGGCATTTTTCTGACGCTTTTATCCAAAGCGACTTATTAGGAGACAATGAAGCGAAAAGAGAAAACAATAGTGCAAAGAAGTGCTTTTCCTAAGTTTACAATGTTTTGCAGTGCTAGATAAGTACCTGTAGAGGAAAGATACGATTTTTTTTTAGATGTTCGTGGAAGAGGTGTGCATATATAGAGGTAATATAATATTCATTTTTAATAGTTTACGCGGAGTATATAAATGTTTTGTCTCCAGTAAAATCTTGATAGTTAGACATGGGCAGTTGTTCATTGTCATAAGTAATTTAAAAATTAATTTCTATGGGCACAAGGGTTATAATTTTGGAGAGTGCTGAAATTGACAAATCAGAAACAAGCTGTGCAATAAACAAAAATATTTGATTGCTGAATGCTAGAACTGACCAATCAGAATAGAGTATTCTAGAAAGTGATGTAATTAGGTTGATATCAAAAACCTTGAGATATTTTAACAAAATTCAGCAATTTATCTCTGTCTCAGGTCTGTGCTTTCCACCATACAAGCTTATTTTCTGCACAAACCATGAACCATGGAGCCTCAGAAAAAGAGTTTGGTAAAGTGACTAATATGTTTCTACTGACATCATCTCTTTTCCTCACGCAGCACTGGGTGTAAAGTTTTCTATTTCACTCTCACTTTGAAGATGTGATGGCTGCCTCCTGGAACATTAAGGGAGTGCGCTAATTCTCGGCTGACAAAGCCTCACTTCAAATGTATGAACTCATCAGGGAGTGGAGTGAAAAGTCCCCCTCTCCCTTTCAATTCCAGTGTAATGAAAAAATTTACAGCTGGAAATTGAGGCTTTATGTATGAGAGAGACAGATGGAGTGGAGAGCACTGTGATCTTCTCTCTCCTTTTAGCATCTTCTCATTTAAACATGCGGGCAAGTTGGCATGCAAAGCTGCAGGAAAATTAGCAAAAGTAAAAGCTGAAGGGCAGTGTTGTTAAATAGCATTTAAAAAATATATATTTACCTGTTGCTGTGTGAAAATTGATTGAGTTTATCAGACAACATCATCATTTATTAAAAGATAAAAAAATGGCTTATCTAACTCAGCACACGTCATGTCATTTTGTCTAGACAATTAAGCCAGGACTGAAAAATAATTATTTAATATAAAATAATTTTTATATTAACATTTGTGTGATAAATACCAAGATAAGATGTGCCAATTTTGACTAAAATTGTCCTTCAACAGAACTTATTCCTATCACTTATTCATATCACCGGCACATCTCACCCCACCCACCTTCATCTCTTTCCCACTGTTCAGTGGGAACACTGTGGCTGTCCTCCTCTAGAATTCTTTGCACGTGGACATCTCAGGTCAGAAATCAAAGGAGACACACCAGCATCCAAGATAGACATGAACAGCAGACAGATAGAAGTGAAAAAAAAAAAGATGATTCCATTTGTCTCCATCGAGCACTTCTGCCGCTGCTGTCACCGTCCGACTACACCTGTTTGGCAGTGATAAAAATCATATCCCTCGACAGCTGCTCTTTAATCAAGCTTTCTAAATAGCAGAAGATGCAGGAAGCCACACATTTCGTGGATACTGCACGTGCCTGAAAAAATTATGTAGCGAGGAAAAAAATCCGAGCTGACAGTGATGGCTTCATCAAAGGGTTTTAAGCAGAATGGCGTTTCCGAGTTCAGAGAGTTTGCTTACAGCTCCCAATCACACGTGAATTGGCCTTTATTTTTAACCACACGGAACAAAGCGCAGGATGTGAATCAGACCGAAAGGAAGAATAACGACAAAGATAAAGATTTGCTTAATATGGAGCGAATTATTGTAGACTGACATTTCTAAAGCTGATATTATTACATTTCTCTTAGATAAACTTTCCAGTTAAAAAGTGGCTTTAACCTGTCAAAAAGAAACATAATACTTTACTTGTACTTTTAAGGTGGCAAACTTTCTACTGCAAACTTTGCCAGAACCAAAAAATTATGAGTTGGCACTAATTTCTTGAAAGTTAGTTCTGTCTCAAAAAAACTTAATAGGGAATAAACATCTGTAGTTGCTAGAGTAACCAAAGCGCATTTCTAATACGTCAGTGTTTTAACTTGCTCAGCACACAGGAAAGCTATCATGCTTATATGCAAAATACTTATCATTTAATTTATCTTTAGCACTGTAAAAGATTCCAGTGCAAAGCAATAATTACATACAATTCTCGATTCTCCATGCATATGTGTGAAATTGCCTTATTCCGACTGGATTTGATAAGAGAGCCCCGAAGACACCGAAATCGTGAATTAATTCTCTGACGCCGCCCTTTCAAGTTGGTGCAAAATGAAAACTGTCTCTCACATCATCCACCACATGTTATTTCATTTTCTATCACTGTGGGGTTATTTCAATATATTTGCTAAAAGGAAGCTAGATTGCTGCTTGTATTTTATTAATTTACTGATATGATTGAAATGATTATAGGCCAATTTCAAACAGACCTTCCCTTCAAGGATGTGATGGAAGAGTCTGAAAGAAAGAAAGGCAGAACGAAAGAAATAATTATATGTGTCAGATGCAATGGAAAACGGGCATTGATTTCTTTTCCGCATATCAAATTTATCCTATTGTTTATTGCACGCCGAGCCTTTTTCAGTCTGTCTTGTTTGATTCTGCTATTAAACAAGTTACAGTTTTGATAAAAGTTTGCCTCATTTTTTACAGCAGTAGAGCTGCTATTGATGGACATAAAACAGCCATGAAGAGTTAAATATACAACTACACATACATCCTAAAGGTCTTGAAGGTTACGATGTTCACTTAATTTAAAAAAGGAGCTTTTCAAAAAGCTGTTATTTTGCTCCCAGGAGTAACATTCAGGCCTGTCACCCGAGCCTTTGCATCCTGAAAGGAGATGCTTATCATGAACCATAAATCAATCGGGACATATCAAATAGGTTTGACGGCTATCCTTACAACATCTAAGGCTTATCTTAGCATTACACTGCAGCCCCTTATATACAACTAAATAACAGTGGGAATAAGCAATGATTTTTAAACAACAAAAACAAATGGATTTTCATGTTTATTTTTAGAAGTCCTTGTATATAACCTTTTAGCCAAACTCCAAACATATTTCTTTTGAACGTGCTTTTGAATGATGCACAGGAGGAAATGTTACTCAGAAAGAGCTCTTGAGAATATCCAGAGGATCAACCCTCCATTACGGCCTCAGATGGCCAATGACAATATAGTAGTAGTTTAAGAAGACCATCACAAAAAATGCCCTTTAAAAGACAGATAATGACTCAGAGGGATTGAAGTGAGAGACTCCATTCAAGCATCGCAGTGTGTTTGACCACATCGGTATTGATTTTGTCAGCAGGTAGCGGTCTAAGACAGCTGCCAGATTGTGAAAGATACACTTCATTAGCTGTAAACATCTATGTAACCGCAGGATTTCTAATTCTTTTATGTCTTTAATACCTCTTAGCTTCTTCACAAATGCAACTGGTGTTACAATACAAGCGCAGCATTAGCCTCTTTCATCCAGAGTTAAAAAAAAAGAATTTCCCAGTATACAGTGTTATTAATTGGAGCTTAAATAATAAAATAAATGTGCAAGACATGCAAAAGCAGTTAAAGCACCCATTATAAACACACACATACATAGAAAAACTTTTAATTAACATGGAAGAACAGGAGAAGATTAAAAATAGCAGCACTGCTTCATTTCAAAGTTCATATAGCACAACATGTCAAACACCTTATGTAGTTATCTTCTGCTTGTTATGGCAGTATTTTAAACTGGTTATATTGCTTGTGATCTATATACTAAACTACCGTATAACTGTTTACTTTTAATAGACAAATCAGGGTCTATTTTCTTGGAAAGTGTACCCTGTTTTAATGCTTCAAAAGACAGTAAGTTAGGGTTAGGTTGCAATGAAATATACATTATTTTTAGCTATTCTAATTAACTGATATATTATTAATCGTTTGCATACCTCACTCAACAATATGAGAATAATATGCAATTTTAATGTGAATATCCCTTGGATCTAAGTACACTACAGTATGCTATGTGTGCTTTGTAAATGTCAGGGGTTTTCTTCGTATGGTCATGATTAAAGTTCTTTTTTAATGAACTTTGCATTGGTTTACTTTGCAAGATCATTTGCATTAATTAAAATGATACAGTACAGTCTAAAAGTCATTATGTGTATATTAAAACCCAACATGCATGTACCTGTTAGCTTATATTTTAATGCAATGTATCATGTGCAGTAACTCCAAAATTGTTATTTCGTTCACATGAGAAGAACAAATCTGTTTGTTTATGGCAGTTTGCTTATTTACTGCTTCATTACAGAGCTTGGCATCTTAGATAATTTAACTCAAGAATAATGGCTTGGGTTTCGGTAAAACACAAAAAGTTAAGAAAAATGCTCTGTTGACTGAGCGATGAGTGATTTCTAATTTCTTGTATATTTAATGAATTAATTAGGCAGAGGCACTTAAAATGCTAATTACGCTAATTTTCACACAACAGCACACTTTTGTTGCATAGTAAGAGACATGTTGGACACGTGAAAAGACGCAGCATGTTAATTTCACACCTACTCAGATGAGGAGTGGAATTAAGGGGCGTTCACATTGACGGCAATTAACTCGCTGGAGGTCGCTGAGTCTCTGTGGTGTTTGTTGCTAGTAGGTGTTTCTACTTTACTGCTGTATCTACAGTTTAACTATATTAGCAAGCACTATTTGTGTTCCCATTAGAATCGTTCCCACGGTTCATTATTTTATTTCTCAGGGATAAAATGTGTGCTTATAGTAAAATCATGTCTGTCCACAAAAAATCTTTACCAATGACCAACAACATGGTGTGTTGTAAGTTGTCAAAATTGAAACCGCCACAAAATTGTCAATTAGGCTCTTATGCAAAATTTAAAACAGCATATTAATTATGAATCACAAGAACAAAAATGTAAAAGCTACGCAAGAACAGAAGCCATGGTTCAAAAGGATAATGTTCTGTACAATGATTAAAATAATCTTCAAAAGCTGCCATGCTCCCTTTCAAAGGGTTTGCAATGTCAAATATTGACATAAAAAGCATCTTGAGAAGATTTTTGATAAAATATTTTGCTGCATTCGAAGAAAAACAGATTTAAAAGATTAAAAAAAAACATTTTATTCAAATGTCCATATCAGTATTAAAAAAATAAATGTCAAAAAATGTATCTAAGGTGTTTGCACTTCGATTGATGATATCCTCCTTGTGATATAATTTTTTCTTCCCCTTGACTAAATTTGTCACAACTATTGAAAATGGATAAGATATACATGGATAATAGTTCCAATGTAGTGCATAAATGGAGATTGCACCTTACCTCTTTTTATAGTGCATTATGACCTTTTAGAAGTATAAATGCATTCATGATTGGCTCTACCACTTACAGTATATACATATATAAATAGGTCTATAATCATTTCCACCTTACAATGACATCTTGACAGTGCTGATTGGCTGATAATTCTACTCTCATATAGCTTTAATGTCAAAGGCAGTATTCAAGGTAAAATACAATTCCACTTCATGCTGTATCACTTAAGAGTCTTACAGAAAAAATATGTTTTTTCCTCAATTTAAGAAATAGTTCACATATACAATTACATTTTGTGTTCATTTACCGAATTTTCTGAAAAAAACCCGGATTATAATAAGATTATCAGTAAAAACGATTTCAGTCTGTTGCTTTAAGCTGGAATTATATTGTATTTCATTTTATTTTTTTCAGGCTAAGGTTGGTATACATGTAAAACCTCATTAGCTTTTTCATCATCTCAACTTTCCCTTTTAAACTTTCATAGAATCATTGATTCAATTGAGCCAAATACCCAGAATCTGGGACTCTAAAACAGATGCACAAAAGTCAAACTCATTTTAACAGTATAGCAGAAGGCAAAAGCATACAATAAGTCAAATTTATTGAGTTGGTAGAGGGTCACTGCTACAAAAGAGAGCCAGGGTACTGTGAGGATCTAACCGCTCTGAACAAGGTGCTCTAGTAGTGAATGAGGAACCGCGAAAGGTGAAACTGTCATTTAGCCACCAAAAGGCAATGTCGAACTGAGAGGTACCATCAGTTTCAAGATCGTTGCAATGGGGCTGTACTATTGACTTTGGGACTTCAATGACAGCCAGGTGTAGCACTCATTACACCATTACGTTAATGGTTAGCCTATGGCACTCTGCAGGGCCACCGTCTCACAATAACTCCAGTTGTGGGGACAACACAAGGACAAGGAATGAAATTCACGTGCCTGAGCATGTTCTGCTTTGGCACACACCTCAAGGGAAATGAAAGAGTTACAGTAACTTCAATCACATTTTTGACGGTTTTGGTATCATCCATTTTTGTCAAAATACCATGATAGGGCTCTTACAAAGTGATTTAGTCTTCGTTCGATTCAGTCAAGATTTAAAACAGACAAGATCTTTTAAAGACTTTTAAAGTTTTTTGGGTCACTTGACTGAAATGTTTTTCATGACCTTACAAACCTTTCGATATGAAGCCGTATGTCTGAAATGAGTTATGCGGAGAGAAAGGTACTGTAACCATGCCAACAAATTTCTTTCTGCCATTACAAAACTATAATATTATAAGTGTAATGTAAATAATTACCGCCAAATAATAACAAAAAAGCACAAGGGTCACTTGACTGAAATGTTTTTCATGACCTTACAAACCTTTCGATATGAAGCCGAAAGAGAAAGGTACTGTAACCATGCCAACAAATTTCTTTCTGCCATTACAAAACTATAATATTATAAGTGTAATGTAAATAATTACCGCCAAATAATAACAAAAAAGCACAATAAGTACACACTCTTTTTTAATCAATCTGCTCTTAGCAAATACCATTTCTGGGGATGACTATGGCCAGACACTTAAATGAGACCCTGTAACCTAAAGAAACCCAACCCCAAATCTCTTGTATTCTTTATATTTTCTCTCCAAGCGAATACACCCAGACATATTTCAATATTTCAAGTTCTGCCTTACCATTTTTTTGTTTTATTTCACCCTTCGCAAACAGCCTGCTAAGCTCCAAAGATGGAGTGTGTGTATAAATGAGTCACATTAAAAAAATATATATATTCATAATATATTTTTTTACAAAAAACTGACACAAAACAAATGCAACCGTATATTCTGTCAAATTGAGTTGAGGATTTGTTAGAGACCTTTCCATTACAGACTGACGGACAGCAAGAAAATGATCTCAGACGCATGAATTAATTGATGGCCAGATGTTCCACTGTGAAATGTGTTATAGTCAAATTTATGCATAACTGTTTAGAAATGATGCATTCATTGTTCGTTCTTATAGTTATTTATTTATTTTTAATATCTGACTAAATAACTGTAACAAAGCAGATGTTCTCTCAAGCCCTGTCAGTTTTTGACATCCAACTACTGATATGCTTGTGTTGATGAACAGCTGTTGGTTCATAGCAATTAGGCAGGCAAACCACAAATGCATGCCTGTGCTTTTTTAGTACTGTATGGGCTGTTTCATAGTCAATATTTTAAGCATTTACATAAATCTATTGGGTTTTTAATTTGTCAAGTGTAGGCAATACAGTTTGCCATAGCTACTTGTTACCACCTGGATGTTTTTAGTTGGGTGACTAAATATGTTTAATTTTGCTTTGCTGAAAGCATGTGAAAAAACAGATGCTTAGTTACATGACACCCATATTGAGTGAAAAAAACAAAAACCTGCTGATGTCATAGTTGCACAGTATCGTCATAAATGATGTGAATGAATGAGTGAAATAAAAAAAATGTCCAGGTATATTTAAAACACACACGCACAATAGAACGTTACAACAAGCTCCAAATGACGTTGCCAAAATAACATTACCAGTTGCCAACTGCGACCCGATCCCCAGCTGTGAAAAATAAAAGGCTCCATTCTTTTATCTATACATTTCATTATTTATTGAGGTCCTGCTGCTTTACACTCAGAGACGTTATTGCACTTTAGGTGTTTATATCCATTGTCCCTCCTGCATGGGATCACACACTGTAGCACTGATGCTTCAACAGCGTCTTAGAACGTTTTAAGGGCACCTCATGTAGTATCAGAAGAAGGTGAACGGCATTGTAAAAAGGTCAGCCTCAAAGAAGTTATTTGATGCAGTGAAGCAAGTACACCTCGTTTCTGAGAGCCGAGAGCAGACGTGGAGTCGGCAGGAATTAATGTGCAGAGGGAGACGATTAAGCCTTTGGCCTTTGTGTTTCAGTATTGTTTAGTGGATCTGCTTAATAGACCTTGTTGATCTTAGTGGACACCTCTAAAATCTGCTTAGTTTGGAAAGTAAATCTGCAAGTTCACAGCAACGGGCATCTTTGAAAATAGTAAAAACGACTTGCTATTTATTACTTTGGCAACAGTGATGATAATGGCTTTCATGCCATTGCCAAATTCATCTCACAGTTTGTAACCATCTGCAGTAGCTGTTTTAAGCGAATGCTTCAAAAAGAATATAATAACTTGTGTTATGAATCCAAAACTTTTTATTCTCTCATAAAAAATAAGCCTTAGCAGTTAAATATCAGCCCTGGCTTCCACAGGACAAAATATTACATTACAATTTCCAGAAGAAATGTCATTTGCGTTTTGCATGGCATTAGCTTAAATATTAATACATAATTATTAATTAAATATTAATACATTTTAACCTATTATAAATATACCTTATTATTCATGTTTCTATATGCCATGGTTTTATTATAGTGTGATATTTATTTGGTGGATTAATTACTATCATGGCTAACCTATGGTTTCTATAGTAAAACTATGGTTAATTTGTGGTTGCTATGGTTGCTAACCCTAACCCTAACCACAAATAAAACAAAAACAATAGTTTTTTAAATTTGAATTATATGTATGATTACCAAAAGACTTTCTCTTTTAAATCATATAGCCACCATAAATACAACCATTCTTGACAAGTAATTTCATTATGACCAATAGCTCTTATAAGCCTCACAATCAGAAGTCAGAGGTCTTTCCACACAGACAAGAGCTTTTACAGTTATCCCTGGAACATCTGGCCTGAGAGTTGCTATAGTAACTCAATACTCGCATGCCTCCAAGCATATCATATCTCTCACAATAGCTCCAGGCACATTTCTGTGTCAGTATGTACAAACAATACTGCATTTGGCCAACATTTGTAAAAAACTATTAATACATGTACCAATTTGACAATTAATACGATAAAGTAAATAATAATTAATCAAATTTACAAACATGCGTAAGATTAACTATACTGTACATCTCAGCAAGACTAAACCGAATCAAGAGTTGTAGGTACAGAAAATGTAACTATTTCAGATCCTCTGCCTTTCTCGCTTACTTTTGTTGTGAAGGGTTTACACACGGCACACAAACATCTTTTCTCTTTATAATTGTTAATGTGGATTAAAGTCTTAGACAGACTGTTATGTCATTGTTGAGTTATTTATCACTATACAGTGCAAGTATAAAATGCTTTGGAGGTCTATAAACAATTGAAAAGCGATCAGAGACGAGGACAATAACCCAGAATGGCCCTCAAAACAAAGTGGATTAAACAATAACACTATCTAGTCACAGTCTTGAGCAGATTGCTCTAGAGTGGTTGATAAGTCACATGACATATACAGTTCATGTGATTGGCTCAAAGTGCTAATGAGGTAAAGATGGCAGCAACACTGTGTACAGGAATGCTAATGGAAAGCTTCCTGCAAATATATTAAAACTATTTGTTTTATTTACATTTATGTTTAAGTAGGAGTGCTTTGTCTGATTCTGACATGCATATGTGACCCTTCGTTTGAAAACCAGGCTTCAAAGTCTCAAAATCAAATCATGAGATAACAAGCATCAAATTTTGAGTTCACTATAATTTCAGTCTTTGACAGTCAATATTAATGATATCAAGGTTTTATTTTTACAGAATGTTCTTCACATTAAGGTAGGATGATTTTATGTAGAAAACAGTAAATGTATTATTTATTACTGGTTAACAAGTTCTTTTTATTTTTCGTTTCTTCGGTTGGTTGACAAAAATCAGTTCCCTTTCGATACTTCACTCGTACTGCGTCGAAGACGCTATGGGGAAAAAGCTCCTTTTTTCTCCGAGACTGAAAAACTTTTAATCACGCAGTTTGACTGCAATGCCGTTGGAGCTCGGCGCTCACTGCTTGAGCCAATGGCTGCGGCAATGGCGTCGTTCAAACCAATGGCTGCGCCAGCGGTGCTCGCGCGAACCTATGGCGAAGCAGCATGCAAATTCTTCGAAGTAAGCCAAAATGGGCGGGGCTATATTCGAGCATATAAGCCGCCGTTTAAGCCATAGGGATTCAGATCTTCTTCCTTCAGCGACGGCCTTTCTTCGCTGCTCCGGGACTTCGGCGCTCTTTTAGAAGCGCTCGCCGTTGAACAGCTAAGCAGCGGATTGGATCTGTTGCCGTCTTCACCCCGGCAAACTACGACGGTCCTGCTTCCCCTGCCGCCATCCGGCGTCAACTCTGAAAGAGCTATTTCCATAGAGCAATTTCCTAAGCGGCGTTGTTGCAAATGCCGCGGCGGTCCTGTCGCTCGTGCATAACACCGCTGCTGCGCCGCTGACAGGCATCAGAGTGCGTTTGGTGCTTAAGCGCCCATCTAGCGGCTCAAAGACAGATTGTCCTCCTCGCGAGGACATGAGTCTCGCTTCTCTGCGCTTCAGCGGATAAGCGTCCTTTTCAGGACACGATTCCGCACCTCATCTTCTCCGCCTCCTTCTGTGCGAACCCCCCGTGCGGAAGAGGCAGCGGGTAGAGGATTAATAGAGAAATGCGCTCATGCCGGCTGAGCCCCAGCGTGCCGTTTTCGCTACACAAAGAAAGCCTCTCCGGTCCTCTTCACACACCCAGACCAGCGTCCCTTGGCGGCTGCGGCGAATGGTCTGCTTGAGGAAGCGAGGGTGATGTTATGGAGGACAACGGCGTCTTCGGCTGCCGGAAGTGAGGAGCTGTCGGGCTCCATTCAAGACCCGCGCCCTTGCCTCCGGCGGGTCCTAGCGCCCGCCAGCGTAGGCATGGATGCGGAATTACTCCGCATCATGACTATAGCTGTAGAAGAGCTGGGACTGGATTGGTCTTCTCCTGAGGAGCCACACAGCCCGATTGACAGTGGTTCCTGCGGGCGTCATCAAACCCTCGTCAGAGAGCTTCGCCGTTCTTCCCAGAGGTCCACGACCAGATCACAAAGTCGTGGCGCCTGCCCATACTTTCGCCCGCCTCCGCCCTTCCTCTTCCTCTGCGCTCTCTTCCGTGGATGGCGCCTAAGAAGGGTTATGACAAACTACCTCCATTGGATGAGTCGGTGGCAGCATCTCTGCCCGCCCTCCGCCATCGGCTGGAGATCTAAAGCTGCACACCCTTCTAAGCCGTGTAGGACAACATCGACTCTCGCTGGGCGTGCCTACTCTTCCGCTGGACAGGCGGCTTCGGCGCTTCACTCCATGGCGGTCCTCCAGGTCTTCCAGGCTAAGCTCCTTCGTTCCATGGGCGAATCCGGCCCCGGACCCTGCCGCGTTTGAGATCTCACGCGCGCAACTGATCTAGCGCTCCGTTACTCACGAGATGGCGGCGCAGAAGCGATCGGCAGATCTATGGCTAGCCTCGTGGTATTGGAGCGCCACTTGTGGTTGAACCTGGCGGAGATAAAGGGCGCAGAAAGGTACATTTTCTCGACTCTCGGTTTCTCCCTCTGGTCTCTTCGGTCCTGCTGTGGAAGGGTTTGCAGAGCGCTTCCGTCTGCGAAATCTTCGCGAGGCCATGAAGCACTTCCTACCCAGCTCCAGCTCTGCGGTTGCCCGAATTAAGCCCCAAGGCGGCGCCGACTCAGCTGACCAGCAAGGCCTGCTGCTCCCCTGAGCCTCGCAGCCACAGAACAAAAGACCGAGCCTCGCCACCGTTCCGCGCTCAGCCAGGCGCTACCCTTTCCCAGCGCCAGGGACCCGGCCCAAGATAACGCTGGACCCAGCGCCTCCAGCGTCCTCCTGAGCCTCGAGACGGGGAAGAGGAAGGGATCAGGTCCCGTCAGCACCGGACCTCCCCTCAAGCTGCCACGAATAGGTCCTTGCTCACCCCGCTCTGTTCTGGGTGCCAAGGCCGTCGTGTTTGTGCAAACTGTTCAGTGTCCAGGGCCCTCTCAAAAAGCGCCCACACAAACAGCCGTTTTTACGGCCACAAGAGATCACAAACAGAGCAAATTTCCTCTTCCTATAACTCCGAGCAGCAATCTCTCCACGGGAGATCAGCCGCTCGTCCGGATACAACCCCTCGCCACACGGGCCAAGGCCTGGCAGGCCATTCCCGGAGTGTCAGGCTGGGTCTTAGGGGATAATACATCGAGGCTACACCCTTCAGTTCGGCTCGGCGTCCTCCACGTTTCAGTGGAGTGATACTCTCCTCGGTTCAAAACCGAGATGCGCGGGATTTTGGCGTTCGAGGTGACGAGCTTGCTGGCAAAAGGAGCCATAGAAACGGTTCCCCAGCACAAAGCGAATCGGGTCTCTACAGCCGTTACTTTCGTCCCAAGAAGGAGGGAGGGCTAAGGCCCATCCTCGATCTCAGACGCCTGAACGGGCCCTCATGAGGGCGGCCGTTCAGGATGGTAACTTCTGAAACAGATCCTCTCACAGGTTAAGCCCAGGAGATTGGTTCTGTTCTCTGGATCTGAAAGATGCTTACTTTCACATTCAGATTGCCCCCCACCACAGGCAATTCTTGAGATTAAGCGCCGAGGTGGCTTATCAATACACGGTCCTTCCCTTCGGGCTGTCCCTAGCTCCTCGCGACTTTTACGAAGTGCATGGATGCGACTCTTTCCCCTCTCAGACAGGCGGAATACACATCCTGAATTACCTCGACGACTGGCTCATCCTAGCCCAGTCACGGGACGAGCTAGTACATCACAGATCCCTCCTCCTCAGCCACTTGCAGTGCCTAGGACTTCGGATCAATTTCGCCAAGAGCATGCTGTCTCCCAGGCAACGGATATTGTTTCTGGGAATAGTGCTGGACTCCACACGCATGAGGCGGTGATCTCGCCAGACAGGCGCATCGTCATCCGGCTCGCAACATCATTCAAGGTAGGGGCCTCCCACTCCCTCAAAACCTTCCAGAGGATGCTAGGCCTGATGGCATCAGCATCAGCAGTTCTGCAGCTGGGCCTCCCTTGTATCGCGCCCCTTCAGTTCTGGTTGAAACGAAGAATTCCATCCGAAGCGTGGCGTCACGGACGTTTTCGAGTCAGGGTGAGCCGGGCCTGTACGACAGCCCTAGCCCCCTGGACAGACAAGCATTGGATGGAACAGGGTGTTCCCCTGGCCTTAGTACACAGACGGAAAGTGGTCTCGACAGATGCTTCCAACTTAGGTTGGGGAGCACTGTCGCGACGGCAGGCCCCGCCGGCCATTGGTGGGAAGCGCCAGGGCCGTCTACACATCAACTGCTTGGAAATGCTAGCAGTCTGTCTAGAAGCCTTAGATGCACTTTTCTGTCGGAACTGAGGGGACACCACGTCTTGGTCCGTTCGGACAACATGGCGGTGGTGTCTTACATCAACCACCAGAAGCGACTTTCTTGAACCGCCTCTTCCTGTTGGCAAAAGACCTATTGGAATGGGCCCACGCCAACCTGCGTTCCATCAGGGCAGCGCATGTACCAGGCAGACTGAACCTGGGTGCAGACAGACTGTCTCCGGAACAATGTCCCCTCGGACGAGTGGATGCTCCACCCATAGCGGTTCAGAGAATCTGGGAAGTCTTACGGCAAGGCAGAGGTCGACCTCTTTGCCTCAGAAGACAATCATCACTGCCCAGTCTACTTCTCGAAGGCTCAGGGCCAGCTGTCCCACGATTGGCCCAACCTCCTTCTGTAATGCCTTCCCGATCGCCTGATCCCTCAGGTTATCAGGCGGGTCAGGGAACAGAAACTCAAAGTTCTGTTAGTGGCCCCATTCTGGACAAACCAGCACTGGTTTCCAGACTTGATGAGGCTAATCTCGGCAGACCCATGGCCAATTCCTGAGGCGGGACCTTCTCTCTCAGGCGAACAGGACCATTTGGCATCCACAGCCAGAGCTGTGGGCTCTGCATCTGTGGCCTCTCGGCCGGGAGCCCCTCGGCCTACCTGAGCGTGTTGAATACCATTTCTCAGGCAAGAGCTCCGTCCACAAGGCGGAGCTATAGCCTCAAGTGGTCTGTCTTAAGCTGCATGGTGCTCAGCCCGTAATTCAGACCCAATATCTTGCGACATATCAGCGATATTGTCTTTTCTTCAAGAGCTGCTGGATAAGGGGCAGCCCTTCCACACTCAAGGTCAAGCAGCTATAGCAGCATCGCATGCTCCTATAGCAGGCCAGTCTGTGGGTAGGAACAAACTGGTCGTTCAGTTTTTAAGGGGATCCAGCGAGACTCAACCCGCCTCGCCCCCTACCGTCCCTTCTTGGGACCTACCTCTAGTGTTGAGAGCCCTAAGGGGCCCTCCTTTTGAGCCGCTACAGTCTGTTGACCTTGGCTCATTGGCGTTCAAGACTGCTCTGCTTCTGGCACTAGCATCGGTGAAGCGCATAGGAGACCTACAGGCTCTATCCATGAGTCCGTCTTGTCTCCGAATTCGGCCCACGACTCCAAGGTCGTCCTGAAGCGAGGCATGGTTCACGTACCTAAAAGTACTTTCAACTCCGTTTAGATCCCAGGTCATTACTCTCCTGGCTCTTCCTCCCTCAGAGCAAGACCAGAACCTTAATCTTCTATGCCCTGTCAGAGCATTGAGGTGTTACGTACAGCGTTCCGCCTCGTTCAGACAGTCAGAACAGCTCTTCGTTTGTTTTGGTGACCGCACCAAGGGGAATCCGGTCACTAAGCAAAGGCTGTCCAAATGGATAGTCGGAGCTATCTGGCTAGCATACTCATCCTCGGGTCTTCGAGTCCCATGGAACTAAGAGCCCACTTTCGACTAGAGGCGTAGCCTCGTCTTGAGGCATTGGCTGGCGGAGTGTCCATATCAGATATTTGTGCGGCGGCAGGCTGGACCTCTCCGTCCACATTTACCAGATTTTATAATCTGGAGGTTCCGGCTTTACAGTCCAGGATCCTCTCTGTTTAATACATGGACTATTCCAGTATGATATTTCATCGGTGCGCTCTTGGACCTCTTTCGAGCTCCGAGGCTACACCGACCCCAAGGGCGAACATTCTATTTTTGACGTTAGCCTCTAGCTGCTAAGCTATAATAGTGTTGTTGCACCCACCAAGCACGGCGGGATTGTACTGGTTCCCCATAGCGTCTTCGGCGCGAATCTGATGAAGTATCGATAGGGAACGCTTTCGGTTACTCCGCGTAACCTCGGTTCCCTGAGATACGGGCGAGTACTGCGTTAACTAGCCGTGCTAGAGTGCTGCCAACTAGGTCGTCGCTTCAGTCAGATAGACCTGAATCCCTATATAGGCGAAAAGGCGGCTTATATGCTCGAATATAGCCCGCCCATTTTGGCGACTTCTCGAAGAATTTGCATGCTGCTTCAGCCATAGGTTCGCTGCAGCACCGGCTGGCGAGCCATTGGTTTGAAACGGCGACGCCATTGCGAGCCATTGGCTCAAGCAGTGGCGTCGAGCTCCAACGGCATTGCAGTCAAACTGCGTGATTAAAAGTTTTTCAGTCTCGGAGAAAAAAGGAGCTTTTTCCCCATAGCGTCTTCGACGCAGTACTCGTTCCGTATCTCAGGGAACCGAGGTTACGTGAGTAACCGAGTACGTTCTGCAATGTTGTCTGTAATTAAAATGCCAACCATTAATACGCAAACCTTTCCTCTTTTTTCTCTGTTTTTCATTCTAAAAAGTCATTTCTGGGTATCTTTATTTTCCCAAATGAATAAATCACTATGGAAACCAAGATTTGTTTTTCCCAGTGGGTGGGAGACTATCTATGGCTAACCCATGTGTCCATGACAACCCTAAAAACCTCATCTTATTTTTTCAATGTTATAAAGCAATTCATTCACTGCACTTTTATTAATATTAAAAGATTATTACCATAAAAAGCAAAAAAGAGATCAATAATGATTACCATACATATAATGTGTTCTACAGTGCCTTTATGTTATCTTATATAAACCCTTTTTCTTTTTTGGTTTTCTCTGTGAAGTGTAAAACCTCAACTTAGTGACACGTTTTTTACTAAATTAGCATTTACTGTGTATTTTCTACATGGTTTGAAGGGAAAAACTATTTTTAAGACCACTGGCCTAAAAGCAGTAATGCATGCAGAATAAAACCACACCCATGAATATGAATATGGCTCCACACAATAGGTATTGTGTTTCACTGTAAATCTCATTTTTTTTTCAGCCTATAACTGTAAACATAGTTTTATTTCTATTTTAGTTGTATTAAAATGTCATTTTAAATATATAGCTATTTGTCCATGTTTCATCTTATGATTTATTCTCACACTGCACTTTATTTTGTACTTCTCAGCATCTCCATCTGTGACTCTTAGTCATAAGATGCATCATTTTCATATTTACATATTTTTCATTCAACTATTTTGGAACACTCCGCCATTACCCATCCTACTAATCTTTCTGTCTAAGGCAGAGATGGCACCAGCAGCGACTGTAGCTATGTCTCATTAACTGAACCAGCAGTCAGTTGGTAGGGGATATGATAACAAGGGCAACCAGTGATGACATCATATGATTAACTTTTTCAGTCGTAGTGTGGTTCAAAGATTAAAGTTAATGTTGGCTCATACAAAGGTTGTGAGTTTAGTCCAAAGTAGGGGTGACTCAGGAACTAATGAGGTCATGAAATTGCTTTATTCCTTTTGTTCCTTTGATCAAGCCATCCAACATTAAAAAGCTGCAGGGGGTTCCTGCAATTAAGCAAAAATTCACCTTGAATTAAAAGTGCCGGCTAAATGAAGAATAACACTGATTTTGCGTGGACACGTCAAATTTGGCTTAAACTTGGACTAATTGCTGCATAAATAATTGCTACATAATGAGGAAAATACTGCATAAAATAATATTAATATATTTGGAACTTATTCCACGTTCTCTATACTAAGCGCACTTCAGGTGCCACAATCCACACATCATCTATAGTTAGTGTGCTTCTCACACCGGCAGTCCTGTTGACACACGTGTGCAGATTGAGGCGTAGGAAACATTAAGCAGTTGTCATCGCTGACTTCCCAGTTCCTCACTACTCCTGAATTTACTGACATGTGGTGGATGACTCTTGACAGATTTATACTCTTGGAGATCTATTAACAGTCCCTTTTTAATATATCTTTGGTGCGGTAAAACTTGCATGTGAATCTTCTTTTTTGCAGAAATCATATGGCACTTCCCAGGCTGAAGGTTTTCTCTCTGAGAGACATTTTTCAGTCAAGCTGTAGGCACACCAGGAGGTTCACTCGCTCCCTGAGCAGTGCATATGATAAACAGTTTTTTCACTACAGTCTCCAAAATGTCTCCAACATTCCTACTACTGTAAAACATTATTTGTTAAATGATAACACTAAGGTTGTATTTGTAAACATGAAGTTACAATTCGTAAAACTTCAGCAAAATTTATTAATAATTAGGGATGTCCCGATCCGATCACGTGATCGGAAATCGGGCCCGATTTCAGACTCGATCGGAATCAGACGTTACCTCCCGATCAGGACTCGGATATATATGTATATATATTCTCATTATTTTTTTTATAGGAAAGGACGCCAGAGTCGGGATTCGAACTCGCGTCGCCAAAGCGCAGTTGCGCTGTATATGTCTGGAGCGCTGTCCACGACTTTTTTTATATTTACTGTTGCACTAAAGTCCAAAAGAATTTATGTTATTTATTACTTGATTGTTCAAGCTACCTCACAGAAGTGCTCTGTTTGTTAACAGAGTTGTTGAATGTTAAAATAAGGTGAATTCAATAAAAATAAGGAACATCCTGGATCTGTTTCTTCGCTCTTCTTTATTCTTTTTTTATGTATTATAGAAGTATCGGATCAGGACTCGGTATCGGCAGATACTCAAAATCAAATGACTCGGACTCGAGGGTAAAAAAACCTGATCAGGACATCCCTATTAATAATTATTAATTTTGGTACATGTGAATATTCAAATTTAACACCGTTTTCAGTTTGTTGCACGGCACTTTGAGATACTTGACTAGATTCTGATTGGTCAGTCAAAACATTCCAAAGTCAGATATTCTCAGCAGCTAAAACTGATGCTGAACCAGACTGCTCACTGTAAGTCATTTTGACGTTACAAATAATTACCTTACGAATAAATTAAATGTAAATATGCCTAATTCATAACATATGTGAAAGCTGGCTGTACATTATCCCTTACTTAATGAACTGTAAACTAACATGAAAAAAATAGCTTGATGTGTTAACTAACATTAACAAAGATGCTGTAAAAATTCACTGCTCATTTTTATTTTGTGATAGCTACAGCATTAATGGAACTTTATTGTAAAGTGTTATCGGTTAATTAAAGAATACAGCAAATTGAAAATCACTGTGAATATGATGATAACATAAAACAGCTTGTTTGCAATCACCTACTACTACATGGGTCTAGATCAGGTGATAGTGTTGCAGTTTACTGTATGTTTCTGTCAGTGTGGCAGGAAAAAGCACAGAGAATGTGTGCATGAGAGAGGAAAACAGTGTAAAAAGTGGCAGATAGTATTAATTGCTGTAATAATCTTTCATTATCAACAACTTTAAATAGCGTGTTAATTATTTTCTGCGCTCAGAAGTAAAACACATTTTCATGACAGGTGTCAAGCCGCTAGGAGCGCGAGCTTCAGGAAAGTCTAAAACTCGCGCAGCTTGTCTGGTTGATGGCTAACACAGGTACCATGACTTTATTTGCTTCGTATGATGGACGTGACCAGGGCATATTAACCATCTCACTGAGCAGCTGGCAATGCATTTGGAAAAGAAATAAAGATGAAATATCCATGAGCTGATGAAAAAGTAATAATTCTCCTTTAGAGCAGAAGGAGCCAGACAGGACGAGATTTTCGGAACAACAGACAGAAATCAATAAGGCAGATTTGATGTAGAACAATTTACAGATGACACTTCACTCATCACACCATATTGGAAAACATATTGTAAGATCCCCTCTGTGCTGAGACCTGCCCATCTGACAAGACTAATGTGACATAACACTGTACAGATTGAACAGCGGGCCTGAACTTTTAAGATGTAATCAAGAAACATCAATAACCAGCTTTTAATGTGAGCCGCACAAATTCGTTTTTCTTATAAAGGATGGTGAAAGCACCTTTATTTCCTCAAACATCCGCGATAATGATTTGCCAGTTTCTTTCATCAAGCACATTCTCTCATTCCATTAATTTTTTGGCTCCACTATTTGACATGTGTTTGTTTAATATCGGCCAATCAAAAAATGTATCTTTCATTCTGAGATTAACCTGAAAGGCCCTAAAATTAAAACTGTGGAGGACCGATTTCAGGAATCCTATTTCATGAGTATTAAAATCTAAAAGCATCTGTTAAATGGTTGTTGAATAGCTGTTGTAAAAGTGTTGGCGAACAAAGCTTTCATGCGATTTGAAGACTTTGAAAAATGCTTTGAATATATAAATAGTTCTGTTTGTCTCTTTTCAGTTTACAACTATGCTGTATCCTACAAACCTTTCAAAGATTCATCACGAATGAAACTTTGATAGAAAAATGTACTTTTGTTAGATTAATGACTAAACAAAAAGTCTGTATTCAGACTGACAACATGTCATGCAATATGTTACTGTCAATGTCAGGTACAGTTCACATCAGAAATCAGAGAACCTGTGTTCTTTTATCCTTGAAAAACAAAATGAGTATTTTTGCAGAATATTCACACTAACACTTTCTTATTCTCTTTCTTGTTTTCTGCTCTAGTCTTTCAAGATCCTTTGCATCTCCTTAAATGTTTATGTATTGGCTGAATGACACAAGACTGGTATCTCTGAGAAAGTAAGATTAGAAAAGTAGTCATTTCAATTGGTACACATTTCTTGTACCAAGGGTTTTACATTTTAGGAAGCCTTGACAAGTTTAAAATGTTTGCTTTTAGAAACACTCATAACAAAATACTGGTACATTCTGCTCCAATCCACTTCAGCTTTCAACACAAGAACTGCCTTGTAAACAACTGTTTTAAATATATTTAAGAACCCCTTCATAGGTGTTTGTCTTGGTGAATGAACAATTTACACCCACTATACTCAGATCCTGAGTTTTGCAACAGACCTTTCATCTACAAATAAGCAAAAGGCGAGAAAACGCTGGTAAACAGAGCTGACAGGAGGTCCTCTGTGGCTAGTAAAAGAATGGGCAGGCTGCCTGTAGCACCTGCAAGGATTATGTGACGTCAAGCTTGTGTGTCGCCTGTAATAATATTCCCTTTTAGATGGAAGCTAGAGGCAAAAAAAGAAATAAAAGCTTATTTTGCAGAATTAAAAACTTGTCACTTGTTTTTATTATTTCAAAATGCTGAGATGCTTCTTCACAGCCTGATCTCCAGTTTATCTGATTATACTGTTTTTCAGCGGATTTCAGATGAAACGTTCACAGCTACATTTTAGCCTACAGTTCAATAAAGGAGGCATGAGTTGGAATTTTCAGTGAATAATGTCTATGTTCAATGTTTGGAACTTTTGTTTTGGCATTTTAATTTTTTGGGTGAACTACCCCCTTAAGGCTAATTTTCTAGAATATGACATGAAAGTGATGTACTTCCTCCGCAGTCCAAAAAGAAGAAAAAAACTGCTCATTCTGCCGCAACAGACAGATGAATCCATTAAAACACGACTGCTCACGTCAACAACATAAATTCAGTGTTTAGCAACTTGCGTCTGTGATGTTAAAAAAAGTCATTAAATGAACTGGTACAGTATCTGTAGTAAATATTTTGATCACAAATTTATAGAGACCTACATTCAACATTTAACATGATCAACATGTTACAATCATCAGTATACAGTCTCCATATAACATCTATGAAAAGATTCTGCATCCTTTGATACAAAATGACTTTATTCTATATTCAATGTTATAAGAGCTTCATTTAACCCAGTAAACCTCACTCCATGTCAAACACATTAGGTCAATTCCATGAAAATCCAATGAAAAAAGTAACTATACTAATAGTGCATATGTCAATTTATGGTTTTATAGCATTTTGTTCAAGTTCAAGCATGATATTTTATAGTCAGGTAAAGTGCTGTTTTCAGAATTGTCACATCCATAACAGTACATATTCCTCATAAAAGGGCACATTAAAATTAAATAACAATTTTATGTTATTTAAAAAGCCATTCCTTATCCATTTGTTGGGTATTACTGCCTCTAGTTTGTGCGTTTTAATTCACAGAAATCCTACAAAGTATGTTGCCTCTTAAAAATGAATTTTCTTTTTTGTCACATCCATAATATTTCTATTTAAAAAAAACACCTGTGCAGAGACTGATATTTTTCTAACGTCTGGAGTCAACAGGGGTTTGGGAAAATATAAATACACAGTTAAATATATTCTGCGAGTATTTCTATTTCAAGTGTTGACCGAATATGTTACATCCATAACACTGGATTTATATTATATAATACTCATACAAAGAATAGTCTTTCTTATTCAGTACCTCTAAATTCCTATGTCTCTGGATCAAAATGGCATGATTATGGAAGCAATTCTAATCAAAAAGATGGACCAAGAAAGTTTTTCTGTTGAATTCCAAAGCAACAAAACCCGCTGAGACTTTGCATTAGAAGTCCCAGCTCACGTTCCTGCGACTGGGCTGGCAGAGTTCAGTTGAGTGCCCTCTGGCCTTCTGTTATAAGTACTGGTAAGAAGTGATGTACTGTAGAAGTGCTGAACAAACAGACATAATCCTGCCCTCGTTTCTTAAGTATTTCTGTCTCTACTATAAAAATAGGGTAAGGAATTACAATGACAAACTCAGAAAGCATCAAACAGCATGCAAGGTTTTTCCATTTCCATTCTTAGACTGCACAAACTACCCCTATAGTGAAACATAGTGTGTAAGTCATTTTATTATTTAAGGACATTACTTGGCATGATTAATAACACTATACAGTAGTCAGTCATGCCACCATGAATTAGAGATTCCAATGTAGCACAGAAAATTCAGGTATTGGTACAAGACATAAACTGATTTCTAAATAAATTTTGTTTTAACCCATGAATATGGACAAACTCAGCTGTTGGTTTAAATTAACCTAGAGAATGTATATATTTTACCCAACCGTGGGTTAAAACAGCATATTTTTTAATTATTATAAAGCAGTATAGGTCTAGAATAAAGGTGTAAACATTTCATTATTTTACAAATATAAAATGTAAAAGTTATACAGTCAGTATGAACTTATATTTGTCTGTTCCTCATCTTAAAGGTTTTTTTTATTACAATATTCTTTATGACATCTTGATGTCTAACTTAATGAGAATATAGATACTTTACAGACATAGAGATACTTTATAATGGACATTCCATCCAACTAATAATCTTAAGCGCACAGACTGAGTTTACAAGGGCCATAAGGTAGCTCTAGTCTGTCTTGGAGCTGTATAATTAAACACTATAGACTATCTGTCATTGTTGGTCAGTTTCTGACCACAGGACTGCTGTTGGCTAAATGTGTTCGGTTGGTGGCACACATGTTTTGTGTAACCCAGATTCTGAGTTAGTGGCTGTCCAAGTGTAACTGATGGTGAAAAACATCTACTCATTTAATGCATGTTGGGTAGCAGAGGATTTATCCGTGCCAAAACTGGATAAAATATGGTTTATTTTGACTTTTATGAATATTATAAGATTTATAGTCTCATGTATTTTCACGAACCATTAAAGAACAAACAGAAAAACTTCTGTAGTCTCATATTTTCATGTTTTTCTTTAAAACTTTGTTTGTTGTTCGTTCTTTGCAGTGTCATTACTTCACTACAATGCGAGCTAGCTAGACAGCTAACATATTTCACTGGCTTTGCATGTACGCAAACACGCGTTACGCTGAGAGCGAGTGACGCAACCAAACAAAATCGCTCCCATTATAATCAACAAAGCTGTCGTCATGTGCTTGCACTGAAGACAGCTTCATTGATTATAATGAGAGCTATTTAGTTGTGCCGCATCATGTCACATCATTTGCTTGGGGTGTCGCTTGATGAGAGAACACCAATGTTCTTTATGACACAGGGTAAACCATTATTTTTTCTATAGAAAAAAGCACAGCACATAAAAATAATTTAATAATAATTTAATAAACTTGCTGTTAATTTTGCAGTTTGCAGCTCTTTGCCAAGTAGTGGTGGTGAATTTGGGCCAAACATTTACCATTAGTGGCAAGCTGTCCAATGATGCTGAATATATATTTAAATCACATCTTCAAGTCCATATCCTACTCTTTTATTAATTTCATTTTTTTTATATTTTTGCATATTTTATATTTTATATATAATTGATTTTACTTAATGTGGTGACTTTTAGAACTGAATAGCTAACAAATAAAAATTTTATCTATTTTTTTATTTAATCTAACTTTGTGGCAGTGCATTTAACTCTGGCCAGATTGGACTATTTGTATCCCAGAGTTTTTTAGAGTGCACTTTCAATGTCATCTTTATGTCCCTATTGTTTGTTCCAATTATCACAAGGTTTGGATGTTTCATCACTATCTAGTCAATTATTTTCATTCATACATTCAGCACGCAGGGTGGCGACTATGTTGGTGCTAAAACTACCGATCTCACGGTAAAAGCTATCGCTTACTGGGAGACTGCTTTTCACACCATATTGTGCCTTTGTGTCTTTGGCTTTGACGAAAGCGCAAGAAAGTCTAATTGGATCTTTTTATATTTGAATTGCATCTATTTCATCTTTTTAGCCATGCAAAATCTACACATCAAATTAATGGGAACCGAGACTGCCTGCTAAAACATGCAGTACATTTAACATTTGCTCCTTGTTATTCAACATTTACTCTGTGGCTGAGAGCGATTTTAGATCCTAGGAGAATAGAGGAATACAGCAGCTGGAATAACTTCTGTTAATTCTTAAATGGATATTCCGTGTTAAATTCAACATCTATCGACAGCATCCATGGCATGCTGTTGATTACCAACAAAAAATGTACTAATTTGTAAAAGTGAACAGGAGTCATGTTTACAGTAATTTGTTTACACAGCAAATGAACCCAATTTTCTTAAAAGCAGAAATGTAAAGCTTGTATTATGTTTACTAGTTTTGTTTACTAGTTTTGTTCTAACAAGCGAGTAAGAATTATTTTGTGCAGATGCAGTCAATAAAGTTTAAGTCACATTTAACCGAGGAAAGAGCTGTCAAAATGAAATGTCAAGTTAATTAAATGTCAGCAAGATCCAGGGGATTAGAGAAATTAAAATACTTTGTCCAATTAAATCTAACTCCACACATACTCAAGAGGAAGCCACTATTAGGTTTTTCCTGAAGTGTAATATAGATGTTTCCTTTTGAAATAGTTTAAAATAGTTTCCTTTTGAAATCGTTTTAAAATCGCTTATGTTTGATGTGCTGAATCTGATTATAGAATTTAGCTTGTACTTCTCATTACCAGACCTCGCCTCTGATGTTTCATTTGATGTAGAAAAAGTGTTGAACAGGAAGCAGCGTCAATTTAAAAGAGTAGCAATAGGTCACTGTGAAATATTATGCGCGTTTTGCAATAATTTTCTTAGCTGAAATATTTACTGAGGTTTGGCCACGATTCAATACGGTCCGTTAAACTTGTAATCATCTTTGATTGAATAACTTTGCAACTGGCTTGCTCAGCATATGGTGCTTCTAAACCTCTTTGGAAGTCTATCACGAGGCTCTTTAGAGTATCTCTTCAGACATGCAGTTCTTATAACGGACCACGTGTTTCTTCAACCTGATAGAATTTAAATCATTTATGAAATCAGTTAATTTCCACCGAGATAATGTGTACAGAGGCTTTGGACAGATGTCATTACTTAAGCTGATTTGGCTTTCAGAGATTTCCACTTGCGCTATCAAATGGAACAGTTCATGTGTCATCCACAGCTAGAAGCAGGTGTTGGAAGACGGTTTGCAGAAAGTTAGGCAAGTGATGTGAAGCTGAAGGCTGCTCTCTCTCTCTCTGAGAGAATGTTTCAAACTCCCTTTGCTTTCAAAAGAAACCTCTTGAAAATAATCGTCTGTAACACCATCACAGAGAGGTCAAAACTTAGCAGTAGTTTGAGGAGAGATTACGTTTCAGGTGCGTTTTTTAAGATGAGAGAACTAGAGGAACTAGCATCACACTGACTTGAAACAACTTAAAACGCAATGTGAGCAGCAGATGACTGCGACAACTAAAAGTATGGGAGACAAGGTCATTCCTACTTTCATTTCACTTTGTTATCACATTTCTTTATATTTACTATTAGTTTTGAACTCACAAGACAACTATATCTAATTCTGGCGTGTTGTTTTAATATTTCTACATCATTCAGTAAATGATCACATCTTCTAATGAAGTGGAAGGATGGCAAATTTAGATGTGTAAGACTGTGCAGTCCACATATTGCTTTGATAGGGAAACAAGCCTCAAGAGAAGGACTTTGATACATTTTTGATATATATAAACTGCAAATGTCAGTATTTAATTTGTCACAAATTTTGTCATTTTGACAATTTTGATAATGTTGAGTTAAAGTTGAGTTAAACAGTTCCTCCTGGGAAAACAGCAGAAGTTTGCGTGTACAAATATAGAATTTGTTTTGTGGTCATGTTAATGGAGAAGGGTAAAAAAATGAAAAATGTAATGGAAAAATTCTGTCGTCATCTACTCACTTTCATCTTCCACCAAAACTGTATGACTTGCTTCCATATGGAACACAAAGGGAGATTGATGTAGGATGAGAGGATGGCAATTGTGACTGTCAAGAAAGTTTTGTCAACAAAAAGGATAAAAACTACTAAAAAAAAGAACAATATGAGCTGTATTTCAAGTTTTCTCTAGCTTTGTGTTTGAGATAAAAGGTTGAAATCTGAGGGGCTGTACTAATAACTGAATCTGATGCATTAAAGACACATACGAGAATGTCTTTGGATGACAGCAGAAGAGCAATAGAATATCCCATCTACAAAAGGAGCGAGACACTACATTTATTATGGCATTTATTCTCAACCCACCAGATTTGTCATTGTAAAAATGTGCAAATTGTAGTCAGCCATGAATTTATTATGTAGTATCCATGTTTGTCAGAAGGGAGTTGTTGAGATAAAGTGATTAGTATTTAGGTGGTGCAATGTGGCATGCAGTTTTTTCAAAAGTACTGTTTTAAAAAAATCTGCAGTACTTTTATATTTGCAGAGTAAATGTAGCAAATGATGCATTTTGCTTTATTTAATTTCAAGTTAACGGCTGAATTATGGAGAGGTGACATTGCGAGCAACTTCCGAGATTAGATTATGAACTGTGTGGTTGCACATCTCCTACCTTCCCACTGTCAAGTCGCCAAACTAAGACTCTGCCAGCACATCATAATATAATAGTTTGACAACAGGGTGTGGTGCTGTGCTATTTCCAGCTAATTGGCATTTGGGTTATATAAAGGGATTTGAATTGCAGCTGGCGGTGGTGTTGATTCACTGCTAGGTCTGATTAAATATTGCAGCCTCCTGTCAGATGCAGTTGGGCTGGCATCAGTTATCTATGCGATATGTCTCTTGGGCGGCACTCCTTACTTCCATCTGCCATTTCCATTCATGCCAGTGGGTTTATTTTTCTCATGCTTCTGTTGTTGCACTACTGTTATGTTTAATTTGTTTATTGCTGTAAACATACATTGTCAAGATATGACCACATATTTTTGTGGGTGGCCTTAAGGAAACGAGGCAGATGGATGGTTGGGTATGGAGGAGAATCAGAAGACATCTGTGAGATAAACAAAATCCCTGAATTTTGAAATGATTTGTCCATTAATTGCTATCTCTGTGTTTTTAAATGCTACGGGACTACAAACCCACAAGATATTAATGCAAAATGAAGATTACCTCTTGAAAACCCCTTGTACTCAGCAGCCCTTGAAATTCATTTGATTTGTTCCTCTTGTCACAATACAATAAATGATTCATTTTTAGCATTCTACGCAGTATGCATTGCCAAAGAAGTACATAACCATTTAAAGGATGTTGATATACTGTGTATGATGAATCAATTTCATATATGTCATCTTAACTCTGAATGTGTTTGTAAAAAGTGGCTGAAATTGTGCAATGGAATATAAATGAAAGTAAAGCGCAATTAAATCTTTCTTGTTATTCTCGTTTTGGTTCATTTAGATTTTAAAACACAGCTTACAATACTACATATTTCAAATTACTAAAGCATACAAATTATGCATGTCTCTTAAAGGGATAGTTCACCCAAAAATAAAAATTATTATCATGTCATGTCAAACCTGTTTGACTTTCTTGCTTCAGCAGAACACAGAAGAAGATATTTGCAAAACGCTGGTAACCGGCACCCATTCACTTTCATAGTATGAACACAAGGTACAATAGAAGTCAATGGGTGCCGGTAACCAGCGTTTTGCAAACACCTTCTTCTGTGTTCCACAAATGAAAGAGTCCTATACAGGGTTTGAATGACATAAGGGTGAAAAAATTATGACAATTTTTATTTTTTGGTGAACTATCCATTTACTATGTCATTTTACATCATTCAGCCTTAATGCTGGGGTCCAAACCCCCCACAAAAAATAGTAACAACAACAATGTGTATTTTTAACGCATAACATTTGAACAAAAGGATTTTGTTTTTTAATTGAACCTTTACAAAGCTAATGTATATATGCATCGTAATACAGCTCACAAGCCATATGGGCTAGTCAAGAGAAACATAAAACATTACTGAGTACACTGTGAATTCTAAACACAAGTTACTGTAAGTGTGTTCACTGTTATACACTTATTAGTGTAGTAAATTGTCTACAGATGTTTCTAATGAATAATGCTGCTACTGTAGAACACAGACATGCACAGACGCCACATGAAAACCACCAAATTGGGGAGAGAAAGGAAACGGGGTGCTGCGCTTTTTCTGGATAAAAGCACTATAACATTTACATTTCTAAACCAATTCATACGTTTTCATATTTCCATATGACAAAATTCTTTTCTGGCAGTAAATAAGTAACAGAGACAGAACAGTTGTCTTCTGCCCTCCCAAATATGGAGGTGCCACCTGCATACAACTCAACGGCCAATGCGACATATATGTACGCCTATGCTGTTGATGCTCCCTATTCTCTATATAGTGCACTATATAGGGTGTCAGACATTTATTTGTGTTCCCATGATACACTGTAAAACAACCACCTGACACTATGAATGTATGTTTATATTTAAATATCATAAATATTTGTTTTTATATTTGTATATGGTATTTACGTCTATTTCTGAAATCACTCAAATTGCTATATAGGGGATAGTAAAGGAGTGACACATGCATATAATATAAATAAAGCTTTTCTAAACATAATTTCCAGTCCATTTAGGTTAGACATATGTAAGAAATATTTATAAATGTTTACATGAAAAATGGTACACTGATGCATATTGGTTTGTAAGAACATGACAGCCAAGTACGCAGAAGTACAAGGAAAAGGGCAAAACTGTTTTACCTCTGAATGATTTAACACAACACAAAGGTGAAAAATGCTCCAACCTCAGCTAGCTAATAAAGAACAAAGGTAGAAAATGCCTTAACCTTTTCTAGCTAATAAAGCACAATTTGTTCGTTTTCAAAGAGAAAAACTAGGTATAAATAAAATAATGTCACAAATAATTGATCTGTGCCTCTAGAATCTAGACAGTCTGACATAATCTTGCCAAGTGGGAGATTCTGATTTATTTATTTATTTATTTTTGCGAGAAGAAAGAAGGCGTATCAAAGATGGGTTAAATCCCTTGATCTTTTTAAGTACTCTCAGTCTTTGAGGGTAAAACATGCATGCTTCTCCAGATGGATTTGTTGCTTTTCTGTGCACAACGAATGCTTAAAAGTATAGTCCATATTCTGTGGGTGGTGTACGACACCTGTAAAATACGACACAATGAGATGACTTGCACTGAGATCAAAGCTTAACAACAAATTGTGGTTATAATTTCAAAGCGCTTCGAGTGTCCATCTACTTTCAAGCCTATTTAATTGACTTATACAGTGATGTCGACAAGTGCTAAAAAGAAGTATAGGTGCTATTGTAGACAGTTAAATACAAACACATTCACTGACTCTGGAATAAAAATAGCTTCCTATTAAATGTTTGATTTCTAGCTTTAGTCGTTCCTGTTTCCTTATTGCATCAATTGGGGTGCAGTAATATTACAGTGACAACATACAGTTGGATTCACTTATTTATGTCACTCTACTGCCCAGCATATGCTGCCATGGCTGTCCACTCGAGCGTAAACATGACTGACAAGGTCTTGCATGTAAATCATGCTGAGCAGGTTTCAGTAAACAGATGGTGCATTTTAATAACCTACAGGGGTGAAAGCACAGCTAAACGCTCAAAGATTGGACTAACCAGTCCTTTGAGTCTGGTGATCTCTCAAACCGGCCTGTCAGATAAGAAAACTGCACTTGTCAAGTTTAGGGTTCACAAAACTGAGAACGGACAAATCCTTACAGAAAGAAAAATACAGCTATCAATGGCAGAAAGATTTTTGTGAACTGTTTTTCACACGTCCCTGTCTCTGATAGACCAAACAAGGCCTGTCATGCTGGATAAGGAGGGATTTTTTTTCTCTTCAAACCTCAGCATTTCCTAGATAAAAAATATCTTTGAGGCTGCATTTTCAGTGGCTGGCCTGTGGTATGAGAAAAAAAAAACACTCTTGGCCTGAAAATATTTGGAGCCATTTATCATTCCATTGAATCGACCATCATATCGCCGCGGAGAACTTGGCAATAACCATTACTCCCTCTAGCAATAACTCTATTCTTAAAAGACACATCCTAAAGTATGAAAGGATACTTTTTCAGTCCCTTGAGATTTTTTTTTGTTGCTTGTTTTTTGTACCATAGTGTGAACCCATAAGTCACGGATGAGATCTCTTAAATATCTCCATTGTTTCTCCTGGACAGAGCATCAGAAGAGGTCTTAACAATGTCACAGACTGAGCTTGCCAGTACTGCAATCAAAGGTCAATATTATTGAGGATTTCTTCTATAATTTATCAAAACCAGAATATTTTGGCAATACAGTCTACATTGTTTTATAACCTTTTGACTTGTAATGCATTTAAAGTATGCAATTTACTTGAATTTCTATTTCTGAAAAATTATTATAAAGATAAACAACATGAAAATAATAATTTCCATGATACTTACATAAAACACTTCTAAAATCTCTTAGCAATAAAATGTTCTTTAGGTGAACTCCCCAAATCCCAAAATAAGTTTTTTGAGATCTTTAAAAACATGGATGTACATCATTTAACACAGTCATTATATTTCCACAATGGCACAGCACACCAGTGTTCAGGTACTAGCCATGATTGCAAATACAGAACACATGTCTGGAAGCACTTTTGGAGGGATCCTCAATTAGGAAATGAAAACCATCACGTCCTTACGACCAAAATCCATCATTCGATAACATCAGCACTTTTTTCTGATTTTATAGCAATATCCACCCATAGTGGAAGCTGTCGATGGCTTCTGATAACATCCTGCCAGGTCCAGCAAGCACTGATTTAATGTGTCCATCTGGCAAATAGTGTGTGTGTGTGTTCACAACCTCAGCTATCCTGACACAGCATGAACCACAGCTGCAGCAATCAAGGGAATTTGAAGATGCAATTGCTCGAAATAATGAACCAATTAAAATGAAATGCCACTCATAAAAACAAAGTAATCTTTCAAGCAGTCCTTCATCATTTATTGAAGGAAAGCAGAACTCTCTTTTTATTAAAGGGGTCACATTATGAAAAATCTCATTTTGCTTGATCTTTTGAAGTGAAACAGTTCAATGTGCTATGAAAATATGCTCTAACTTTAAGACTAAGTCAAGACTCCCTTCTGAGTTCAAAAACGCATTTTATTAAAAATTAAAAAGAAACATTTGTTAAGTGTATAACATCACAGTGATGACACGCAATCACTGACTTTCACAAATCAATAATGTGCATTCGATGTTAAGCAGCTTGTGTTGCCAAATTACACAAAGTTAATAAGAAGGTTACAGTATAGATAGACCAAAACACAGTGCTAGCTTTTAATTTGGTATTTAACGTACAATAAAAACAATATGGGGAAAGTCCGCCAAATGTTGCTTCTAGCTCCATTTTAACAAGGTCCATGATTGTGTCAGTCTTAAAAGTGTATTCTGCATTTATCTGATTATTAAATTATAGGGCACAGATAACTATAAGGCCTGCCAGCAAACCAGCACTTACATTGGAGTCTTATATAGAAATATATGATAGCGAAGTTTATATCATGTCTGGACACAGAGAGAGAAAAAATGGTAATTTAAAAAGTTTCAGAAATGTCATGTGCATTGGATTAAGTATTAATATTTCATGTGATGACAGATATATATCTTCAACATCATTTCAACTCACCAATCCTCATCTGCCTTTTCTGTAAAAACTTTGACTTAACATGTCACAACTCTATCTATCACTAACTAACACACGCCTAACACATAGGCCTAACTTTATTATCTATAAATACAATATATCTGTCCTTCATTCAGCTACAATATTTATTTTATTATTTAAATTGAAGCATAACCAGCAACATACAGTCTAAACTTAAGATCTGTAGAAATCCTGGGCTCATGAATATCAGAACACCTCAGATTTATAGTATCGGCCTACCAAGGTGTATTAAACCTAGAGTACTGCCTTAAATGTAAAAGTTGCACTCGGTTTTAGAGTAATTTCTCAATGTACACTGAATCCCGCAAGAAGCATCAGGAGTTTTTTGGGGGGGGGGCTTTCTGCTATTAAGCTGGAACATGCAATTTGATTCGGGGTGATTAATGAAAGGACACAGGAATAACGTTGAATGAGAGTGCTTCTCTCTATAGAAGAAATGGTTGAGAAGAGCAGAAGAACTCCACGGTTCAATGATTCGAAATGATTAATGAGTTTCCCCTACAGTGGGCTCTCCTCGACAACACTATTTCCCCTGTGAAGACAAATTCCTGGATGTTCTTGCTGTGTCTGGTGGCTAAAATATTCAGTGTGTTAACCCATCATTTAGGTTCATTGTGAAGCACATCACATAGTCGGTGTTGTGCCCACAGCTGTACAAGCGAAAGACTAATGTTTTTTTTGTACCACTATTTAGGAAGGTAGTGATTTTACTTTAATGAAGACTTCTTAAAAATGTTAGATTCAAAGCATCCTATAGGTCATTCAAGCTATGCGTATAATGAAATCAAACTAATGACCTAAAAGTATATAAGTCTCTGAGTTAAGCTACAGGAGCATCTTATTTGCCTCCCTTTAGCTCACTGTGTCCTCATTCAGCATGCTTTTGGAAATGCTTTGGCTGATTATGCCGTCAACAAGATAATGGCCGACTGTGATGTTCGCAAATCAGCCTGAATGTATCCAACTGGTGGCTATGAGTGTGCTAAGCAACTAGCCCACTTGGATATTACCCCTTTTGTCACTTGAAATGGCTTGAAATGAATGAGCCGTTACATATTTAAGTTTTATTGAACGTTTAAACATTCTGTCGGAGCCTGTGGCTGAGTGGACAGCGCTCCAGACATATATGCAGCGCAACTGCGCTTCGGCGACGCGAGTTCGAATCCCTGCTCTGGCGTCCTTTCCGAGCCCGTTACCCTCTCTCTCATCCCAATCACTTCCTGTCCAAAAAAGGCGGAAAAAACAACAACATTTAAACATTCTAAAAGAACGCAATAATAGCAATTGGTCATAAACAATAAAACTACTAAATACAGTATGTTACTGTATTTTTGCATTTACTGTTTTGAAGAAATGTAAAAATAAAACGTATAGATTTGAACCTCTCTTCATGGCCTAAAAATGTAATATAATGATATGCCTTTAACCTGGAAATTGTGTAAACATCAAGTGGAACTAAAACATGACCTTACATTGCATTCCCAAAATCCCAACGAGGAAACTTTTCTCCTCATTCCAGAAGTCTACACACCACTGCACAGTAGTCACTTCCATGGGGAATATTCTGAACCATTCAGAGAGCTGATTAAATGGCTTCTATGGTTCATTGAAAGTACAGAATATGATGTTTCGCTTCATACCTGCGAAATAGTTTCTAGTGTAGTATATGAAGAACTAAAGTCTATCACCTCTTTTTTGTTCCCCTGTAACCTCAAAAAGCTGTCATCAGATGACAGGATATAGGTCATTTCAGCCTCTGGGAAGGTTACAGCAGATTTTCCTCGTACTGGAATCCTGATCCATCTCACCTCAGTGCACCGTACTATAACTCTGTGACTAAAAGTTCAACTTTGAGTTTGGACTAGTGAAACAATTTGCAAAACTGTGCTTAAGTCAGATTCCGACAGAATTTAACAGTTTTCCCTAATGTAAAACTGTTTTAGCTAATTTATTTGATCATGCTCTTTCCAAATCTAATCTATGTCTATATATTCACATAGTATCTGACTACCTGACTCCAGGGGCCTTCTAAGAAATGTAATCCCATCAAGATAAGCATATCTGTGCTGGGGGTTTGCTTTAGCTATAGTTTAACTTAACTAGATACTAAATAAAAGTAAATCTATATTTCTCGTTGCTCTTATTGATGCACCTTCATCATGGAACCGATAAGCAAACTAATGGTGCATTCAAATCCTTCTGGGTTGTTCATTTTAATAAGATGGTAAATTGTGTTCATGGTGTGTTCAAGTCACTTTCATTGACGCAAGATGTCATTGTACCTTCTTTAAATAAATTACACAAAAATACAGCAACACTTGTTAAATCTTCTTATAAAAATTGAAAAACAAAGAATGTGCATCAGTTATGTTTTGCTTTATATGTTTATACACTATAAACTGTATTGTTTTCATTTTTATACTACAATACTATAACATCATTTCGTGCAGACAATGGCAAAAAAATGTTTTTCACCAAATAAGCTTAGTATGTAACTTAAACATACCAACCAAATACACCTTTAGCTGCTTCTTTGTTAATTTGGTTGTTTCACAAGCTATCCCCACTACACGGGTAAAAAAAACCACATCAAAATAAATCTACTGCAAAACCACTCATAAACATAAACTAGTGATCATCATTTGAACTCCAAATGTCTCTCATGATGGTGCTCAGGTTTAAGTTTCCTGTTGCAATTGTCAGCTAAACTTTAATTACACCCATTATCTACCGGAACAAATGTCAACCATTCAGCAAGCAGCGGAACAGTAAACTTAATGTAACTCTGTGTTTGTTGCCTTTAATTAAAACAGGTCATTTGAACGGCAAAAGAGATATTTTAATGAGAGTGTGTGAACTCTCTTTGGCATGTAATAAATCCCCATTAGGGCTTCTCACCCTAAGGCTGACAATCATGCTTTTGCAGCCATCACAATCAACCTCAGTTGACTCTTAAACCTGTTCATTATTAAAATACATTAGTTATGATAATCCCCACCACGGCGTCAAATTCAGCGAACACTCAGCATTAAACTTTTAAGCTGTAATTAAAAAAATACAGTGGTTGTAGTCCCAAAAGGAAAAGATTGGTCTCCAATCCTATTGTAAATTGAGAACACCTAGTAGCTTGATTTGACATAATAGGAATTATAGGATAAATGCACCAACTGTGAATGCTCGCAGGTTCACAAAGTTAGGATCAGTATGAACTGCAGAGAGAATGTGGGATTTAGAGAAAAAAAGTAATTTGTTTCAAAACTATTTCAAAGTTGAAGCGTTTCTCTTTCAAGGACATCCCTGCTGATATTAGTAGTTTACCTTTTAAAAAAGGAATATAATTTAATGATGTTTTTCAGACTTTCAGAAATATCCTGTCATGCAATTTTTATAATATGGCAAGAGGAATTAACAAGATGGAAAAAGAGATGAAAGTTATTTTAATACATTTTAAAATTGTGATCTTATCATCAATATCATTGATGTCATGAACCTTATATTTCAAAAGCTTAACAGAATTAATTAAATACACAGAAAAACAGACTGTGTTTTCAAAAACACATGTTATATACAGTATAGATCATTATATCTGTCATTATATATAATGATAGTATAGTCATTATATCTGCTCTCCACCAATAAGTGTTGTGGGTGGCATGCCACACCATTGGAGATTCATATTTCAATTCACATGTATTTGTATAACGCTTTTCAAAATGCATATCATTTTCAAAGCCATTTTACATAAAATGCATGTTGCTACGTTGCAATTATATCCAAGACATGTTTGAGGGGGCTTTAGTTCTAAAAGGTTGAAAACCACTGTACCACTGTATATGATGAAGTAATGAAGGTGTACTCTATAGCAAGAATGACCCAAAAGGAACACTCACTGACATGATTATTTTTCTTGTCAGAGATCATCTCCTCCCTGTTCTCTGCCATCTCATCCTCCACAAGGCTGTTAGGCTTCAGGGGTATGAGCACTGACCCTGAGCAGCCCATCAGCATTTCTCCTGACCTTCACCTAGTAGACCTGATCCAATGGCAGCTTTTAGTTGTCATCATACTTCACCATGTGGCATTAAAAATACGTGTGTCAGGCCTTTGCTTGAGAAGATTACAAAATGGCTCAAAACGGTACTGGTTGTTTTTTTTAATCTTGGCAGCGCCTTCAATTCCCCTAGTTGCAATAGCGACAAGAGCTGAGAACAAAAGCCTTCCTCTGCCAAACAGTGCTATTTCATCCCTAAGACTTTCCCAGAATGTGTACATGAAGGAAATTAATGCATGTAATTATGTTCAATAATAAAAATACTCAGAGCTTTCTTAAAAGCCAGCAATGCCAAGGGCAAAATACCGGAAAGAAGAAAGACAAAAAATAACGTATACTTTTCTGAATGGATGGAAAATATTATTACACCTCGGTTGTTCCAAGTTTTACGCCCTGAAAATAATTTGATGCCAGCATCAATATTGCAGCGTTTTTTGTCATGGGGTGTTACTTACTGCCTGATGGTAATAGGCTATTTTTCTCTCTCTAAAAGCTTTCACGGACACAGCTAGCCTGTACACAGTGTACTGCCATTCACAAAGCATTATCATTAACACAGTCAACAGGAATGTGAGTGTTCATTCTCATGACTAACTCTGTGGTGTTGAATTGTTTATTATCTTTGTGATGTAGCTAGAAAAGCAGCACTTTAAGTATCTAAATTAAATAAGCATGATGTACAGTATTTCTTTCTTCCTTTTTATGCACTGAAAACCATAATGGCTTATTAAACAGGGCTAAAAGTTTTAAGAGGAAAGTAGAGATGTCTGTGAGAGGATATGATGGATTTTAAATGTAATGATAAACTACACCTAAATTACACTTAAATGATTTTATGTGTAATTTAGTGTATGTATCTTTAGTGGGCCTGGTTATTTTCATACAAAAAAGCAAATCAATAACTCAAATATAAAAAAATCCACTTCTTGTATGACGTCATACAACAATTCTAAAAACAAGAATGTTAATATGAAGTACCCTGTTGACACAATATTAACACAACATTTGTACATTATTGATAGATACTTATTATTGTGAGTGACTAATAAACACACAGATTTCTATAACACAAGCAAAACAGTATAAACGCTGTCACACTCAATATCAGAATTCCTGAAACGCTGTTTGTCATGGATTAGAAAAACAGAATAAACTTGCATAATTATACTCAAAAAAAGAAAACCTTTTGTCAGAATCACTTGACATTTGGCAGTTTGGTCATCAGTTTGGAAATTCTGTGTAAATGACAAATGGGTTGTAATATTTAAGCAACCAAATATCACTTCATTTGATGACATCCGTAGAGTTCACAATACTGCAGATATTCACTTCTATTTCAAATGGCTTTAGCAACTTAAAGTTGTCCAATATTAACAGCTACAGTGATAATTTTGTCTGATTCACACTTTAGGATGAATCATACAGTACATGCAGAAACAAATGTCTGGTGGCACTAAGAATCTCCTTTATACAACGGCTGTATGCGTGATTACCAAACAACACGCAGAACAAACAGAAATTATAAGCAATTAATTATGAATTATAAATACATTTTGTTGATGAACACAATTGCCAGCTGATTGCATCAAATGTTGCTCTACATTCACACACTCTCTTTTTTCCCCGTATGTTCAGTATTTCAGTTTTAGACTTGATGATGTGTATATCATCACATGCGAGTGTGGATCCAGCCCATATGGCAATCTATGCGTGCTTTTCTTCCTGTTTCCTCATTAACACAGAAAATTGGCTTAATTTACCTGCATTTTTAATTCATTTGCGATGTTGATTGCTCTTACATTACACAGAAATATAAAGCAACACTTTATCTAATTTACAGAGAATGCCCATTTTTCTTTTCTGAAGCTCAGGCTTACCAAGATTAGCTATTTATTGTTTGGTGGGTAAGGAAAGTAAATTCTTTCCCCCTTCCTGTGTTAACAGCTAACAGGAAGTGGAACACAGGCTGTACGCACCACCTTTATAATCATCATTAAACCATTTTCCATTTTGTCACTTATTTCATGTGCCCTTTAGCAAACCCTGGCAGACACATTTGCCAGTGTATCAATCCACAACTCAACGCTGCTGTACTGAGCAGATGCATCTTTACCAACCTTCACGGTGGATAATGCAAGGATGGTGTCAAATATGATTATTGTGTGCCATAACTCTGCCTATACTTAATACAATGGTGCACTCACAGTTAGCCTCATATGTCTGTATAATGGCTTAGCTGTCCAAGGCCTTGTCTAATGCGTTGTATTGTTCTCTCCTCCATGCATAGGACTGTCAAAGCTCTGTTGTAAATTATAATTGGATTTTTTGTTCTGGTAACAGACATTCTCTTTTACCGTACGTCTGCGAAAGAGCTATTCAGGCCCTTTTACAATTTTCTTACTTTTTAGTTTCGGAAGATTTTGATGGTTCACAGACAAGCGAGAGTTTAAGTATCCAAGTAATTCAGTGACGGCACAAAGGTGAACCACTAGATAAAAGTCAGATATATGGGGGATATTCCAAAGCATAAAAGTCTAAGAAAAAGTCTTATTTCAAATATAAGATAGTGGCCACACAATTAACTGATAAGAGGACAAGAACACACTGAGACATCAAAGTAGGACATGAAATGCAGTGCCACGTACATTTAGCAGAACATGCAACTTATACTGTATTTGCATTCTAAATATGCGAGAGGATTTTAAGCAATCTTGTATGATTCCGTAGTGATATATGTATTTAATATGATACGCAATTACACAAGCCTTTTGTTATGGCTTAGGCAGACAAACACAATAAAGTTATTTAAGTAAGTGGTATTTACATATTCCAGATCCATCACAGTTCATTTGCACTTTTCTTCCACACTATCTCCCGATGGACAACGCCTGACAGCCTGATTGCTTTCCCATTCATATTCATGTAATCTTTTTCTTGAGCTTGACACATTACAGTAAGTCAGGAGATGAGCGTGAGAGTGTCAAAACAATGCGAGCAAATGCAGTATTCGTTTTGGATAATTCTGCCATTGGTGACGAACTTCGGAAAATGGGATTAAACCTGTGACCAGACGAAGGGCTGCATCGGGGGTTGTTTTTGCAGTTTGATTGTACTTGCGAAAGATGGTTGTCTGACAATCCGTGATTCATAATTACGCTTGCACAATGCAAATGATGTTTGATGCAAATTGGTTTTCGCATTACAGACTAACTGTGAGAAAGCCAATCAAAGTGTTTCACACATCAACATGAGCGTATCATCAGTAGATTAGAAGCAGTCTGAATTTTGAGCTCTTTTCTTTCGTGCGAGCGTCTATTAAAGCTAACGCAGAATCTTTCAAAGCGAAATCACATCTTAAATAGCTGCCGGCCCAGGTTGGGTTATACTGTACCACTGGGTCAGAACATTAAAAAATTTCTCAGCCTCTGTGCTGGTGGAGAGGGCTAGAGATGCTTTTAATAAACCCTAGAGCATAGATTCCACTAAATTGTCTCCTTGCTGAATTATTTCCAATAATAACAGCCACGGATTTACTGGTGAGAAGTAATAAGGCTATAAGCATGGGGCAAAAAGGAATAATAAAAAGAAAATACCGAAACAGCTTTTTAATGGAGTTTAGGCTAGTTACATCTTCCTGCACAATAAGCAAGTCAATACGAGCCGCTACTAAATTGTTTACTTCCCTTGCAGGTAAATCATCTCAAAATTGGTTTAATATTACGACTTTCTCCCAGGATGTGTTTACACTGTCCTGCTATGATAATGGAGCAAAATGTCACAGATCTGCGGCTCACCGTGGACGCTGAAAATAATTACCCTCTCTTCTGGGAAAAATGACTGATGTCTGGGTCTACTGTTGTCTATAAAATATTCTGATAAAGTGAATATATATTCGCAAGGTTAGGTGGCAAGAGACCAAACATGTCTGTAAAAATGGTTTGGTAAGTAATCATTATATTTAAAGGACTTTGGAAGCACCAGTGTTATTTGTAAAATCCAGTGTATCTGTGTTGTGATATAGCAAAAGTTGTGGAATGCAAGAGTGGGCAATAATAGTGACTTTTGTGCATACCGTCATCAGAATATGCCTCATTCTTATCGACTGAAGAGCAGTTTGCTGAGCAAATTCTTTTATAAAACTCCATCTCATCCTCTCGGCTGTACTAGTAATTGACTTCACTGTATTAAGAAAATAATGTACAGTATAACAAATATTATACCAGGGTATGTTTCACATGAAACTAAATGTGAGCCAACCTAACACTGTTAGATTACATAAGTTGAATATTTTGTTAGAAGGAAGGGCACATTTATCAATCAGCAGCTCTATATTTACAAGAAATCCCATCTAAGCACAACTGCACTGCATTAAGTGCTATAAGAAAGAGTGATTCAGCAGTTACTGTAAGAATGCATGTGGTGCAACATTGTGTTAAGAGAATTTTCATTTACAATAGAAGAGAATAAACAACTAAATTAGTGAGCCATTAATTATAAGCATACCCCGGTATATTAATAAAAACAATTTCAACACTGAAAGAATGCATGCTCTAATAGATATTTTAAGATGATCCTGGAAATAGTGCAAAAATTAATCTGATGATTATTTCAGCAGGACACCTTGTTTTATCATCCAGGTATAAAACATTCATTTGTTGTGGCTGGTTTGTGAGATGCTCATAGCTAAATTGGCTCATCAAGACTGATTGGGCTAGAGTTGAATGAAAAATAGACAACTTACCTTCAGGGTAATTACATATCAGCATGCACTCTCCCTATAAGCTGCTGCCTTGTTTCCATGGAGGCATGTGGAGAAAGTAAAATGAGGAGAGGCGAGTGCTGGGGATTTAGGGATTGGCCACTGGCAACCTCCAGGGCAGTGCCAGTCACCCTGAACTACGCTCATGCATCATCCAGATGATGCTGGGTGGCCATGGGATAGTAAGCTTTGTAGCGCTTTCCTACATACAGTACACATCGTTTGCTACAATCAGAGTCTGTTTTGTCCTCATCTGTTTAAAGGATTAAAAGATCATTTTAAGTTTGTGAGTTTTCCTGGAGTTTTGATTTATTTACTTATTTTTTCATTCAGATGATACAGTCAAAATGTTTATTTTTACATTATATGTAACTTTACATTTAAAACGTTCCAGTCATAGTATACAACAAAATCAAAACGAATACCAAACCTGTATTTTGAAATAGCAAACACATCCAAAAATTATAAACATCTTTAAAAAAAGTATAATTTCTTAACAATGTCCATTAAAGCTTTAAGTTAAATGGAGTGGACATTGTGAGAAATATTTATTGACTAACATGTTAGCATCTACAGTATGCTAAAACAGGAATTTCAGATAATCTTAATGCTCCACCTAATAGCAGTCGCGATGAACTTTTAATTTGTTCGTGATATTTCTGTTTCCCTCTCCAGTAACAAAGCATGATAACAAGAGAGTTTGCTTTCCACTAATAACTCGTGGTGTGGTCGAGGAATAATAAAAACACGTTTTGGAAAATTACAGCCTATATTTTTAGATTCAGATTTAACTCGTGTAATGAATGAAATTATTATATGTGCTGTTTTAATCACTTGTACTGAAGTAGCATCCGGTTACATGACTACAGTCTCAGGCGAATAAATATAAAAAAAGCTGGCTGGAAAAAATACGTTAACAGCTCCAATCAGATCCAAAAATCCTCCAAGATGCTGTATGCAGTCGCTGGTGTTTTCGGGTAAGTTTTCGGGTTTATGTTATATTTTTTAAATAGTTAAGTACGCATTAAACCTAACATTTAACTTATGTTAGTTGCTTAATATAGCTTTTATAATGGCCTCTTATCTCGCCTGATTGTGTAGGCTATAATTACGAAAATAACGTTTTATTATTATTATTATTATTGTAAGAAAAATGCTTCATACAATAAGTAGGAAAATGTTAAGTAAAATAGGATAAATTATGTTAAGGAGACAGACAGTTGTCACTGCCAGATTTCAAATTGCTTTCAGCATGAAGAGTTGATATTGTGAATCCTTAATTATTTACAAAAAGGAATGTGACCTAATTCCTAATACTTATTTTGGTCTAAAAACTGCAAAAAACATTGGTTTGTATGTTGCCATTCCTAAAAAATTACACTTTGAATTTACCCCTGCAAGGAACCGTGTAAGAAAATCATACCGTTAAAGTTCTAAACAGTAAATTCAGAAGTTTGCCACAAGTTTGACACTTTATCTCAGATGATAAATACATAGATATTATAAAATATTAAAGGTTTTTGGAGAGGACAGAGGTCATAGCACTACAATATCAACACAGGTTTATTACCTTTCCACTGTGGGGAAAAAACAAGACATCATTGAAAATCTGTCCCAATGTAATACCACCAGACTGCAACATAATAACAGTGATAGTCAATATCGGTTCTCCTGTCTCCACAGTGTTCAAACAAAGAGACTGGTCCATTGAAATAAAAGACAAGATGATGTTTAGAATTGTTGCAAAATTACTTAGTATGTATATACATGCGTCTATATGTGTCTAAATGAGATTCTGAGATAAAGAGCATGTTAACATACTGGCCGGTGATGTGATGTGTATGTTAATGTTTCTCATTCTGTAGCTAAAACGGACCATTAATTATGTACCATACCATGGCTTTACACATCACAGCTTGAGCAAAAGCTTACACTGACCTAATAAAACACAGTGTAAGCAAACATTACACATTGGAGCATGAACCTTCTTTCTATCAGCTGTTATTGTCTTAATGTTATTGTCTTATTGTCTATCAGCTGTTAATGCTCTATCCACATTAAAGTTATTCCCCTTATGTACCAATGAGCAAATTAGTTTGGTAATAGATAATACATCCAGTTGATCTGTTTGGCATTAAAAGACCATATTTGGCTACTAAACTAATGGATTTACTTCTCATACAGCGTATTTCCCTGCAATGTCCCTTTGGCATTCTGTGACAATAGATGTCCAGTGACTGGAATGCTAAGGACTAGATAAGAAAATGCCAAGCAAGGCAAATGATGTCTAAACGGCTGTCTGACATAACTAATAATGAAGAGAACAGATGAACATCCTCTTTAGGAGTGCTCCATCACAGAAACTCGCATCAAGAATGCAACCTGCTCTGCGAAGATAACTGCAGCCAGGAGCTGCAACCCATTCACAGTCTTTTCCCAGGAACCTACAGCCAAAACGAGAAGCAGAGGAGAGAGAGAGAGAGAGAGGGACCGAGAGAGAGAGAGAGAGAGAGAGAGAGAGAGAGAGAGAGATGAAAGATCAGTTTGGGCAGCAGGACAGCAGGTTTGAAAGGCAGTGCATAATGTACTCATCATTTTCACACCACATATCTAAATAAATAACTACAACAGCGCCATTGGCACTCCAGAGTGCACACACAGTTGTGTTAATTCTCACACAGAATAACAAAAGTGCAAAGCATCTGAAGACGCTGCTTGTTTGTGTAACCCTACGTAACCTTTGCATGCAAATGCAGACAAGAAATATATATCAATCATCCTACAAATCAACTTATATACTGTAGTGAACCCTTTTTGGCAGAAAAATTCTGTATATATTAAATTATATGTCCCATTTATGTTTTCTTTTATCTTCTTTTCAGAAGTCAAGGTACACCGCTCAAAGACAAAGTCAAACAAAGAGAACGTGCTTCGGTTACTCCGTAACCTCGGTTCCCTGAGATCAAAGACAAAGACGCTAAAAAGCTGAGACTGAACAACAAAATTTCGCAGTTTAATAGCCGTTAGCTATTAGCCATTAGCTTGCTCGGCTTACCGTGAGTCCAATGGCTCGGCAATGGCTTCCCAATGGCTCGCCAGCCATGCTGCAGCGAATGGCCAAAGCATGCAAATTTCTCGAAAAGCAGACTGAAGGCTTCTGGCTATATAAGCCGTTTATCGCCATAAAATCAGGTCTATTGATGAAGCTGACCTGGTTGGCACACCATCAACAGCGCAGGTACCTGACAAATCTCAGGGAACCCGAGGATTTAACCGAGTACGCCCCTTCGATGCTTCATTTGAAGCGCTATGGGGAACCATTCTATACTATTTTAGCTAGACAACTAGAATGTCCGCCCATAGGACACAGTATAGAGGTGCTAAAGATATAAAGCGGAGAGGATCCTGTTTTCCAGATTATAAAATCTGGTAAATGCCATTAGCCTGCCGCCGCTGAAATCTCCGGCCATGGACACCCCGCCAGCCCATGCCCAAGCGCAGGCCACGCCTAGTCGAATGGGCTCTTATCCCCAAAAGGTCAGGATGTGTAAGCCAATTTCGCTTCCATTTGGACAATCTTTGTAAGTACGGATGCCCTTTGGTGCGGTCACGAGTTGTTAGATCATTAGACAATGCCCTTACAGGGCAGAGAAGATTGAGGTTAATGGAAATTGAAAGTACCTTGGAGTGCGGAATTCTATTTTCAGGGCGACATTTAGTGTCGTTGGGCCCATTAAGACAGGAGGGATTTTTGGACAGAGCCTTCACACCATACGCTTTTACGATGCTAGTGCTGAAGCAGAGCAGTCTTTAACCCCAATGGGCATTTCAAAGGAGGGCTCCTTTGCCAAAGGGTACCATTTCCTCCCCACTGACTGGCCTACCGCAAGTCAATAGCTGTAAGTCAAGGGGGGCTCCTTAGAGCCCTTGCTTACGAGGTGAGTCCCAAGAGGGACTGTGCAGGAAATGGCGGGTTGAGTCTGTGGCGGATCCCCTCAAGAAACGAACAAACCAAGTGCGCTTTCTAAGCTGCACAGAGGTGCTCTGACAATAGTGAGCACCAGGCCTGACAGACCACTTGAGGCTATTGTGGGCCTCTTGCCTGAGATGTCGGAGAGGCGGGGGTTCCCGGTCGAGAGGCCATAGATGCAAACAGCTCTGGGCCGGGAGTGCCAAATCGTTCTGTTCGCCTGAGAGAGTGGTCTTCTGATTGGTCAGTTTGAAACCAATGCTTTTCTCCAGGCGGGGCCACTTGAGTCTCTGTTCCCTGATTAGTCTGATAACTTGAGGGATCAGAGCGCATCAAGGCAAAGGATAAAATGGAAGTGTAAGGGCAATGCTCTGGGTCTGATCTACTTCTGCCTTGCTTCCCAGATTTTCTGAACCGAGTCATCCACTGCTCTCGTTGAGCAGTCTGTCTGCTTCAGTTTGCCTGGTATGCGTCTCTGATGGGCGCGCAGGTTGACGTGAGCCCATTCCCAAGAGGTCTTTCGCCAATAGGAAGAAGGCGACTTGAGGAAAAGACCTTTGGTGATTGATGTGACTACCGCCATGTTGTCCGGCTCGTGGTGTCCTTCAGTTCCGACAGGAAGGAACGAAGAGCCTAGACAAACTGCTAGCATCTCCAAGCAGTTGATGTGTAGGCCCCTGAACTCCGACCAGTGGCGAGGCAGGCAGGTCTGCCGTCGCGGCAGAGTTGGAGGCATCTGTCGAGACAACCTTCCGTCCTGTCTAGGGAACACCTTGCTCCATCCAAAAGCTTGTTCGGTCCAGGGGCGAGAGCTGTTATGCCTTTCATCTCTTTGTTTCAGCCAGAACTGGAGTGGCTTGAAGAACTGCTGATGCTGAGGCCATTCAGGCCCATATCTCATACATCTTTGAGGGGAGACAGAGGCCCCATTCATTGCGAATGATGCCAGCAGTTAATCTGTCCGGGCGACCACCGCTTCCGCCGAATCGAGTGGAGTCCGCCGCTCTCATTGAGCTTGCTGGCTAATTGTATCTGTGATGCACCAGCTTACAGGTAATTCATTTCGCGTCGATGCAAAATTGCCTGTGGTGGGGGCAATTTGGATATGAAAGTGTATCCACCATTTTCTGTTTTGTAACCATCCTTGAAAGCGTCTCAACTTAGAACTGAGATCGAGGATTAAGTCCCCATCCTTAACCAGGAAATAGCGGCTATAGACAAACCATTTCTAGTTTGGATTTAACCTCGAGCGCAAAACATTGCGTTTGTGCTTGAACAAAGGTGAATATCACTCCACTGAAGCTAGGGCCTTGTAGCAGCAATACAAAGACAGTCTGAGTCACATTATAGCAATGAGCAGCTGATCGCTTGTGGAAGGATCGTTGCTCCACATAGGAAATTTAGCTAAAGCGGCTGTTTTTAAATACACTGAACTTTTCGCTTATTTCTTCCTGTCCTGTAACTGGTATAAGTCTTTGGTGCAGAAGGGTGGCGCCTAATCTGACAAAGAATAACAGTTTTGGTGCGGCCAATCTCAGGAACCTTCTTATGGTTTGACACCTTCCTTACAGTTTGGTGCCCAGTTTTATACCATCTTGCTGCTAACAGTTCTTAAGTCATTTAGGCGTTCCTACAGCTTGAACCACTGTAGTTTGAACCATCCTTACAGACATACACCCAAAACCTTAAAAACGTATTTTTGTTGCATACAAAAATCATTTTGGACGTCCTCTGCACACAAGTGGTGCAGATGCAACATCCTAAAAAAACAGTAGTTTTGGTTAACAGTGGCATTCAGTTATGATTCATTCATTTATTACTTAGCAAAATAAATTTTTTTAACGAAATTAACTACCTCGTGAAATACGTACAAATTCCTGTAAGATTGTGTTGTATCTCCCGCCGACGCAGAGGCGAGACTCATGTCCACCATACACTCCATGAGGCAACAAGCACGAACGCCTCCACGGTGCTTAATACGGTGGCGGCGGCCCGTGTAGCGCCCAACCGTAAATTTAAAACAGGTAATGATAACCGGGACTGGAAATCTCGCTGTTTCTTCTAAGAGAAGGGCGTTGTTGTCAGCCTGAAAGCGTAGCCAAGCAAAAAGATCCTGATTTCCTGATGATTTCAGATGAGCCTTCAGTCTGCTTCTGACCAATATAGGGCTAACTTCAGCCATTGGACTTGGTTGTTAAAATCAAAACTGCCATATAATCCCACCCACCCTAATCCTCAAAACATGGTTACACTCTTGACAAAACACGTTTCTCATGTGGGAGAACGAGGCAGACCGAGGGAAGTGAAAACACAGAGCAGTGATTTAAAAAAAAATGCATTTTACATGAACCTGTCTTAAAGCATTTGACATTTCATCTAGCCCTGCATGAAAGATAACAGCTTACTTTCCAAAGCATGAAATTTCAATCATACGTGTTGGTTTTGAGGAGCGTTAGCTCTAGGAGGGACACAGAATCGCATAGCACTTGCCCTTCCCTCAGTGGTTTCTTTTTCTGGCCGAGCACAGCAGTCTACAGTGATGGCTGGGTGGACTAAGAACGCTCACTGTTTCCAAATCCCTTAAATATTTCACTCCTCTGACAGAGCTGAACACTGACTCCTCTGTTTGCCCAGATCTCAGATTCTGTGCTCTGCTTTTTTCTCATGTGGGACCTGTTCATGAACCTGTCTTAAAGCATTTGAGCTCCTAAGTCTTGGTCTGTCTTTGTGCTTTTTCCTTCTCGCCTGCTCGCTGCTGTGCCTTCCCTTTTTTTTAGTAAAAATCCTCGCCAGGCCAGCATTATGCTAATTTCCCCCACAACAGTTTAGGTGAAGAAAACATATTGCGTTCTAGCCTAACAAAGACTTTCTCTGTTTCACTTCTACACTTATGTACAGCAGCTAAAGGCAACTTTCTGTTTTAAACGCAAGGACAGTTGTTTCTAATCCGTGCTCGTGTGCGCGCACGTATACATGTTTACAAGCAGTCACGGGCACAGGGAAAATGATTCTTCCTCACCAGTGGCCACATTTATTGAAAATTGTTGCAGTAAAGATATTGTTGCACTGCAGCGCAGGACTTGCAAGAGGTCATGAACCATAAAAAATAAAGAGAGTTATATCTGTCACAAGTCGTGCATGAAAGGAATTTAGTCTCTCCAGAGAAGGAATGAGAATGTATTTGTGTGTCGGTGTGTGTGTGCGTGTGAGAGAGGTAAAAGAGATGCGAAAGGTATTGAAGGGTGTCAATATATTCTGGAATTGAATTAAAGTGTAATTAGGGAAATCATTACCTGACACTTCTGCAGTGGGATTTGGTTAATTTACTGCGCCGTCGTTTAGTGAATTAAGTATGTCCTTTATGACTTCTGCTTTTGCAGAAGGTGATGGGCACGTTAGAAAAAGCTTAATTTAAATCAGCAGACTTGACTTCTGTCCTTGATGTTGCCATAGACGTTTCAATTAAAAATATTGTATTTGCGATTACCGCTTTAAACTGATTTTACTTAAGAAAGTGATTGTTTTATACAGGAGTTTCTGTTAAAATATCTCAAACTGCAGATACTGAAGAAAGTAATAAATACATAAATAGAAACACTAGGCATCAGAAAGACCTTGGCCCTGTTTCGATAAGTCATTTCAACACTTCCTTGTTGACTCTCCCTTGGCTGTTCCCCTTTGGCGAATCGAATCCCTGCTGCTATCCTAACTGCCATTCAATTACTCCAAGATCGCTGGAAGTATGTTAGATAAACCCTTCGATTAAGTGAGAGTTAGAGAAATCTAAACCTCAAGTGTACATACTGCCCTAGAGAATGGTAAACATTTGGAATGAGTTAAACTAATACCAAAATGGTTGATGCATACATGGTTGATAAATTGACAGTTTTTTAATAAGTCTTTTAATAAGTCAAACATCAGTTGATATTTAAAGCTGCAAGCTGTAACTTGTTTGGGAAAAGTAAACTAAAATCAGTTATTGACCAAGTTTATTTTTTTCTTACCTTTCCCCTAATTTGCAATGGTAACCTTATAATAAAAATTTATAATTTGAGCTACCGGGTACAATTTCATGTTAAAGGTCAGGTTGACTTCCACCCCCCAAAGATAGTAACCAATTTAATGTTTCAAACAGAAATGGTGATATAGCAGCAAGCTATACAGACTGTAAAAACGGCAAAATATTATATTTGATATATTGCCCATATATATTTATATATTGAAACTTTTACAAAGTTCACCCAATTGTTTGAGCCCTGATTTTTGTATTCAATTCTTTGTTTATTTATGAGATAATTTTGCAAGTCTATTCACTGATGCATTAATTACACCTTTAAATGTTTAGTCCCTTGTGCAAATATGTTTACAGATTACAATATGCATATTTTTATTCTATGAAGAATTCCGTTGTTTTTTGGCCATGAGCATTCAAAGTGAACACTGCCAGCCCTTTCTTTGACAGAGCTTATTTTAAGACAGATGGTAAAGAAAGACAGTGTTCTGACAGATCTTTATTAAACTTCCTTTTCAATAGCTAGGCCAGTCTTTGGCAAGCGTATTTTATTTTGATAATTATTCAAAGAGAAACATTTAATTAATCTTTAAAACAGAAAAATACAATAAACACAACATATCTATTATACATTATTACTGTAGTTGTAAATGAAACAAAAAATTGAACTTCTGATCAGGACACGACCCAGTCGCAGCCTTTAGATTCAGGGTCCCTAACAAGGACAGTAAAAACCTTAAGTCTCTGTTTCTAGGTCTGTGTCATTTTAGTGTACTATACACAATACAAACTTCAGTTTCTTTCTGATGCTAAATTGAGCTTTTATATGGAAATAAAAAGGAAACTCTTGAGTTATTTGGTATTTTCAGCTCACTGACCGGCACGCTCACCCCCTGGACTGCGCCATTCATCAGTCAACCACTACAATCCACTTTGCTGCGATATGCCATTTTCTGTCAATGACCTATACAATCTGTTCACTACCCAGACAAATGCCTCAAAGTTCTTTTTAGTCCACCTTATTCAACCAAAAAGTCATGCCATAAGTAAGCGGGAAAATACTGTTTCCTCTCAACCATGACAGAATCTAATATCAAGATGGATCTATTTCCAAAGCACAAACATCACACGAATAATGCATCTCCTCATTGGTTTTATCAAAAAAAGAAAGCCATTAGCAAATGACCCAAGGTCTGGAATGACAATATGGCCCCTTTTATTTCATATATTTTTTCCACTAGAGGTTGATCTGGAAAATTAAAATGCCTTTTTTCTTCTTTTTTAATAATAGTGTTTTCCATTGAGCTATCTTTTTTTTGACATTTGTCAGATATTGTATTATTTTTCACAAAGACATATGGGGACAAAAATACAATGAACACAATGATAAAGCTGTATAACATCTAGAACTCTTCTTTGATTTAAGAAAATCAATTTTTGTGCATTATAATAAAACAATATTATGCCATGAAATTGATCAGACACGAGGTGTTAGCAATCTAAGATTGTATATCCAGCTGTTACATAGCAGTTGCATTCAGTAGTTTGATAAATTGTTTAGTTATTTTCCCAATGTACTGATAACCTATGCCACCGATTGCATTTTTTTATAGAAATCACTGTAAAAGATGAAACTATGAAGCTGTTAAAGCTGATCTGGCTAATAAAAATGGATTCTGTCATATCAAATAATAATGCATTTTACTAAAATAAAACCAATTACTTTAGATGGTTATAACATGTAGCACATGTTCATTTTTAAAGAGAAAAATAGTGTACTCATTAAGAGATTTAACAAAAAAACAAATAAAATTGATATTATTAAAGTAATAACTCACATCTTTTCAGTTTATTGTGTCTAATAAACTCGCATTTGTGTATTGAGCCAAGATTTTGTATATAATAAAAACAAGAGTAACAAACCTAATGCTTTTCATCCCTTTTGGGAATATATTGGCATCTAAAGAAACACGCTGTTTGTATCTTAATAAGAATCTGATGTGACCTAGCCGTTAAACAAACCCACTTACAAACGCACAATGTTGTGGATTGATTTATAGGTTTGCACATTGACCACGTGGCATTGAGAAGGGAGGGTTAATGTTTTTTCAGACATCATCATTAGACATTTCCAGCTGTAGCGATGGTGCTTGTTACTGTGGAACAAAGCTCATATGTCAGAGTCATTAGAGAAGGAGAGCATGACACTGGCTTGGCCTCATCACTATTCGGGTGATTCATACAACCAGTGGAGAGTCTGACACTTTAGCTGCACACTCAGTGGTTAAGACTAAAGCTTCACCCATTGCTTATGACAATTTAATAGCCCTTGAAAGCTCTTGGTGCCAACATGCTAAATTGATGAAATAAACATCAGCTTTACCTGGTTTTGCAAACAACAAGAAGTGCTTAGTTAATATGTAATGCCCGTCTACGAGCTAATTATGCAAGCGAGTGCAGACTTGTGTGCAGGAGTGCATTTCTCTTGCCTGCAATTACATTGTCCAAAGAATGCTCATGTTTTCATAGCCTAACCTATTTACAGAGCACGTTGTGAGTGGGATAGGGGGAAAGAAAATGTGTGGAAAGAATGAATAAGCATGGATCCAACCAGAGGTGAAATGAATGCAAAATAATACTCTGCCACTGCTGACAAGACTGCCTAATTAAAATATTATCTTTACCTTTTAGATTACTCTTCATCAAGACGACACATCATTGACACCATCAGGTCTGTCTTCTTAAGTGCATATTTACCTGTCGTAATGACTTTCTGTCTTAGCATTGATAAATGTTCCTGCCTCCTGATCTCACGCAGCATCACAATCTATGTCTCGACTCCGCCCACAACAGCAGACTGCTTTTAAGGCGTGCTGCTTTGTCAAGCAGCTGTTTTCTGCACGATTCAGTAGTCTGGCGCTGGTCCTGTGGATTTGTCTTCGCAATTCACAATATCTAAAAACATTCTGGCAACAATGGTGCTGAGATTTCTCTCACTCTCTGACTGATAGACTTGATTTGATTTTGTCTTTGATTTCTTCCCCTTTTCTTTCCTCCAGAGATTGCTCATTTCCTCACACGGTCGATCACAGAGAATCAATTGGAGACCAATGCCTGACTGTTTCTGCTCATTCTTGTGTTTAATATAGATGTCAGCATCGTCAGCCCAACATATTCCCCCTGTGTGAGTGTATATTATAATATTAATATGAATATAAATGTATTCATTTGAAAATAATACAATATTTACTTAAACCTAATCATTGCTTTTTTGAGTGTAATGTAGCCCTTATCTGTGTATTCATACACTAAGGTACACTGAGGTTTTTTGTATAGTAAAAATTAGAAATAAGAAATTAAACCTTTATGCATTAATTCATTTTTCCATAAACTATGCATGTATAAATATCCAATGTTTGTTGGTTTATAACAGTATTGTATTTATCTTTATTGGATTTCCTTGCCTTCTTATGTATTCTGTAAAACAGTTGTGAGCTTGGTTTATTTATTTTTATAACCAAAGCTTTGTGCAGCCTTTGGATATAGACAATAAAATTACAGTTCTTCAGGCCATTACCCAATTTTGTTATTGTTATATTAATTAGTAAACCAGGAGTGTTTTTTGTTTTACTCCAATATAGTTTATAGTTACATATTATAAATAAACTAAATATTTATTCATATAATTATAGTTTAAATGCTGTTATGATATATAAATGTGCTGATGCATATAAATGTGTATCGCAAACGGGACATCATAGTTATTTTCATACAAGCACATTTTGACCCTCAAGTAGAAAACTACATTCTCTCAGCTCACAAGCCCCGCCCCTCTTCTTCTCAGACAGCCAATGAGGAGTGGAGGAGGCTTGCCTCAGAAATAAATTGGATATTTTTATGGTGTATGAGAGACATCGGTTTTGAGCATCCGACAGACGCGCAGTTGCACAGACTGGACCTCTGGAGTCTCCGTTTCTTTAGTGTTTCTTGGACACCGGGTTAAGTTTATATGTCGACATAGGGGAAAACAGACTTTATTCGCGCCGATCGTTAAACGGTTATGGGATCGCTTTACCGTAACTTCCAATTCATAAGAGACCTACCTGCTCGGAAAGAAAAGAGTGAAGATCGACCGCATCTCCCCGCTTTAGTTGTTTCTTCTGTGCACCAGGATTATACAGCACAAGACGTTTGGAAATATAGTCGATGCTGAAGGAGAGGAGTTGGATGCTGGGTCTTCAGGGCTCTTCTCTCTTTTGCGATGGTGTTTAAAAGAAGTTAAACTGAGTCAAAGCCTCAAAGGTCACCCTCATCAATATCATTTTATGATTTGCGTTTATCATCATCTTTTACCTTACAGGTTGTGGACTTACGTGGTTAAAACACCGGACACCTGGACGAGGTAAACGAATTACTGTAATTCACATGAAAATATCCTTAGAAAAATTAACCATGATTTTACTATAGTAAAAGTCTAGTGACTAAATGTATGCTTTTTGGCGAATTTATATGATCAGTTTTACTAATATCATAGTTAAAGTATGATTACCGCATCATGTCTGAAATTATGGAAAAAATACTGTAGTATACTTTCGTATTTACTATAGTAAACTGTAGTAAGTTGTAGTATACTGTACATTATAGCAAAAATACAATTGATAATGTATAGTACAGTATTAACTATAGTGATTTGTTATACTGTAGTAAATAGTACACTGTACTGTTTACTGTGACATGGCTCAAAACACCATCTCATAATTTTACAACAGATTTTATTTTACAATAAATATAATTATATTTACAAAAACTGTTTATATGAGCTAATTGTGGAAAAGAAGTGGCTGAAAAAATAAAAAAAAATCTTTCTTTAATATATGATAAAACATGTTTTAAAGAGACATTTCTACCTGAAAAATACTTTGGTTGATGTAACCTCATGCAATCACGCCATAGGCTATTAAGTACTATTTTGGCTACATAAATCTAGTTTAATTAGATGCTACCACACAAAGCAAAACTAAGCCTATTTATGGAAGTATTTAAGATAGATGTGGCATGTACTAACTAGACACTTACTGTGTTTGCACTTTTCTGCCATGGAGCAGGCGCGCACACAATTGTTCACTATTGTCTTTGCTGTTTCAGAAGGTGAGAAAAGTTTGGAGAGAATGTCGAGTCGCAGGGTGAAGCATGAACTGCCAGCGTACTGATTTTAGACTGGCGCATCTCATGAGTCTATGGGTGTGTGTTGTACTAAGCCTTCACTGCTGGGTTCTAGCCCCTGTGGCAGCCTCCCATGATGCCGCTGGTCCATTTGGGTGGCTCCTTTCAGATAAAGGGCCTTTTCATCAGTCACAGGAATTTGCCGAATTTGTGGAGCGTTATCAACAAGGCTTCACAACCAAATACAAGATTTACAGGTGAGTTGCAATTTCTTCTCTTATTTATTATTTGTGATGTGCAGAATGTGTTGTACTCTGTTGTGATGTGCTTTGCATAAACTTATCAGGATGTCAGGATGAGTTGTGTGACAAGTCGACAAGAACCTAATGAACCTTTGGTTCATTTTAATTATTAGTGTCAGAATAGAATAGAATAGAATAGAATAGAATAGAATAGAATAGAATAGAATAGAATAGAATAGAAGCTTTATTGTCACACAACTGTACCAGTATAAATTATTGTAGGTACATTAAATATAACATACATAAGACACTGTGTGTATGTACAAAATTACAAATGTACTGTACAAAATAACATGCAATATAAATACTGTGCACTACAATACAGTATACGGGACAATACATTATGCAATAAACAGTGCAAAAATGGTGATATGGCTTATACAGAATATTAAAATTGATTTTCCAGTAATGAGAAATTTTATTATGCTAAAATGTTACTGATGTGAAGTGCAACGATGGACTATAAGGGACTTATAAGTGCACTGACTGTTGGTAAAACAAGATGCTATAAAAGTGTAATAGGAAACTGTCCTTATAGCTCAAACTGTCTCGTGTAAGATGGATGTTGTGCTTGAGAGTTTTAGCTGAGGATAAACTAAAGTGATAAACAGCCCAAAAAGAGAGGAGAGAAGAGAGAGAAAAGTGTTGGCTGAACAGAGCCTGACTGACACGCTAGTTTGGCAGGACCGTCGGTCCACGCTGCCAGGCACAGATGGAGATGGCAACATCGGGGTTAGTCAGACGCTCACTCCTCAACATACATGTGTATCTTTGCACGGTCCACTGGCTTTATTTTCTTTTTAGAGATGGGTATAGAAGTCAAAAAGAAGTCCAGTTGTGCTTTCTCAATGCCTGATCTCCCCCTGCTGGTGGAATTTGGCAGCTTCGCACGCATTGATGCGTGTGTACTGGTACATGGTTTCACTTTGCATGCTAGGCAGGAACCTCTCCAAACATCCCAAGTGCCTCAATGACTTTTAAGTGCCTTGTTCTCACACTTGCAGTACAGAGAGGGACAGGTTTGCATCTGCGACAGATCTGAGATAAGAGGGAATCAATTTTGCATCCCGGCTCCTTAACACAGTTGCCCCTTCATGAGAAATGTAAGAAGAAATTGATGATGTGTGATATTGGAGCACTTTGTGAGTGTGAGACGTCCCATTTTGTCTTCTGGCATTTTTCATAGACTTCTTTAAAAACACAAAAAATGTGCATTAGTGGATTGTACCATTGATTTTATTTTCAATGACTCAAACTTTCATACTCTATGTCTGCCATTAAACAATGTAAATTATCGCTAGAAGTTACAAAGCTGCTGTCCCACCTGCGGGTAATAAATCAGGCAAAATGATTCGAACAAGATTCATCACAGCAAAACTGGACAACATCAGCATTTGCAATGCCAACAGTTTGTACACTTTTACTGTTTTACACAGCCAGAACTTTTAATGCTTGATGTAATGCAGGTTGGTGTGCTGTGACATGCATATAGGAGGTAAATTTGTGTCAGACGTTATATTCTCATTCTACCCATTTACCTTCTGCCAAAGGTTGAATGGAGCCCAAGGGTACAGTAAAGACTTAGTAGTGTCTATCCTCCCTGTCACATGCTTGAAACGGATCTCATAAAACATCAGACATATGCTGCCTGACAAGTGTGTGATGGGAGGGTTCTGCAAGGGAAGAGCGGGAGGGTGAGACGGACAGCGGAAAGGACTGCCGGAGCAGATACGTGCTCGCTTACAAGCGTCGCTGCTCTTCTCGGAGATGCTAGTAGCACAGCTCCCCGAGCACAAGGTGACAGCAATTGCCGACTTAGCCAGGGCTGTGTGAGCCACAATGAGGATAAGCAGTAATTCTCCCACGCAAACATCGTCTTGCAGAAGTTTTTCTGTGCTCTGGAGTGTGTTGATGTGTAAACGTGCAAGTCAGCTGGGTCTGATATTCTTCACCATGTGTACTTTCATTCCTTGACTGGAATTAAATGCATTAAGAAACTGTAAATACATTTTTATTCTAACTAGCTGCATTTTTATCGCACTAAAAAATGCAACCGTAAAACCTGAGAGGTGTTTGTTTAATGGCTGTCACAATTTTAGATTTTTACTACATAAACTACTGTAAATAGTGCAGTCATTTTGTTAGCTCGTTTGACCAATGACGCTTATATGTAAGTAGGAAAGCAAAGAGAGAGTTTGTTAACGTTGTGGCTTTGTTTTAAGGGTGCAAAACACCTTCTACTATTTCAAGCAGATGCTGGCACTAAAGCATTTAAAATATTATACTATGGATATTATTAACAAGATATCAATTACTAAGTATATTGTGACACCCTAGCTGGTAGTCATTTGTAATGCTGATATTTAAATTTAAAGTCTCTTGAATCGTGTCCAGATGAGAGCAGGAAAGTTGCAGTGAATTGAGCTATAAAAGTTTAACGGCTGCCTTTATGAGATGATACTGATGATCGTGCCAGAGCTATATTATCCTATGCTTAATTACTCTGTCATAATTTCAGTATATAGGCTGTATGGGCTTAATGTATCTGTAAACAGAGGATGATCTTTCTTTTTGTTCATTTGCAAGGGTCATAGTGACTAAAAACTATATGTGACCATGTCTGTGAAAAACCAAGCCATGGTCATATTTTTACGATTTTCTACATACAAACATTCTGTGAAAATATAACCTTGATATCTTTATTATTGAGCGAGTGATGATGTTTCAAAGATTGAAATCATATTTAGTGATATTTATAGGTGAAATTAAACTTTGATGCTTGTCATCTCATAATTTTCCGACTTTAGGTTGGTGTTCACAGACAGGGTCACATATTGTTAAAAATAAAGTGAATAACAATTTTTTACAATTTTGTGTCTGTTCTTAAAAATATATAAGTGCCTTAATTCCTGACGTATTAAAGGTCAACTATTAGCCTCAAAGCTCTTCAGTGTTGTAATAGATGGAAAATATTTAGCGTAATGGCAATAATGTCTGACAATTTTCCATAAAAGCCTCAGTCCATTGATTGCGTAATTAATGACACTTATGTGCACTATTTTAGAAGAATATTTAACTTAATGCAGTCATGTGTGTACCGTGTACTGGATGACAGCTGGGTTCAGTGTAAAGGCTTTGAACTGTTTTTATCAAAGTATCTCAGCACTGGCCTGGAAATCAAACCAGAGCAAAAACTGTGGCATCCACTGGTGTGGAATTTTATATTAAACACATGAATGACTTCCAAAACAATTTTTATTCATATTGTTAAACAGTTTCATTGCACATCTTTTCCTTAATATTTGTTTCTTTTTCCTCACCAGTTTGATGTTGTACATGTCAAGGTTAAAATAATATTAAAAGTAAAATATTTCTCTTTTCTGTCCCTCATCTGACATTTATGGGTGAGAGTGGACTTGAATAAACGGCTACAAAATAAGAGGTATTTTATTATCAGTAGATTGTATTGATTTTTTTTACCTGTATGTCAGAATTACACATTCCTGATGTGTAAGAAATCCAAGTGATAGTTGTAACAATTGAAAATCTTGAATTATCTTACATCATTACTGTCAATAACATCAAGTTACTTATAAATTCGTTTTGCTGTTTTAAGCATTACCATGAAAATGAGTATAAGGGTGTGAATATCTCCGACAGATATTTGCCATTTCTTAATTATAGTCATTCCATCACAACGTAAGCACAGGGTTGGGCAGCGAAGCCGGTTCATATACATAAGGTAAATTACAGTAATCTAATCTTTACGCTTTTATCTGCAATTGGCAGTGATTGACACACTATAACGATATGGCAACAAATGAGACTTTATTACTGTATTTGCTTGCAATATAGCAAGAAATGTACACATCAGAGAACGGGTGTCCCACATTACCCAATGCCCCAGATTACCCTAATTCACCCTATATAAGAGAGTGAAAAAAGCTGGAAGAGAGAGAGAGCGAGAGAGAGAGATATCAGGGTAGTGGCGTCAGGCCCCAGCTAATCGTCTCATTATTTATGTTTGAAGACATGCATATCCCCAGAGTATGCTTGCACTTGTGTTGGAAACACAATCAAGGACAAAACACCTACTGGCTGCTCGGTCATTGCTATGGTAGATTGTTTTCCTGGATCAGTTTATCAGGGCCAGAGCTCGGTTCTGAGAGATGAGCTGTTTGACTTTCCTTATGGGAACTGAATGATGGAGGCATAGAGAGGGATCCGTGTTAAGTCATATCTCATCACTGACAGGTGTGATGATGATATGGGCTCTGATGACTCAATATTTCAATATGAACAAAATACTCTTTGAAAAGATGATAAATAGGAAATGGCCTCTGTTGACCAATTAACTCTAATTTTAGGTCTGGAAAGTTTTTCCAGAGTCCTAAATGACTCTTGCAGTGAGCACTAATGAGCATATTTCTATCAGATTACAGTTAGCATGAAAATGTGTTTGATAAACACAACTAATGAGGTGTAGCCTGAGATCCCAATTTTCCTCAGGTTTGTCCTGAATTGAAAATTAAGTTAAGACCACAAAATAAACACAGATGGTTGTTGGCAGTATTACCCTGTGAAACACTTTAATGAAAGAATATTGAAAAAAAAAATTTCAATGTAATTAATGGTTGCATTGGTTGGTCTTTGGTCTTTGCCCACCCAACATGAACATGTACTATGTAAAAGAGTTATAACAATATTTTGTCGATGCTTGGTATATATCTTGTTATTCTTCTTTTGCTCTACGATAATTATAAATGTGATTTTCTTTTGCACGTTTTAAAAGCATGATTTGGAAACTACATTAAATTTCCGTGCAAAAAAAATGTAGACCTAGTGGTCACTTACTACTTTTTATTAAATTACCACAAATGCAGCTTGAGGTGATAAAAGAGATAGTTAGGTGGTTGTGCTACCACTCTTTGTCATGACTGTCTTCTTGCATATTGTGTAATATTTGTGTTCAAATTAACAAAGCATTCCTCTAATACAGACTAACTCATCACCCTGTGTCTGTTTCCACACTTATCGCTGGTTGACGCCATTTTGATAATGATGACTTATAAAGGGGACTGAAATTGTCTGTTGGTGCCGTGTTTGGCAAATTATTTTCAATATTTGATATTTACAATTTTCTGTAATTCTATATCTTCACCACAATTATCTCCATAATATCTAATATTCGATACTTTACCCAGACTTACCATGTTATCATATTCAGAAAAAGAGATAATATATTGAAACTAGGCTGCAAACAAAACAAAACAAAAAACACTGGATAGCCAAATACATCACCCCATAACTCTCTGTGTTTGCATAGTAATGACACCTATTTAGTGATCAAGAACTGTCACGCCAAAATCAGAAACACACCACAGAAATTCTGATCTTTTCAGTTTGAACATAACAGTTTGTGGACCCATTTCAGTTGGTATTGTTTTGTGAACAAGTTGTATATAAAAAATATTTATTGCACCCGACAGCAAACTGCAAGCCGGCGTATAAGCCCAGAACATTGTTGCTCATGTCCAAACAGGGTGTAAAATGTTCTGACACAAAATACAAACAATGATTACATCAGGAAGAAAAAAATTATCTACACTCTTTAATAATTGAATGATGTTTCAAAGGCAATACTCTTATAAACTACAATAAATCTGGTCTCATTTACATGTAAGGTGACATTGTTGGTCTCTCTTTGGCTTCAGCCCGTTCCACTGGAGCGTGTTCTCACTGTTGACTCCATGTATTTGTTGGTCTCTGTGGGAAAGCCTGGCAGGTAGTTCTTCAATATGCTTTCTCCTGCTGTGAGGCTCCAGCGTGAGCTCAGTGCTGGATTAGCCTCCAGCTCCATCTATAGCTGTCCATCAAGAACTTTGTGCTCTGACACAATGTCGATCATACTTTCTCACACCATCCCTTCTTTTTCCTTTCCCTTCATTTGTCTCTGTCTGTCTCTTGCTTTTTGCTGTTTTCCCTCCTGCTGCCAATAATTGTCTTATTTTGTCAGCCTTATTATTTTGACATAGCAGGCTGTAATCTGCTGTAGATATTGTATATAATGTACAGTCTTAGTATGTTTTAAGCGAAGGATAGATAAATCCAAAGAACAACAAATCCACTGACTGATGAAAACGATAACGTGTTTTGCTTAGTACACTTCTTAGCTAGTGTCCATGAAAGCACCTTGAATGTATTTAATGTAGCGTATACTAGATGTTGTGCACTGATATTAAAATGCTAATCGGGTATAGCCAATAACAGATAAATGGGCAATTTTAAAAATGATATGCTGTTTTGTATCATTAATAATAAATAAAAATGACACTCTAAACCCTTTACACTCTAAAAGTAAAACATTACAACACTGCATGAAAAGATTTCTTTTAAAATGTGGTAAGAACAAATGCTTTGAAAAAATACATTTGGGATGCTAAGTTTAGTTGTTTGTACAGTATTATTCAAGAGACTTTGTGCTTGTATGTGTTAGGGGTGGGAGAAAAATCTTTCTCTAACGATTCTGAATCGTTTCTCAAAGATTCAGAATCGATTCTATGTCAGAACTTGTTCATCCTGAATATAACTTTGTTAAAATAAAAGCAATAAAATTAAACTTCAAGATGGGAATACTGTCAAAGAGATTCTAACTATAAACAAAAAGCATAAAAACTCTTTATTTATTTAAAATGCAAATTTATCATATTTGCAAAAATTATATGAAGAATCGTTTTGGAATCGGATCGTGAGTCCCAGAATCGGAATCGGATCGCATAGTACCTAAAGATTCCCACCCCTAGTTTGTGTGTATTACCAGAAACAAAGTAAACTTGTGCTCAATATATAGAAAATAATGCAAATACTACAGTACAACTATAAATATTTATAGACTTGGAATTACATAGAAACCATTTTTTTATTTCACAACTGCATCTAACTAAAAGGCATAATAATAAAGGACTTAATGATATGGAAATACGCACTTATCATCATGTTTTCGTTTAAATGTAAGATGGACAGATGGACAAGCACAATTTAAAGCTTATATTTCAAAGTACCAGTAATGTGTACAGTTTCTTTTTATTAAACAATAACTCGAGTGGTATTACCTGCAGTACAACCATTAACTGTTGTCGCAAACATTTGATTTCTTTTCATTACTAATAATGATGTTCCTGTAGTGTTAAAGATTATATATAGAAAACGTCATTGTATTGTACTCAGCAGCTTTTGCTGTAAATGGTAGACACTAAAAGGATAGTGGCAGCTTGATTTTCTCAGACTGAAATTCCAGCTGTGCTCATCGAACAGACCTCTCTTACATTGTATCCATGAAAGAAGCTCGACATTGTCCCTGATTACTCCCAGTCAGGCGTGCTATAATGCAAAAGTCACTCAAAATAACCCCCGATTGCACCATTATGCAGCGGACAACAGCAGGCCTGAGCTTAAGTCGAAACATTTTGAAAAACATAAAAGTAGATGTACAAAATGATTTGAATTGCAGGCAGGGGGGTCACGCGTTCATTGCATTTTATCCTCAGCGGGTCTTTGTGGAATATGCGTCCCACTCGCTTGTTCGAGCTGCGTGAAGGGTTTTCATACCTCTCTTTAAATCGTTTTCTTTACTTTTTATTGTGGTTGGGAGATATAACATGCCAATTTTGGCTGAGAGCTGTAACTTGAAGAAAAAATACACCACAATTCTGTCATCACTAACACCAAACCCATATAATATTTCTTGGTTTATTATTGCTACTGTAGAAAACATCGAGTGAATTCATAAAGGAGTAGTTCACTGCGAAACGAATGCCATGCTGTATATGTTTTGTCACAACGCACATGACGATTAGCCTCAGGAAACTCAAAAAACAATAAGATTATCACCATGTTTGAACTCAAAATGTTAATTGTTTTGTCTCCCAAATGCAGAATTGTGCTTAAGAAGACATTTATTAAACCACAAGAGTCTTATTACTTTTATGATAGATGCACCTTTTGGAGTTTCAAAAACTCAAGACCCATTCAATGGCATCACAAAGCTTGGAAGAGGCGAGATATTATTTAATATAACCCTGATTGTGTGTGGCTGCAGAAAGAAAGTTATATATACCCAAGATGACATAAGGTTGAGGATATTATGAGAGAATTTTCATCTTTCACTAAGCTATTCGTCCAAAAAAATAGTTTTCCAATAACATAAAAAGGAAAAGGGTATCAGGGCTACCACGCTGTAAAATGAGAAACGGCAACATAAAAGTATGCTGTAAATATATTCCATACATCTTGTGTGCTATATGCTAATTCTATGCTAATTCTAAGTAATACAATATATTTGGGTAAGACGCAAAATTATATTCATATGTTTTCTTGTTTGTGTGAACTATTCCTTAAAAAGCAATTCACCCTGGACCACATAATAAACAAACTCTTTCAGCTGATGAAAAAATGATTCTCACCTCTCCTGTTCCCATTGTGGCTGAAATGAAGGACATTTCCAAATACGGTGTCTGTGTGTGTATTTGTGTGTGACCTTGCAGAGAGTTTGGCCGCTGGAAGGTGAACAGCCTGGCTCTGGAGAGAGAGGACAATGGCGTGGCTCTACCCCTCGATCCAGAGTTCATGCAGACCATCCGGCAGCTGGGCCGCAGACCCGCCCTCAGTGCCATTACTGAGAACATCATCAGAAAATATGGCACACACTTTCTGCTTACAGCTACACTTGGAGGTACTTGAATAATGCTACCCGAATAATATATGCGGGGAGCGAGAAAGAGTTCTGATTCTTTGCTGCATCTTGGTTGTCTTCAAATGGCAGTCCTCTTTTGATCATTTATGATTTGATAGAACGTGTGCTAGAATGTAGATTGAGTATTTAAGATATTCAATGATATTCAGCTGGTTTATTCGAATATAGAATGTATGCTACAAATATTTATACACACAGGGGCAATATTTGAGACTTTATTTTGCAAATAATCGTATTCATAACGTTACCCTTTTATTATTTTAAAGTATTGAATTATATAATGTTAACAAGTTAATAACAGTTTTTAATGTACATTTATGTAATTAAAACTCAAATATTGTAACTTTTTTATTTAATTAATACATTCACATATATGAATGTACAAATGCAGATCTGTTAAGTTTGTTTTTACATAGTTCCTCTGCATGCTGCTTTCAGATTTGTTTTTGTTTCTCTTACTAACTAGTTTCATGCCTTTTCTAGACTCTGCAAAGTCATTCTTCTTACATAATCAAATAATTGTCAATCAATATGTCTTTATGTCCAGCTGACTCTACATTTTCTCTTACTTAATGCATATTTCTCAATCTTCCTATTATTGATTTTATGTTTTCTGTATTCTGTATAATTCATACTCTTAAAGGGATAGTTCATCAAAAATAATCATTCCGTCATAATTTATTCACCATTAAATTTTTAAGACTTTTTCATGTGGAACACATGAAAATATTTTGAGAAATGTCTCAGTGGTGTTGTGTTCATACAATGGAAGTCAATGGGGATTAATGCTGTTTAAAAAACACATTTTTTTGGTTTGGAATGACATGAGGGTGAATAATTGATGAAAGCATTTCAACTATTCCTTTAACATAAACAAAAGCAGCTCTAATTTTTCCAATCTTTCCTCAACCTGCTATGATGCATTGTCCCCTATTGCAGGCGAGGAGGCTTTGACTATATTTGTGGACAAGAGGAGGCTGAGCCGCACGGCAGACCTGACTGACTCAAATGGCACAGCCGTCACTCTGGAGACCCTTCACCAGCTGGCTGCCTCCTACTTCATAGACAGAGAGAGCACTCTGAGAAAACTACACCACCTCCAGATTGCCTCCACTGCCATCAAGGTAACCCTGTGTCCTAGATGTGCACAGACCTGGGGACCTGACCCCACATTCGAGAGCTTATTTTTGAGAGCTTATTTTTGGAAAGGAGCTCGACTGTTACCATTGTTTTGCAGCTGCGTCTTGGGGAGATCCAGAGAAGTTGGGTTAAATGTTAGAGAGCTGCTGCCTTTTCCCCATCAGATCAGATTATGTCCGTTTGATTGCGTGTATAAGGTCTACTTTGCTTTTTATGCAAGCACTACCATAGTGAAATAAACAAAAAAACTGATTTGAATGTTATGCATTTTGTTGATTACAGTTGTATTGTGTTTAAAGGGCACTTTTTAGACACATATTCAGCTTTAAGCAAACGCCTTATGACACATCATACATCACAATCCACAGCAAGTTACCCGTAGCAAGCAATGTGTGTCAGGTCAGTGACTGCGCTCGTAACCCAAATACTCTAAATTAAATGAGTTAAATGGCCTCTGAGCAAGACACAAAGAGAGAATTCGCAGTTCTTAGCTAGCACAGTTTCTTTGACAGCAACGGCACAGAGTTCTGCTTGTAAGGCGTGCTTGAACTCGAAAGAATGACAGTGATTTAATTTTCAAATTTAACATTACACAGTGGTATTTTAGTGCATACATTAGCCGATTAAAGAGACAGTTCTGTATAAGAATTCTGTCAGCATTCATTCACCAGCATGAAAAGCTGTATGACACAAAAGAAAGTATTTTAAGATTTTAGTGGTCCATACAATGGAAGTCAATGGGGGGGAAGTCAAATATATTTATTTGTGTTCTGCAGAAGAAAGTCATACAGCTAGACAGTAAATGATGAATGTATTCCCATTTTTGGGTAAACTATTCCTTTAAGTGAATTATGAAGGTGCTTTAAAAGGTTCTTCACATCGATGCCATAGAAGAGACATTTTTGGTTCCACAAAGAACATTTCTGTCAAAGGTTCTTAAAAGCACCATTTCTTTTTTTTTCCCTTTTTAGTCTAAAGAACCTTTTAGTCTAAAGATCCACTCCTTTTGTGAGACAGAAATGTTATTTGGATGTTGAAGGTTCTTTATGGATAGTGAGTAAGATGCAGGTTTTGCGCTTATAATGGTCCTAAAGTGTCTTTCTCATTTATATTTTATTTTCATGGCGGTTGATTTGTAGGTACAGAGAGCAAGACACATCATTTCCTGACAGCAAGTGTCTTAGCCTGAGAGCTTGTGAGCCTTCTAGATGGAAACGAGTTGATGGAGGTCCTTAAGATGCCTTTATTTGCCCGACAATTCGGTTGACTGATGTGAAATATTCCCAGCATCAGCAGTCTTTAATTCAGCCCATGGATTTTTACCTCATGCGGATAAAGACAGATGTGAATACAAAGGCTCCCTGTACCGAATTGGCGATTCGCTCTGTATTTAACATGCAACGTTGGCTCAGAGAGAGAGGTCTGCTCAAACGGAAGAGATATCCACTCAGGGGAGGGGTTTGAAGAGAATATATCAAATAAATAAATATGAAGGTGCTGGTAGAATTATGCCCCAGCGTGACAAATTATCTTTTCCATTTCAATAATTTCTTTGAGAGCCCGGCCCATTTGTCAGCCATTTTGAATATAAGTGAGGTGTCAGGCCTTAATGAATAAAAGACTTATGAGGAGGATTTTCTACACCGCCAATAATAAATGGATCTTTAACTTCCATAGTGAGGCGAAATGGTGGACAGGAAATCCAGAGAGAGCCAGTTAACATCAATCACAACATTTAATTTTGATTTACAGGGAGGAGTGCGAGCTGAGGTTTATAACAATCAGGGCATGTTTCGAATTGTCTGGACAGTTAAATCAGTCGGCTGCATTTTAATGTCTGACTTCATGATGTAACGATATTTTGCCTTCAACAATCATGCAAGATTTCTCAAGGTGATCAGAAGCCAATATGCTAAGTGGCCAGAATTTATAACTCTTAAGAGGTTTGCTTGTACACCAGACAATGGGTCAAGGACTCATTAGACCCTTAGTTTTTATAATGTAATAATGAGTTTAGACGATTTTAAGGCTGTCATTTTAATTTAGTGTCATTCATTATTTAAAAGAATTAAAACATTTATTCAAAAATTAATTATACCACACATAAATTGCATTCTTTTCTCAAATTTAACCTGATAACTGTCACTGCACATATTGAAAATGCATATGAAAATGCACTATCCCAACTACATTTTTATATTTTTGATATTTTAATTGAAAAGCAAAAGTTTTTTAATTGTATGTATTTTTACAAATAACATTAACATTTTTTAAATATGTTTTTAGTTTATGTTTATTGTTAGGAAAGTTTTAGATTCTTAGACCTTTCCATCAATATATACTTTGTCATGATTAGATTAGAATTCAACTATAAAAAAGAAGGACGCAATAGTCAAAGACGTTCATGTGGAAGATGAACAATCAGTCGGTATTGAATTTATTCAATGCTTCTTTGGTCATCTGCTACAGTGATATCTTCAAATGTTTTCTCAGCTAATATTGATATATATATATTATAAATTATAATTAATGACATAAATATTATGTACATATTATGTAATTTCATAGGATAAAAAGCCTTTAACATCCACAGCACTTTTCGTTTGCACAAAGGTTCTTTGTAGTGGAAAAAGGTTTATTTATTTTTCAAAAGGTATAGGAAAGAAATAGTTCCTGTAAAAAATTGTAAGGTTTCTTAAGGATTCAAAAGTGGTAAGTCTTTTATGGTAAGACTACTCTTTTCAGCACCTTTAGTTTTTAAGAGTGTATACTCAAATTTCCCATTTGACCTTCTTCTCTTTTAAGGAATAAAACAATTTTGCATGTTATGAATACTCTCGCTGACTCTATAGCAGAAACATATGAGCTGTGAAAAACTTTATGAAAGATTATGATACAGAGAAAGAGTTGGGCATTTTGCCACGGGTAGCGCTTTGACGATTGCCTGGGTCATCAGTCAAGCATCCCGAGCTCAGGCTGGGAGGCATGAAAACTCTGCCAGCACCTCCACACCTCCCGCGGCCTCCGCCTCTTAACTGCAATAAACCAGAGCGAGAACTTCCGAATCCGGCTGGGAGAAATGAACGCCTGAAATCAAAAAGAACTTGCTCTAATGCCCGCAGATGAAGCGCTTTTCTAAAGAACGTGCCTTTGTGTTTCATTCTGAGATTTCACAAGCTGAAGCCGAGAGCATTAACCAGTACTAGGATTCCCTGCTGCTTTCAATAAAGTCCCATTTTCTGTAGAGAAGAGTATAATTCCATTCTAATGCACACTTTCCTTCAATGATAAGCCTTCCTTATAGCACACACACGCTGACACGGGGGGTTGCGCTAAGCCATCGGAAAGGGACTTTTTGTAACAACAGCTGCTTAATATTCTTAAAAATTGTTTCAGTGCGGTGTAAAAACATGCCTTATGCAAATGAAGAAATAAGCATATTGGCTAAAGCCAATCAATAAAATACAAATCTTGTGCTATTTAGGATTTTGTAAAAAGCAATTTTATATTAAGTGCCAACCCTGAAAACATTAATGACAGTTCTAATGTATTAAACAAGTCTGGATAGGAATCTTAAAATCCATTATTATTCAAATGCGCAGCTACACGGGCCCGTTCCGTGACATTTTCCACAGCTTTTGTTGAATTAATCACAGGTGGAAATTACAAAAGTCTTTTTTCTCCTTCGCCGTGTTGAGATATGCAGTGGATGGCTGGGTTTGGTGTATTTAGCATATAAAAAAGCAAGACTTAAGTGGTATTATTGAATGCCTGATTGTGATTGGATTTGTGGTCTGATTTTTTTTTCGATTTTGACTATTTATCAGACATTTTTACTAAGAGCTGCCTTAAGTGGACTCAGTTAGCAATCTGTGTGTTTCCGAGGAGTCACACCTGGAACTTTGGCATTGCGCTATCCTCTACCAATTAAACTTAAACATTTAAAAATTTAGTCTCTTCTATCACTCCATGCTCTCCTTCTATGATAAAGTAATTTCTGATATTTCAATGTTATCATTTATTCAGTAATTTCCTAAGTGGTTTAGTTTAACAAGTGAAATAACACACAATCAGTTGGCTAATATCACCCTTTAAGGAAAGTCATTGCAATCAGCAGCAAAATTTGCAGCTATACAAGACCAAGTCCTGAATTTGAATGAAGAAATACGGATAACGTTGGAATGTTGAAACAAACAACATATTTATAATGTTTTTTTTAGCCCAAATTGCATTTTTCCCTATTTTTAGTCATACCACTGCACCATCATGTTAATATCTATAGTACTTGGTATTACTTAGCAATGGTTATGATCACCTTGTTTGAGTTGATTTTACAATATGATAAGTGAAGTTTAGATATTTCCCTTCCATATTCATGTGATATTTTCCTTGCAATGTTTCTAGTAAAAAGAGATGAAATAATGGTACAATAACCATGTACAAAAATGTACAAAATCTTCAATAATAATAGAAGGGGTCTTATGAACTTCAGAGTGATTCATGCCACAAATGACCCATTTCCATTAATAAATCCAATAAACTCAGCCACACTGGAAGCAACCCTTATACCAGTTCTTGATCTCATTAATGCCTAAAGTTCTCATGCAATCAGCAAAAATGAAAGACGCAGATCATTTAAAGAAAATACACAGCTTTAACTTCACATGGCTCCCATTAGTTCCCCCAGCATCTGTAATGAATGCCACATATAGTGCATACTCGGGTAAATTCAGATTTTATAGCAACAGTCCTATTTTTTCTCATTCATAATAAAATGTCCCAAGTTTTGCACATGCTTTGCTCCATCGAGCCCATGTTGCAGACCGGCTCATTGTTATGCATGGAAAAACCCATCTTTATACTCACATTTGGTCAATTTTCCCTGTACGTCGGACATCTGTCTTTGTTAGAAATTAATCTGCTGATCCCTGTAGAGGCTCCTTGGATTTTAATTAATTGCGTAGACGCATCAATAAGAGAAATGGAAATGCCAGCGGTGAGTTTGCTGAACCTGTGGTTTTCCTCCTGAAAGTTATTTCAACACATTGAGTGGAAATTAAATAAAGCAGCTCTCGATAATGGGTATTTGCGGTTTGTGTAACACATTAGAAATGCTTCCCTGGCTCTTCCAGGTCCTCAGTCATTTTCTCTGGTTCACCACCATGACAACTACTGCATTCTGCTAGGAAGGTTCACTTTAGTATTAACCTTGTCTAATTTTATCCACTTCACAGATTATGCAGTGACCCTGAAAGTAGTTCTAACAAAGAGGAAAAGTTTGTCTTGTTTTGCTTGGCTAAAATCTTGGGTCTCCATTCATCCAGAAATGCGACATGGATACTTTTATTCACTCGCTGGGGAAATATTAAAGAAGACAATGTAGAACAGAGAACAATTTGTAAGTGACAAGTCGGGAGACATATTTGCCCGCAGGCGGTGTGTGTATCTTCCCATGTGTCAGAAGCGCCTTGATATACAGTGACTTCAAATCAAGCTTTTGTCAGGAATGATTGAACTGCAGCTGTACAGCTACTGGATGGGAACAAAGATCTAGTGTTGATATGGTTTCGTCAGCAAGGTGTTAGCTGAGATGTTTACTTTTATTCTACAATTTAAACATTTTTATTTTGAGTTAAATTGCCTTACAGGTGCAGCGCAGCTGTATGTGATAGATGTCAATATTTGGCGGTAACCTCTTGGTAACCTTAAATACTCCTGTGAAATCATTTTTATGTTTAAAGCAAGATTTTTTTATTATATTATATAATATTATATAATATATATATAATAAAATGAATATATATAATATTATATTCATATCCACATTCCTCATAAAAGGGCAGATTAAAATTGAAATAAAATAATTATTTTGTGTTCTTTCAAGAGCCATCCCTTTTCTATTTGTTATTGGTATTATTGCTTCTGGTTTGTGCATTTTAATTCCCAGAAACCCTACAAAGTGTATTCCTTCTTCAAAACGTGTGTTCTTTTTTGTCACATGCATATTTGATATCTGGACTTTATTAAGATCACAGATGGCTCAATATATTGCCAAAAAATACATTCTGTGAGAATTTCTAAGTTATAAGTTTTGATTAAAAATGTCCACAATGTTGGAATTGCCCATATACATTTTAATACACTGATACTTTTGTCTTGCTTGCAGGTATTTATGTTGGTTTTAAAACACCTGTGTTTATGTTGACTAAATTGATTATGAATTCCGGTTGTATTCAGCCGTTTACTTCAGCAGTGGGTCCATTAACCTTCACTGTGGCTACAGTTACATTTACTTACAGTGAAAGCACATTACTTTCATCATAAAATATTGCCTTTCACTACATTACAACAGTTAAACAATCACTAGTGAATTTGTTACAAATGATAGCTTTCTCGATAACAGTAATGCTCCTGCATAACAGTATAACAAAAAAATCGGTCTGGACTAACAATACCAAAGAAAGAAATATTCATAAATGTAATCTTTAACATTTCAATTATTTCGCTTAAGCATCAATTAAATTATATCTGGAGCAATTATCGGAAAAGCTTTTTTAAACAGTTATTTGTATACATTATATTATATTATGTATTCAGATTGCATTCCTGTGTAGATCTGTTTAAACTTCACGTCTGTTTGTTTGTTAGCGTGCAGAAGCACTGGATAAATCTTTGCCTACTTTCATCTCACAGGACAGTCGTCAGCTTGTTCTGCATATTTAATAGCCTCAGTGTCATTTCTGCCTTTGTTTTGCATGGATATTGTCATGTGCCTTCTCTTTTCTTCCCTTAAGGTGACCGAAACAAGGACAGGCCCTCTTGGATGCAGTAACTATGACAACCTTGATTCTGTCAGTTCCGTTTTGGTTCAGAGTCCTGAAAACAAGATTCATCTTCAAGGTAGTGTATTTATAATTCAACCATATCCAACAATATGACTTGTAATTTTATTGTCATTCTTTAAATTGTGTTATTTTACACTGATATCAAAAGAGGCAGCAGCATCCAAGAATGCAGTCTTTCGCTTTTTATAGACACACTTGCATAGAAAAGTGTTCCAATAAGTCTGATAAGGATTTAGGAAATGATATATGTTTGAAAATCTTTTCAAAGTGTGTAGAATTAAGAAAATGTCTTAATCTCTCTTAAAATGTATAGAAACCTATAAGTATGCAGGTAATCAATGGTGTGGGTTTTGGGCGGGACTATATGCTTGGGTGACCATTGGCAGATTGGGGAGTGTCTGGGAAACCTGTTTAAAACAGCTTATTCATTCCTTCTATGTGGTGCAGAAATAACACACTTCACTTTATAAAAATGGTAAATAATTTTGTTTAACCATTTTTATATTTGGTGTATTATATAACAACATAGTCTGTATTTTTTAGGGCTTCAGTCTATTCTGCCAGAATATCTAAGAAGCCGATTTGTGGAGGCAGCTCTCAGCTATATCGGCTGTCACTCGGAGGGCGAGTTTGTGTGCAGAGAAAATGATTGCTGGTGCAAATGTAGCGCTGATTATCCCCAATGCAACTGTCCCAGTGAAGACCTGAAGGCCATGCAGGACAGTCTGAAACTCATCAGAGAATCCTGGACACAAGCCAACCAAGAGTTTCAAGAGTCTGGTAAGATTTCTCAATTTCATTCCCTGGAGATAAATGAATTTTCTTTTAATTTGCCATTCTGCTTTGCTGTTAAAGTCACTTTGGGGAATAATATGTGAACTTGAAAACGAAGTGTTGTTGGTCTGGAGTCAGGAGCAAGTAAATTAGATCATCATGGCGTGCCATCATCAGGTTAATTCCGTCACGCTGCTAAGATCTGTGAACATTCCTGACACATAGCGGGTCGACAATAAAAAGTGATTGTCACCTTGTTACTTCTAATGCTCGACAAGGAAATAGTGGAAAGTGCTTCCTGGGATCTATTGTCATTGTGGTAAAGCAGCATTTTGGACTTGGCAGCTTTAGTCATCCCTGAGCTAGGCGTGGAGCCAAGACTGAGCAGGTTTTTGAGCGCATCACGGCCGTGTTGGAGATCTACCTCCTGCGGTAACAGCAGGGAGTGGAACCTCTGCCTAATGACTGTAAACCAAATAAATAAACAATAATCATCTGCTGCGGTGAGATGATCTAATAGACTGTTCAGTCGGGGCATTAAGCAGTTTGGTTTGGTACTCAAATTGGTAATCAAAAGAAAAACATTGGTGCCTTGTAGAGATCAATGGATGTCTAAAAATCGAAATTGTAATATTTTCAATTACCTAATGTCTGATGGCATGAAAAATCTGTGCAGACTGGTTATGATGAGGATCTGTGTTGTTAATTATAGCCACTGAGATCATTTCTTATTGGATGTTGGGGAGCATTGATTCAAGCATTCGGAGGTATAACACAGCTATTGATTTTTCCGACCAAGGGTGAAAATGAACTTCCCTCCCCTGAAAGACATTTGTGTGGCTGAGATCATCCTGCTTTCCCTAAGCAACGTAATTTCTTATTTGTTTTTTGTTAAACCTCTAACCGTACGTGCTCCTTGAAAAGGCCATCCTTCTTTAAAAGGGCTTAGCGTTTCATTGAATATACCCAGCTGTCCTCGTCTATCAGTGTTCAATCACACAGGACAATTTTCAATTTTCATCAGAAGGAATGAAAATAACGTTCCACCTGCTCCCTTTCACCCCCAGTTTCACTGTTGACTCATTATATCAAAGATGACTGATTTCTTTTTCCCAACATGGGAAAGTCATTGTAGTAATTTATTCTTAACACTTGTCTACTTTCTAGAGGAGTTTCAAAATTTTGTGAGAAGATTACCAACATTCTATGCCCTGAACACATCTGCTGTGCAGTACGTCTGGAAGATGGACCCTGGTGTTCAGCAACGCTTTCAACTTTTGGAGACTAGCACTCAACAGCTGCTCGGCAAAGCACAGCGCATTGTCAGCAAACTCTTCAAACTCAGCAAAAGGTGTCGAACTCAACCCAAAATATCCCTGCCCAGGGAGAGGTAAGAGATGTACTGTTTTCCTACTGAGTTCTGCATGGAAATGTTTCTGTTCGTAATTGATTGTAAAGGTAGTTTCCCGCAGCTTAAACGGGTAGTGCATGGCACTAGATATGCAAAAGTCATAGGTTCAAAATTTGAGAAAAACACAACAGGTGAATGTAAACCTTGAAGGTGTTGTGGGATGCTTTAGATGAAAGCATCTGCCAAGTGTGTAACTGCAGGTGAAAAGTTACTTGTCATGAATTGCTTGAAAGATTGAAAGTTGGATGTTTTTTGACGGAATGACGTCTTGATTCTTTCCACAAAAGATCAAAATGTACACTGGTTTTCAAAAGTTTAAGGTTACCTAATGTTATATTTCTTATATATTTTATTTTTATAAAATTCCCAAATAAATATTTATATTTATTTAATATAAACATTATATTAATATTTATATTATATTAATTTAATATAAATATTATATTTTAGCATCTTCAACAACAAATCTTCACCATTTGTACTTTTCTGTGCTTTTATTGGCATTTTTCTGCTTTATTTGGTTATCCATTTCAAAAACCTTTTTTGTCAACGTCTCTATTGTAATGAAGTAAATTATTATGTTGGCCCAAGTATATTTTTTTGAACATTTAGGCATATGCCTTCAGATCAAAAGGTTTTTAATATCATGAAAAACATTTGACACGAGACTGTAAACTTTTGAATGCTAGTTTAGAATTTTCCAATACTGAGGGTTACATACGTCAAGATGTTTCACTTGATCTTCATTTTTGATCTGTTTCCAAATGAATGGACTAATAGGAGATTTAAAATGCATGCCCCTTGAACTAATTAATTAAGAAATGCCTTTAACACACTGCTCAGTCCATATCCGAGGGCATTTGTGGCAGGCATAATTGTGTTAAGTCTAGTGTCTTGGCTGAAGTCCCAGCCTCTCTGAAATGATAGAGACTGTCCCATCTAATCATTTCAGGAGTTAGTGGATGAATAGGTTTTATCTTCTCATCTATAGGCTAAAGTGCAGGGCGCGTTTTAATGGAAGACACCAGAAAAAGGTTATTTATTGGCTCCGCCATCGCATGATAATGCGGTGCCTTTGGTATGGGTTACGGGCGGAAAAAGTTCACAACTTATGTCTGAAACAGAGTCTTCAAAGCTGGTTAAGGGTCAAGGCTGGGCACAGAAGAGAATTATGCAAATCACGCAGACGGTCAAGTCAAGTGGAAGGTACTTGAAGCTGATGAAGTGAATGCACAGCCTTAAGCGGCGATCAGCTTTCCTAGTTTTTATTCATTAATATTCATACTGACGTGCTATTCAGATATCACCTTATTATTGCGAGATGATCTGGATGTGATTCAGATGTTAGCAAAAATCAGCAGCAGCTAAATACAGTATAGCTGCTTTTTACAATCCTCTATTATGTTGTTTGTTCCTTGGTAGTGAGTATTTGTAATTTTGTACAAGAAATGACAAAGATCTTGGGTATAGAATCAATGCCGGCATGTTTTTGAAATGCTCCTTGATCTTCTTCTTTGATAACGTGATTGAAGTTGCACCAGGCGGGGAAAAAATCATTTTATTTGTCTGCATTTGAGTCCCTGTTTTACTGTTTTGTTTACTGTCATTTCATCATTCACTGTTGTTTATTTAAAATTTCACACTTCTTTTGTTTGATGTTTTTATTTCATCCCTTTTCTCAAGCAGTTGCAAAAAATACACTTTGATGAATTCATTCATAAAATATATTCTGATATAATAGGGTTTTTTTGTTTTGTGTGGGCTTGCATTTACAGTAGCACACAATCTGTTCTGCTCTTTACTATAACTTTAACGTAGTTAAAGTACGTAATTCATGCTCAAAAATAACATTAACATTATGAATCTGATACTGTATTTGGCCTTGAGGACTAATGCAACTAAATATACATTACTGTACAAAAAATATGTATTCCTTCATTGGTGTAATTTTAGTAGGAAGAGCAAAAGTGCTTACTCGAGCTAATATTGTTTCTGTATCAGATGTTTTTCACAGTCTAAAAATATGGAAATTCTCATGTAATTGTTTTCTCTTGGAATAGACTGGCATGTGCATGTTTCGTCTCTGGTGTGAATTTCCGTTTCTCTGTCAGTGAAATATGCTGACAGGCTGCTGAGATTTCCTTCATTGCCAACCACCTGCATACCGTCTCTCAGGCAGCCTGGTGCCATGAATATTTATACATTGTGTTGCCATCACTTATGTTTTAAACCAAGGTAGACTGTTTTTCTCGGTACGGGTGGAAAATCTCTTTGGATAGCGTAACAAAAGACAGTGGATAATTGCAGATTTTCACACTATAAAGCAAAAACGTTATATATGCGTAGCCAAAGCATTGCTACAGCTTTAATGAGTTATTTATCTATAAGGCAGTTAGGAGGAGAATTTTAAATGATACTGATATTTAAACAGCAAAAATATGCACTGACATCATCCTGCTTATGATTTGTGTTTTAGTGAGAATTGTTAAGCAGTGCTTTGACTACAAAATATTATATTCCAAAAACACTTTTCAGATACTTTTTGAACACGAGTGTACACATAATTTACTCGTAAATTGAATTTTTACTCTGTTGTTTCACTTGGAACAGAGCGAAATGGAAAAGTACGTTTCAGCTGATGTTTACAATTTGACTCCATGTGACAGATCGTGCTGATTCACTCCACTTGGTTCATTTGCCAGTGGATGCGGAGAGAGTCATTACAGTATCTGCATATGCATGTTATGTAAATTTTTTCGCAAGAAGGGCTTTTTATGCTCGTAAAATGGATGTAATTATTTGGAAATAATTCAGTAACTGGTGTTGTTTTAAGGAATTGTTTTTCCCCCCACATTTTCTATTTGGTGTAAATCATCTAGAATTGTGACAAAAACTTTTTTAAAGCAGTCTGTACTTTTCTAGCTTTACAAGCTCACTAATAGCTTTGGGCTAGAAGCTAGCGGAGAGGAATGAATAAAACAAAACAAGTTCCCATGAGCTCACATTAGCTTGATTAATTTTTGTGACATCTTTAATAACTGCTGTGTTTATTTTCAGACTCTTGATTCTTTAATAAAATACCATGTCGTTTATAACTTTCAAGACAGTCTGACTTATCACATTCCTTCCTTCACCGTAGGCCTCTGAGCTATTGGCTGAGATACATCCTCTCCATCATGTACTGCAGTGAAAACAATCAAATCGGCTCTTACATGGAAGAAACACGGACCTGCTCCTGTCATTACGAGCACCCGTCCTGTCAGGGTGTCATTCCGTGTTTTGTGGGCGAAGGTCCCCACTGTGCCTCCTGCTCCTACGAGAATCGCTCCCGGTGTGCCAGTTGCAATCCCGGCTACATGCTGAGCCAAGGAACGTGTAGGAATACCATACCGGACTCGACGGACAACTACATCGGTTTCGAGACAGACCTTCAAGACACGGAGCTGCGCTACCTTCTGCAAAAGAAAGACAGCCGAATCAGCATCCACGCCATGTTTATAAGCAATGACGTCAGACTCAACAACTGGTTCGATCCCAGCTGGAGGAAGAGGATGCTGTTGACGCTTAAGAGCAACAAGTTTAAGTCTAGCCATGTACATATGCTCCTGGGGATCTCCCTGCAGATATGCCTTACTAAAAACAGCACCCTGGAACCTATGCTGTCCGTCTACATCAACCCATTTGGAGGTAGTCATTCGGAGAGCTGGATCATGCCCATTGACCAGAACAGTTACCCTGACTGGGAAAGGACCAAGTTAGACATCCCACTTGACTGCTATAACTGGACGCTGACTCTGGGTAACAAATGGAAGACCTTTTTCGAGACGGTGCACATTTACTTGAGGAGCCGTGTCAAAACGGCATCAGCTCAGGGGAACGGCACCGCCCACTTTGAGCCTTTGGAATACATGGACTCCTCCCGTAACCTCGGCTACATGAAAATTAACAGTATGCAGGTGTTTGGTTACAGTATGCACTTTGATACAGAGGCCATCCAGGACTTGATCCTCCAGCTGGACTACCCGTACACGCAGGGCTCGCAGGATTCGGCCCTGCTGCAGCTGTTGGAGATCAGAGACCGGGTGAACAGACTTTCTCCGCCCGGCCAACAGCCTCTGGACTTGTTCTCCTGTCTGCTACGTCACCGGCTCAAACTTTCCACCACCGATGTGGTCCGCATCCAGACTGCCCTGCAGGCCTTTAGCGCCAAGCAGCCTAACTCAATGGAATATGAAACTACCAAACTATGTAGCTAATAAGTCACTGCAAGGTAGCAGTATATTTGTAGTGGTTTCATTACTGTAGTAAAATGGCCTGGTCTTCTTTACATTGGACTGCTGATGGGATACAGTGTTGATGGTCCGATTTTTTGGTGCACTGATATAGCGGGTTGATTTAAAAGAAGGACCAACACTTTGCCTTTTAATTTTCTGGAAAAAAACTGATTTACAACGAATGACACCTTGATTACTTCATATTTCATTTTCATGTTATGTTGCCAAAATTTCTGGAGCTTCTGAACCAGGTCTGATAAACAGTGCATAAACACATGAACATTTTTTGGAAACAATCTCCTAGTTTTTCCTCATTCCCTGTAAGAAAACAGGGGCAGTAAACCTGCGGTGAGCCAAATCTTGTTAGTGCAATCAGGCATCTGTGCCTGGGCAAAATTTAGACATGCTTTCATCATTTGTTTCTGCTTTGTCTGTCAACACTGTAACTCTCAAAAATATCAGTATTCTAATCAAAAATAGATGGTTTTGTTAATGCTCCAAACTATTTTTAAGGTTTTTGTTGGAATATGAATATAGTAGGAAAATCTGTTTAAAATCACACACCATAAGGAGCTTATTATATAATCAGTTTCATGTACATTTATTTTTATAAAATCTATTATTTGTGACAAGTTACAAAGGTAATGTCCACAAAATGTATAGAACATGAATTTGTTATTACTCTAAATAAAAGTCATTTTTATGTGGCGTCTGTAAATTTGCTTGAAATGCATATTCATTCGTTTTATTTAGAGGTTCTCTCATGACCGTCTAAAATTATACGGTGAGAATATAAACTCTCTTGAGACGTACACTGTAGCGCACATATATAAATTTATAATGCTGTGGAAACATTTTTCTCTTTGTATTTTGCAGGCAAATGTGATTTGATACAATGATAAATTTAATTTTGACCTAGAATGAAAATTTTCCCCCGGTTTAATAAATTCCAGTTCATCTCATCAGATGAACATATCCATGTGCCTTTTTGAGATCTGGAAGACAGGTTTCTTTGAGAAACGACTCCTTATGAAAGCCTTCCCAATTTATCTGCTAAGAAAAATGTTGACAACTTGCATCACATCATAAAAAACCGATAAAACGCACACAGCAGCAGTTTTCAACTGTTCTTTTGAAATAATGACTCAATATTTAGTTCCTCGACTTGTCTCCTTGGATCACTTTGAGACGGATCAAGTCATATCATTAGGGACCAAATGTGGTAAAATTGCAGCTACGGAGAAAAGTTAGACAACCTTTTTCACCCTAATAGATAACAAAAAGCTAAATGAGTTATTGATTGGTCAGCTGTGATATATCTCAAGTAAGCGTTCTGCAAAAACATCGATTAAAAGAGTCCACAGAAGGACTAAGCTTATCAGCATTATGGGAAGCAGAGGTGCAGTTAATATATCTGATTACTTAATTATTTTGATTACAAATGGGACACACATCAGTCAAATCTAGAGATGTTTCCTGCATAGCCAGTGGTTCGTTAAAAGTTCGTAAAAGCAAAATCTTATGAAAATAATCACAATTATTAAATTATTATAATCACAATAATAAACTGGTGCGTGTCCAACAGCTGAGATCTAAGCTTCTGCAATCCGTTCTGTCCGATTTACGTAAAATAAAAAGATTTAGCCTTTTTGGGCCTCATGAAAGCTACTTCCAGCATCTATACACGCTTCAGTCTAGGCTCGCATAATAAACAGGACACGGGTGTGTGGTTTGCATGCTCTTTACTAACTAAGACTGGCGTCACAGCAGAGGAAGTTTTCACAAAGATTTTTATCTTGCCACAAGGAGTTCTTCAAAAAGTTTTTAAGAGCTTCTTCTTCAGACTTATTAATAAAACTTTTACTATAGTTTGGGGGGAAATGTTAGGGCTGTTGAAGATGACAAAACAGTTCCATGTGATTTTTTTTTTTTTAAACCTGTTGACATTTTTTAAAACTGTTATCTTCACCGCAAAGGCAAAACAAATCAGCAATTGATAAACATAACACACAAAGTAATCAAAGACTGTTGATTTTGACATCAACAGAAATCTTTCACAGCCAAAAATGAATTCTTAATATTTGAAGTGACATGCCCATGATTTATAAAAGTCACTAATAAATTTCCAAATTATAAGTACTCCATACTTTTATGAATACAGACCCCGTTCTGTAATCTGGGTATCTAATCAAGCCTCAGGTCAAAAGGGCAATGGCTTCCCAATTGCTTAGTATGATCATATTTACAAGACTTTTCTTGTTTTTATACAGCAGACATTAATTGTTATTTCAACACTAATTGCTACATTTAATTAAAACTGTTTATGTGAGCACATTTAGAAAAAGAGGTCAGAACAAAGGGTCGACTATGCTACACGTAAGCTATATCACTTCTGAGAAAGATGTGGTGTTAAATGCACAATGCACGTAATAAGAGTGTAACAGTGTTATGAGTTTGTGCTTCTTCAGAGCTGTGTAGTGATCAACATCCTCATTAAGACATACAAACACAGGTGGCTGAAAATAACTGCTCAGTCTATACTGCTTTTTAATGTGTTTTATATCACATTTTGGTCTTATGGTCTTTATTTTTAACTGTAAATATAGTATTATGTATCAGATTAGACTTTAGTATATTGAGCATAACATTAACCCTTTAATTACATGATCTTTTATCCAACCCAGGTGTTTTTTTTACATTTTACACTACTGTGGACATTTTAATCTGCAATATTCTGTTGCAATAATTGCAACTCTCCTAAAATGCATTTTTTTTAAATTGGACATTATTATATTCTTGTACTGAAGTGAAAATTATTTTATTATTAATTATTTTGATTATTTTATCAAACCTTTTTCTAGAAACAAGCATAAGTTTTCTCATTTTTATCATAGCATGCACAACAATCCATAAACTGTCTATCACACTGTTTGCTTTCATCTCTTCCATTGAAAATTCAATGTTCCCCAGAAGAGCAATTTTTGCAACCTCATTCAGTGTTCTTCATAGTTCATCACACAAGCACAATCAAGACACTCCCAAAGTGACACCATCTTCTTACTGAACCCAACCTATCCAACAGGAATATGTGCTCTCTTATAAATGTAATGGTTGCACTAAAAGAAGATATTAATGCATGAAATTGAAATAGCGTAGGAAAGTTGTTTTTAGGTGAAGGTGACACTATAACACAAAAAAATCTCCAAGAAAATTGTATCTCGTGTAACTTGATCTTATCTATAGTACAAGGTGCCCTAGCGGCATGGGACTGCGTTTAACAAGAATAACTCCCCCTTAACTTAAAATGGGCAAAGTGCATCAATTTTATATAAGCATGAGTGGGCTGCACATGTCAGGTAATTGACATTCATGTGAGCAGAATATTTGTAGTGCAAATGTTTAGGGGCATAAATTATATTTATACACATTACATTTTGCTGCCTGAGGGGGTAAGTGAAACTAATTTAGTGGCAATAAAACCAAATTAATGGACTACAAGCATCTGAGCACATAAAGGAGTAATTCCGCCTGAAAGTTATATTAACAGCTAGAGTATGTAATTGTGGAAAGGGCCTCATAAAAAGTAATGATTTTACAAGCCAAAAATAAATGTACGTCTCGCTGGAATTATCCAAGTTTCAATCAAAGCTCATCAGTTCCATTTGGATCAAGAAAGATGTGGATCGGGCCCAGTGTTGAAAACGTTTCAACATCTTTAATGAAGTGGAAACAGGGCATTCAGATGTGTCTAATATAGGCTCTGGAGGCTCTGGCGTGTGGAAAATCAAAAGTCTTTGCATTGATCTTCGGCCCTTTAATACATCAATAACCATTTAACTGCAATTAGATTATCTACGGTATCCTATTAATCTAAATAAATAAGTCTGTCTAGCATTTCGTTATGCTGTGTATTCACTGGTCACTTAATATCTTTAAAATATTCTTTACAATTAACAGGTTAAACCATAGTCATTTTTATAAGGGATACCAGGGCTAATTGTCTTTTGCTCCCAAAAATTTCAGTTTCGTTATAGCATTTCAGTATAAACACATACCATAAATGTCTTGGCTGGTAAGACGCTAATAAACTTTTCAGTGTTCTACGAAAATAAATATATGATACATCTAACACATTGACTTCACCATAGGGGCATGTTGTCACACTGCGTAGCCCGCATTAAAACTTGCATCAAAGATTTATTATTGGCTTTCTAGTTGAAATTAAACAAACAATTGTAATATACAAAACAATTGATTAAATGTCAAAAAAGGCTCAAAGAACAATTTATCCAGGACCAACTTATAAAACCACAACTAAAGAGAAAACATATTTGTGTAACTGGACGTTTATATAAACCTTACAGCAACAAACCTATAACTCTTGTCACAGTAAAGTCCCATTTTCCCCTACATCATAGACTTAAGTTCAGAAACACAGCAAAAAGTAATTTATCTGCACCGTTTCACTGGTTTTTCATCCCAGTGGCTTATTTAAGTAATCTTCTAAAGAAATCTCAAGGTGGACAGCCTGAATTGTTTTTAATTAAAGTGTTCCTTTTTGCATACCTTTAAGACCAAGGGTCTCAGCATACTACGGAAGTAATTAGTATGGCTCTCACTTTCATGTCCGATCGGTCCCATTCTGTACAACATGGACCAGCCTGCACAGAAGGCAATTAACAAGGACTATCTCCATTAACTTTATAGCACACGGAATTATGTACGGACCCTAAAGTCTGTCCTCATTTGTAACGAGTTGGTTCCCTGAAAAGCATTTAACTTTGGCTGGTTTAGGGTTTATGTATTATAATAATAAAGCGTATGTCATGTGTGTCACATCCTGAGTACTTGCTGAGAATGCAATAAAATAAAAATGTACTAATTTTAGATGCCAGTTTTATGGATGTCTTTAGTAGCCAAGAAATATTCATATGTGTTCCCATTATGAAGGAAGAAAAGAGGCGTTTGATGTACGTTGTAATTAGCTTTAAGCTTTAGTGAAAGCATCGCTGTACTGAGTTTGTCCAACCATATGTGTTCCAAAATACATAATGCATATACAATATATCCCCGTTTCACAGTGGTTAAGCCGTTTGCATCCTCTGTGATAATTGGCACGATTTTACGCCTAGCCATCCAACAGAGACATCCCTCCGCAATGTCGAGAAATCCCTGAAAATACACCCAAAATTGCCTTTTACTCTCCCCAGAGAATGTGTCAGACAAAATCAACAGGGTGGAAAAATAATTGTTTGTATTGCATGGCATCATCTCCCCATACAGTAAACAAAATGAAAGGGAATGTTGGAGAAACTTGGACATGAATGGGGAATGTTATTGACATAAACTGTTCTCTAGTCTTTTGTCTCTAATTCCAATTACTGGCAAGAGTGACATTATATAGTGATTGGCACGTTGGCTGACAAAGTCTGCCACCGTTTCGACGGGAAATGAAGGCGCTCGGCTTGTCGCTGTGGTCTCCTGCAGTTAGTGCATGTAGAAGTGTTCTCCTGGGCATTTTCTCATTTATGATTGCTTTTCACTCCTGGCACTTTCTGGACTCCCAAACCCCTTCTTTTCCCCTCATATGTATGTAGTTTGACTGGCGGGCAGTTCCTCATTATTTGCATTCTGATACCTGCCAGCACTAATGAGAGAAGGGACCTGTGCCGCGTGACAGAGCGGGTGGATTAATGCTTGTGCAGCTGCAAGGGAAGTGGGGGAATAGTTCATTATGGCAGATATATGACATTTAACACTGATTCTCTCTCTAATAATGTGGCATAATAACAAACACTCGAGACCACGGAGGCCCACCTGAGGGACCGTTCGCCTTCGGGGACCATGGTCTTTTTCCTTCGGAGGAATATGCATTTAAAACCGTGTTCTCCTTTTTTATTAATAGATAAATGAACGTGTTTGCGGCACCTTCTGCTGCAGAATAATACATTTGTAGCTGGAAGGCTGAGGGGTAAAAAAGCACAGACCCGTTTTTTTCTCTTTCGGCTTAGATTCCTAATTCAGCCGTATTGATTTTGCAATGCAAACACATGGGTTGGTTATTATGAGGAGGTTTTTGCATTGCATTGATCATCATGTGCTAACGCTATTATTTGGAGGCACACTGCACTTTAGGGAGAAGTTATATTTTATCACTATTGAGTGTACCTTCGGCTGCCTACCGAAGAAAACAGTCAGCAAAAAGGCTGTACAAAGTACGAAATGACTTTGTAATGTATTTGGGGATAAAATATACAGTGGGTTCCACAGAAATATTTATTAAATGTCAAATTGATGATGCCAACCGCTCCTGCCCGCAGCTTCCCAACGCCACCGGTGCTGACGACGCACAGCCATCCCTCAAAAAGGGCCCCGTGGTTCGGCGTGAAGACAAATTATCCTTTCATTTGAAACGGAGTGTTTCCTTAAATACCTGCTGTGCTAACTAGGCCCTCATGTTGTGTTTGAGTCTCACTCGTCGCTCTATTAGCGTCCGGGGCCCGAGCGCAGGGCTGATCTCACTGAGTGATTAACTAAACCTCGGGGCTGACAGGCCTGCGAGCCTCTACGGAGAGAGAAGCCGGACTAATGTGGAACTCTGTTTAACAAGCCCGGTGTAGATAAGAAAGATAAGAGTGAGGGAATGCAGACGGGAGGAGGGTGGTACAGAATGATGGTGTGATGTCTGCGAGGAAAGACTCCTCGGCAGCCTAATGAGGAGGTCCGGTCTGCTACACGAAAGCTGGAGGAATGTAGCGGTTTAAATGTTTCAATAACCGGTTTTTAGAAGCAAATGGCAGGACATGTCCAAACTTTTGTGGACCGAGTGGGTGATATTACAACTTTAGCAGTTACAAAATGCAACTAGCTCAGTATCTAAACCAATCAACAAATCCAGCTCCATTTATTATGAAGTATGTGTTGCTTATGTGCTTCAGAAATACTCCTCACTTCCTGTAGAAAGGTGAAAAGTTGTTTTTTCTTTTCAAGCTGGAGGAAGATGACAGAAACCAGGAGAGGATTTGATGGGTGCTCAACAATAGCTTCACATGGCGTGATTATAGTTATTATGGTGGAAGTGAATTGACAGCTATGCTGATGTCCTGGAGGTATTGCAAATGGCTGAAAATGATATGCAGTTGACAGTCTCTCATGAGGATATCAAATTGTTTGAAAACAGCTTAATTAGCGGCTAGATCCGCTTCATCTTTACAGATGAAAGCTCTCTGGTGTTGACTTTCACATATAGGTTTCAAAACATCATGGTCGGGAGAGAAGTGAGTGGCAGTTTAAATATATTTACATTAGTGCACAAAATGCCTAAATAACTACAATTACAACATTCAATCAAATGTGATGCCATAACACAATATGCCGTAACTTTATTTGGTAAAAAATGTACAAAAATCAGTACCTTGTACCATAAAACTGTCACTGCACATATTGAGCATTCACATTAAAATGCACTATTTGAACTATTTTACAATATTAATTTTAGATATTAGATATGTTAGATAACTTAAAAAAAAATCTTTGTTTTTTTATAAATAACATTAACCTTTTTAATATTTTTTTATGTTTATTGTTATAAAAATGTGTCAAATATTTATTCTTGATTCTTAGACCTTTCCATAAATATATAGTTAGTCATGATCAGAAAAAAATTCAACTATGAAATAATACATTGAATAGTAAAATTCACCTGTGGAATGGTGATAGTTAATAGGTTAGCTTAATAATAATTGGATAAAACAAATAATGATCAGATCGGACTTTATGAGAAATATCATTTTGATGTCATTTGATTTTAAACACACAAGGATAAAAATGAAAAGTATCCTGTACTTTGTTTTGAACAGCGATGGCGATACAGAGGCAAAAGTTACAGATTGCATCTTTAACTTGGAAACAGAGCTCTATTGTCAATGACAAAATCTGACAAGAATATAGTAAAAGAAAGTTCAGAGAGTTTCTCATTATCTCTTAAAAATGTTAAAATATGGCAAAGAAACGTATCAAATGATAAAACCCATAGCAGAGGCCAGTTTCCGTCAGCTTAGCACTGCGAAAACCGCTCTTTGTATGCTCAAGTCAGCATTTTATCAGCCTATTAAAACTACCGTTAGCTGTCACTGCAGAATGCACAGAGTGCCCATTTCTCCATTTCTTTGTGGCATGTTCAAGAGCTACAAGGCATGTCAGGATACTGCGAAAATAAGAGGACTCTGTGCCTTTAAGACATGCACAAGATCCTCATTATCCGTTGCTAAATTCTGAATTAATAATCTATGAGGCATTGCGTTTCTGACACTCCGCTGTCAAAGCGTGCAGCACAGGACAGGTTTTTCCCCGTCTGATTTCTGCGATTTCTCAGTTCAGTTTCAGGGCTCTAAATTCTTGAAGAGCGAATCCAGTGTTCTATTTCTAACATTAGTTTAGGATGAGTTGGCCAATTTACCACGAACTTCAGTTCCCACACAGAAATCTGATATATTGAAATATATTTAAAACACACTAGTTCATATATGGCAGTATATCAGATTTCTGTATGGGATGTGATGCAAGGCATACATTTTTATTAGTAAAGGCCCGTTCACACCAAGAACCAGGATAGTTATTTTACTGTGCGTTTACATTAAACTAGTTTACCGCAGCAAGTCAAATTAACTTTGATTGTTAATGTTGTAACATTCATCAGCTGGAAATAATTTGTAATACCCTTTGAGTCAATGAGTCATTTATTGTCATGGTTACAGATTATGTTCACCTGCACCTCATTTAGTTATCGTTATCCTTTTATATATAAGCCTTGTGTCTGAGTTTGCCCTTGTTGGTGATTGTCTTTGCATGTTGAATATAAAGCTGCTGTGTGAGCGCATAGTCATCATGTATTGTGGTTTTATTTAGTTAGTAATTAGACCCAAATCTCTTCGTCCCTGTCTTGCCTCACTATAGCTATGATGTGGACTGCAATCTTCTCTTATGTTTAGAACGATTTGTAAAACTTATTTATAGTTATAGTTTTTTTGTTATCGTCTCTACTATGAACAGGCCTTAAGATGAAGTTTTGTGTCTGTTTATCTACAATTAATATGAGCGAAGTGAATGTTTTTCCAATGATTCACATTTAAACAGAAAACAATCAATACTGTGAGGAAAAATACACACAGTGTAGCTTCTTATGTCTTTATTTTAGACATTTGAGCTCATTTTCCTTTCATACATTTCACACAACAGTCCTGGTGCAATTGTAGAGAGTTTTTTTTTCTTAAAACACAGATGGTTGTTTAAGAAAAGGTGAGTCATTTCCCTTCATCGAATGGTGGATTTTTAACTATGGATGTATGAAATATCACCCGTGAGTGTATTCAATGTCACATACAAATGTTAACGAGAAGCTATGACTTACACTTAACAAAGACCTACAGGTTTACCAAAGCACAATCTAAATCGTTCCAGATATCCCCCTGAACCGGTTTAAGTACGCCTCTGGGATACACATATCCTTGGCTTGGGTACGTGTATCACTACAACAGACTGTTTCTGTTAACTGATCCGACAGTTTTAGCATGAAAGAAAGAAAACATTTAAAGAAAGAAAAGGGATTTAAAGTGACAGCTCGCCCAAGTAGAGATATTCTGCCATCATAATGTAAGTGCCTGAAAAAACCATTTCACCATTTATTTTAATGTATGGAAAAAACATGAAAAGAAATTTTAAGGGAATTCATATGAGCATGAGTAAATAAGACGATTGTATTTTGGGGTGAATTTTTAATTTTTTTATTTTAAATCCAAATTATTTGTCTCTTTATTCACGTTATATTTCAGGATACACACACACTGAAATCTAAATATTCATCCCATTATATAGAAAAAATAAACACTTATTTAGGAAAAACATATAAATAAGAGACCTTTTGGACTTTCAAAAGTGTCCAGCAGGAATTAAAATATTGCAACCTGCCACTTTCGTTTCCCAGAACTTTCTGTACCTGGCGCTTTGAAGTTTCCTCAGAAGTGTTAAAGCACAGTTAATTAGCATAATAGAAACGTTAACAGAGGAAAGCACACAAATCACAACAGGCAAACAGGGACAGCCACCAGGGGAAAAAGTTGCAGGTGTAGGCGCAAAAAAGTAGATCTTTCACCCACGTTTCAGCAATATCTCATATGCTGTAGGTGAATATCAAGACATTAAATATGGATGCATACTTTATCAACACATTGAAAGTTCAAAAGAGAGTCTTCCTCCATGTCTCTTTCATGTCGTCGTGTACATCACCGCTGTATATCGCTTATCAGACCTGACACGTATACCTCGCACAATGCAGCCAATTATTTCTTCTCCCTCGGAGAAACATGCTGCAATGTTGACGCTGAAGCAGACAAAGACTCCCAGGCTGACTTTGAAGAGCGCTTACCTTTTCCTGTCAGGAGGACCCAAATTAGCAGTTGTATACCTAACTTCATATGAGCTTTCCAGCGGCAAGAAATATTCCTCTCCCACGTCTTTTTGATTTGATTTACTGCGTTCTTTGATACGTTTGTTTCACTGGGGAGGTAAATTTACTTGCAAAAAAAATGGCACCGTCCCTTGCCTCCTACTGTAGTTCCTCTATAAAGGAATAGTTCATCTACTGTATATTGTGTATGAAAATTCTTTGTACTTATCCTCACGCCATCCCAGATGTATATGGCTAAATTTGATCATGACGACACATCAAAGACTTTGAATCTCAATGGTTTTGAAAAGGAAATTAAAAGACGACTATAGTGAAGAGATATGCGAAAGCCAATGAAATTCAAAGTTAGCGATGTGCCTCTATATTTGAATCTAGCACTCAAATGTGTTTTTTTACATTTTAATTTTGCAAAATACGCTCAAAATATCAATTGCTTTCTGTCTTGATTGTATTGTTTCACGCCAGAAGACATTTATTGACTCAATGGAGTCATTTGAATTACTTAGCTAATGAATGTATGTGCTTATTAAAGCTTCATTTTGAGTACAGTATAAGAATTTTATTAAATAAAATGATTTGTGTTCAGAAGTCACATGCATAGAAAAGGGATAAGAGATAAGAATAGAGGTTAGAGGTTATAGGAGTATTTTTATATTTTGGCAAACTATTACTTTCACCATCTTATATCACCAAAGGCAATAAAGTAGAATATGCAAGAAATTAAGTTCACAGATCACATGAAATCCACCGAATAAAAAAAAATACTGACAGTAAGCTCGGGCCGCATATTACGTTTGCATAATATTTCCCCAGGGACTGAATGTGAATTGGTTTTCAAAGCAGGACTGTCAATGAAGCGTCCCCTTTAAAATGACACCCCTCAACCTTTCATTCTCTGTACTCTTTGCTCGGTAAAAAGAGGTTGTGTGAGAAATGATTATTTATTTTTGATGTCATTCCTTTAAAAAGCTGTCTTCATTAGGTGATTTGCTCAAGTTGAGAGACATCAGTGTAACCTCAGGAGGTCTAGGTACATCTAAAAGGCACTCGCTGTCTTCTCATCTTACTTTGTTGCCCTGCAGGCTTTTGATGAAACCAACATCACACGTACTGTTGTTTTTACTCAAGGAGCACATACTGGCAGTCATGTCTCTGTATAAACAGGTGCCTTGCAACTGATCTTTTATTAGACCTCCAGCTATACAAGTACATAGTGGATTGGGACTTTATAAAACAATATTTGGGATATTTGATCTTCCTTTAAAGATAATGAGGTATATGCATTTTAACAAAGCAACAGACCAGTTTCATTGCTTTTTTAATATGAAATAGCACTGACTTTTAAAGTCTGTTGTAAATGTTACTCAGTGTTTGAGTAAGTGTTTCCAGTATGGTACATGTAGTGTAAAAATACATGATAAAATCGCTCTGCTTGCCTCACACAGCATGAATCCTTTGGTAACAAGTTTAGACAACATGTAAAATTTATGGGCTCTTTAAAATGAGCACATTGGGGAGTGAGGATTAATGCCCTGCTGGGCTGTTTTAGAACAAGCAGGTCTTAATCATGACAATGTCTGGGATGTTTAAAGGAAACACTGAATATGATTTTATGTGAAAACGCTGAAACTCAAACACATATACAGGTAATTTTCTCACTAATGTGTAGTACACGATCATCTGGGTCATTCTTAATGCCAAAACCAACAGAAAAGAATTATATTTAGATTTTAAAAATAAAGACAAATTATAAGAAGCAATAAAATATTTTTAAGATTTTTGGTAAAATTGTTTTGATGACAGATTTTCCAAACCACAAAGCCCACTGTAAAAATAATACAATTAAGATTCATATAAGTAAGCAATAGCACTATTGTCACCATAGACTTCTATGGAAAAACGATTACAACACAATAAAAATATTAAAGACTACAAATATGTATCAGTGCAACTTTCAAAGTAAAATCACTAAAAGCCTTGCGTCTGCTAAAGAAAAAATCTTGACCGACTGTGATATATGATTATGTTGCCAAGGGTGGTTGCTAAGGATGCTGCGGTAATAGCCGTGCTTTATCGTGAATAAAACACAGCAATTGACCTGAAAATTCAGCAATTGATCAGAATCGAGGACTGGAACTAACCATTTAATAAGAAAATATAAAACGCTTTTTATTTTTTTGTACTAATACTTGCTGAAAAAAAATCATTTTCACGGTATTTCACGGTTTTCACGATTTTAACATAATGCAATAAAAATGTCCTAAAAGGGTTCCTATAAATGTCATGATAATAGAAAAAAACAAACCTTTTTGTGGTGCAATTTTGTATCCCCTGGGCTTAGTTTTAAAGAGCTTTAATACTTGATGTGTCCCATCAGAAATTAAATGTTGTAAATACAGTATATATCTGAGGATCAAAATTTGACCAAAATATCATATATATATATGATAAAAGTCAAAAGCAGACACAGGTGAGAGAAATTTCAGTCAAATTTTGAATTTGAGGAGCTTCATAAGGGTTCTCCTGCCAGGACTGTGAGCATGAAAAATGAATTTTGTGAATGTACAAGTGCAATAACAAAGACCTGGGCTCATACGTATATTAACTTTATTCACTTTAATGTTTCTTTGTGGATGTCAGCGAGTTCTTCTTCTCAGTTGTGAAGAATCGACCAAAGTTATAGTGGCTTCGCAACATGGCCTTTGCTTCGCAGAATGTACTGTACATGTATTTAACTGTGTCGCGTTATGCAATTTATACCTAATAATGCACAAGATCAACAAAATTAGTCAAAACATGAAGGCTATTTCTGACAGAGATTGAATACAGAACAAACAGTCCAAACTCTTAACAGCACGCTAGAGATCACATTGGTGCATTCCATGCCAACGAATCATATCGCTGGATGATTCAAAAGTCTCTGGAGAGTTAGCTACAGACTGTATCACAGAGTCTCTCTCTCGCGACCCGTCACAAGCATACCCTGAATATCAAGAGAAATAGCACAAATGATTGCAGGAGATTGCAGCGTGCCTCCTTTGATGGTTTGGAAGCAATGGCTCTAAACCATTTCTATTTGTCATCAGCAAGTATTTTCTATCGCTTTTGTTGTGTGAAAACTTCTTATGTGTGTGTATGTTTATATAGCTTATACAGTCTATCATACGAGAAAAAAGTGATGTTTGACTTTGTATCAGCATGACTGTGATTCGGCTGCAGGCACGAAGCCCCAGGCTTTTATATTACAGTTCTATCAACAAAAAATTTTAAAAGGTAATTTCAGACAGAAATTATTTTAGAATAATCAAATGTGAGAATATAAATGCCTTTGAATAAACACACTGATGTTTTCCAAATCAACCAATACTTTTTGTGATATCAAAACATGTGATATGAATGAAATGCACAGATTACTTTTTTGATTTAAATGCATTTACTGGTTTTAATGAAATTATTTTAGTATCCAGAAGTTATCATTGAACCCCTAATTCATAGAATATTTATAATTTCAAAATATTATAATAAATATTTTGCAATAATCTGTAGCGGGTAAATGTGGTGGGAATTCCCAGATTGCATTCCCAGATGTATATTTACAATTTTTTTTAGTAAAGAATGCAATCAGAGAACTGAACGTAAAAACAAGATATTAAATTATAATAGATATTAAAGCCATATCTTTGTTGTGAAGGAATACAATAGGATAATTGTTGCACATTTTCAAGACCCCCTTAATAAAATACATGTGGCATAAAGAGTAATACAATAAGCCATTCAGCTAATAATCTGCCTGAGATATGAGTATTAAACAATAACAAGCAAACAAATGATTTTCCTCGATATACAAAGTCTGGGCTGACACCAAAACATGTCAGAATGTGCCGAGTTTATTTATTCGCATGTCTTCTTTGAGTCAGCGGCTTATAAATTGTCTGTGAAAAAGTACAGTTCAGATTAGATATTTGTCTCTGACACTGTCAGTCTCGCACTGTAAATTTCAATCACCCCGCAATGTGTAATTCACATTTCAACCGTAGTTTGTTTCTGATTAATGCATCCTACCATCCATTAAAACAGATCAATACCATGAATCATGTGACCAAACCACAGTATATATATATATATATATATATATATATATAGATTCTGAACAGTTCTGTCAACTTGAGCATTTTATTTATTTATTTTTTTTACCTAGCATAGACAGCCAATCTGTCAATTATCCATCAGGGACAAACAGCGGTCTTTGAGGGAATTCTATTGTTTCAAAGATGGATGAGACGTCTGGATTAGGTACATATGAGTCTGTAAGCAGAGAAAGAGAGAGAGGGAGAGAGAGAGAGTATTAAATATGTTTTCCTTAGCAGCACATGGTAATTGATCTTCCTCCAGGCCTGATTTATGTACACAAACCATATCGTGTTTACACACCTAAAATACCTCTTGTGGTAGATGGATCTATAGCTGAATGATATATGACTTGTTAAAACAGCGAATCAATAAACTCTGATAAATAAACACGCTGATGAATATAGGCAGCGAAAATGAAACGTTAAACAATTCAGTCAATCTCGGACCTCAAAAGTCCAAGATACCGCCATCATTTTCAATGTTCCCTTTTCCACCATGTGGAGTAATTGATACAGTGTTGTATGAGATTAGGACCACAGAGAGGAGTTGACAGACAAATAAAATATCTGACAGCTTGTCTCATTTCATTTTCCTTTCTGGTTTATTTTGTGTAATGAGAACCCCAAAATCCAGACTAGATTGAAGTAATCAATTTTTTTTACCACTGGTGGATGATGCCAGTACTTGGCTATGTTTTTCTTCACAATCACTGCAAGCCTGAAAGGCAAATGCTTTCTTTTAAACAAAGATCAAGTCACTCGAAATTAATTAGTCATGCAAACCTGAAAAAAAAACAAAAGCTTCCTTAATGTCACTCGCAGTCATGTGCAAAAGCAATGCATTTTAAAATCAAGGCCTAGTCTTAAACAGTAAAATGTTGTTTGAGCCCAAGTTTGCAGCGCAGCACATTTATGTGCATAATGAGCAGATGTAAGGCCAGCGTTTCAGGAAAAGGTCAAGCAGATGGGGAAGGTCAAGCAGATGAGGAGGACAGCCAGCACACCAATGTTCAACACAAATCTGACCATAATCCAAATTACAGAGATAAAATTCACAGGTCACTAATTTGCAGCTGCCGCAAAGTCTTGTTAAAGCAGTGCTAAATAGAAGTCATAATAACAAATGTTCATGGTAATAAGTCTATAAATATACTGTATGTGTGAAAAATGGTTAAAAGAATAATCATAATCGACTTCTCTAAAGGGACGTTGGCTTTACTGTTTTGTATCATTCTGACACATTAAAACAGAACTGCACAAAAGGTATCGATTTCCTCAGCGGACATCACAGCAGATGGAGGCAATCACACATGCTCAGTCGTACCCTCTCCCCTGTCATTCTCTCACATACATGTTCTACCGCCTTGTTACTTCAATAACTTCTCAGAAACAGGCCAAGCTGTCATGACTAATTCTAACATCACATTTTTTCGGGGAATTTTGAACTAGCGCCGACAGATCCTCAATCCATCATGTATGTAGTTCCACCCACAGGGTTTTTGAAACACTCCTTGTTTTTATCCTTACATTCTTTACTATATATACATACATTCTGTTGTATATTGAATGGAGCACACAAAACTTTACTCACATATTTTGGGAATTCACTCTATGCTGTTGTATTCGAACTGTTACACTTCAGTAGTTTTGGCTTTAGAAATGTAGAAATGTAAAATAAATCAAGAAACCATGTTTTTAATCTTACATGGAAGTCTAAGTGCTTTTTAACTTCCTGATTCAAGGAGGTTTTAAATCAAGTCAACCTACAACCACAGTGATTAATGATTGTGTGTTTGGATATGACTGACATATTAAATTTTTGTTTTAACATTATCATTTATGTCTTAAGATATCAAAACAGAAAAAAACAGTCCCATCCAAGCAAGAAACCTAAAGTAAATTAGGTATTTATAAGTTATGTTTTGTTGTTTTTGTTGTGGCTTCAGTATATGTGGTTTTAAACAGTATTTTGGTTGACACAATATCAACGAACTGTGTTGATATGTTTCGTATCAAGTTTGTAACTTACAGCTGCTCACTAGCGCATTTGGAAATCAGGACATCGTGCATATTTCCATCTCTTTATGCAGTGAAAAACTGTGGATAAGGTAAAATGATATTTGCCTGCACAGAAATCCCAGGAGATTTTTGCTTGGTTGTAATGCCTGTAAAACATTACCTTCAAGAGAATGAGGTCCCCGGAGATGTCGAGATATAAACTTCCCTCTGTTCCAGCAAATGTTTCCTTTTGGTTAGGTGAATGTATTTATATCCCTTTGAATGAAAAGGCTCGACTCTCCTGCTATAGATTTACTGTTACCTTTTCAACCTGCAGATGTACTTCACATTAAAGAACAGAAATTCATGATCCGCATCAAAGGTAAAGAATAACAACATTTTGTAAGGTGCATTGTTGCGTTTCCCTGATATGCTTACCTTGCCTTTTCCATACAGCATATTATATTGAGATATATAAATCTGTTCAACAATGTCACGGTCATTCATGACCTTTAGATATCATTTGAATGCCTTGTGACTGAAATTCCCTGTCACCCATATTTTGTAAGTAATGTGAATACCATTATTGAATGCTAATGTTGGGGGCTGGGAGGTGGATGTATTTTGAGCATTACTGTATATTGTGGCCTAGATGGTGACAGATCAAAGCTATCACATAGCCAGTGAAAAAGTTGTTTGAAGTACTGTACTTCACATTACACTACTGTCAGAATGATGATTTATTTCATTTTACTTTTATGATTAAAATATTATGAGAGGGATTTATGGTACTACTGTAATATACCAAAAGAACAATGACTAATATAATATTTTCTGCACATACAGACAATAATTATATAACAGTTTATGACAAAACAAATGTGTAAATCTTACTAAAATGCAAAAGCTAAAATAGCTACTGTAGTTGTTTTTAATGCATGCAGACTCTATTTTTATGTTCAATATGACAGTTTTTGTGTCTGTAGACGGCCTGTTGACAGTGCCCATGCATCTATGTAACGGTTAAGAAAATGTAGATTTTGAGAACATTTTAATCAGACATTGAAAACCCAGATGACAGTAAGATCATCAGTAAGATCATCATTATTAAAATATGAGGTGATGCACTGGCCATAAATTAATAAATCAAATTCATGGGCATAATTTTGTTTTTCACCTATTTTTCACTTCCCTGGCAATTATGTCAAAGTATAACCTAAAAAACACACAACCAGTCTCATCCCAGATGAATGATTGTGTTTAATATTCTTCAAATGCAGTCTTTACACTTCACATTGAGATACAGTCTGCTACAAATCACATATTCACAGTGTATTTACCATTATCAAATACATCAATTAAAAAAATACTTTAAATAAATTGAATCCATTATTTTCCGATGCAAGTAACATCCACAGACAGATTTATTATCAAACATAAATTTTTTTGATTATACTAAAAAAGTGATGTCATTCAAATGATATGGCAACCAACTAAACACAAAACAAAACAGACTGTTGGTGATGCTTAGAGGCTTAAATCTCTTTTTGTCTTTCTCTCCCTCTCTTATTTTTACACATCCATCCTTTCTCCAGAAGGTGCCAATCAATCTTTTCACCATTATTCCAGTCAATCTCAGTGTTCAATATTGCAGTGGACCATGTAGGAGTAGCCCAGTCTCTCATTGTCACACTCGCTACGTGTCCAGAGTGCTTTGATACAAAAGCATAGCTTTGGTCCAATGATCTGATAAAGACTAAAGGACAAATTTAAGTATGTCCAGTTTTTAAAACAAAATATTCAAAAAGATTTGTTTTTCATTTTCTGCAATTTTGAGTAAAGAGGTTTAAGAGTCAAAGAGAGAAATTGATCAAATGCATTAAATTGGCTGTCTTTTTAATTGCCTGTCTTAAAATGAATTCCCTTACACTGTACGCTGTTGAAAGGCACTGTACGTGCTAAATGAAGAAGCTCCGCTGCAAATATCTGGTCTCTGAGCTATTTATCAAAGTGAGCGAGTCTGAGTCCAGTCAAACAAGTTATCTCGCCCTTTTTACGATCAATGCTTGTTTGTTTTCTCATATTTTAAACGCAGACTTCCGAATACCTGATGGGAAGAAATATTTTCCCAGCATATGTTGCAAACGTTACGCTTTTGATGCATGTCACTGGTGAACAGCCCTGATGGTTGAAGTACTTATCCACAGGCCTTCGAGCTCTGTGACTCTTTCGGCAGAATTAAAGGAACTTTATGTCCACAAAACAAATGGTGGCTTCACACCGTGACTCCCATGAAAGATGGCAGCTCCAAAGGCATATTTCTTCCAGACCGAACGTGGTGGATGATGAATGTTAGGCAGCAGCGGTTTCTAAGCACGTTCTTCCTCGCCGACCACTGAGATTTTCAGCCGATACTCATCTCAGCCAAAGGGCGGATGAAGATTCTCACCCTCACGGCACCTTTATGTGTCACCTCTGGGCTCAGGGTTATCCAAAGACAATGACACCATGCTCCTGCCAGCATCTTCGCTGTGCAAACAAAGCAGGGTATCGAAACAATGCCAGCATCTTTTTTTCAATATATTTCAGATGACCTTTTACTGCTTTTGTGACTTGCTCAACGGAAATTATGATTATAATAAAAATTGACAGCATGCATTTACATAATACCATGATTCACATTCAACTCTCAAATTTGAAAATAAGCTTCACAGTTCTAAGAATAATTGCAGTGCGGAGGAAAGAGAAACATGTCGTCAAAAACACAATGACATTTATTCATTTATGTGTTTTTATTCAGTTCAAATTTTGCTCTTTTTTGCAGTTCTTCTGTCTGTATTTGCAAACATTGTTACTGTTCATTTGCATTTTACCAGTAATGGCTGTACTAGATTGCATGGCTAAATTAGAAGGCAATTACTAGAAGACAAAAACAGTGAATTTAAATCTATTTACTATTGTCTTCATGCAGAATTAATTGAATTAACCTGTTAACTGTCACTGTTCCACAATTCCACAGGATTTACATTAATATTTCATAGCTAAAATCTATATATTCATGAAAAAGAATATTTGACAAAGTAAAAGATATTTGACACTTTTTAACAACAATAAACAAAAAAGAATGATAAAAATTTTAATGTTATTTTAAAAAAAACTCATTTTACATTTTACATTTAAATATCTAAAATTTAAAAATCACTTAATATGTCCATTGACAGTTATCAGTTTAAAAGGCATTGTAGACAACACAATACAATTAAAACTATTTTAAAATGTTGAAATAACATCCATTCAACATGCACAATAAAACCTTCCCTGGTTTTCAGGATTGTGCTTTTATAGATATTGTTATAGAAGCCAGTAGACCTTTGGTCGTGAGTTTCATTCCAAAGGGATCTGCAGGCAGTGACATGGAAGCAGAGGTCCCCTGCTCATGTTGTCATGACAACTCCGAAAGGTCGATGGGGAATGGGCTTGCTCATCGTGCGGTACTTGTGAAAGCGAGAAAAATGGATTTAAGATCCCTTGAACTGATAAACTTTCTCCAACAATGCAAAATATCTGCTTGAGAGTTGTCCGGTGACCATCTTTTTTCTGAAATCCCTTCCATTTATCGAGTTCCTGCTCTGATAAACTTCAATTACTTGACAGGCAGGGATCATGTGTGTCCCATTTGAAAATATAAAACATTATCTTTTCTACAACCTATGATGTAGATAAAGGTCCCTATTGAATTATGTTATATTTTTAAGCGTGCTGGCTTTATACTGTAGCTATGTTAAATGACAGAATGGTTAAATCACACAAAACCTTTCAGGTCCGATAATATTTCTGCACACATCATGAATTCAAAGACCAGGTCAAGTGCAAAATGGTTAAAGCACCTACATATCCAAAACGCCATCCCTTGTGTTAGAGGCGAGCACCAGGGACACACTTCCAGATGGCGCTTTTCACGGTAAACTGGGTTATCCCTTGTTCTATGTAACACATTAGTCATGTAACTACATGCTGAGGCAATGACGGACCAGTTATGCATGCGTTTTATTCCAAGCACATCCACTCCTTCTTCAGCGTCCAGACTTTTTCAATGTGAGAACTTCATTACGCACTTCACTTTGAAGGGCTTCACATAAATCAAACGTCGGAGAGGACTTGAGCGCAAACGGCGCGCCTGGGGACAGCTTTGGCTTTTAAATTTGTCGTTCTTTCTGGTGACAGAAAGGAAAACAGTTCCACGGGTCAGCTCTTTGTCTCTTTTGGGACAATCAAGAAAGCAAAAACCTGCCATTGTGCAGACAATTTGATCAGTCAACCCGAGCCTCACTCCCTATTACTGAGTGGAAATGGTCCGGGTCCCGAGAGACCCAAGGCTCATTGAGCAGCAGAGGTGGATGTAGTAATTATATCTCAGGCTAACCCCCAAATCACTCCTCATTAGCTTGGGCCAGACCTGCGCTTTAGACTCTCGATATGTCACAATTTGCTTTGAGTCGTCTTAATACTGGCATCCTTGCACTATTTATTGTGTGGTTTTGTGGCTTTTATATGAACGTCAACCTGTCAATTTTCTACAGAAATGTTAAGGTCTGCTGGGATTTGCTTTGCTTTCTCATCTCGAGTTGTTAGGGACGTCGCTGGCGGAGGCTGTGTATACAGCCATCTGCTACTGTATGGCAGGAACTACAGAAAAAGAACATAAATGAGGATATAAGTGGGTTGTACGGACAAGGAAGGATAGAAATGGCAGGTGCTTTCTTGCATGTATAACGCTGTGGTGCAGACCTTTTAATGTGCTGTGGATTGTACAAGACACACCTGCAATTCATGGGAATGGTGACCTGAGCCAAAAAAAAGAAATAGTGGTATAATCAGTCTTAATGAAGCCTGGTATTAAGGTCGTGTAACCCTATTTACACACATTTCTTGAGCTTTAAAGGCTAATTTAAACTGACAAGCAAACACCATAGCATACTTGTTTGTGAAATGTATGACTGGAAAACGTCAAGGCAGTGTAATATTTTTTCCAACAAATAGGGCTGTCAAACACAATTAACTTTTAAAGGAGCGAAAACGAAATAATATTTGTTAGTGTTCATTGAAACAGCTTGTGAAATATCAACACAGGAATTTGTACGTATTAACTGGGGTGGCGAATTTGTATAAAGGCGTACGATATTATTCATACAATCACATTGATACAATCTCATTTATACATTTTTATACGATTTGCCTCCTCCCTCGCAGTGATGTAGAGTTAGGATATCATTATCATTTAGTATGTTTTGTATGATTTACATTGTACAGTTCATACAATTTAGCCCCCTTGTAAAATACTCCTAAAATATTACAAATTCCTGTGAGATCAGGTTAAAAATATAGATATAAATATGATATAAAGGCACTGCACAGCAGTTTGTGCAGCTCTTTCATCTTTTCGCTCAAACCAAAAAATACAAAATTATATACTTTATCTCATCAATGTCAAAATCAAAACACAGGGAATAAAAAGGCTACTTACTCTCAGGTGTGTAAAGATATTTTGCATCCCACCTGCTGTCCCCCAGCCGAATTATAAGTTAATAATGTCAAAATGAAAAGAAGCATTAAGAAAGTTTAATTTTTGTCACAATGTGTAAGTTTTTTGGGTTTGTTGGCGCAGTGTGAACACAGTGATGTGATTCTCAGCATTCTAAATCCAACTGCCAGCTTACAGTCTGTGTTTGTTGGCACTTGTCAAATCAGTGTGAATAAGGCTTAAAACAGCTAAATGGATCACATTGAAATGAAACAGAGGTCTTTTTGTGGTGAGACGATGTTTACATGACATCACTCTACACATTGTTGGATAATTGAGCATCATAATTAAACATTGTGCATGTGAATGCACCTACTGCTTTCTGGCTTTAGGAAACAAAGAAAAATGGTTAAAATATTCTAAATGCAAGGTCACCTACGTCATACTGTCCATTTTAATAGTAAAAAAAGTCAGTTCAAGTCAATTTGAATGTAAAATATCTGTCCTTTCATCTCGCTCTCAGTAAGACTCAATGTATCAGTCTGTGAAATGCAACCATCCAGCAAGCAGTTGTCACAGCAGTATGCAGACAACACATCAGAAAAAGAGCGTGTTCCACCTAGTCCTGCACACTAGAAAGCATCATATCACAAAGTATCACAAAATAATCATATTTCAAGAAAACTTCACTTTTCTCCCTTGACAACTCCTGCTCCGAGATAACATCTCAGTTTGACATAAAAATATTCATACATCCCACTTTCTGCAGAAGCAGGAGGACGGTTTCGCATGCACAACCTCACTCGATTTAATAACATCTGTAAACATTGCTGCGGTTTCTATTAAAAGCTAAAAATGAATATTTGTTTTACGTAAGGCAAAGTGCTTTAGAAAATAGCTCCTCGTTAATTACCGTGACTCATTTATGCACGCAAAGTTTGTGCGTGGAATGTCAACGACGTTTGTATTTCTGTTGGGTGGGAGAAAAGATCAAGTCAAGGTCAAGCACGTCTTACTTTTAGTGTTTTTTCATACACAAATAAATGATACATAGCCTCTGGGTTCTCCGGCTCTCTGAGCTGTGTCCGTCCAGAAAGATGAGGACCTGATTAATTGATTCCTCCGCTCAGATCGATACGGAGCAAGTCCTGCTCTTCATCCACGCAGGGGCAAATCGTCCCTCAGAGATAATTCCAAGATGTACAACGTCTTAGCGGCTCACTCCATCTCTCTTCCCGCCTGTCTATCGTCTTGAGGAGAATAAACCGCTTTCTTGCCCCAAACTGCAATTAGTGCAGACATGTGTCTGGGCAGCTGTGGAGAGCAGTCAGAGCCCCAGCTGTGCTGATGGGACAGCAGGTGTCCTCCTGGCCTGAGTGAATTATTCAGAGCGCCAGCGCCGTGAGGGCAACCCTGCACATTGTCTCAAAGGACCACAATTTTCACAAGGAAGTGGAGATATTGAACCGCGTCTACCCGTGGTACAGGAGAACATACTGTATTCTCTCGTGTAAAAATGAGGCAATCTAAACTTCCCCTCAGAAGGACATGGAAAATCTATTGGACAGGAGTGTTATTGATGTTTTATTCATAGCACAGAACAGTCTGGTGTCACTTGCTAATCTCGGTCCAGGCGTAATAAAGTAGCCGGAATGTGGAAATTGTGATGAGCAGATGGTGGGCAGAGACAGTTGAAGCTGGTCTGGGAAAATATAGCGCCAAATGAACAATGACAGAAATGAACGCTAATGTAGTTGATTTAAATGATGTTTACCCTTTAGCAGAGGGTTGCACAAATACTATAAATTTGTATTAAGACAAATTACATTACAATTAAAAATATATTTAAATATATTTAAACAGAAGCAACTTCTGTAAATTCACCCTGGAAAACACTTATTATGGTGCATTGTCTTATAAGAAATAACTTCTTTAATTTCTTTAACTTTTTTTAATTGTTTAAAAATTATAAACTCTTCCTCAAACTTATGCCATCACAGATGTGTATATGACATTTGTTCCTCAGCCAAAAAATCTATTTAAAACCAGATAATCTTTTAATAGTTGTCTCATTGGTATCTTTTTATTTTCCTAAACAATGTCTAAGACTTATTTGTATGAGTTATTTCTTAAGCAACTGAAAACTGTGTCTATTGTGTCTAAACTTTCAGTTACTGTATAACTGGCCAAATATAACAAAGAAAACAAGGGCTTAAATGGAAGTGTTGCAAACTAAATCATCATCAACCACTACAATCATATCAATACATAACAGTTAAAGGATCTTAAATCCAAAATAAATTTGGTGCATTTGTGCTTTAAAAACTATTCTCTTAACTATCTTCCATACTAATGCAAACCTCAACAGCTCCACAGAGACTCCGCATGAATGCAAGAGTTGAATTTCCTTCCTAGTGCCCTTCAGTTTAAGTATCATGATGAACAGTGTTTTAATGAGACAACTGTGCCGGGTCAGGTCCTTATAGCTATTTACTCATTTTCACATAATGAATATTCTATCGAAGGGTCATTGACAGGGCTTGTTATTTATAAACCTGAAAATTAAATACAGTCCCACAAGTTTTATGTCTTCTTTGTTACTATGGTAACAACAGGTCTAACCAAAGAGTACGTTTGTGGGAGAATAATGTTATGTGATATATACATGCAAGATTGCATTTCTCTGTCTTAACAGAGACATATGTAAAGTTTTTACTGGTCAATATTACATTCTATTAAGATGTCAACATTTGGGGAGTAGAGCTCAGTACGCATTTTTGCATTTCATCTAAAGTGATTTTTGTCACATACAGACTTTTTGTTTTACATATAATGTGTAGAATGGGTATGCCTACCATGTGTGTTAAATATATGCTGTACCATAAAGTCATGAATCATTCAGTCAGACAATATACAGATGGATTTATATTATAAGAGAAATTCTTGATGGTTATAAATAAGGTTGGAAGAAAATCCATGCTTGTTTTTCCAAGTCTACTTCTTTTAAATTTTTACCCCTATTCTGACCTTAAATTTCTAAACTTCGAAAGTTCAGTGCATTCTTTTTGAATGAAAAATATGTGCCTGATAGCTTGGCGAAAGCCATTTAAAACTAGATAGGTACATTTTCTGAAGAAAATGTGAGTGGTGATTGCTGGTGCCAAACTCACCATCTTAGTATTGGATTTTTTCTCTTTACAGCACTATGAATCAAAAGAGTTCACCTCATGACTTTACAGTATGTTGTTTCAGCACCAGATATGTCTAGGACTCCCATGGGCTTTTATGGACCCACAAGAGGCCTTTGAAATCCTACATGGGGCTTTAGAACACTGTTCCATGTCAAAACTGCCCATCCGTATGTCCAAATGTGACTGGGGCCCAACATGGGGACCGTGGGGTACTACATGGTGTTCAGTACACCATTCAAAGTCAAAAGATCCCCCCACACCTGTCAGATATCCTGATATTCCTCAAGGTCCTAAGGGAAAGGTAAAAGATCCATGTGTCTCTGTGATATTCAGGTACCTTGGGCATAGCTTTTTGATGGGATATGATCTTTCTGACCCCTTCTCAATGCAAATGGATAGCAGTTTTTCATCCATCAGGTAAGCGACATGTCTGATCGCTTAGAAAAGCCATGACACATCTTTCCTCAGAAAGCTGCATTATCCAAGGTATATACTATTTTGTCCTGAAAATGTAAAATGAGAAATATTATTAGTGATGTATAGTAATACAGAATCTATGCTTGAATTTTTCATTTGACAGTCAATAGGCATTTCTTCCAGTCAAAAAGTAATAATCAAGGAAGGCATTACTATTAATACAACAATTTAACAATTGTTTACTTTCCCGCGTAATTAGCTGACGATAATGAAATGTGAAAGGCAATTTTATTGGAAGCAAAACATAATAATGTTTGAAGCTGGGAACGGATAAATTGGTTGTTGGTGTGCAAATATTAATCTAAAAAAGTTAAAAAAAAAAAATATGAGTGACAGAAAATGTTTTCTATGATTAATAAAGCACAGCTAACCTTGAGCCTCACTCACCAAGGACATTAGCTGTGAAGGCCAGACAAAAAAGTCAGTAGATGTCTGGTCTGGTACATTCTGTATTAAAACACAAGACAAGCTCAAAGAAATATATTTGTGTTATTGTTTTCCTTAACTAGTTTTACAACATATGTTATATGTTGCTCTTTAAACAAAATCTGGGCAATAAATGCCTCTCTTCATTTAGTAAACTCCTTTCTATTCTCTTCTTCAATACATGCTTTAAATTTGCGAATTTTAATATGTTCCGTGCTGCTGTGAAATACCTGCAAGGGCAAATATGACAAATTAAATTGGAAACTATGATGAATGAACCTCACAGACAGATACATGAAAAAATCTTTAACAGAATAAAACATGGCTTTTTGCACCTCATCCGTTCCACCGTGTGAGCAAACACGTCATCTGTTTTTATCACTGTCTGCTGTTGTTTTGGTACAGTTTGGAAGGAGTTCATTTGTCACGGCAATGTTGACAGTGTTTGTGAGTGACAAAGTGGAGGCAGAGGTTACCAGTCTGACAAGTGACAAAGTTCAGCCGTGCGGTCGACTTGTAAATGTGACCTGTGATGATGTGCCCTTTCTGCTAGTCCAGGCCTGTCGAAGGCTGGACATGATTTATTTGGTTCTTTGGGGGACAAAAATCTGCCTAGATACCTGTCACTGTCTCTGTGAAAATAAATGCCTGCAGATGAACCAAAGCTATGAAGGGCGATGGACTCCTCAGACGGGGTTCAGCAGCCGCCTAGTCAGCCTGAAACGCCCGGAGCTTTGCCGTTACAACTGCTGGATTTGACAAAGTGGTGGATGACAGGGAGGTAAGGATGCTGATCAAATGCTTCGGGCTCAGGTTCATGCCCTTTCAAGGGTGTAAAAAACAAAAGAATTCAGCTTGTTTACGAGCACCTAAAATATATGTTGTGTGAAAGTTGTGTGAAGAGGTTTTTTTCACCAAACTGATCGCTAAGATGTCAGTATTTGGTGGTTTAAATATGGTAAAGTGGTGTCTTTCAAAATTGTTACATCCATGACATTCCAGTCCATATTAATCATGAACACAAAAATTAAAATAAAAAAATATTTTATTTCAAAAGGCATTCCTTCTCCATTTGTTGGGTAATTTTGCTTCAGGTTTGTGCATTTTAATTCACAGAAAAGCATCTTAAAACATTCATCTATAAAAAGTTCTTTTATGTCACATTCACAACGCATTTTATTTTCATTTTTCAAAATGGATAACTTTTGGGGTTTAGTAAACAAATGGCTAATAAATACATTCTGTGAGAATTTCTATGTGAAGTTTTGACTAAAAATGTCACATCCATAACACTGGAATTGTCCATATTCTCCCATAAATTTAAAAGAGGTAATTTACTGTATATACTAGTGTTAATTTGATACCTAAAATGTTACAAATGTTATTGTTTATACAGCAGGAAACAAGTCAAGATTCATTATGAACTTCACAGATTGACATCCAATCAAATGCAGTTTAGAAACCTGCTAGAAGTTTCAGGGATTTTGATTGTCTCGTCCGAATTTCCAGTTTGTATCCTTCCATACATTTACACTCGCTAAGCAATTTTATAGGGCCTATCTAAATCTAACTACCATTTTTGTGAATTTTAGGAGTCAGCAGTCTTAAAGAGACTTCAGAGGAGCTTTAACAGAAATCGGATGTTTTCTTCTGCAAATGAGTTTAGGGGGATGGAAGCATCTAAAGCATGTATAGTACATTCAAACTGCATGCTGTGAGGTTTTCAAGAGGCGGGTCAATGGTTTACCATGGTAAATCTCAAGCATGACTGCTCCTCAAGCATGGCCTCCGTTTTCAGACGGCAGTCGGCTTTGGGCAGAAAATTAATTCTTGGCCAGCCTTTTTCCGGGGATGAAAGAGGATCTATCTGAGACTGCCAAGTCAGGCTGACTGCAGTCTTCCACCCAACACAATAAATGTTTAATCTGACATAAGCCATTACCTCCCTTAACCATTAGAACGTGCACTATGCCATGAGGGATTGTGTCATCCACTGTTTTGACAACTGGCACCAAACCTGTCCTGCTTTTAATTTAATTTTTAATTTTGTTGTTCTTCATTGAATCGCCGTAGTCTTGGCATGTTGTGTCATCAAACGGGATGTTTACAGTAAGCCTGTGGGATTTCACCTCGGGTAAAAGTAAGATTCATTAAGCACATGACTTGGCTGAAGCAGAACGTGCCTCTGTATCTCTATCAGCTGTCGAAAAAATGAAGGACTGTACGATGAAATGGGACTTACTAACAGAAACAAACAAAACTGAGCTTTGAACTAGAAGAGAATGTGTTTTAAGATCCTAAACCTCTGCTATTGGCAGTGAGCTTTTCAACTGGTACTGTAAAGGGTGAGTTATCAGGAAAGCTTGTCAAGACCCCAATTATGAAGAAATGCATTGATCTTAAGTTGGAAAGGACTCAATACTTTCCTCTCTTCATGACCTCTTTAAAACCCTTTAAGTCATTACCAGATTGAGAAGTTAGTCAAGACATAAAGGGTCCATGTTGGTGTGAAATTGGTGTGTGCCTGCTGTGTATTGATTAGGTCATATTGATTTCTGTGTCTAGTTTACAGCTAATATGACACAAGCATCCCTGACTCAGTTTACACCTCGTGATCTGATCAGGAGTGGTCAGCTGAGATGACTCCAATTTATTAGAGGTAAAGTGATTTATTGCAATACAAACTATTTACGATATGTAATATATAGAGCTGTGGTATAATTTTTCATGGTATGAATCTTTCTGTATCTCAAACAATAAAACTGAAATGCAATAAGATTAAACAGAAGCCATACCATAAAAATATTGACGTACGGTAGCTCTGTAATATTACATGTACTGTACAATATCACAAAACATCAACATTTAGTTCTGTTTTATTTTTAGCTTTGTGCTTTAGCTGTCTTAATTCCTTTTTTAATGTAATTTTTTGTTTAAATTCTGTTTAAATTTTTCAGACCAGGTTCAATTTTAATGTATTATTTATATACACAAGGTTCAGTTAAAGTTTGAATGTTGTCAATTCTATAACAAGTTGTGTGTCAACAAAAAAGTGATTGAACATTGGCAATGTTTTGGAAACAAATATTATTATTATTGTTGTTATTGTTATTATTATTATTATTATTATTATTATTATTATTATTATTTATTATCATTATTATTATTATTATTATTATTATTATTATTATTATTATTATTATTATTATTATTATTATTAATGTTGTTGTTGTTATTATTTATTTTCTAAACTGTGCTCAAATATTGTGATACTATAAAATCATGAGCCCAGTATCAGGTATTGTTATACCTCTAAGCTGACATAGCTAATCATAACTAACGTGCTTTCTGTGGTCAAAATATTTGCATATCTGTTTTGGTAGTTGAATCTGATTGGACGAGATGCTGTATTCTTAGTAAAGAATTACTAACTATTTATTTTGACCCTGAAAATGAATTTGTTGTCTTATATACTTCACATTTACACATTTATCCAAAGCAACTTAAAGAACATCACACAATACAAAGAATACACATCCAGTATGTGCGTTCACTGAGATTTGAGGCAATGACCTTGACATTGTCCAAGCTAAACACAGTGTTTCATACAACTGCAAAAGGTCATTGATATGTTTCTTTCCAATTCCTCCGGCACGCTCATAAACTCCTCTGGGGGTTGTTGTTAATATGTTGTTCCCTGAGGGCAAGTTTTATGATTCTGAATTTTTTAACTGTCTCAGCTTGTCCCTCCCCTGCAGTCCCATCACTGTTCACTCTATGCAAATTCTCGCCAAACTAAAATCCAATGGACTATGTCAGCGAGGTAAATCAAGCGGCAGTTTTTATTTCACTGTCATTACAGATGTGGCAGATGTATAACGAGCCATTAGAATGATAAATTTGATGCAAAGTCTCAACACCATTACACAAGCGTTATCTTACTGGTGCGATAGTACTGGGGCAGAAAGCTTTTCTGAAACAGAAACAGTGAGACTGTGGGCGAAACAAAGGACAGGGGGTGTGATGAATAGATGGCATGTTGTCAAAAGGAATAAAAAAATACATTTGATGTTATGATGCCAATCTAGTATGTAGTGTCTGTTCCTGGTAAACCTTAAGTGTAGGGACCATATTTCCCCACAAAGTTAGACCAGTAATTTTTGACATTGTGAGGACATCCATGAGGAAAACAGCTTATAAATCATACTAAATTATGTTTATTTGAAAGTATAAAAAAGGTTTGTGTGAGGGTTAGGTTTAGGTAAGATGAGGCTTACAGGATTCAATATACAGTCTGTACAGTATACAAGGCTTTGTTTATGGAAAGTCATGCAAACACAACATAAAGAATCATTCTCCCTTTAAACCGTTCTTGCTTCAAATGCATAATCCATAACTTGTGCTCAAGTAAATTACATACATTAATCACACGACCAAAAGAAAATCAGTCGTTTAGAAAATTTCAGCCGCTTTACAATCTTTAGAAAGCCATTTCAATGCACCATTAAACTTTCTTCTTGTATAATGTAATTTGGTCTCAAACTTCTAGAATCTCATAGTCTAATCTAGGCCTGTGTCATTTATATAAGAGATAAACTGCATGATTAGCTGATCACAGTTATTCACTGATCATTGCTACGATTCATTCTTACAGGTTGACATCTGTCACCTAAAGAGATATTTAGAAAATGACTTATGTTGTCATTGGATCATTAAAATAATGCATCTTGTTTTAATGAATCCATAAAAAGCATGGACCATTATCAATTACACGTTAAGAAAAATAACTCAAAAGAATCTTTCAACCTTGTTTCATATGAACTATTTTATGCAACTATTTTACGAGGAGGTTGTATGAATATTTGGTTGTATTTAATTGTATGAATTTGTACAATGTAAACTAAAGAAATACTGTTTCTAAAAAGCAATAAGCCTGGCCCCACTTCTAAATCTTCCCGTCACTGTCATGAAAGCAAATCATATTAAAAGACGAATGTATGAGAAGAATGAGACGGTATGAATTCATTCGAATTAGTCACCTTCTAAAAACTGTGCTTGAGTTTAGCAGTTCATTTTAGTTAAACATCAGTTTTTAACCAGTAAACACCATTGCATTTCTCCATTATATGAAAGGTCTCTGTTGATAATTAAATCTAAAAGTCTATGCAGACCTGCTTAATATGTTTAAAGCATCTGTTAAAAGAATACAAATGACATCAATAAACACAATATATCATTAAGCTAAAGTCAAGCTCGAATATTATGCAACCACCAGCAATGTTCATCTACGGACTTGAATAACAAAGCATAACACATTTGCACAACTCTGAATGGCTATTTATAAATTGCCAGTCTATAATTCATCTAAAAAAATGACAAAGATACTTCCAAACAATTGTGCTCACAAACACGCCAGCAGCAGACGAATGCCCATGTTTGCAATCACATACTCATCTGCAAAAACAACACCACAAATAAAGAGTATTTTATCTTGACACAGTACCGCAGGGTTTGCTGCTTAAGAATGGCCAACTGCTTTTTAGAAAGTTAAGCTAGTTTTCCCTCAAGGCAAAAAGAAATATTCCCAGTGCACTTCAAATAGCATGTGTAAACGGTTTATGTAATCGAAGCACAAATATTAGTAATATCCTCTCCGTATGCCTCAGGGAAGTGTTTAGAGTTCTACGGCGTCAGCGCAAGTTTAATAAAAAAAATTGTTCCCTCAGTCATCAGCGGTCTTCAATATTAAACACATTTGCCTTTAAGCAATATCTCTGCATCTCCAGTAAATGCCACCGGTTTGCAAATGTATTCATCAAACACTCATTTCTTTAAGGGACTGGACTCAAGAAGTCTTTTGTTCACTTATGAATTGAGTGTTTCGGCAGGAATGTCTGAATACAGGGCCTACGGAAAAATGTTATTCACTGTGTGCAATTCAATTGATAATGTAGAATGTAAACTATCCAAAGCACACGAAAATTTACAGTAATACATTTTTGTTGAAATCTTCTAAAATAGCGTATAATTTGCTGTACAAAATAAAGTCTAACCAGTATTAAGAATAACATTTATTTTATTCGCTCCAGCGCTCCAGACACACATACAGCACAACGCGACGCGAGCTCGAATCCTGGCTCTGGCGTCCTTTCCAAGCCCGCTACCCTTTCTCTCCTCCCAATTCACTTCCTGTCTCTCTACACTTTCCTATCTAAAAAAAAAAAATTATATCAACAAAATAAAAAATCAATACATGTTACTTAATGTTTTAAAGATTCAATAATGGTAAAAGTTTAATTGTTTAATAATTGGAAAAGTTCATTAAGGTATGAAAACAAATCAACAACAAACTAAACCAGCCCAACCTGAATCTACTTAAAATTTACACAGCTGCAACGGTCATAATAAAATTTGTCCAGAAACATACAAAATATCCTCAGTATAATAGACCTAATTGTATCCACCTATATTAATTCATTACTCAGGTCCAGGCTTTGATATCTGTCTGATTACTTTTGGCAGCAATCATGCTCATTTCACACATTCACATGCACAAACAGTTGAAATGCTACAGCAAAACTGCACCCCGAAAAGCTATTGGTTGCCCTGGCAACTTGTTTCTTTTATGATTTTTATTTTGAAAAGTAGTTTTCTTTTATCCAACTTCAATTTCAATGCTTAAAATATCACCTTTGATTTTAGCATGGCATTTTGACAAACACCGTTTGAGTGGGTCTATGGAGTCAATTACCCCCAGGTGTTACCAAGATAATAGCAGAATAAGCAACAGGTGTACCTCCCTACATAAACCGTGTCCCAACCAACCTGTGTCTAGAATTTTAAACACTACATCTATTTTTGCTTTAAAGTGCATTTGTGTGCTGTAATTTACTTGACATAAACACCTTTCAGTTAGATGTTTAAAGAAACGCAAAAATGAAAGTAATAGAAATGGTTTTAGGCAGAGCTTTATGAAGTCTAAATAGGGTTGAAACAAGGCAAATCTATTGAATTTCACAGTGAGCACAAACACTGTCCAAGGCCACATCATCACTCTGCCTTTAACACCAAAGAGAAACTTGCAATTCCTTTTATAATCTGCTTAACCAAAGCTCACAAAGGTCACTGCATCTCATTATCAGACCAAATTGTAATGCAAATGAAACCGATGTGTTGACTGCTTTATATTTACTTTGAGGAGGTGGATTTACCATTAAGATCAAATGGTCATGTTTGAAAACGATTAAACTAGAGATAATCAACGACTACAATGAATATGAAGCGTGTGCATATTAAAACTAGGATCATGAGCTTTGGTGCTTCTCTAGTCTGATCAAAGATCTGAATCACGACCCATTCTGTGGCCCCAAAACACCCACTAAAGAGTCAAATAAAGCTCTAACATACAAGCCAAACAGTGAGAATGAGAGACATAAAAAGGAAGGAAAAATACAGCAACTTTTTACAGCAAAGAAATAAGAGTTGTATGGTGTATAGATCAGTACAGTAGCACACCAACATAAAACCTGACAAATGGGCGTGTCAAGAGTAACTGCCGGTTAATTAGGTCTCTGACCTTTAAAACCACTTAAACTGATCCAGAATCTGCCGAACATGTAATATTTGCGATTTTCATAAGTTTCATTAACACCCATTAGAAACATGAGTTTAACACTTAACAGTTTCAACCCCCATTATCAATATTATCTGATTTTCCTGAGAAGCGGTCTTCACTATGACTCAAGTCGAACGACTGCCCGCTTTACTCGGTATGCTGAGTTTTGTGACAGACGTACAGTACAATCGATGGGGAGATAAGAAGCCAAATTAATTTATCTGGAGCAGTTCAGGCTTGAGCACAATTCATTTGAGGTAACAACCTTGAGGTAAACAACTGTAGACTTTCCGAACACAACACAAGTGCAATTACTTCCCGTGACCTTGTTTTTTCTTTTAAACAACTGCATTCGGATTATACCAAGAGTGCATGTTGGCGATAGGCACCTGCAGATACGCGAAAGCCAACCGCTTTTAATGTGCGGTGTGGCGTGCAGAGGAATGGCATAGGCGGTGGATAGGATCAAAGGCAGTCGAGTGATTGGCAGAGTATCCACGGGGCAGTGGCTGATTGAGTCAGTCGCAGTGTGCCAGCATGGTGCATATGCCCCAGCTGGAACCCAGGTAAAATAAGCAATCAACAGTACAGGCCCCTTGAGATCCCCGAGGCTGCAAGAAAGACAGACTTTGTGTGTGTGTTTGTGCTTGGAGGCAAGAACAAACGATTGATTTGGTGTTGCTCTCCTAATGAGGAGACATACACTGGCCGATGCCCGCCGTGTCCTTGCTTTTAACCTTTCTTCTAAATAGATTATCTACTGTGGTGCGGAGTGTGAGGTCCCCACCTGGACGGTGGTCCATGTCAAAAGCTCGAGGGGTTGGGCGTGCCATAAGGACAGAGGGTCTGGCTGTTGCTCAGTGGTGCGCGCTAGAAATGGACCTTGATCCGCAAATAAGAAACTTGTGGACAGCTTGCTGTGTCGCCATTACAGAGCGGAATTGGTATGCAAAGGACACGGTTCAGCCCTGTAGACCCTCAGATAAGCATGGAGTGCCACCTCTTGGTTGTATGTCTTCAAACAGCAGGACATCAAAATCAAATACTGTAAGTTTACAAAGATAGAGAGAGAGAGAGAGAGAGAGAGGAGGTGTCTGTCTCTATCGTTCCTCCAGTGCCCAAACAACCTTGTTTCCCTCACCCAAATAAAGTCTATTTATACCGTCTGAATAATTTTGACCTTTACTGAATTGAAGTGTGACTTCCTGCTAAGCCTTCCGTTCCAAAGAAATAATCATGCCGCATGCTGATGAAGTATACCCCTGGCAGGAAGTTAAAAGTGGTTGCGTTTCTTCATGGTACAGTAAGACATGGCTATATCCTAATGTCTCCAGTGAGGATGAAATATTAAATCTCTCATTTCAGCATGCCACACCACACGGGACACTTCAGTGCGCTAATGCCCGTGGGATCCATTCATTCAACCAATGAGAGATTCTGTCATCCCACCCTCATTTGAATAATATTAGAGGATAAATTGCTACTATTATGAGCAGAAAACCTTAATAACGTTCTACAATCCAATCACAACTTTGCAGGAGCCACGTTGCCGGAAAGATGGAAGGCTCATTAAAGAGTTTAAAGTCGGAAGGGTTCCAACTAGCACGGTAACCTAAGCCGGTCTAGCATGCAAATCCCCAAACAAATGGAATCAGGACAGGCTGTACCAATTAGAGAAGTCAGAAATGATGCGTCTTACTCTCTTTCCAATACTCGTAAGAGTTCACCCAAACCTTATCAAGTGCTCAAATATGCAACTATAACAGATGGTGTGGATCATGCTAACGACGAGTTTCACGCAAGTATTTTTAAGAGGTGAAACTGAATTTTATTTTCTGGAACCTTGCAAAAAAAAAAGATGAAGACTGTTTTTAAACCTGCAGTCTTTAACTTTTGCATCTATATCGCCATCTCAGTTTGAAACACAAAATTGCAGGTTGCTTTATGTATCTTTACATACAATGAAAACAAATAATGTCAAATAGATATTTCGTGCAAAATCTGCCCTGACAGCTCAATATATAAATCATTTTTAAGCTTATTGTGAATTAGGGTAAGGTATAGATAAAGTTTTGAATGCTAATTTTTATATGATTTTTTATATTTTTATAATTGATTTTTTTATTTTTAACCCAAAAGTTGTGCATTGCATCTTATTTTCTTATTGCATCTTATGAATCTTATTTTTTTATGCTCTTTGTAGAAAATATGGTAAAACAAGCAAAAATATTTTTATTCACAAATCATTTTTTATCTGATCTTCCGTCTTTTCCTTTATTAGCATAAAAATATACATTATGTACATTAGCGGTACCTGCATTTAATTTAGGCTTTATTAGGTTTTATCACACAATTTTTTTAGCACAGAAATCTCCAGTGCCACTAAACATAAACCAAGCTTTCTGAACTATTTTGTGAAACATATTACAGTTTGATTTATTTATATACTTACTTCCTGATTTAATTAAAAGGTTTTTGTAAATGTGGGCAAAAACAGCTCCCAGCTTTATACACGGTCTAATTTTCATATAAACATGTTTTTAGGGCACCTTAAAATTATTGCTATATGTACATCTAAAAAACTGAGGAGAGGCAGTTGTCACGGCCAAACACCAAACATTTGCTATCTCCTTAAAGATCGTCTCAGTGTCCCAAGATGTGCTTTTTATGGATGCACCGGGATATAAAACTGTGGCACGCAAACAAATGTCCTCCACAGAGGACAAAAATAAAGTGCTTCCCAGGAGGTTAACGCAGTTTATCAAACTTTCCATTATAGACACATGAGTCATTCGGCATCTGATTAATAGAGTTTTGCGTTATGTACGAACAGGTGGAAGAGTTAGTGTTATTCATCCATTCGTGGAGAAACCATCCCTAGTGAAATTTGCAACACTGCCCTCACAAATGCTGTCACGTTGCCTGGATATGGAGCGCGTCAGGAGAATATCAACGGCAAACGTCAAACGCTTCAGTCTCGACGGGTACAACCTCCACCTGTTTCCTGTCTTTTCGCATGAAAATGTTGCTGTCATTCTGAGCAAAGCAACGCAGTGATTCTTTGGCATTTAAGAGTAAATAAGAAAAGAGAGAAGGGTGCGTCGCGCAGGAACGCGTGGCCTGCTGGAAATTGGTGTCAGTTCCCCAAATTAGCGGCTACGATGTGAATCCAAGTGGAGTCATTTGAGCTTGATCATTTGTGCCACATGATTTTGTCCTTGCATAATATCACGCATTCCGAGCATACGGTATAGAGAAGTAATTTGACATTTCTGGGTCAAAGCCTAGACTGTCTCCACTTTTATTACTTTCTCTCCTTTCCCCCTTAAAATTGGTACGAGGGGGCAGTGCGGCACATAGCGATTCGCTTGCGGTGCGCACATGTGTACGTACAAGGACAGATAACATACAACATGAATGCCTCTGTGACTCTTTCTGGAGCCTTCAAATGGTCTAAGTGGATTTCATCCTCTGAATCTGGCCGTATCCCCGGCTTTACAGAAAAGCCTACTTAGGGCTGAAAGCCCAGTCTGACCTCTGGAGGCAAGCGTTGCACTGTGTTTCTGGTGCTATGAGAATTGATGAAGGGCTTCCAATTTTACAGAGGTAGCATTACTAGCCCATAGCTGTCCAGGAGGCTGGGAACCGAGGAAACAAGAACAGAAAAAACTTAACATGGAATGTAAAAATAATTTTCAGCACCGATGTCAAAAATGCTTCAAATGAAAGAGGGATGTTTGTCTTTTAGTAAAAGGAATAGGTCACCGAAACACTCGTCTTTTTACTCTTATGTTGGTTCAAACCTGTATGACTTCTGTCTGTAAAGACTTTTGTACTATTTGCCTACTTTACATGCAATCACAATAAATAGGGACTAAGGCTGTGAGAGAGTCACATCATTCTGAAGTCGTATGATAGCACTGTGTAAAAAACAGATTTATGAGTATGTGTTTTAAGTTTATTGATGTTTAATCGAATGGGTCGAATTCAAAAGAATGTTTCATTTTCAAAATAGTCATAACTACTGTACAGTACATCTCTCGTGATCTAAATTTGGTCTGTTCTTCACAGCATCGTATGGCTTCAGAAGATTTATATAGCACACATGTCTTATAGACCATTTTATGATACTTTTATGATGCTTTTGAAGTCGTAACTGCATGGAAAGGATTTTTCATTTTTGGTGAACTATTCCTTTAAGACACTTTAAATTCAAATCCTTTGACAGTTTTTCTGAAGCGTAGCTGCCGCAGCATCAAATTATTATTTTGCCTCCTACAATATAAAGACAATAATCTGCATAATTAAGAGTCTAAAGATGAAATAATGACATGGCAATAATGAAACTTTAATAAACAACATGTTCTCATCTATGAATCCACTCATTTCAGTACGACCTCTGAGTTATTTTATGCACACATCTAACCTTGTCCTCACTGAGAGACTAAGATCTAGTGAAGTATTCAGCAACCGCTGAGTTAAAAGGCCTTGCCACGGCCCTTGTGTTTAGCCTATGATTCAATGGCAAATAAAGAAAGGTCCCCAGCCATTCTAAATCTGTCACTTGCCATCACTTTATCGGTGGAAGCAGACTGCACCTTTTTCTTCATACAAAGAGGATGACGGCATTAGGAGCTTCTTTAAGAGTTACTACCTTCTCTATCGGTTTCAGATCTATATAAAAAAGTATCTCTTAACAAATTCAAGTTTCTCTTATCAGAAAATTGAGGCTGTATTGCTGGAAGCAGGTGCATTTGAAGGGACAGCGGCACATTAAATAGGTTGCGGTATTGCAAGGGATACAGTGCACATGCACGTGTGTGTAGCATAAATGACTGACTGGCACATCTCACAAATAGAGATATGAGGAATGTAGAAACGGGATGCGATTCCCAGCAAAACTGTTTGCTAGCTCTTTAGATAGTGACTTATAGCTCAATACTGTTTTAAAGAGACACAAAGATACAGTGTGGAAAAATATATGTGAATTTCCTGAGGTGTTTGAAACAATCTTGGGTTTCCTGTTCAAATGACTTACAGTATGTGGAGGTACAGTATAATTTATAATTCAAAGGTTTTAAGTATTTTCACACATCCGGATCCATTTATATTCATTTGATATAAATAAATAGTGCTCATAAATAAATGCCTGCTTAAATACTACTTCACTTGAAAAGAGTGGAGGCCTTACTTTACGACTTAACAAGTGGATAATTACTATTAGAAGTGCTTTAATGAAGGCGGGCTGTAAATGTTTTCAGTTGTTGATGCTTATAAGATTGCAAATACTCATTCAACATCCTTCCACAGTTTAAAAGCTATATGGCAGTGATCCTGCACAGTAGTTGCTCTCCTCAGGAGCTTCCTTTGTAAACATCCTACAAATATCCGAGCAAGGTTATTTTGTAGAATCGGCATGATACAAAGAACCCAGCTAAGGATTTCCTGTCATGCATTTACCATGTTCTTCACGCTATTTTCTTGCTCATGGGAGGTTATTTTTAAAGGGATATTTCACCCAAAAATGAACTGCAATTATTTACTTAACTTCCAAACCACTATGGTGTTATTTTCCATAAAACATACAAGAGAAAAGAATCGTTACATACAATGATCGATTTTGGATACAATAATGGACCACGGTGACCATGGCTGTCAGGCTCGGAAAACACAAAGAATACATAGCCATGTTTGAAATTTTCTTTTCTTTTAATAGTAAGCAAAACAACCGTTATTATTCCAAAATAAATGTTTCAGTATTGTTGTCACATGACCATTGCTGTTTGTCACAAACTCTCATCATATTGTTTAAAGCAGAGAGATGTGTTCAGATATCACCTTAATAATAAAAATGTTTACTTTTAATGCTCTTAAAATCTTTTTTCCTCTTATCATTCAGATTAAATAATAATAATAATATGTCCAAAAAGGTACAAATTTTATATCCTTTCCATTTACAATAATGGAAAGTCTAGTGCATTACTTTGTAGGATACAGTAATCCTTGCAGTAAGCTTACTGTAGTTAACATTATAATATGTAACATGTACATATGTAAACTTGTTTGCTAAATATATAATAATATAATAATGCTTCTCACTATAGATAATAATTAACTTTGTGTTTAACACAGACTCATTATTCACTTACAATCTTCCCTACTTCCGAAGCTGTGAAGCCACTTTCATCTTTAGATTACTAATGCCACATTTTGATACAGTATTGTTGATGTAAAAACATAAAGGGTTCTCTTGTGTGTCATAATTGCATGTTAAGGAACTATTAAAGAAAAAGATCATTCCTATTTAAAACATTTTCACACATCAGTACATTTTTGGACTCCTTTTAACAACGACTCCGTAACTTCAAAGTTTAAGTACAACAAAACTTTTTACAGTAACTATATATTTTAACTTTAAGATCCCCTCAGGAATAATCTGCCCAGTAAAGATTGCTCTGCGGCTTGTATGCATAGCTATCTGTTGCACCCTTGGCTAGCTGCGATAAGGCCTCACATGCGCCTGTTCTATCTCATGTGTCTTTTATTCACAGTGGACAGCAGCACCTGCAGAAGATATGGTAGAAATCACAAGCCCCATCTCTCTTCAATTGGACTGTGCTTGCCAGAGCATAACCTCCATTAAAAATAACAAGAGCAGAATAGTAATAGCACACCGGCCAGAAACGTAGGAAAAAACACGTCTTTGCATGATGGGTCAGACTGCTCTTACCTTGACGAACCAATCCTTTTGTTTTCATGACTAGAACACTGATTCAGTGTCATAGATCGAAATTGTTTTTCTGTTTCGGCAGATGCTATAAGAGGAGGCTTGAAAAAGTATCTGTAAAACAACAAACTGTACATCAGACAGGTTTTATATCTTTTGAGATCTACTGTACTACAGTATAAGCAATTAAATCTCATCTGTTTGGTCAGAAGCTGTATGTATGTAAATGTTAAATGCTATATTGTTAAACATATATTGTTAAAAGTGAATATTTGTTGAGAGCTAAAATCAATAGCCACGAAAAATAAAATACAGTCAATATTTCTACTATTTCCACTATTACTGCAAACAACTTACAAACTTACTTACAAACAAAACCACACAATGTCAGACTGCAGATTGTAATTTTCTATTATAGCAAGACACAAATCTTGTTGTTGGAGAACTGGGAAATAGTCACATACATACAGTAATTAAACTGCCATTAAATGTTATTTGTTCACATCATAATATTCTTCATTATTGCCTATCTGCAGAACAAAATGTTTGCAATTTTTCAAACAAAATGTAATACAGTGCAAAGGGAACCTGAGTGAAGATTCCACCACCTATAATTTGATATGAGCCTTGTTCATCTCCATGGAGGGATTCTGGCCCAGACTTCTTTGCCCAAAAGCTTTAACTCTGACAGATTAGTATGCCACCTTGTTTCTATTGGATTCAAGTCAGGACTTTGACTTTAATTTTGTTTGTTTTCAGCCATTCAGATGACAAATTGATTTCGTGTTATGAATCAACGTCCCATGGCATCACAAACTTCAGCTCATACACAGATGGCCGGATGTCATCTTTTAAAATTGGTCAATTCGATTTAATATTATTTATTTAGCGCTTTTCCGAGTGTGCACTGTGGCAAAGCAGCTTTACAGAACACATTTTAATAAAGCAAAAGTTATGCAAAATTTAAAATAATTATTTGAATATTTAATAAAAAGACATACAGGTTCCGAAACATAAAATAATTTGTATATGAACACACCCTGACCATCACCATGTTTTACTGTACTGCATGTACAGTATAATGTTTTTACAGTAGATTGTTTACAAATATATACATGTCAGTTATAGAGGAACATATAGGAAGACTTGCATCCATCAGAGCATTACATTTCGACTCATCTATAAACTTTTAAACATGAGCTGTGATGTTCCCCTTGGTAAGCAGTGGTTTCCACTTTACTACTCTTCCATGAAATCAATTTTATGCTCAGTCCCTTTTTTATTACATCTGCAGTTCTTTGAAAGTTTTTTGCTAGGATCTTCTGAAACCTCCCGGATGAAGTGTTGCTGTGAAATTTTGGCTGTTTGGTCAATTGCCACTTCTGGGAAAATTCCCTTCCTTTCACTTTTGAGTCCAATAACAATAGAAAATGGCTTTGCAACCCTCACATGGGAAAAATGTATTGCTCCGAGGTTCATGAGATTTAAATTCTCAGTTATTAACTTTCACTTACTGTATTTCGGCCTACAAGAAACACAAATAGATAAATAGACAGACATTATAGAAACATTATAGTGTGGATGCATATTTGAAAGTGTGTGGACATACATTAAGAGTATAAAATTAATGTGGAGTGTGAATAGCTAAATAAAATGATATAAACAAGATATAAGTAAATAAAATTAGTGTAATCTTTAATACCCACACAGAAATCTGATATATTGAAATATATTTAAAACACACACATATTCATATATATGGCAATATATAAGGTAACTATATGGGTAATCTTAAATTTTAATGGCAGACTTTAGTCAATTTCTCAGTTTGTGACATTATTAAGATCTTTTCTTGAAGTCTAGAAGAAACAATAAGTCAGGAAAACATAGGCAAATGTTTTACATGCTCTACATTTAATTGTATTGATGTCTAGGAGAAACTGAGATACTGTACCTGTACTGACAACCACTTTCTAAAGGTACGGCTGAATTTATTTGCCATATAAACACTACAGGACTGGCTACAGCAAACATGCTTGTGTTTAGTCTCAAAACTCTAATTACCAGCTAAATGTTTGTTGATGATTTTTTTTTACAGCAGCATGTTGGTAAGTGACTTTCAATCTAATTACTTGGAATAACAGTGTTTTCTGGTTTCCCTTGTCTATATAACATTTTATTTTAATGATATGAATCATTTAGTTAATTAATTGTGTAACAAAAGGAAAAAAATTTCAAGGCGCTGTGATAATTTCATGCTTTTATGCATCTCTTATAACCAACATACAGCTGCTCCAAAAATATGTTTGGACACTAAAGCCACACTTAAGCCTGTTTCTGCATTACATAACAAGATATCAAGCCAAGTACAATTTCTTTTTAAGCAAAATATACACAGTATGTTTCAGATGATGAAAATATATTATATTATAAAAATATATAATATATAAAAAGCATATTTGTAATAAGTAAGTTTTCTTTATGAGTTACTTTGCAACTTTTAGATAAAGTGTTTGAGTTATGTAAATTCACGTGGATTAACAATGAAAAAAGATCTGGAAAGTATACCAGGTTTCTACAGCAATAAAGCACTGGTAGTATTCTCTAAACATTGTGTGATATATAGCATATATCAAAGCACATACCAGCATATACCAAAAACCCAACAAAACAAAGCACTATGTCACAATAGTTATGTCCTTCTCCATTTATTGAGCACATTCTCCGGTGAGGAATGCAGAAACATATTCTGCTTCATTCTTCTCATTGTCATTAAATGATAACCTGTTTATTACTCAATTCAATCTCCTCTGATGCTTATGATAATTTTACTTGGTTTTATGTGGCCTTGAGAAGTTATATATCACAGTCATTGTAACGCACCCCTTCATTAGCGTTTACAGCTGTGATACTATAAACGTGTGGCCCTATTCATCATTGTTATGATGGCGTGTCAGCAGGAGAGCTCTGCGGATGCTGAAAGGCTCTTGTAAAAGAACGTTTGCTTTGAATGGCTACCGGTTATGGAACTTTAATTGCCTGATTGTCCATGGCAAGAATGGCCCGCTGTCTACTGAATGGATGGCCAATAAGGCAAAGATGGTCCCCGGAGGCATAAGCCTACCTATTAGCACCTTTTTTATATCGCGACATTGTGCCTCATTGTCCCCCATGTTTGGGTTTTGGACTTTAGAAATTTATAATAATCAAACTTTGACCATTGCTCAGTCAGTGAACGCATATGGCAGTGATTAAGACATGTCAAAAGTTTAACTGGCATTGTTCTGAAATCCTTTACCTTTAAAGTTAATGTTGTCCCAGTTTCAGTATGAACAATGTTTGTAAAGTTTAGAATCTAAGTGAAAGGTTTGACAAACTTATTGCAAAATAATAATATTGGCTGGGTTGACTAATCTGAGAATATTTGTCTTGTTAAAAGGAAGTACAGGAAATACCTGAAAATTAAAAAAGATAAAACAAATCTAAAATATCTCAAATGTATGGATGTCAATATGTCCAGTGACAGTTATCCGGTTAAAACTTGTTACTATTTTTGTCGGATGTGATAAACCTGAAAACTAAATATGGCAGTAATCAGCATGCACTTTCATTGTGTGAAAATATTTGTGATTTTTAAAATAACTTGTTTAGTGTAAATTAGAAAAGTTGTTTCCAATGATTTGGGCATGGGTAGATTATGATAATTCAAGGTTAATAAAAATGAACCTGATCAATTGTGTACATGTAAATAAGTGATTTCTGCTAGTCCTTTAGACAAACAAATAATCACAATACTATCTCTTTTAAAAAAGAGATTCAGTAAGAGTAAGGGGCAAAACAATGACTTCAACACATTCTCCGCACAGACTGAATTATGAAAATGAACTTTGATTTCAGTGTGTGATTATAGCATTATGAATAGGAACTCCCCACCTTCCTCAGTAATTAACTGAATAATTGCTCTAATGATAAAATCAGCGGGGGGTTAATGTTCGATTCAGTACCTCTGGTCAGCAAACCTGATGCCATCACATTTCATTTGAGAAACAAAAGACAGAAAAGAAAAGAGGCCTGTTCCAGTCAACGTATTGATGCTTTATTCCAATATCGTGTGATTCCGGCATCAATAGCAATCTGGTGTTTCACAAAAGGCATTGTAACAGAAATATATTTGCATAAAAATTACTGTTCAGACCAAGTCCATTTCTGTGCTTCACAGAGCCAAATTAATGCTAAATTAAATATTCACTATTACTAGAAAAAAGAAATACAAAACGACAAAGACAAGAAAAAGTTAACTCTGTGTATTGGGGCATGTTGTCACATTACACGGGGTACGTTGTCACAAAATCATTGTTTTGGCATTTAACTATTTATTTAAATAAGTAACAATAAAACGTGACAATGTAAAACACTTTAATGTTTGTGGCACTTACAGTTACTGAGCCTTTGTGACAACTAACCCCATACTCGCAAATACTTATATGCAAGTTATCTTTAATGATTCCGAGCTTTTTTTACATGAACTCAAAATCTCATGCCTCTCCATTCACCAGTGCACTGCAGGAAAAAACAGCCCTGACACGAGCAGTTTTCAATGAAGAGACTAGGCACTCAGACATCACTCTGTCTCACAGACGGCTGTGCAGTATTAGGACTGGCATACTAACTGATAGTGTGTGATGTCCCTCAGTCATCATTACAAAAGACAAATGACTACACAAGCGCTCAGCGAGTATCAAGAGAGAAGAGATGTACCGGTACGCATCATCGTTTCTGACAATGAAATCAAAGGCAAAGAGATTCAATGAAAGCATGTTGTGGGCCACTGTGAAGATAGATGTAAAATGATGTACGTCTAGAATTTCAATAAAAAGCATTATATTACATTTCTGAAAATTATGATTATGTTATCTACCCACAAAAATATTTCCACAGATATGCATGGGATTCTGGGATATGTCTAATGATTAATGCTGTCCTGTTGGCTCTGGCGATGACAAAACTTGTCCCTATTTCCAATTCTTACATCAGATTGAGCTCACCCTCCCAAGTCACTGCCACCCTTACCATGCCAATGTGACACCATGTAAATTGACAATGAGTCGCCTCTAACTAGTGTTTGCCGTTTGATTAGTTTCACTATAATATTATTGAAAAAAGATGAACACAGGTCTCAACAAACAGCAAGGATAATAAGACCCCTTAGGAGAACCAGCGATGTCCAATGCTTGACTGTGTAGACTAGCAAACTTCGGGATTGGCACAAAATCCCCACAATTTTTCTCCAAGAGAAACCAACATAATCACATTCTCAGTAGGGGGAAAAAAAACCACCACCAGCCATTGCCAAAGCCTGTAATTACAGACGACAGCAAACACTGTCAGTCTGCATCCATCTGGGTTCAGCCAAACCAGTCCGACACCCAATATGGTGTTAGACCTTAATTAACATGAATGTTGCTACATGTTTAACGAAATCGACTGTTCGGATAGAGATGGAGAGCACTGTGGGTAAGATTAGCTGTTTGCCCTTGAGGCAGCTTTAGACGAGAAAGAAACTCTGGGTTCTTCTGATCTAGGTGAGGTGTGACACAACAGCTAACGATGGATCTGTTATCGGTGACCCAGCTTTGAGAGGCTCAGATGTATGGAGCGAGAGGTGGGGGAATGCTTTACCGTGAAGGCAGAGAGGGACAGTCAAGGAGCCAGGGGAGGGAGCACGTGCGATGCAATAAAGGGAGAAAAAAGGGTCGGGAAGAGTAATGGAATAAAAGGCCAGATAGAGCAAAGCGATAGAAGGGCAAAAGAAAAGAGCTGTCGTGCCTGAATGAGAGAAAGTGAACAAGCAAAGGCAAAAAAGAACTACTGAAAGGGAGCAACGCAGAGGGCAGAGCCGGAAGCTCTGAAGGAAAGGGAGCAAATGGTTTTGGCTAAGGAGAAGAGACATCAAAGGGAAGAGGAGCAGCCAAGAAGTCGAGCGAGCCCTGAAAGTTAGTTAGATTGTAGGCCGAGGCGGCAGAGATATGGAAGCTGGCAGCTTTTGGCCTCCGCTTGCCAATGGTGAGTACACTGTTCCACCCGGGACACAGCTGAGGACAGCAGTTAGAGCCCAGCATTTAATCAGTACATTATGCACTTACATAAGTCCATAAAATTTTATGCACGCGACTGAGTTTAACGGCCTTGCGCAACATTTTTAAAAAATGAAGATGCTCTTTACAGTGTCAAAAGCAGCGGGTGTCATTTATTATTCAGACATTTTTATTTTTAAGTCGTTTATTATCATTATTAGTCCAAACATGCTTAATACTATCAATTCACAAATTAGGGAATATATCAGTAATATACAAATGAGCCTACAGCTAAGGAATTTAAAATTGTTGAAAAGAAAAAATGTTTTTAAGAAATATTTCATAAATTATTTTCTTTATCTAGCAGAAAAGGTTGTACTGTTTTTGGAACTTGAGACATTAGCAAAGGACAGTACGTGAATTATTTACTCTATAACACTAGTATCACAAGCACTTGGCCTGGCCACTTGAGTCACTGTGCTCTCTTACTGTACTTTATTAATAAATAATAATGAACAATATGAATTTTTTAAAACAAGCGTATATTATTTACAATACATTAAGCAATGTGTGTAAACAAAGTACAGAAGAAAAGTATTTTACATCATGTAAAACGAAAGAAAAAAATTTAAAATACATATACATGCAGAGATATGTGACTAAGTTTACTTAAGCTCGTGTATTTTTGTTTTAATAATTCTAATAATCCAGGTGATGCTATGTGGATAACACACATAATTTGGACCAGTGATTGTGTTTTATGATACCATCATTCTTATATTTTATCACTAATTTGAAGCATACAAATGGAATCTAATCTAGACCAATATTTTTGGAGATTTCTGCTTTTCTCTATTAAAGTAGTTATATATGTGCTGTACTGTCATGCCTGGGAAAATCTGCCTGAGGCTGTTACTAACACACAGAGTAAACTGACTGGCTTTAAAGGGACTCGCTCTGACCTAACCCAGCCTTTCTCACTTGTACCCGCATAGCAAAAAGCCACACTTTACTCTTGCAAAAAACACATGAGAATTGTGTATGTAAGATGAACACACATTCTGTGATGTGAATCGCCTGAAGGCATGAAACATCTAGAGCTTTAACATGTCTTTTATTGCTACACATGCAAATCTATTTAATGGATTACTGCAGTCGTGTCTCCTGAAAAAACAGTTCCAAAACAATTTAAAGCCTGAGGTCAAATCTATTGTTGCACAAATAATGCTTTCCACCTCGGTAATGAAGTATTACCAAGCTATTATTCCATGCAGAGTTAGCTCTTGATGTTGTTTTCGTCCATTGTTTGAATTAACATAATCATATTTTTCAGATCCATAGTTCACATAATGGCAATTATGCTAAGTAAGGAAGACACAACATTCTATCAGTTACTTTTGACTGCCTAAAACAAATAATTCATTGTAAAACACTTTCAAGTTCTCCCCTGCAGTGATGTCCCAATTCACTGAACATGTGAAATGTATTACAGTTTCTGCTTGAGACTGAGAAAACTTCAGGAAAATTAACAAGAAATTTACATGAATTTCTGTCAGAGATCCGGGTTTCAGACTAAGCTAAGCATTTTCAATTTCTTTTAAATGACACCAGGACAGATTTCTTTGTCTAAAAGTGTATTGCATTACCAGAGAACCGTTTTATAAGCAGAATGTATGTGTAAAGTATTGCACACCTTAGTGTATTATTAAGAGTGTATTCTATACATAGGGGAAACAAAAAACAGATACTCAATAATAATAAAAATAACACTAATTACAATAAAAAATAGCACTTGTACAAAACCATCTTTTACTAAACATTAAGTCAATAAACCTTTTTAACAACTTGCCTACTTAGTAAATTAGGGTTGTTACAGATGAAGCCTTATACACAAAAATCAACACTAGCATTGCTGTATTTCCAACATTTGTATTTATTATTTCGTTCATATAATTAATCATGATGATAGAGTTGGACTAGCAACCAGATGGTTGCTGGTTCGATTCCCAGTGCCAGCAGGAAACAACTGAGGTGCCCTTGGGCAAGACACCTCACCCCTAATCGCTCCCAGTGTGCCACTGGTAACTTGTAAGTCGCTTTGGATAAAAGCGTCTGCTAAATTAATAAATGTAAATGTAATCACAGATGAGGAAAAAGAGTGTTATAACTGGCCATACATCTAACTGTGCATTTAAGCTTCTTTTTAGGCCATTTGGATCCAGTCTTTGATGATTAATGATTAAATGATTAAATATCATTACTTATTTAATAATCCAAAAATAAAAATTCTTTCATCATTTCAAACCTGTATGACTTTCTTCCTTCTGCAGAACACCAAAGAAGATATTTTGAAGAACATTGGTAACAAATTTTTTTAGTAAATCAGAAAGCAATAGCCGCAACCCCCCAGCGTCTTTTCTATCATCTCAAAGAAAAGACAACCAGTTGGTGATACTTTTACATTCTCAGCTCTGCAGACGTAACATGGAGTTGCGTGGCACGCCGCTACATTAGGTTCTGATGGCTGTGATGAATTTCCCTGCCATATCAACAACAACCTAATGTGAATTCAAAAGGCTCCTCGCACAGTAAGGTCCTAAAATGCATTATATATGCTCTCGTAGATTTAATTGAAACTGAAAATGTTATGTTCCACTCCAATACCCTCTTAATAAGCCAGCAATCACCTACCAATGTTGTGGCACTATTACAAGCCCCCCATTGCCCCCCGGCCTCGGTTGGTCGGACAGATAAGACAGCAAAGGGAGGCTCTCATCTCTACCTGGGCGAACCTACATAAAGACTGAAGTCCGGCACTAATTATTGCTGCTTTACCCTCGTCCGGCAGAGCAATTCATCAATATACGGCCAATCTGCTGTGCACTGTACAAGCAAAGCATTAGGTAAATTGCTGGCTTTTCCAGCCACCCAACAGAGGGTAAGCAGAAGGTGGTGAAAAACTGTGTAGTCATCATGAAATGGGATTGTATGCATTTTCGGCCGGCGAGAAATAGAGAAGCACATCAGTAATTGTCACATATTTATAAGGGCCGCACTGCCACAAGCAGTGATGTAAAATGCATGAATTCAGGCCCTCGCCGGAATGCGAAAAGGGAGACCAGCGGAGGACTGGGGCGCACCTATGAGGGGATGTGGAGTCATTTGTGTCATTTTGTCAGCTAATCTGAAGTCCTACACCACTCACAGAAAGTATAACAGGGGCAAAAGAGAGTTCGGTGCAGCAGCAAGGTCAAAAAAAGCAAGAGCTTCAAATTCACACCCCTCGACAGAGAGAAATATAATTAATAAATGAATCCCAATTCAAAATGTATCCGCCCTGAGCGTAGTTTGACCTTATGCGATTCACAGAAAGGTCTATTTTAATTATGATAATAAATAAGGCATTCCAAAGCCAATTGGATGTCTCTGAGGATTCACATGGTCTATTTGATTGTTTTCCCCATGTCTCCACTTTCAATTATTGTTAAGTATTATAATTTGGAGTTATGCAGCTGTATTGCCTGGAGCAGCGAATATGTTTGGGTTTCTGTGTATTGCGTTATCACAAATGACTTTTTTAGTAGTTTGCAAAGTTCACTGTGGAGAAGTGTCCATGAATATAGCAGATCAGTGCAGAGTGCTTCTTGAGTAAAGACCCTAAATTTGATTGAATAAACAAAAGATGCAATCGCATCTTTACCAGAAGTGTATTAAACCACATTACTGAATAGACAAATTGATTGGTATGTGGGAGGACAACCAAATTTTGACTGACAACAATAACTGATTTCAAAATGATCTATCGCACCGTATAATCTAATAGATTTCTCAGTCACTTATATTTCTTTGCAAACTATACATGCCGTCTGCAGGAATCATCTGCTATCCCATGTCGCTTACAGGATCACTCCAAATAGGCCAAAATCGCTGCCATGACCTTGATTGATAAGGCCTCGGTCATTGCATATGAATGATCTGTAATGAGGTTTAATGCTCGACTTCTAATAGATATTTTTTAATTGGCATAAACATGACCATGTGGAATCCATTTTATGATTCATTTGGCGATTAATAAACTTCTAATGCCTGGGGACTGTGGCAAATCATAATGATTGTCCACTGGCTTGGGGTAAACAGACTTGCTGCTGAAAAAAGACTTGACAGCTAGATTTTGAGAATTCAATCAACAGCTTTAAATCCAAGTTATTTCAGTTCAGGCTGGTTTCTGTGACTCACTAAGCACATTTTGAAGGGAAGCAAACATCAAGGCTCTTAAAATAATAACTTATCTGGAAAATGTGAAATAGCTGAACATCTCAGCTTTAAAAAATTATTTAAATATCCATTGCTGCTAAAAAAATAACATAGCACAGAGCCTTAATAAAGTAAAGTAAGGTTATTTACCAAGCATATTTTTCTCATTATATCATTGCCCATCAATAATATGCCAGCAAAGCAAATTGTAAAGGCCATGCTGACTTAAAGATATCGAAAAACCTGTCAATAGCGACAATCCTCGAAAGGTTTATGACTGGTTGTTAGTACAACATTAGTCAAGCGTTCCGATCCTATTCTTTTATTGACGACAATGAATAGTTCCCTCACGGTCTACAAAAACCCATGCATAAACCAAAGCTTCAGAAATCCAAGAGTGTGTCGATAAGCGGCACTCATTGCAAATGTTAAGAGACCCAATGGTACATCAAATAAAATGTCAAAGGAGCTTTGTGGGATTCCCTCGCTGGTGTTGCTTATATTTGTTATTTGCACACGGCTTTTGCTTTGCTTAAGGGTGAGATACTCTAAGCTCAGTTCATCCTTAAAGATTTTGACAGTATAATAAGGACCTTGTCACTCTGGCACAGGACCACCAACAGAGTAACATAAGAACGGTCTGTTTTACTCTAATTTAAGCGAAGATCAACAGAGCGTTTCTGACGCTAAAGTAAAATTAGTCAGCAGATGGCACTAGCAGTCTTTGAAGACACACTGAATTCTAAACAAACGCTTGCAAATGAATCATTTGTTAATCTTTTTCCTAGAATATTGGTAGTTGATCAGGATACTTCAGCTCTAGCAGGGAAGCGGTGTTAATGTGTCAACAGTGCCCCCTGGTGGAAATTACTGGAAATGATTGGAAACAGTGTTCCTGTGGCTCAATTGGTAGTACTATGTTTCATCAACGCAAGGGGGTTTGCTTCCCAGACGACACACATAAATACACACAAGAACACAAATAAATACTGGGCTGATCTTTTACATTTTAAACCTTAATGCAAGGGTTGGTTCACCCAAAACTGAAAAATTACTTATTTCACAGTCATTTCTTTCATCGCTGAAGCTCAAAATGAAAAAATAAACCTTTATCTTACTACTAATATTATTATGATTACATAGTTTTACATTTCTGTAAACTTCTCTTAATACCCCAAAATCAGATACACCTTAGAGGTCTTAATATGAATATGATTTTTATTATTTTGCTTTTCTATAAAATATCTATAACCAAAAAGGTTATATTTGTTAATATCAGTTAACGCATTAGTTAACACACAACTAACAATAGTTTTACACCATTTATTAATGTACGTTTTAGCATTTACTAACACATTTTTAAAATCAAATGTTGTTTCTGTTAACATTAGTTAATGCACAATGAACTAACATGAACAATTATATTGGCATAAACTAACAAAGATGAAGAATTAAAGAAGCCATGTACACTTTGTAGGATAGAGTTTTTCCAACAAACTTCAAAGGCTTTTTTCACCTGAACATAGCTGTTCATTTGTTATTCCTCTGTGTCTCTTACCAGCTGACAAATGTTTGTGTTCATGTGAGAGGCTCTCCGAAGTTGCAGGCAGGCTGTCTTCACGCAATCTAACACCTGTGCAAAGCCACCTGTCTATGCTAACAGGACTGCACTAACAGGCTTTTGCGCTGACATATCATCAATTCGAGAAGGGCAAGGTAGATTTTCAATGACAACAGCGGCAACAAAAGCAAGCAGGAGATGGATAATGGCCTCACGTGAATTACAAAGTCAGAAAAGTTGTTTTTACCATTGCCGGGGCTGAGAAGCGCTGCTTACCTTCCTGTCACAGTTTGTTCCTCGGGCTCTGAAATGTACCGGAGGATAAGCATATGTCAGGGCTTGTGCAAAGCCAGTGAGATGGAGGTGTCATGGGTCATACGTAGTGAGATCGGTAAGGTGACAGAGTTTTTCTCCCCGGCATGCCGTGCTGCTGTGAGCATAAGACAAAATGTTTGTTGTCACAATGCTGCAACACTATTGATTACAGAGTCAAAGGAGGGCAAAGGTGCAGGCGATTGAATTTTGAGATTCGCCTCCAGTCTTTTAATGGTCATGTTGTTGGTTGTTTCATATTGTTGAAACGCTGCTTGGCTGTAAATGAGATGTTTCAGGTAGAAATGGTGGAGGTTTGTTGAAGCTGTATCAGTAACTTTTTTTGTTACAAATAAAAAAAAAAAAACGCTTTTTAACCTGATAGCTGTCACTGCACATAAAAGGAAAACAAATGCACTATAAACTACAGTTCATTGCATTTTAGATATTTTTTAACATATTTAAATCAGTTTACTGTAGGTATTGTGTAGTTTGTTTATTGTTGAAAATTAAATATATAAATATGTATTCTTGTGTCTTAGACCTTTCTATCAATCATGGTTAGATAAGAATTCAACTATAAAATATTAAAGTGAATAGTGAAATAATGTGGTCCTACCTGTGAAATGGTGACGGTTAACAGGTTAAAAAGCCATGATTCATAACCATAAGCTTTTAAAACTAATTTATAAGTCGAGCTGTCTGCACAATATTGCAGGAAATGTCAGTTTGACTTCATTTGACTTCATGTGTAAATCTAAGTACATAAATTAACCTGCGGTTTTATATGTGAAACAGAGATGGCGATATTGAGGCAAAAGTTACAGATTGCAATTTAAAGCCATATTGGAAAGCCTTTCCAGTTATGTGAATTTAATATCAGATAGAAAAGCTCCAGATAGACTGTAGCTGCCTAACAGTCCAGTGTAGTATAGTACATGTTGTTTATCTCTCAAGGGTATTCAGCACTAAAAGTCATCAACATGGTCTGGGAAGAAGACTTTTAAAAATGCATTTCTCTGCTAAAAGGTACACTAGAGAAGTAAATAGACTAAAAGCCATGAAACCACATTTTCACAATTTTATGTTCTTGATCCCAGAAGAACACTGTACGTCAGTTATTTTCTAATACCGTGTATATTTATAGCCAGAGAAAACCCACACTTGTATCATCTAACTAACAGACTCCCATCCTGTCCCAGTTATACAGTGTGATTGCAAGTCGGCTAGATGCCTATCAGCGTTACCCTGAGCAACAATAATGGCCTTCTCATGTGCTCGTAAGAGGCGGATGAGCCACAGATATCCGTTCTCCATCAGTCACATTTGAAGGAGAGAACAAAAAACATGGCAGCATCTCAATAAAGTGAGCCCCGTCTCCCATAAACCAAAGTGGTTTTCCCTCTTACTAAAAAGAAAGTGTGAAATCTAGGACGGGCGGCTTGCCTCACGCAGATCCACCTGCAGTCATGATAACCCTGATACTTCCCAACACAACACCACCTGCCTATCCTTCCCAGCAGTGGGCACTCTTTGTTCTTTTGTACAAAATAAATGTCCCTCCAGGGTATTTTTCACTTGAACTTGTGTCTGCCTTCATCAGTCAAGCCTAAAAGTGGGAACTGTTTCTATGCGCACCAAATCAAGTCACGCTGCTTTCTTGTGCATGAGGACTGGTAAGAAACATTGCAGATTTTTTTCACAGTTGCTGAAGTAGTGGATACAAGCCTCAGAAAATGAAGGGTATGTACAAAATAATAACATGAATCATGATAGCATCACGCTAAGTCATGTTAAAATATGTCAACATCATGCTAAGACACTTTCAGGTCAGGCATTGCCAATTCATAACAATAAATATGAACTAAAAAAATTATACAAATATTAATGTTAATAATATTTTTTAAATAAATAAAATGAAAAACACAATAAAACAAAAAATATGTTATATTGTACATACTTTATATTTATAAACATTATATAAAGTTTAATCTATTTTTAAAAAATACCCAGTAAACTATTAACATGACTAACTTGTTATGATCATAACTCATCACAACAGATGTGCATGTGCTGACTCATTTATTTCATCATATTCTCATTAAGACCCCAAATCCACTGAAAGATCATTAGCAGCTCAGTCCTCTGACCTACTTCCTGCATCACCCCTCGGTACTGAATGAGATCATCTCTATTATAGCTCATTATTTTCATCTGGGGCATAAGGATTGATTAAACACACACCTCGTGTAGTGTGTGGTCAGTACTACCGCACTTACCGCATACAATTAGCATTGATCCAGTAGGGCAGGATGAGACAATGAAAGACATGCTTTGCTTAAGTCCTATAGCCATATTCCATTAGCTGCACGGGGTATGGATGGGAATTCTGTATTCTGTCTTGATTTTTTTGCACAGTGGTTTACAAACTGATATTTCACATTGGATGTATATCCAATATATCCAATAAAATATATCACTGGCTGGCCTTGCCAAAACATGCTTGGTTAACCTCTGAAAAGATTGTAAAGAGAGACCCCTGGTGGTCGGGAAGAAAACATTTTTGTCCACGCTTGTGTAACAGAAAAACACCACAATATATTGTTTTAAGATCAATATTGAGTTTTGCTTATTCACAATTTTAAGAATATATTAAAAGCACAAATTTATTAAGACCATTTTTTTATTAATACAGACAGAACATTTGGTTAAACCAAAATAACAGAATACCAGAAATATACCACTGCCACTAACAATTAATATTATTTACGGAGTGTAAATGTTTTCCCAAAACACATGGTATTTTAAAAATAATTATGGATAACAACAAGTAAAAAGTGTCTTTGTTTATAGTTTGTCAGTTCTTCAGTAGGAGAAGAAACGTACTTGAAGCTACAAGAGCTCGTCCAAAAAACTATATATTTATCAAGAAAAATGTTCTATTAGTCAGATAGCTTCTTCCAAATATTAAAACCACCTTTATCGTTATCGTTGCGTTTTTGGGGAGGATGTGACCAATGTTGCAGTTTGTCCACAAGAGGGCAGACCAAACTCATATTAAAATTTCTAGTTAGATTTGTGCTGAGGAATCTGCTTTGTATAAACGGATTTTCAAAACCTAATAAAGCTTTATTGATGTCAATCTGTGGACAAAATTGATCAAAAACCAAAAGCTTTAAAAACCTATAAAACAGAAACTAAGTGTACTAAGGATTAAATCTTAAAATATGTAACATGTAACAAGTCGTTGTCAGATGTCTATAACAAAAACCACATTTGAGTTACAAAAATGCATCTTTGCAGCGAAGTCATATAGAAGAACCTTTTTTTGGTTCTCCAAAGAAACATTCTATCATTTATGTTTTTTACCTTTTTATAGTCTAAAGAACCCTTTTCAGACTATTGTGAAACAGAAAGGTTCTTCGGATGTTTAAGTTTTTTATGAAACCATTTAGGTCATTGTTGTTTCTTTTCTAGGTGTGGGACAAAATAAAAAAAGAAGGCTAAGTTTAGTTAACTCTTTTATAAATAATTCTTTAAATTTGGATAGGGAAATATCATAACCATCAAAATGTAAAAAAGGAAATGATAATGTTAGAATAATTCATCATGCTAATGCATTTGTTGTCATCCTGCCTCTTAATAAAGCTTAATAGTTGCCAAGACAATACTGCCACAGTTTCATTCAATAGAGCATTTTTTGTAGCTGAATGAATGCTGGATTTAAAATGTTAAGTAGTGAGAGATTTATGAAGAGTCATGTCTCGCATATAATTCTCCATTAACATCTATGCTTGTTAAGTTGTCTGTGGGTGTGCAAGTAGTTCAGTTCATTACAGAGGAAAGCCCTTAGAGACATTCGGATCAGGTGAAAAGCTCTGGGTCTTCATTCACTGCCTGTCCTCATTCTGTCCATTAGCATCAACACACTTCCTGTAAATCATCTTTATTTAGATGTGATTTAAAGATTGGATAGATCAATGCATCAGTTTTGATATATCTGTCTGTCTGTCTGTGTATACAACAACCTTCAACTCTTTAATTGTTCAGTGCATACAAATGTGTATATGTGTACAATGCACATACACATACACAATGCACACTGAACAATGAAATCGTAACTTGCAATAAATGTTTGACAAAGAAATCAGAGACGCCAGAAGTTGCAAATGCTCTTTTTTGACACGTACAGTAGCCTTGGAAAAGACATTGTGTTATCAGCCGAGTCTAATAGGAATGGAGCTGGCACATTGCCTCACTTCATGCTTTGTCCTGCTGTCATCTCAGTGTTTCACTGTAACACAAAGACTTCCTTCTATGCTATCTAAAGTTAAACAAACGTTATGTCTTGTGTTTGTCTATTACCTAAAGTCTATTGTCTGATACATTTAAGAGTTTACGTACAGTCAGTCTGCTCATAAAATAGTTCATTACAGCTTATTATTTCTGTCACTTTAATCACTGTACCTAATGATGCACATGGTTCAAAAATGCTCAATCCAAGCCTAATGAAAATTGTCTCTTTCAAAAAAATAACCAATTAATTCAGTGTTAGCTAATGACTGTAAGGAAAAGACATATACAGTAGGCGAGTAAATGTCAGATGGAACTGAGCACTTCATTTATTTTATTCATGTTTATTGCTCTCAGTCTACAGATGTCACTGTGTGATTTGTTTGATCTATTAATCTTAATAAAATATTGTAAGATATTCGGAAAAGATAATCAGAATTTTATTATTGATTTAAGCAATATTGATTTACACATAAGCCTCCCCAAAAACAAACAAAGTTTTGTATGAACTTTGCGTGTGTATGAAGTTTGGCATGTACAAAAAGTTATTTTCTATGTGGTGACCCTGGCTAAACGGGTTTAGCCCCGCCTCTTTTAAATATTTATGACATCATGCAGTATCAGAGCTGGATCACAACAGAATATTGCTTTATTAATTAATATAAATAAATATTATAGTTTTACTACAATTAGTATATTAAAAAGCCTCCATAACATTTATTCTGTATTATGGTCTTATTTGTTACCATTGTTTAGCATGTTGTTGTCATTAAGTATTAATTTAAAATTCATTGTTTCACTTTCTTTTAATTACGTTGTTTGCTATAGAAATCTGCCATATCACCTCAAACAGTAAGCGTTTAATTAACATAAACAACAAATATCAAAAAACTATAAAATGTAACCAAACAGATAACACTGGTTAAGAAAGGGTTCACCCTGCAAAAACATCTGCAAGACATCCTTCTTATCTTCTTACAGTGTGTGGGTGTATATCTGGCCCATTTCTTCTGTCATCACATTACATCCAAATGAGCTTCACTGAACACCGCTTCCCTGATTTGCTGGTGATCTTTTGGGATTCATGCCAACATGTAATCAGTGACTGCATGGAAAGTGACAAAAGAGGGAAATCTAATGGCTGGAAGAGTTGGTTAATTACAGGGAGAGTACATACTTGTCGCAGGGGACAACCCAGAGTGAAAAGAGAAAGTGGGAGGCATTTAAACAGTGTGATATCCAGGGGGGAGAGAGAATCGTGACAGGGAGCAACCTGTAAAATAACGCCATTGCTGATCTTTTATTGCACAAGGACAGATGGGTTAAGCAGCTCATTGTGCAGAATGTACCATTTGTATCTCACCTTCAACACCATGAGTGCTATTGTTGCTCTTACTCTCGAGAAAATAATAATGAGTTTCAACATGAACATCTGTTTTGGATGTATCACTTTGTTTTGAATTGTTATTGGCAGGTTAAGCACTCAAAATCCAACAACTGCTTTGTAATTTGTTAAATAAATTACTCCAGATACATTAATTTTTATTACATTTTGGGGGAAAGAATTGCGTAGAATGAAGTACTTTTATGACTTTGTTATTTTCTATTTATGATTACTCGAATGAACGTGAATTTATGTGATTTATATAATGTGTTACAATTATATTATGTAATTGAGATTTATTAAAGTGTGAGAACATAATGCAAATGTATAATGCTTGATGATCACATGCATATTTGTGTTGTTCATGATTTCTTATCTTTATATTTTAAATTAATATTTCATCAAAAGAGCATTTAACAATTTTCATCACATAAAGGCTTTTGCTTAAATTTAAAAGCTAAATCCACCTCTGAAGCTGATTAAACCGGGATGACGTTCCTTATGATCAGATAACAGACTTTATGTGGCTGAGTGCTGCTCTACTTACCAGCTTTGGCTAAAATGGTTTAAAGGCACTACTGCACTACTCTGTGGCCCACCCGTATTTTACAGATTTATTTTAGTGCAACGTAAATGAGAGATTTACCATGCAGGCTAGAAATCAGTCTGGGTTAAGGGAACATTCAGTACTTAGGTCCCTAAAAAGATTAACTCAACATGAGTTACTATATATAATGCATATGAATTCATTTTAATTTTGGTGATGTACGTGTTTGCAATGACCTGTAAATCTCACACCTGATGTAATGCAGTACATACTGTACAGCATGTGAAATGACTAAGATGCATGTTTAGGTCCAATCCTGAAAATAAAATGATTCATCCAGCAAAGGATGAATTTCATAAAATAAAAATTGAATGTGGTTTTTAGTATTATTATGTCACTCTTAAAGACATCTACAAACTAGTGTGTTCCAAATCATTGACAAAATTCACATTTACAAGATAAAAGCACACTTACCAATACAAATTAATTATTTCTAGAATGATAACTACCATTTTGCACTTCGGCATAGCTTTCAGATTTCTTTTCAGATTTTCTGACTATTAACCTGAAAACTGCACATACTGAGCATACACATAAAAATGCACTATACCAACTATAATTTTTTTACATTTTAGATGATTTTAGGTGTTTTTATAAATAAACATTTTTTAGCTTAGATTTATAATATAATTTGTCAAATATTTATTCTTAGACCTTTCCATCAATATATAGTTTGTCATAATTACATTCAAATTCAACTATGAAATATTAAAGTAGATGGTGAAAGTGTTCCACTTGTGAAATGATGAAAGTTACCTGGTTAAAATACTCTCTTAAAACTTTGAGACTATTTTTAAAAAGGAAGGAGCCTCCCAGGATGTCCCGCCCTAACTTCCTGTTTCAGTGAAAATTACATTAATGAATTTAACAAAGCTGTAGATTTCAGCATTATTTACCCGTTTGTATTAATGATACCAACTAGGGATTACGGACTGTGTAAGTGGGACCCGTGCCCTAAACCTCAGTTTGGCAAGGGCCTCTATAATGCAGGCCAAAACTGCTGAACACCAGGATTTTTGGCACATAGTTCAAGCTGACCAGTAGGGCTCTGGGCACCCCCAGCGCATAAATCTGTCATCTACTCTTTTGTAGCCAAATTTCCCCTGTTGTTTACAACAAGTTCCCCAGGATCCACTAGGGGAACGAATGGGTGGCGAAACTCCAAAGCCATGTGCCCAGGAGCATCACATGACCATGAATTGTCCCTGTACGTAACAACCCTCGAAAATATTTAATTAAGAGTTAGTCGACTTCAAAAGCATTATAACGTTTACAAAATATGTGATGCCAGTACCAAGCGTCTTCACACATAGAAATGACAAAGAAAACGCTAAAGGTGGTGTGACTAAGAGCGAAAATTAATTACGAGACTTTATAGTCAGGGATGTTTCCTTGATGAATAATCATTCAGTGAGGACAAAATATAGCAGGATCAAGAAAGGGAGACTAATTCTATCACACATGCAGTGTATATCAAATAGCCACCACATTAATAGCTTGGTGTCCTTGAGGACCCACATGGGTGGCTCTTCAGCCCTCTTTGTGGGTTATTGAGCAAGAGAAAGTACATTTTGTTAAAATTCTCCAAAAGCAGGAATATTTAATTTTATAGCCTAAATGTTGTTTTAAACATGTTTAGATATTTGTGACCCTGCCTGTGAAAACCCGGCTAAAATCATTTTTTGTGATTTACTGTTTTCTACATAAAATCAATGTTCAATGTTAAGAACATTCTGTGAAAATATAACCTTGATATCTTTAATATTGACTGAGTAAGATTATGTTAAAGATTTAATTCATGGTGAAATTATTAGGTGAAGTCAAACTTTGTTGATCGTTATCTCAGAATTCGATTTTTAGATTTTAGCCCGGTTTTCCCAGACAGGGTCACATTTTCTAATGGGCAAAAAATACTAAATTGTTGTAAGGATGAGTTGCCTAGACGATTCGCATGCACCCATATGATTTCATACGGTATGCGTTTCTAAGACGATACGACACTATTTAGAGGACATAATACGCTTCCAGTGGAGAGCTAAGAGAGATGAATACTCAAGCAGTCAGTCTACAGCCCATTCTGAGATAAGAGCTATCAAATGAGGCCAGCATGTTCCCCATTCTAACCCGGCAAGGATTTACCACTGCGAGAACACAGAGAGCGCCGGATTCAAAGAAGACTTTGATGTCTACTCCGGCTTGATTCAGTCTCCCCATATCCCTCTCCTCAGAGGAACCCATTACCTCAACCAAAAGCCACAAACTAGTCCTCAAATTTCACCTTAGTCTATTCTAGCACATGCCTCGCAACAAAACATGACACTGAAAACCCCCCAATGGAACAAAACGAAATGGCATAATGCACTCTGAATCTCCAGAGAAACCAGCGTGTTGACAAAGCCTCTCCCCTCTCGCCTCATCTCTCCCTCCTCTCCCCGTTCCTTGCTTCCTCACGCTTTCACATCGATGAACACGCTGTGTGATGATTGCTACATGTGGGCAACAGTAGATATCTCCACACAAGAACAGAGACACGCTAACCCTGTCGGAGAAAAGCAGCTTCTCCAGGCTCAACCGAACGGCAGAGCACTCTAAAGGTAAAACACTCAATATTCATATAACTGATCGATCGCTGCGTAAGTTGCCGCTCACAGTGGCTTTGTGTGTCTAGGATGTTTGTCATGGTGTGTAGCTCTTACCATCTGCCCTGTCATGTGTGGAGGAAGGAATTGGCTATTACAAAGAAAAACAGTTCGCCGCTTTGTTATATTGCTTTTTGTGTGTCATACAAGATGTCCACTGTATAGGTTTTTTTGTTTTTATATCTGTTTTTATATAAATAATAAAAGAAGGTTTTTTATTATTTAGAGGGAATGCAGCAAAAATACAGAACTCTGAAATATACATTTTTCTTGTTGTTGTTGTTTTAATTGCAAATGTTATCAGGTCAGCCGTATATGTTTCAAAACACAATTACTTAAAATACAAGGAAATGAATACCTTGTATAACATGTACAATGAATACTGTTTGTGTTTGTTGAAGGGTTTGAGCAGCTAATCCATCTCTCCAGCAGTAACTGTGAGGGCTTTGTAGGTTTGTAAATGTCAGCGAGGGGAAGTAACAGAGATGAGGAGAGACTTTGAAACACCCACGCACACCACCCACAGCTCTTTTTGAGACATACTGGAGATATTTTTTCATTCTGCTGTACATACTCAGCAACAGTACATTTAATGCAATTCTGCATGAACTGCAATCATACAATGCAAACCAAATGCATAAAATTAAATCAAAAATATAATGCTTATAATAAACATGAACAAAACATAGGGAAGCCAAAACTTTATGTGCCGTGTAGTTTAATAATATTTAATATTAATATTAATTATATTTAATAATTATTTTAATATTTAACATACTATTAGGTATGTGTAACACTTTATTGTAATTTTCATTAATAACATTAAACTATTCAACATCATTATCCTAATGTACATTTTAAAAGAAGATAAAACTTCCATCCCCCATATTGTATGTATTCATATTCAACACACTGGATTTTTTTGATTACATAATGCTGTTAATCATTATGTAATGTTTCTTAATGACTACAAACTGACTATAGTTACTATGAAACATTACCCCTGTGAATATAATTCGTCATTTTCTTTCCTATGAGCTATTCAACTTATTGTTCTTTTAGTCTGGGCCTGTTAGATTAAGGAGCGTGTGAGCTTATTCATTTTAAAATGTGACCATGGCATTTCAGAATAAGTATGGCAAGACTCTGCCTTGAAACTACTGTTAGAGCTAACCTGCCCTACAACAGTCCATCCAATTTGTCCGAATCCAATTTGCCTATTTGGTGCCAACCTTTAAAAAAATGACATAGGTGTTCTTTCCCAGGTTAAACAATGAAACCTTATCGACAAACAAAAATTGTACTAGTTGCATGAGGATATCTAAATAAAGAAACAGTGACCTTAACTTCTCTGTTGTGTTGGGCAAAACATGATTCGAGGAGACATTGGACTTCAGCTTACATAGGTAAAGACCTTAGCGAGGAAAGGACATTGACAAAAATAGATGCGAAAGAACCGTAGGTGGGCTGTTCCCCGATGTTCCCCTGCAACTGTCGTGCCAAAGTGCGAAACAGGGTGTAAGTGAAGGCTGTGTCTCTGGGGCACGGCGCACCTAGAACAGGTGCTAAAGCAAAATTCTCATAAACCCCTTCGGAGATGTTTTTTGTTGCCAGAGAATGCCCTGCTAAAGAAAAGACATCGTGAGCTTTAGGTGGTCAGTGTTCTCTGTTTATCAGTTTTGATGGTTTTAAAGGGCTTTTTGGGAATCAGGATAAAGGACTAGATGAGAAACCAGGTGAAATAAGCTTGGTTACCAGATTAGTATTGTTGTTTCAGCAGGCTTACATACCAGAATTTGGTCTTTATGTACTGAATATTGCACTGCATATGTAGCCTACAGCATTTATTTTTTCTTGTGTTAATTTCAGCATTTATTAATACATTTTTAAATGAAAATTTGTAACTGTTAACATTAGTTAATGCACAGAGAACTAACATGAATAATTGTATTAGCATTAACTAACATTAAGATTAATAAATGTTAGGGTTAGGGTTAATAATTCATTGTTAGCTCATGTTAGCTAATGCATTAACTAATGTCAGTGTGTAATTTGTGGCTAATTAGTATGATTTAGTATACAGGTAATTCAGATAATCTGCTTTTTCACAGGTAAGACTTAGGTTTAGAGGGCTTAATTCTTCCTTTATTCTAATAATGATACAATTTTGTACAATTCACACTGTACAAGTTACAAAAGTGCCACTTTGTATAAAAGTTGTTGTCCCGTGAGATTGAAACTGTTATATTTTAAAGGCTCTTTTGAAGTTAAATATATACCTTGCCTATTCCAGTCCACAGAGAGCAGAACTATTTTAAGATCAGATAAAAGCAGATGAATCACTCTTCAATATGTATTACTTGGGTAAAAACAGCCTTGAAAATAAAAATAGCCAGTACAAGGGTAGAAGATCAGATGGCATAGCGCATTAAATGGTGGGTAGAGAGGTCTCAGCAGGAAATCTCACATCTCACTGAGCTCCATCATACAGTGACTCTACAGGGACCTTCACATGTTTCACTGATGATGAGGGTGTGGTGTACCTTTCATGTACGATTTATCTGTGGGGGAACCATCAATCACAGACATTTAAAATCATGATGTATATTTAATATGAATTTATTTTTCTATTAAATACTCACATTGAGTTGGCACTGTGAGTTGCATGTTGCACTTTTTTTATTCTTTGAGTGACCCAAGTTTAAGACCAACCTGTAGTCTTTTCTTAACTCTTTCTCTCATCCTGTATGATTTCCGGTCGACTCTGAACTTATCGTAAAGGTATAAAGGCCAAAACAACCACACTGTGAATTTTTTATAATATATATAAACAGCATGTACTGTATATTGGGCAGTAGCTGAACATTGCTTATGATTAATAGGACTGTAATATTAAGTAGTCCAGATTGATATTATAGCAATTTGTAACTATTTTGAAGTTAACTTGTATAAATTCCTACAAAAATATAAGATTAATAGAAAAAAGCAATAATAAAGCCCAACCCAAAACCTAACAATCACTGGCGCAATAGCAAATTAAACAAATGAGATTACACAAATGTATAGATATTACCCTCCTAAAAAAATAGTGATCAGTTGGCATGAGGTTATGTTGGGGAGTCTAAGTGCAATATAGGGACAAAAAGAATACATTTGTATGTAAGGCAAAACCATACCTGTAAAATGACTCATAGCTAAGAAACTACAGAGCCCTACATCAAAGAAAGCCAGAATATTAAATTGCCAGACACAAAGGAAATAGGACAGAGAATATTGGTTGTGTTTTATTTTACGGGGGCATCTCATGATGGTTTCATAAGGATGAGACATCAGAGTATCTTTTATTTAGCAGACTCCCTGTAGCTCCATTTGTGCTGCATGGCCGCATAGAACATAAACTGGCTTCTCTCTGACTAGATAGATTTGTCAGGGCATTTTATAAATAGCATAGCACGTGGTCTGATCTGGTGCAGGAGAATGAAATATCAGCCTCAAGCGTTCAGTGCGCCACAAAAATATTCCCATTTTCAGAGGTTTGGGATTTTTGTGGAAGACTACAATTAGAATACAGTTCATAATCTTCATCTTGCTTAACAATATGTGTGTTTAAACATAAATGCGGAGTTTATTTTTTTATTTATATATCTTTTTTATTATACAGCCTGAGAGGGAGATTCAGGGAGCTTTGAATTTTTTTATACATACTGAAACACTCCTCACTTGTTAAACAATATTAAATACATCCCATTTAAAATAAGTATATGTTTTCAAACTATATTTCATTCACTTTATTTAATATTTAATCCATTGTTAACTGTTTAGAAAACATTTGGTTCTTCAGTGATAATTATTCAGCTTATAAGATACAAATCAGGGTTGATGCACAAGAAAATGTTGGTCATTAGTGAAATATACAGTATATAGTTAGTGAATTTAGTATACCACAAGCAACAACAAACAAGAACATAACAGTTGACCCAGAAAGTGAATTTGCCTCTTATACCACAAGCAAATACAAAGCTGACTTCAATGAGCAACTACAGTGTTCCACTTTAAGGATTAAATGGGAATATACGTCCCCTCTTGTAGCCATGTCATGTGCTTTTTTGATGTCTCCTTAAAAAATATTTAAAACAAAGTCTTATTTAAGAAATTAGATTTGCCTTTTAGTTTCAATAAAGCAATTTGCAATCCCCATCACATTTTAATAACTAAATATTAAAGTAATAGATTGCATCTACCGGTTCACTTCTTGTGTATCAAGACTGTAAATTAAAAGGGGACTTATAATAATGGAGAATGGCAAAATAGGAAATGTTCCTTTAGAGCGTTGCGGATCTAAATTTGCTTTGAACTGCAGGTGCAATAACAAAAGCAAAATATTTATGGTTGGTACAAACGTTTGTATCGCATCAGGAGAAATGGTGGCATCTGGCACCTTAGTAATTGAGAACCATGGGAATAGTGATTAATAAAATATGCCCACCGAGAAGTGGTATATAAGTGTAAATCTTTATTATTTTTATTACAGGAAAAGAAACCCTAGAGCTCACTTACTATATTCGTACTGCACAATCAACTGGACGGAATTGCATTGAAGGAAATTCAGTGAGTATCTATTCTTGTAGTTTTATGTAAGAGCTCTCTCTCTCTCTCTCTCTCTCTCTCTCTCTCTCTCTCTCTCTCTCTCTCTCTCTCTCTCTCTCTCTCTCTCTCTCTCTCTCTCTCTCTCTCTCTCTCTCTCTCTCTCTCTCTCTCTCTCTCTCTCTCTCTCTCTCTCTCTCTCTCTCTCTCTCTCTCTCTCTCTCTCTCCCTCCCTCCCTCCCTCTGCTTGAGCATAGCCACTTGGTCCTGATTGATTCTTCTATAATGTAAATGTACATGCAGAATTCATGATAATGCCTTGTGCGAGGGCCAGGTGCACTGTTGCATTTCAATGATTCACATTTTGCAGGAATATTCATTTTCACAATATGGTGAATCCACCATCTCCAGATAATGCAATGCAATGGTGTGCTGTATAACGCAGGTTTATTGTAATGTGTGTAAGCATTACAGCAGTGTACTCAGACAGGCTATTATGCACACTTGAGCTGTGATTATATAAGTACTTCAGAATGTTCTAAAAATAAATCATCATAGCTATTTGTAGTGAAAATAAATACAATTGACTGTCACTGAATGCATTTGAGCTAGTTTTTCTCCCTTGTATTCAGGGCCATGAAAACTAGACTCGGGTGTCTGTCTAACAAGTCTGACTCATGCAGCGATTTTTCAGAATTCCTACCCCCTACTCAGGAGAGGTCCACAAGGTACTTAAAGTAGGTGCTAGACAGGATTTTCCTTTTAATAGAAAATAAAAAATAAATGTAATGCCTTGTAGATGCTCATGTGCATTTTTAATATATTTATCTCAGGCTGTCCAATGATGCAGTGACCAGATGGGCGGAGTCATTTGACGCTCTGCTGTCCAATAAATGTAAGTCATGATAACATAAATAATTTATATTGTTATAAATAATAACACTTTAATAAAAGTTAACATTACAAAATATATCACCTATTGTATAAATGTAGCATAGTATCTTGGAATTGGTCAGCGTGTTATGATGGCACATATTTATCTAAATGCTTTTAGACCCTTTTAAAGCTTTCGATCATGGTTGGTTGGTCAATTACATTTCTGTAGATATAAAAAGGATCACCAGCGACTTATGTAAGAAGCTGTCCATATTAATGTGAAGGACGCCATTTCCCCGTGAGTCACGCGTTTGGCTGCGACTCTCGTCAGTTGCTGACAAAATGACAGGCATTATTTTCTCAGGCTCAAATCCAACATCAATTAGAACAGCGTGTCTGTGTCTTTTCCTGAATCTCATAGCACTGACACCCCAGATGCACCGCAAATAGCCGCTCTCTGTGTTGTGAGCAGAAGATGAAGTTCACGCTGAAGAACAGTGTGAAATCTGTTCACATTTGAATGATCAAATTTGCACTCATTCAGATATGCTTTATTAACTCAAGCATTAATAATACTACTGCTTCTATTTAGGGTTGGAGATTTCAACAAACACCTAACTCCAAGTGTTAAACTTTGGCATGTAACTTGCTCCACTCCTGAGGAGAAATTGTGTGGCTTTTTAAGGAGAGAACCAACTTGCCCACAACAAAATGGACAAACATTTTATGGACAATAAAGGGATGTTGAAAAAAGCACACTTTACCAAATGGATAGGAAGATATTAAAGACCAAATAGTGGAACACCCTAGCAACACCCTAGCAACCACCCACACTGACCTTGTTTTATGGTGGTGACTTTTACATGGGCAAGCACCACTACAATATCTTCTAAAAGTGTTAGGGCAATAAGCTATGAAAGGTCTTGCATCCCAGTGATTTAACCACATGTAAATATCATATGGCAATTTGTAACTATTTTGCGTATGAATTTGTGCAACTTTAGTCATATATATATATATATATTAGTATGATTTGCTTTCGCCCCAGTGACTGTTAGGTTTCAGGTTTCAGTTTTTATAATACTAAAAAGTTTTAAGAATCACATGATATAAATTATTATAAAATCTACATCTTGTAAAATAATACATTTTCCTTTTAACGTTTTCCTGTGAAACCAGGATAAGTTTTCTTAAGCATATGAAATGGACCTTAATTATGGTATGATCACTGTATCGCCTTATTGCTTCAAGTTCATTAGACAAACTGTCGACTGTAAAGCTGCCAACCAATGTAGCATTTATATTTACATTTATGCATTTGGCAGATGCTTTTGTCCAAATCAACTTACAGTAACTTGGTTAAATTAATATAGAACACTCACATAGATTCCTAACTACTGTAACTGTTTTCTAAACATTATTTTACCCTGTTAAACAATGCTTGCATTAATAAATATGGTTCAAATGTTTCTATAAACTTCTATTTAGTTGATAATATCTTATCAATGTTTGCCATTGTACTGTTTATGCTGTTCAGGATGCAAACCCTGTAAACCCCTGCATCTATAAGATATAAATCTCATCCTGTCTTATATACAGCAAAAATTTACTTTCGAAAAAAACTGGCCACACTAAAGCAGAACGTTTTGTTCCTTCGAAGGCAGGAGAACATTTTGCCTCTGTACCTACCTCTTGATTGTCCTTTCATTGAATTTCCCGAGAAGCACTATTGTCTCATTTACCCGCCCTACCATTTGTATGGACTTTAATTGTATTCAGGCGAGGGCTACCCTCGCACAAAAAGCATACAGAATAACGAATATGGGTCGTATCGCTCGCTGCTTCAAAAGACCATCAAGTAATCGAAAAAACATGAACATGTATCTTCAAATAAGGATGAGACATTAAGATGGAAAGATGAATGATGCAAAGATGATGAAAAACAAACTTGTTCTTTCTCACTATCAACAAACAAGCTCCTAATGAAAGTACAGTGTGAGTGAAATAACAAACCGTTTACAAATCCAGTTGCCTTAATCACAGATGTCATAGAAGTAAATAAATGATGTTTTGTGTCCCTTAGAAACACTTCCTGTGGACAGTGTGTTGTTTTACATATGCCATGTTAGATATACCAAAAATGAGTTTTACCTCATTTTTGAGGTATATAACCATATTAATATGTTCATTTTATAGGTGGTATGACGGCTTTCAGAACTTTTCTCAAAACAGAGTTCAGTGATGAAAACATTGAGTTCTGGCTGGCTTGTGAAGACTATAAAAAGATCAAATCGCCTGCTAAGATGATGTCTAAGGCCAACAAGATCTATAAGGAATTTATTGATGTCCATGCGCCCAGAGAGGTATTGACTGCTCTTATAAAACACACAGCACTTGTAAAGAAATTTGCTTTTCACCATAGCAATGTAGTATTTACGTGTAGATACACACTGTGATGCTAAAGAACAAAACAAATTTTACAAATGTCTACCTTTTTTATTAGCTTAAATGTATGAAAAGGCCTGTTTTTAATTCACTCACATAATACAAAACTAAAGTAAACAAAAACTAAAATTTACAAGACGACTCGCTGTCCTGTAGCTGAATTTGAAGCGCATGGCGCAAGTAATGACAAGGTCACATCAGTTCATTGTTAGCTTTAAATCTGGAGTCTTGTTCATCATGACCTTCAGATACTTTGTGATTCACTGCTTGTTTTTTGAAAAACACAACACTGTCCTTAAATATCCTCATGAGGCTCACAGAAGGTATCTCAGTTCTCGGTCAAGACATATAACAAAGTCTCTTTAACCACATTTTTTCTAATTTATGTACTGTAATGTGTTACATTAATGGTGACAGACAGCTATTGGGTTCGATGAGGGTATACATGTGGTTATTGACCTGTCTAGCCTTTTCATTGCCGTAAGGGTATCACACCGTTGAACGTTATTGGCTTTAACGATCCATAAACCTATAACTAATGCCAAGGTTGTCAAGTTTGATGCCCAGAGAATGTATATATTCATGAAATAGACAGCTGGATAAAAAACGAACAAAAACTCGCTGGCAAATGCATGAATGTAAACGATCATTATAGATTTGTTGCCACGGTATTTATTTAACAATTATGAGCAACATTTGAGAATGTTATTCTTATGTTTTTTTTTTTTTTTACCTCATAAAAATCTGCAGGTAAACATAGACCACAGGACCAGAGAGGAAACCAAACAGAAGCTTCTGGAGCCAACGTCCAACAGTCTGGATGAAGTCCAAGCAAAAGTATACAGCCTCATGGAGAAAGACTCCTATCCTCGGTTTATACGATCAAAGATCTATCAGGACTTACTGAACAGAACGCAGATACACTGTCAGAGAAAATCTGTGTAAAAGAAGACTTTTGTTTGCAGGGTTAAATGATATTGAGACAAAAACAGACTTTAATTGTAATATATATATATAGCATAGTCTGGGTGTTTACAGTGCAATTAGGTAATGTAAGTAAATTGTCAAAAGACAAACTAGTTTCTTGCTAGTTGATGCATCTAAAGTAAAACATGACCCTGTGCCTAGTTTTACTGGTAACATGTGACTATGTTTCTTTCCCTTATAATTGTGATAGAACGGTCAATGTTTCTTCTGAATGCTGCCAAGCATGTAAATGCAAATTTAGTCTCTATATGAATAATATGTTACAGTAGAGAATAATAATTTATTTTTCTTACCTTCAATGTAATACGTATACATATTTATACAGATTTTTTTAGACTGTTATCCCTTGACAAGCCTACTGTATTACTGCATGTTGCCGTGGCTTACACATACAGTCCACACACTATTCTGATATGTGGTGATTGATTGTGTCGCATCACATCAGTGTAAAAAGACAACTTGCATGTCGATGGGATCTTGTCGTAGCACGGCTGTTTACAACTTGATGTAAATCTAAAAACAATTCAATAAATGAACACATACAAACACACACATAATACACAAACACTAAAACGTGATTTTTAGAGTGAGGCATTGTAATATTTTCAAGTTTGTTTGTTTCATTGGATTATTCATTTATTTATGTTATTCTTTCCCATGTTGACGTTCTGATGTTTACAATGACATGCAGTGATTTACGCTAGATCAAGTAAAGCATGTCACCTGTGTCACACCGTCGCTTTGTCTGATTTTTGGCCCAATTTATAAAATGTGTTCTTGCTTTTCAAGCTAATGTGACCCAATATGGGTCACTAATCTTTCTAGCAGACAGCAATGTTAAGCCACCTCTACTTCTTTTATAACAAAATTGCTTTAATTTAACTTTACATGCTTTACTGTATAATACAGGATATTAATATTTTGTCTGATTATTTTGTCTGAAAGAGCTGAGATTTGTCTCGTGTAATGGTATGAATTCAGCATCTAGAATATAAAGTTACAGTTAAAGTTAAAGTTACAAAAATACAGTAAATGCCATGTTTACAGGTGTGATTAGTAAAAAACGCATGTATGATAAATGAAGAAATAATACATTTTAGACATAAACTAACCAAACACTTACTGTAACACTTAACCAATGTTCAGCATTATTCAGTTTATAAATCACTGCAGCCATAAAAATAAAATAAAAAAATTATTTTACATATTTAGCTTATCCCTGATCCTTATCCCTTATAAGCAACATAGACCGTGTGTATGGTTAACCTGTTTACTGTACCTGTCCAAAGGTGGTTATTTCACTATTTACTTTAATATTTCATAGCTAAATTCTAATCTAATCATGACAAACTTTATTTTGGTGCAAAGTTCTAAGAGTCAAGAATATATATTTGACAATTTTCATAACAATAAACATGTAATCATTTATATATAAATATAATTTAATCAATTTTTTAAAACACCAAGAATTAAAAAAATGTAAAAGATTTTTTTAATTATAATTATAGTTTTTAGAATATAATAATATTATAATATAATAATATATTTTATAATATTTTTAATAATTATAGTATTGTAGTTGGTATAGTGCATTTTCATGTGTATGCTCAATATGTGCACTGACAGCTATCAGGGTAAAATATATAATTAATCATTTACCTCTGTTAGATCATATTTATAAAACAGTGCTATATATTGGAAAAATATATGTCAACAGTCAAGGGTGTTTTTCTGTGGTCTGAGATAGAAAAAACAATAAATTACAATTACAATTACAATTACAATAAAATTTTGTACCGTACACATTGTAAACGGGTCCCACAGAGTTAATCTGGTAACAATTATGTGTCATAATAGACAATATTACAATAAATAGTTATACAATGACCAAACACAGATCGCTAATGTTACAAAATCTCTACAGTGAACGCAGATGTGAAGCCTGTGGCTCATTTTATTTCCTCCAAGGGCAATAGCCCATATGGAATAATTAGATCTTCCAGCCCTTTAGATCAGTGCTCCCACAGCACAGTTTAAGTTAGAGAGAACATCTGTGTGCCTGGGGCAAAGTCCTCCCTGGAGGTACAGCAAATAAAATCACAGACACATGCCCCCGTTATGTAGCGGCACTGTTAAAGCGAGGTTCAGGTTAATTACAGCCTCTTGTCTTTCTTAAAGAATTGCATTGTTAATGTTGCTAAAAACAGACCTTGTGCTAGAGGGAATTTTTCAATTAAGCTTTTAACCTCTTATTTTGAACCCATAATGGTTTTCCTTTAACCCGACAATAAATGTTCAGATTTTTACCAGAAATTTATGCTAGTACCTTTCGGATAACCAACTGCTTTCTGATAATGTTCAAAATCTCTGACGTACTTTTCTTAAAGAAACAGCTAACCACAAACAGTACACAATTTTAGTTTAAAGATGTGCTAATAGGTACTATGAGCGCTTTCTAAATGTTAGCCAAAACTCTAAACAGCAGTGCCAGGAATCATCCTGCCCTTTCCCAATAATAAGCGGATGTTCCCGTACAAGCTCTGCTCATTGAGTCTCAGGGCTAATTCATAGCACTTCATGAGCATTACAGCTGACAGCAACCTCGAGCAAGAGATTTGCACTCTGCTGTGAGTGTGCGTAGTCTTTTTATTTGTTTTTGTTTGTCTCTCGTATTACCAGGAAACTGGAAATACTGATGTGGGGGTTTTCCAAGGTTTTGGGTCATAATGTATATTAACGGGATTACGAAATTTCCCCAGTTTGCGATTAACAGTATACAGTATAATAGAAATCATTATCATGATAAGTAGTGATGGAATAGTCATTATCATTCATTATTACAAAATAACCCTCAGGATAATACAAGATTCTAATCACCAGGTTTTTTATGATAATGACTAGGTGATTATGCAGTAAATTATGCTGTTTGCCTACTTCATAATCATAAGAGAAAGTAGAAAATGTAGAACTGTTGCTAGTATTGTACATACAGAGCATGTCACAGAATATCAGAGGATATCAATAACCTTTCCAGATTTTAATTCATAATGAACTTTTATTAACTTTTAAAATTAAGCCCTATTTTAAACAAGCATAAACGCTAATGAAAAACAGCAAAATTTGCATTATGTATTCATACTTACATAAAATGTGGGTCAGCTGCTCTATAATTCAACGAATCATTTAAGACCATGGCCATGAGTTATGAAAGATTGAAATGAATACCATAAATGTGCAACGCTCCAGTAAACAAGTATCCTTTGTTCAAGGTGACTGTGCAAAAATTAATCATTCTTATCAGCATAATTCTGTCTTTAAAGGACACACGTCTAGAACTCATGGTCTAAAGAAGGAGGCTTGCAAAATTAAAAGCAGCTACAGTGCCATAAGGACAACTGTATACTTTTATATTTGTATACTTCTATATATTTTCTAGTAATGCTCTGAGGACATGTTTCAGTTTTCTCGTATTGTGTCATCCTCTATAAAAATGTATTCGTTTTAACATTGAACTTAGCAGAGGTGCCCTAAGGTAATATGGATTAACAGTGTCATAGAAGGTGCTTTCAACAAACCCCTGATCCCTTCATTTCACCATCCCCATTTCCTGATCTCAGGTGGCGGCAACGGAGCCCCACTGCCATCTCTTTAAAGACAGGCGGAAAAAGGATTCCAGCGTTCTCCACCCATGGAGACTTCTCTGCGGTGGTGTAATTGCCCTTACATGAGGCATATTATCTGTAAGAAGGTAAAAGCTGTGGATAAAGTGAACAACAAGCTTATTTTCCCCTCCGCACGTCTTCCTCATCTCAAAAAAATGGCTTCCAGGCAGTGTCATGGCAGTGAATGAGAGCTAGCACAGACGCAAAGATTTCAAGGCCAACTGCTGCGGAAGTTCCCTCATCTTTACACAACCAGGTTTTATTTTCCGAATCAATACACTACAAGTCATGATGGGCGAGAAGAGGCTTTTTTTCTGCTGACATCATTTGTTAGGGTCCAAGGTGGAATTCCCTCAGGTAATATATCATTCAGGTATATTAGGCAAGATCAAGTTATGTACGCCTGTCCTGTTTCTGATTCTGCGGGTCAATGAAGCGAGATGGTTAACCTCGCCAGACTAATGATGAAAGATGAGTTCTCAAACAACTATTGTATTGCAAGCTGAGGTCCAAAAGTCTGACAATACTAGTGAAAATGCTTCATTCGTTTGCATTTTTGACTAAATTTTATTTATTTTAATTTCATGAAAATAATATTATCAATAAAACAAGGTAATTAAATAGCTAAGTGGAATTAACATGAATTTTACATCATGGTTAATGTCACAAATTAGCTTAACTTTGATTAGTGACCTAGATATAGTGCAGAATACATGTGTAATGCTAAAGATTATTTTAAACTTAAATTTACTTCTTATATTTTTGGTCTCAGAAATTTGGCACCACTGTATTTAAAATATATATATTTTGCACACTCAATGTAGACAAAACAACAAGTTTACACTTCATGGCCCTTTCTATCACTGTCAAACATCCTGAACCAATAGTGTCACAAAACACACATTATAAATGACTCACCACTGTCTTTTAAAAGCTAACTTGCTTCTCATCGTCTGTTGATGTCTAGGCAATACATAACCATCATAAGCAGTAACCATACACAGAATCCACTTAATCATACAGAAAATACATTTCTGATGAGGCACAGTGCTACAATACTCTCATTATCTGGTCTAGATCTCTATAAAAGTATACACTCAGATGCAGTATGTTTATTTAAGTTTTTTTATTTGAACAATAACTATGTTTTTGAGAACATAGAATGAGCAATACTGGGAAAACTAGGATGTGAAAATAAAAACGTTTTATTATTTAGTTTTATCGATAACCTCCTCTCTTTTCACGATCACATAAATGCACAGCACAGTTTATACTAGTGGAGAGAGAACTGCATGATGATTGGCTGAGAAGAGGGATGACGCTGTGCTTCCTGCTTTATATAAACTCTCCGTTCCCTCTTTGCAGACAGACTGCTGATATATTTTTCCTAGCGACCGCACAGCGTAATGGATATTTATCTCCCTGCTGGCTTTAAAATGTGTAGAGGAATAGCAGAGCTGTCAAACACTTGTCTTGAAAGGTATGGGGCTCATTTTGGCATTTGTATGAATTCAGTGTATTTTTAATGAATGAAATGGAGCAGCTTATATTATTTACGTAAACCATGACTCATATCAGTGACGATGCTTTTAAATGTCACAACAATTTCATTGTACAGGGTATAAAATAATAATGCACATCTACTGTGTATTAAAGAAATGTTTTGTTATCATCAGGGCAAAGAGAATAAAGGCATGTGTGGGTGGATATCTGCAGAGGCAGGACTGGAACATCTTATGCTATTCCTACAAATATAGAAAGCCAAGGTCAGTATTTAAGATTACTGCATCTTTAGTATGTAAGTATTAATGTCATTGTTGCAGAACACAGTGTTTTTCTTTGCATGATAAAGATAAAACACGCTGCTGTGTTTCTGTTCTAAACCTATGACATCTTTGCAGGTTGACCTTGGAGGAATGTTTGATGTGGAAAGAATCTTTTGGGAAGCTCCTGTCAAACAAACGTAAGTATACAGCAGTTAAATAATTTCACATCGACGCAGTTGCAAGAATAACAGGCTATTGGGTAAAACAAATTGTGTGTAGATTAAATGACTGGACTACGGTGTCCTAAAAATTCTTAATACGGACATATTGTAATCGGGTAAAAAGCAGCTTTGCTAATGACATTAGAGCAAAAGGTGGAAAAGGAAAGCATCCATGAGACTTTGGGTTAAATTTAGATGATGGAACTGGGGACTGATGTGGACAGATGTGTCCCTGCTGTCTGATCTGTGTGGGCTACTTTAATCCGATGAGACACGTTACACAACTAATCCTTCCTCTCCAACCCCATTATCTCTTTCAGATGGACTATATGCTTTCAGAGCGTTCCTAAAATCTGAATTTAGTGAGGAGAACATAGCTTTCTACCTGGCCTGTGAAGATTACAAAAACACAAAGTCCGCAGGCAAGTTGCCATCCAAAGCTACGAGGATATACGACGAATTTATCGGAAGTGAGGCTCCTAGAGAGGTAAAGATGAGATATGATTCATGCATTGCATATTTCTGCTGTGTACCGTCAATTAATTTCCTGTTTTATTTTCAGGTTAACCTCGACTATGAAACTCGAGACATCACTCGAGCCAATCTGAAGAGCCCCACAGCGTCCTGTTTCGATATGGCTCAGTACCGCATATACATCCTTATGGAAAAGGATTGTTACCCACGATTCCTCCGATCTGCCGCATACCGCAACCTGGTCAACCAACTCACAGCAAAGAGCGCCAAGGCGAAAAGCAAAAAGGCCCTGGTAACTCAAACACCATGCGAAGAAGATAAACCAAAGTGAAATAGAAGCAGATTCAGAGGAAGATGTTCTACAACAGATGGAAGCTCAGACGAGATGTGAAAAGGTCCAGTTTGGATCCTAAAAAGGCTGTTTGTGGCGGTTGCAGAGTCCTGAGATGAAGCCGGACAGATGTCATTTAATAACTGAATAAAGGGATCAGAGTTTATCCCTGCATTTCAAGACCCCCTTATTGTAGTCAAATAGAGGGAATGATAAGAGGAATCTGTTGTGCAGTGAAACCGCATACAACTGAACTTTACTGAAGCATGGGCCAATGAGCACATAGCATACAGAAATCAAATTTCAAACACAAATCTGAAAAAACTGTTGTGATGTTAAATTCATGGAAAATGTGTTTGACTAATTAATGCATTAATTTATTTAATTTATTTGTAATAAATATCCTATTTACAAATAAAGTACTGTGGCACCATGGTATTTAAAATCATGGTATTTACTTGTAAGTGTTTCAAACAAAGCCATGATATTGTCATCATGTAAAATAAATATGGTATTACTGTTGTACCTATGGTACCATGTCCAACAAAACAACATACTGTTTGTAATACCACGGTCAGTTTGACAACCTGTACTGTGATAAGCCATCATTTTAGAATGTTAAACGTTGCTGTGTAACTATTTATTTTAAATTATTGTCAAATGAAGATGAATAAAACTTTTTCATCAAAGTAATATGCTTTAAGGTCTTGTTTTGTCTTTTAGAGCTAAAAACAGCAAAAAAAGACTGACATGGCTATGGGTCATATTAGACACAGATCTAAATGGCATATTTGTTCTTGCTAAATGGTTTTTCTGCTCTTACAAAGAAATTCTCTTTATTATGCGATCAAGCAGAACAAATCGTAAGGCATCTACCGCACTTTGCCGTGAGGTAAACACGCTTGTTATGCACATGACTGGCCAGACTTAACCGAGCTTGTGTTTCATATTTAACCATCAATGCCCACAAGCAACAAGCAGCCTGAAGTGTAGGTTTACATAGTCGCCATGGCAACCGTTTGGGCCCAGTTTCCAAAGCTGTTCACATGATTCTCTCAGCTCAAGCCACCTTTACTGCTGACAATGAACAATGAGAAAGTTCATCACCAAATCAGAAAAACAAACACAAAAGAGGAAATACATCTGATTTCCTTTACGTCTTTATATGAGCAGTCATAAAAGGTTTGTTAGCCTGTGTGTTTGCTTACACATGTAATGGAATAAATAAAGATTCAATTTACTGTACCATTATGATATTTGATAAGACGTCACAGTTTGGATTTGTAAATCATGTCATTGGTTGGTCACATAAAAACATGTGTCCACCTCTTGATGGTAATCGCATGAATATCATTATTAATCTACAAAAGCAATTGCAATTTGTGGATGAAATGGGATTCTAGATTAGTACATTTACAGTGGGTGAATATTTTAATTTCATTAGCTAAGTAGAATTAGAAGATGGTCTATTAGATATACACCATAGAGTATAGACAGCTTAGCTCACCATTGTAACATAAGGCCTATGTAGTGTATTAGGACTGCATAGTTTATCAATTTTAGACTAAAGTTCAGATGGTCATGTTTATCAAGGAGGGCTTCATTTTCTCTTCAATGGTAATTCAATATTAAAGAAAATGACTTTGATTATCAAAATATTACAAGCATGGGCTAAGTGTTATGAAAGAGTAGGCTATTGGGCTTTACAAACATTCAATAAAATTATGTGTATCAATTTTGATAAGTCAAGAAATACACCACATAACTGACCTGTTAACCTGTTAACTGTCACCGTTCTACATTTATATTTACTTTAATAGTTGAATTCTAATCTAATCGTGACAAACTATATATTGATGGAAGGGTCTCAAGAATAAAGACTCAGCAATAAATAATAATAAAAAATAATAATGTTAATGCTATTTTTATAAATACCTAAAATTAACCTTTTTAAAAAAATCATTAATTAAATTTACTAACTAAAATAAATTAAATTAAACTAATAATCTAAAATTAAAAAAATTGCAGTTTGCTTAATATGTGCAATGACAGTAATCATTTCTCAATACTGTTAAAAAACATGAATACTGTATATAGGCTTATTATACACTATGGTAAACAATGTTGCCTATGTAAAAAAACCATATACAGTATGTACAATAAAATTACATTTAGTTAAAAACACAAGATGTACAGTTTATATTAGTATAAGTGATCACACATCATCTATTTATATTCTGAACACTTAACCACTTAGACAAGCTTGTAAAATAACACTCATTTTATGGCTGAAATGGTTTATTTTAATCTTAAAGTTAATTTACTCAGACGTGGCCATTTCCTCTTTTGGCTTTTACAGCAGTACTTAATCCCTTTGTCCTTTGCAAACATTGCCACATACGCCAAAAGAGCTAAGAAATGCCACTTAATTACTATCCACACGTCTGTAATTGATAAAGTCTGTCATGTCTGATGGCTCATGTCTTCAGAAATCCTGAATGAAACATTGGTCTTGATGAGTCATGCAATAGCATCAAGGTCGTGCCTCGCCCACAGCCAGTGCGCTACAGTTATACACAGTGATTGCACAATGATAGGCCTTTATGTAGAGAGAACTGACGCAAAAGAGGCTGTATGTGACATTGTGTGTGTATGTGTAAGACGTATGTATGTGACAATAAATTTCACCTTGATTTAGCTTTGTCACATAAAGTATTTTTATTGTATGCATTTAAAGACTATTTATACAGAATCAGTCTTTTCACTATAACATACATTAAAATTGATATTTAATTTAAAAAGACTTATTTATGTGATATAAGTAGGTGTGTCTATGCTCTCAAATTGTCTTGTTGTTATCAAATTGTCTTGTCTTGTTATGTTTTATGCAACAATGCCTCCTAGTGTGTAATCTGCAGAAACACAGGACTACATATATAAAATCACTTTCTTGATATTAAGATATGATTGAAAGAACATTTTGAAAATGATAGATTCTTCAAGTGCTAATAAATAATTATTTACAGTACACATGTGATGCCATAACCATTTTGCCTAAATGGCTATTTAAAAAACCTTCAACATCCAAAGAACCTTTGTGTTTCACAAAAGCTTCTTTGTAGTGGAAAATGTTTTTTATACTATAAAAAGTTAAGAAAAACAAATTGTGCTTTTAAAAACTTGGCATCACAGTGAATAACCTTTTTAAACACATTGATCTGTAAATGTGTAGGGTATGTTGTGTGCAAGTCCCTCTGTTTCTTGATTTTTCTTTAGTAATTTCACCAAATTCCGTGTCTGATGCATATGGATCCACGCATATGGATGGGAATGCTAATGGTTAGTTATATTCAGATATGTTCGACCATCTTGCATCTCACTTTGGCACTCAGAATAAAACTACAACATCTTTAGTACACACAAAGATGTAAAACAAATCTTTAAAAATCTGGAAAGCAAAATAACAATATTAATACTGCTAACAATGTATACAGTAGTAGTGTTAATACTCACAGTAGTAGAGTTTCACATAATAACAGTCAAGTAGTTGTTTATTCATATATTCAAATATTGGCTATTATAAGAAAATCATTATAATAATACTAGCACTAGTAGTTTTTTACAGTGAATATTTTTGGTAGTTTACTTATACAGCACTACTTGCAGTTCAATACATCAACTAGTATACACCACTCAATTGCACGCAGGTGGCGCTGTCCTGTAAAAAAAAGCCATCATAGACCGAAAGCAGGGTTGCCAAGTTTACGATTTTACTGCGAAATTAAAATCGCAGTAAAATCTGTGTTTATGAAAACTACTATGGTGATCTTTAATAAGAAATTATGAATGTAAATTATATATCAAGTGGCATATTTTAGTAGTAGTATTTTAGTAGTTTTTGATATTTTGGGGCTTGTTCTGATTTTCTGATTTCTGGTTTTATACGCAGATCTGGCAACCCTGCCAATAGCGTTTAGCTGCAGACGCGTTGTTGACATGTTTTCACTTTAGTAGTGGTGACACGGCAGAAATATTTATAATATACGGTTAACACAATATCTCATGGCACTGCTGCAATCAAAACTACCTTTTAAATCGTCCATTACTGACAGCATTTCATTAAACTACAACTATCCAACAGTTAGGCCAAACAAACCTGATAAATACTGACGTCAAGCGGAACTTTGCTTTCCCTCCAGGTGGGTGTTCTTATCAAAATGTCACGCGAAAACTACAATATAATAAATGATAGAAACAAGGATTTCTAATACAAACTAAACCTGTAAACACGTTATCTAGGGAATTGGGCTTTAGTAGAACTGATGTTTTACTGTCAGCAGATGGCGGCATATTTCAAACAAAGACGTCACCGCAGCACCCGACTACTGTTGATGGGACCAGTCGTCCATCAACCATGAACGAGGTGGTCTGTTTTAAGTGGATAAACGCCTATTAAAGGTATCAAGCAATAAATTTTTTTTAACATAAAACATTTTTCATAGGTTTCCTCTTGTTGATGTTTTTTTGAATCTGAAACAAACCAAACACATGAAACAATTCATTAAGGACTTCAGATGTAACAATTGCTAGTGTGTCTTTTAAAAGAGCCTCATTTGACCCTTAGTAAGCAGGATATACTGTACAGAGGGACATTCTGAGCGCAATGAGAAACACACTCCCCTGGCGCCGTTAAAAATGAGTATTCCTGGAAGACTTTACAAATCAGGCACTGTCTGTCCCATCATGTCACTTCTGTTTATGACAAATTTTCTTTGACATCCAGCCACTGGCTCTGAGTCATCTGTTTTCTCTCATGACTTGCATATGGTCAGTAATATCCTGGCCGTATGCACATACTGAGCGAAATTGATGGTATGGCAAGAAACATCTAAGCTCTTTACTTGGTGCAGTAAGATCACTTTTAAATTTATTTATAATCAATTGTTTAATAAATGAATATTTAAGGGACAGTCGTCTGTTCTTTCCACTCCAAGCGTGGGAAAAGACTCACTACTGGTCCCCTGTGAAAAGGAAACAGTGTTCTGTCCAGTGACCTTGTTCCTCTGGGCTTTGGAGCTTCCATCTCCTGTGAATTAGAGCTTTCACAGTCAGCTCTGCACATCAGCTTCCATTTCTCATTTCTATGTCATCATTGGGGGTATGAGTTGTTCACGGTTGCCATGGCAATTTCAAATATTTTTTATTTTCTTGTCCTTATGCTTTTATTCATTCTTATATACAGAATTTGTGTCCTCATATTGAAAATTCCAGCGTTGTGGATGTGACATTTCAGTCAATACTTAAAATATAAATTCTCATAGAATGTATTTGTTACCCACATATTAAATCATCTGCATACATTTTTATAAACACCTGTTGAGTCCAAACATAAAAAAATATCAGTCTATGCATGACTTCCCTATTTAAAAATGGAAATATAAATGCATTATGGATGTGACAAAAAAAGACAAATTTTTGAGAGGCAGCATACTTTATAGGATTTCTGTGAATTAAAATGCACAAACCAAAAGCAATAATAATGGAGAAGTGAGTACTCTTCAAAGAAAATGAATAGTTATTTTATTTAATTTTCATGTTTTCCTTGTATGAGGAATATGGATATGAATATGAGGGTTATGGATGTGGCAATTAAGAAAACAGCACTTTACCTGACTATGAAAGATCATTTGACCCTTAGTGGTTCAATTGTAATTTTATGAAGCGACGAGACTACGTTTTGTGCGCAAAAGAAAAATAATGACTTATTCAACAAATAATCAACGTATTCTTCTCTTCCCTGTCATTCTCCGACCACTATAATCACATGGACAATTTTAACAATGTCTTCTTTTTCAAAAATATCTTCATTTGTGTTTCGAATACACACAAAGGTCTTATGTGGCTGGAACGACATGTGGGTATAAATACTCATGTGGGAGTAAATAATGACAATATTTTGGGGTAAAGCAGCAGTAGACAGCAGGAATCAAACTGGCCCAGGATGGAAATTCATGCTGGCGCCTTTTCAGCAGGGTAGTGAGTTTCACAGTCACAGCATGGAACAATAAATTGATAAATAGTCATTTTCCCATCCACAATTTTATATAAAGATTGATTTCATACTGCCTTTGAAAATTGTGCCCAAAGCTAGAAAAAAGACCTAAAATGTGGAACACAATACAGATGCATTCAAGATGTTGGTAGCAGAATTCAAGGGGTGCATTTTTGTGTCTGTTGCTATTAAACCAAAAAGCAACCTAATATGTTGCATGTAATACGCGTATAATCTTTTCTGCGCTGCCTTTTGCTACTCTTAAGTCTGGCACTGTGTGTTTATAGCCTCAACTACAGAATGTTCTTACACCAAAAATACCCACTTTGTCTCACAATCATCATTAAACCATATTTGAGCCGAAAGTGTTTGCTGACGTGCTCATCACAACTTTTTGACAATGAAGAATGTTCAACCTGTTTTGGCCTCAGGCAGCATAATTGAGAACACATGCTGTTAGAAAAACAACAGCTTTAAAGACATGCTTCATCATTATAATAGTAGCGTGAAGAGCTTGAGAAGTTTGAAGTCGAGTACAAGCACAGGGTAAAAACTCACGTAACCAGAAGAAATTTGCTCCAGACATCAATGTGCGGAAATATAATTAAAGATGTGAAGCAATAGGAAAGCATAAAGCTACAGTCCACAAGTTATGCCTCTGTATCAGATGTCTGGTGTTGATGTCAAATGATGTCTTACTGACATTTCCCATGAAATTGTACACGATAGCTTAACTTATAAATCATTGTTTTAAGGTTACTGTTGTGAATCAGGTTAAGGTAAGGAGACTGTATTGAACACTGATCTTTTTTGTACTTGCACTATCCAAAATGTTACGGATTGCGGCTATAAATTACCTATATTGCTTTAACTATAACAGGATGGCAAAAATGACAAAACAGATTACCCAAACACCCTAACGCTATTGGTTGAGCCAGAAGTTGACATGTCAAACAGCTTAAACAAACAGAGCAATGGTTTGAAAGTGCCACAGTCGCTGTTTACATACTTCAGGGAAGTCAAGTAACAAATGCATTTTACATTACAAATGCCATAGCTTACTTATAGATGTCTCTGCACAATAAACTTGGATAGGAGAATGTACATTTAAAAATTGCATACTTAACATTTAAGTTATTTATGAAACTGAAACCAAAGACCTTTCAATGTAGCATTCCTATAATGTTTTTGCAGTGCATATTCGTGATGTTAATCACAGAAATGGATATATTTGCCATATATGCCGTTATACAGTATACAAATAGAAATAGTAGTAGTCTATTTCCAGTCTATTGCCCATTTTATTCCGATCCGAGCCAAAAATTGTAGATTATGAAAGTCCATAGAGTGGGAGATATTCATGGTTCCCACAGAGAGGTTGTTCTGCAAACATAAGCCTTCCGTTTTGTTGGCTATCACTTGATAATCTAAGGAGTGTTAAACCAGACAGCTCAGATTTTCCATGATTAATTAGCTTCAGCGTCAAGTTTAGTTTGGCAAATTTAAGGCTTTTCCTTGCACATTTGTTATCTTTCCAATTGCAGATATGATCAGACGGACATCTGCATCATTTGCATCGTCTCTAAAGTCCTAAAGAATCATTATGTTTATATTCAAATGCATAAAAGCTATGAAAAAAATGAAATAGATTGTTGGCTTTGTTTTTCTTAACAAATAAATTGCAGGTTTGACCAGTCAGGAAATCCAGACAAGTAATTTACTTTTAGTTTCATGGCAACCACAACACAAAATAATATGGCTATGTGCGGCATGCTGCACCCATGAATGACATCTTACAATGACTTCCCTACACAACTTTTTACAGTTGAAATTCATTTGTTTTCTAAGGAGGAGGATGGGGTCAAGGGACATGTTGTTTGTCCTTTTTCCACTCAATATACAGTTATGTAATGGCTCATATTTATTCAAAGCAAATAATTTATGCACAGAATTCTTCCTTTATTAAGCTAGGGTCCTCCGGAAAAGCCTTTGCAAATAAACGATTTAATATCATCAATTTTTGGTGCTGTGGGAACATTATTTTAATTTCCTCTTAAGTGAATCTTGCTGGTGAGCTCACGCTGTGTGGAGAAAATCTCCCAGAGGCGTCTAGTCGCAGCCTGTGCCCTGCACCCTGTCATATTTATGAAGATAGAACATACTATAAAGATCACAGCAAACTAAACCTGTTCCGTTTTTCATCCAGAATATAAACCACTGATGTTTTCTTTTTTATATGATACCAAATATTGTTACCACTACTGTCATTTCCATTGAATTGAAAAATGATGTCGAATAATGTAAGGGTTATATGGTAATATTGTACAACGTAATCTTATGGAAATTCTTTTTTTATTTTTTATTTTACAAGGTGACTAATTTGTATAAATACTTATGATACGATTTGTAAAAACGTACAAATATTAGAAGCAATAATGAAGCCACCTTGACCTAACTGATTGTACTAAAAAATACAATTGACATCAAATTTATATAAATTAGCCACCTTGTAAAATATTTTTTCCATCAAATTGTGCTGTACTGTACATTGTGTTACTTCAATTTTTGTGTTGACATTTTAAGATCTGGTGCTAGCAGTAGTAAAGTTGTAGGTTTGATTCTTACAGAGCTGTTAAAATGTTTACCTTGCATGTTTTGGGATAAAAAGTTTAGGCTAAATGCTTGGATGTAACCAGTATACCGTATGGTTTTCGAAAATATATACTTGATTTTACTTATTGTTATTAAATTCTTTTCTAGATTCTAGATGTTCTCCTGATTTCCTGTGTATTTCTATAGGTAATGTGATGTGACTCGCCCAGAAGCTTTCTAGTACATAATAACCTGAATTCATGTCAAGCATTTAAAATCTGACACCTGCCTTTGTGATGTTTTTATCACTCTAGAGCTTTCAAGGTTTACTCAACACCTATGATCCTAGCTAGCAGCTTACACTCAATGCAGTCGAACAGCGTGATAAATGTGGCTTCATTACCTGGCCTTGTTTCACAGTACATTTGTAACAGCATCATGGAGCATGTGCTGACAGCTTTACAAAAGCAGCCGATAATGGATGTGAGCTGATGTGAAATATGTACTGAAGTAGTTAGGGCCCACATAATAATGTTGTCTTAGGGTTAATTTTAGGGATATTATTCATACTGTATTATTTATACAGTTTCAATGGGGTCATATCATATATTTATCATACATTTAAGTTCCCTAAAGTTCACTTTTAGCCTATTCATAGTAATTTCAAAAGCAATCTTAATTTAGATTTTTTTTATTTTAGCACATTTTGATTTTCTCTAACACTTAGTTGAAACAGTCTTGTGCCTTATTTTAAAGCCGTATTTAATTATATAATATTTAGGGTTAGGATATTTATTTTAAAAATCAAACATTAACAACCAGTTTTCTGTTGGGTTTTGTGGTATCATTTTTAACTGTTCAATCGGCTGCATAGCATTGTGACAGGTTTACACATAGATATATATTTATAGATGTCTCATTAGCCTTTAAAGTCGAACATAGCATCTACCTGTATGCGCAATATGTATGAAATTATGAAAAATTTGATTTAAGAAAATTATTTCTCATCATTTCTTTTCCCTCATACCATTCCAGATGTCTATGACTTACATATACACAAAACAGACCAAATACATTTTTATTGGTTTAAGAACATTAAATCTGTTTTGACTAAACATGATGATTCCATGAAGCAAAGTATGATGTGCTGCCATAATTAATATAGAATGTGCATGATTTATTTTCATGATCTGTATTCAAGATATTTACATTTACATTTAGGCATTTAGGCTGATGCTTTTATCCAAAGCGACTTACAAATAGTAGGAGACAATGAAGCGATACATCAAAAGTGGCAACAATAGTACTAAGAAGTGCTTTATTAAGTTTACAATGTTTTGCAGTGCTAGATAAGTACCTGTAGAGGGAAAAAAAGAGGGTTTTTTTGTATTATGATGTCAGGTGTTTGTGGAAGAGGTGTGTTTTTAGTTGTTTCTTAAACCACTAAAAGATATACACTAAATAAGTTTCAAATGTATTAAACTTTATCTGCTCCTTCCTAACATTGAGATGTGCAGATGTGACAGAGCCAGAAACAGCACAACGTTTTGCAGACTTTCCCATAACTTAACTCTTATCATTAATTATCTAATGTTCATATATCAATATACTATTGTCATACTGTGTCCTTATTATCTCAGCACCTCTGCAGACCGAGTTTCTGAACGCAGAACAGGGATAATTGATGGTCTATTGATTTATCTGAAAGTTGCAATGAGCTCTTTATCTGATTCCTCCTGATGTGACAACAATTCATTCAGTTAACAGTACCTTGGTTTACATCGCTTTGTAGGTGCTTATGGGTACTTCAAAGGCCATTGTAAGGTGACTGTGTAACAGGGTGTTGTGGCTTTAGTAGTTCAATTCTATAGTCACAAAAACAATGAAATTAATGAATCAAAAGTTCTTTCCGGGTGATTTTAAAGGAAGTTACTTGTCAAAGCATTCAGTGGAAGTCTAAACACAACAGCCACACTTGGCCAAAAACCTATGATTAGTTAATAATTGGGGCCGGTCAACAGACATAAACATTGCTTGCCTTCCTGTTTGGCAAGCGTTTATATTGGGTTAAAGCTGCTTTATTATGTTGAAGGCAAGAGTAATTGAGAATAATTGGTGCAAGCATGCCCAATCATTGGACATAAATGGTATCCGAACATGATACATGGCATGTTGAGATTTTGATTTGGGCTTTGGGCCCGTATATGGCGATTTGATCAGTAAAATGATTACCCAAAAAGAGCCATTGTTTCTAAAACCCCAGATGTTTCAGATAGCTCAGAACAACCAAAATAACTGTATCAATGTGTTTTTAATAACATGGTACTCAGTGAACTTTACGTGGTTGTGCTATTCTGTAACATATGTTGTGTGTGTGTGTGTTCGTCTATGCAAATTTTGGCAGGTACTGCTCACTTTTCTGAAATTTAAGATCTTAAACCTGCAATTCTTATGTCCTGGGAACATTCAAAAGCATCACTTTTTACCAGGAAAATCTCATTGCACACCATGTGTATCACTACAATACGTTTGGTTTACCTTTCCTCTATATCCAGCACTGATGGGAGAGCTCATTTGCCTGCACCAGTGCCTGACAGAAGAGAAAACACTCATTTTCTGAGTCCAATGCACTCAGGCAGTGGAAAGTGTTGTCAGCACCTTTAATGGTACAATAAGACCAAGTTCTTTCCTTAACATGTGTGCCTTGAGCATACAAACACTTCCCTTACTCATTACCAACACATTTTTCCCGTAATTCAGAGTAATCAATTACCTGTGACTACTTGTGCATTTTTTAGCATAGCATATCTGAACTAAATAGATCTGTAAATAGCTATGTAATATTGCTTAATAATAGTTCTAGTTGCTATCGAAATCGTTTGTGTATACTATAATGAAAAACAACAACACTGTGCCGTGTTCCATCACAGACCAATTAACAGCAGTAGTTCATATATATCTCAAATAATCTTGAATAATTTCCTTATTTCAATTTGATTTTTATTGTATATTGCGTTTATTATGACTCTTTTTTTTAAACTGCACAAAGAATGTTGTAGGAAATTCACAATTGAGATACCAATACTGTGTCTATATGTCAGTTTTAATTAATTAATTTTTAATTTACCGTATGTTTTTTATTTATTTATTATTATTATTTATAGTTCTCTCTCTCTTTATATGCTGTTTGTATATCTTCATCTTTTATCTATTTTTCGTATTGTATCCAAACATAAATTTGTAAAAGAAATCATTTGAAAACATGTTGGTGTATCTCATACTATAGTTATTAATCTTACTTTCTAGGACTTAAGATACTGTAAGATTCTTAACAAAAGTTAACTAAAAACTAATATTTGTTGTCGGAAATCCATTTGCTTTTCATGTTTTTGTAATGATAATTTAATTATTTGACAATAATTCAATTTTTGTGAGTGAATATGAACAGATACAGATCTAAAGCACTGTGCCCTGATGTTTTAGTTCTTTGGCAGGTTTCAAATGTCTTTTCTGGTGTTGATCGTCTCCAGAGCTCTCTCGGGCTTCTATTGTAAATGCAAGGAGGACGTTGATTGGCTCTCGAGATGTTGGTTTTGGGCCAGCAGGCTTCCTCCATATAATAGAGGGGTGCAAGAAGACAACTTCTTAAAGAGAGAGGAGGAAACAACTTATACTGGTGGACGAACTCTGCAAACCTAAACTGAAAAGCTCAGAACATGTGTAAGGGATTAGCTGCCCTGCCCCAGACATGTCTGGAAAGGTAAGCACTGTCAAAGATACATCAGGAATTATACTACAGATTCACTGTATATTCATTCTTGTCAGATAATTGTTTTAAGCTTTTGTAAGTCAGTCTTCTTTATGATCCAGTGCTTGCGTGAAAGATAAACATGCTAAAATACAAATGCACAACTGAGAATATTTGTGAGGTATATGACCTTAACTGTACCTCATGTTTATTTATTATATTAATCATTGCGGTGTGTGAAACAGAAACTTTATTCATTTTGGGAGACAGTTTTGTTTGGTTACAAGGGTTTTTTCCACCCGAAAGGAAATTAAAAGTTTTGGTTTGTTTTAGGCATAACTGTTTATGTTACAATAGTGTTGCTTTTTTGTTATTTTATAGTTCACTTAGATTATTGTCCCAGTAGACCGAAGCAGAAGTCTTTTCTTGTCTCGTTTCTGAAAACATTAATCATGTAATAGGACTGCAAGTTTTCCAAAACAAATCACTTACAGATTTGTTTACATCACTGTTTAACAATATTTGGAAGAATCGTAATAAACAAATTTTAATGAAGACATTGCATGTATTGTAGGGTTTTATGCTGCTGACTTCTTTACTACGCAAACATACTGTTTTTGCCCAAGTTTTGGGCAGATTGGCTCATCTAAGGCCTCTACAGTAATCTGGAGAAGTCTGTTTGTCCATCATAACTATCCTACAGTTGTAAGAAGACAAACTGGGGTGACTTGTAATGTTGCACAAGACAAAACTAAAACTAAAATTTGCTATTTTAAAACTGGTCAATGTGCAAGTTTACATCAATTTTCAGCAGATTTTGTATGATAGATCTGTTATGTGTCAGCAGGATGAACTGAACACCAAACCCCAACCATACCAAATGTTTTTCTGATGTCATCAAATCCACAAGTCATCTGGGATATTTTTTTTAAAAATTATTGGATCTTGGGACGGTTATAAAGTTAGGAGTTCATCTGAATACTTTACATTAGATTCACTAAAGAAGAATAAAGTGGTGTCGCTGAAAACTGGAATAATTGCAGTAAGGATAATAAATAGGTCAATAAATAATAAATGTTTCATAGAATCCAGGACAAAAAACTCATACAGGGTGACCAGACCAAATGATTGTTCAATTTGTATCCTCTCAGAGAAGATTATAGATGATAATAGGCTGCAATTTACATAAAATGTGTTTGTTCATTTATACATGATGATAATTGCCTATTAATGTACATTAGCAACATTTAATGGATCATTTGTTGTTTGTGTTGTCTTCAGGGCTAAAGAGATCAAGACTAAATTGGGAACTCTGCTTCAAAAGCCAGAGAATTCCATCGACCTTATCATCCCCTACCAAGAAAAGCCTGAGAAGAAACCAGAGAAGCTTCAGAAGTGAGTTCCTCTTGGCTTCCTTCACTTTCCCTCTGGCTCTCCTTGTTTTTTTTTTCTTTTCCTTCTCTCTCTTTCTCTCTCTCTTTTCTTAATAGTAAAATTTACTTATCAAAAAGGGAAATTAACATCTTTGGTGGATTAGTTTTGGAGTAGTATGTTTTCTCCAATTACCTTATTTACTAGTATCAGTAATATAAGAATCTGCATGAACTCCTATTGAGCAAAACACCAGTAAAGCCATCAGTATGTATGAATTCCGTTTAAGACCATCATTTTACAGGTCATTAGACACTTGACAAGCAATAAATTTAAATAAAAATTGGTTTTGACACGTGAATTGTTTGCCAGATAACCATTAACTTGATTAACCAAGAATGAAAGTCTGACCCTTGTACACGCACTGACCTGCATGATTCAGTGATCATTATCTCACTGGAAATTGTATCATCAAATGATGTTGTTGTACGCGTAATATGCGGCAACACACATGTGGAATATTCATTATTTTAATAAACCAAAAAGGAAAATATGAGCAACAAAATCATGCTGATGAATATGATGTAGAAGTATATATATATATATATAGCAATTATATTCTCTATTCACACACCATTGGCATGTGTGAAAAAACACTGTTTATGATTAAAATAATGGTGGAGAAGTTAGGTGATTAGGTAATTCTGTGCAAAATTGACTGTAAAACCATTTGCAGACCACTTCAGCTTCCTTCAGCTTACAAAATATAGTATGCAAGAGTCTTTTACGGACAAAATCTGAACACTTATGTTAAAGATAAGAAATCTATTTGAAGGGTTGCTCTTCCAATTGATATACAGAAACAAGCTTGAAGCTTGAAAAAGTAGAATTAGCTAAGAAATGTTTAGCCAAGATACATGTGGAAATAAATGTAGATTACATTTAGAAATACAGTTTTTTACAGTACATTTTGTCTATTGAATGTTCAGGCATTACAAGGGCATAATTGTTTAGAATGACATGACATTAAACAGCGAAAAACATCCTGTTTCCTGGAGCGCATCATATGTAATTTTTGGTTTAAGTGCTAAAAAGCTGGTGGTTGAGGTAATGAGTTCCCTCTTACATTGCTGGATGATGCCCAAAGGTCTTTTTATTTCAAAGAAACGCCTGAATTTACCTCTATGAGATCACCAAACTCGAAATAGCCCAGAATTAACAGCAAAGATTGTTGATGGAAACATGTCGGCTCTTGTGCTTTAAGAAGGAAGAAAACTAAATGGAGAACTGTGCTTGTTTTGATCAGACCCACACCTGAAGAAGCAGCTCAATGGCGCGAGTCCCTCGATAAGGTCCTCTTCAACAGCTGTGAGTACCATGTTTATCTTAATAGGCCATTTGGTTGCATTTTGTGCCTTAAATGTTCTTTCAGGCATGACCGCTGATTGGAAGGTTTCGTTTATCAGTTTGGCCTGTAAAAACACATTTAATACTTTGTTTATATCTGCTGGCTGGGAACCTCACAGAAATCTGTGTAGTTACACTGATGCACTTGATTTGGTATGTGTAAACTGCTTGTGCTTCGTAGGGCAGATTAACCTTTAGATGTTGCATATTTGACAGAATGTTCCTAACAGTAGTTTGAACCTATAAAAAGAAATGGATCTTTCTTTTTTAGGATTTAGAACTGAAACACACATTGCAATGCACACAGACACAAACAAAGCTTAGAAACTGTATTAGTTAGACAGACACAATTGTTTTCATACCAAGATAATTATATTTACTTTACTGTACCCTAATCCTAACACTCACGGAAGACCATAAACATTATTCAATTTAAAGTAAAACATGATTTGACTGCTTCAAATTTCCTTACAGTTTGGTTGTTGGCTTAATTCTTTTAACCTACTAATTATTTTAACCTGTTTACTGTTATTGAGCAAACACATGAAAATGCACTTAACAACAAATTTTAATTTTACGAATTTTAATCTTTTTTTATTGTTTTATTTTTAAAAAGAACATTAAATTAAAATTTTTAATAAATTTTTATTGTTGTGAAATATGTCAAATATTTATTTTTGAGTCTTAGACCTTTCCGTCAATATATAGTTTGTCATGATTAGATTAGAATTTAACTATGAAATGATAAAGTGAATAGTGAAATAAACGTGTGTTTATTAAAAAGTGGAATGGTGACAGATAACAGGTTTCATAAATATCAAAATCGTTGAATTTTTGTAAGCTAGCTTTTGTTTAAAACTCCTTTAAAATACAATTGCTAAAGTCACCTTTGATTTTTCATGATGAAAAACTGTATAAACACTAAAAAAAAAAAAACATCTGCAGTATTTTAACAGTTTTCATGTGCTTCAGTAGAATTCAAGCCGCTGTGGTAAAATAAATTAAATGACCCTGTCTTCCATGATATCAAAACATCACTTTGACATTAACAAATGCTTTTTTTTTACCATTGCATGACTTTTTAAACTCCAATTTCCTGACTGATTTCTTGCTTTTGTTGGTTCTTGGCAAACATTTAAAAACAAGCAAATGTATAAACAAACAAAATGCTTCAAAGATGCTTTGATTACACACTTTAATTTGTGTTTTTAGAGCCAGTCTGTTATGTTTAATTGTAGCTATTCATTTAGAGGGATTTTTTGAAGACTAAATAGGTTCATATGTCCATAGTACTGCATGATAAATGTGTGTGTGATTGTTGCATCTGTTGATTGAATGCTAAAATATCCCCTGTATGAATGCAACACTTCATTATTTGCTTTGTTTGAAATGCATTTTCCCACATTGTGCAGTTCTGGGTATGGGCTGTTATTCTCTTGTCTAGCAAGTAATTGCTAGACAATTTTCTAAAATAAGTCAGTACTGAATAGTCAATAATTACCAAAATTGATCCAGAGCTATATCAGGTGCCACTTGAATGCTGCACACTGTTATACAGTACATTGTAGATTGCATTAGGGGTGTGTGCACTTGGCATGCACAACATTAATGTTTGGATAAGGATTTTAAGAGCTGGTGGGACAAGGGTCTATGGCGGAAACCTGTCGCCAGCACATTAGCAAAGAAAAAACACACAAAGCTGTGCACGCATTGTCTCTAATGGCTTTTTTATTCCATAGATGGCCTGGCCACCTTCAAGAGCTTCCTGAGATCTGAGTTCAGTGATGAAAATATTGAGTTCTGGGAGGCTTGTGAGGATTTCAAAAAGACCAAGTCTCCACTGAAAATGGCCACTAAGGCTAAGAAGATTTATGAGGATTTTATTCAGACCGGTGGGCCTAAAGAGGTTTGTTTGCTTTTTTCTTTTTTAACCGTACTCAGATTTCCTAAAAGTGTAGCATAACGTTTCAAAGGTGGAGGGAAACGGTTCTTACTCATGTTCTGTGAAAACATGTTTAATAACGTTTGTTTACATCAGGGTATAAACACCGAGGCCCACGTTTTCCCATAGAGGGGCTATAAAATGTCTTAATAGTGATGGAATATCAGAAAGTATTATTAAGGGTAATGAACTTTGATTAAAACCCAATGACCTTTAAAACATTGCCACATACAGTGAATAAAATGTGTTCATGGCATTAATTGTGAAAGCATCCTCACAGCATCTTTGATTATTACATCCTTACTATGGCGAAGAGGGTTTGGAAATCTATATTGACATTTCCTAGACAAGCCACTTAAAGCAAAAGCAATCAATAAATCTTATATATTGTTTTATTCCCCGAACAGTCTTGATGTATATGTATGCAGTATTCTGCAGCGCGCTCTGCCTATAGGACATCTGTCTAATTGGCTTCATCACCTTACTTTATGCCCATTGTCACAGCAGGTATTCAGGAAGATCCCCTACAGTTTCTTAGATAGTGTCATATTGTGTTCATACTTATTAAGCTGGTTTTCACTTTGTAGAATCCAGCACAATGTGCTTATGGGAAGTCAGTGTGTGTCCCTCTTCCTAGAAAGAAGGAAGAAAAGATGCGTTGTTAAAACACCAGCCTTACCAAAAATACATTTTTAAAAAAGAAAGAAAGAAAGATGTGTTGTTGAAAAGCAGCTTCATAGAAAATACATTTTAGCACAAAGAAAGGAAAAAAAGAAAATCACGTTTTTTCTTTTTACTAAAATTCTTTTCAGGTGAACATCGATCACTTCACCAAAGACGTGACTCTGAGGAACCTGGTTGATCTTTCTCCTGCTACCTTCGAGTTGGCTCAGAGCCGCATCTACACCCTGATGGAGAAAGACTCCTTCGGCCGGTTCCTGAGGTCTGAGCAGTATCAGGAACTCATCAAGTAAACTGACATACCAGCTGCAGGGAGACGCAAGAGAAACCAAGCCCACACTAAAATATTTGACATTCATTCATTCAAGTCATTAAGTGTTTAATATGCACCTTAATTCAAAAGTGTAACCTCAATTAGAATCACAACAGGGTTGCATTGCCTCCCTGCAGCTGACACAGAGCTCACTGCTAAATGAAAAAAATCATACATTTTGAACTAGGACATAAATTGCCCAGTGCTCTGAATGTCAAAGTGAAATTCAATAAAAGAAATGAATGATCGGGATTTAAGAGGCAATACATAACACTCCTCGTTAAAGATGATTTGTGTGGTTTGTCATTAGCAAACAAAAAATTATAAGGGAATAATGTCAAGGACCTGTGTATTTATATCCTATTATTTGTAGTTCTATTATTTTCTGACCCCCTGTAGATTAAATAAAACTTAAAGCCTAATCCCAACTTGTAATTCATGACTTTTCTGGTAAATACAACGTTGCTGCTTTTAATGAGAATGTTCCAACCAAATTTTTGTAGTTTTGTCCTTTCAGTAAAACCATCCAAGCGCCTCTAAAATGCAGGGAAAGGGCTGGGGAATAGGAAAGGAACAGTGTGGGCTTTTTCTTGGAAATGTTAAATGGTAAACAAAAGCAGAAACAACTTGAGAAACAACCCACTCGGTATAAAAAGCTCACTATATGTCAGTGTTCGAGAAAACATGTGACATGTCTGAATACTGCAGTCTCTGGGAACTTGTTGTTGGGTTACCGCTATTGAAAGTTGCTTAGATGGGAACATCAAGTAGGAGGGAATCTCTTAAAGCACTGGGCACGATTTCTAATATTGTTTTATTCATAAAGGCAATGTTTATTCCCATGCCTGTTTGAAAGCAGAATACTTATATTAGCTCCCAAATGGAAACCAAAAACTCCCAAATGTTTTTTTTAAACTACAATACCACAAATCATACTGTAAGTGTTCTTACCTATTATAGTCTAGACGTCAATGATTGTACTTGCAGCAAAATGTTATTGCACTTAACATCTATTATTTTGCCCTTAACATGTGCAGCTATTAGATTAGGAAGCAGTTTTGAGAAGTGTGCAAGTTATGACAAAAGGCATCACAAACCTGTAACTCACAAGTGTGTTTTTCAGTATACTTTTGCATGCTTTTTTTAGATTTTCAAAAGTGTGTTTCACAGATAGCCTTGCATGTTTCTTTACATTTATATTCTATGTGTATGTGACTAAACATAAGTAACATTCGTTCATACTCAAGCAGTTGTAGGTGACTCCAGACGTCCTTACTGATGGCCCACAAACAACAAATTTTGTAGTTCACTGCAGGGCAGGATTAGAATAATATGGCAATTCATGATTGGATATCACCATTGTTAAAAACAACAAAAGTAATTCACACAAAAAAGTTTTGGGGTTTTTTTTGACAAAAATTGGATATTTTTTTAAAATCACATATTGATAGTGAGAGCTGAGATGGATCGGTTTATAATTTTTTAATCATAAAATTAAATTGAATATGAAATTGTTCAAAATCGCAAAGATTTTTCAGTAAGGACCGACAGGGTACCTGCTTTTACAAGTAATCTGCATAAAACTATATGCATGTATGTTTGTAGTTGATCATAAAAAATCCATAATCATATTAAAGTTAAAAACATTAAAGATGTATTTATTTTTCATATGTACTGTACATACTATTTACCTCTGATTTTCTTTAAATTTATTCAAAAATACTTGTCTGTTTGATCCACAAGTTTAATAGTAATAAGAGCATCTTTGTTATTTATAAAAATTGTTTTTATTGTTCATTTCCTTACCAGAGCTGGTAAAATATAGCTTGTTCTTTACTGTCATATGATAAACATTATGAATCATCATATTGCTCACAGTTTTTGATGGTACCAGATTTTGACAAGCATGGAATTTCAATTGTATTCCCGGTTGAACATTCATCTAAATCTCTCAAATGGCAAATTTGAATCACATTGCGTCTGCTTTCCGCCTTCATGTGCCTAGGGCTCTTTTAATCCACAGCACTTTCATTTAACCGCTCGACTTGAGTGTTTTATTCACACGACCAAGACGAGCTCAGTGAATAACAAATAAAAGATAGAAAAAGAAAGAGAAATATAATTTAGACAGAAGGACTGAGAAATAGCAATACAGACAGACAGAGAGAGAGAGAGATGAGATGAAGCAGATGGGCAGCGGGATGCTGCCAAAATAAACATTGTCGGAGGCAAAGATGTTCACATTCATTACCACTCTCATTCCTAGAAACAGACGTATGACCTGTCACTGGGACTCGAGACCCTTGTGAATTACCGGAACCGAAAAGACAATCTTACAACTATTACTGAGCCGTGCTACATGCAACACCTTTCCCAAAATAACCAGATAAAAGAGCTGACCTACAGAACTGAACAAAACTGTTCTTTAATACAGGGGTTTTGTTTGCTTTTGAACACTAAAATATAACTATAATTTTATTGAAAAAAAGAATGTGCTTTCTTAAGATAAATTATAAGGCAAGCCTCAACTGAGAGAAGAAAGAAAGAAAGAGAAAGAAAGAAAGAAATATTATATAAAGTCAAGAAAGAAATATTAATTACACAGTTTGAACAAAATGTAGATTCATATTTGTTTGATTCATTCGAGTAATTCTGTACAGGTAAAGTACATTTAAGGTCAGTGGGATTTAAATATAGTTTCCAGCAGTAGCATCAAGGCTTATTTTTCTAGTACAAAATTATACTTTGCATTAGGGCTGCACAATATATCGAAATATTGCAATATGCATATCGCAATGGTTTGCAATAAATGAGTGATTTAATTTTAATACCTCAAAAAGTAATCCGAAGCAGATAATATAGTATCTGGCACATGGGTGTTAGTTTGGATATGCGTGCGTGTGCATAATAGTGTGCCGTGAGCATGCTCTGATGCAAAACAATCAACAAGCCGCAGGGCTTTTATAGCCAGCTGATGCTTTCTTTTCTGTGAAATATGCAACGTTGATTATATCATTTTTAAAAATATATTTTAATATCATTTAAATGGGCTTTAGAAAAAGGAATATCGTATCGAATATAGAATATAGCATTATTTAGCATGCTATTACATATCGCATTTTTTTCAGTATCGTGCAGCCCTACTTTGCATTCATACAAATCATACCACTATATGTTAAAAAAACATATTTGTTCAATAAGAAGATTCATATTACATACAACCCTGGTATTCAGCTGTTCAATTTTTTACAGTAAGTTGTTTATTCTACTCTTTACAGAAGCATAAAAATGACCTTAAATATAAATTTACATACATAGATGTGTCCATTGATTAAGTATGCATGACCCTGTGATTTCACAAGATATATTTCAGGAATTCATTTAAAGCATCATTTGTTCATGCAGATCCTACAAAAGCTTAAATTGAAACTAGTAAATGATTTAGCGCTTGTGCATGTGCAGATCATGAAGCTAATGGCACAATAATGTTTTGCCTGTTATTTGTGCACACAAATGGAAACAAATGTGGCTTAGACATAAAAACAAAACCAGAAACCAGACAACGACCGTTAGTTAGATAGAAGGCAAGATAATGCTCTGCTTCATATGGTCATTTGTGTAGCAAAACCAGGCCACTCTGTTTATAGGGAAACTGGGTTAAGCAATGAATTTGCTGTGTTTGTAATAACTGCACCAAAGGTTTAGACAGAGTTTATAAATTCTAGGAAATCTAGGACAGATCTGGTCATTTCAGCTTTAATGCTGTATAAAACATTTCTTGTTTTTATTGGAGCCATTTTCCTTAATTGATGCATAAAATTCAAATCATATTTGAGTACAGTTAAGTGACCCCATCTGGAAAATTCAGACTAAAGTCTCAAAATCTAAATATAGAAGCATTAATGTAATCATAGCCATGAATTTAACAAAAATATGTAATGTGTCTTTGTTGCTGTAAATGATAAATTAGATACAGTGCTCGAATTTTTATCTATAATGCTAAAATGAACGATTTTAAACACTGAAATGACTATGTTTTATGTATGTAGTGTCCATTTCATATGTTTACATCTTAAACTACAAAAAGGCTCCTAAGCATTGATTTCAATCTTTGACATGGTCTTACCGTCAGTCAATATTAGATCAATAATTACAATATTAATGTTATATTTTCATTGATTGTTCTGTACATTATGTAATGTATGATAATTTTTTGTAGAAATCAGTCAATTACAAAAAAAACTAAAGAAAACAAAATAATGAATGAAAATGTGTATAATGAAAATAATGAATGAAAATGTGTTTGTCAATGTAATTTTAAAAATACCTAAAAAATAAAATCTAAAATTAAAAAAACAATAGTTTGAATTGTTTTAACTTGCATGCTCGATATGTACATTAACAATCATCAGGTTAACAAAAACCTGGTCATGTCGTGTGTAAAACTAACTACAGCCCATGTTTCAGCACCACTTGGAACTTACTCAAATACGTAAAACCATAGAATTGAATGTGTTAAAATGTAAAATATAGCAATATGAATGTTAATATGCATGGCACAACATTATTAACTAGGTTGCTAGGTGCTAACAGTCCCAAATTCTTGACTCGTTAAACTGATATCACATAAATGGCCAGTTTTAATTTGGTTCAAGAAGGTTCATTGCTCTTCGCTGTAGATTGTGTGTGTGCATGTGTTGTAGTCCAGCGTTTCAAAAGCTGCCTACTCCAATAACAATGATCAAACAGACACTGCAGCACCTAAAGCGCCAGAGCAGAGAATAATTACATCAAGCCCTATGCTGAATATAATGAGCAGCCTGCTGTCCTGCAGCAAGATCCTGCCACAGAACAGATCAAAGATAAAGCGTTCAGGAAAAACAGCCTGTCCTCTGTTCTACCAGATACTCATTTACTGATCTCTGTAAGTGCAGGCGAAGGCAACCAATGTCATTTCAATATACATGACGGCCTCTGAAAAGTCACACATGTAGTTTCAGAGCTTTATTTTTGCAGATTGTTAAAAAATATTATACATTTATACAATTTTACAATTGTTCTGACTATTGTCTTACAATAGTTTTAGCATAAAATTGATTATAATTTTGTGTCACGCTCTACGCGAGACACACAATGACACAGTTTAACTCGATATTTAATTTGTTTTTCTTTCTAAGTGTAACTAATCTTTTTAGCTCTGCTAGATTTTCCACTTCAGAACGGAAGCACAAAAGGTTCAGGACTAAATGTTCCCATCCTAGTTTTCTAGCAAAGCACCCACTCTATGTACCGTAGCTTCTTTGCGCATTTTGATTGGTTCTAAATCTCTCATCACATTGGGTAAAGAGGAGAGAAAGTGACTGGCAGTACGTTTCATCAATGTCCAAACAATGCTCCTAATTACAAGCATGTGTTCGCATGTGCGGTAAGGCACGTCGACAATACTGCCTGGAAGGAGAATATTTTGCTGTATTGTTGTTTAGTTGCCTTAATGATTTGATTCTTAGAGTCTCACAGTTCTTTAACAATATTTAATACATTTTTAGCTAATATGAACCTATTGTATATTCACATCATTTATGGTTGTGCTTTGTTTCATCGTACATGCACTTACTGTATATCTACAGTGTATTTACACAACAAATGAATAACTGAATGTACTAAATATGGGTTAGGTTTAGGGTTGAGTCCAGGGTTGGTATCTAGTCATTAAAACATGTTAACACACAAGGAACACATTTTTATAGTTCTAATCCAATCTAATCATGACAAACTATATTGATAGAAAGGTCTTAGACTCAAGAATAGTTCATAACAATAAACATGACCAAAAATCTTAATGTTATTCATAAAAATACAATGTTAGTTCATTGTGCATTAAAGGGATAGTTCATCCAAAAATAAAAATTATTTTGTCATTTGTTCACCCTTATGTCATTCAAACCCTGTATGTGATTCTTTCTTTTGTGGAACACAAAAGAAGATATTTTTCAAAACGCTGGTTACCGTCACCCATTGACTTCCATTGTACCTTGTGTTCATACTATGACAGTGAATGGGTGCCGGTTAACAGCGTTGCAAAATATCTTCTTCTGTGTTCTGCTGAAGCAAGAAAGTCATACAGGTTTGACATGACATGAGGGTGAGCAAATAATAAAAGAATTTTTACTATCCCTTTAACTATTGTTAATAGATACATTTTTTTTTTTAACGCATTAGCATAACATAACATTATCTAAGACTAAGTAACATATTATCTAAGACTAATACAGTACATTATGTGTTTGCTATTGTTAACAAATGGAATATTATTGTGAAGTGTTACCTATGTTATTATACAAAAGATTTAATTATTGTAGTTGTAGTCCTAAAATCACAAGAAAGCCTTTAACCAAAAGAAAATAGTAATCACTGTTTTTTTTTAGTTATAAATAGTTAAAGAAAAGTTACAGGGTCTTGGTACATAGTTTTTAGATCGTCCCTGTATTTGGACAAAATCTGCTGAAAAATACCCAAGAGTGAACTTAAAGTTTTCAAGACATCTGAACTTCCTGTTCTTTTCACTCAATGTTATAAACATCTGCATACGGCATATAACAATCCTTAGTTACGTCACGTTCATGTCACACTGCTGCTTGTTATCATGTGTTTTGAGAAATACTGTTTTTCTAGATTGCGCTGTCAATTATGTTGTTGTTTTTTGTCGTAATACATTTATTGTAATTGTTTTTTAGAATATCAGTTTTGTTAGATACATTATTTATATTAATAATGATGTTTCATTATATACTATGCCTTATAATTAAATGACATTTAGTCAATTAGTAATTGAGTATTTCAGAGACCATTTGAATTTCTTGATGTTATTTTATTCATAAATATGAGTCAGTAAACAAATACATCAGTTAACAAATATGTAAACAACTCACATTTGGCCATTTATTTTAATAGATGCATTAGTGATTTCATATGTGAAGTTGAGACCCTGTTTCACTACACAGCAGAATGTAAATCATTGCCAGTGACAGGTAATGCATTGCACATGTAAATTTATCACATTCACTTGTCTTTTTTAACTTGTCAAATTTCTAAAGTACAATGGGAGGCCAACAAAACAGGAAATATCTTTATATTCACAGTTAAAGAAAATAAATCACCTGTAAGGTTGAAAGAGCTTATACATAAAAATACATGAATATACGTATTACACAATATGAAAAGAGAATATACTTGGCTATTAGCAGTGATGTTAAACATCATAATCTCACCATAGCTCAAATAAATATGAATCCATTTTTTTTATCTTTCGTTTTAATCTGTAACAGTCATTTAGTTGTAAACCACGTCATTGCTGTGCTGTTTTCCAGAAGCCAATTGAATGGAATTTCAGGGTTGAACGATTGTGGTTTTTCCTTGTTTCGAATGAAAACATTGCACAACCCTTTTGGAAGATGACCGTCACGCTTGTAATGACGTTACACACTTCAATAACACCTTTGCAAAGCCAAAAGTGAAAAAGTAGATTTTGTGTGACACGTTCTGCCCCTTTGGGTCTTCACTAAAGGAAAATGTTTTACGATCACAATTGCTGAACAACAGTTTCGCATCATTGCTATGAAGGCTAATCTCTGCCATTTTTTGCTCTTAGACATGAACAAGCTTTACAAACCGAAGCCAAATGGGTGAAAGTCAGATTATGGCAAAGTTCTTCATATAGTTTGTTCATCTAGCAGAAGATGGGCTACATTAGGCATAACTAGGCAGACACTGACTGTGCTCAGAAATGTGTCGCTTTCCTCTCTTCTCTAAGCTACAGGGTTTGGTGTCCAAAGGTGGTTGACACATTTCCAGGAACAGTTTGGATTTCAGAAAGCGTCGGTAAGAGTCCTTTTCCATGAGGGTGAAGATCTTACTTTGCGCTTCTTCAAAACAGGACTCATCACAGTTTTCCAGATTTTTTCTAGTATTCTCTTTGGTGGCAGAATCCAAATTCACCTATAAAACATAAGATTTATGAGAACATTTCCTTAATATAATTATGTCCTTCATTCACATAACACAGCGAATCATTGTTCTCACCTCTTTCGGAGAATCAGCTTCGACAAACTGCTCAAATATCTTTTTAGCTTTCAAGTTCATTTTTTCCACCGACGTCTGCTTAAACTCCTCACAAGCCTCCCAGAATTCAATATTCTCCTGGCTGTACTCCGACTGCAAGAAAACCGCAAAAGCTTTCCGACCATCTGGAAAAAACTGATTCATTTCAGTCAGATAAGAGTAAAACACAATATTAAATAAACATGTGATATTCATAATCTATTTACAAAATGTAATATCCTCCCATCTCGCATCATTAAGTCACATTATTTGGCGGATGGGATGCAGGAGGGGGGAGTGTTGCGGATGCTGAGGAGGTTTTGGAATGAAGAGGTCAAGATTGTGAGTCTGAGGAGATTTCTCTAAGGACTGTCCTTCTGGATGTTGACCCACTATAGCCCGGCAGAGCGCAAGACTCGGGCTCTTCGGGGGCCAACCAGTTCAGTTTGCGGACACGTAGCACACGCTCTGGAGCGTGAGAAAACATGACCGTGGTTTGTCAGAGTGACAGAAACATAGTCCCCATAACACAGAAATGAATGTGGCTGAGGGATCTTTGACAGACACTTCAAGGCCACATAAACAAGGGTCAGTTAAAAAGATTCAGATTTTCTTATGTATGATTAGCATGCTGCACATATTACACTCTGTCCCATTCACACAGTGTGCAAACAGAACAATTAAATGTCAGTGCCAGATAATCTTTGCGCTTACCGTCATTTTTCATCAGGTTGTTAAATGATGTTTTCCATTTCTCGGTTTCAGCAGGAGAGATTCTAAAATGATGATGAAGCATAAAAATTTTAATCTAATTTAATACTGTATATCTACTTTTATCAGTTTTAAAGCTCAAATAAATATAATAGTTTTTTAATCGTTTAAAATAATAATTAACATTTAAAAACAATTAAATTTTACATTTTAAGACTTTTGCAATGTAAGTCATTACCTGTTTGTTGTTGCCTTTGGTTTCTCCTTCAAAGGCTTCTGTTCTTGGGGTGGATCTGGTTTTTGAAGCAGGAATCCAATTTTATGCTTTATGTCTTTGGCGCTGTTAAAACAAAATACACAGTTTCATTAGACTTTTGCATTGGTGAGTTTATTATGGAGACAACATTAAGCACAACAGCATAAATGACAATACATTCAAAAAAATAAAAGAAATATAATTTAAATAAAATAAAATTAAATTAAAAATAAAAAAATTTTAAATACATAAATATAAAAAATATATAACAACTTTAACTTTTTGTTAAATATTTAAAACTTAAATATCTTATATGACTGCTCTTTATTATTCACAAGAAACATATTTTTGTTCCTCAATTTTTCATACCCACAGAACAGACTTTGCTCTTATTCACTCCAAGGTATACAAAGTATAAAAACAAATATATAGTATTGAACACTGACCGAGTAATGATTAAAGAAGTAAGAAACTCTGTAATAAAGCACAGTTCATACCTTTTTAAGCATGTTGCAGGAAGGGCAGCAAGCCCTTTACACATTGTGCTGGTGCGTAATACAGATCCAACAGTCAGAGAAAATGTGTTTGTGTGCCACAGCAGAGCAGATCCTCACAATGTCAATGCAGTCTCCTCCTCCAGCTCTCCTTTTATACAGCCCCAGCCCTCACACCAGAAGAACCAGCCTATCACAACACAGATAACAAAAGAAAAACAAAATAAGGTCATCTTTATAATGTATTAAACAAAATTAATACATCAATACATTAATAGTTTTTTGTGTACTTTCCCTTTAAATTTGATATGTGCATTTGCTTGTGGACTTTATATAATTCTTTTTTATATAAATTACCTATTTTTATGTATCAGAATTATGATTCATTATTGAGTATGTACTACTAAAACAATTGTAACATTGAGAAAGACATATATGATGCCTGCAACACTAAGGTTAAAGGTTTGAATCCCAGGAAACACATGAATCAAGTAATATTTAGGACCTTAAGTTGATTTATTCAAAATGCTGACACATTAAACACACTCTACATTTGACATTTAACTGTTACGCAACATTTTCTGTTTATTTAGTAAATAGGATTAAACCACGCAGGAGGTTTTTCTATTGCAAATCATTTATTCTGCAAAATTCATGCCTCATGTTTTCCATCTCTGCAAATGTCAAAATAACGTCTTGATTATGAGTGTTCAGTACAAACATCACACTTTCACACCACAAAATATTTATCAGTTCTGTGGTTAACCTCCAATACCACACGTTGCCTCTCCGGTCACATGAAGCAACGTTCTCTCTGAGCTGTCAAATACTGTATTTGTTGCCTCTGTGTTTCTTTTCATTTGTTTGTGCCCCCCAGTGCCCTACAGAAATGAACCTGTGGCAAGACATAAATGTTACACATTAATGCTACTGCAAATGCTGAAGGCAAGTAAATGTTTGTTCAGATGAAACCATTATTCTCTGGCTTCGCTTTACTTCACTTTTCTTTAAAGCCCCATTATTATTATTAACTAATTTACTCACTATTGACACACATCTAATCAATGTTAAAGGAATTTAGTCTAAAGGATAAGGCAAAGGTCAAATTCTCTATTGATCTAGACACAAGAAGAGATTTTAAATTCAAAGATGCAATGTAAGATTTAAATATATTTGTTTAGCAGATGTTTTATCCAAAGTTTTACAATGAGAGAGCTTTTAACCTGATAACAGTCATTGCAGATATTGAGCACTATGCGCTATCCAAAAACTACTTTTTACATTTTAGATAATAAATATTTTTAAAACATTTTTAGTTTTTATTTGAGGTATTTTAATTTTATTTATAAATAAAATGTTTAGTAGATTAAAATTGAAATATTGAAAATATTAATATTAAAATAAAAAAGTAAATATTAAAAAGTAAATGGTGAAAAACATGTTCCACTTGTGGCAGTTAACAGGTTAACATTTTGTGATTTAACATTGAATATTTAATCAAAATACAGTAATCATATGATAATATCAGATCATATCTGTTTTTTGTTAAAATCAGTACAGCTGGAAGGTTTTATGAGGCTATAACATGTAAAATGTTCTTAATTGTAAAACTATTATATCATATAACATGCCAATTTAAACCACATTTCCTCTCGTTTCCAAACCTAGTTTAAAAACAAACATCTTGCTATCCACTTTAAACTGTTGACACATCTCTGCAAAGTATTGAACCATTCCCATTAAAAGCTCTGGTAAATCAGCTGCCTGCGGAGATCTAAAACCAAACCACCATTGCTTTTCAGACCTAGAAAGCCATCCGATCAATACCAGATCATTCAACTGCATCAAGCTTATCCATTTAGCATCCCAGTAATGTGTGCACAAATTATCAAATGTTTAGAAAAGGAGCAGGATAATCAAGTTTTCAAGAGGTCAAACTAAGAAAAGAAGTCACCTCCCACATGTACCCCACGTCTTTCTTATCATATATCTACAAGTTATCTTGGGTCTGAGATGAGGTGATGTGACTGAAAGCATGTGGGTCTTGTTTTAGATCTATTAAAGTCTGAAATTCTTCTTTTTTCTGATATTAACATGTTGATTGGATAGTTTCAATGCGGTTTCTTTCATTCCGACTGCTGTTCATATGCATATTAGAAATATTGTGTTTTCCTGTCTGCAGTGTTATAATTACTGCAACTGATTGGCTAAAAGAATAGACTGAATTCAGAAACAGAAATGGTTTTCACAGTAAACCGCACACACACACACACAAACAAAATAAATGATCCATTCATAAATTATATCCATTATTTATTTATTGAATAGCATACAACGCCTAAAAGCAATTCTGACATTTCCTTCTATCTTCCTGCCAAAAAATCAGACTGAAGCTCTCTGTCATTGATTAACATGTTGGATAAAAACAGCTGTTACGTACCATTGAGTGTTTTTCATATGCAAATGTAGATATTTAAGAGATGGGAATGTGCCTAGTACAGACTGTTCGAGATGGAAAAAATTGTGAAAATTGTTTTCTGATTGGAATGTTGACACCTCGCAAAGTCTTTTAGATGCAGCTAACTGGAGCTTTTAACAGCTAACTAGACTAAGAAACCAGCATTGACCTCTATTGACCGTTTCTCCTGACATCCGTGCTTGCGTGGGCCTGCGTGTGTCTACGTTCTTGCTCAGCGTCTCTTGCTTTGCGTCTATGACTCCTTTCAACACGTAATGTATAGTAAGCAATGTTTACACTCAATTTAAAAGGCGACTTCAGGTCATAGCAAGCGCTCTGGATAGGACCGCAGCCGTGGCTCATTTCACATGAAGGAACTAGCCTCCCTCAATATGTTGTACACGACCTCACAAACCCTCCAAAGTTCATACCTCACTTAATGCAGACTTGGCGTATTGATCAAAGAACCAGGCTCATGATGAGAAGAAAGCCAGTGAGGTGAGATCACTTTTGGCTCCGCTGTGCGTAATGTCGCTCCGTATCTCTATCAGATCACGGGGGATGAAAACACCAGAATGGTTCACCCAAGAGTAAAGTCATATCAAATCAAATCTAGCTACTTACAGAGGAAATACTGTCATGATGACCTCAGGCTCTCTAGGTTATTTTTCAACAGGAAATGGGTTATAAATTAAGGACCGTGGCTCATGGGGAAGTGAAAACTGGACCAAGATATATTTTTAATGTTACAGCAACTTGATTCCAACATTACAAATATTAATGCAACACAATACGCTCACTACACAGCTGCGTCACTTTTGCTTTCACAAAAAACACCTGCAATCCAGTTTAACGAAAGCCTATTTGGATTTGTATAAAGGTCTGTAACTTTTCTCTCTCTCTCTCTCTCTCTCTCTTAGCAACCTTTGTTTAATATGTAAAATTGCAGGTTACTTTACATTCTTATCTTTACATTGGTTGAAGTCAAACGACATTAAACTGACATTTGCTCTGAAAACTAACCCAAAAGCGAAACTTCTAAATCGTTATTATACTTTATTTAAACAGTTTTTAACAATGTTTAAACACAAATTTTGTTTATTTCAACCAAAAAGTTACAGATTGCAGCTAATGCCTCTCTAGCGCCATCTCTGTTTGAAACATAAAATTGCAGGTTACTTTACAGACTTGGGATGACATCAAACTGACATTTTCTGTAAAATCTGATAATTATTAAAAGCTTAAAGGCTGCATAAGGAAACAGTTTTAAACACAGATTTGTTTATGTTCCTGCTTAACAAACTGAGTGCTAAAACAATAATTTATTTTTGTATTCCTGCAATACATACAGTAAACCACGTCCACCTTTGTTATATTAGTGTTGGCCTATCAGCGCCGCTTTTATGTACCACCTTGTGTATACATTTCTCCCTGAAAGAGAGACAGGTGCTGTTCGAGGGTTTAGGCTTATCGGTGCCCAGATAACCTGTCTGTTCCTGAGAAGAGAAACACACTGTTTAACATTCAATCAGCATCTGTCTGAAAGAGGTCAATAAAATGATGCTACAGCCATAGAAGTTAATAATAGACTTCAACTGTCAATCCGCAGACTGAAAAGATGTTTATGAAGCATTGCGGTGAGCCAAAGTGTTGTCATGAGCGGATAAAAATGTTCTGGCTTTTCTGATTGTTCTGTATTTATGCTCTTTGTTCGAGCTACGTGCTTGGCTTGCGACAGATTGGAACTAGCTGTACTTCAAAATACTGCTCGGTGATATTACACGACATTTTACTTATGCTTTTCAGATGTTCAAATCCTGCCGTATGATCGCACACAGACACACGCACGCAAACAAAAAGTAGTGACGTCATTCTATTCTCGCACTCTGTAATGGAAAACACAGTCGTTCCTCTTTGTTTTGATGAAAATAGAAACTGTTAATACTATTATTTTATAAAGTCATTCATTTGGGACATAGATATTTCTTCATGAAGGCTATAGTAGTCAAACATGCAACTGATAAAAATCTAAAGTGTTCTGGAGTCTAAAGTTCAACTGCTGTTTATCTGGTGTATTGTAACGTATTGTAAAAACGTAATGTGCCGGGCAAACTAAGCTTTCTCTGTGTCACTCCTACAATTGTGTAAAGTTTATTGCCATTTACAACCCACTTTCTGAATGGAAAATGACTGAAATATCAAAGGTGACTGGGAGGTGACCTCCATTTGAAATATACATCAAATGAAGCTCTTATCATTTGGCTTTAAACAAACGAATTTGAAGTTTTTCTCTTCGAATTCTAAACCAAACTGTTATTGTAATTTGTTTAATACCGTTGGTGCGAGTGGATGATGTATTGCACTATTCCAGTAAGCACTGACGGCATTTAAATAATGGCAAACAAGCAAATATTTTTGTCCCAAAACTGTCCGAGAGAGTGAGAAAGTCTTTGACCCATGTGAGGGAGCATGTGTGAGGAATTAATGTGGCCATGTCTGTGAGCTGGAACATAAATAAACGTTCTGCTACGTGCCAGGCAGCACACAGAGTGAGGTAGACATTTGGCCAGATGGTGCTTAAGGGCCCATTGCCGCCTTTCATCTTAGACCTGGACTGTGTATGTGTGTGTTTGTTTGTGAGCCGTGCCTTCTCCTCTGAACCAGTGTGTCTTGTACTGAAGAAACAAGGAGTTTCAGAAAGATGCAGATTGTTCCCTGAAATGAGAACATCTTTAGATGTTACAGCCAGACCAATACTAAGCTCAGTGGTGGAATGGGGTATTGAGAAATTTTGGTTTTAATTCAAATTTTAATGTTTTTAAAAATGTTTTTTACACTTACAGTCAATATTAATATACATTAATATATATAATATACATAATATACAATATACATAATATATATAATATACATTAATATACATTAATATATATAATATACATAATATACAATATACATAATATATATAATATACATTAATATACATTAATATATATGACATAACAATACTAAGGCTAAAAGCACATACAAGCACATACCTTAATAAATATTATTATGTACATCATATACAGTACCGCAGCCCAGAACTTTTGTAGTTAAAAATAAACAAAGGTAAGTTATCGAGCATATAAAAAGTCAATGTTAAAAACCCTTACTTACCCTGATTTACAACTGAAAGCTTATAATAATGATTTATCATTCGAGTAATTTCATGGGAAAGGTTTTTTTAACAGAGGTAATGTATGTAAAGTAACCTGTAATTTTATGTATTAAACAGAGATGGCGATAGAGAGGCTTTTTTCATCTTTGGACTGCCAGTAATTTACCATTGTGTGTCTTTTTTATGTTTATCTGTGACGTAAATATTTAATAAATATTGTAGATAATATAAATTCATAGTTGAATTTGAATCTAATCATGACAAAGACTTATGACAAATATATGACAAAAATGAAAAAAATATATGACAATAAACATAAACAAAAAAATATGTTAACTTTTTTTAATATCTACAATAAACAAAAATAAAAAATTTAATAAAAAATATCAAAAAATTGGAAACTGTAGTAAAATAGAACCTATAATATATGTATATATATATATATATATTGCCAGAAAGCTTATTATATTTTCTTATGGTTATGACATTTATAGGCGGGGCAGCGCCCAACCCCAGGTCCCCCTACATCCATCCATTAGATAGTCATCACTCCATAAGAAGTCATCAATGCTCACTTCGGAGGCTGATTAGAGCTGCTGACAGACTGAACTTTAACCCCAGTGTTACACCATCACACGGCTTAATGATTTAAAAGTCTCTATGGTTTTCCTTACATGCAGTACAGCACATCTTTATATCAACGAATGGCATCAAATGATGGAAAATAAAATTGTTATTTATGTCTCTATAGGCCTAATTATTCCTGTTTTATTGAAAGAACAAATTTGTTCAGCAAAGTTCTAAACTAACAAGATATCATTTTTTAATGAGCGGACATTGAATTCAGTCCATTTCCAAAGATTACAAATTAGTTGATTGGTTTGAAAGGATCAGCGATGCTTTGTTTTTGGGTTATGTAATTTAGTGCATCATCTTTCAGTTCCATGGCAGCAGCTGTCTCCATTTGATGGTAATGTGCTCCTTTCACGACAGTTCTCATCTGCGTTATTAACAAAATGAATTGAAATGGCAATAAATGCTTTAAAAAATGAATTATATCATGATTGACGAGGACCCTTATTTATACAATCTGTTTTTATTTTGTCTCTCCTTGTTTTGTATGTGCAGTTTGTGACGATTTGATGAGGATAAAATGTTAAAATTCAACAAACTTGCTCAAGAGATCCAAGATCTAAGCTAGGTTTTGTTGGTTTGGTAGCTGGTAGACCGGCAGCCATGCTACTCATCACCAAATCATGATCTTATGCTGTGGACCACCGTTGAAAAAACAACATACTGATCCTTTTAGAAGGTTGAAAGGGCAGACGTGCTGTGCCCTAGTGATTTCCCTGTACAAACAGACTAGTTCCCCTGAGAAAAATGAACAGTGGTTGTGCGTTTGGTTTTCATCTCTTTATAGGCCACTTGTGGCACTAAGTTTTCCTGTAGACATGTTCCTCTCATATTTTTATGAGCAATAAAACAAATAAAAAACTGGGATACACGAAGATTTATTATGCATTTATTGGTGTACAGTGTGTATTTTATTAGAATTCAATTCTAATATTAAAAGTCTCAAGCCACCTTTTACACCTGTAAAACTACAAAAAATTTTATGTTTTATTTATTTTCTTAAAAAACTTTTTTTAAAAATAACTTTAACATTAAAAAAATATTTTTAGCTTTATTGTTACGAGCTTTTACTGCTACGTGTCATATTTTCCACACAGAACACAGTATTTGACATTGACATTGAGGTCTTTGGGTTCCAATCATGCCTTGGCTGTGGAGGATGGGAAATCTTTCCCTACGCAAAAAGGGGCGTTAGGCTGGAACACGCTTACTCACATCATGAATCTCACAGATGACGGCAAGATGAACATCCGCCTGTAAATGTCAGACAGCCTCGGGTCATAGGCGCATTTATTTGAAGTAATCCAGGTTCGCGGCACAGATATGTCATGCATTACGTACAACATGCGATGCCGGCATCTTGTCAAATTGTAGGTTTGCCATCAGGTAAAAGAGAAACTATGCATCCCAGTAATGTCAGCTGGGTCTGGTGGTACATGTAATGCCTGTATCAATAAAGATGAACTGCAGCTACTGTGTGTATAGAGTAAAAAAATGAAGAACGCACAGCTTGTCACAATGCTGAATGACTAACCTGGCCATGACTCAAGTACTTTGTTGTTTTTGCATCATCTATATTTATGTAAATAGATGTGAGCCACCAACATTCCTAGAAAAACATTCCAATCTTTTGTATCAACATGGGCATTTGATGATATGTTTAGACTGTATATTGTGGAAATAATGCCATTACAAGAGAAGGCCCATGTTACTCCACCCGTCTCATTTCTTGTACACACAATGTGAATTGCTTTCTTTCTGGGAGCAGATATACTCTAGAGAAAGGTTCACATTTGCAAATAAATTGGATTGCGTCGTAATTAAATGCATCTGTGAGATGCACTATTGTGTGTTTGTTTTTTTCTGTGATGTGTAATTTTTTTATTCTTGTCAATCCAGCAAAAGATTTTCCTTCAGGGACAATACAGTATACTTTTGACTTTGACTTAACACCACCGTTTCTGTCAGGAATATTACACCATTGTGTAAAATCTATGATTATGCAATTACATTTAAGTTCAGCCGAGCCTTCTGGCACCAAAAAAATGCTGTAAATAAAAAAAAATTTTACATTTATTTTAACAAATATTTTAAACAAAATAAAACATTTTTAATTTTTAAATAACACATTAGTGACACCCTGTGGCAAAGAAAATAATTACAACCTTGTCTACCACTCCTTGCATCACACAACCTTAAAAAATCTATAAATCTCATGCACTATTTAGACAATTGGCCTTGGCTCCAAAATGAAAATCTGATGATAAGCCATCTACACCTATGTCTTTCCCTTGAATATCTTTCTGCCCCAAAGAGATTTTGACACTTGATGATAGTTTACAGGCCAAATTAACCTTGATATGTCCAACCACAGATTTATGATTTTGTTTTTGCCTGGTTATAAAATACAGTATCCTGTTCACCCTTATCTTCCCTATAAAAAAATACAGAGAGCCATTGCTTGATAATGACCTCAGAACTGTCCAGCCTATAATATTTGATGAGTTGCATCTCATTTTGGCACAGACTTGGTGACAGTTTACAATATACAGTCTGTCACACTTTTAATATAATTTAAAAGGAAAACAACCTTTAGTGATAAAGTAGCAAATATTAATTATTAGTAAATATACATATATATATATACACACATTTATCACATCATGATAACCTTATGATAGTAGATCTAAGATCTACGGATTAAAGATTAAAGGTATTTAATAATTAAAATGATTTTTTTGGCTAAGACATGATCAACTTGTTCATATCTTGCACTAAAGTGCCCCTCTGTGCCTTATTTTACTAAAGTAGGTCATTTTTCTGCTCCAAGACACCAGTGATCATGCAATTTACATGCAGTCTATTGAGGTTCCATAAAGTTTGTTTTAACATTAAGGTTAGTCAGCTGTATGATTCTTCTTCTGTTTGAATTTATGTTTGATCTGCTTTAAACATTGTCACAGTCACCAGCCGGAGTGCCCTTACAGTCCACAAGAGGGCACTCACCTCATCACCTGGACAATCACCATACACTACAATACCCATAAACCCTTGCACGGACTTGTTGATGCTTGATCTCTATCACCTGTGTCTATTTAAGCGTGATACATCCGCCTACATAAACTGGCTTGTTTATTCGTTCTGCGTGAAATCTTGTGTGAACCTCTGCTGTCTGTCCTGGCTGGTGCATGGGTTCATGGTTATGCCTGTTTGTTGCCTGCACTGACCCTTGCCTGCATTGTGTTGTAATATTAAAGCTGCATTTAGATCTTCAACTCTCAAGACTCAGAGCAGTTTGTAACAAACATGCGCTTAATTTATCCTGAAGATAAGAATGTTATGATATGTATCCAGCTTCCATTCAGATTCAAGGCTCCAAGCCACCAGCGATCGTGCAATTTCACCATGTCTGTCTAGATTCCATAAAGTCTGTTTTAACATTAAGGTTTGTCAGCTGAAGAAGGAAAAGCATTAGTAAAATTTTAGGTGTCTCTCGTAGAACTCCCTATCGTCGGATGAGAGAATGTAACTTTGTCAGTTACATCACTGTACAGCAGGTGCACAGATGAAGAGCTTGATTCATTGGTGTCTGAAATCAAGAGTATAATGCCAAATATAGGGTACAGTGGGACAGAATCTATACAAATGTCCCAGCTGTGTTGTGTTGCACAAGCTCATAGGGTAGGGTCAAGTTTAACCCTTACACATGTATTTATGGTGTAAAATGTGGTCGCTACATTTCCTTTTTATTTGAAATTATAGTTGTTTTCTATCATTTACTGATATGTTCCTCTTAAAATTGCATGCAATATGGTTATCTTTGGGGGTGTGGATGGATATTTAAGAAAGGTAAGACATCTGAACCTTAGAGCGGTAGTACATTGTATACAATTTTAGCTGGAAACCCATCACTGTACAATTTTTTATTTTTTTGTCGCTTTTTTTAGATGATGTGTTTACGCATAGCAGACAATAATCGCTCTGAATTTACTTAACTGAAATCAAATTGCACGAACATCTTAAAATATATTTAAGATACACACCAGTAATGTTTTTAAGGCATGTTTGTAAAAACTACTTCAATATCCAATATTAACCACAACCTGTCTAGGAAACTGCCCCTATATCTTATCCATACTCTGCATTTCTTTTAATACTTGTATCAAACAAATAATAATGTAAACAACCTCAGCAACATTACCGTTATGAGTTAGTGAAGGGATGAATATATGTGTGCAGGAGTAAAATTTATTTCTTAATATAATTATTGTGCTAGGTAAGTTATAGTTATCTAATCTGTTGCACTTCTGAAGTCACAATTGCGTTCACAATTTTAGTTTATTTGGAGTACGAGGAGATCATGGAGGAGAAGACGTAGGAGTGTCCTGGCTGATGTTTTCAGTGTGAGGAACAGAGATTGCAAGCTTCATTGTTGGCAAGAGTGTGCACAATCAAAGGTAAATGTACCTCATCTCTTTATAAATTTATTTGGGGTGAGTGGTGTGAAAGTCATCATTTTATGTATGTATTATTAATCAGTTTTTAACTGGTATCCTATTGCTTTTATATCAGTTTATGATTGATAAAAGTGACTATCATTATAATACAAATGGAATTGAAATGAAATGTATAATGTCAATAATTTAGTATTTGTATATACTAAATTCCAGGGTTGAGTGCCTCTGGCGGGATGTACATGTACGTGTGTCACCGCAGTGTTTCATGACATTTTGAGGACTGTGGATGCCTTGATATAAGCAACTTCACCCACCTCTTTTGCTGTCATTATGTTTTTTACCTCGTATACAATCCAGCCTTGATGCTTTCCATTGGGATAACCATTCCATGAGAACCGAGAACAACCTGACCTCAAAACAGCTATCAGAATCCAATAAGTAATCCTGAGGTAATTTTTCTCCCTCTTAAATGTATTAATGTGCATTTTTTCAAATTTGTCTTTTTAAATTACAACTGTAAATAGCATACACCTACACTACACTTTACAAACTATTAAACACATACTTAAATTCTGTGCTACTGTTTGACCCTTAGCCTATTCATTGTAGTATTGTTAATGGAAGTGCTACAATAAACACGCATGTTTGTTACGAAACAGATATTCGATCTTTATGTTTTTATATTTCAAACTATATTTGTACATTACACATAGGCCTATATGCATTAGTGCATATATATCTTACCACTGGTAATGTTAAAATGTGAGAGTAATTTCTTCTACACAGACCTACTGTATGTACACCTGACATTTTTTTATGTACTGATTTCTTACAGTAGAAATATGGTAAAAGTGTTTAAAATAACTCCAATAATTCACTTTTAGTAACTCATACTAAAAGTCACAAACATGTTTTTTGTTTACAGTTTTTTGTTTTTGCTGTAGAATCTACAGTACAGTGTAGATGTATTATTTAGACTCTGCTGCAGCTGGACAAGAAGATGGAGACACTGCAGATACTCACTTTCGGGTGTTTACTCACAAATGAGCAAATTGAGCAGCTTGTAGAACACATCGACCCACTGCAGGAGGCAGATTTATTTGGAATAGACATATACCTTCACACTCTCACATTTGTACAGAATTTAGTTTGAACAGTATAACAACGTTGTATTTTACTTTATTTGAATAGCATTGCAGTAGCTCATTTTGTATTTGATGTACCTTACAAACAGTAATCAAATAACAGAGCTGTTCTGTAAGTGGGTTCACTACGTGTATTTCAGCCAAAATGTTGAATGTTATTTCTTTGAAAGTATTAGTGTTAGTTCATACTATCTCTTTTGATGATTGAACATCAGAACCAAACTCTATGAAAGTGTAAAACCAGTCCAAATCCAGTAGATGCTGTGTTTGCAAAGTAAAAGAAAACTCGTCCATTGTTAGTATGGCGGCAGGAAGTGTTAGGGTTCTACTGCAGGTAATTTTCCCTTAAAAACTTTAAGCTGCAGACTGTCGGATGGAAAATCCCATCCAGTCCAAAATGACATAAGCTTCTGCAGCTGACCTGTGCTAGCTGTTTATAATAGCTGATTTAATAATAATTATTTTAATTATAATACTTCACACAATATGGTTGGATATGTTACCAAACCATTGCAATGTATGGTTATCAGTAACAAAAGTCTTACAATGAACAGTAAAAATGACACCTACAGCATTTATGAAATAATAATGCAAAGTAATAGTACCATATTATACCATAGTAATTTTGCAAAGTAAAATAGGACCATGTTAAATTTGTGGTTTCAGTGGTTTTACTACAAATAAACCCAGAATACTTGTAGTTAAACATGGTTCATTTTCGTAAGTGAAACACTCTAAAAAGTTAAGTGACCCTTGAAGGTTTTTGTATAAAGAAATTCTCCGCATCAAAGACAATTTGATTTTCCGTTTCGATTATCAGTGAAAAAAGGTACAATGGAATAATTCCACCGCTATCCCTACCGTGCCGAATCTGGCCACTAGGTGTCCCCCGCCGCTTTCCATTCGCATGGCCGTGTGGACTCGCGTTTAAAGCGTTTTTCTCCTCCTCCAAAACCTGCGATAGAGCCATTTTCCAATGAGAGCAGGTGGAATTCCCCCATTCAGCCAATGGCGCGCTGCCCTCGCCACGATCCGTTCGTAAAGGATGTGTGGGCTCGGCTATGGCGCTCGTGTGAAGTTGTTGGGAACGGGCAAGCCCAGGAAGCAGGATTTTAACACTACTACACCAGCTAAAGCGTTGGGCCACCAGCTCCAGTGGGAACAAGTCAGTACACGAGTCCGATTTTAGTAATACATGCACCTTTCCGACTGGGAAATACGCGTAAGGAAGAGACTTCAGCGACGGCGGATTTAAGAGTGATTTAACAAAGTTGCTCCGCACGTATGTGAAATAAAGAGTGACCTCGGGCGAAAACCAGGCATGATTTGCGAGAGTTAGACGGACTCCTGACGCTCCTCGATCTGTCGACTTTTCCCCTTGAGCTGTTTTTTGTTTTCATCTGAGGTGAAAGCGCATCGAGTCACCATGCCTGCCAAAACAAAGTATAATTTAGTCGATGATGGGCACGATTTACGGATTCCTTTACACAACGAGGAAGCATTCCAGCACGGGATTAATTTCGAGGCAAAGGTAAATTTCTTTGATCAAACACGTATGTTGTGGCTTTCTATCTATTATTAGACGCGATCTTCCAGCTGCATCTATTCCAAAATCACGGTTCAATTCACGGTTTAAAGTTGTTTTGCCACTTGTTTACATTCCGTATCGTTGCCGTGAAGTGAGTGCGTACATTTTTGATACCACCTTTAGTTTATGAAGCTTAACGTGTACATTAGCTAACATTGTTGCTTTCATTTCCAGTATATTGGTAGTCTGGATGTGGCTCGACCCAATAGCCGTGTGGAGATTGTTGCGGCCATGAGGCGGATACGGGTGAGTTTTATAGTACCTGCTTATTTCAGTGCTTCCTAAAGTTAAGCGAAATACAAGTTTGTTATATTTTAAGAAATGTTTGGCAAAGCATGATAACTACGACGTACGACGGGATTAACCCCCCGGTGTTCCGCGCGGGTGGTCTTTGAGCCTCGAGCGACAATCACAACACAAAAGCGTGACGTATCAAGCAGCAAATTGTTTACAGGCTAAAATTTTTGTATATCGATATATGGGCCAACCTTGTAATCTACCTTGTAATCATTTGTACATTTCATGTGTGTGTAAACAGAGAATGGCTCTTTGAAGTGGGGGTCCCGTGTGTGTGAAGCACTTAAATGCATTTAATGCACTTAAATGATATAAATGCATGAGCTTCCTATGGGGCTTGGACCCCTTGACAACAGATTTTCTGTCATCATTTTCTTTTAAATCGTTTGTAGAGGTGTCTTGCTTAGACTTTTAGGCATCTAATGTAGTTGTTCACTTTCACAGATGTGTTTTTTTTTTCTTTTGCTGTCACGTTTGTGGTGTTTTTGCTTTGATGACAATATAAAGGTTGTGGGTTCGCTTCCCAGGGAGCAAACATACTGATAACGTTATACACTGTAACTCGCTTTTTAATCGTAAATTTAATAACATGCCCACATATGACAGCATATTAATATGGGTTATATGGTTCACTTGTGCAACATAGTTAGTGACCTTTCTTAAAGTTTTTCCTAAAAATGTGTTTTATTGTCTTCCTCCTGGTTCTCCAAGTCTGAGTGTGCTTGGCTGATATGATCTGTTAATCCCAGTTTTCATTTATTCATCAAAACATTCACCACTTTATTTGTTTGTTTTACCAGTATGTTTAATCTAATTGTCTGCTTTTTTGGCTGTTGATTCAGAAGTTTTTCTTGTTCGAACTGGCTATAGCAATGTAATTATTGTTGGAAAGTGTGAGGCAAGGGTGGTGTAACAATTGAAAGGATTTGTTTTTGCAACATCCTGGTTTCCAACATGGCAGGTGCAAATAAACCTATTAACCTTTTCTTTACTTTGCTGGACCCCCTGCAATAGTTTGCCAGCTGAAATATAGCCAGCAGTTTAAAGATCACAGAAAATATATCATGGTCTAGTTTTTTTCTTCATAAAATTTGTGTGATGACAGAGTTATCTTGCTTAAGCATACAGTGTATACTACATTATAATTACCTTAAACAAACATATATTATTTGTGTTCTTTGTAATATAACTAATGTTTATTTGGCAAATCCTGTTGTTCAACTTGTTGAAGAAGAGAATTAACTTGTTTGGTCCCATTTACTATAATTTATTTGGAGACTTTTTGTATTCCTAAAATATAAAAAAATAGACTTTGTAAAATATAACACATTATAACATTAAGGACATCTTTATAAATCCCTGAAGGTATGTATCGTCTCTGCACTAGTTTGTCTGTTTTAAAGTATACTTTAAAAAATGCAATGTGAAAGCATACATATAAGAGTAGTAAATACTGCACTGTGTAAAGCTGACTACAATCTAGTTTCATTGCAGTACTGATTTAAATTTCAGTTCCTTTTTCAAAGCATTATGATCAGTAGGTACTTCACATTGTAGAACCACAAGAGCCTTTCAATGGCTGTAGGAAATAATTTCTGCTTTATTATTTTCACAATGATAAAAAGACATGGGTTGAAAAGATTGTAGAAAGTCTTAAAGTTGGATAGAAGAACTCAGTGAAGTGAATAAATTAGTTGGTTTAACTCAGATTACATAACATTTATGCATTTGGCAGATGCTTTCATCCAAAGTGACTTTGAGGTATGCGTTTTATCAGTGCATCTATATCCCGGGAATATAACCCATTACTATGACGTTGCAGGTGTCATGCTTTACCTGTTGAGCTACAGGACCTGTAGATAATGTAGGGCTAAAAAACAAACATGTTTTGAGGGGATATCAGGTGCCTTAGGCATTCTGGTTATTAGTTTGAATTTAAGGCAACAGTTTTGTAAGACCAGCTTCTAGTAAACTGCTGTGCAGGAAAGGGTGATTTAGGGTCCATTGGGGCATTAAAAAGCTTGACGCCAACAATTACTGGCAATTTTCACCACACCCAGGTTCTTGAACCAGAATAATATGTAGGAGTCACAAATATTTATAGCAGTGTTATTATGTTTTATGCGGTCTTAAATATCTAATAATAAAGATTAGCATAAATTTAGATTAAAAAACTGCTTGCCATGTGTCTCAAGCTGTCTGAACTTAAGTACAACATTTATAGCAGTGGATTTGTAGTCTGCCAGATGTGTGACATTTCTTAATATCCTAAGAATGATGCAGATCTATCCTGCTTAAGCCTCAAGCTGTGCACAACTTGTTTAAGTTCTGCCTCGTTATGCTTTTGTCTAGTGGTAACTTTTAATATTAAGTTGATAAGCAGTAGAGTTTTAACACGCAACACAAGTGTGACAAGTACATTGAAGTGAGGTTAAATTATAGCACTATCTAATTGTTTACTTTGCTTGGATTGCGGTTAGGAGATATCTGGCATATGCCTCGTAACAAAAAACCCGATAACAAAATTATCTTCATGGAGAAGATTATTAAGTAGATGTTGCTGTCATATTTGGAAAGGAGAATTGATGTCCTTGCAGCCCTTTCCGTAAAAGCTTTTAGACTCGTTTACATAGCCTGCTGCACTTTGCTCTTATTGCCGTGCCTCATATTTATTGCAACATATATTGTCAGTTTTAAGATGAGGATAGCACACTCCTTGCCGAAATGATGACTTATTGCACTTAGATATTGGCCTTAATTAATTGACCGGTTAAGTGATGTTATGGATGAGTTGTTTATGGCTGGGATGTTTCCTCCGTCTGTGTTGTAGAATTGAAAATGGCCACTTTTAACTGGATGGTTTAGAAATTCATCATGTTTTGGTCTTTTCTTTCCTGATTCCTGACTGTTAAAGGGGTAGTTGGCCCCCCAAAAAAACCACCCATTCACCCTTGTGTCCTTGAAACTTGGTATATGGTTCTTTCTTCTATGAAACAGAAAGGAGATTTTTGAGAATTGTGTGTGTTTTGTGTCTATACAAGTGAAGCAAAAGATAAGTCATGAGGGTAAGTAAATGATGGAAGAATTTTCATTTTGGGTAAACAATGCATTTATTTCATTTTCAAAAAATAATTGTTTTTGGGAATGGTCACTGGTAATGCTAAAATAAGGATTCACGCTGTTGCAACCAGTCAGTATTGCAAAATTAACATTTCATATGTACTGTATTATTATTATTATTATTATTATTATTATTTATTAAAATGATGGAAAATTATTAGTTTAGTGTTGACTAATATTTTTATGCCATGTCACTGGATAGACTTGTCTTAAAATTTTTATTTAAATAAATCAATAAGGTCGATTAAATCGCCCAACCCAAGCCTTATGTTTATATTGCAACATTCTATTTACATTAAATACATTATGTCAGAATTGTTGTAACCAACAGTGAATGTTTCTGTTGTTCTTTTGTCTTTGCGTATATAAAAACGCAAAGGTCAAGAACAGCGTGTCAATGACCCCTATTGATTTTATCTCTGTCCCTCCTTCAGTTTATTTTAACTGTGCCCAGAGGTTGTTGTAAAACTTTGAATGTTTGCCTCAGGCTGAACCATCACAACAGCAAAGTTGTCTGTTGTCTAAGCAGGCTTTGAGAGTTTAAAGTGTGTGTTTTGTCACAGTAGACAAACACCTACAATTCCCCTTTTTGCTACACTATCAGAATTTGCCAAAAAAAGTCTCTAATAATATTCACTGTTGCTCGTCTGGCTGATTTGTTGTGTTGCAAACTGGATGGCTTTGTGCCGTGGCGTACGAGAGCGAGGCCTCTTGAGATCAAGCCCTGAAATGACTGCTGGAAAGTATCCATTCAGTTCATTTTGCTTCCAAAGGACCTCTTTGAAATTTCAAAAAGGTCTCTTCATCCTCCCTTCCCTACTAAACATGTCCTGTGTCGCACCGACCGGCGGCTGAACAACAAAGCAAGAGGATACTCGAGCCGTCCTCTGATTTACCATAGTAACGGAGAACAGTAAATTGACTCATAACTCTCTTTCTTTCCCCTCGAGTGTCTTTGCCTTGCAACCACACAGCTAGATTTCACCTTGAAATGTTTTTTCTTTCTTTCGACATCCACTGCTGTGAGACCTTTCACTTTAACAAATGAAGATTCTGGCCTAATTTGATCCTCGTTTTTTAATTAACATGTGCAGTGGCACAAAGGTATAATTCACTTCTCTTTTCTCTGAGGGTTAAAGTACTTATTAAACACCTCATAGATAAATCTTGAACCCAGACTCTGTTGTGTGGCTAATGCACTAAAAGTGGTCATTATTAATGTGTTTGAGGCCATGAAATCATTTGATGAATGAAAAATCTAATTATAAACTATAAAGGTGTAAGACAGTATACTTGATTATTCAAGGCGTATTATAGTTTAATGGTTGCAGCTCAGCGCACTCTGACCAATGAATATACTCCAAACCTGTTGATTAATTTATGGCTGATAGTTTTGTTTTAACTAACCTTATTTTTAAAGTGCACGAATGCAGATTGTTTTTAGCTTGCAGTAGGTCCTAAATAATGATGTCTTCTCTTCTGAAGTAGTTCAGTCGATGTAAATGTCTTTTGGACTGTGATTTAATGTTGTGACATGGTCTTCTTTTCTCACCCTCTCTCTTTATAGCTCTCTTTCTAGTGTTAGCGTTCGGCCTACTTCATGCCCTGGGGTGATTCACTGTCTTGTTGTGTATGGTTGAATCTTTATTAGCTCCGGTCTGGTCTTTGTTTTCAGGGTAAAGAAATGGGATTGGTCATCAGGGCATTAGAACTGACATTTTAAGATGTGTGGAAAGAAATGTAGGACTGTTCTTTGCATGGTATATTGCCATTTACTAACACTTATTCTGTTTTTCTTAAAGCTGCAATCTGTAGTTTTTTTATTTTTAAAAGCATAGTTTTTAAAACGCATAAAAAGCATAAAAGTTCACTTAACCTTCTTTTGAAAAGGTAAGCGTATGCTGTTGGGTGCCATCATTTAACTTCTTAACCCATGTAAACATATGCATGTATCACATTCAGTCAGGGACAATTTTTTCAGGTTTTTAAAAGGTTTTTAGTGATATTACTTTATGAAAGTTGCATTAATAATTTTTTTGGCTTTAATAGGTGTATTGTGTGGTAATCATTTTATAAAAGCAATAAAGTAAAAGGCTTATTGCTTGCATATTTTAGCAACCGCTGTAAAACTTGTCGTTGACAATTAGCGTTCTGTTGTATAAATATGTTGTTTCTGTCATAATTACCTGGAAATGCTATTTGCTGCTGTTGGATTAGGTGTAATTGCACCAGAATGTGATAGGGGAATCTAACGTTGGCATCCAAAATCATTCTGCCAAGATGTGAATTATTGAGTGAATGGACAGTTGTGTCATAAAGAGCTCATGCCAGTAAACAATCATTGAATCAGCAGTTACAAAAATCAGTGCTTATATGATCAACACTGTTTTGCAGGCTATAATTATTTAGGTCGCAAAAAAGTATCCCTTTAAAGGCCATTTTCTATGCCAGTTTGGGTTATTATCATATGTGGAAATAAAATAGTTTACTGTGGATAAAACATGATATATTTGTTAAATGAAATGTGTTAATGAAACATACTTGAATAGGTAAAGTATTCATCAGTGTCATTTACAGTGTTCACAGTGCACATTGTCTTCTGTCTGAAGTCTTTCCCCTGTCATATTAAACTGTTTTCATCATATGTTGCAGGGCTTATAAATTTTTTGCACTCCCTTTTAAAGTTGTCAAAGTCTATAGAAGCATCCATAATGAATTAATATATCTCTTGTCCTTTCCTTTTTAGTGGCTTTTTAAAGGTTTAGCTGATCACTTCGTCCTTTCACATTCACAGCTTATAAGAATAGAAAGAATAGTGTCGTCATATCTCATCAGCATCAAAAATAGCTGAAATCTTTAAAAGGCTTCTCAGCCCACAAATTACCAGCGAATACAAGTGAAATTTATCTCTCTTTATCTCCTCTTTATAGCATTGAATTATGTTCTTATTGTGTTGACTTTTAATGGGAAGAATGGAGCTTTTAGTTTGTAATGGTTAAACTAAACTAAAGCAATAGGTTTGATGGTTGATCAGCTTACAATAGCTATTATGGTTTAATGGGAACTTGTGGTATTATGTTGTGATTGGCACACAACTTATACTAGATTGGAGCTATGGACCTTAACGCAAGCTGTGTGGTTGGCATTATTCGTGTCAGTTTTGCTCTAAGCAAATTTGCTCAGAGCTTAATTTCAGCTCGAAAGGAGCCAGACGGCATTTGTTATAAAAAGGCTGCACAATTAATCTATACAATAATCAAGATTACGGGTGCTGTGATCAACTGTTAATGAAAAATGTTGATTACAGCATTGCGTTTAGATCTATTCACATTGCGTCAAAGGTTGCAGCGGTCGGGCATTTTAACTAATCACAGAAATGTCCGCTGTGTGCATTAATGTGAGGTTTTAATCTGACACGCCCAGTTCTGTTCTTGCAGCTCTCTGCTAACAAGCCAATGATTTGAATTGTGTGTTAAATTAGGGCGACTATGATTAAGATGGTTTAAGCAACCTGATGCATGGTTGATGTTTGTGAAGGCACACTGAAACCTGCTGAATATATGTCACATCACTTTCGAATGAAAGCAAAAAGCAGTGAAACTTACAGTGAAACTACAATGCACCTTTTAATTGGTGCAGTGTAGACAGCATAAATAACATTTACATACATTTACATGAATGCGTTAGGCAGACGCTTTCATCCAAAGCGACTTGCTGTGCAGTTTTATACATATTTATCAGTTTGAATTGAATTGAACCCATGACCTTGAAGTTGTTAGTGCCATGTTTTAGCAGATCGTCTGTAAGCTCGTGCTGAACCTCAGAGCTCAAGCAGTCACAGTCAGTACATCAATGATTATAATGTTCTCGTATTTTTGCATTGTTCACATTCTTGGTATAACAAGAATATAATTTATTTAATTTTTATAAAAATTTTGATTGTATTGATGTATAAATAAATAATGAAGAAATATATGAATTAATATAAATATATTAAGGATCAGATTGTGATGGATATTTAGCATACAGTACGTAATGAATATGGCACATGTTTGTTTTTTAGTTGAAAAATTCTGTTACTCAGAATTAAAATGTATTTAAAGTATCAGGTAAAATGGTTGATAACAATTTTGGCAATTCCATGCAAATGTCAACTATGGAAAAAAAATATTTTACCAAAGGTTTTGACCATACTAATTGCTCAGATGTCAATATTTGGTGGTTTAAATGCCCAGTGAGGTCGCTCTTAAAGTTTTTAAAGCATTTTTTGTATGTTTAAAGCATAGTCATAGTCAGGTAAAGTGCTGTTTTCAGAATTGTTACATCCAAAACAGTCCGTATTCCTTATAAATGGGCACATGAAAATTTAAATAAAATATATGTATATATATATATATATATATATATATATATATATATATATATATATATATATATATATATATGTATATATATATTTAGTTATCCCTTCTCATTTTGTTAGTTATTATTGCTTTTTGGTTTGTGCATTTTAATTCACAGAATTTGTACAAAGTATGTTGCCTTTCAAAATCATGGGTTGTTTTTTGTCACATCCACAATACATGTATTTTTGATGACTGTATATTCTATGTTTTATTCTGTTTTTCATCATGCATTTTCTGCATTTGTTTAGTTTCGCAAGCTGTTGATAGTTGAAGTGCCGCATGCAGCAGAAGCAGGCTTTTATTTACTTGCGTGTTTACATTATTAGAGAATTATGCAGCGAATAAAAGGTGTTGACAGATATGTTTTTATAATAGCTATAAAACTACATAGAGCTACTGTACTATGTACAACCAAATTTGTCATTGTCTCAACCAAATTTACATTAAAAAGATAATCGAATTGCTGCGTCCACCACCTTAATTGGCCATTATTAATAACATTGTTTAAGCCAGTATAATGAACACCCCTTTGTGTTTGAGGAGTTAATGACATTGGCAGATGCTCTGTGATTTAGCACATACTGGGGGCATGAAACGTTAACCACTCTTCAATCGCATCGCCCCCCAAACCATATGTTCGTGCCGCACTGTTCGAGAGCCGGGTACATGAGCCATAGCAGGAAAGCTTGACAGGGAAAAGGAAGCAAAAGAACAATGAGACAAACTGCACTTAGCCTGAGGGATGCAGTGTACATGTACATGGAACGGTGGCCCGGGATGGTTATCAGCGTTTTGGCTAAAACATCAGGGCTGTCAGGAAGGAAGGAAGTAGATGGAGGGCTTCACAAAAGTTTGCCTTGTCTACGCTTTGCTTGGATACATCAACAATGGTTGTGTTTGTACTGTACAACCACACCTATGTCAAATATCACAACCAAGGAAGTGGTTTGTGTGGTACACGTGTAATTATTGAATTTAATTATATTATTTATATTACATCTGATTATATAACCTGCTTCATCTCATAGTTCACATTCCGGAAACGTCTAAGTGTGTTTTTATCTTCAGTTATGAACTGCGATTGTGGTTGTGGCACATAGTACAGCACTCACCGATCTTGAAACAATTTGCTCCCTCTGACTAATTGGTTGAAATGAGGGATTACTGCCCTGCCAGAATTTACTGCATGTCATCTAGAAAGGTAGGCAGCCTCGCTGACCCCAGGGCATGTGACGGCATTTAAACATCTCGGCATAGAAATATCACAAGCTGTACATTTCACGATTGGAAACTTCATTTTTTTGCTCTGGTTCACTGGTTGGCCAGTAATTGGTGTCATTTACGAAGCTGTAGAAGAACCAAAAATGAATTGAGGTTGTTTCATCTCTTACTTTACTGAAGTAGGTAATGGGCTGTTTTGTCCATACAATAAAAAAGTGACTTTTTTTGCCAGACTTTAGAAATATTAAGAAAGCACATTAAAATACTGCAGTTGAATAATTTACTATATACTGTAGGTCTTCTGTAACCATACAATAGCTTAATTGTGCAGACCGAACAGATTAAACTAAGACGTTGTTTATTAGGAGCCATCCACATGTCTTGTCTAAAAACGTGTGGAAAATGAAGGCCACGTTTTTTTAAGCAACCATGAGCCGCTCTCTCTTCATAATGACGAGTAGGTTTCTGGCACTGAAAATCCCTTGCAATAACTCTGCTTTTGGTGTATAAAGGAGAAGAGGAAAAGATGCTGTTCTTTCATCTTGGCTGAGGTTTCAATGTTGTAAAAAGGAAAGGGTGAATCTGATTAGTTGTTTCTTGTCTCATAACCTGCGGCGCATCTGCGGCATTCAGAAAACTCAAGATGTTTTGAAAAACGCTGTATTTGTATGTGCTTGCCAAACATCTACATTCAAAATAATGAAGAGTATCCAAAAGCTGTAATGTGTAAACCACCCTTAATCTTCCACTCTGCCAACTTTACTGAAAACAAAATCGAAATAAATCAATAGTTTTTCCCTAACAAAAATATGGGATCCTTCTCGTCTGGCTCTTGGTCTTATTGGTCTTTTATGACTCTCAATCTCATTCTTTTGAAATAAGCGAGCACGCAAGGCAGTTATTGCAAGCAATGTAACGGATGAGCACACGCCTCATAGACGCTTTTATGGCGTAGCAGATGCAGTCTTACACATGCCTTCTGGTTTCCCCAAATGCTAATTTATTGGATTCTTCAAGAACCATCTTTAAGCCACAATAGCTTTTGAGTGTAATTTCTTGGTGTAGTCACAAATATTACAGCTTGGCATTTAACATTGATCTTAAGTTAATAGTGGACCATAGGAAAGGTGACCTACGGCGTTTGTTATTGCTGTGTTTAATGCCCTGTATTCTGCCCCAGTAGCCCCATTTACTTATAATTATTCCTCATTCTAGTCTGGGAACGGCAATAAAATCAGTGAACCACAGCTTGAGACAAATATATAAAATACACTAAGGTTTTGTTTACGAGACAATTACTTTAAAGGTCTCCTTAAGGGTATTTAAACACCAGGTGTTTAAGCTATGTAACCAGAGTTTTAAAATGGAAACCATTTGTTTATTAAAATTACATTCTGTCTACTCTGGGAAGACTGGGATATTCTTTGTGTCTTGTAGAAAGACTCATTGCTTTCTTTTTGGCAGCATTTAAGCGTTAATATACATTTCCTGGCAGATGCTTTTTGAAGAAGGTTAATAAAGCTAAGCTTGCAAAGATCATAAAACAAACCTTTATAGATCAGACTGAAATCTCCTCGTCTTGGCTTTAGCGTTTACTTTTGGTGTCTTTAAACTTTCCTTGTGTCTGGATTAAGCCGGTTGTTTTGTTGGAAAACTCGTGCATATAGAACCACAATCAAAATTTTGTAATTTTGTCACTCGGATGTGGAATGCAGCACATGCATGTAGCCACATTAAAGGGGCTAAGAATTTTTGTGTGTTAATTGCTTTTTTTTATTGCCAGAATAGTTTGTATCAACGATTAAAAGAACAAGAAGGTTATGTGAAGGACTGCGTTATGCCTGAAAAATCCTAAAGATATAATGTTTATGCATGCTTCAGAGAGCTTTGCCTTAATTTTAATTAGCCTCATCTGTCAACATGACGTCTGCTGCAGTTCACTTTACAGCCACCAGTGTCACTAATAACAACGGTTTCTGAATTTTACATACAGTATAACCTCTTGCATTTTTTATTACATTTTTGTCATATAGCCTAACTCTTGCATTTATTTCTATTATTGTTACTCCTTGTTCTTTTTCAAGTTATTTTCAGATAGTGTGGCTCAGAAGTCTGTTTTGAACTTGGGCCATTTTAACAGTTGATTTCCAACCCCTGCTGAGGCTCTGTAGGATTTGACCAAATGTTTGCCGTCCAAATGGTTTCAGTTGGATAGTCACTCATGCCTTGCACTATTTTGTCTATGCCGTTAATACTGTAAACCAGTCAACAGTGATTTTAATTTTTAAAAAATTTTTTTATTGATTTTATATTTGTAATAACTTGTCCAAACATGTCATGCTCATTCATTATTTGTTATACCTGACTTTAATGTTATACCTAACCTATGATGCATAGGCATTGAAATGCTTTTGGGCAAATCTGCCCAGCTGTACATTATTCAGTTTAGCCTAAATGAAATCACACCATAAAATAAAAACAGTACAGAGTAAAATTTTGAAATGAGTGTTAAAAACCAAAAGATGTTTAAAGGCATCTTATAAATGCAAATCATTATCGCCCAAGCTTAATTTTGTGAGTCATTGCATCCCGAAATGTTTCATATCACAAATTATAACATAATGTATGTGCTGCATTCTCAGCAATGGCACAAATCGTGAAAACATTTCATTTATAGAAATTCTTTTATATTTTTTCGTTCAGATTGTTTTTTCTCTTTGTTTGGAAAATAATTTAGTGCCAAAAAATGTGCAGTCAATTACTCAAATTGGTTAAAAGGTCCAGACAATATTCTTGCAATGTGTTGGCCAGTTATTTGTCCAATAAATTCGTGACATGGTAGCATTTGCAACATATGAAAAATAAGGGTGTTACAAACTTATTTTAATGTATTACTTCTAAAAATACCCTATTTATTCGTACAGGATGCATGAATGCATTCATATGAATCAAATATGAAATTACCTTCTCTGTGTGTGTTTTTGTTAGTCATGATCTTTTATTTGTGAATACAGTGTTCAGGAGGTAATTGAAATCTAAATGACTATAATGTGGTGTAACCATGGAAACCTTACTAAAGTCTGTAAAGTAACAGTAGGAGTTATGGTGACTGTGCTCAAGCCTCTTTTGATTAACTCCTATATCATGCCTTCAGAACACGGCATTTATTCAGGAAATCTGTAGGGTTTCCTTTAATAGGTCATTCATTCAACCACACATATAGGAATGTGATCTTACATTTTACAATATTCAGTTCAAACATCTTTTAAACTAAGATTAATAGAGATGTTTACAAAATACAACTGATAAAACTCCAACAACATGTATCAGAATATATTTGTTACATGCCACCATAAAATAATTCGTAATATTTTACAATAACGTTACATTAGTTAACATTAGTTAGCTGCATTGGGTAACTATAAACTAACTTGAGGTCAAATGATGTCAATGATGTTTTATTTATGTACTTTCTCGATACCCAAACCCAAGATTGTAGTTTAGTAGAGACGTCCTTCACTATTTTTTTATGTTTCTCTTTACTTAAATGAAATCCTTAAAGTGAGGCTTGTATAAAATGTAATTATATTTAAAATGTACATATCATTGGGTTCCAACATTGGTGTCAAGAGCTGCTTTATGGATTCACAGCACTGTAAATCCTGCCTGCTGACTTCTTTGATGCATTGCTCACTCGCAGTGACGGGGGCTTTGAGAACCGCTCCAATTACACGGGTTTTATTCAAAGGCTTGCATAGCTATCATCATGCTTCTTCTGCTGTGCAGTGTCAGGCCTGCGTTAAAGAGAAAGTTGGGAAGTGGGACATGAGGAGAACTGGAAGAAGGTGTCATGGTTGCTTATCGAACAAGTTCCAGAACCGCTTCTTGTGGCTTGCTGACTAAAGCGAAGTGTTTAAAGTCAATGTTAGTGTGCTGTAATGAGTCAGACGTTTATGCATTTGGCAGATGTTTTTATCCAAAGCAACTTTGAGCTCATTCAGGCTTTACATGTAACGCATACGTGCAGTATGTGCATTGCCTTGAAATTGACTTTGGCATGCTCTACCAGTTAGAACTATAATGAAGTGAAATGATAAATCAAATGTTTTAAGAATATAAGTAATTTATAATCAGTCGGTTTTTATTAGGTCTGTTTGGTTGAATGTTGAGGGTTTTCAGTTTGCAAAAGTTGTAGTGCAGTAAAATTGTAAACTGCTATAAAAATTACTAGGAGAATAATGTCCCATGGGTAAAAGCCACTTAACATGATCTAATTTGGCAACCGATAATAAGCAGTTTCGATTCAATAGCATTTACCGTCTGTCTAAACTTAGTTGAGCTGAATGTGTTGGTCTTGCTTACCTGCATTTATACAATCAAGAAAGTTGTTTAAAAACAATATAAAGGATTTTTATTGAATTAAAAGGTATTGGAGAATTTTTGCTTGTATTTATGTTTATTTTTTAGAGCTGTACATTGTTGCATATCGTCATTCATTTTCACCAACTATGAAATCAGTTTGCATTGTAAATGCGAATTCTGTAATTTTATATGCAGAGCATCACCTTTGGTCACTTAGTAACTTGACAGTCAGTCAGATACAGCATCCTGTGATGAAACCTAAATGAGACTCTTTATACCAGTGTCTGTTTACTTTTTCATTTAGAAGCAAAACTCTCTTTGATAGAAACCGTTACTGCAATAAAATATTTAACAAGTCGCTTTATCAAAATCACACTCCCTCTATTCTGAATGACACCTTTTGATGTAAACTCAAAGCGCCAGGAGAGCTCTGTGCTGTTCTCTTATCATGAAAAAATCTCTCTTCAAAGGAAAGTTTAATAAAATTTGACCAGAAATGTAATAAGTTGGTGTCGGCCGGGAAAGTTATGTGATTTGACTTTTTCTTTGTTCCATTATTGATTTATAATTAGTTATAACATGTTTCTTTCAGGGTAGTCTAATCTTTGAAGCGGCACAGTGGTGGGTTTTCCTTATTCTTTTTACATAAAAGATTTTCTGTTGGATTTCTTAATAAGTAATAGATAAATAATAGATGAAAAAAACTGAACAGATTACCGTCGTCATATAAAATGTAATGTAGTTACGTTCCCCCTTTTAGAAAAGAAAGAATGCATGTTGTTAAATGGTTCTATTATACCGTAATGTGTAACAGACACAGTGAATAAGTCTTTTGATAAGTGTTTTTACACATCTTTGACAGCTGAAAATAGGAAATCCCAGAACTTTCTGTGCAAACGGTTGTATTTCATCTTATGGTACCCACTGCTTTTTTTGGATGTCTGTTTGATCCAAGTGTTATTTTGATATTTAGCTACAAACACCTTAACAGAAGAAAAAGAGAACTCATGTGGGATTTTGCTTTGCTTTCATTCTGTTTTCTCCGAGGCACTTTCTCTATATTTCTGACAGATAAGCTTCGCTAGTGAGCCCGTTCAACCTCAATAATAAAATCTGCAGTTTCTCTGATCCCACATGGATGGGGAACGCTGTGGTCATCATTTCAGTTCCCTGTGGTTTTTGTGGTTTTAGCGTTGGATTTCATTTCACAGCAGAAATGTGGAGCTGTAGACTCTGAGGGTCCTCGCTAGCACTATGATTTGAAGTAAGCAGATTGCCAGTAGCCACCCAGACTCCAAACTAATAATGGATGCTCATTACAGCCTTTGTCCTGAAGGACAGATTTGTTTGTCTCGTTGCCTTTTACCGTTCAGAGGCCATGTGAGCAGTTTGTGGAGAAAATGATATTCAGTGACAGATTTTATTCCTTTGACTGAAATTTTAATGCTGAATTGTCTTTACTAATGTAACATTTTTGGGTTAAAAAACCCTGAAATCTGTAAAGGTTAACGTTCAAACCTTAACGTCCTAACCTTTCTGTGATTCACAACCGTAAACAACGATTTATGGTTAGAACGGATTGGGTACAACTTCACAAGTTTGCAAAAAATGTCACAAATGAAAGTAACAGTAACGTAACACAAAAGATCTTGTAGATAAATGTACAGATGTACATGTGATGTAAAAAGTGTAAAATCATAAACTGTTGTTGCATTTGCAGGTATTACAGACAATAATACAACATCTGCCATTTCATTCTGAATGCATTTTAAATTACTATGCAGACTATAGGTGGTGATGTCACCGAATTCGAGAAACATTTACATTTATGCATTTGACGCTTTGGACTTACAGTGCATTACACCACTTATGCATGTAAACACACTCAGAGAAACAGGCTCAATTTTGATCATAAAACACTATTAAAACAAAACAAAAATAACATTTTAAGGAAATATGCAAGAGATGATGGATGTGCAATATAAAGCTGGATGTAAGCACCCCACAGTAATGATGTTATCTTTCACATTGAATATCAATACAAGGACCTTTTGTGTTCTGTGTCCCAGATAATTCTTCATCTGCCATACAGAAGAAATGAAAACTGTCTTAAATTCTCTGTGGCTCAAAATGAGAATTCATTTGTATGAGTTAAAAAGATAAACATAGAAGCAAGGTCAATGGAAAATTGAGAGAATTTATTAAGGATGTAAAACATTAAAATATATTAGACTTAACGAATAATTGTACTTACTACCCCAGCAAGTTTCTGGTGACTGGTGTGTAATAAAACACCCACACATGGAGAAATCCCACTAGCTCGCAAGCAGCTTTTAATTTGATATGCGATGAAAGGCTGATTTGCTGATCCAGGGCCTATATAAGCTTTATTAGATGGAAGTCATTTATAAGAGGGGTATTATCCTGGAAGGGTCTTTTGCGAAATGGAAATAAATGATCAGTACCTCCTTCCGAATTTGTATTGAGTTGCAAAATATCACGACTGGTGACTAGTTTGGCAGTAAGCTTTGCACCAATAAAATCACAAAATCGAATTTCCAGTATTGTCATATATTGCTTTCTTTTTGAACTCAAGGACTTAAATCACTTGCAGTTTACTTCAAGACCCTTTCTTGTGTCTCTGAGATTTGTCATGAGAAACCTGACTCATTTATTTCCCATTATACAGTTTTTTTTAGTTTTCTGTGGGTTTAGCAGACCCATTTTGTTTTTCTCACAGAAGAAGTGATTTACAGCACTGCAGATAAATATCATGCCTGCATAGCTGTCAAGGACCGTTTTAACTAGTTTTCTGAACTTCCCTCGAAAGGAAGAAGTGCGGGCTAGGGTCCTTCCGTTTTCTCTGTGTTTTAAGCTACAAGGTGTATATTTATTTGCTTTATATAAACCATAATTATTTATATATAAAAATATGAGAGGTGTAGTTTTAGTTTAGGCGTTAGTTCCAGAAATATTTGCCACAGTTTTCCACTTTTTGTTGTGTTTGCACTGCAGGAACTGGCAATGGTTTTAGCGTAAGAAAGCACTTTTAAAGGATTGAAATAAAATATGCAAATATTAATTACAGATTTGTTGTTTTAAGGCAAACTGTCTCTTGAAATTGTAACATTCGGATCTTGTTTATTTGCACATGCTTTTTAAAATGTGGAATTGACGCTTCTATGTGTTTCTGCTCGTTAAAGTAATTGCAGAACTCTCACCAAGCCAACATATTTGTGTATGTGCAACAGACTGACAGTTAATTAAGAGACTTGTTTACTCTCAATAAGAACAACCTTACCACGTAAACATGCCTTGCTGTTTGTGTTGTCTGTTTTCATTTTGACTCGCTTTATTTCAAAAATGCCGATCCAGAGATTAAAATTTTGTTAAGAGGTTAATGGTCACATTAACCACATGCTGTGCCAAGCGTTTCTAAAGCTGTATACGCTACAGTGTCATACAGAATTTCCACTGAAATAATTTCCAGTGATTTCTAACATCCAGTGACACTTTTTTTAGGGATGTCCCGATCAGGTTTTTTTGCCCTCGAGTCCGAGTCATTTGATTTTGAGTATCTGCCGATACCGAGTCCCGATCCGATACTTCTATAATACATAAAAAAAGAATAAAGAAGAGCGAAGAAACAGATCCAGGATGTTCCTTATTTTTTATTTAATTCACCTTATTTTAACATTCAACAACTCTGTTAACAAACAGAGCACTTCTGTGACTTACTTGAATAATCAAGTAATAAATAAATAAATAAATTCTTCACTTTTGGACTTTAGTGCAACAGTAAATATAAAAAAGTCTAATATAAAAACAAATAGCACCTCAACTTAAAATACCCAGCAGGCATGTAAACAAATAAAAAAATAAAAGTGCCACAGTGTTTGCAAAGCCAGTAATGTGCTTTTAGGAACTGCACTCCTAACTCTTACTGCGCTGTGTGGAGTCGAGAGGTCTAACTCTGTGCCACTGCATAACTATAGATGTGTTCAAAATAATGAGGATATGTTGGAGCCTGTGGCTGAGTGGACAGCGCTCCAGACATATACAGCGCAACTGCGCTTCGGCGACGCGAGTTTGAATCGTGGCTCTGGCGTCCTTTCCTATAAAAAAAATAATAAGAATATATATACATTTATATTCAAGTCCTGATCGGGAGGTAACGTCCGATTCCGATCGAGTCTGAAACCACGTGATCGAGCCCAATTTCCGATCACGTGATCGGAGCGGGACATCCATACTTTTTTTCCATAAACATCAAATGGAAGTCCATCTTTATATTTAATTTTATGCATAAATGTAATCTTACTGCATAAAAACATTTTTACACATAATGCACGGTCATACCCTTAATGTATTTCTTTGATTACCGGCCACTTAACTCAAAGCTTTAATCCTGAATTTGTTCTGGATTCAGTTGCATCTTGAACAGCTTGTGATCAAAGTGATGACACGGGCAACAAGAGAAGAGAGTGAGTTAGTATTACGTTGTTACATCAGACTGAAAGTGCTTCTGTAATGAAACAAGCCTTTACCTGTAACTTACAACTACAGAGCAGGAACGCACCCCAAGGAGCTGCTATACATCCATCAGACTGTCATCATCTTTTCTCTCTGTCAGTCCTGGAGAGAGGGAGGAAAAGAGAAAAGCATGAATGTGGAGAGGCTGTCATCCCCACTGTGGTTTTATGCCGAAAGGCACTTCACCGGCCGGTCTAATTATAATGTTCAGTGTCATTGTGCCTTTGGAGAGACTTTCTTCTCTTTCTTAGGGAAAATAAGATTCGGTGTAAGATAGAAACCATTGAGTTTGTTTTTAAAAGGTCTGCTTTCATTGTTTTAACAGTTTTTAGAGGAACAATGATGGAGACACAATTTTGCACATTCTGATGAGGTTTATGCAGAGTCTTGTATATATCTGAGATATGTCTTGCTTAATGGATCATATCCATTGGTTAAACTAAACATATTTCCATCATACTCATTTTACTCATTGTTTCTTTATTAAGTAAAAAAGTATGTTGTATATAACATTGTATACATAAATTTTTTTTCTTGATATACCCAATAATTTCCAAAGGTTCAGTATCATAGACCTCAGGGTGGGCTCTTTTAGACTTATTACGCAGCGATCTGAAATACTTCATTCTAAATGGTCAGCCCTGATATTCCAACAAGGTATGTTATTTCACAATAACAACCACTTAAAATGAACAGCACAGTGTCATCCAGGTACTGCGAGTCAACTTGACCTTGAAAATAATTTGCTTAACTTTTATGAGATTATATTACAAATTATTAAACCAAGTTGCATGTTTTTTTGAACATGTCTTGTTGACAGATGACAGTCATGTCTAAAGCTGATCGTAAACTTTTTTCTCACGGAAGGTTTATTTTCGTTACAAAAGCTACTAAAATATTTCAAAGCAAAGAGGTTTAATATTGAACTTTATTGCTTTGATGTTTAAAATCAAACGCAGGCTTATCTCGTTTAAAACCTCTCACTGAATCTTCACTATTGTTTGTCAAAGACGTGAAACTCAGTTTGCTCGAAATAGATTAAATAAACTCTTAATAAAATAAATTTGTTTCACATATCTTAACTGATAGACTGAAGTCATCAACTCGTCAATTTATTTTCTACAATTTGCCGTCCCCCTGGACACCTCAAAGATATCTTTATTGGTTGCCATGGGAACCCTATCATTGATGGTATCTTCTGTAACCATGGACACTGAACAAATCTAAATGTTGTTTCAGAGTGCCACGTCTCTCTTGTTTCTTTTTTTGGAGTTTTTGAGAGCGTGAAAAAGAGACTTGTTCCCAAAAAGTCAAGTTTCTCTCAGCTGTGACAGTGAAATGTAGATGTCATATATCATCAAGATGTTGATCAGACGTCCGTGTTCTCTACATACGCTTATAAGACAGATGTGCTGCTCTGCAATTTGATGTTCTGTCTGGTTGGAAACCTTCCTTTCTTTTTAAGAGATGCAACTTTTTGATAAGCAGCAGTAGTTGTCACAAAGATCCACTGAGCTCGATGATTAATACTGACACATTGTCTGTCCCATTGTGCCGTTTGAAAGCTATAGATACGACCAGCCCTGTGACTCGCTGCCTTGAATGCAAAACTCCAACAAAAGAAATGTGCTGAAAGATTATGAGAAGGAACATGGTGACTTCTGGTGCACTGGAACATGCAGAACTTTTTGATTTCTGTTTCTTGATACCAAGCACTGTCCAAAAGCCCCTTGATAAAAATTTGAAGTGTCTGATTCAATGTCTAGCTCACAAAATAGCCCTTTTAAATACAGTACACATGATGAATGAATGTAAAACCAATCGCATGCTAGACAAGAAGAGCCACCGGTATCATGATGTGCCGTGAATAAGAGAGAAAGGTCAGTCTAAACTGGTATTTTTAATCATCTCAACAACACAAAATGAATGATTTGATAGTGATGTCTATTTTGCTATAGCATCTCACTATATAGTCCAGTCTTTAATAAAACTGTCAAACCACCTAAAGACAAATATGTTACTGAAAAATAGTTTTTACACAATGCATCTTCTAGACTAAGGAAAAGTCAATACAATAAAGTCCCCTGATAACTATTCGGGAGAAATATGTAATGTAATTTAATGGAAAACAATTCGAGACCTGAAGTCATAGCTGGGCCGTGCCGGTATTTTCATCTACTTTATCAAAATGAATACAGACATCAGTGAAAAAAGAAAAAATAATCATTTTCATGATCGGTTATCACTGTCAGGTCCAAGTACTTGGAAACTTGTGCCCATCCCTTTTTGCATTTTGCAATGCTTATTTGTTGTCTGACAGACATGCTGTGATTTGCTAGTTTCCTAAACTTATTCAATCTTGTTTTGTCCAATCAAATGTATTTATGACTCATAGTGGCATGCAAGGCACAGTCACAACGCAACACTGGCTCAATAAAACAAGTGACGGTTCAATCAAATGTCCAAAAGCCCCAAACCACTCTCGCACCAGCCCCGGGCCCTCATATGGTTAGGTGTCAAAGATCAAAGAAAAAAGGTTCTCTTTGACTTTCAATCTTACCCACATGCATGCTCCGACTATCAAGTCCACCGTGCAAGCATTGTTGTTTAAAAATTCTGCTGTTGATGGAGTATGTCATTATGATGAATCACTTTACGTGTTGGGCTGGTTCAATAATACACCCTTTATCTTACATGTTAAGACTACCAAGTGTAGTTTAATAGAAGGAAGTCATTTCCCTTGACTGTGTTTTTGCATTTAGCTGTCACGAGAGACCCAGGATTTGATTTGTAGGTCCCTGGCATAAATCAGTGTACCCCACTGGAGCTCTTAAACCCATGGAGGGTTACTTGATTTCTGATCTCGGCGTGTGAATGTCACAATGTTGAAAGATGCCATTTTTCAAAGGTGACCTATGTTGGATATTGTGAATGCAATTGTAATGAGCCAAATGAGCTTGACATTTCAAAGGTGTAGATAAAGCAAAAGGCTTCCGTGCTCTTTCTTGTGCATAATCAAAAGACTGATACCAGCAGATAAAATAGGCGTTTGTCTTAATCATTCGCTGTCAGTTAATTAAACATCACCATTAGGTTTATAACAGTATAAATCACCTAATTTATAGAGCAGAATCAACATGACTTTAGGAAATAAAAACATGAGATGCTGGAGAAGCTGCAGCTGTGCAACCTGCGGCTAAAGCTGTAAACAGTATTGAACAGGGGCTACTTCAGGTTTTATGGACATAACATTATGACTGAAAGATGGTACTAAATTATAGTGTTTCTTACAGGATTTTGTTTAATGCAGCTGGAGATAGATGGCAGAAGTATAGTGGTATAGTGACTGTTTAAGTCATTCAAAGAAAAGGTGAGTTGAATTCAAGTAATGATTTACAATCTTGTGGTTAATGTTGATTCTCTTATTGGATTGATTTAGTAAATCACACTATTTGCATATAATTATAACATTTATAATTATGGTTTGACATACAGTGTAATAAAGCTGCAATATTTAAAAACAAGTTAAAAACAAAGAATCAGTTGCTAAATACATTAAAAACAGTGTTTTGAAATTGTCTCCTTTCACAACCGTGAAGCTTAAAGCTTATAATAATGTTTTATAATTAAAGCTGTCAGGTACCATTTTGTGGGAAATGTTAGTTTTACATTTTGACTTCAACACACCTGAAGAGAAATATATAAAGTAACCTGTAATTTTATTAATTAAACATAGATGGCGAATGTTTAACGTTTTCTTATTATGTGTTTTACCTGGGAGTTGGACCCATGCCTTTGGTCTAAGTAGCATCATGCTTTACTTGATTAGCTACATGAAGACCGCATATTAAGATCAATGCCAACTGAGTGATATGTAGTGATAAGAATTTAATTGTGTTTTTCACTTTATCTTTGTTTTTGTGTGTAGTTGCCAAACTTGCCAAGGACAAAGATAAATGACGTTGAGTATTTGTTCCCAACATATTATTTCAGAGTGCCCAGTCTTTTTGTCTCATCACATATTCATTTAATATATTTTATTTTACTTGCCTAAATAGCTGTGCAGCAAAGTGCCATATTACATAACTCTGGTATCGCCACTATTGTCTGTGCGCCACATGAAACCATGTGCAGCTTGAATTCATTCCAAAACCACCGTTGCGCATAGTTATCTGGTGGGTTTTGTTTTTGGAACAAGGACATATCTGATCTGTGCTGTGACCTTGCAGGTTAAGCTCAGAGAGGAATTCAAGATGAGCTCAATGCTGCTCATTGTTTGACTCAAGAGATTGTGCAGGTCTCGACTGTGTTCATATTTCAACACTGGTGTAGAGTTTGGTCAAGCCTGTAATACTTGAGTCACAAATGGAATCTCTGGCTCAGACTGGCCAAGCTTACAACATATCCCGTGATAGGATTTTTACTAGTTTTAGTAGTAATCTTACATTTCTACTATAAACAGTTTCACCAGAAAGACTTATAAAGTTGTCTATCATTTGGTTTAATCAGACGGCGGCGTCTGTATTTTTTATGATACCTGTGAGTCAGTACTAGATGAAATTTCACTCATCACCTGCTGAGAAACAAGAAATGGGGTGCAGGTGGCTGAAAGAAACTCAAATTAAATGGATGAAAACAGGAAGGCATTACTGCAGTGAGGGGGTGGTAATGGAAAAGAAGAGTAAACATGAGCCATCACCTGGTTTTAGAGCCTATAGGTGCTTTACTGTGTGGGACGATAGACTATAATGAATATTGACTGGTCAAACATTGAATATTGAAGGTCTTTAAGCAGTCAAGATAGGAAACGACAGACAACTTATACTGCTTTGTCAGTGTTTACTTGTATAATGCAGATTTAATTTTTTTACTTTTTTATAAAAAATATTTTATTTATTGTTATTTATCTATATTTCATTTTCTATAATATGTATGCTAGTGGATATGGATAGATTTCGATATAGAAGGAGGGATCCATAATGGATTCTATATAGTTAACTATGAAACATGATATTGTCATATTAATGCCTCTGTCCACTAACAACGATCTATATGAACCTGTAGGAATGAGAAATGAGGACAGACTGCTTTCCCTGCACAGCGTCTTTGTTTACTTGTGTAAGAATGTTTGCTCACAGCTGCTTGTACTGACGCCCACATCCATACATCCCCGAACAGGCTAATGCCACTCTGATTGGTGGAGGAGAGCTATATGCTCTCATTATAAAGTGACCTTAGGTGTGAGGAGCTATAGACAAAACCCTTTTACTGGAATTTCTACCTAGATGTACTTGGAGGGCTTAACTGTTCCCTGTTCCCTTTGACTCTCAGCTCAATTAAAAGTTGCAGTCCTGAATTTTAGATGTCAGAATGTTAATTGCATATTTGAGCTTGTTGTCTACAAAGACTCATATGCCAATAAAAGTAAGGGAGAAGTTATTGATGATTGCAGAGGGCAAACAGCTTGCTTTCTGTTTTTTGATTGAAATAAATTAATAGGGGTATAGTGTAGTAGTATTCATGAATCTCCCCATATTTATTCTAAATCTCCTTTTTTCTTCTCTCCTTTCTTACAGTATGAATTTAAGGTGAAAAATATTAAAAAGAAAAAAGTTAACATCATCGTGTCGGTGGAGGGGGTAAGAGTATCACTTCGGAAAAAGAAAAAGGTGAGTTTATCTTTTGTGTCTTGAACTCTATTTATGTCTATATTTATATTATATGTGTATAAAACTTTTTGACTGTATAATTTTGTCTGTTAAAAACACCACTGGTGGGTCTATTGTGCTTTCATCATTCATGAAAGTCTTATGGGGATGTCAGTTTTCTAAAGGTTACAGTCACAGTAAACTAGTCTTACACTTAAGAAAATTTATTATATGTTATTACTAAATGTTCTTTAATAATAATTAATTAATTATTGAGTTAGGTTATCTATTTTTTATAAACTCTATTACAGACTAGCAAAAACCTAGAAAATTTATTATTCATATGTAACCTTAAAGTATTAAGAATGTGTTAACCACTAGTAAGAGTATAAACAGGATGTATTTGCAAAATTAGGAAGTTGTTGGTTCAACCTAAACCTGTTGCTGAATTGTTGAGAGGTTCAGCAGTTACCAACTACAGTTACATGATAATAGTAATCTGGTTTAAGCGTCTTATGTTGTGTACAGATATATTCATCCTAGTATATTGAGTAATATTGTGTTATACGTAAATTATGTGAGAAAGCAGCTAGAATGTTCCTGAGATCCTACTACTGTGTTCACCTTTTTTGATGATATACTTTAAAGTGCTTTTTGGGATACTTTTGTCCTTAGACTCATAGCAATTTCTGCATCACATTCTAGGTTGCCTTGTGATGTTAATTTCGACATAAATTATTGATTTACACAGGTGCTTCATCTCCTGGCTTAATTTAGAGCGAGGGCTAAAATTAGAACATTGCTCATGCCTTTGTTATATTATCATGCATTAGAAAAACAGCATGCGGTATACAGACATAATCACTTTGATTTCTTGCAGAAAAAAGAATGGACGTGGGATGAAAGCAAGATGATGGTGATGCAGGACCCAATTTACAGGTGCGAAGCTTCATACAATATCTCTTTTATTTTTGCTTCATCCAGGACTTGACTAATGTAGCTGTCATTTTAGAAACTAAGTTAAATCATTCTTTTGGATGGAGAAAAGAGCGATCATCAAATGTACATCTAAATTCAGAATTACAGTGGCTAGATACACAGATGTAGCCAAAATAAACAATTGTAAATATACAAATTTTGGTTGTACTTTATTTCACAGTCCTGTGTACTTACTATTGTACTATGTATCTTCTTGGTTACGTACAGTGTACGTACACATATTGTAAAATAAAGTGCAACCAAAAATGTGTATAAGCAGCACAGATCCTTATAGTAATTGATAGTGACTTTCATTTGTGATTCAAAGTTGTCAATTTCTTTCAATGCTGAACTGATTGTGATCTATTTAGCACTCCAAACAAGACTGACAGCTGCATTGTGCCTTGTTGTTCATGCGTTTACTTTAGTTAAAATAGTTGGTTAGCAGCATCTAATGGCACTTAACAAACCCTGGATGTGTCCGTATTCACCTGTGCCTAACCTGTTATTTAATGTGACGTATTTTACAGATGATTACAAATGACACGCATAATCAGAACAACATATGCAATTACTGGCCAGAACAATTTAATAAATTACATTGAGAGATTTAATTAGGCTCTGTTTTTATTAAAGTAATTAGGCAGTGGGATGCACAATTAATACTGGCATTAGATCTCTTTTCATTATGCAAATGACGCAATCTGTTTTGCAGATTGGAAAGATCAATGAGTATTGCACATCAATGAACACTTGAGTACTTGCATCGCAATGCAGCCTTGCATCAATTCTCTGAACTCCAGACTTTCTCAAAGAGAATCAAGGCTGAGCAGATCGTCATTTGCCGTTTGTTCGCTGTGTACGTTAAACCCGGATAATACGAGGTTGTGGTTGGAGTTCAGATAGCTGGATTAGTCCAAACAAAGTAGCAGGGTTCGGTGGTTGCAGACACCGATGTCAAGCTCCTGAGACTGCAGACGAGGTAATTGTCGTCTTAGATTTTCTCTGCCCTCAACCCTCAATTTACACGCAGTTACACCCACGCCCGGCCTCTGTCCTCTGTGGTTTGTGGAGGGTGATGCGGCACCCAATCTATTGGCTGCTGACAGATTTAATGAAAAATTAGATGAGTATTGCACCTAAGACATCACTATTAATCTCTGCTTGTGCTGAAGTCCTGACGGGTTGATCCAAACCTGGCAAGGAACACCTGTCCAAAACTGTGTACAGTCCTGCGATAAGCACTTGAAGACAAAGTTCTGAACAGCATCAAACCTGATTTGCTGGGGCTTTTAATCAGATAGCTGAGATGGCCTTTTTTTGTATCCACAATATCACAGCTCACCTTAAATAAGATTTAACTTGAATCAAGGGCTTTGTGTCTGGTTGCAGTAGGACACCTAAAAAGTACATATTACATAAGAAACAAAGGAAAATCAGACTTTATTTGTGCTTATGTTATGCAATTTTCTCTTGATGTTGAAGGTGAGATTGTTGATATACAGTATTTTACAATCTTAAAGCACTTGAGACCAAAATCTTATTTTGGCTTAGATTTGAAGTTGATGAAGTGTTCTTGACCTGACAGATTTGAACCTTTTGGGCAGATGGTTTCCATAGATATGCAATATACAGATCGCTCAAAATACTAAAATAAAAAATGTGAAAAGTGCGGAAATAGATGATACCTGTTTTTTAATGGACAACCCTTTGACTTTAATACAGCTTCAAGCCTTCTCACAATTTCTTGCAACTGCACCGTTTTATTTATTAACCCCTATAACGCTTTGTGTTGCTATTATTTGGTTCAACCAACTCAAGTATATGAATTACTTCAGTGATAGATGTATGTGCTTTGCCATTTTGAGCCTTGTATAGCTAAAGACAAGTCGTATACATTTGGGATGGCGTGAGAGTGAATGAAATATGAGAGAATTTTCATATTTAGGGGAACTATTCCTTTAATTCATAGTTTTGTGATCACATCAGACTACTCAGAATAAGTTAGATGTCCTCCTACTAAGCAAACATCCAAAATCTCCCTGGAATTAAATGCCATGTGATAATTATGTTCATCAACACTTATTCTTTCCAGGATCACAGTGTTGGAATTGGTCCAAAGCACTAGGCAACACTACATCAGCACTGATGCAAAAGCCCCAGAATGCTTCATCTCCCAGGCAACATGTGAGCCCCTTTAGAATATGAAAGCTTTCTAGTTCGTCCTTGGTCAAGGGTGTGCGTGTAAAGTATAATCATGTGTGTATTTGCTTGCGTGCGGAGGACGCACAGACTAATAGTGTTTTATGAATACAGTTCCTCTAGAGCGAGCTGGTGTAATCACGAGTCACGTATTATTGGCTGTGTGGTGGATATTCTTGCTCATGATCATGTGGAGATATCTTCATTCTGGGCAAGTTAACCAGATTTGGCAGGCAACACTGTATTGCCGCTGAACTTCCTGTTTGTTTGCCAACTGCATCTCCTACTACAGATTCATGGTGTTCTTGCATATTGTATAAAAATATAGATTCAGGAGTATAAATGTAGCAATTCTTTCCGGTCCTCATGTGCCCCTCGCTAGTATCACCAGGAAAACAACGTAACACCTAGTCACCGATCGCAAGAGGCGGAATGCATTACAGTACGTACCAGACGAAAGCGCCTAATCCCAAGATAATAAATAACAAGTGTCTGTGGGGTTTTTTAGCGTCAACAGGCTCTGATCAATGTGTTTGTGTCCACTGCCTTGAAATTCACACCTAATCCATAAAGTACGCGTGGCTGATTGCCATCTGAGAGACCGGTATATAAATCAGCTCACCCGTCCTGATTGTTAATATGCCTTGAATCTGGCTGATCGGAAAAACACATTCAGGGACAACGTTCGCTGTTTGTGCTGCAAACACTGCAGGGCTGCATGGACAGCTGACAGCTCAGTGGTGGCTTTTAACATTTGTCGGTCCTTTGGGGAGCTGCACTGAATCAAAGGAACTTTCAGCTTACCTTAGCCTACACTGAATGACAAGAAGTTATAGTCTGTGACCTCAAAGTTTTAGTGCAGGAAGAGATTGTCATGGCATATTTTTCAGGTGTAACTGACTGTCAGTCCCAATAGTACCTCAGATTATTTGCTTTTATGTAGCCAAACTATTTTAAATGTGTGGTTTTTAAGAGACTGTTCACAATAGATGCGCTCTTAAGTTATAAACAACTAGATTGAGAACAACGTAATTAAATAGTGGGACGAGTTTATAGGTACATTAACGCCTTTTAAGAGAATTGATTTTCAGGGTCTTTTATTCGGGTGTATTGTCATGTAGACATTTGCAGGCTTTCCATTTGACATATACGTGTCAAGTGTATATTTACTGGCTTAAAAGAGTAGTTTGCTAAAAAAAATGAAAATTCTTTCTTCATGTACTCACTTGAGGAATGAGGAATGTTTGTAACCAGCAACATTGGCCAAAATTTACTTAGTGTATGGACAAAAAAAAAAAACATTTTTAGACGGATATTTCTTTTGTGCATCATTATAAAATCAAATCAACATACAATCAAAAGGCAGCCAAAGCCAATCCTGATTTTTCAAGTTTTATATTACTGACATGGAAGCTTTACTGACATGGAATCTCTTTAATGACCGTCACTGTTGACTAGGGATGCAACAATAGAGTTAACCCACGGTTCAATACATACCTCGGTTTTTTAACCACGGTTTTCAGTTCGGTTCGGTTCTGATGGCTTGACACATAAGAGAGTTTTTTTGTTATTAGGAACAGTAAGAGGTTATGAAGAAAAAATAAAAACGATTTATTGCAATACTCCTTTATTTGACTTAAAAGCAAAGAAAAGTCCACTAGTTCCTAGTGTATTGTATAATATAAAATATTTTTTTATTTTAAAATTAACACTGACATCTCACAGCTGCTGGTAGCCCATGTACAAACTGGGGAACACATAAATTCCTAAATTTTGAAAATAAATATACATGTGAAGTTAGTAAACATAAATTGACCATTTCAAATAAACCTACTTGTACTTTGCGATTTGCGATTGGTTCAGATTTCGAGTCACACAATGTGTTTATCTGCCAATACCGAACTGCGGACCAATCAATGGGAGCATCACTACCAACAGTTAAAAAATACATCTGATGAAATGCAAGCGAATAACTGAAAGTTCAACCATGATGTGACTAGGAACATTTTCTGATCTGTGTTGTTGAATGTAGAAGCAATCTAGTATTCAGACAGCCATACAAAACAACCAGCATGGCCTCAAAATATAAACTCAGCCAGATACTTTGCTTCTATATTTACACTTCATTGAGCCTTTTGCTGGCATCACATTCTTTAAGAGAGCGATTTCAGAATGTGGACCACCAAAGTAGCTTATTCCTCAGATTCTCTCTCACTGCTGTATCAGCTAAAACAGACTATTGTAGAAGCTGAAACCTCATTTAAAATGCTTGTTTACGTATTCGTGCTTCGATAATACTTGTTTTACTAGCTTCTCGTTTGCATTCTGTAGTCGTTGACCGTAATTGGGCGGGTGTGAGAGAAATTCTTATCATGTAAGCCAAACCTTTACTGCTTCACTGCTTCTTTTGTTTTAGTAAAGATTAATCTGTCCTCCAACAAATGTGGTACTGCAGTTTTTCTTGGTTTTGATGAATGTCCCCCACACGTTGCTTAATAAGGTTAATGTTCTTGTTTAAATGTTTGTGCTTCATATGATGTGCATTTATGTTTTAAGGTTATAAGTAAATCTTAAACTCGATACCCGAGTAGGCGATCCTTTTGATATAGATATAGATATTATATATACTTACACAGCTTTGAAATGGAAGTAAATGAAATCAGGGAACAGAAAAGGAATTCGTTATGGTAAAAGTTAAAAGACCCACTGAAGTGCTTTAAAATTTGGCACTTTGGCAGTATTTGTATTGGCGGAAGTATTGCTTATATTTCAATTATATTATTTTCTAAATGTAAATCTTGTCAATGTTTTAGAGCACAGTAGTAGATATCCTAGGCTAACATATTCATACTAAAAGCTTAACAGCATCACTCTTTCTTGTGTAGTTAGTCATTTTCAACAGCATGCACATGACATTGCAAATTTTGTTGCTTATGCACACCCTGAACAATTATACTATCCAAATTACTTCCTACACTGTAAGCACAGTGAAAATTTTGGCTCTAAAGTCTGATTGAGTAAGGCTTGTTTATTATTGAGAACACATCTAGTAATCTTGTTTTGGTGGTGAGATCTGCAGATGTAAATAAGGAAATGTACATATTTAAAAATTGCAGAGGGTCTGCAGTCTTGCATAAACTGTGGCAGCTTTGTCTTTGTGAGCTTTGAATTTTAATGCCTTACTCTGCATACAGTCATGAATATTGTCAGCAATGTAGAGTTTCCTGCAAGCTTTTTTTAATTTAATTTTATGTTATTTTTCCCAAGATTTTGTCTAAATCCCTCTACCTTCCAGCAGTTAAGCGTACAGGAACGATTGTTAGTTCTTATGGGAAATCTTTGCTGTACTTTAGTGACATAAGGGAGTCAAGTTGGCTGTGTCTTATTAAAGCTCTGTCTCATTTCCATCTGAATGTTGAGCGTTTAATCATTCCCTTCAGTGATTCATGTCTCTGTAATGTTTTACAAATAAGTATAGATATTTGCTGTTTGGATAACTTTTTGTAACTTTTGTATTATATTTTCATTTCATATGTAGGAACATGAGGAATATATTAATATTTGGTGGCAGAGTGATGTGCATGAGGGTTTATTAAAGCTTTAGGTTTATGTTTATAGTTTCAGTGGTTAATTAGAAGATGTTGGATGAACACGACAAGCTTTGTGTGTTTTTGTATTAAAACTGCAATCCACTTTTGCTTGTTAATGATGAACAAAAAACTCTTGTTATTGAGGAAGTACATAAAAATAAATGTTTGAACATTTACAACAGGTTTTATTACAACAATTGTTTGTAAAACCGTTTGCAAGTGGGATGTCTGGGACAAATTTGCAAGATTTTACTTATGCAAATTGGTAAATAAAATAACCTGCAGTTTTGTTTTTTAACTGATATGGTGATATGGAGGCAAAAGTTTCAGATTATAGATTTGACAAAATCGCTGCTGGTTGATTCTCGTGAACTTAAAGAAAACAATTGCAAATAATGATTGTCCTTAGTAGAATTTTACATCTTAACAGGATATATGTACTTGCATAATTACATATAAATGTTTTCAGCTAATGTATACAATTAAAATTTTTGTCATTTAAGCACTAAAGTGACATACTTAAAATTGTATTTTTTATAAAATACTGTCTTGTTTTACTGTCTTGTAGGTTGTTTACATATTCTATACTGATTATATTCATGGCAAGCAGTACAAGCGAGATGTGATTGTCATGACAACAGCAAAGTTTAAGGCTGCACATCACCTTACACAGAACTAATGCAGAATCAAAGCTGCCATAGATACAGAAGTGGATCAGACTAGGTGTATTTTATTGTGGCTTTTATGCTGTATAAAGAGAACCCTTGAGATCATTTTGTGGCAAGTGTGTTACCCAACAGCTTTTGTCATTTAGTGGCAAATTACATTCAGGTTTAAATTGCAGTTGTGTGTTGACGTCAGTCACGCAGTGATGCAGGATGACCTTGGTGCTCGTCACTGATTGTGTGTAGACCGATTCATCAGCAGAGTGGGTGATGAAACCACAGATGAAATGTTTGAATGGAATTGTATTCGTTTCATTTGAATTTGTATGCCATTCGTCTGTAGTTCAGCCAATTGTAAGATCTTCTGTAATGTTACAGACTGTTAAAGAAATAGTTTACTCAAAAGAGTGGTTATTTAGTGTACAATCGAAGTGGATGGTGATTTATAATGCTGAACTCAAAAGTAGCACAATAGTGTTATGAAAGTCAGTGAAATCCAGACTAAAGTTTCAAAATCTAATTATGAGATTAGAACACCAAAATAGTCATAGCCATTAAAATAATGAAAATAAGTCATGTGTTTTTATTTATTTACACAAAAATACTAAATGTTAAAATTACAATAACAGTGTTTCTATTTAAAGATATCAGGTAAATGTTTTCACAGAATGTGTATTACATTATGCTTTTCTGTACAAATCACAAAAAAATGACATTAGCTGGGTTTTCACAGGCAGGGTTACTACAGGGTTACTACAGTAGTCCAAATCTTTTAAATCTGTATTTATGTTACAAGCAGATTAAATCCATCCAACCTGTCGAAATAAATACTGCAGGTTTGACTTCATAATGTTTGGTCTTAGGACACAGCAGAACCAAAAGCAGTATGATTTAAAGTCTGGATTTTTTATTTACAGCTTTTAAAGGGGAAGATATCATTTTTTTTCCAAAGCTATAGTTATATGGACAACTTTTAGGATTTATTTTATATGATTGAGATTATAAATCCACTTTCCTTGTATGTAAAAACAGCTTCCTTTCTGTTTTACATGTGTAATGACCACCATACGGGTTTGTGATTATTGATAGAATTTTCCATTTGTGCACTTATTTTAATATGCCTCGCAAATATTTTCCTTTTTTGGGAACGTTTTATAGCCTACTAAGGGCTAAACTGATGTTTTTCTAAGTATTCCTCGAGGAAAGTCACAGATGAACGGCATCAATTTATCTGCCAGATGGATACCTGAGTTGTTTAGCGCTGAACCCATGCTCCCATTTGCCAAAACTTCATTACTGAGCACATTTTGCTTGTAGCATTGCATCCAATATTCCATGAATACATAACAGGGCCACAACATTGGTCTTCTAAATGAACCACTGGAGGCCATGCAGTGGGCTTGAGATGTGGCTAATGAATTGTGCAGCGCACGTTTCCTGTCTGGGTACGATTACAGACGGAACTCTCTGAACCGCTGTTGATAAAGAAGTGAAGCAGAGGCGGATTTTCCCTTGGCAGCGTTTCTTGCGAAGACCGAGAATTGCCTATTCTTGTCCGTTTAGCGTTAAGCTTCATTACAGGATGCTTGAAGTCATTCATTTTAGCAGACATGATGTTCTCATTCCAACAATCTCACCTTAAGAGCATTTGTGAGATTTCATTGGTGTAGGCCTAATTTGAAACAATGCAGGAAACGTTCAGATATCCCACACATGTTGGTTCCTGCTAAACCTTGAAAATACCGGTGCCTTTTTTTACACCACACGGGTAAGCAGGATTTATTTTGGCAGTCGTGTTAACTGGTTACAGCCCTCGCACTATGCACGTAAACGGCATGTGCTTTGTAGCTGCAAGTACTTTTTTCGACACTAAACACTTCATCAGATGACACCTTAAAATGGACAATCGATCGAACTATTAATGTTTTTTTTTTTTTAATGTGTAGGTTTTTATAAATGTAGCAAGTTGACAATTTTAATGTCCCTTAAATTTCTTTAATTCCAAATTAATGAATTTATTAAATAATTTACTTTCTCAATACACGTTCTTAATGCATCTGTGAACTAGGTGTACTTGATCAGTGCAAAAAATGGCTAAAATCCAGTCCCAATTTTCTCTCAGTCCGTCTCATTATGGTTGTTAAAGTGATGATATTATGTATACATTCAGGTAATGTAATTCCAGTTCATATTCAAAGGCATGATGAGCTTCAGGAGGCCTATACTTCATTACTAAAGCACTACTGACTCATCTGCCTGTTAAGTTTTGTGGCTTAACTTCTGAACTCTAATAACAGTCCCTCTGCAATACTGATTATCAGTAATATATGTTGACTTTATCACATCTTTTTAATGGTTGTGCAAGTCTATATTAGGTGTAAAGTACACATTGAATGTTAGGAGGTTGAAATCTGTTTGTACTTTAGTTGAACATAATCCAAATAATGACAAGACTTGCTTTATGTTGTTTTTACCTATAAAATAACACTACAAGATAGAAACTGAAAATCTATCTTTATTATTACAGTTTAAAAAAATTGTCATCAACGTTATGCAATGACGTATATGGAACTACAAGATTAGAATTTAGTGATCGAATATATTGTTGTACAAATTTTTTCTTCGGTCAAGATTACAGCACTTTGCAATGCACACCCTGGGTATTTCCACAAGATTAATGAAAGATTTATCTGGAATGACATTTCTTTAGCTCAGCTGGCACAGCATGATGATAGCAACGCCAAGGTCATTGGTTCAGTTCCCAGGGCACAAAGATGATAAAGTAAATATTGATTGTGCTGTTGAAATGTATTCATTTGGCAACCAATATTTTTTTACAAACACTAGTATTTAAATTTTCTTTGTGCGTGCTAGACACTTGTCGACTCGTTTTCCTTCATATATCCCTTTAAGTTTTATGTCACGTTATGTTATGTTATTAGTTTATATGTATGTCTTAAGTGACGTTTGATGTGACAAGCTTGAGATAGGTGACACCATCAGTCTTAGGCTGGAGACAGTTGTATGCGCTTGCAGATTTCCAGACGAGGAGACACCAGACAGACGTCTCATTAGATGTGTCAGTGGAGACTTTCAGAGGAGTGGACGGGTGACTCTAAATTATTGACCTGCTTGGCAGCTTCCGACATTGAGATTAAGATTTCTGTCGTCTTTCTCACACTTTACTTCCTTGTGTACCAGATACATTCATTCAGAGCAGGTGAAAGAAAGACAAAAGTGATTACTGTGCAGACTCATCTGTTTTTCATCAAGAAAGGGAATTGAAGGGTGAATGTGTTTATTCTCCTGTGAGGCTGGAATACAGTGGTTTCCAAACAGTGATTTGTAGGCATTTTGTTTTTCTCTCAGTAACACAATTCTATTTGTTAATTGCATTAACTGTCTGTCTTATTGTCTATTTGAGCCAAAGGTATGCTTCGACTGCCTGTCTGTCATTGTGTTTCACACACAGTTCTCATATGGCGTACATTTAGTAATTTATTGTGGACTCACAATCAATGGATAATGCTCAGAAATGCTTGAAAGCTTAACAGTTTGCAAGTTATAACAGGGGAAATCAAAGTATATCATAGTCTTTAAGGAGACACTGGGTGTTTTACAGTACAATCTGATTCTCTTAATTAGTGCATTTACATTCCATTTACATTTAGGCATTTAGCTGATGCTTTTATCCAAAGCGACTTACAAATATTAGGAGACAATTAGTGATATGACTTTAAAAAATGTGTCCGTCTCGCTACTAGTACTGTTTATGTTGTACAGTCTGGTGTATATGCAGGAAGTACAGGTGTGTTTATTCAATAGTGCATGCGTAAAGATGTGGAGAATGTCAAAATGAAGGAGCCTTGAAAGATATTGATGTATAGACATATAGATACATATAGAGATACATATGGAGATATGGAGACATATGTGGAGATATATAGACATGTCGAGACATATTGACATATGTAGAAAATAGGGTGGGAATCTTTAGGTACTACGCGATCCGATCCGATTCCGATATGTATATAGAGACATATAGACGTATGTATAGAGAGACATATAGACGTATGTATAGAGAGAGTGTATAGAGACCAGACATATGATAGGGCGTGTATAGATCGACATATATTGGCCGGCCGGGCGTAGCAGACGTGGATAGACATATGTATAGGGCGGGCGTGTATAGAGACATATAGATGCGTGATGTATAGAGAGACATAGACATATGGACGTACGTGTATAGAGACATATGGACGTATGTGTATAGAGACATATGACGATGTATAGAGACGTCGTATATAGAGACATATAGAGAGACATATAGACATATATATATAGAGAGAGAGACATATAGACATATATATATAGAGAGAGAGAGACATATAGACATATATATATAGAGAGAGAGAGACATATAGACATATATATATATATAGAGAGAGAGAGAGAGAGACATATAGACATATATATATATAGAGAGAGAGAGAGAGACATATATATATAGAGAGAGAGAGACATATAGACATGTATAGAGATATTGAGAATGATATTGATAGATAAAGATAGAATGACATAGATTAGATAACATAGATTACATTGTAGATGTTACATTACAGATGTTACTGGGTCAGTAGTAAGAGAGAACAGAGAATTATGACACAAAGAAGGAGAATGTGATCAAGAAGTGATGATCTTGAAGTGTAATAGCATGTCCGTAAACTGCTAAACCACACCCTTAACAAAACACACAGAATGGTCAGCTAGTGGAATTAAGGCTATGTGCTTGAATGATGTGGGGGTGAAAGGGAAAGCCAGCTGTCTTTATATCTTCTGACATTGTTATTCTTCGATAATGAAACGTTTAAAAGGCTCAGTCAGCATGAGGCCTGTTTCCTCCTACACTGTCGATGTCTCTTGTTTTACCTTCTCATGTCTTGCTATAGAAAGGGCACATCAGATGTAATTGTTTAATCTGTTTCGACAGATTTTTTCTTATTTTGTGTGTATAAGTTTGGATTTTTTCCAAATGTTGTGTAAACTTTGCATGATTCATGCTCTCTCATGACTGTGAAGATATGTGAGTCTGTGTCAACTCACCTGGAGAGGAAATAAAAAATGTTTTGGATTTCGACCAAATTCAGCCTTAAAATTTGACAGTGACTGTTGGGTTGTCACAGGTTGTTGTTTATGTGCCAGGTGTGGGATTCAACTTCCTGTCCACGCAGTCCATTTTCAATGAAAACATTTCCATTTGAGATAATATCTGAAAGATTAATGGTAATCATATGATTCACACCACACAGCTGATTAAATAATCTTTCCACAAATTAAGAAATGCCCCCTCTTGATCTATAAATATTCTAATCCCCTACAATCACACTAAAGTGAGCAATTTTGTATTCATGAGCTCCTTTTGTGCAATCATTTAAATTAAGCAGTAGACCCAACATGCACTTTGTATTTGCATGAACACTGTGACATTTTCATTTAGAGATAATAGCAAGTGTTTAGCTTAACATGAAGGAAACCCTAAAGCAAATAGAAAAAATTGGAGGCTGTGTAATTTCGATTGTTTAAGGTGCCAGCGAGTGGGTCAGCGTGTGACTCAAGGGCACATTTATGATAATGATCTATCACCCAGTTGATTGTTGGGAAAATGAAGCTGGTGAAATGTTATTCTGGAGGAAATGCAAATGTTTTATGGAAATCAGAACAGTTTTCAATAAGCTACACGAGAAGGTGAACAATGAAAAGCCTTTAGTTACTTATGTAATAGCTGCTGGAAAAAACGGCATAAACATGCAGATTTAAATCCACTTTTTGCCCATATCTCTTCCATGTCCTTTGCAAATACAGCGCTACTATGACCCTCTGCAAGCCTAATCAAAACGCATTAATCAACTTCACTCAAATACGCCGCTTGAACCTGACAACATGTCCATACAATTCCCTGACTCACTGGATGAGCTGGATGACATGTCAAAACAATTTTTATTTTTGTCTGGTAGGAATGAGACCAGCAAATGATTGGGGTCCACTGGCCCACTTTCCTCTTAAACGGACACGTTTCATTTTAAAAAAAAACACATTCATTTGACTTGTAGGACCTGAGGGGAACTGATACATTGCAGCAATTTGTATGGGACCAGAAGTCTTAAATCATTTAAGTGGTAATATCCTCATGAAGATGAAACTTGAGTGTATAATTACTTGAACATTGTTAAGTGATCATCATCATTTCGCTTTCCAGCAGCTCATCTTCCCCATGAGGCATTTGATAGCTTCTACAGTTAGTTTGATTGCAAGCTGAAGAGACTGATTCATGTGTATGGGGACACTTAAGATGATGGGACTGGGGCCGTGTCAACGCTGAAGGTGTGAAAATGTCTTTCTGAATAGCGGTTTATTGTCACCCAGAGTGGAAACTTGGCACCAGGAACAGAGAAAACTGGCCTGGTGTTATTAACAGGAATATGATAAAGGGGCAGGCATTATTAATTCATATTTCTCTTTAGTTGTAATCTGCTGCCAAATCTCAAAAATCCATGTATATTGTGTCTTATATGTGCTCTTATGGAAACAAAAATTCAGTGAAGATTAAAAATTATGTAAGAAGATTATATAAAAAAATTAGTCCGAGTTGTTTATTTTTGTTAAATAAACTTTTAAGATTTTACCTTTTGTACATGACGTCATCTTTTACTGGATATCATTTAGAATTATCATTAATTTTTTTTTGTGGCAATTATTACTTTGATTTACCTACAGACTAAAACAATCAATGCCATGGGAGACAAACTCACCGATAGATTTTTCTCTCTATAATTAAACTCCAGAGCTTGTTTGTCAAGTTTTGACATTTCTGGAGGGCAGTCATAGACTTTCTCTGAAAAGACCTTATGGCAAGTTTATTTTCAGATGAAATCCAGATGGGACATTTACTGGGAACCTTTTAACTCTCTGTATGGTGTAATACTATAAAGCAAGAATGAAATCATTTGCAAGGACCTAAAAATACACTGTCATTTATTATAATTTTGAAAAGAAGTTACGACTTGTAGGTAACAGAATTTTGGGTTTAACAACAAAAGATCAAGTGCTTTCTTGACTACATGTTGTGAATAACGTATTTATATGATTTTCAGCAAGTACAGTGACTTTTTGTAATAACCTTTAAAAACACATTATAGATAAGCACTCAGGGGTCATAACATTTTGTTACTCTAATATTATTATTATTATTATTATTATTATTATTATTATTATTGTGTTTTAATCTAGATCAATACTTTAAGCTTATAATGCAAATGTATCAGCAATCTAACCAATCCCACCAGTGTCAAATATATGAACCTTCCTAGAAAATGGAAATGTCATAACTTTGTCATTGGCATCATTATTTGCATATTCAGAAATTCATGCAGAATAACCAATAAAAGAAGCAATGGCAACGTAATAGTTTTTGTAGTAATAATATGATGGGCAAAGAGGCATCTGCATTACATTACACTCAGCAGATATTTCAGCTCCTCGTTTTGCTTTCAGACTTGATAAATTAAAGTGGCAGGGAAAAAGCTCTTAAACAGCACGTGTCATCCGCGAAATCGCTGATGCGGCAAACCTCCCCAAAGTGTCAACAGGAAAGAGAATTCAGTTAATGAGCTGCGTCTCTTTTCGTTTTTTTACCGTCTGTCCAGGTTTGTGCATCTTGATGTATCCCAGAGCGAGTTAATAGAGTTGAGGTGAATGTTGTCTAGGTTCCATCAGGGTTGATTCGGTTTCATTGAAATAATGTATAAGTGTAACGTGTAACTGTGTGACATTTTTCAGGCCTGGGTCTGTTAGATAGAGTTCTGGATTCATGTTTCAAGATGCACTGGCCTACAAGAAGACAATACTGATAGTAAATGACTGCTCTTGCTGTTTTTTGGTGTTTTGGTCAATGCAGTACCTCCTTGCTAATAGCTCAGATAATGAGACAAGACTTTAAAAGGCTACTTTGAATTTGTCAGAGCGAAAAAAGTAGTTACATTTTATGTTTTCTAGCAGTCTAGCTGTTTGTCTATCATCATGTGGCCTGTTATGTTGTTTGTCTAAGACATACAGTAGATTTATTATTTTCAAGGTTTCCTGAATTTTATAACACTTCAAACACAGTTATTTGTATTTGCCTGATGTTAATTATTTATCAGTCGTTTTCATGATATTTTACAATGTGATCTGCCGTGCTGCTTGTTTACAGTTCAATAACAGTTTCATTGTTAAATAAGCTAAAATTTTGTTTAAGCAATGTTGTTGGCACCATACCAAAATACACAACCAAAGACCGTTTCTCAATGCCCTTTCCACATGTTAATGGATTTCACAATTATTGTGTTTGCTGTGGTAGGTAAGATCAAAATATTACACAGAAAAAGATCCTTTAAATACTCTTGTTAATGTTTTCCATTTGTATTCCATAAGGAAATGATATGACATTTTTATGAAGTGTCCATTGAAACAAGGGACACATCTAGTATTTACGTGTCACATAATGGATGGTGCTAGCAACACAACTTTTTGGGTTCGTGGGTTCAACTGACAGATTGTTTGATTCATTGTGTTACGTTTGTTTTGTTTTTTTAAATAATCTTTTACAAATCTTTTACTAGTTTTGTTTTCTCACCCTCCCGTTTGATTACAGGATATTCTACGTATCACACGACTCTCAAGATCTAAAGATCTTCAGTTACATAGCAAGAGACGGACAGAGCAACGTGTTCAGATGCAACGTGTTCAAATCAAAGAAAAAGGTGGGTATCGACTTTGAGTGCTTCTTCTAGGACTTAGAGTGCCGATCGTTTCCTTGGATAACAGGATATTGTCATTGATGTCCTTTTTTTAGCGAATGAAGGCTACCGACAGGTCTTTCTGCCTTTTAAGCACACGTCCGCACACTTTCATTGTACCTCCGGGCATGTGGTTGAAAGTCCCATCACAAAAAAGAAACAGCAACCCTCAGCCATTAAACTAAAATGCACTTTTCAGAATGGCTATATTTTTCTTCTCAGTCAGTCTAGCATGCAGAGAAGTAAAATGATTCAGCTGTCAAGCATGTAGATATACTGGCAAAGCGTGCTGTTAGTCCTTAAACCTGTCGAAATGTGAAAGGTCTCTTGTAAGCTTCGGGTGGCAATCTCGGCGCTGAATTAAAGCGTGAATTTGAATCAAAGGCTCATTTTGATGTCCTTTGCATTAGCAAAACAGCTGTTTCTCAGGAGGGTTTTAAGTCAGAATCTAATCTTTTCCTTGTCGACTAGTTTCATTTTTTTATTAGCTCCTAATCTGCAACATCAAGAGAAGCAAAATTAGAATAATTTTTCTGGGAAGAGAAGGGAAAAATTCCCGGGAAGTAGTGTCTATACAGTCTATAAATATAGATAGGAAAAGACACTAGACAGTATTTGTCACCATGACACATCATGTTACATTATCACAAAAGTTTGTATACGAGAATCTATAGTTCAGGAACAGACTGTGCTAAAAGTGTATACAAAATAAGATATCAAGTTAAAATACAAATACAGATACAAACATCTATAATTTGCTAAAAACATAAGTTTCATAGCATCTGCTAGGGCTGAATAAATGTATTATTTACAGTATATTTGCAAAGTTAAGCAAGATTGTTGACTTTTATTTGAATGGTAATCTTCCTAAAGATCCTTCTAGTTTTCTGATCTTTATGTAGCCGATGTTTTAAAAGACAGATTGTGTAATGTTGTTGATTAAATCTGTAAACTAGTCAGAGAAACTATTTTAAAACATGGAAAAAAGAAAAGCTGTAAATCAATCAAGTTATGACTTAAACTCAAATAGGCATCACTTTTCTATTTAATCTTGGTCTTGTTTCACTATATTTTGCAAAATGTTAAGCAAAGTCTTTCAAGTAAGGCTGAGGGAGACATAACAGCCTCTAACTAGGCTATCTGGGACTTTACAGTAATCTTCCAAAACAGACTTTGTTTAGTTCTATTCTTTGTTCTTAGGTTTCGGCTCATGTAGTGCTCTTTAGTTGGGTTTACATTTAGTGATTTAGCACCCTGGAAAAGAAGTATAATGAGTGGAAAATGCAAAGCTAAGTAGCTCAGAAACAGTCATTCTGACAGTCTGACACATGGACTGGATATTATCCTCTCATTCGTCTCATCAAGAACAATTAGAGATTTCTACAGAAGCAGAAGGAGTGTGACTGTGAAGAAAGGCAATCAAGAAAGAAGTGCTCTTTTTCTAACCAAGAAGTCGCTCATTCGAGTTAAAATCGCAGCTTGGCCAATTTCTCCCCGGAATCGCTGTTCATTACAGACAGAGCCATTCAGAGCAGCTCTGGGTAATTGTACAGTTCAGGCAAAATTGCTCAGTGTGCCCTCAATAAACTGGAATACATCTATACTGATCAGTTTTTCATCCCTTGTCTTCAGACGCTGAAAGATTTTATCCAAAATAACAGTGGCACTGATTTTTTTTTCAAACATACTGTCTGTTGAAATATTTAATTGGGTTAACACGGGGATACAGCAGGGGGTCTGCCAATTATTTTGATCTAAAACCTTTTGTGTAACAAAAGGATCAAAATGTAAAATAAAACAAAATCCAAATGTGACGTTTATAATCCAAAGTTGGGGTAAATGTCTAAATGTCCCTCCCAAGTAAAAGTCAATGTTATAAAGAACACGCAATACTCATTTTTGCATAGCTTTGCAATGTAAGTATCATAGTAAAATATATAATACATCAATATAATATGCACGTGTTATAGGTCAGGCTTGAAATGCAACACATTTATGCAGTCTATAACATGTCCCTGCTATCTCTCAGTCTACTTTAGCTTAAAAAGGTGGAAGACCTTTGTACTAATGTTTATATTTTACTTCACATCGTTTTGTGGCATAAGCTTTTTAGTGAAATAATAGTGTTGTTTAGTAATAGTCCTTGTGGGTGTATGATGTTTTTAATGTGCATTGCTTGAAATTGAACCACTTAATGGATGGTCACAAACTGTGCAGTGACCGTTAGTGCGGACATTGTGTTCCATCTTTGCCATAAATGTTATCGGAAAAACTAGATAAAGATTTATTTATTTACTTATTTACCATTTGTTCAACAGTGGGCTAAATTCTATCCTAATTTTTTTAAAGCTTTTTTAAGTGGCTGGTTTTCAAGCTTCAGAGCCAAGTAATCAAATCATCAGTGATCTGTAAGAAATTGTTTATTATTAGTTTTTATATCAGAAAGCCTTTTGTTATGTGTATGATTAAAAGCCTGTTTGTGTTCTGCATTAACTGACTAACAACATCTGAAATTAAAAGAGTGGGAAAGTCAAAGACGGTCAGTGTCGAGCAAGCATGAGTCATATCAAAGAAATTCTTCATTGAGTCCTTTTGACTTGTTCAAGACTTGAATTAAAAAGCCACAACATAGCAACAAGTTATTTGTGTTACCTGTTAAAGCCATAAGCAGTTGAATTTATAAAAGAAAACTCTTTAAGTGCTAAAAATAAAAAACATTTCTTTTAAACCACCTAAAATGGAGTTGTGTAATTGTGCAAAACAGCGGCAAGATGTTCAACAGCCTGAATTCCTCCAGACACCCAAAGCCATTAAACTCTCCTCTGTGGTTCTGACTTATTATCTGTGGTTCTCACCTGACATTCAGAGCTAAATGTCACAAAGCAATGAATATCTCTCCAGTGTGCTGATAATACAAAAGTTTGCTCTTCAATCTACTATATACTAAACAACCTTCACAGGATGTGGTGATGAATAGTTATTTCAATGCAGTGCAAACTTTTACTCTGTCATTATAAAGATCTGTATTGAGTTGTTGTTCAAATGTAATAGTGATGTCCAAAGTCAATACAAAAGTGTAAAACCTATCATTACAACAGAATCAGACCAAAGACCTTTGAACTGTGGGTATCAAAGTTAGACGGACAAAATGTCTTGAAACACTAGGACAGGTTTTTTTTTTTTTTTTCAGGGCATTATTCATAGTGCAAAAAGTGCAAAGAAAGCATATTTTGCATATAAAGTGTATTTTGCAGTGTCAGAAAATGTGGTTTCTAGTGTCAAGACTAAAATCATGTACAATTTGTACTTTGTCATATTCGAAAATGTATTTCTATGGCTAATTTACAGATCTATCTTAATGCTCCTTTTTGAAGAATAGAGGCATATTAATTGACATCTGATATTTCTAATGCATGTATGTATTCAGCTCCCTTTCCTCCTGATTAATTATGAGTTATGAATACTGATTTGTTCCATTTGTAGAGCCAAGCCATGCGGATAGTCCGAACGGTGGGTCAGGCCTTTGAGGTTTGTCACAAACTCAGCCTCCAGCATACCCAGCAAAACGCAGATGGCCAGGAGGACGGGGATGGAGACAAGACCTGCACAGACTCCGAAGTACCAGGTACGAAAACCTTCTCTCTCTTTATCAATGTAGTCTTTTAGCATTCTGTAATTGGTCGACTCTTTGTCCCCCTTAAACTGGTGTGATGAGATTACGGATGAGTCATGTTGCTGCGGATCTCCGACACGCTTTTATTTAGCAAAAGAAAAAATCTATTGAGTTGTTAGAGGCTTTTTTCTGCAATACAGCAGGAGGAGTTAGTGGACGTCTTTGATAGGCGGCGTGGAACGGCACCCTTGATCGTTAGCGTCTGCGGGGCAGATCTCACGGTGCACGGGCCATGGGGTTCAGCCCATACTCTTTTAGTTTCCTCTGATAAGACTTCCCTTTCAAATGCAGATGAGCGCCTCTAGCCCACACGCTGCTTTCTGATCCGCAGAGCAGATATCTGTCCTTAGAACCAGCACACTGCTGTGTCGCATGGATGAGACTCGCTGGGCTTAACTAGCAGCTTCATTATTGGTCCAAAGTTAGCGCAGAGAGACCTTAAACGTATCATTACTGAATACATTCACTGAGACTTCACAGATGGGAGGGATTGTGTCAGAAGGACAGTATCACATTACATTAACATGTACTCACTTCCTGTTTTTAACTACCGTGTTATGTTCAGTAATGTGACACTGTACATAGTTTGTGATCTGGGTCACATTTTCCATCAAAAATAAGCTTTCTCAATTGTATTGTGCTTTAGTTACATTAAAGTTAGTCAATCATGAAATATTGTCTTACATCAGAAATATTGTCTTACATAAAGGTGGAAATTTGGTTGAAAGTTGGACAAGTACAGTGTACACATAAATGTAAATTTTTGGGGCCTTTTTGTCATTGCTTTCCCAATTGTGTTTTACTTTAGTGACTGTAAAGATAGTCAACCATGTTATAAAATATAAAAAGGTAAACATTCAATTTACCCTTTGGGCCACTTCAGAGTACACATTTACATATTTTGGGGAATTTTTGTCATGTTTACAGCAGGCAAATATTTATAATTGTTAATGATTGTCTGTTTTTTTTTCTTTTCATTTTTTATATATAGACCTCTATGTGTACTTTTTAGTCAGCTTTTAATTTTGACTCCTTAACTATTCATGCAATGTGTGAAATGTATTTTTAAGTAGAAGTATACATTTTAAGTATAAATATTTCATGTACAGTAGTCCCTTAATAGGACATTAAAAATTCATGCATAATTATGCAAAATTGGAAAATGTTGTTTAAAATAGTCATAGATCAAGTATAGCATGCCAATGTCATTGCTTGGCATTACATGTCAACTTTGCTATTTCCAGAAATACAGATCTGCTGTACAGACATGGCTAAAACATGTGTCTCAATTTGTATCGCTAATATCATGTGTCTGGATCCATATCAGTAACCCCAACAGGGGATCCAGACTTCACACAGTTCACATTAACATTCAGTCATAATACCTTTATTTATGTACATGCTTATGGTGGATATGAAAGAGGTGTTTAATGTCCCTCTGAACTAGCAACTGTTTGTGTGCATGTATGCGCTAACAGCGAAAGAAGCTTCATTACTCACAGAAAATGAAAGTGATTTGCACAGTGTGAACAGCAAAATGGTATTTCCTTTAAGCTGGCAGCATTTTTATTGGCCCTGCCACAAGGAAAATTACATATTTAGCATATCAGAAAGATTTTTTTATTAAATGTATGCGTCTTTCTCAAAAATAGGATTTTTTCATTAATAGCTGGACATTATAAAGCTGTTATGACAGTTCTAAATTAAACACTTTTGCTGGAAAAAAACATTGTGTACGCTGGAAAAACAATTTTCAATGCGTTCTAACTGATGCTTTACTGACACCAGGTAAAGGCAAACAAGTTTATGTCAGCAACTGGATACGATTATTTTGACATAATGCATCAGTGTTCAAACTCAAGAGAAAATTCGATGCTCAGGTTTGAAAAGTTTTAAACCACAAGTGTTGGGTGTAATGGATTACTTTTTTGGTAGTACTGTATTTATATTTAGCAAGATGATTTTTGTCTCTCTTAAGGGCGGGAACTGACAGGGGCTGAAAAACCAGCTGCAGATGAGACGGACATTGATGCAGAGGAGCTGCCCGTCCCCGACAGCACGATGGATGAGTTCAGTCGCGGGGTCACTGACCTGGATGCCGCTAAGAAAGAGGAAGATCTCACCAAGGATAAAAAGGTATCAGCGGTGCTTCTCCTTCCCACTTAATTATGCAATCTATATCAATATTTAACCATGATTTGACTGCAGTTCACCTCTGAAATCTGTTTACTGAATCATTTGGTATCAGTTTTCACACAGCGTCCCCTGCGCCGCTTTTTCCAATTAACTTCAGTAATCGAGGGAAGGTTATTCAGTATGTTTTCATTGTATTGCAGAATAGGGTTGTTACGTTCAGCCTTGGGTCCAGATTCAGTTATAAACTATTAGCATAATCCTAAAGTGTAAAAGACGCTGTGCTGCAGAGGATTATGTAATGATACCCCGAACCCGGTTTGAAAAGACGTTCTTCGAGAGAACGATTATGTGTTAATGATAATGTTCAGTGGTTAAGAGAAAAAGTGAATAAATGTAAAAAATTTGAAATGGGCAGGAAGCAGACATGATTTAAAGGGGATGGAATAAAAGACACAACCTCTCTAAAAAGGGTGTTGACATTTTGCTAAAGGACCATCCTGGCATTTGGAAAATTGATGTCTTCACTATTTACTTAAATATATTATTAAAAATGTGAAAAAAACTGTGTTCACATTCTATAGTTGTTCTTGGAGTGTAAATTAAAGCTCAGCATCGAGAAGAAAGCGTTGCAAATGATTACAAACAACACTAACTTACACCTAATAAAAGCCCAGCAAAATGGCTACAAATTATAAGATATATATATATAAACAAATATTAATAGCAGATAAAATTGTATTCATTACATGCTTTATTAACTTTGAGCTTTTTGCTTTTCTATGCATTTTTTGTATATTGGAATAAAAGCCATAAGAACTAACTGATGAATGAGAAAACATTTACTGTCAGTGTTTTATTATTTAATGGATTTTGACAGCCAATCAAAGACTAAACCTAACGTTATTGTTTGTTGGTTTGGACGCTAGTGTAGTTATAGTTATGCTTATTTTTATAGATATCACTCTTGGTGTGAAAGGGTCTTAACAATTTACAGTTGTGTCAGCACAGCAAAAGCCTCTTTTAGAAGTTACTTTTCTGAATACATCTACTTTAAACCTCTATTAAACCAATAAAATGTCAATACAATAACTTTTCAACTCTTAATTTATATTTATGTATTAATAATAAAAAGTTTGTACCACTTTGTGTTACAGTAGTGTCTCTAACTACTGTGTATTTGCATAAAAAAAATACATATGTTTTGTTAAACTATATTTGCATTTATTGTATCTGCACGTAATTACACCCTTGGCCCTAAACCAACTCAGAATAACACAAATGAACACAGAAATATGTATTTTTGTAAGTACACAATAGTTAACCACACCTATTTGGTATTTCTTGAACATCTTGTTTTTAAACTGCTATACATTACTGACATAAATGTTTTGATGTTGGTTTATGTACAGATAGAAATGGATGTGGGGCATCACATTTTGTCATTTTATGGCTAGTGTCTCTCAAAATGAGAGTTGCGTTTTTAAGACATCAGATCCTTGTAATGATGTCAAAATTGGAAGCATCTCTATAGCATCATCTATATGTTTCCCTCACCGGATGTTACATATGAGGAGAATTAACAGATTCTACGAGAGCTGGGCTTTGGATTCAAGTCATGTTAAATGTAAGCATTCACTAGGGTAAACGCAGCTTATGTGCTCTACCTCGCTGAAGGCTGTTTATCTTTCCGCTGAGGCATAATGTTGTGGGTATGGTGCATCGGTGTCTTGAGGTGATGAGGCTGGAATTATGTTGGAGACTGATAAGACGCTCGTCTTCTCAGGAAATTACAATGTCAGAAATATTTGAGCTGTGTCAGATGATTGTTCCATGATTTATAAGCTAGTCAGAAGCTCTTTTGCTCTGTGCCAGGTGCTGCAAAGTAAGCTTTCGTGACATCCTGGGAGGTACCGTGTCCTTGTTTCATTCGGTTTCAAATACTTTTTGACCCAAATTGAAGTCTTTGCATTTTAGAAGAACTCTGAAAGAAATATGAACTGCACACTGAGTTTCAGACTGTGTCTGAAACTGAAGGCAGGTACTCGACTGCCTTCTTTCCTAGTCAGTCAAGGACTGTGAACACTTAAAACAGTGTTTTTGTATGAGGGGTCTCCTATGGGTTGCTACTTTCAGACCAGCTTTCAAAGCGTATCTAATGATCTAGAGCCTTGGACGTGACAGAGAAAATCCAGCAACTGCATGTACAGGATTGTGGGATATGGTAAATATTTGAAGATAGATGTTGCAAAACATTGGATTTAGATGTGCCATAATGCCCCTTTAATTTTGTGATTTGGTTTTGGAAACATTTTCAAGGATTCAACTAGAAGGTAATTGCATCCTTGAGCAACTTTTTCTGAAAAGGCTGTTGCTGCAGTTCAATTAAAAATAAAATAAAATCAGATGACGTTGTTTCCTCTAAACAGTATTAATTCAATCATAAATGGTTTGTAATTTGGCACTGTAGAATAGTTATTGTCTCTATGTCAAGTCAGAGTTTTAACAAATTAATTTTTGTTAAATTTAACATTTCGCCAGATGTCTTCACAAGTATAAGGGCAAGAGTTGCCATTCTTGTACATCAGCAGTTTTTTAGATTGTTGTATACTGCTGAACAGAGACACTCTTGCCAGTTGCAAAAACCTGTGAAGCAGAAATGGACAGACCGTGTAGGAGCTGTTTTTATGACCGTTACAAAACTTTTTTCTGTTATCGTGCAGTCAGTTATGCTGGTGGAGCAGAATGCTTCTTTTTGGTCTGATGCTTGAAGTGACCCATTGTGTGTCACAGCAGGAACAGCATCTTTTTACAGTGACTTGGTAATTGTTAGACCACACATTTCTGCTCTAATATTCGCTGACATTGCATACTTTACAGAGCACCTTCAGCTTAATGGATTGATTTGTAGAATTGATTGGAAAATCAAATATGAGGACATTTTTAATAGCATGCAGAAATGCTGATGGTCTGTATCAAGGTCATGTGCCGTGGGTTTGCATCAATACAGTAGATAGTTGTACAGTAAGTGAGTGGAATACTGATTTTTTTGACCCTGCTGGTATGAAATCCGTACTGCTACTGATCTGGTTAATGTATTTGTTTTTGGTTTGTGTGGTGTACCACTTCAAAGCATAACCACATTTTGACCATCACACTTGATTAATTACAACCTTACCTGAATGTAAATAGGCAGAGAAAAATAAAGAACGTATATTTGTGTGTGTGTTAATGCGAAAAGCATAACAAATTATCCTGGTTATTGCGTTGCCTTTTCTGTCTGCTGTTAATTAGAAAGCAAATCTCTATTTACCTCACCATATCGTTTACAGCAAATGGGCAGATGTTTTCTAATAAGAAGAGATTATAGTTTCATAGCTTTTAAATTGGGCATAGGACTCTCTGGCTGCATCTCATTTTATGAGCGACTGCCGTGTGCCTTAGAGGGTTTTTGGACACGATAGCCACTGAATAACTAATAGCAGGGTATCAAGTCCTCCTCATCAACTGTGCTGAACTTTACCTAATGTCAGCCTGCTTCAAATCCACAATCAGCAAGACTGGAGCTCAGCCACTGCTGAGGGAGTTTCACATTTCAAATATAAAGATGTGCAGCTACTGATGTTTATCGGCCTGTAGCCTCCAGGAAAACGGCCAAGTTTGTGCCCGAAATTGGCTCCCTTTAGTTGTAGGTTACGTGCAACTCTTAAATGCAGTAAAAACTAAACCTACTTCTAAAATCAGCCAGACCCCCAAGGAATGTAACATTACAGACTTATTTAAACCCAATTTCAGTCCATTTCTTAGGACTGTCTATCTGGATCAGACTGTACATGTGGAAAGGATCTGGAGATGGGGAATGGTGGGGCAGAGGTGTTCTCTCAAAAGCCTTCGGGTCTAAAATGCTTGATGGAGCCCAAAAGCAAAAATGTCATTCAAAGTAATGGCAGTTTCACTGGGTAATTCATGATGACCTGAGTTCAGCCATCCATTCGTGTGGAGTGTAGCTTTGATTTTGCCCAGGCGTTCAATTTGAGCAAATCCTGCCCGACGGATTGCTTTTTGGACCAGACTGGTGGTTTCACGGTTAAGAGCAGCCAGCGGGATGTTTTCCTCCTGTGCTTAAATGTCTAGTTTTAACTTCTAGTGTTTGCCCTGTGTAAAGTTTTGTGTGATTTACTTATATTCTGCCAAAAATGGTCTTATTATTAAAATTATTAATCCACATTATTAATAAACTAATTCTTTTTTTCATATTATTATTATTATTATTATTATTATAAAATAATGTTTCAGGCAAAAACAATGCAGTTTAATCATAAATATCTTTCTTTAAACTTTTCAGGCATGCCAATTTAGTAAAGGTTGTTTTCATACCTAGTTCATTTAAAGGATCTCAGACCAGTTTGTAAAGTTTAAAGTAAATAAAATTGTTTAATGCCAACCAAACTGAGCTTCAATGAGCTGGTTCAATTAACTTTGCTTTATTTAGTGAAGTTGAGAGACATGTGACAATTCTAATAGCGTAATATAAATTAGATAAATGTATAAAGTTTTTTCTTTTTATTTCTTTTACAGTGCATAATAATCTGTGATCCTGTCTGTGAAAACCAGGCTAAAGTCTAAAAATTTAATTCTAAAATAATGAGCATCAAAGTTTGATTTCACCTATTCATTTCACTGTGATTTCAATCTTTGACATACTCTTACTCGGTCAATATTAATGTTAAATTCGCACAGAATATTTTTTCATTATGTATGTAGAAAACAGAAATATCACAAAAAATGACTTTAGCTGGGTTTCACAGACTGGGTCACATTTCATCATGGATCATCAATAAAATCATCATCAGTATAATTTGCAGAACTCAATCGCTTCTCCAATCAACAACACCAGAGAAATGAGAGAAAAATAAACCTTTTTTCTATTGTTTTGCTATTCAAACACAAAGCAGCCTTTGCTCTTTCTGCACCAAAGGAGCAAACCGTTGAGACAGATATTGAATCATCTTTGTCAGGTAACAATTGATGCCTAAATAAAGCAAACTATACAAATGAATTTCAAACGATTAACGTTGGCGTCGCTCTGCTGCAAAATCTAGTCAAATCTGATGAAGCTTTGGCATTTCGCTCTCGGTGATCTTTCAGAAATGAATGACAAAGCCTTTTTGTCTCTGTAATTCATTCGGTCATAAATTTAAATTGCGTTTCAAAAGAATGCGCCATTATGGAACGCACGATTGGTTAATTCGGTTTCATATGCATGCTAATGGCTTACAATGACATTTAACATTAGTGTGAATGCGTGGAAGCCAATAAGACTGCTAAATGTTTTATAGTCACACTTTATCATTTTTAGGGTTGCCATTTAACTATTACCATTAGACTCTATATGTCTGACTTTGAGTCTGACACTCCCAGCTTGAGATATTTAATATTAACCTATATTTTACAAAGTGCCAAATAACCTTTTATCCTTTTAAACGTGAAATGCTTTGCAGCAAAATACAGTTATTTAATATTTGTTTGATCTATTCTGGCCATTGTGCTCTACGCTTTGAATTCGGACACATCAATGGAGGAAATCCATGCGGACCGTGTTCCAATAGACAGACTACTTTTGTTTGAGCTTTTCTGAAGCATCCAGGGTGTGCCGGCACCCGCAGGCGACTTTCAATGTCATAACCAGCAGCATGTTATCTTCATCATTTTTCTCTTGTGACTTTTCAGACAGTATTTATCAAATCCATAACGTTAGTAACACAAACGGTGCCTGCTTACACACGAAATGCCATTGCTGTTAATCTTTTAGCATTGTGTTTCGATCCCCAATGTCATGTTGCTACACTATTGTACAGGGATACTTTGGAGCGGGTAGTTAAGTGAAGTGCTTTTATTTCAACACTAATTATAATGTAGAATTCCCTGCCCTGCCCTCTTTACATACTGTAGTACACATTTGTTAGTTTCTGACCCTTCATTGTTTATGCTGCTGATTATAGCAGGGTGTTAATAGGGAAACGCTGCCCTTGTGGTTGGGTTATTGTAGGTGTAGTGAACAATGGCCGGACACAATGAATGACTGAGAAATGCGGTACAAGCAAAGAAAGAGGAAGAGTGAACCATTTCTTTTTTACCATTTTAAAATAGCACAGTAAAAACAAATAGAGTTATTAATTAATTAGTTGCAGTTATTTCTTAATACTACTCCTTGGGTTATACAGTAACTTTGGTATTTTTTGGTTAAAAATAAACTATAATCAGTTATCAAACATAAAAATTCTAAATTGTCCCTACCTTAAGTCTATACCTTACAGTAAACCTTTTTATCTAATCTCATTTTGCACAGAAATCTTTACTGTAAAAAAATTACTGTATATAATTTGAGCTGTCTGTATGATTTAGTGGGAATTATGAGTATTTAAAGTAACCTGCAATCTTGCAAACAGAGATGGCAGTATCAAGGCAAAAGTTGCAAATTGCAGGTTTTAAAAATAAATATAAACATAATTTTTAATTTAGGTTGATAATATTTACTTTAAGTGTACACTCCAGATATTTCTCATCAAGTAAACATTGCGTTTTAGAGTAATTATTCATATCATTTTTCAGTTATGAAGAATGCATTCATATTGCTTTTTCTAATAATTAATATAATATAATATATTACATAATACATAATATTAACAACATAATAGACAGTGACAGTCTATATTTTCATAGCAAATCGTGATGCCAACGTTCATGTTTTAGTCCTTTTCATCATTTAAATACCTAATATTCTATACTTAAGTATTGATCATTCCTAGTATATCACCTGTCCTTGGTTTTCCACAACACCATTGCTTTGCAAATGCCTTTACATTTCACATAAATTTCAAAGGTAACGTCCATGAAGGACAATTAGAAGTAAATCTGGAGTAAATAAACAGTTTTGTTAAAATTGCCATCTGCTTAGCAGAATAGGTGATAAAGGCATTCGTGTGTCTGCTAACAAATCTCACCCAGCCACAGCTGTGAGCTGAACATTTCTCTGTACTCTGGTAAAAGCAGTGCTTCACAACAACAGATATTGCACAGGTGCAGGAGAGAAGCAGTGTTGTGTGTCCAGTTATAGTGTGTTTTGCTCTGAAGCTCGTCTCATTTCACTTGCTGCTGCTGGAATATCAACAAAAACTTTTTAATATGTTGCCCTGTTAGGCTTCCAGATCGTATTGCCAATTAACAAAAATACCAGCATGGTAATTGTGTGCTTGTGAAAGGCTTACAACGTAATACTCAGCATATTTTTGTTATTTACAATGTGCAGACATCATCAGACAGCAGTGAATTAGTTTGTTGCTAAATCTAATCCACCTTTGAAAGAATTGCCTTCTAGTACCGTACATCTATCGCAGACTGTCAGAGACCTCAGCACATTTCATCTTATGTTGTCGTGCTAGATAAGTTTTCGGAAGTTTACGACACATGCGGGAATGTGCGTTTTTCAGAGAGATTATTCCTTAGTGTTTACTTGCCCTATAAAATCTAAGTACACTTTTAGGAAGAGAAACGCACAGCTGTGCAAACTTTCCAGTGATGACTAGTTGCTGTCTTAAAAGTTTTAGTAAAAATTGAGTAAATCGGCATGTATCGATTTGTATGTAAGGTTTGATACGATGCGTGTTCTTTTTTTATAGTAGAGTTTCTGTGATTGGTTATTTTATGAATAATTCTTTTACAGAATAAACGTTTTTAGGTGGTTCAGCCTTTATGCCCATGGTGAGACATCTGGCTCTGCACAGCTAGTGTCTAAATGAAATAAATATCAAAATTTTCAGTTATTTGGTCAGTCAATGCACAAACCGTGTAAACTTTAACATTCCTCTAGACCGGTCGAAAAGTGTACACCATAATAACAGCTGACCATGGGCACAGACCAGATCGAATCGGAGAGAAATCTCAGGTTAATCTTTAATCCTTCTCGTGTCTTTTCTGATAGATTTCTGAATAATTGAATAGGCTGCACTGAAAATATACGCAACCTGCTAAACATCTCTCCTTTGGCATTTCAAATGTGATAGTATCTATATTTTCAGCTTATTTATACATATCATAACAATATACCATACGGTTGCCTTATTCTACAGGCATCCAGTATTTATTCTGTATACCACTTATCCTATGTAGGATGGAGGAGAGATGCTGTAATATAATGTATAATGTACAAAATTTATACAGAGTGTAGGACGATACTTTAAACTCAATACTCTATAGAGTTTTTATTTGTTTTTTTATGTAGGCATTTGTATATAGATTTACATGCACAAGCAGTGGATTTCTCCTAAGGTCTAGAGAGAACAGTCTCCAGTTCTGTTAAATCAGAATCAACCTCTGCCCAAATGTAAAGAGAATGCACAGCCTCCCCCACAGACACCCAATATTACAGAAACCTTTTGATCAAAATTTACTCAGCACTGTGTACGAGACAGAATAATGATGAACACAGAATATGCTTAGGTTATTTTTGTGTGTCATGCACAGCACTAATAAATAGATAAATTTGATAAAAATAATAAATTTGTTAAATAGATAAAAATAATAAATTTGTTACCTCTCACAAGTCTCGTCCTTTTCTTAAAAAAATTTAATTGCACTTTTCTGATTTTTATTTTGACATGCTGGTGGTGAGAGGCAAGCACTGGGGACTGTTGTCATTGTATGACACTGAATCTTGTTTACTATTTTTATTATTCGTGTTGTCAGAACTAAAAAATTCAGATATGAAATCTACCTTGTCATATTGCTGTGTGACAATATTTATTGTGGTGCAGGAAGGCATCGGATGGATGAAGAAATAGGCAGGGTAAGGGTTCAGATACTGGCTGTAGGAAATCAAATCTGTGTGCAATATAATACAGAAATGTCCTTACACTGTAAGGAAATATTTATATATCTATATATCTGTTGATTCATATGTATACAGTAGTAAAAAAACTGCTGCAGTGGGTTGAGCCTCTTGTTACACCGACTTATTACATCTTCACTCTTGTGTCAAGTTATGGTCCAAAAGAATAATTCACTCACATTACATTTTGTAAAAAGGGTCATAATAGGTCACCTTTAAGATTTTTTTTATATAACCCAAAGTGCCTTATTTAGTTTGGGCCACATTTTTTCAGATTGACATCACATGTTCTTCAATCATTTTCAATTTCTCTGCAAGTGTATCGAGGTCATAGATGCACCACTCTCAAATAGACCTGTAACACACTGTCTGTAATGCTTTGTATCGCAGTGCATCTCAATAGTTTAGAGGCCAAACCACCTGTTTTAAAGTCAGGCCATGTTGCAATCAAATGTTGCTATCAAAAGTTTTCCTTTTAAACTTCTTTGCTCTGTTCTTCACTGGTCCATCCATCAGCCACTTCTCCTGTATTGGTGAATGCCAGCTGTGGACCAGCTGAGCAGTGTGCGGGTCATGCTGTGTGCGCACTGCCACAAAGTGACAAGTTCCATTCGCTTGGTAATAGTAATTGGTAATAGTAATAAACTTACAATAGTAAATTCTGAATTCTATTATTTTTCTATTATTTATAATTCTGTTTGTTAAGCCTTTAACCTTGAAAGCTCTTTAGAATATTACCACACACCACTGATATTTGTTTTTTCAGCCCTGTTGGTATGCAAGCTAATGTGACTCACTGTATAACAAATCAAAAATGACTGGACCTGCAGAGTTTGTTGAGCCAGTTTGAAGTCTACAATAGATTCATTATTGAATCATTCATTAAGAATGTGTTTGTTCTTTGAGGAAATATTCAAATGACTTTTTGTCCTCACGGTTGTTTTGAGGATACTTGACTTGCATGCTGTGTGCCGTTCAGGCACTCTCTTCAGAACGAAAATGATTTAATCTGTGATTTATCATCTTCATCTCATGGCCTCAAATTACCGAAGTGCAAAAGTAGCAAGTGTTTAATCAGAGGAGTCATGCTCTACTTCAGTCTTTTCAATTTATATCTGAGGATGACCTGAAATATAATTCACCAAACATTTTCCCCAAACGATTTATGCAGATTTTTAAGACTATAAATTCAGCTGATGTCAGAGGCTGAGGTAGATTTTCTGTAAGAACAGGTGTTGTTTACAGCGTGGCATTCTGCAGCATCACCCAAATAAACAGCTGTCGGTAGACACACAGAAGGAAGCGCTCATCAGACCCAAACCATCACTTACCCGTGTTTGCCCAACCAACAGGGTACGAAATGAAAAATATGACACGCAGTGTCCCCGGTATACTTGTTTGACAACAGTATAGTCTTAAATAGTACACCAATAAATATTTTTTTTCACGTTAATTGTTTGGCATGAGGGTGGTAATCAAACAACACTGGTCCCCGTTGACTTACACTGTATGGACACAAAACCACAGAGACATTTCACAGAAGAAAAAGTCATATGCAGCTTTGGAATGACATGATGGTGAATAAATGACTTTTATTTTTAGGTGCACTATGCCTTTAAGTAAAAGCCTTGTTGTGTGAAGGTATGTTTTTTGGGAATACAAAAAGATTGTTTAAAACCGCATTAATTATTATATTTTTTTAATAAATAAATAATGTGTAATGAAAGTTATTTGGTAGAACCAAAAAGATTGCAAAATATATGATTGTTTTTAAATGGATTTTCATGTCCTAAATAAAATGGTACCGTGGAGTCCCGCCCTAAAGTCATGCGATTGGTTGAGCCGGATGATCCTGATCCATCAAAGAAAGTTTCTTTTCAATGGCTTCAGAATCTCTCTGAAACTCATAAAAGTGTAATACCAAAAAGTAGTGTACTTAAACTTTAAAAGATGATTTTGAAGACTCTGCTTTAGGTATGTAATAGTGCGGATCCCAGTGGATGCCTACGGTTGAATGGCCCCTCGCCCTTCATTCAGTGATTCAGCACTAAGCAAAGCCCATATTTCAAAGGGATTCACAACACATCAATCTCAGCTAAAATCGGTCTTATCTCTGGACGCCGCTCTGGAAGCTTTCATACTCGCTCTCTCAATTCTCTACGTGGGAGGTCAATGTCTGACAGCTGGCATTACAATATTTTCAACCCGGCTAGGATATAAATAAGTTGGCCGAGGGTAAAACTATCAATTTGTCACAGTTGACTGCCTCCCACCCCTCTGTGCTGTTTGTTTGCATCACAGCTACACAGAATGCAAGCGCTACTGTAATTAATATCTGGATGCGAGCAGACGAAGATCCATCTCGGACCACAGAGATCGCTCTGGCATGCGGTTACCTAATAGCAAGCTTAACAGGGAGAATGCGGATGTTGTGACATTAGAGAGTTTTCATTGTTACCTAGTTTGTTTCATATGACTCCTATGATTTAGACCTTAATAAGTTTGGTTTAAAGGGATAGTTCACCCAAAAATAAAAATTTTGTCATCATTTTTTCACCCTCATGTCATTCAAACCCTGTATATGACTCTTTTTATGTGGAACACAAAAGAAGATATTTTGCAAAACGCTGGTTACTGGCACCCATTGACTTCCATTGTACCTTGTGTCCATACTATGAAAGTGAATGGGTGCCGGTAACCAGCGGTTTGCAGAATATCACATGTTTGACATGACATGAGTAAACAATAAAATAATTCTTATTAAGGCCTTATTTGAACTATCCCTTTAAGTAAGGTGCGCAACTCTCGCAAAAATATTTGGATCATTCTGAAGTAGTTGCTTTGTATTTCAAATGAAAACTTCACACTTTGGTTACTGATTTTTAAAGATATGCTGGAAACGAGCAATCAATATGCTTAATTGAGTATATTATTACTGACAATCGATTGTCTATGTATCATAAGGGTCCTTGGTGCATTTAAATATGGTACTTCATATTTGAAGTCGATAACATCAACATAATTGGTTCTCATGTGTCTCTTGACTTAGCTTATTTTATATATATAATTTTATTTCTTGGTAATCAGTTTCTTTAACATTTTATGTGACGGTATTTTAATTTCTTTACATGCTGCCCGCAGACACTTTAATTCATTTCAGTTCAAGCCATTAAGCTAAAATAAGGGAATACAAATCTCAAATGTCAAATATTTATTTTACCAGCATAAAAACCTAAACTGTTACCATGACATGAGTCTTTAACCTGTTAACTGTCACCGTTTCTCAGGAGGAACACCTGTGTTATTTCCCTATTCACTTTATTATTTCATTGTTACAGTTTATTCTAATCATGACAAACTATAAATTGATGGTAAGGTATAAGACTCGGGATGAAATATTTGACAAATAAACAAAGTTAACTGTAATTTATAAAAATACCTAAAATGAAAACTTTTTTTAAAAGACTTTTAAAAGACTTTTAAAATGCTTGAAAAATATTGAATATCTAAAAATTACACAATTGTAGTTCAGATGCATTTTCAGATGTCCTTAGCGTGCAGTACAGGCAAAAATAGATAAATAATAATCTCATACATAATCTCATACATAAAAAGTCCAAAAGAAAAGATTCTGTAGCTCAATTGGTAAAGTATTGCGTAAGCAGCCTAAAGGTCATGCGTTTGATTTCAAGTCTCTTTGGATAAAAGCATCTGCCAAATGTGTTAATGTAAAATGTAGATCATTTATAAACCTCAACTAATCAACTGCTCTCTCTGTTTCTCTCTCTTTCTCTAGCCCTCCGAGGAGCCCAACATCCTGCTGGCTTCCCCCAAGCTGCTGCTTCCCTCGGGCAGTCAGCTCCCAGCGTGCACCCCGCTGTCTGTACACCACCAGCTTCAGCTCCTCCAGCAGCAGCTCACCCAACAGCAGCAGCAGACACAGGTGGCCGTGGCCCAGGTGAGAAACTCATGCTGTACTTTTTATAGACATTTATCGCACCTGCAGTAAGGTTATGAATGCTCTATGGTTGTAGTGTCGACACCGTTGAGAGAGCGTTGTGTGAGAATCTACGCTTTACTTTTTTCAACAGCATCAAAGACGTTTTAATCAAAAGCATGACTACTTTTAAAGATGCTAAAATGTATATAAATCTTTTCAGTCTTTCAGGCAGTAGTTTTGTTTATTTGTTCATCCTTTAAGAGCCTGCGGTTAGTTTGTTTAGCCACAGTTGTACACTAAGCGTTTGGCAGGAAGAAAAAGCTGTTAATTTTCGTATATGATCTTTTCAAGACTGAGAGAGTCTTTTATTATGCTTGGAGAACACTTCTCAGGTGTCACAAGGGCTGGGCGTTTTCCTTACAGTCTTTGACGGACATCTTTGTCGGACAAGCATGTCTCCGTGTGGCTTTGATGTGGATCGGGGACAGTCAAAGCTGTCAGTACTCTGATAAGGGAGGCATTCCAGCGCGAAACAGATCCTGATTTGCAAAACAACACAGTCAAAAAAACAACAACAATCAAAGCCGGGGCTTTGCTTTTGCATCTGTGTGATGTCTCCAGTCAGTGAAGAAGAGAAGCTTTGAAGAACACTATCAAAGCAACACAAGTGTGTCAATCTTTGTTTATTAATTTATTTCTTCATTTGTTTTGGAGTTGCCCTTTTCCTTGGGGAAAATGATCGGCAGATGAATCAACATGCAAGCTTTTCTGATGTTAGGATTAGTGGGTTTGGCAGAGTGGGTTGTTTGGAAAAGAAACTGAGTTTTTCAGCATTTCGAACGACGATTCTTTTAATCATGTTTACTGTATATTTTTCGTATTAGCATTGACAGTGTTTGGATTTTTGCCTATGACAAAATATTCACCAAAGGTTTTTCTTTCAGGCACAATTTCAGGAAAGCAATGCCCAGTTCAAATCCAGTCTTATTTCACAGAAATTTGGAACCATTACTGTAACATAAATATCATATGATGTGAATTGTACAGAAATGTATGATTATTAGAAGAAAAGCACTAATAAAACCCTATTAATGATGTTTAATCACCAGCATAAAAGCAGCATTATACTAAAACGTACAAATAAGTTTGTGAATTTGCCAACTTGTGAAATGGTAAAACCACTGTGTTACTGGAGCACGAGTTGAAAAATACATTGTGTTCCTCCCATGGCCAGATGAAATGATGCCCAGGTCAGACCTTCAGAACATCAATTTTACTGTATGCGTGAGATGTTTTATAAAAGCAAGTCGGGCAAAATTCGTTTTGAATCTAAGTGATTAAGGCCAGACGGCATCTTGTAATGCATGCAGAGAACACATGCACTTCTGTCAAATTTAACTTCTCTCATATTGAAGTCTTATTATGTTCGCTGCAATACAATTTCTTTTTCTGTGTAGAAAAATAAATCACGCACGCAGGCGGTTTATGGAGAATTTACACGCATCCGCTTTAAACGAAACAAAACAGCAGGAAAAAACAGCTGAAAGTGTTTATTTTAAGTACTGCTAGATTTTTACTTATTCATGTCTGTGTTCAATTAGATGTCTGAAGAAAAAACTAAAGCAATTTCACTTCAGTTTCTTTGTTTTTGTTTTTTTAATTATGGTCTGGTTCCCATGTACCTAAAATGATCTATATCTATCAATTTTAGCAAGTAAACTCAAATCAGACTCTTTAGTCTGAAACTTAAAACTTGTTGTAGACTTGTAAACAACTGACTTGAGACTGAATGTAAGACTTGGGAACCGAATAGGTCTACAAGAAGAAATACTTTTTTCTTGCAAGAATATACAGTAAGTTCACCATGTAGAGCTTCAATTCGATGACATCATCAAGTTTACAGTTGATGAGGATATAAACCTGACAAACAAATCTCTATTTTCATCTCTGGAGCATTCCCCCAGAAGGTCAAATAAAAATAATAGTCGATCATTCAGCCTTTTTAAACATAACTGCAGAGTAAACGCTTAATTGCACTGCGCTCTAGACTTGAAACTGACTCTTAAAAGTACTTTACTGTAGTTTTATTGCATTCTTTTGTTATTTGTTTGTTTTCCTTGTGTGCTTTGTGTTTAGTTTTTGCTGAAAGAAATACCAATAGATACCAATACAACATTGTTACGGGATGTTTTTTGCCATTAAAAACAATGAACATTATGAACAAATCATTAGGTGGGCTCACCAGATAAATGTGTCCCACACAGATTGAGATATAAAACAATGGCAGTAAGAAATATGAGGCCTACTGTATGTGCATTTTTATCCTATATTTGTTTGAAATCAAAATCTTTTGTCATGAGTAGGCAGCTTCTTTTTCCAAGCCAGAAAATACACAAACCCAAGCAACAATGCGCACTTCAAAAACTGATGGAAAGCAGCTGAACCTGAACTAAGCTTTCAGTCCACATTTACAGTATGGTGATTTTTTTCATTTATTTGTTGCTTCACTCCCTGTCGGCCTGTTTCTGACGGCTCATTGGCTCTATCGGGGGAATGCATTGTTCATAAGAACGAGGAGCGCGGGTGTTTAAGTTGGGTCATAAATCACCCAGGACCCCTCGGAGGAAGGCCGCTGTGTCTTTAGGAGCACACATGACTGCTCGGGATAATCCACTGGCAGAAATGAATTCACCAACATATCACTGGATAGAATCTTACGGTTCTTATGAAGGGCGCACAAGGACATCCTAATGTGTTAGGAAACCTTTTTGCCTGTCGTTTTTCATTAGGGACATAACCGACAGTATTTCAGTATTTCATAATGTAATGTGTGGCAGACTGCCTTTGGTGTTGTTGTTGGGTTTTATTCTTGCTCGCCGTCGTCTTTGACATTCAGTTAATGCCTCCCAATGATTAGAAACTAGCTGTGGCTTTCCTATCAAAGGCATTTCTCCTTCTGCTGTTGTTATTTAAAACTGTTCATCATTAATCTTGAAATACAGCTGACGCCAACATCATAGAAACGGATGAAAAGATGAAAACGTTATTTTATTATGTGTTTGAAAAAAGAAGCTTTCTGGATAAAAGTGCTTAGGCGCATCAGTTTGAAGTTCAGTATAAGTACCTAATGAATGCATCCCTTTTTTAATGTTTATTGGGCGGTCGTTAAAAAACACTTTAGAGTTTGACCTTGACTATATACAGCACTGTATATAGTCAAGGCTTAAATGTTTAATGTCACTTGACTGAAAGTTTTTATTGATCCCGAAAACATTTTGATCTGAAAGAATAGGTTGAGAAAAATGTAATTAAGCCAAATTAATAATTACTTGGATTACGAATCAAAAAATGTATTAAAAATGTTTCTAAAAATAAATGACTTGAACTGAATAATAAAGAAAAAGCAGTTAATAGTAGCTGAAACATAAATGGGAACTTCTTTAGTGCTGTAGAAAAGCATCTCAAGGTCTCACCTCAAGGAGCTGCTTGATAAAATGCCAAGAGAACATTTTTACAAATTCAAGGCAAAGCGTGACTACCCTGAAAATGCTTAAATATTACATTTATTTATTTATTTTTACTCATTTTTTATCTGTTTTTTATCTGCTCAATAGATACATTAGATTTATTTTAAAACATGGAAAACATTATTAAACTTTTATTATGACAGCAGTTTCTAGGAAATACAATGGAAAATCAATCTTTTTTTTTTTACTTTTCAGGTCCAGAAAAGATCCAGCTTATGCAGACATAATCTTTTAAATGTTTGTCGAAATTAGTCTAGTTTCTTTAAGGCGTCAGTTATGTATAACTGCTTGATCTCATGTAAAACTTTTTCTTTTGTGTGTTTTTCTCTCAGGTTCATCTGCTAAAGGATCAACTTTCTGCAGAGGCCGCGGCGAGGATTGAGGCTCAGGCTCGGGTTCACCAGCTCCTTTTGCAGAATAAAGACCTGCTACAACATATTTCTCTCCTGGTCAAACAGGTTCAGGAGATGGAGCTCAAACTGGCTGGAAACGGCTCAAGTGAGTTTTTTTTTCTCCCTGTGCTTTCTTTCTGTGGATGCCATTTTCTGCTTCCACCCCATCATAGCCCCACAGGACCCAGCGGTACATTTTGGTCTGTGTAGAGGTTTTTCAAGATTTTCTCTGAGACTATCAATTCCACAGTTCCTATCTTAATACAAGATGGTATCTTTAAAAGAAAATCCTGAGCTGTTCAGAAAAATCTCATTGTTTGTAAATCTTCCACATTGTATATAAAATGTATATATGAATTTTGTCAGGTCCAGTTCTGTTTCACATTCCTTCTTTTCTGCAACTTCACCTCACTCACCCTGTTTAAATAAACCTCATGTGTTCCACCATTTCTCTTTCATTTGTCTTTCACTGTCAAACCCCGCTGTTTATTTCACCTTCCTCCGGCACGTATCGTTTCACTCTGTCTTCTCTGCCATTATCAGACTCCAGCTCATTTTCTGCTTATTTTACAGCAGTTTGTCAAAGCACACTGTCATAGAGCAGCACCTGTATATGTCTCTCATGTTATGATGTCCATTATAAAGAACTCTCATCCGTGACGGTCACAATTGCCACACTTCAGTGAACCTGTAAAGAAAGGTCTTAAACTTGAATTACACGGGGGTCACTTGCCACGTGGTATTCTCATCAGTTGAACAACAGCAACAAATACAAATGTTTTTACAATTGCTCATTTTAATTCTGTGAAGGAACTTGCAACATTTCTTCTGCTAGGCTACAGCTTTTATGTTTTTGTTTATGTTTAAGGCCTGAATCTCTTTAGAAAGAGACAGAATAATAATAAAGGCCAAATCAAAGTGCAACGTTTTCTACAGGGTTTTTTACATTGTTAATAAATTATTACATAAATTAAATTTAGATAAAAATTGATGTAGGTCTAGAAACAAGAAAAGGCGCCTCCACAACTTAAATAAAATGTTTTTAAAAAGTGTAATCAATCATTAAAAATATTATTTAGATATTTTAAATAACCAATAAAAAACATATAAATGTGACCCTGTCTGTGAAAACCAGGCTAAAAAAGTCTAAAAATCTAATTCTGAGATAACGAGCATCAAAATTTGATATTACCTATTAATTTCACTATGATTTCAATCTTTGAAATGACCTTATTTAGAAAATATTAAAGATATCAATGTTAAATTAAACGCACAGCATATTCTTTACATTAAGGTTGATTTTGAAAACAGACCAATTTCACAGACTGGGTCATAAATGTCTTTTCTGTCATCCTCTTTGACCATGTATATGCTATACATTTACTGTATGCTGCTTTATAATGATCATTTGATCCTCATTCGTTTCCACTTTTGCACTTTCTCACCAGTGGGATCTCAAGACAGTCTCCTAGAAATCACCTTCCGTGCCAACGTGCCCCCAGTCCTGTGTGACCCCACCACCCCGAGACCAGAGGACGGCATCCTCCCTCCACTCAACGATGGGACGCAGCTCTCTCTGCCGCTGGGCAGTCCTATAGGTAGGGACCAGTGCTTGGTCAAGTTTGAGTGTTTTCGCTTTCTACCCGGACCGCCCCAACAGGAGCAGAGCCCCGACAATTTATCCGACGAGACCTCGCCCTCTTCACGGGACGAGCTCCTGGGCAGCCTGGAGCTACTTAGATTCCGCGAGTCGGGAATCGCCTCAGAGTATGAGTCGAACACGGATGACAGCGACGAAAGCTGGGGACAACAAGACGAGAGCACACTGCGTCTGCTTAACGTGCTATACAAACATGGACCGCCTGACTGCTTGGAAGACGAAATCGCCGTTTAGTGTGATTTATTTTTTTTTGCAATCGAAACACGTACACTTAATGCTCTACTATGAAGGTCAATCAGTGTCAATATCTGTCCACCACTGTATTATACTGTTGGTAATTCTAGGAGAGTGACTTTAACCCTTTAGTGAGCGCTTCGTTTGTTACGTATTGAAGAACGAACTGTGCCAAAGCGTAAAACACCATTATTGCAACTGTGAATTATAAGGACGTGCATCGGATGCTTAGAGATTTTGTCTGATCTCTGATTGGACCCTCACACACACAGCGATTTTATTTTTTATTGGCTTGTTTTTTTATTGTTTTGCTATTGACTATTGTTGCTGGATACTTGATAATGTGATTCTATTGTGACAGGAAATGAGTTTTCCTGCTACTAAAATAGTAAAGATATTAGTATTTAAAATAATAAATAGTAAAAAACTTGTTTAAAAAAAAAAAAATAGTAAAAATTGGCACTATTAAAAAAATACTAATAGTAGTATTTAATATAATTTTTATTATATTAATTTAATAAAAAAATATTACTTTTATATAATTATATATAATTTAATAAATTATATATAATTTAATAAAAATTATATACAATTTAATAAAAATTATATATAATTATATTATATATTTTTTATTATATTTTCATTATATTTTATTATAATTCATTATAATAAAATTACTCTGTATAGCGTGCAAGAGAGATGTTAATAACTACAGGAAACAAATCCTCTAATGTGCTCCACGTCCATTGGTTGTCAATCATGTCACATCCCATAATATTAAAAGTTTTTCAACGCATCAGACAGACCCATACTGCCAATTCACGAATCTCGCCATGAATCGTTGTGTGTGTGAACGTCTATATAAAGTAGTTTTAAAATCAAAATCAGTATAAAACAAAAATCAGAACAAAACATTTTATACTTTGTCCTGTAATTCTGTGTTCATCACGTCAGTTGAACAGTCACAGTGACAATACATGATCACCTTTCATCAGAAGTGCTATGAAAGAAGAAAACGATCCAGCTTACATCTGTTTCAGCATGTGCGGCAGAACAGACTCTTAATCGAATGACTGGACCGAGAGCGCTAAGCTAATTATACCCTAAGGGTAACAAGGCGTCAAAGCAGTCAGATCTTTACCAACAGAGACTCCAATTAGTTTGCTATGACAAGGTTTTCAAAGCTCACATAATTTATTTATTCTTTACACATGCGCAAGAGCTTGTCCCTTTGACTGCTTCACACATGGACTTTTGTACACTTTGTTTTCTCGCTTTTTATGTTCTGTGCTTCTCCAAAGTGATATATTTCCGTGTCCTGTACATCTCTCTGATAAACTACTAACCTCTTTAAACTCTTTCTTGTTATTTTCCTCTTGCTGTCTGTATCTTTTTGTGCACCCAGAGTCATTTAGAACCGGACAAGTGTCCACAATTAGACCAGTAATAATAGGGCGGCGAGTCAATCTTCTCACACAGGCCCCACACAATTTGTATTTTCTAAAATCATCATTATCTTCTCACAAATCAAAAGTGAAGTAAATCTCCATCTGGTTGCTTTAAAAAAAAATCTTCTCACATTTTTTCCACGCCGTCTCTAATGATGGATTCATGACCAGTGGTGTTTTCTTGCAAAAGGTCTTGAGGCCAAGACCCAGCTGTGAGCTTTGTGTCTAAATCCTCCACTGTGAAATGTTTTGATGTCTGAACACAGTAAGACCAGTCAATCAAAGCGTTTTTCCTCTTTTCTGCTATTTTCAAGGACACAGAACTTTGTTATTTGTGGTGTTCACTAAGATAAGCATTACTATGACTGCATCTTGTTTGTGTGCCATGAACGATACCTCAGATTGTGTGCCTGGTCGATGTGTGCTGTTCCTCTTAAGCAAGCGATCAAAACCTACAATTTTCACTTTGTGGATGAAACTGGCATAAAGATGTTTCAATTGCCAGGTCTAAGGAAACAGAATATCAGACATATGGGGGTGGGGTTTTTGATGGAGACACTTTAGCGTCGCCATGACAACAATCTATAACATCCTAACAACCACAGAGCAATGTCCTGACAACCACTTTCATTGATGTCAAATACAATAAACTATAAATCTTAGAATGAAAAATCTCTAAATGTAAAAGTCTGTGATTCAGTTTTTAAAAATTTAAGTGCTTTGCTAATTGACTTTTCATGCTTGACTACAACTATTATCAGAGCAAATGACTCTTAGAGAATGCTTATGGTTGATCAATGACAGACATCACTTGAATTACCAGATCAAGGCGTTCTTAAAGTGACAAACAAATGCACAAACCTCTCTATATTTTCCAACACTTAAATAAGTTATGTGCAGTTATGCATTTGGTAGATGTTTTTATCTTAAACGACCTATAGCACTTTCAAGAAATAAATCCATAACCTTTGCGCTACCAACACAATGAGCTATGTGAACATATGCCTGTATATATGTAAATATTAAAGTTGATTGACGGAACGTCATGAGCTCTTCCGTTTCTCTGTGATTCCAGGAATGACTAGCAAGAACCGCTTTAAACACCACATACCCCAATCATCACGTACAACTGCTTAAAAAAATAGAAATTAGAGCTATAACACACACGCATAGAGCAAGAATAGAGATCGCCGCATGAACCGCTGTGAAATTTAAGGATGTTCTGGAGCGTCTCTGTCTCATCACTGCTCGCTCAGGGAAACGGGCAACTGTCGAGCAATTGAAAATTGAAATTGCGTAAGAATATCACATCTCATTTTAGTACAGCTGCCACAGCTGAGAGGAGCTGTTGGAAACTTGCTTGCCTGTGAATTAAACACTTATTCTCAAGCCCACCCGCTTGCTGTGGTAATTGATCCTTTTCAATGCAAAGCTTTTTGCAAAATTCTTTCTCCTGAAGTTGCTAGTCCTAATGTTTGACTCCATTTATTGTAACCGTTGTAGGGAGACTTTAAAGATTATTACAGTAAATCAAAATATTAAGAACTGAATTGATATGCAAGATGATTTGTTGTGTGACTGGAAGTCTGTGTTGACAAATGGCCTGTTTTGATTGTTGGCGCACTTCATAAGCGTAATTGGTCATAAACCGAGATGACAGAATAATTAACTATAATTTACATTTTTATCACCATACTTAATATTACCCTTTTGTTGTAAACTGTGGTGATGGGTTTAATAGTGCTTTAATAGGGTTTAATCATGCCATTGATAAATGTGACATTTCTTTCCGTTTCATCTTTCTTCTTTTGTACAATAATGTACACAGTAATTAATTTTTTCTTTATTGGAGCAAATTGAAAAACAAAAATAATTTTGGCTGTGATCTCTAAACCTTTGTTAGTTTACGCTTCTATAATCATTTCCATGATCCAGAACAGGAAATGTAAAAGGGCTCATCTCTTTTCATCTTTCTTCTTTTGTACAATAATGTACACAGTAGTGCATTTTTTCTTTGTTGGAGCAAATTGAAAAACAAAACAATTTTTGGCTGTGATCTCTAAACCTTTGTTAGTTTACGCTTCTATAATCACTTCCATGATCCAAACCAGGAAATGTAAAAATAGAGTTCCATTGATTTAAGGTCCCAGATGGGCTCAACACCATGAAATTGAAAACTCCTCTAAAAGCATGAATTAATTAGATACGTTTTGCAAAAGTGCTGTTATGCTCTGTTATATCTATCAGGTTCCAATGAGTTCTTCAAAGACACATGATTGGTGATGTCATTGTCTTGAAGCATAAATGAAACAAATTCCTTTTTTTCATCTGAGGTAAACTTGAAGATTTGTGTGTTGCACGCATGTTCCTGCTAGATATTGATGTGGAGAAGTTTTTGATTAAATATTTATTAGGTCGGATGAAAATTGGGGCATACCAGCCCATTGCCAAACGTACCAGAAGACAATTTTTGTCTGCTTAAAGCAGGAATTTTCATTCATTGTTTGGTCTCACATGAAGTTATTTTGCGATTTATCATCACTAAAAAAAGAACAATATTTCTATTGTTCTTCTGTGCTCTTGGGGTTTTAATAAATGATATCCTTCCTGTCGCTGTATGCACTAAATCTCAAGAACTCAAGGGGACTAGTATCTTCAGCAGAGATAAAGCTTTCAGATAGTCTGTATATTGTGCACTTCACTTATGGAGTTCACAACCTTTTTTTATTGAGAAACGCTGTATTAGTGTCCTGAGATTGATGCGTTAATTCTGTGCAGCGGTGCCACATCTCATTTGTGATCAAACTGATAGCAATAAGTCACATGGTATAAGTGCATTACTATTTACAGACATTTCACCTTGACCCTCTCATCCTATGTTATCCAAGCCTAACCCAATATAATTAAATCTTTCACCCCCGTGTCTTTATTTCTCCACCCTCCCCAGGCTCGGTATTTAAAAGATTAATGACAGAAAGAGGGTTCAAATGAAATATTGATGCTTGACCCATCTTCTGCTGACCTGAACATCTGCTAGGTCAGCCCTATTGAAAATTATGGGTTAAGATTGTTTATTTATTCATTGTTATAATCTAGTTTGTTCAAATATTGTGTGGTAATTTCGTGGCTATGGGTCGCAAATATTTGCTTTGATATGATTCGATTCGGTTTTAATTCAGTGCATCATGAAATGTGAATTCATAATTGAGGCGTCAAATTGAATTACTTTCAAAATGACTGCTGGAGTGACAACTGATCCTGCTTTTCTTGCTGAAAGTAGATTGGGAAGCTGGAAGCCGAAAGTCTTGATATCTGAAAATGGGTCAGTAATTACTTACTTTTTAATTTTCACTTGCTCTGGTCCTTAATGGCAACTGTCCTTCAAAATTTTACCATTTTCAAGTAATCCTGAAGACCTTTTTAGCTTGTTCGGGTGTGTTGTATAAGGGTTGAACAAACTGCAGGATAGTGGCCATCCATGCAAGTGTAGTTTAATAACGATCATATTATCTCTTCAAGCTGACTGTGCGTCTTTCAGCCTGATTAAACTGTGTGAACACTTCATTCACTGTTTTTAGCATGATAAATAGTTTTATCTACACAGTACGCTGTTGTTCAGGAAATAGTGTAGTCTATAAAGATAAAAGCCAAGATAAAAGTTAAAGGTATTAAATTGAAAGTATAAAATACATTCACCACTACAAGTGTGATGCTGCTTCAATAATTGACCTGTAAACGGAGGAGTCCGTTTGTTTTGATATTGTCAGGAGAGCTGAATAACAGCACATCATGTGGTGTTCAGCACCATTGCACTTATTTCCCGTGTGTCATTTATTGCTATCCATTGTATTTTTATAGTTCAGCAGTTTGTTTATCTACGTCAAACATCTTGTCTGGTTTTTATTTGTAGACTATGTACAATCTATAACTGGAGTGTGCTTTGTAGGATTTTTTCAACTCATTTTTTTAAATAGATCTCTCAATCAATCATAAATGCATAAATGTACTAAAAACAGTGTTTTTATGAGCAGAGAATGAAAATCTTTAATATATTCTCAGTGATTATTAAAACCAACAACTTTTAATGAAGACTTCATATGTGTCTAAAGGGATAGTTCACCCAAAAATAAAATATTATTAATTGTATTTAGTAATCCGTATGTCATTCAAAACCTGTATGACTCTTTCCTCTGTGGAACACAAAAGAAGATATGTTGAGAAATGTCTCAGTATTTTTGTCTATACAGTGGAAGTCAATAAAGAACCATTTTGTTTGGTTACCAGCATTCTTCAAAATGTCTTATTTTGTGTTCTTCAGAAGAATACATACAGGAAGTCATTTATTGAAAGAATTTTTATTTTTAAGCAGACAATCCTGTTAATTTAGCATGTTCTCCATGTGTTTGCTGGACACAGTTTGGTCCAGATTTTTCTTCCCTGCTGGGAGACATCAGGATCAGACTATAAGCTCATAAAGCAGCCCAGAATAGTATGTGTCAGATACCCTGCTTGCGTTTGCTACTGTGATGAAGGCTCAGTGAGGTATTAAACCGCTGCCTGGAGCTACATGACTGTGATAATGCTCATCCCCGTGGAGAAAGAGTTGATGATCGGTGCTTTATGGCTAAAATTGGAAGTTTCATGATTTGTTAAATGTCTCCATTCCATCTCTGCTCTTCATTTGCAAAACTTGCTGTGTGAAAGAGTTGTAAAAGATGGAAACCATCAAGCAACCAATTACAAATTGTTTTGTTTTTAAGTGCCATAAAAATTGTAGTAACCATGTTTTTGGCAGGTTGATTACACTAACTACATATTTTAATAAATGTCATAGAAAACTGCTATATTGAATATGATAACTGAATATAACTGAATATTTTCAAGTACAAAAACTACTGTTTTATAGTTCAGATAATAAATAATCTGGTTTAATATAAATATTAGAAATGTGGTTGGATAAACATCTGAAACTGAGACTACTTTTAAAAAAAGGGAATGATCTGGGTGTTGTGAGAGTAGAAATAGAAAGTTTATTGAAATAACACATTTTCCAGATGTTTTCATCCAAAACATTCCCTTGGAATCAAACCCATGATCTTGATGTTGCTAGCAATTTGTGCATCTGTGAATCCAATATAATCGACTACTTTTCTCCCTCCCGTTCTCTCCAGAGGACTTATTATAACAGTGTGTGGCGCTTGTTTAATACTTCTACTAATATTAATTCAGTCCGATGACGCACGTGTTAAAGATCAGTGGTGTGAATGCTTAATGCTTTTCTTGTTCCCCAGCGGTGTGCCTGGAAAGGAAAGGCATACCAGTCACAATCGGTAAGTTGCGTGGTTTTGTTGACCCGTTTTTCTTGATTCTCATAACAACAAGATGCTGTTTCTGGCATACAGATTTTCCTCATTCATGTGTTTGCCTAGCATGCCAAGCCAAGACTCTGTCAGCATTAAAATAACTTCCCTTTGACAAATGTTTGTGCTGAAAAGCCTCTTTGGTCTCATTTATAGCTCAAACGATATGTTTGTCATCAGTAAGACATGGTTAAGAAAGTTAGTTTTAAAACCATCTTAGTGTAAAAATCACTGTGCCACATTAAATGCTCTCTAAGTTCAGATTTGATTAGAGTCGGGCTATTATACAGTTTTTATTGTAAACAACTTTAAATGGCATGGGTTTAATTTAAAACAGAACACCAGGGTTGTCAGGGTTGTTTTTTCAGGTTGTGTTGTGCAGTTGACTTCGCACTTCGGTATCCTTATTAAAGGTAAATGTTTGGTTTTCTACATTGCCAACATGTATTTAAAGGAATAATTCATTTATAAATAGAACTTATTATTCATCTCATTTTAAACAAAATAAAAGTTATGTTAAATTGCCTACAATTACAGTGAATGGGGACTGAAGTTTTTACATTTTAAAGTGGTTCGTATGACGCTTGTGCTAAATTCCAAATCATATTGAAACAAGACATTCATTTTGTTCATTTTACAGACTTTGACTGTAATTTAGTTTGTTTGTTTTTTTGTCTAAAAATCTTGTCAATGTCTATGGTGCTTCTTGGTGTACTCATGAGAAGTATCTCATTTAAATCAGATCTTTTTAGTGAATGCTTGATTTGGATTATTAAAAGTGAAAAGTTGATGAGTATAATGAGTCATACAGCTTTTGTATGGCTTTAGAAGACTTTTAGTATAGCTTAAGCTGAATTGAACACTTTTGTAATAGTTTCAAAATAGTTTCATTTTTTGTACTTTTTGCAGCTTTAAAACTTCATTTTTGGTGATTGCATAAGTTTTCTTATTTGTTTTTCATGGATAAAGAAACACACATGGGTTTGAAGTGTTTTCATGTTGGATGAACTGTACTTTTAAGATTGTGTGTAGATGTAAACAACAAAACATGCTCTTTTTGTCACTTTGTCACGCTACCCATGAAATAATGGTTCTGAGGTAAGAACTGTGACATGTTCTTGATAAATGTGACCCTGCCTGTGAAAACAGCTAAAGTTATTTTTTTAGGATTTACTGTTTTCTACATAAAATGTTAAGAACATTCTGTAGAAAAAAACTTAACCTGGTTTTCACAGACCGGGTCTTTGACCCATAATACTCTTGTGACACAAATACTGTTATTGGTACCATTGTGTTTTTTCATGTTTGTTTGCATGTGTTTATGTTCATTGTTCATCATTTGATCTATAAAATGCTTGATTTCCATTACACAAAAAAGTGATGAATACCTTAGAAAGTTTTAAACTTGATTTGTATTAGTATTATGTTGAATAAACCCGTAAAGTGTTTGCCATCATGCTTGAAAGCTTGTGCAAATTCTACTAAAGACACAGTAAAGCTCAGTTTACTGCATGTGACTGATACTACAAAATATAAGATAATGTACTATTGCATTTGTATCATTAACATTGATAACAAAGTTTCACTTTGTCTCACTGTTCTTTTTTCTTTAGTGGACCAAAGCATGTTTGAGAACTCCAACACCGCAGAACAATCCAAGCAGAGCTTTCGCTCGATGGGCAGCGCTGTCACTCCATCGGCCTCCACAGACACATCTGCCCTGGGAGGGTCAAAAACAGGGGGCAGCCAACACTTAAAAAATGCCTTCAACTTGGGCAAAGCCATGGGGGCGAAAGTAAACGACCTGCTGCGGAGAAAAGATCCCAACAGCCTTGGGGACATTGGGGTCACAGAGGTCAATAAGAACGTGGGGGCGGTGTGGTCCAGCCTGGCTGAGATGAGACAGAGTTCTGCAGGGAACAGGTAAAGATTTTACATTTCTTCAAACACATGTCAAACACATAGGGTCCATAAATTTGAAATTGTCAATTGGTTTCAATAATAAAAATATTAGAATTTTAATATATAAGACATTTAATAGTGCTTCCATGGAGACACAGGGTCGAGTCTTCACTTTGCTTTATTTTCCCTTCTAATAAATATTCAATAGTAAACAAAATGTTTTTTCTAAATAATTGCTTCATTTTTAAGTTTCCACTAGTCTGTCATCACATTTTATGTATACATTTTCATGATTTGTCCTACATGAAGACTTCAACAAGCCCTCAGGCAATGAGACTTTAACAAGCGAGGTGGAAGACGGTATTGATCTATTCCTTCAGTCCCCATAGATCATCAATCAAGTTGTAGCCAGTTATATTTCAACATGGCAGTTCAGATCATGTCTTCCAGCAGTGAATGCGAAAACGAGAAATGTCTTTGAACGTTATCGTTCGTGAGTTGAGTTACTGCTGAGATTTGATTGACGTCTCTTTGAGAGGGAAAAAAACCTTTTGAGACAGCCATGCACAGCAACTGTCATCATTATCAAAAGCCTTCAACCCAATGTACGTGTGTGTGTGCTGCATCAGACAAACTGTCAGAGGTTTCCATTAATTGGCTGACATGTTAAAGATTAAAAAATATTAACATACTAACTCATACTAACTAAATATTAACTCACTGTCAAACTTTTGCCTGGTGTTGACCTACAGTACGATTCTAAGTCTCAAACATCGTCCACTTTTGCACAGCAGTCGTGTTCTCCACATAGCCAATAAAGCAAAAGAGATAAACTAGGACAGCAGAGGTTTTCTTTATGACTCTCATTAGAATTCATATATTCAGCAGACCAAGCGCAAATTCCACCGCCATAAAATAATATATGACATGCATTTACAATAGCTCATCTCTCTATCATCTCAAAGGTCTCGGACTCGAGAATAAATATTTAACATATTTAACAACAAAAAAACAATAAAACATGGTAATATTATTTTTAAAAATACCTAAAATTAAAAAAAGATTTATAAGAAATGTTTTTTTTTTATGGTGCGTTTTCATGAGTATTCTCAATATGTGCAGTGACGGTTATCAGGTTAACGACTGTTAAGGATCTGTAATTTTTCTTTTTTCATTTTTCTCCACCAAAAAGGTTGTCTAGCTGATGTGTCCTGTGGCTTTTAATCCTGTTCCAAAAATGACCCCATTAATTTAACAATAAGTCGGTTGTGCTGCTTACTTTCATCCTTAAGCCTTTATCTGCGCCATTCAATTTCCCCGTAATGAGATTTATTCTGATGAAGTCTTCTCTTCTATTTAAGAATCAAACAAATGGAACAACACAGAAGATGATAGAAGTCTTTGAAAAAGATCAATTTAGTTTAATCTTTGACTTCTATGTGTGAAGTCATTGTGATTTGTGTTTATTCTATCATATGTTTGTGTGTCTCACCTTAAATAACTGTATTCATCTGAAACTTTTTCACATACACAGTCACATCTCTCTGGATTCTTTCCCCCGGCTCGATCCCCCACCTCCCACCGGCAAAAAGCGTCTCCCACGTGCTCTAAAGACCACCCAGGACATGATGATATCGTCTGACCCTGTCGTAGCCTCCCCGGACTCCTCCTTCATCTCCTCACCTGACAAGACTCCCCTCATCTCCAAAGATAAAGTCCAATTTAAGTCTGAAGATAAGTCGGGCCTAGAGAAACCTTCAGTGCCCACTGACCGCATCGACGGCCAGATGGAAAACAAACCCGGTTCGGAGCTAAATAATGAGTCCGCAGCTGTGGTGATGGATGACTTAAGAGAGGAAAATGCTGAAGACGCAGATCAGTCACAGCTGTTGCTCTCGGTTCCGGATCTCATTCATAAAGACAATCTGGACTCAAAACAAAAACTGGCCGGCTCGGAGACTAGAATGGCTTCTACCCCGTGTCCGGGAAAAGGAGGCTGCCGCATCAGCGTCGGTGAGGGGGAACTGATGGGGAACGGCGCAGGGGATTACCGGACCCTCAGTTTAGAGAATGAGGAATCCCACCCTGACCTGCTCTCATTTGAATAACAGGGATGCAGTTTTATGGTCTTCTCTTATTTTTTTGTCCATTTTAAAACAAACGGCTTAAACCAGTCTAAAGTGGTCTGCTGGTTTAAACTGGTTTAGTTAGTCTCTGAACAAGATAGTTTAAAGGGAAAGTTCATCCAAAATTAAAAACTTCATCATTTACTCACCCATATGTCATTTCAAACTTTCGTTTGCAGAAGATATTTTGAAGTAGGTTGGAAAACAAACAACATTGGTCACCTATTGACTTCCATTGTATGAATGCAAAAGCACTGAGAGACATTTATAAATATTTTATTTGGGTTGCTCAAAAAAAGTCATATACAAGTTTTGAACGACATGAGGGTGAATAAATCATGTCAAAATTTTTACTTTTGGGTGAACTGTACCTTTAGGTTCACTGGTTTTCAAAACTCTAAAACTATCAAAACAAATCAGCTTGACCAAAGTTAACCAAACTGTTTTTAAAGCAGGATGATTTTCAAGGCCAGAGTGGCTTTGAATCTAAAAAAAACTTTTATCATATTTGACCATTTGTACATTTCATAGTTTCTCTTTATAGCAAATTAACACTGATTGTACTGATTGTTTTGTAGCTATAATTATAGAAAAAATGAAATCACAATTTTTTTAATCGTAGTACCATAATCACTTCAAAGATTGTACTTTAAACTTTTCTGTAAACCTGTACTCGGAAAAACTGATGAATCAATTAAGAAAAACCAAAGTCAATACTATACTGTAATACCTCCAAAACTACAGTTTCGTACAGTAGTTAAGCAGCATTTCATCTCTTAAATATTTTCGTTTTTTAAAAGCACGACTTTATAGCTTTAGTTTACTAGTTCTGTGTTTTTATAACCACCTTGGATCAGAATTGTGCCAGTGTGAGCAAGTGCACAACAGACCTCGGATCAGTCTGCTTTATGCATAAGGGTAGCAGTCCGTATTGCTTCCTTATTATTTTGAGAAATTCCTCCTTCAAAGGGACACATCTGACAGTGACCTCTAGATAACCGTGCAACAAAAATATAAGATCCTACTTTCCGAGAAGCGCCATGGTGATAATCGTCAAGGTGATGAAGGCTCGGGGAATGGCAGTAATGAGTTTTGGTCAACGTGAAGGTATGCAGAAGGGATCTGAAATTCCCTGGAATGCCATAACTCAACACTAATCTCCATTCTTGTTCTCTTGTTTGTGCAGACAGCCTGACTCCCATGACATTCTCTTTATCCAAGACCATGTTTTCTCAAGAGAGAATTCAGGTCCACAGCAAACAATGCAGCTATTTACACTTCCATTATTTATAGACATATATTGTCATTCTACACATACAGTATGTACAGATGTTCTTAGATGTTGATCATAACAACGCAGCAAATCCTTCAATGCTGCAATAAAATAGCCCTCATGGATTATGTGAGAAATATAATATTGAGTGTGAAAGGTTATTGAAGGTTATTGAGATTTATGTGAAATCATAAGGTATATTTGCATTAACTAATGACCAGGCGCTTTATGAATGTCTTTTAGTACTTTGATATGTTTTGGTTACACTACCGTTGTATTTTATGTTATGATACATATAGTATGAACACTAAAATGAAATTTGTAGAAAAGATATTTCTGCAGGTGGTGAGTTAATAAATTGATATGGACCACTGATACTGTGCTACTGGATCACAAAATACGAGCAAGAGAAAGTATTGTATAGAATCTTCCATGATGCCTGTTGTATGTATAAATGTGGTGGGGAAACAGATATTTATCTTGAGTAATGTAAAAGGGTTGAGAAGATTCTTAATGGAAAATTGAGATTTTTATGCGTTTATATTCTTTAGTGTTCAGTGGTCTCATTATTTTCACAATATCATGTATGAAGGAAAAAATATGAATGTTGAAGGAAAAACAGATGAAGGTTTTATGAGTGCACTGAATGTATTTAGCAATATCAAATGTTCGAGCTGGCTATATTACAGAGGATTTTCATTATGCAAACTATGTCTGTTTGTGACACGGAGTCTCTGGTGCCTGCGTTTTCAATAAATGGTTTTATGCAACTGTTATTTGTTTTCCTTTGAGGCAGTTTATCAAACATTATTTACAAGGGTCAGTGGTCTGCTTAAAGACATAACAGCAAAAACGCTTTGCAATGATTTCAGTGACTCTCGTGGGATTGAGTCTGCAAGTTTTTGTGCTGACCGCACAGAAATTATTTTACGGTTTCTACTGTACTTTGCTGTTTGCACAAGTATAGTACAGTACAGTATATAGTTTGAATTTGAATATTTTGATTACTGTATTGGTTTTCTTTTTTTATTCAGTGTGTGAAGTTACAGTGCTTTAATACAAAATGTACAGACTAATTTAAATCATTAAATCATTTGATATAAATCATAAAAACAACATCAAATTAAGCCACAAATGACACATTTATTAAACCTCAGTAGAGATTTAGATGCAAACAGTCACTAGAAAATTTTGAGGTGGGCTGTAAATTACTTTACAGACTTTTTTTTATGCGTTTAGTCTGTTCATTTACATTTCAACAGCGTTTTGAGGACATTTTTAAAACGGCTAGTATTTTTATCATGAATAAATCACGGCTCAAGAGGTTCCAGACACTCCACATCGTGCCCGACAACACCCTTCAGCCGTGACTTATTCACGGTAAAATCACGATAAATCCTCTCGTAAATTTGTGAAAATTGTGATGGATGCTCATGCGCATGCATATTACGTGTTTCTTTACCAAAAAAACGTTAACTATAGGTCTGGCATGCACAATACAGTGTTTTTAGTCGTTTTCATGCATGCATGTGAATGCCGTGAGATGGTGCAACACTTTTCATTGTATAGTAAATATACCCTTTAGGTAGGAAGCCTGTGAGTCCTAAATCAATCACTCTTCACAATCTCAAAGCACACCAGTAGTTCTTTTAATATTTCTTCTAGTATTGTGGGTGGGCTGTTCTTATTTTTCATTCTGTGGTCTATTGTAGACATATCCTGTGTTTTACCAAATCTTTTCCTAAAACAACCTTGTGCCTCATATATCAGTGCCAGCTAGACATCCTGTTTAGACTGGCCGCCTGATGGTTTTAAAACGGAGGTGAAGATTAATCATAATGACAGGGTTAGGAAATGGATTGAATTATTGCTTATAATAGACTAATGAAATTATGTTGTTGGAGAGAGTGGATTACCTGTGATTTTAGTACATACTTTATTATATACGGTACTTAAAATCAAGTTATTTTACTGTAAAATCAAGTTGTTTTACTGTAATAACTGCATGAAATGGGAACTTGTTGCTCCAAGGATACTATTTCATGCCAGCTCCAAGGTTGCTCCAAAGTCTTATTTAGAAAATCTCGATACAGTTTTGATCGGATTATTGTTTTTGTTGTTTTAAAATGACACCAAAACGCATTAAACATTATTCAGGCATGGTACTGCATTTTGTTTTGGGGCTTACATAGTGTCCCAGTGTATCTAATGTACATATTCATATGTATCTTTTTTTTGGTGGAACAGTCTTTGAAGAATCACTTAAATTGAGTCTTTAAATGAAATGAGAATTTTTTCACAATTAAATTATGTTTCTACAGGATTTCTTGGAGGAGTGATGCATACTTTAATTTAGTGTTGTTTTTCTTGCAGGATGTAAAGAATACATTGTCACAATGACAATGAATTGCTTTTCTAGACTTCTTTTTCGAGTCCCATTTAACCTTCTACAGCCTGTCCTAAAGCAGACCTAAGGGTCTCTTATGAAACATTTATGATAGACTGAATAATTTACTCGCAACAATAGTTCCAGTGTCGGTGAAGATGTATGCTAATTTTTTTATTTAGCAAGTGTCTGAGGCAGAAAAATGAAAAACAGTTTTTGTTCCTAAACCTCCAACAAAGAGTTGCTAGTAGCTATATTTTGGTGTTTGATTATAAGTCATACTAAGGCCTATATAATTTTTTCACTGAAAAGTGATTTTTATGTTATATTGTTGTTTATATTTACAGTATATTGATCCCTTTTGGCAAATCTACTTGATTAAATAAAGGCTAGTTGAATAGGCATGTGTATTTCAGTGGTAAAATATTTACTTAGATTAGTTATGTTGATCAGGTCTGTAGAATATATTCATGTCTTTTTGCTTATTATAAAACTTATAAACATTAAAAATGTATTTGTAATCAGATGATGCTGCTTTTTAACCCCAAATTAGACTTAAAAGCAGAGCAAAAACCTAAATATTTAATGACTTTTCATAGGATAGACAAATTAATTCAGTTTTTAGTTTTAAAATTGTTTGTTTGTTGTTTATTTTAGCCTCTTTGGATAGTGAGAGCTAAATGCATTGAAATAACTTTAATATAATAGATAAGCTTATATGCTTCAAATTGGATGGATTCAAATTGTAATCATAAAAAAAAAAACTATTAATCATTTTGTTACTTTTAGTTTATTTTGTTCGGACACCAGACAGGATGCTAATCCTGCAATGCACTACCAAAGCAGAGAGGCAGAACAGCATCGCTATCCTTCACACACACCACAGTCATAGTATGATCTTAGAAAAGTGGGCAATATTTTAATACATAAAAATGGCAAAAGGAAAGATGCTTTTGGTATTTTCTAAAGCTATGACTTAAAAAGAAAAATGTAAGAGGCCCATTGCTTTTTTTCTAGTTTTAACATTTTGTATATAGGGCATGTGTAAAGAATTTTGATGAATTCAATTTGTGTGTTCAGTAGAACTGGGATGTATTTTATTGTTGATCATAATATTGCATATGGTATACATGGAATTTATTTATATTGGTTATATTGTCTCTTAAATATTTTCAGCAATGAACGTTTGTTTTAAGTGAAATGCGAGTTCACCCTGAGTGTTCTTTAGAGTTTAATAAAATTATTTTAATAATATTTACTTGGTTTATGTTCTGCTTGCATTTGTGGCGGTGCATTTGATTTAGTGTGAATTAATATTGACAGCTCAAATTTTATTAAATTTTAAAGTGTTAAAATTTGCCCCACCACTTTTGGAGCAGTGGTGCCTGTGCTGAAAAATTATATTCGTATGCCAAAAAAACAAAAGCAAGCAAAGCAATTCACAAAATGTGACTTTTATTATATTTTAAATCATAAAAAGCATATTTATTGTTAAACAAAGTACTAATATTTTCTTATAGTCAAACAGAAAGAAACTTTAATGTGATGAACTGACATACAGCAGCAGCCATCATGCTGTCATTTCATTTTTTATTATGCACTAAAACTTAGACAATTATAAATGTATTATAATTGCATACTTTGTAGTCCACTCTAACAAAAGTATTTATTCCTTCCAGTACACCCACATTTCTGTTTTTAAAAACATACGATATAAATTTGCAAGCTCCAGAGTACCTTCATTGTAATTCACCCTGGCCTGTTTGTCCAGATGTCCAACAGGGTTTACAGCCTGCATGATTCTTTATTCAATAACAATACGCAGCTAGATGTCCAGTGTTTAACCAAGAGCGTTATATTGTGAAACGAGGAAAAATAATCAAGTCACCGGTAGGGTGCTATACAAGAAGACATGCTGTGCATTCACAAATCTGTCCTCTATTTACATTCGAGTTCCTGTTCATTCGCCTGCCAAGTGAAGACTCACATTGGCGTTTTCGTAGAGAGGCGACTGCGGGTGAAATACTGAACATCTAAACACTTGCGTTTGTTATTGTGTTACTATGGAGACAGTAGGTCACCGCGGTGTCTTTCTGCAGTCATGCTAAATAAATGGTGTACTGTATGTGGCTTGCTTTTAAAGCAACATCTGCAATATGGCATAATATGTGTTATGCCGTCTTGGATGGTTTAGATTCCCACTGATGGACTGCACAGTCAAGATCGCTTGAATGGATCTTGTTTTCAAAATTGACAGGTAGATAAAAGTTCCTGACATCTGGAGACAGTCAATCTGATAACAATCGGCCCCAAGACAGCCTTCAGGACATGGTTAACGCCGTCCTGCCATCTGGGTGCGATCACAACCATCATTGATGTTTGGGTCACAAACAGATTTCTATCAGTGATATCCTGAGCTTTAAGAGACAAGACAATGTGAACGCATGAGTCGGCTTGAACTGTCTGAATTATCATTTATCAGTCTTATTGATTGTGACAGTGGTGCACGTATGTGGGTGTGTGTTCGTTTAGATAAGCTAAAATGTTCAGTAAAAAGCTTTTTCCTGGGTTCCTGTTTTTATTGTATGGGAATAAGAGAGAGAGAGAGAGAGAGAGAGTGCCTAAGAAAGGGTATCTGTTCTATTTTTAGCCTATTTTTTAATCACCAGCACAATGAAATGGCTGTCATCAGCAGGGCACCAGCGGCCAAGGTAATACGACAGCAAAGTAAACAGGCTTCTCTGGCTGGCTGTGGTAATAAGACAGACCTGTCCTCTGTACTGCAAGCAGCTTACACTTTTATCCACTATAACCAAATGTGTGGTTTTACACTTTATTGAGTTGGTGAGGTAAGGCGTGAGCGATGCGTTTCACCAATGTGTTTGGTTTAAAGGAATAGTTCATACAGAAAGGACAATTCTCTCATTATTTACTTACCCTAATGCCATCCCAACTGTATATAACTGTATAGTAAGTTTTAAGTTGAAGACTTGACTAATAATTATATGTTCTAATATTATAAATGCTGCTAGATAACATGGGATCCAAAACGTTGAAGCGAATTATTAATCCAGATGACTCCAGTGACTTAATATCTACTAAATGAAATGTAAAAGAAAATAAATATTTTGTGCTTATTTAGCAAAACTAAAATCTGTGTGCTAATTTTCCAATATGTGACCCTGCCTGTGAATAGCCAGCTAAAGTCACTTTTTATATATTTACAGTTTTCTACATAAAATCATCCGATAATGCAAAAAAACACTGTGTGAAAAATAACCTTGATATTTTTAATATTGACCGAGTAAGATCATGTCGAGACAGAAATCGTGGTGGAAAAAACCCCCCGAATTGTGTGCTCTTATTTTATCTAATGAAACCTTAGCCTGGGTAGGGCCACATATGACAGCACTTCAAATTGCATTAATCCTTGTATGTCTCGTGGCTAAAAGAAATTAATTTTGGGGTGATCTATTCCTTTAAATGGTTAAAATTGCCATTTATGGTTATGGTTTTAATTGTTATTTGCAAATGCAAAACTTGATGCTGGCATGTTGTGGACGGTTGCCAGAGTGTTGCTATGCAACATTTTTCACTTGTTTTTATCTTAGCCAGGCAAAAATGCAGCTTCCACTGTATTGTTGGTTGCACAATCTAAGCTTTCACCTTTTACAAATGTACGTTGTATGTTTTTACATGTGATTGTTGACATGTTTTCCTTTGCTCATAAAATCACAAACCTGAAACTTCCTCAAGCGTGTTTAGCCACGTACAGACAAGTCCTGTCCAGCTTTCACATGCTGTGTGTTAATATGAATCTTGTTGATAGAGTTTAATTCCCAAGAATAGAAAATGTGTGTGCAAGGGATTGTGATAATTGCGCAATAAGCCACGGGTGTCATCAGCATGTGTAGTCTCTCATCTCCACGGGTTGCGTGTATGCGTGTGACGTCAGGATTCAGATAAGCGGTTGGGTATCCAGAAGGCAATAATCCTAAACCATAACATCCCCTGTATTCCTCAGTCGTTTCTGCTCGTAACAAGATTGTATAGCAATGCTTGGATAAGAGGGAAAGGCTGCAACACACATATCACTCACTTGAATGTGAACAAGTCCTTTCGTTCAAGAGAATCCTTTAAGCACTCATTACAACAGCTCTTCTTTTGTAGGTCATTCAGTTGACAATGTTGGGAAACTGCCTACTGCAAAAAGAGCTTTTTTTATTAGCCTGCAGTTAATTGTTGCACCTTAAAACTGGCATGGATGTGAGACTAAAAGGAACCGCAGGAAACTGACATTATATAGACACGGTGTCTGGAGGGGGGTCTGGAGAATTCACTGTAAATAGCATAAGCTTAAAATATGTGTTAAAATGTATGTTAATGGATATTCTGTTTAATGCTTTTATGTCTGATTCTCCAGGTACCATAAGCATTTCTTATGAAATATATGAAAAACATTTAAAAAAATGTTTATGCTTTCAAAATATGAGGGTTTACACATTTTTGGAAAGATTTTCTTTTGAAATAAACAGGATCATTTAGAAAAGGTTTCTCTTCTAAGAACAAATTCTCCCAATGTTTTATAAATCAGTTTTATTTTTTTAATAGTTAAACCAAAAGAAAGAAAAAGAACAGAAAGTTGCAATATTTTCCTCAAGCTACTATTCTTAAAGTCTGGCTTTAATTAAGTCAGTTACTTGAAAGGTCTCTATAATGTTTCATTTGCTTACCAATGCCATTTTTAACCCTGCTAACAGGAGCAAAGGCAGTTCCAATGCACATGAACAGTATAAATGATGGTGCTGCCATCTAGTGGTCAAAAGGCAGACACAAAAAAAATTGCTCTGCAAAAGTTAACTATATGGTTTAGTAAATGTCCCCATAAAGCCTATTAAATAAAGACACACAGTGGTGAGACAGATATTGAATTTTTTTATTGTAAGAAACATGAACATCATCCATTTCATCCAGAGCTTTCAAATCAGTTTCCCATGATGTTTAATGGACAGTCATTTGCTCACCTTCAATTTTACAAAAGACATCAACAACATCTTTCCACTCAATCTAACTAACACATAAAACACTTCTCTTCACACTTTACGCTATTTTTAGTTGTTTGTTTTTTGTTTGTAAAATGATCAAATTTAAGCTTCAAATCGTTTTCATAGAGTTTAAGGCAGAGCTTCACAACAATTCATCTCGAGTTTCAACCATTTACACTTTTGCCTCAGGCATAATAACAAACACAAAATGAGCAAGGCCATAGGGAAAACACATGATTGTCTTAATGTAGAGCAAAATAATGATAGAAATAATGCCAATCTGTGAGCTACAAGTAATAAAGGGCACCAGCATTAATACACCTACAATGTGTACAATATGTAAACTGCATTTAAATAATACAACCTTGTATTATTAATGTAAAATTACTTTATTTTCTGTAGCCAAATGCAAAGTAAGGCTTAACTCCAACAGCTTTACTTTATCTGTATCTATTATTAAAATATCAGAGTTCATTTAGTTTATTTTTTCGTGGATATTTGTGTGTAAGGCAATACACAAATATCCATTTTGCAATGCAATATCACTATTAAAGCCCCATCGTTTGAGTAACAGTAAAATCATTGTCAAAGTCTCAAAACAAACAGCAGAAAGACATGTTTTAAAGGGTCTAAAATACATTTAGAGACATGAATCTCCTCACTGCTTTCATACTAGCATCTGCTTTTTACCACAAATGTACTGTAAACACAATCTGCAAACTGATCTGAAATCACATCACAGCTTTGCAAAGCACTTATTTCTTCATACTGTGTACTTTTTTGTCAAGTCATTGCTATAATGACTACAAAGTATTTTCCCAAACTGCTTGCATCATTGATTCAGCATCATCAACACTCGCCCTATACTAAATGCATTACAATGCCTTACATAGCAAAGGCTTAATCTCCATTAAACTGTCTAAGGCATTCTTGATTGTTCAATGTTTATTTCATATCACCCCAAGCAAAGTCTTTGAGCTACAACTCGTATATATTCATATCCATACATGATTTATAGCAGTCTATGCCCTTATCGTCTCACATCTTCATTAAATGATGCACTGTGTCAAAAAATCTTGGCTTGTCTTTTGGAGGTTATATGTAGTCTATCAAACGATGTGCAATGTGTGATTTCTTTTTTTGTCTTGCAGTATTAAAACCCATAAATCAGCAAAATAATTTGATACATTTTTAACAGTGTCTGGCTTTTCATTGAGAGAAAATTATTATAAATCATTATAATAACCATAAGTGTAAAGGACATCTGGCTCAGTTTTCTTGTTTCCTGATCAGAATTTAGACATCTCAGATCGACTTCCATATTCAAGCTGCCAAATGTGTTTTCTAACCCCATTTAAGTCTCATTAAGACTCGATGTCTGTCTGTGGTCACACCCAGCAGTTTTCCTTTGGGAGGCTCAATATTCTCTCTCTAGACAAACACAAAGGTCAGCCAAAATCGAGCACTTTGTTTTCACTATTTGAAGGATGTCTGACGTATCTGTGAATATGAATTTACACTATCTCGGAAACAAATCTACCCAAAACGGGCTGTTTGCTAAAGGCATTTCTGAGACAAAGTTGTATATGTATATATATATATATTACTCAAGACTGCAGGGAAGCCATATATATATATGGCTTCCCTGCAATCTTGAGTAATTCTCCAGGGTTGCTGGTGGAATAAACGAAGGCTATGAACAACAAGAAAGATTTTTTGGCACTTTTCTCACCGTCTAGCATTTACTGACAGTTTACAGCATACAAATGAAATATATACACTACCGTTCAAAGGTTTAGGATGACTCAACTTAAATGTTCTGTAGACAAAATATTTAATTGTGTAAATGTAATCACTCAACCAAAATTTTTAGACCAATTAAATGACGTAACAAGTTTCCAGAATAGATGGGAACTCCTTCAGTATTGTTAAAAACAACTTGGTGTAACACCTCAAAAAGTTTGTTGATAAAATGCCAAGATTACATTTTATGCAAAAGCTACTTAGAAGATGTACAGTATATGTATTTTTTCAGTTGTAGTCACATATTTACAACAAATTAAAGAAAGTGAATGAGTAAATGACCCTAAACTTTTGATCGGTACTGTAGATAAACTTAAGGCAGCATGAAATGATCCCTGACAAACCACCAGCTCTGGTAATGTGGAATTTATTTGAATTATATTAAATTTGTGCTTTTTGAATCTGAACCCCCTAAAAATGTTACAAGGGACATCAAGACTATATTTGAGCAGCTTTGATGATATCGCTTAAGGAAAATAATCCTTTCTGTCATATTAATTCCTTTGTAGGCCTTTATTCTAAAAAATATTCTTCCATCAACGTCAAAGTAAATTGTCAAACAGCCTTTTTCCTGTAGAAACTACACAAATATAAAGCTCATTCTGGATCAAATATTTTAGAGCTGATGCTTTTTAATATTTATGATCATTATTGAACTCTTTAGGGTTTATTTTATCAACTTTCAGGCCTGGGAATGACAATCCCTAATATTTCAGAGTTTCTATGATTGTGGGGACCCTGAATAATAGTTTTGTATTGTAAATTACATAGTCATAGTAAAATAAATTCTGAACAAACGTACGTATAGAGTTATTATGTAACATCTTAAGAGTATTTTTTCACAGTAAGTGTTCTCAGGCTCAATCTGGAAGATGAAAGACATGGAAATAAACTCCTTATTGTAAACTGCTATCTCAGCAACTTGTTTGTGCAGAAGTCAAAAACCTCTTATGTTTTATTATGCATAATCTTCAATAATTCATCTGAGCTCAAACAAGTTCTCTGTGTCTTTGGAAAGTTTATCCTTAAATATAACAGCTGTAATTTGTAGCGTCGTGCCTAGATGACTACATTTCTGCAATGCAAATGACAAATGCTTCTAGTAACTGGATTTTCTAATCCAATAGCCAACATCACACATTGTCAGCGATACAGATTCATATAATCAGCATACTAAGAGATTTCTGTGCACATTTACATAATTATTTTTAATATGTTCTCCATTAAAGTGAAAGCCCCAAACTGTCTGGATGAGTCACACTTCTACGTTCAGAGTCAGAAAATCCTCAGATCTGGAATGGCACACTATGATCATGCATAGCATTCAATCAAATGATCGTAAAGTAACAGTCATATATACAGTAGGCCACAATGTCATTCAATAAACCAAAGACAGCCCAAGTACAAACTAAACAGAGAGGTTTCAAATTCATTGTGCATTCACATAATCCTGTTCTTTTCTCACATTGCCTTGTACACTTATAATAAGGCTTACAATCTTCAGAACTGAATATAAATGGTTATTGTCTGCGCAGGACACAGCAAAAAATAGCTTTGCAGTTAGGACGGAATCTCGAAATCTGGAAGCCTGACAAACCGCCACACAACACACTATTTTAAATATTGTCTTGTGGATAATTGCTTATTTGTCAGAAAGCTATGTTGCAGTTATAATAACCCAAAATGACATGCAAGTAAATCACAAACACACCAAAACCTGACAACTATCACACCTGAAAAAGCCTTTCAATAATACTGCGATTGCAAAATCACTCACCATTATTTTATAGACAGTAATACCTTTCCCCAAAGATATAGAAGCCTTTCTGAACTAAAATTAAATAATGTGTTAAATTACATGGTTAATGTAATGTTGTAGTTAAAACTAAAGGAAGATACAGTGATAACTTATGCTGCTTTGTATACAGGCCTATAACATTCTGTTGTGCACATAACAAGTGTGTGTTTTTACAACCGACAAGCACAAATAAGCTAAACTAATATTGTACCTTTGGATTTCGCAAAAAAATAAAAGAAAATTTCTTCTGACATACATTTAGAATAAGACATAAATTGTGGCTTTTGTGTTAGTCGTGGAGTCCCATTCCAGTCAACCCTGAATAAACCAAAAATTCACTTCAGAATTTCCAAAACGCAAGGCTACCCGCTCATTCGTATGTTGTGCTATTGGATTTCTCTCTTAAGCATGATGGGGTTCAACAGTTCTCGTGGTCAAACCAAACGCAAAGTTTAACCACAGCACAGTGCATGCAGGCCAGTGTATTTCACCGGTAGCTTAAATATATGTGCATAATTACTGGAAATACCATGACTGAAAATAAAAAGAGAAAAGAAACAAGCCACATACAACTACAAATTGTGGAATTCAAGACATTCCAGGACTAAGTAACCCTAGTGTCTAAATTGATCTGTGGTTTTAAATGCAGTGTAAACCAAAGCAGTGCATCAATGCCACTGCAAAACAACAAAAAAGTAAGAAAGCATGAATGTCTAGCAACAGGTTTTATAGTGTGTCAGCAGGCACAAACACTTTGCTCCATGAAATTGCATGTGTGACTAAATTCACAACAATGTTCATCAAAAATAAAAATTGTCATCATTTGTTCACCCTCAGGTCATTTAAAACCTGTATATAATGACTCTTTGTTTTGTGGATCACAAAAGTAGATATTTTGAGAAATGTCTCAGTGGTTTTATATTAATGCAATGGAAGTCAATGGAGACATTTTGTTTGGTTACCAATGTACTTCAACTATCTCTTGTGTTCTACAGATGATATAAGTCATGCAGGTCTGGGACATTGGTGAGTAAATGAGTAGATTTTTATTTTTGGGTGAACTAAGTTGGATATGCATCACATGGGCTTAAAAGCGGTCACATGATTGTAAAGTACAGAGTTCTGCTTCTCACTGCACAGTTTGGTATAAGTAACCCCTCTTATAGGCACTCAGTGGGTAAAACGTAGCGACAACAAACTTGCCGTCAAACGTTCGGCCCGTCAGCAGTCTCTGAGCCTCTTTGGAATCTCCAGCGTTTGCATACTCCACAAACACCTGCCAACACAAAACAAGTGATGGGTTCTGTAGGAAACACGGACGCAACTGGAAATACCAGAATTGTTTATTCATACCTGACCCTTGCCGGGATTCTCTTTCGGAATTAATAATGACACGACCGTGCCATATTTCTGGCATTCTTCTTTCATGTCATCTACGATATCTAAGAAAACAATTTAAGATGTTAATCTGCTACATTTGTGCACATTAAGAAAAGAAAACAAAAAAAATGTACCTTCGTACTCATCTTCATTATACAGGTGACTGTCATCTATTACGTTTAGTAGTCTTAGAACCGGTGTGGGCAAAAGAACCAGATCTTCGATATGAGGTGCTGAAACCCAAAGCAGTTAAGACAATAAGTAACAATATATCACAAAAATTTTTACTTTTCTCAGTACTATTACGTATTTTCACAATATGACGTCAGTTTAATCCCATTGGTTGAGCTGCCAACATGTGACCTGTATCAACATGTTGCTTTATGCTTGGGTGATATTTTTAATTCTGTACTTTTACTGCTTTAAAACGTTCTCTCTCTTTTCTTAGTGTTCAGCTTCTTAATCCATCTCTTACACCCCGTTACACCCCTGGTACACAATGTACTGAGATCTTGAGTCATACAAACCAAAGGGAATGCTGAAGAAAGGGTTGATTAATGCCGTCTCAGCTGTGCTTCTGAGTTTAGGGTCATTGTGAAGCATACTAGGAATGTAAACACACATATTACCTCAGTTTAATTTATGTCTGATTGACTGATTTATTATCACATCAGTCTGTTTCATACCTTTTGATGAGATCCCTCAAATGATAGACAGGAATTGCAGGGTAAACCGACGCATTGCTTGAAAAGATGTGGTCTACTATTGCAAAACTGTTCTCCTGCAGAAGATTAGGACGATTCAAATTAAATTTCTATTCATAATGCATCTCAGCACGTTATGTTGTGCTAATGTTAAACATTAGTTGTTTAAACAACATCCAATATATTCACAAGATCATCCTGTTTACAATAATCATATCATATAGCCTTCTTCTGACCTTCCATTCCTGAGACTTCACAGTTTCTTTCAGTTTGATTCCTGAGAACATCTCCAAAAGAATGATGCCCAGACTCCACATGTCCACAGCAGTTGTGCAGGGAGAGTCTCCCTCTAGACCTGCCTGAGCCAATGAGTTTTGCAGCTCAGCTTCAGGGGCTCTGTACCCATCCGTCTGAATGTACTTTACATCCTGTAACGAACACACAAGAACCACAACATCTTAAGTGTGTGAATGAATTTCTGTAAGCAAACAGCATCTCATGTCAAAGCTCTCAACTCCTCACCTGGTGTCCCTCTTTGAAGCTTAGGCCAAAATCAATGAGCTTAAAACACTCATCATCAGCGCTCCAGAGAACATTGCGAGGCTTGACATCAGCGTGAACGTAACCTTCTCTGTGCAGGAAGCAGAGGGCCTCCAAAACATCACGGGCACAGTGCTGAATGGACCACATGGAGTGACCCTGGTTACTGGCCCGGACCAGTAGATCTGATACACTGACATCTAAAAGCTCCAGCAAAAGGCAACGAGTGGCCACACCAAATGGGTTGTGATTGGTAAACACACCGTATAGAGTCACTGCAGAAAGAATGGCAAAAACGTGAATGATCAGTTATCCTGAACCAACAGCAGCACATTGATCTCCATGATTCTTGAACACAATGATCATAATTTCATAGCTGTCTTAACATTTAAATGAGAAATTTTGCACAGTTTATGCATTTCTTCTATGCAGGGGAAAATAGCAAAACATTCAGTACATGGTTCAGAGCATCTGACATATAGGCAATTTTATGCACATGTCAACCATACCATGAAAAAAATAAGGTTTTACCAAATACTTTAAGCATACTGAAAGCTTAAATGTCAATATTTGGTGGTTCAAATGAGGTATATTTCTATTTTTAAAATGGATGTAGAAAATGTCACATCCATTACACTGGAATTGCCCATCAAGCTTGGGAAACCAACAAGTGTGTTAATGTGATATGCAATATGTTGTACAATCATTTTTAAAGTGTATAAAGTCCATTTGAATAATATTAAAATATATTTAAGAGCTGAAAAATATATAAAATGTTACACATTATTTCTGACTACACTGAATTATATTGTTTATTTATTGTTTGAAATATTAAAACCATTGAATAGTAGCGTTTAAAACTTTTTACTTCCACCCTGAACATAAACAATATTATAATAGGTAATAGCCATCAGCTGTTGTTTACCATTAAAACCATTACAAAACTCATTGATGTGGTGTGTTTGGGCCTTATTCCAGTGGGACTTAATGGTGGTCTATTGGTTCCCATAATCCATAAGAAATCATATAATCATAGAAATCCATTAGAATTTCTATGATTATTTATATGTTTTTTTTTCAGAAGGGCAATCTGTTTCTTATGCATGTGGTTACCGATGTTTTTATGTCCCTGTATGTTCTCCAGCACAGATCTTTCCTTGATGTACCCATAATCTCCACCCTGCGCGTCCGCCTGAAACTCTTTCACAGCAGCAGTGCTCGCCCGACCGGAACTGACTTGATACACCGAGGCCGAGACGCCCTGACCCAAACGAGCCTGCACGTTCCAGATCTCTCCGTAAATCTCGAATAACACCGGGCTCGTCTTCTGATCCACGGCCCCCGGTGTCACTGCCATCGCAGACGTGCTGACATTTGGACTGGACATTTTGCACCGGAGCCAGAACTACAAGCCATGATATCTGTAATATCACTGAGCATCTGAGTCAAATACCATGAAGTTAATAAGTAGTGTTTGCTCCATCTGGCGAACCGCAGAACTCGCTGAAGGATATTTTCATAGTGCTCGTCTGCAAACCAAACTTCAGATCGAACTACCCACTGCTGACGAACGTTAATTTAAGTGTCATATTTTAACGCCAACGCACAGATTTGGGCGACACGCCACGGCAAATCGGATCTTATGGATCCGAAAAACCGAGACGACACCTCAAACATACAGCGGATCTCTTAAACTCGGTTCGGGATCAAGTTGACAAATACTTGCCGCTGTTTTGGTTGCCATGATCCCGGAAATTACGTCACAGTATTAAAAGTCGCACGTTAAAGTTATATCTTTTGTACGGTAAATGTCACATTTAGTAAAAGAATGAACTATATAATTGTTTTAAAAATCTTGGAGAATGTATAATTTTTTTTATTTTCATATGTAAAACAAAAAATCTATTTACTTACTTATTTACTTTATTTATTTTGGTTTACTTTCATTTTATTTCATCAACCTCATTTATGAAAATGCCTGGGGATCTACTTACTTGATGTAAGTGTTGTTAAAGATGTTGCTAAATATGCTAAACTTTCAATATCTCCTGTATTATATGGAGTAAAAAGGTCAGTGTTTTTATATTATTAATGAGGTATTATCATAATTATTACTGTATATTTTTTCTTTTTTTTTTGCTGTTGTTTGTTTATTGTAATATCATCTGAGTTTCGGTTTCTTGTCCCGCCCTTGACCTGCTTGCAATATGAATGACTTCTAAAACTGCCAATCGACAGTCTGCGCAAAACTAACCACGCCCCCTAGCCGCCAATCCTACAGCAGAAGGTGGGACTTCAATGAATATGGGCGGGGAAAACAACAGCGCGTCTCGTTTGACTGGTTGGAAGTTTCCGTTTCTGTTCTGCCACGTCAATGTGACGGATATAGGAGGAGGTTCCCGGGTGAAGGCGGCGCTCGCTTCTTAAAAGATGTAGCCGTGTCTCCTATTCTACTAAAGTGAGAGGGAAGTACTGAGTGACCAGAAGCTGCTCCAAAGGTAAGAATATTATGAGAGAGATTGTTTAGTATGCCATAATAAAACCTTTCAGGTCACCGCTGTAGAGAGTTGAACCGCGAGGCGCTGACTGGAGGCTATAGTGTTATGCTATGCAACTCTCATCAATGACTGCTTTATCAGAGGGAAAATGTAAAGTAATGTTACTAACAGATTTAATATATTACAGGATATTACGTTAAAAAAATTCTATATGAATAGTTATGACGCTCATTGCTACCTGCTGTTATTATAAAGCCATACAGTACAATTGAAGTTTTGTAGCAGGTGCCAAGAGATGGTCACTTATCACAATTAACTGAACAATCTAGATTACCAGAAATGATCTTCTTTGCTTTCCTGCCAACCACAAATAAGTAATTTATCTCTTGATTGAGGTACAGATGACTTTAGCCTCTGCCCACCCTATTGAGCACGTAGGCAGAGTAGTTATCAGTTTATGGGTGTACAAGCCAAGACTTTTAGATAATCATTGTCACTTTGCTTCTTCTTTATTCCATCACTCGCTCCTCCAGACAGAGACCATGGACACCTGCAAACTGGCCGAGAGACTCGCTGAAGCTGGCCAGTCTCACATTATCCAGTTTTGGGACCAACTGAGCCCAGAAGAACAGGCTGAGATGCGCCTCGATCTAGACAACATGAACTTCATCGAGATCAATAACTTTTTCCAAAATGCCATGAAGACGTCTGGTCAGAGCTCCCAGGAGAAGATGGACACTAGGATGGAGCCGGTTCCTCGTGATGTTTTGGGCAGCGTAACGCGTGATCGGGAGTGTCTTAAAGAATGGGAAAAAGAGGGTGAGTTTAGATTATTTTAATGTGACAGAAATATCAATCTCAGTCATTATCCTGAGGGATTAAACTTGCCAAAGCTGGTTTAGCTGGTCCTCCAGGGACCATTTATTGTAAAAACAAATGTTGCTAAGAAACATTGCACAACGCAGTAGAATGAGTGTTACAATACCACTCCCACCCAATTGGACCTCAAAGAACGAAGCTGAAATCATGACCATGATCTACTCTTGGGAGATGATGCTTCAATGAGGGGTTGAAAACATCTGGTTTTGGTAATGTCTGACGCAAACTGCTTTTCTGAAGTTACGCTGAACTCCTTCAGCATCGCATCATCTTTAATCAGTTCACACTGGCACCCAAAGACTCCTTCTTTGTCCCATGTTTGTGTGTTTGTTCAGCCAGTAGCATATTAAAGGCTGTGTGGATAAGGTCATAATAAACATAACTGCGATTTATGTAAGATAAAGTAGGTCTCATAAAAGCAAATCACCTCTGTTATCTGTAAAAAAAAATGTTTTTTCTCATCACAGCTGGGTAAATTTAATTTGTACAAAGTCAATAATGACGCATATTTAAACAGTGTTCAATGACACATTTGGTGAGAATGACCTACAATATGTTTGCTAAAATAATTGTATCACCTTTTAACTCGAGTGACCTAACATACCATCATTTCACACAGGCCTGCGCTCTATATCTGAGAACAAAGTGGCAGTTCTTCTGCTGGCTGGAGGTCAGGGGACACGGTTGGGCGTATCATATCCTAAAGGCATGTACGACGTGCACCTCCCCTCCCACAAAACCCTCTTTCAGATCCAGGCAGAACGCATCCGTAGGCTAGAGCAGCTTGCCGAAAAGCAACACGCCAGAAAGTGCTGCATTCCATGGTGAGAAGTTCATCAAGTCCAACAATTAAAGGGTATTAGGTTGCTATGCAATTACAGTTAAAGTAGTGGAAAGGAAATAAAATTCACCTGTTTAGAAGGAAGCAAAGTTTAGTCCAAAATGGTCAATGATTGTTGAATGTAATTAATTGGGTTACCAGACTTGTTTTGATATTGAGGAAGTTTCTGTCCACTTACCGTAATGCATCTAAGCTTCTCTACAATGAATGTCTTTGCATAAATTTGTCACTGTAAAACCGGGCTGACTTGACTAGGTCAGATCTGAAAACTATCGGTCTATGCTCAGCAGAATTGATCTGTGATTTAAAAAAACAATGCCCTAATGATCGGTGATCTAATCTTACTTTATTAGTTAATGACAGATAGTTGTACCATGGTACTTTGATATGCACCATAGTACTGATTACCAGTTTTATATACTATGGTATTTCAGTATAATTAATATATTTCAGTATAATCCAAAAGTGTTGGGAAAATAAAAATGTTTAAAGAGCAGTTTCCAACAAGGCTATAGAATATATATACTGCAGAGATATTTTGGGAGTTTACATTTATAGAAAGTAATTTTCATTGTAAACTGCATTTTGCCTTATTATGTACTTGTATGTAAGCAAATTGCTGTGCCACTAGTAGAACCAAATGCAAAAATAGGTTTCTCGTACACTTTCCTAACAGAAAGAAATTATACTTTATAGTTATAGTTTACAATTAACTGAGTTGTACTTTATGCCAAGATCCTTTTAAACTATTGCTCTTTTAATGATATTGTCAATGTTTTTATTCCTTAGGTATATCATGACAAGTGGCAGAACAATGGACATGACCAAAGAGTTCTTTCTACAGCACAAATATTTTGGTCTGAAGGAAGAAAATGTTGTATTTTTTCAACAGGGTATGCTGCCTGCTATGGACTTCAATGGAAAAATGATTCTAGAGGACAAAGGCAAACTAGCAATGGCACCAGGTGAGTTTTTAACAAACTGCTTCCTTATTAGCTGTGGGATTCTACAGGTGTCTTTAAAATCTGAATTGCTTGTATAAAGAGTAGCCTTGTATTTAGTTTTAACCAGTTTTATTTTTAAGTTTTAAATTTGAATCATTACATTTTTTTAATAAAATATAATTGATACATGGTAACAAGGATTTATTTTCCCCAAATAAACCAAGCACTAAGCTAATAAATTAATAAATACAAATAAATAAAAAATAATACTCATAATAAAATGTATTTATTTTCTGTACAGAAATTCTCTTTAAATACAACTTTTCATTTGAGATATTTTATAGTTTTTACTTAATGGTTTTATCCACAGCAGCTCACCTTACATTTTGGAAATGGGAATTTTGCAATGTTGATGCAGTATAAAATGTAGAATTAAGGGCTCAACACCTGTTCTATTGAACCTTTTTTGCATTTTAGATGGTAATGGTGGGCTGTACAGAGCTCTGGGGGCACAGAAGATTGTAGAGAACATGGAGAAGAGAGGAATATCTTTCATTCATGTCTACTGCGTGGATAACATCCTTGTGAAAGTGGCCGACCCTGCCTTCATTGGCTTCTGTTCACTTAAAGGAGCAGACTGTGGTGCAAAGGTCAGTTCTTAACACATTTAGCCCTACCCACCCAAGAATTTCCTGTTCCACAAATGCATTACATAGTACACAAGTCATTATGCAGATATGTTTCCACTAGAAACTGTTCACCAATAGGTGTGTTTCCATAAGCTTGCGTGCCATGACTGTGTATTTATCTGTTAATTTATTAATTAATTGGCTTAACAGTGCAATTTTGGTTACATAAATTCTACTTTGTTGATCCACTAGGTGGAGCAGCTGCCTTACAAATGTATTTTCTGTATAAACAAGATTTGTTTGAGAAGTATTTGTTTTATTTCATTTGTTCATTTTCTATTTATTTTAGTTTTTTAAGTATGACTGCCTTTAGTTAAAAGAGCTGGAGGAATTTGCCACGGGTTGTATTTAAACCAATATAAGCACATGCGCTTCCCACTGTTTTACATCTCTGACAACCTCCTTAAAGAGATAATTCACCTAAAAAGAAAAATCTTTCATCATTCACTCACCCTCATGTCAAACCTGTATGACTTTTCTTTTTTTTTTCGGAAAAACAGATATGAAGATAATGTGAAATACCTTGGTATCCAAACAACATTGTTTCCCATTGACTGCAATTGTATAACACAAAACCAATGAGACATTGCTCAAGATATCTTCTTTTGTGTTCCACAGAAGTATAAGTCATATACAGGTTTTGAATGACATGAGGGTAAATAAATAATAAAAATGAATGATGTCTTTTTTTGACAGATTGATTACCATTTGTATTACCACAGTTTATCTACTAAAGCAAGACCGTGAATTTATAGTTACTATGGTTTAACTACAAATAAAACCCTTTTTTTTTTTTGTAAGGTTCGCGGATGATATGTTGCTCATGAGTGTGATTACAAGACAGCAAGAAAAGGGAAAATACTTTAACAAGAAATAGTGGTTATGCAGGAAATTTAAACGGTCTCCAGTCAGGAGCTAATTGCTTTTATATAACCAGCCTGGTGATGCTGGACCAATTAATTTAGCTATTATTCTCACTATGGCGTCACAGTCTTTGACGTGTTAGAGTATTTTTGATGCTTTGGAAACATGTGCTAAGTAACCATACATCAAGGGTATGATGTCACAGCTTTTTTTGTGGGTATGATAACGAAACACTAGGTGTGGTTCTGTATGTTTGACCATTTACAAGTTAACTAACCGGTTTTTCCTGTGTGACAACTTGGAGTAATGCAGTAACTACTTCATATGTGCAAAGAGGAATTGGGAAGTACTTGTTTTGTTATTTAGAAGAGTCAAATATTTCTAACATACCATATTTTAACCTAATTTATTTAGATATCTCTAAGCATTGAATTTTTTTCTTTTTATTAGTTTTCATAGGAAGTGCTCAATTTTGTTGTGTTTCCGATTTATCGGTGTAAAAAAATGATCAAAAGCATCCTTTGATTTAATTTCCAACAATATGTGATTTATAAAATTACTTGCATGTGGTATTTAAATACTGAGATCTAAGCTGCTAGCAATTAACCAGTTTTTGCATGACGGAGGACGGCGCTAAGAAAACTCAGACCCACCCACTCTTCATCATTTCTGAAGCATGCTCTTAAAGTGGCTTTAGCTAGAAGCCTCCTCCCCTTCATCATCTCAGAAGTTTGTAATTTGTAACTCAGATGAATGGAAAGAGTTTTCTGCCTTTCCCCTGCTATAATTTAGTACAGACCTCAGACAAACACGGCACGAGACGAGTGTGTGGTCTTCTCTATTCAAACACACAGGGGCTTGTTTCAAACTGGCACAAAAGTGACATTTCAGCATTGGTAAATTAGTCTTTTCAAGTAAATTCGTGTTTTGATTTCTTCACGTAAAATAAAACGACTGTCGTCACCAAATTGCCACATTTACAAGTTCATTAAATCACAGCTTGTCATAAGTTCAACAAATTTTTATCAGTTAATATCTCTGTCTGATAATATCAGCTTTATGACTGGTAATAAACACCACAAACAGATGATTAACAAGAGTGTACAAGTTTATTTACTTTACTTTTATTTTATAGATTCTTCGTTTGATGGTTCATAGTTTATTCTTAAAATCTAAACTAACTTTATGTCTGCTTTATTGCTGAATTTTTGGATCAATTATACTGTATAATATATACATGTCGATAATGTGAATCACCGTTATTTCACCATAAGTTTTTTTTCTGTGGAACACAAAAGCCTCAATGGTTTTGTTGCTCATACACTGGAAATCGATGGGGTCATAATTCAGACATGTGTAATTTGTTTCTTATTGGCAGGTTGTGGAGAAGACTAATCCAACAGAGGCGGTGGGCGTGGTCTGTAAAGTAGATGGGCGTTATCAAGTAGTGGAATACAGCGAGATCACCTTGCCGACGGCAGAGAAGCGCAGCGCTGATGGCCGGCTCATGTTCAACGCCGGCAACATAGCCAATCACTTCTTCACTCTCAAATTCCTCAAGGAGATCGTGGGGTGCTTTAACCTTTATATCAGTCTGCTATTATTTAGTCATTTTCAGTTTAATTAAATAAATATTTGCAGTCGTATTTTGGCAGAGTAAATCATTGTAAATTACTCACAGCTGAAGTATTTGAGCTTATTTAGTTGCTAAGCGATCACCTCAAACATTTTAAACAGTACAGCTACGTCTGTGAGCTGTTTCCAATGAGGTTTGCCATCTTGTAAATAGTAGACAGGATGGAAGTGACTTTAATGTGTGCTGAGAATATGAGGTAAAGTCAGGAGAGGAACATCTGCACTTTTCGAGCGTCTGGTATTTTAAACAGAGATGGCTTTGCCAGACATGTTCTCTTATTGTCATTTTTGTACATTTTAACGTGCTTTACTTTTCTGTCTCTCTCGGTCTGTTCGTCTGCCCTTCTGTCTTCATCTCTATCTGTTTTCCAGGACTCACGAGCCGCAGTTGCAACATCATGTGGCACAGAAGAAGATTCCCTATGTGAACGCACAAGGACAGCTAATCAAACCTGACAAACCAAATGGGATTAAAATGGAAAAATTCGTCTTCGACATTTTCCAGTTTGCCAAGTTAGTGCCGGGACTTTTCCGTCCCTGTTTTTAGTATTTGGGCCATTGGCAAACAGGGTCTTCCTGATTTAACCAGGTTCAGTGATACTAACATGGGCATAGTTAAACCCTGATTCATGAACGGTGATTGAGCATTCAGGCTACAAATGAAAAGAATTATGCTGATATTCCATCTCTACATTTTTTTAGTGGGTCACTGACTTGTGGAGATATGACTTGCCAAACAATCAAATATCCGGGTTTTCTTCATTTGTACAGAATTATAAACAATGACTAGTTTAAAATAACACTCAATTTCCTTCTCTGTGTTTCCTTGTATTTTGTGCACGTGACAGAACATTTGTGGTATATGAAGTTCTGAGAGAAGATGAGTTTTCTCCTTTGAAGAATGCAGACAGTCAGGATGGGAAGGACAACCCCACTACAGCTCGCCACGCCCTCATGTCCCTGCATCACCGCTGGATCTTGAATGCCGGAGGTCATTTCGTTGATGAGAATGGAACCCGTATACCTGCTATACCTAGGTGAGACATATACCCATACACGACAATGTCATTCCAAACCTGCATGTTTTTTTTTTTCAAGAATTCAAAAGAAATAGAAAGTTGTTATCTGTACAGGGATGGTTCATAGTCATCATTACTATCAAGTTCCAAATAAGCCATTAATGACTAAGCCATATGATTCTATTTCAAAGTCCCTTTAGGAAAGTCTGTGTACTCGATGGCCATGTTTACAACGCCTCCAGCTATTCGATTCACTGTGGTCACCTTCACAAAGATCCATCTGAATCTGTCACATTCACATTGTTTTCTTTACATTATTTCCTGTGTAACATTTCTAGACATGGACCAGCAGGGACAGTCACACCTGAAGTCAGCCAGAAGTAACTATTTTCACTGTCGTATGTACATTTGTGCATGGTGATGGGGCTTCGCTCTTAGCGCAGCTGTTAGAGCTCAGTAGGTGAAGGTTTCAAATCCAAGACATGACCGTGGCAAAGGTTCGCATCCTTTAACAGGCTCTGACCAGGAACGCAACTACTAACAGGCAGAATAATATGCATGCTGGATAGTGGGTATCGGGCATGCTGAGCAATCTGGAATGATCCTGATCTTTTTAACAAATAATCTGAATATGGTGCTGATAATCAAGTGCAATAAAGAAGTATTCGAATGCATTTTGCATACAATGATTTAACAGATGTATTGCCAATGTTGTGATCTTTAATCTTTTAATCCGGTGAATTTTTAATTACAGAAGTGAATGTGAACTGCCCAATGTAGTGCTTCATTTTTATTTGATATGAAATGCCATTTTGCATAAAATCATTTCATATCATTATTCTTCCTAACCATATACAGTGAACCCATATCCTTTACCACATTTTTGTACTCTATTAATCACAGTCTCAAGGATGGAACAGATCTGCCAATCAAATGTGAGATTTCCCCACTTGTGTCATATGGCGGTGAGGTAAGAGTGATGGTCTTACTCAGATTTATATACATAGATGCCTCTTTAGCAGCTGTTTCTATGGGCTGCTATGCATACGATTTCTGCCATATTGGGAGGGGAAACTGAAAGGTTTCAAGATGGTGGATGTTTCAACAAGTTTGAATGTTGCAATATATATCTACATACATATTAGATATGTATCTATGGTCATAAAGGTCTAGTTTTAATCTGAAGAATAATCTAAATGTAATATTGTCTCGTATACAGTTTTGGTGCAATGCTAAACAAAATATCTGTTGAATAAATATTGTCTCCTAATATTTGTAAGTCGCTTTGGATAAAAGCGTCAGCTAAATGCCTAAATGTAAATGTAAATGTAAATTTTTTATACTTACGGTCCTCTAATATCACAATGCATATGCACAAATATTGTGCTTGAAATACTAGATATTCCACAGAACTGCAGTCCCATGACATCGCTTTTAAAATATTAGAGGGAAATTAAGAACTTATTGTTTGTCTTAAGGGTCTGGAACATCTAGTGAATGGACGAACGTTCCAGCCCACTCTGATGATCGATGAGAGCGGCGTCCACGAGCTTGTGAAGAACGGACTGTGAGCCCGGAGCCGCCTGCTGCAAACCAAAATGAAGATTCTTTATCATCTTCATCTTTCTTCCTGTCTGGGTGAAGGAAACTGTGAAATTCCTGTGCAATAAAAATGAAGGAAGGGGCCACTCGTCCAGTCATAATCGAACCGTTTTATTATCAAACTATTTATTTTGCGAAGACTTGTTTTTATATCAGTTCTCTTTGTTTTGTTTATCTAAAACTGGGACATTTTTAGACATTTAATTTATAAATACAACATTGCATTAAATAATACACACTGGTATATAGGTATATAAGTTTATTAAGTCATAAACCTTCAGTTGCTTAAATGGATAGGGCTTATATTTTAGGTATCCCTGCTTAATTTTCTACACCTTATGAAAACATAGATTCATGTTAAAACCATGGTATGAAGGTTTTGTCTATCAGTGACAGGTATATATTTTGGCCAGTAAGTGATATTGAATCAGTGCTTCTAATTGGTTACAGAGGTTATTGCTGCCATTTTCTTAAGCCCTTCAGAAAGATCTGTGACTCCCTTACTTTCTCCTCTTACTCTCTTCTAACGACTTATTGGGTCTTTCTAGTCATTTTTAGCATTTCCTCTTTTCTAATTTGCCATTCTCCTGAGCTTCTATGTTAGTGTATTTGTGCACCTCAATTTATAAAGTTTGTCCATTCTTAGTCATGTTGTTTAACTTTTTTATGTTTACCACATTACATGTTTTAAATAATCATGTATAAGTGTAGTTTAGTTGCTTAAAAAGCCATATTGGAGTAACTGGAATCTTGCTAGTCACTTTTCACTTGAGGCTTTAGAGACACGGCCAAAGATGAGTTGCCCAGATTTAAGTATTTTATTATTACAAACAGACACATCAAAATTTGTTTTAAGCATACAAAATAAACTGATATTGTACATTGAAAGCATTTTCTTCATCTGTTTGCATTGGTGAAAATGAATAAAAACATACCTTGACCTCAAGGCACCCGATATATCTATTAAACTTTGTAAAATAAAGTTAATCTTTATTGTAAAATGATGTGTTATGTTAAATGGTAAGTCTTTAGAGACTTCAGGTTGCTCACACAGATGTAAATGGTTCAAAACAATCCATGACCTATAAAACTTACTAATTCTCTTTAAGTTTCCTGAAAAGATACCCCAGTTTAAAGGTCATTGGAGGAAATACAGTAAAGTAAAGCGGCTTGTAGTCATGTTAAGTTCTAGCTTTTTAATGCTAATCAAATCAAGTTTAACATATAGGAGGGGTAGTTTTAGCAAATAAAGTTTTAATAAAGAGCTCTATTTTTTTATTGCCTACTTTTCTCATATAACAATAGTTCCATATCAGTTTTCCATCTATAAATTACAATTCAATATTCTGTCTCCGGCCAAAGCTAATGGTGAAAAAAACTAAGTGGAAAACATTTTGGGACTGCTTTTCTCATTATCTTGCAAAAAAGATTTCCCTCTATATGGAGGCGGAGAAGGAATTTAAAGAGAAATGCAACCTAATTTTACAAGTCGCTGAAGAACTACATACAGTAAAATTGGTTATTGGCCTGAATTAAGTTTCTGACCTCTATTTTGGTATTTATAAGTAAAGTACTAGCGTGACATTTAATTCACACATTATTCAGTTTGCTATATCGAGACATCTCAATGTAAAGTCCTATGCCAAAACAAGCCTTACTATTCGTTTGCACAGTACCCAAAGTACCCAAACTAGCTCCAACTCCACATACTTTTCCAAGAATTAATTACAAGTTTTAAAAGCCACTGAAAAAAAATGCAAACAAATGTACATAGGAAAAGAAAAATTTACTGCTACTTCAATAAATGATTAAATGAGTACCTCCTCCTACCACCAATGCTGAGAGCCAACACATGGCAGTGGAAAAGATGATTATATAGACATAAATGTTGAACATCTTAGAAAAACACTTAATATTCGCTTATCTGATTACTGCTGCTCTAAAACGTGTTTTTTCCTACATTTTGTTGGGCTGTCATAAAGGAAAAAAGAAAGAGAGTGAATATTTAAGCAAATCTTCTCTGATTGGTCACGGGAGTCTGACTTAATTGAAACCTTCTGTATGACATGAAGAATTCTGGGACTTTGGCTTTCTCCCAGGAATCCTCAGAATGTTAGTTCTCTCTCTCTCTCTCTCTCTCTCTCTCTCTCTCTCTCTCACTCTTGCTCTTCTATTTTTTGCCCTCATCCAGAGGTGTCTTACATCAGCTTAGTGCCTGAATCTGAGAAACTTCGGCGAGAAGGAAAGAGCCTTGTTGTTTTTATCTTCAGTCTTTTACGTTACTTGGAATTTAAAAAAGTATGGGCCAAATGGTTTAAATAAGCAACCCAAAAAGTAAGTTTGCATCTTTCTATACATTTTTATTAAGCATTACTGTTCTTTTCTCTTTATTTTTTATTTAAAAATGTAAGTTAGCGCAATGTGTCTTTAATTCATTATGATGAATGAAAGAATAACGGATGTAAAATGTGTATAAGTGCTGTGCCGTAGTCTTTGTGTTAAAACTGTTTGCATGGCAGGCTAAAATAGCGGATGGCAGAGCAACGTGATACTTGATACAGTGATTGAACTGACTGAACTGTTGCAAACCAGCTGTGCTGCTGCTCAATGGACTTTTTAACAAGCTGGCCGTATGTATACATGTTGTAGCTTGTTAAATTTTATTTCACCTAACAAGTTCTTGGTTTTGCTCGGCAGTTTTCTTTGTTTTGTCGATTTCTCTTTTACGGTACATCTTGAAACGTTGCTTTGCATTGGGACGATGAAAGTGTTTCTTGCGTTAATAGTGATACATGGAAAACACATTTGTAGCGAAATCAAATTGCATTGTTCTGCATTAGTATACATCAATATAGTTGGCTATTCTTTTGAAAAAAGAAACTGTGGTTGAATGGTCTGCTGCTGTTATGTTTTGCATCAAGGAAACTGACTCTATTACTTATCTAAAGATGAATAGACCAGAACCAGATGATAGCTTCAGTTAGTTTTCAAAATATGCCTAGTAACATTTGTTTGCAGATAAATAATATTGCATTATCTAATACTGGCATCTAAAAATCCCATGCTTTAACTGTCCTGGTAGTTCTGGGGTCACTGTGTACAGTATATGATCTATTTACTTGACGTTGTTTTTGTAGAAGGGCAATTCCCGTGTTATGGACATTTCAAAACTTGAAAATATACATATACAAAAGTATAAATTCTCAAATAATGTATGTATCAAAAGTATATTAAATTTGTTTATATTTGACCTCAAACCCTGTGAACACGTTATGAACGTGGTTTTAAGGGGAACATACTTTGTAGGATTTCTGTGAATTAAGATGCACAAACCAAAAGCAATAATAAACCAGTGGCAATAATATCCAACAAATGGAGAAGGTATTGCTCTTCAAATAACATAAAGTATAGTTATTTTAATTTAATTTCCATGTGCCCATTTATGAGGAATATAGACTGTAGATGTGACAATTCTGAAAACAGCACTTTACCTGAATATAAAATACACAAGCTATCATTATGGTGAAAAGTCATGGTTGGCCTATTAAACATCTCAGCTGGACTCTCTGTAGTGATATGCTTGAGCATCTTTAGGTACCAGTGTCCATTTGTACTACTGATTGACACAAGGTTTAAACATTTTATACACTGAATAAAATGTTATATACCGTTTAAAATATATGTAATTTAACTTCCTGCCAAAGTGGTAAAGTCTGGAAGAAAAGTTTTTCCAAGCTGTTATCACTAAGGATTGCCCATGTGTAATTTATTTTATTGCTGCAGGTTAAGTAAAGACTGACAGAAACCCTAAGAGATATTAATGATACACTTCAGTCTAGGTATATAATTTGGTTTCCAAGCAGCAGAGATCACCAGTAACCTAATATTATTAGATTGAGACAGATCCTTTCTAATTTGCATTAAGATGTTATTCACCGAAAGCCAGTAAATTGCATAAATAGTTTAGAATTATACAGTACTGTTCCCTCACTAATATTTATTACCTCAGTACCACAGATCTTCCAGCATCTTTACTAGCGGCCTGATTAATAAAAAATGTAAACGTATTTCTTTTATCAATTTAATTCATATACATAGATGCACAGGGAAAACATTGATTTGTAAATCTAGTCTTTTGGACATATATAAGTCCACTTCAATGGTTGAATTATAAGGCACTGAGAACTTTTATTGAGTCTTGTATGATTCATGACTCTTGCTTTTCTGAAAGGAAATGGAAAAAGATTTTTTCACCAGCACAATGGTTAGACATAATTTCAGCATGAAAGCTCAGGAGACATTCCAGTTCGTTTCTTGCAGGTGCACAGATAAAACAGCTGCGATCCAACCATGACCCACTGGAACTGAACACAGTCCATGTAGCTTACACTGTCAATAGCACACTTGTATGAAAATCTCTTGTGTGATCTTCAGTGCTAGGAATTTTAACAACTGACAGCTTATTTTGTTTTAAATCATTTTAAAAGTACAGATGGTAATGATTTCCCAAAGCCCAGTTGACTCACAAACACCTATCGTTTAATAGATGAAACAGACATCATGAGAATTGAAGGCTTCAGTTAAATTATCTGTATCACTAGATGTTTCTTAGTAGTAAAGAATTATCTTTTTAAAATACTCTTTTTACTGCTACTCTTTAGTGTTCAAACTGTTCGTGGCCTTGGTGCTTTCATTTATAGTATTTTTAATTTTGTTTAATATGAGATTGTTTCTTTATGCAATGATGTAAATTGTGGAATGTGCCACTTTTGTTAAAAAGTCGAAATTTTGTTTCTTTTTTTCCCAACAAAAACAGTCAAAAACAATCCCTCATCCCAACCTCATGATTCTCTAACATGTCTCGTGCTGCTTCCCTGTTGCACTTGCATCTGTTTTTACTATCACCTGGATCTAATTTTGCTGGAACTGCCATTTCATTTGGATTTATGCATTCCCATGAAAGTAAAATATCTGCAATGCTATGGTCATTGCTTTAGGGAGGAATGAAAGAGGTTTCAAATAAAAAACACATGTTATTTTTATGCTTAAATTTACAGGCGTGTGAATATCAGTCTGGCGAGTGAGAGCCATTACCTTCAGCAGTACGTAATATGCCAGATAAAATGCTGTATTCCTATTAGCTCTTGTGGCTCTAGTGCCATCCAATGATTCACAGAAACGTATACATTTGCTACTTTTTTAGGCCTTGAGCGGTACAAATGATGAGAACTGGATCGAGCGAAGCATTTGTGCCTGATATCATGCTGGTGGTTTCCACATATTTTTTTAAATATGTGATTAAAGTCTTGACACTAGGGAGGTTCCAGACCATAACCAAAAGTGCCTTTACTTGTCTTGAAAGGTGTAGTTTGAAAAGCTCATTACTATTATTTTCTGGTAAGTTGGTTAGGTGACAACCACAGGCTTTAGAGGTTCTTCGCAAACAGGGCCACAAATTAAAACCAGATTTTTCTCATGATGAGAAAATTAAGGTGTTTAGATAATGCCTGACTTTTCTGTCTCCCAAACGATAGTGCCAGTCAAAGGTTTAGACACAACTAACAAAAATGTTCCATATGATCTTCTTTTAATGTTTGAAATTTATTTTTTAGACAAAAAATATAATTTGTAAAATTATTATAATTACCAAAATTGTATTTAAAAAATATTTTGGAAATTCATTACATAGACAAAATAATGCATAAATAGCATTAAAAGCAGCTAATAAGAGTCTAACATAGATAGAAATTTCTTTAGTGCTGTTTTAAAAGCTTCTCAGATTAAGACCTCAAGAAGCTGGATGATAAAATGCCAAGAGTCTGATTTTGCTAATTTTAAACAAAAGTGTGACTACTTTTGAGGGTGCTGAAATATAACATAGTGTTTATTTATTTTGATGCTTTTTTTCACAACATAACTCCCACAGTTACAATTGTGTCATTTCATGGTTTTGATAAGTTTACTACTATTCTAAAATGTGGAAAAAATCTAAACAACAGTGCAAGTGTTTCCAAACTTTTGACTGTATATGACAGGTATTCTCATTTTAAACTATCATTTATATTTAATTTGTCAAAAAGTAGGCTAGTTTTGCATTCTTGTTGCAACACCTCACTCTTGAGTCCTTCTAAGGGTTCTATGCACACTTTGCTCACTTTGAGTCCTATGCATATAAATTCAAAGAGCACACTGTGTCCTCATTGCAAAATCACTGACACTATTTTTGACATTCATTTCCTTCTTCCTGATACGGGCCTCATGGTGTTTATGAAGTAACCAAGCTCTGTGCAAGGCCACGTTTTAGTCAGAACGAATGTTTCGCCCACTGCATGCGAACCGTGTTGACTGTAGGGCCCAGAAGAGGCAGTTTAATGTGTAATTGATGCGTTTTGCCAACCTACTGTACACTGAAGAGCCAGTGTTGTGGTTTGAAATCAACTTAAATCCATCTAAATTTACAGAGTAAAGTCTCAGGAGGGCCATGGTCTTCTATGGAAGTAGGCGATATTTCAAGGTGTTGTGTTTATTTTGAGGTTTCTTCAAATCATTTAGGCTTATTGCTTTAATACAAATACTAAAAAACTTCTAGAAAGGGTTTTTAGTGTGATTTTCTTTCATTGTTTTTCAGTAGTAATATTATAGCGTGAGTCTTTGTTTATGGTTAGGGTAATTGTTCTTTGGGGAATACTGAATTCTCACCACAAAAATGTAAGCAGTTATTTATTGTTTCTTAATGATTTTTATTATACTGGTATACTCGTTGACCCTGTAGAGCTTATGATGACTGCAAATAATGATGTTTTTATCAAGTTTCCTACTTTTTGGTTATTGTGACGATTGGATCAGTATAAACTAGTTATAATTTTACGTTTAAGAAAAAAAAAGATCTTTTAACCTGACATATTGAGCATACAGAAATACATTTTTAATTTTAGATATTAGATATTTCTTCTAATTCTTTTATTTTTAGTTATTTTTTTATAAATAACATTAATTTTTAAATTATTTTATAATAAAATAGTTTATTTAGTAGTTTATGTTTGTTGTTATGAAAATTGGCCAAATATCTATTCTTGACTTTTCCATCAATATATAGTTTAAATTTAAATATGATTAAATTTGGACTCAGCTATGAAATATTAAAGTACTTTACATTTCTGTACTTAAATTTGTAATTTTTAGGCATTGTTAATTAATTTTTTTTAATATTAATTTTTAGGCATTGTTAATTTAATTTTTGCATCATGTTCTACTGGTTGAGTTACAGGAATACCATTGCAATGTACTTATTTTAGTTGCTATAATTACTGCAATATCTTTAGTTAGTACTTTAGTTACTGCATTATATGATAAGGAACATGTGGCAACCCAAGGATACACATCTGCATAATTTTCTCTTTTCCATGTTTATGTATGTGTGTATGTACAGCTGAACCACATTATGCTTCTATAAAAAGTTTGAATTTTTTGTCTGAACTGTTCTGATCCCAGAGCTGTGAAGTGGTTTAGAGCTTGCTACTAGAAGGTTGTTGGTTTGAGACACTAGGTGTGAGCCATTGATCAGCACCAGGCCTGCTGGGTCATTTTACATTTTCTACACAAATATTTTTGCAGAATGCTTTGCAATATGGTCAAACCTGTTTACATTTGTCAGACACTTTTGTCAGACACACCTGATACTCAAACCCCAGACCTTGGGGAGACTAGCCGATGAAAGCGAAGAGTTTAATATCTCTTTTTGATACCTGAAAGCATTTGCTGTACTATAACTGATAGACATACACATACACTCACTTGAACCATTGGTTTTAGAGGCAAACCTCTTGTTATTTCTCCCGTTGTGCCCCGTTGCCCGTGTCCCCCTCAATCATTTTTATCTGCCTTTTTGCAAAATCGCTCAGTGTACATGCCATGAAACGTGACATTAGGGCATGGCCACAGAGGGCTGGTACCAATTTGAAACACCACAGGTCTTTTAATCATATACTATGCTGTAAATGTGTGCAGCACATATGAATGCCTTAATGGCAACAGTCCAGTATTTCCATATGTTTACTAGAGACTCACTGTGACCCAGATAATGTACTCTGTTCACACTCTGGATTATGTTGTGGGTCAAAAACAGAAGGACCTAAATTACTGCATGTTTCTGTGTAGTAGTGAAATATTTCAATTGCCTTTGAAGGGATCATACTTTCTTTACTGATTGGACATACTGTATCTATTACCAAAAAACTGTTAGCTAAGTGACCCAATTAATGACTAAAGACATGGAGAATGAGCCTCTATTTTAAAATATTTGTAGCTTTAGTTTACAGAAAACCATGCATTTTGGTGTCCCATTTTTTTTAAGCATTTAGGCCAGTTTACACTGATCTCATTAACATCAACAAACACTAACATTCAAAGTTGGCTATTGGATTTAGAGGGAATGAGTTTATTGTTGTTTGTTTTCAATTCGTTGCCTTTCGTTGGATCAGTGTAAATTGGTATTGCAAGAACTATTAAACATGTTCCTTTAAGTATAACTGGGGTTGCAGAGTCCAACCCAATGATGGAAAGTGATGAGAAGTACTGATGGAAACTCTTTTTTTATTTTAGGTTTATTTTTTAAATGCAGCAAGGACACTATTATTCTATTCTAAACATTATTCTAACAAAATCTCAGTTAGTAGACCTTTTAACTGAAACCCATATCTTTCTATATTGAACAATCTAGTCATTCTATTCAACACATATTGTCTACACTATAGCAAGTTTACGCTTCAAAGAGCCTTAATATTATATTAATGATAACAAACCAATCAGATCCCCGAGTTCAAATATGGCGACATGTCGATAACTTTGAATACCAATATGGGCAGCAACCAGAAAAAAGGTTGGTTTTTTTTTTCACAATTTCCATGTATGTGTACTGTTTTTGTTTTTTTAAAGCTGTGTTGTAGAAAATGGGATTGTGCTGTATTATTATTATCAGCGTTTAATCCTAATGAAAAGGTCACACCGCGGCATACCGTTCTACTGTTTATACGAATTAGAAAAATTGAATGAATCTGAAATTTATTCGCAATTAATTTTGAAATTTGCATTTGCGGTTTGGAAGTCAATGAAACGAAACGTCTAGTTTGACCGTGACATAGTGCCCTGATTGTTTTTACATTTATATTTATTAATTTAGCAGATGCTTTTATCCAAAGCATTTAACATTTTGCCAGCAAACTAACAATAATTGCAATATACAAACTATGTTTACATGTAGGACTCATTTCTTTTTACCATGAATAAACATACTGATTTCTGATTTCTCAGCATGAAATATTAATCATTTTCTTTAACAAATGTATAGTTTTATTTATTAATCCACTGGAGTCAATAGTTCTTTTTGAAACTGTGTTATTTTAAACTTTGTATAAGAAGATAACATAACAGTATTGTAATCTATAATTATATATTTGTGTTACACTGAAAAAAGAAATTAACAGCTGGATTAACAACAATTTCTTTAACTGATGATGATCTCTCAAAAGATCTCACTGAAATGGACTGTTGATGAAGTGTTAAAAAGTGTTTGGATCTTGGGAATGTGACTTTGGTAAATGCTGGCGAAATAACACACCAAAGAATCCTCTCTCCACTGTGATTTAACCCCAGTATGCACTGCAGAGAGTATTTAAGGGTCCTTGTAACCCAGGTCATGACTGCTCTTTCCCCTGTGTGCTGAACACTTTGCTTGTGAGTTCACACAGAGGTTTGCAGAGTCACACATGTTAACAAAACAGGCTTGTCTCTGGAGAGACAAAGCACATTTATAAGATCCACAAAAAAAGTGGCGCTAGGTATTTAAAGGGACAGTTCACACAACAATAAAAACTCTGTCATGGTTTACTGACTTCCAGACTACAACTTACTTTCTTCTGAGCAGATGATAAGATAATCTAGCGATCTTAGTTCCTGAAAATGTGTTTTTTCTGTGTTTTATATACCTCTTCTATATAAATAACATTAGGACAAGTTAGAAAATGACTAAAAATTATTAAGATGAAGGAAGCACGTCTTTAAAATTTTAGGGTTACTGTATAATTTACATGCAAATGACTGACACCCCATAAACTGAATTATAACACTAAAGATCACATCACTTTTGTTATTATGTACCCTGAGGGAGGTCTTACTATAAATTTTTTCCATAGTGAATTTTTAAAGAACGAGTTGTATGTTAAGTCTGTGTAGTTTTTGACGTCCTTGAAAGATCTTTTTCAAAAGCATAAACTTAAATGAGACAGAAAGGGCTGAAATATGCCTGATCTCTACATGCCCATAACACACTCCTACTCTGGCGCTGTGAGGAGAGTTTTGTTTGGCCGATGATGAAAACTTTTCTTGGACTCTCAAAGCATCCAACAGAGACCCAAAGTCGCTTTTGTTTCAGCTTTAAAAGCTTTTGGCTGGATTTATATAACCTCGCATAAATGTGTATGATGCTGTTTAAGTTAAGCAATGTATTGTTTAATTTACATCGAAATAATTACTAGCGACAGAAACATAGATCCTGTATCTGTTTGTGTTGTGTAACCCAACATGAATCATGTTTTGAGACTTTGCAGTAACCAGAGCAGTCATATTCAGTCAAAAACAAGTGCGTAATCCTGCACTTGTTTACAATTTAGCAAGAACCTCTAATTTTTCCCTTTATAATTAAAACCATTTTGGTCTGCTGTGTAGGTCTTTATAAGACTAGTTAAGATCTATATTAGGATATGAATCATGGAAACAGGAATGTACTAGTGAGAAGCGTAAAATGTATCCTGACATTTTAGGTATGTAATCATCCATGTAGAGTGTTTAATAGTGTTGCTCAGATTTGTTTGGGATTTTTTTTGCCTGGGCTTTATCTTAGGATTCACTTTTTATGGGTTAATAAGTAGATTTACATTCACGTATCATATATCCAAAGCGACTTGTGGTACATTTGTATTGCTAATGCAGTGCTTTACCAGTAAAGATAATAGCCAATAATACCCAACATATTGAGAAGGGATGACTCTTCAAAGAACATAAAATAGTTATTTATTTATTAGTTATTTATGAGGAATATGGACTGTTATGAATGTGACAATTCTGAAAACAACACTAACTGATTCTGAAATATCGTGCTTTAAACATTAAAAAATGCTTTTGAGACCACCAGTATTAACTGCATTTTAACCACCTATATTGACCTCTGAGTGTCAGTATGGTGAAAACCTTTGGTAAAAACGTTCATGGTTAGGTTGACATTTGCACAGAGTTGCCCATTATTTGATCATTAAAGAAGTATTGTGATTGAAAGGACATTGGTCATTTAATAAGCAGTGGGATTGTAAGGAAAGAGACATCATGACTGTACTGGTCATTTTTACTGGCACTAATATATTTTCTGAGGTAATGTCTGACTCATAGTCTCACTTTCACTATTCATCCTGGTCACTCTTTTTCTGGGATTTAAGTGAACGTTTATTTCCCATATACATGTTTGTTTTAGTTTTTTATTGTGTAGTTTATTTTTTAGTTTGCCTTTTTGTGTAATCTATGCTTCAAACTCATGATCTTCATATGAGTGTAAACAAATGGAATTTGTTTTGTTTGCTAGTTTTGGTATAAAGACAATTATATGTCCAAAACAGATTTTCAAAACATCTCTGTTAATGGTCAGTTCTTGACGTAAACCCAGAGGGCATAAATGTTTTCTTTGAACTGTTGACGTTATATTTTTTCAGCTCTAGCCGCAACATCTTGTGAAGTTTTCCCGACAGTTTGTTTTAAAAAGTAAGGTCAGTGCAATAATGAATAAATGGAAAGTTCATTATTCTCTGCAGGCAATTATTGCATCTTTATTGACCAAGTTAAAACCATGCACTCATTAAACAAAAGTAAAATGTTTTCCTATTAAATTTGTGTCATGGTTATATGCTTTTTGTGACAAAAGAATAAAAAGTAAGCGAAAAGCAGTTCTCATGCAAACCGTTATGTAAAATATAAGGTGAATATAAGATTATTAGCTTTTGCATTTTGATTAAGGTGTGGGTGGTAGATGTAGTTTGCCCAGTATGGGCATGTGGTGAAATGCTTAACACTGACTGGAAAGGCTATTGGTTTAAATCTCAGTTTGAAATTTTCTTTGGAAGTACTGCTGTCAGTATGTCCTTGAATCTGGGCTGAACTCTTATTGGAGTGTGTGAATACAGTCCAGATGAATTATGTGGGCTACTGTTGGAACGATTCCTAGATTTTCAAGAATTCCTAGATTAGGTTTTCTAACGTTAACCTTGTTCCTCATTCTCCAGGAGTGAACGTCCCGTCTCTGTTTGAGATGAAGCAGCTTTGGAAGATGCTCTTTCCGCTCCTTATCCTCCTCTACCTATTGGCAGCTGTCAGATCTCAAGTAAATCCAGGTAAACATCTTGTTTTTAAAAATATTTTTTATAATTTCTTATTGTCAAGCATTATAAAGCATACAATTGCTATTATTGTCAAATACACGATAAACACTATTATTACACGTCACTCTGGAATACTTGATTCTGATTGGCCTGTGGCAACATTACAAGGTTTGTTATTCCCCAATAACAACAGCTTAAAGTTAATAATACAGCATCAAACTTGACCTTGAAAATAATTTACTTACAAAAAATCTGATAGAAATATGCCTAATTAATAATATATGGGTAGTTAAATAAATAAATAAACTGTGTCCTATGGTGTGACAAAAAATTTAGAAAAAAAATTAAAATATACAAATAGCATGAGAGATTTATCTTCTTTGCTGGAGTTACAAATAGGATGAGAAGGATTTATCTTATGTCACACCATATGACTTAAGACTTTTGTCAAACACACATGAGAAACAAACATTGTTTAAACGTTGTGTCTTAGCTGACATTCGTGTCTAAAGACGATAAGAAATGACTTATCCTCACAAAAGGTTTGTGTAATAAGCTAATAAAACATTTCATATCACATTATCCCTTACATAACGTTTCAAATGGTCCCCTGTTATCCATTGTTTGGACAAACAGGATGCTCCCGTAGTCGTTTGCCACCGTAGTGGTGCAAAGTTTTATTTCCAGCACACATCCTTTTAGATAGATATATCTGCTATAGTAGTGGGTACATCGATGACAGAAATTAGCTCTGAGGTTGAACTCAAAACCATGTTTGAAAATATACAAGACAAGTCGCCATAGAAATTGCTTGTTGTTGTGCCACCACAAACAGCCAGCCTGTGGTAAAAGCCTCAGATTTTACTTTTCAAAAATGTAAGTATTTCTAAAGGTCAACATGCTGCAGGTTGCACTGTTATTCTTGACTCGGCTAGTCACTCATAGCACTTTAGTAATTTAGCTTAGGCTGTGAGACAGCAGCATGAGAAGGTCTGGACGAGACTCGGATTCCATTCTGGATCTCATGGTTCCTGTCTTTTATCTATGTCTTTCAGCTCTTTTCACTCTAGCATGGGTGGTTTGCGGGGAGGAAAGTGTGATGTCAATGTGAGGTTCAATTATATTTTACAAGAAAACCAAAAGCCAGCTCATGGTGAGCAGCCATACAGTAGAAACTAGAGAGGCAACAATCTGGAAAGCAGCTAATACTGCCATGGCTAGTGGCAGGATGAAAACCACGTTGTGCTCTTGTACAGTTATGAGGACATGTCTTTATAAAGCAGATGAGTTGTCAGTTTCCCTAACTTGATTTAAGTAAATCAGGACTGATGCTGTAAAACATATAATTCAAACTGAACCTGTATTAGCTCAAGTTCAAATAAGCCTTGATTTGTTGTGTTGTTTGAGGTTCAGCAGCTTGGCAAAGCAATAAGGCAAGGAATGCATAATGTTCTTTACTGGTTTCTTTTATAGACATATTGTGCTTTAATGTATGTGAGAACAGGAGAACAGTCCATTCATATTATTTAATTGTGCTTTAGCTTGGTCAAACTACAAAGCAATGTTTGGCTTGTTACAATGGAAACATAGAATATGTAAAATGCATTGTTAAAAATTCGGTCTGTGTGGTTTATGTGCAAGGAGTCAGAATTGTTTAATGGATTGTGGTACAGAGAAAAATAACACAATTATACTCAGCTGTGTCTTTGCTTCCCAAATGTTCTTGTTACTTTCTACAAAAGTGAGAGGCAAGTGTGAAAAGGAGCCATAATATTCTTGCACACTTGTTGGCCTATTTTTCACGTGAGCCTTTCAAAAACATTTTATCATTGTATTTATGTTAGTTTCATATGTTTTAAAAAGGATTTTTAATATTTTGTCCTTAATTGTATTGTCCTTAAAGTTATAAAGGTATTGACTTTTTAAAATAAATAAAAAGTCTTTATTTTCTTAAACTTGAGAAAATAAATTTCTTAATTTTTTGAACGCCATTGAGTGTTCTTAGCATTTTACTATTTGACAGCTAATTTTATAATTATATTTTACTAATAATATGTTAGAATATTATGTATAATATAATATATTACATGTTCGATTCAATAAAAAAAAAATTCTATATAGCATTTTTCACAAGTTTGTGAAAAAAGTTGCACAACAGCTAGAGAAATTTTTGATCAAAAAAGACGTCATAGAACACAGAAAGATATTTATACGCATTGTCAAAAATTGGAAACCTGTCCAACTCCATTAAAATTTCTCAGTTGAAACAAACGCCAATTATTAACTGTGGCAACAGTCTGTTCCATAATAATAATAATAATAAATTAGCTGCAACTAAGTCACTGGAAAATTTTAAATTGGAGAGGTTTTAATTTTTTTTAAACCGTTAAACCGTTTTAAACAGTTTTTCAAATTTTTCACAAGATGTACACTTGCATAACTGTGAAAATTGCTGTATATATTAATAATAATTGCATTCCTTTTTATGCATTCTGTTAAGTAATATATGCTAGTGAATGCTAATTAAAAATTAACATATAAGATAATAAGGTAAATTAAATAAAAAAGTGAAACATGTTCATTATAGAGGATATATATGATTGTCATTTTTTGATATCCACACATTTCTTTTCTCTGTGTGCTAAAATCCACACTACTACAGTCTACAAATAACTCTCTTTAGCAATACATCATGGTACACCAATGAAAGAAACCCAATATTATTGCTTCCCATCACAAATATTCAGTTCAGAGTTGTTTTACAGGATAGTGGTTAATAAAGAAAAAACACCATGCAAAAGGAGTGATGAAATGTAACGGGACAGAATCCATCACTCAGACCTCACTGAACTGCATGTGAGATCAGCGAGGATATGACCTTGCTTTGAGTTTATTATTGAATGTAGCAGGAGAGCAGGCGTGATTGTTTACAATGGATTCAACAATCAGACTGGAGTCTGTGGTTTGTACATACCAGACATTTTGACAACAGGAAAGTAAATTGAATCTGCTTTATTTCTTTTTTCTTTCTTTTTTGCCCCAGAGTCTCTATGTGTTTTTTCAGATGTTTGTTTCTTCAGTTTATAAGTCACGTCTTTCCAGCCTTTACAATTTTGATTCTTTTGGTATACTGCTGGTTGACCTCAGCACAGAACTATGTGTGCTTATAAGTTAATGACAATGTTTCAAATAGGTATGAATTTTTGCTTTCCGCAAAGGTGGTGAATTTTCCGTTTCTTTAATAAAAGGAGGATTGCAGTATGCTATAACCCCTTTAAATATCAGTTTTGCTCCTTTATATTTCCGCTGGAAAAAGCAACATTTTTTTCCTACTTCTGGAAAAGTGTGTTGCAGAACTTTGTGAGATTCCTGCTGCCAACTTTCCTCTGTTTAAAATTCCCAAAGACTGTAGTTATACCGTCCTACTCTCTCCGCTTTTTTCCCCTTTCTCTGATTCTCTGATGTATAAAAAGAAAGGAAAAGAAAAAATGTAAGTGCCACTCCTAACAGTTTACATGTGTGTGCATGTAAAGATACATATGTGTAAGGATTTGGAGCCTGCAGTTGGACAGCAAGCATGAAGAAACAAACATGCCATTCACAGGGTATTAAAGATGGAAAAATGCTTTAGTGAAAGGGCGGAAAAATGCACCACTTGAACCAATGAATTACTGCAGAAGCCCAAAGTGGCCAGTAAGAAAAGAGAGAGAGGAAGGACCATTAACCACCGACCCTCTACACACAACATTAGTGTTTTTCCACCTTTCTAAAGTGAAGGATATTTTTAGACTGAGTAACTGAAAGTTTACACTGTATCTGATACTGAAGCTGGAACAGTTCACACGTGAAGTGTTGGAAAATGAATGAAAAAAGCACATAACCGTCAACGGCTGCATGGTATATACTAGTAACTCTTTATAAAGCTATTGTAAAATATTGGCATTTTGAGGGCTGCATTTTAGACATTTATTTATTCATTTACAGCAATTCAATAAACCCTAAAAGGTTCAAGTGGCTCTATAATGACTAATGACTAAAGTTGTCTTTTACTTAAATTAATTTGCTATCAGTTTACCCGATCATGGTAAAATTATGATGGTTTTATTATAATATTTTTATTTGTTGAGTACTATTGCAGAAGTGTAACAGAATACTGCTAATAGTTTAGTAAGTTAATTTTATGTTAGATGTTGAATCTAGCATTTCTAATTCTTCTTGTGTCGCTTAGTCTTCATCTAAACATTAAACAGACAACTTACAATGTAGTTACCACATTAAAATATTTTATAAGCAAGACTGAACCCACATCTTTGGCATTTCAGTTGAGTTACAGGAACACCAAGAACACCTTATAGGAATGACATAAATCTCTGACTGCTTTTCTTTATTTAAGACCACATGTCAACACACAGTTGGCTCTGTGTCTGCAGTTGCACCGTACTGGGCGTTTTTAAGACTTGTGTGATTCCTTCATCTATGTGGCACTCTTCTGTCAATTGTGTAGCACTTCTTTGCCTGCGTTCACAAAGCTCTGACAACTCTCCCCTAAATTACAATAACACATGCGCATGTGTTCCACATTGAAAAACTGTGATTTCAAAGCCTGGGAATAACTGAAATATACCTCAAAATACTAAAAGAACAAGAAACATAAGAAAAATGAATATTTAAGATGGTTTTGTGTCACTTTTATTTGTGACATTGACCATTTTAATATTATTTTAATTTCTATTGTTACATTAATTTTCTAGAGCAGTTTAGAAATTAAGTTCCAACACCCTCATAATGACAAATTCAAGTTTGTATATTTCCTGTTTGTACCTGTACATCTCCTCACACCCCACTTTCAGTTAGCATTGGGGGTGGGATTAGGGGCGGAGCCTCATTGTTTCGTTTTGTGTACAAATCATGTGTTTTTGTATCAGTTAAGTTTTCATTTAAGTTGCCGTTTTTACAAAACCAACAAAGAAAATATCTACAATCTATGTGTCTTTGAGAATATGTGTGTTAAAGAACCAGAGAGAGACAGAGATGGGGGAGGAGGATATCGTTATGTTACATCTGGAAGAGCTTTTTGTTGGGGGATTCGGCTCGATTTGGATTATATCGGCTTGCCATTGCCAAAACCAAGCCTCTGAGGTTTCCCCCATCTTGACTTTTAAGCAAACATTTGGAGGAGAGAGAGAAAAAAAAGGAAAAGGGAGACAAAAAGTCCTTCACCACTATCCTTGCTTGTGCTGGCAGGATCACAAAGGCTATTTTGTTGAAATGAAGGGGCCACTTGGAATAGGAGTGTCCTTGTAAACTCACATGTCCGGACCTTCACACAGACACTCAAAGAGAGAGATATTTAGAGAGATTAAGAGAGTTTATTTAGATTCCATGTCACACTGTGAGAGTATTATATGATATTTAAATCAAAATATAAAATAATGTTTCTTAAACATATCATTCAATCAAAAGATTGTAACATTCATCAGGTGGTTGTGGAAAACCCCTGTGTTCTTCTGTTTAGACAGGAACTCTTCAAGACCACCCTACCTTCCTCTTGCTTTTTCACAAGGCAAATCTGATTGTAAATAGTTACATTTATACTACATGTGTGTGTTTTATCAGCAGTGTTGCTTTTAGATTGGTAAATGTAGTCTGAAATTATTCTCTGTAAAGCAAATTTAGAAGAATATTGTAAAAATTGTTATATTGAAAAAACTTGAAACTTGAAAACTTATTGACTTTGAAATGAATTTATTCTTTCAAATAAAATGCCTTTAAATGGTAAGGTTCAAAAACATTATAGTGTCTATAAATCTTATTTTAATTTCAAATAAACCAAAGTAAATTTTAAAGTATTCTAGAGTATTTCATTTTCATGTGGGTGCATAATATAAATTAGTTGCAAAAATTGTTTTATTTCATTAACTGCTATATCTACATTGTTTATATTGCATTTATTATTCTTATTTATATATAAGAAAAAGAAAACATGTAAGAAATGCTCATTTAGAATAATAATGTTCTCCAAAAATATGTAGTATTGTCTGCATGTTGCCAATTTAAAGAGTCACATAGTAATTTCTGGTAACTGACTGTCGGTTTTCTTACAGTTGTGTGTCGATCTCCGTTGGGAATGTCCGGAGGACAGATCTTAGATGAAGACATCTCAGCTACCAGTCAGTGGTCTGAGTCCACAGCAGCAAAATATGGCAGGTATGAGCACACATGCCTTCTAAACAAACACACACACAAAGTGTTTTTCATGACCCACACGTCAGTATCTTTATGGGAGCAAACCACATCTAAGCAAATGTGTGTGGCCTCTTCCCAGCCTCACTAGAATGATGTAATTATGTTTCCCCCATATAATGGTACTGCGTTTTACCTCAATCTAATTCTTCCCATCCACAATCTTTCACTCGAAACAAACAGCTTTAGTCTAATTTATAATGTAGACCCGTCCTAAGTAAAATTGCTGTACTGTAACTGAACTTTGATCTTTCTGTGTTAGATTGGAGCGTGAGGAAGGTGATGGTGCTTGGTGTCCTGAAATAGCAGGTGAACCAGAGACTATGAAAGAGTTCCTGCAGATAGACCTGCGTTCCCTGCACTTCATCACTCTGGTGGGTACGCAGGGACGGCACGCCGGGGGCATGGGTAATGAGTTCGCCCAGGCGTACAAGATCAAATACAGCCGTGACGGAAGCCGCTGGATCTCATGGCGCAATAGGCAGGGCAAAGAGGTTTGTACAGCAACCGTCCTCTCTGTGTTCCAACCAAAGACATCTAAACATGTCAGTATGCATATATAGCTACATGACATGAACTGATATAAGAAACTATGGTAAAGCTTCAAAATCAGAATTAGTAATACATTTTACAATATATGTCTCAGTTTAACTTCTACTGTGTCGTAGACTCTTACATAGAGTAAGGGCATTGAGAAAAGGTTGTTTGTGCATTAAAGTATATATCTAAGGGTTTATGCTTAACTGAAGACAAAAAATAATTGTGCCAGATTGTAATATATTCATTTCAAACATATTCAAAAATGTATCCAGAACTAGTGTAGAAGCAAAAAAGAAACTGGTGGAAAAAACTTTTTTGAAAATTCTGGGCAAGGATGATTACTCTGAGGAAGCTAAAATATAACATTAGCCTATTTTTACATTTATTTTAGTTGCAAGCAACATAATTCCCATAGTTACATTTGTGTTAATCCATAGTTTTGATGAGTTTACTACTATTTTAAAATGTGGTAAAAACATAAATAAAAAATGAGTAAGTGATGTTTTAATTGGTATTGTGCATTTTAATGGAATGCAAGTAAATGTCATTATTGAAAGTATATTATATATAGTATTTTATATCTGAGTGAGATTCTGTTTTGAAGGTGATTGAGGGGAACAGGAACGCCTATGACATTGTGCTGAAGGACATGGAGCCGCCCATTATCGCACGATTTGTCCGCTTCATGCCTGTCATCGATCACTCAATGAACGTTTGCATGCGTGTGGAACTGTACGGCTGTGAGTGGCTGGGTAAGTGTGAAATCTGTCCAAATGTATCGAGGGAGTCAGTGAATTCAGTCAAATTACATGGCTATTTATCACTTATATGTTTTTGTCAAAAGTTTTGATAAATGTTTTATGTTTATTACAACAGCTAAAATGTTAAGATGAATTATTACAATGAAAAACATAATATTACCTTTATCATAAGACTTTTGTTGTGATTCATGGATGAGTTCTTAGAGCAGGGTTAAAGCTTCATTTAATCACAGTTTTTCAATGACCAGCTTTTAAAATAATAACTGTTAAATGTTAGATTTACTCAGTTGATATGGCTGGGTTTATACTAGTAGATTAAAATAAGTTTTATCTTATTTTATATGGGTGATGAATCAGGCTCAGTTAATTGGCTAGTTACAGACTTAACAACCAACGTACTGCAAGTTCACAACATTTCAGTCTGAAACACAATGACATCCCCCACAGATGCGATTTTAAATGTTTTCACTGTCACCCTGTGCCCTGTCGCAAACAGTAAATAGTGCGCTGTAATTTATCAAATAAATTCAATATGACAGCTGCACTAGCCACCAGTAACCAAAGGTTACACAATTTTATAATAGAAAATTGAGGACATATAAGATATCTGGATTATATTGTGTCATTTAGTTTGCTCTTTTTTGTGTGTTTTTTGCTTATAAAGCTATATTTAGTGAAATTGTATCACAAGCGACAATACACCCCATGCCAATGACCTGCTTCTAAATTGTATAGATAACATTTTAGTCTGTAATGCATTTGCAATATGTGATAATATATAGCCTCTCAAAACACTTCTTTACTGAAAAACAGAATGACTTGATAATGTTATTCTCTTTCCAGATGGTTTGGTGTCATATAATGCTCCACTTGGTCAGCAGATGACTCTCAGTGGACAGTATGTTTTTCTCAATGACTCTGTGTATGATGGAGCCATGAGTTACAGGTTAGTACTCACTACAAGCAGTTACAGACTGTATACATATATTGTAAATGTTTTGCTATAATCTTTTAGAAAAGGTTTCCTGTTAATAATAACAAATAGTTTCATTGAAAATTTTGTGAATATAATTTAAATGTAAACTTAAGACTAAATGTCATTGTAGCTCAATTTCCACTGGCAGCAGAGCAATTATACTGGTACCGAGTAAATCTGATCCGAGTTCAGTTACATAAGACAAACTTACAGACTAGAGCTGCTTTGTTATTGCATGGTTGCTATGGTGACAGCAGGGCTCAAGGATGGGAAAGGGTCACAGTGGTAGAACTTGACTCATTGCTTCCTGAACACTACCTTCCATGACACAGTGCAAAGTGTGTTTATCTTTGTGTGTGTGAGAGCACAACCCCCTCACATTCATAGTCATTTAACTACCACAATAGAGAAAAGTGTCATTGCTGAGAAACAAAATGTTGATTTAACCTGTTAACTAACATCGTTCTACAGATGGAACACTGAAGTTATTTTACTATTCACTTTAATATTTTATAGTTAAATTCTAATCTAATCATGACAAACTATATATTGATGGAAAGGTATATGAAGAATAAATATTTGACCATTTTTATAATAATAAACATGAACAAAAAAATTATAAAAAAATGTTAATGTTGATGTTACTTTTAAAAAATATCTATAATTTAAAAGAATTAAAAAATTTTAATATCTAAATCCTAGCTAAGTTTAGTTTCATGTACACTGCCGCTCAAAAGTTTGGGATCAGTAAGACTTATTATGTTTTTTAAAGATGTCTCATACAGATAATAAATCAGAATATTAGAATGATTTTTGAAGGATCATGTGACACTTAAGACTGGAGTGACAGCTGATGAAAATTCAGCATTTCATTACAGAAATAAATTATATTTTGAGGTATATTCATATAAAAACCATTATTTTATATTGTAATAACATTTTGCAATATTACAGTTTTTTTCTGTATTTTTGATCAAATAAAGGCAGCCTTGATGAACGTAAGAGACTTCTTTAAAAAACATTACTGTATAAGTCATACTGATCCCAAACTTTAGATCGGGGTGTATATGCTCAATATGTGCATTGACAATTATCAGGTTAATAACCTAATGCTACCATCTAGTGGTGATTTTGGAGAAACAGCTTACATTTTGATGCCAGGACCATCAGAGACCTTAACAAAATTTAACAAAGGTATAAAGATGAGTTAAAATGATTTAAAATATGACAAACAAACATTAAAATAACCTAAACTACTAGAAATCAGATATTTCTCAGTGTTTGGTTATTGTTAAAATATGCACCTTTCTAGTTATCCCAATCCCTAGAATATTTTATTGGATAGAAACTGTGATTTGAGGCCTTCAGATATTGTTGTGGACAATCCCCCTTAGGTAAAAAAGGTTAAGATTTACTGTGATGTGACATGCCAATATCCATTATAATATTTTAGTGTACTTTTTGCTCATAAAGTTATTATGTAAAATGAAGTAAAAATAATATTCTGCAGGATACCTCAATCAATTGCAGTCCCATTACCATGTTATATTTACTATAATAATAATACAAAATTGAGTTTGTAATAAAAAAAATCAGCAACATTCACTCACAAAAATGCAAACTTTATTCTCTCCGCAGTATGACAGAAGGTCTTGGACAACTGACGGATGGTATGTCTGGGCTTGATGACTTCACACTCAGTCATGTGTATAATGTATGGCCTGGATATGACTACGTCGGCTGGACAAATGAGAGTTTTCCAAATGGTTTTGTTGAAATCATGTTTGAATTCGACCGCACCCGCAACTTCACCACCATGAAGGTATGTAGATTTTTGTGGCTTTCATGTCCTGCACTTTTAGTCCTGCACTTCTGTCATTTTCAGTTCATGAATTCCTGAGAATAAGAGATTAGGTTTATCATAGGGTAGATCATAGGGACATTAGGGAGCGTTGCAATTGTCTGGCATTTGTTGCTAGTTTGTTCCACATCTTCTAAACCAACATTAAATTATTGGATTAAAAGCTAAATTGACCCAGCTCTTCTTAAATTGTACTCTATGATATTTTCACATGCAGAAATTGTTTTCATTTTGAACTCTCTATCAACTAATATTTCTCTGTCTTGTGCAATCCCAAACAGGTACACTGCAACAACATGTTCTCACGAAGGGTGAAGACCTTTCAGAAGGTGGTGTGTTACTTCAGGTCTGAGTCGGACTGGGAGGCCACGCCCATATCATTCAGCCCCGTGATGGACGATGTCAACCCAAGTGCACGCTTTGTCACCGTGTCGCTCTACAATCACATGGCCAGTGCTATTAAGTGCCAGTACTACTTTTCTGACATCTGGATGATGTTCAGTGAAATCACCTTCCAGTCAGGTCAGCACATGTTCTCACCAATAAAGACTAATCTGAAAACAGTTTTGAACCGATCATTGAGCATGTGTTCACAATGTCCAGCCACTGGATTGTGAATAATCCAGTTCACAAATCAAATTTGTGAACCGGATCAACCCGTTCACATTCAGCTCAGGGGCAATTCCATACAAATGTCAACTTAAGTGTTTACCAAAGGTTTTGGCTATAGTGATAGCTCAGATGTCAACATTTGATTGAAATGCGAGTTCACTCTCAATACTCTTAAAGCATTTTTTATGTTTAAAGCAGGATTTTACAGTCAGGTAAAGTGCTGTTTTCAGAATTGTCATATTCATAACAGTTCATATTCCTCAATAATGAGCACATGAAAATCAAAAGAAAATAACTATTTTATGTTCTTGCAAGAGTCATCCCTTCTCCATTTGTTGGGTATTATTTCTACTGGTTTGTGCATTTTAATTCCCAGAAATCCTACAAAGTGTGTTGCATCTCAACATACATTTAATGAATAGACTGTATCAACAAAGAATTTAGAAAAAAATAAACAGATGGTTCAATACCTGAACCATATAAATGAATATTTCAAGTTTTGACTGAAAATGCTGGAATTGCCCTAATTTACTTAATGATTAAGCCCTGGGTGATATTTTGGTTAATAGCTGTCTGTACAAAATGATTTTACAGCACAGTCATCCTTACTGTGATTTCAGATACAGCAATGTATAACACAACCTTGCCTATAACTGGCCCTCCTACCAGCAGTCAGCCAGGTCAGATTTCCCACTACTCATCATTCATAAGGATTACTGTTTATATTTTATAGATATGAGTCCCCTCATATCTTCTGGAGTGTCATCAACAGGATACATTTCTTTCTTTATCCCCTTCTTAGGGGTTGACCCCACCCCCAAAGTAGATGACAGCAACACCCGGATTCTGATTGGCTGCTTGGTGGCCATCATCTTCATCTTAGTGGCCATTATTGTTATTATTCTATGGAGACAAGTGTGGCAAAAGATGCTTGAGAAGGTGAGAGAGATTTAAATGGACCTTTTGTAAACAGATTATTTTTATGAATTCATCAATATATGTAATATTGGCTGAAGCTTATTTAACTTGTGCTCTGTGATTAAATAGACTTTAAAAATACCAAGACGGCAAGAAATTTGCATATATAGAATTTAAATGTTTTTTAATGAAATATTTTGTTTGGTTAAAAATGCTCTGCTTTGTCATATTTAAATCCATTCTGCAGAATTCCACAGATTTTTTTAAAGCAAAATCAACATGGAAAATTCAGCAAAAAAGTCCCCAGGTTTTGTCTGGACCTTGAAATAACTTATGTCCTCAGTTACACTATGACTTCATATGATGTCATTGTCTCTGAATGTTCCCATATGAACCTCTTGCTTATAAATTTCCACTCTGTGCCAGACTTCAACAAAAAAGAGTAAAGAAAAAAATGCAATGAACATTTACTGTTGTTATTGCATGGCCTCTGAATCCATTTGTGCTAAATCTGATTCACAGTGGCATAATAAAAAAGTTTTATTTTAGGCCTTCTTTACTAAACGTCCTTTATTCCAGGTGTCTCGGAGGATGCTGGACGATGAACTAACTGCTAGTCTGTCAATACAGAGTGAGACCTTCACCTATAACAACAACAACAACAACACTTCTTCAGTGCCCAGTGAGCAGGAATCTAACTCCACCTATGAGCGCATCTTTCCTCTGGGACCCGATTACCAGGAGCCGTCACGCCTGGTCCGCAAACTGCCCGAGTTCTCCCAAACATCAGAGGATGCTGGTGAGTTCTGCGCACTGTATGAATTTAAATGATAAATGAAAACCATTCATTTTTGAACAACTCAAATAATGTTTTCAACTTCTACTCCAGCATCAACTAGTACAGCCTCCAAGTCACCTCAGGCCAGTGCACAAGACGGCGTCCCACATTACGCTGAGGCCGACATTGTCAACCTGCAGGGAGTGACGGGCAGCAACACTTATGCTGTTCCCGCTCTCACCATGGACCTACTGTCAGGAAAAGATGTTGCCGTGGAAGAGTTTCCACGGAAACTGCTCACATTTAAGGAAAAGTTAGGAGAAGGACAGTTTGGAGAGGTCAGATTTTTTATGCTGATGTCATGTGAAATTTTCAGTGGTTTAAAGCAATTTTTAATACCGAATGGCTGTTTTTATCTGTTGCCAGGTGCATTTGTGTGAAGCAGAAGGAATGCAAGATTTTATGGATGAGGACTTCTCCTTTGACGTCATTGAAAACCAAACAGTGCTTGTAGCTGTTAAGATGCTTCGGGCGGATGCTAATAAAAATGCTAGGTTTGCTAATGCAAATGTCACAAATGCTTGTAAAGCAAAGTAAAAAAAAGTTGCACATGAAAATTCCTACTTAAAGGGATAGTTCACCCCAAAATAAAAATTATTTTATTATTTACTCACCCTCATGTCATGTCAAACCTGTATGACTTTCTTGCTTCAGCAGAACACAGAAGAAGATATTTAGCAAAACGCTGGTAACCGGCACCCATTCACTGTCATAGTATGAACACAAGGTACAATGGAAGTCAATGAGTGTTGGTAACCAGCGTTTTGCTAAATAAATTCTTTTGTGTTTCACAAAAGAAAGAATCATATACAGGGTTTGAATGACGTAAGGGTAAAAAAATTATGACATCATTTTTATTTTTGGGTAAACTATCCCTTTAAAGTACCATGATGATCCACAGTTCTTCAAATTCTCAATATGCTCCAATTTAGTGTTTTTTAGATTCACTTTTGTGCCTTACAGGAATGATTTCTTAAAGGAGATAAAGATCATGTCACGATTGAAAGACCCCAACATTATCCGGCTCCTGGCGGTGTGTATGAGCTCAGACCCTCTGTGTATGATCACTGAGTACATGGAGAATGGAGATCTCAATCAGTTTCTGTCCCGTCATGAACCCGAGGGCGTGATCGCGCTACTAAGCAATGCTCCTACAGTCAGGTACATTAAAGTTTATGAGTAACACTTATGAACTAACTATTAGCAATACTGCAACGGTATCTGTATTAACTAGCATTTAAACCGATTAATAAATGTTGTAAAAACATGCTACTTATTGTTAGTTAATGTTAGCTAATGCATAAACTAATCGTGTGAAGTGTTTCCAGTTACGGTTTTAAAATATTTGAATCAGCATGACAATGTAAATTATCAAATAAATAAGAAGATGAAAATGGGCATTTGTATAAAGAATATACTATTGATTTAAATCTGCATATTGAAGTAAGAAATCCATCAATCTAATCATTTTTCAGTTATAAAAATTATATGGAATTATAGTCAACAAACTAAACAGGTTTTAGTTACGCAAGTTTATGACACATTCAATGTTTTAACTGTCTTTCTCAGCTTTGGTAACCTACACCACATGGCCTCACAGATCGCTTCAGGCATGAAGTATCTCTCATCGCTAAACTTTGTGCATCGGGATTTAGCCACCCGCAACTGCCTGGTGGGGAAGAACTACACTATCAAGATCGCAGACTTTGGCATGAGTAGAAACTTGTATACCGGAGACTATTACCGCATCCAGGGCAGAGCTGTACTGCCCATCCGCTGGATGTCCTGGGAGAGCATTCTTCTGGTTAGACACACATACCAAAACTTGACAAACAATGAATCATACTGTGTCTTTTTAATGTACCTGGTTTTAGTAATTCAGTAGAAAATCTCCTAAAAGTATGTAATTATAGATTATGTACAGACACTTACTAGACACTTATATCATTCCAAACATGTATGACTTGTTTTCTCTTGCGTAACGCATGAGAGTGAATAAATGATAACATAGGTTTTATTTTGGATTAAATATTCCTTTATAGCTCATTGAATTTTTTGCAGTCAAATAATAATTGGCTTGACCTCGTGTTAAAGATCATGTGCTGTACTTTAAAGTTAAAAAGTTAAAGTTATTTTAGAATGAAAGTCTAAATACTGTACTTACAGTACACTGTGTGAATTATATCCTCTGCAGGGCAAATTCACCACATCCAGTGATGTATGGGCTTTTGGCGTGACTCTTTGGGAGATGCTTACCTTCTGCAAAGAGCAGCCATATTCACAACTATCAGATGAGCAGGTCATTGAAAATACAGGGGAGTTCTTCCGAGATCAAAGGAGACAGGTACAAGAACAGTTTATATGGAAAGACTAAACTGATCTTTTTTCTGTGCCTATAGATGATTTCAGTACAGGAACTAACAGTTATATTGTTATTATCAGATTTACCTGCCCCAGCCGCCAATGTGTCCTGACCCCATCTACAAGCTCATGTTGAGCTGCTGGAACAGGAACACCAAAGAGCGTCCATCCTTCCAGGAGATTCATCACACCCTACTGGAGTGCAAGCCGTAGTGTCCACGTATGTGCCAAGCCTGGCATTTTCAGAGACTTTGAGTGTGCCCACAGGACTCCATTCGACCACAACAGGCACTTATATCTTTCCATTATTAGGTCAAAAAGATCAGGTCATTCTTCTGAAAGCAGTTTTCAGCTTTCAGTGTGCAAAGGCAAACTGATATATTTTGTACAAGTAAAATATGCAGGGTTGTTTTTTACATAAGCCCACCTAACCGACGGGCTTGAACTGGCAATAAATGGGCAGCACTAGGCCAAAAAATGTAGCAATGAATTTTGACACCTATTTTAAATAAAAAAGCCATCCAAGAAAATGAAACAAAAAAATGACTAACCAAACAGTCATTGGCCCGTGTGATTATGTCCATGTTGTTTTCAGTATTTTAAGGCAGAAGACAGCTTGAATGTAAATAAAAGTGCATTTTAATTGACATTCAGTTTTACCTTTGGATTTTTTGTGATGTCTTGGCATTTGTGTATATGTTCATCTCATTTGTAAAAAATCTTGTTTTCTGTAGTAAGCTGAAAAACACTTTAAACCATGTGGATTAACACAGAAGTAAATTTTACAAAATTGCAACGTCATAAATGAAAATTGGTCAAAACATTTGTGTGACATTCTAAAATCTTAAATAGTGGTATTTTGCAACTACCTATATATTGTGTTATTTAATGTATTGCATTATGTAATGCCATTATGTACTTTTACTCTTGCTATTCTGAAGAATTCTGTCTGGTGAAAATAGTGATAATTTAAAACTTGTATTGAAATTTGTGTTTTTTTCTTTCACATTCTTGGCTTTTAATTTTTTTAACATTTCAGCATTCTTGTTTTTATTTAAGAAGCTATGAATCTGCATAATTCTTTTACAGAAATGACTTCCAATGAGTTACAATATTTGCATGAACTTGATGAAATGTAGTAATGTTACTTCGCATTTTACATTATGTTTGTCCTATATGTCATTAGTAGTATTATCAAAGTAGACTGAAATGAGCAGTATGTACATAGATTACCATCTGTTTAGTTTTGATTATCTGTTAAAAAGATGAAAATAAGCTTATTTTGAAGCTGTTTAAAAGCTGTCTTATTTTTATAACAGAATATAATCATATAAGATGATGCTGATGAATTGCTTTTGAAGTTTTGTTGGATAAATACTGGATTTGTATTGATGCACTATGATGGTTTACAGTATGTCGTGAAATGTTTTGCATGTGAAAAGTGCTGCGAATGGGACACTCAAAAATCTCATTTGCAATTAATGAGTACCTTGTAAACTTGTAAATCTGTTTTGTATGGTCATTGTATATGACTCTAGTTTTGACCAATTGTGCACCTTTTGTTGTCCGTTGAGGTATCTGTAAATCCATAAGAAGTGATTTAGTTGTGGGTATAAAAGTTTCAGGCAATAGTCTATGTATAGCTAAATTGTAACATTCTTGACATGACTTATGAAGTTGCATGATATGCTTTATTTCTTTTTATGCACTTTTTAATGGTTGAATTGTTTCATCAGTTAGTTTTCTCACTGCAATTAACTAACATTCACATATAAAATAGCATAAAATAGCTTCCTTAAGCTTTGAACTTGTTTACAAATCCTGCAAATGACATTTCATGAAACAGGAGTTAATAAACATGTATCGTATTCTCTACATTGACTAAATCTTATCACAATTAAGGGAAAAAGAACTGGACCTCTTTTGTTCATAGCAAAATATTCTGCAGGTTGTTTTTCTTTTAATTTTGCTAGTCATTGATTCTCTGTATGCTTTCTAAATTAAATTTTGTGCTCCACTCTTTTTATATCAATCTGGATTTTTACTAGTATTTTACATGTTAGGAAACTGTACATATGATAATAAATGGTTGAATCTTTAAAATTGTTGTGGTTTTATACTTTTTATAATTTTACAATTTATTTAATTATATATAACATATACTATTATAACTATATTTTAAAAAATATATTACATTTAACCAATTTTACCTTAATGTGTGCTTGTTAAAAAGCTTTTTATGCAGTGGTTGAAGATTTGTCAACATGGAAATTAATTGTAAAACGGAAACGAGTTGGTTAATAATTTTCTACTATCGCATACTATTCAACGATTGGTTGATCTGGCCTGACTGCCAATACAGCCACTAAAGCTTGATTGGGCAGTGTAGATGTCACGTCACAGAAGAGCGGCAGGTGATTGGTCGATAGAACTATGACCTCCAATCACACCATGGCGGCGGTGCAAACTCCATCCGTACACACAGCAGAGAAATAGCACGTTAGAAAGTGTTGCAAAGAAAAAGTACAGCATTAGCTGTAGTGCAATTTATATAGTATATTGCATATAAATGTAAAGACAGAATGAAGAAAGTAGTTTTGGTAACCGGTGCAAACAGGTAAAAGAATATGCTTTTTACATAGTCTCAATAGGTTTACATCATTCCTTAAGTAATACAAGGTATCATGTTTTAAATCTCATGCTGTTGTCGCTAAAGGAATATTTTTTTGCAGTCTTTTATAAATCGAAACCTCGTGTGAAAGATACCGTAGTAAACTTTAGTATTTATTATAGTAAACTGTTGTAAATAATTGTACTGCACGTTGTTAATGTTTGCTAATATTTTATAGTTTAACTGCAGTAAATGTATAAACTGTAATAGATAGTGTAGTATACTGTTATATTTACCATAGTAATGTTCAAACACTGTAGTATCTAAAAATATACTATAATAGTATACTATAGTACTTACTTACTAAATACCAATAAGCTATAATATATAGTATTTTTCATGTAGGTAGAGAGATTAAAAGAAAAAAAGAAAAGAAAAGTGTACAATAATTTTGCAATAGTTTTACCATGTGAATTTGTAGTTACACTTTGGTAATGCAAATGGTAATTAGTCTGTCCACAAATGTGTCTACTGTACTATTACTACAATAAAGCCTTAATTAATTATCCTATAGGGTATACATTTTGAACATTTGATTCATCTGCGTGTTTAATGAATGTACACTAATTGAAATATCCCTGTATGCACGCATGTGTTCAGTGGTATAGGTCTTGCCCTGTGTGAGCGTCTGCTCAGTGAGGATGCGCAGCTGCAGCTCTGTCTGGCCTGCAGAAACACGCAGAGAGCCGAGGCTGCCCGTCAGGCTCTTCTCGTGTCTCATCCTCAAGCTCACGTTTCTCTGCTACAATTAGACGTTGGTAACATGCACTCAGTAGTCAAGGCTGCTGAGGAGTTCAAGCGAAAGTAAGAGATACATTTCTCGTATCCTGCATGCTTTGGGTGAAAAAATATATTTAAACATTTCTTCTTCGTAGAACAAAAGCAAATAGCTTTTAGCTGCCCTAAAATTACTAAAAAGCATCATAAAATTCATTTTAAGTACTGCATACAATGCTTTATTCTGAGTCTTTTAATGCCATACAGTAGCTTTTGTAATGAACGACTAATGTAATGTGTTTTTTGTATAGCTGCTTTGCTTTTCACAATGCAATGATAAATTGTTCATTTGAACAGATACAACAGATTGGATTATCTGTACCTCAATGCTGGAATCATGCCTAACCCTAGAGTAGACTTCAAAGCTTTTTATAAAGGACTCTTTTCCAGGTACAGGTTATGAATGTCTTCTTACATAGCAGTGTTCTCTATGATAGAATGCTATAAGATAAAAAACATTGTCATGTAGTCTATTGTTACATATTTCTACCCTACAGAAATGTGGTTCGTATGTTTGCCACGGCAGAGGGTATTCTGACCCAGGAAGATAAGGTCACACCCATCGGTTTGCGGGAGGTGTTTGCCACTAATCTTTTTGGTCATTTCCTTCTGGTAAGTTGCCAGAAGATATCAAAGATAGTTTGTTTTTCACCATCTATAGAAAAAACTTTTTATTAGCACCTCTAGGCAAACTAATATGTTTCCTACTATTGTTTCTGTGCTTGCAAACATATGCTTGCGATTTTTCCATATTTTCCACACTGTCGAATAAATCACCAGCCTTATAAATTTCCTATGTGTTTTATCCACATGCAGTATAAATGCCACAGAATTTATTTCACTATTGTCATCCGCTTGTTCCCTGGCAGCTGCTATGATCAATAATTCATCTGAACGTCTCCTGTGAAGTTATTTGTACCTTGCAACCCTGTGCAACCTTCTGAAGTGTACTTCAGAGCTCATTTTTGTGTATGCAGTGAGACATCTAGTCAATAGTGTTGAAAGCTGAAGCCGTCTCCAAACACGCTTCTTCATTCAGTCAGCGTTGCTTTGTTTCAAGTGGCTCTGACATTAAAGTTGCAGAAGATATGACACTCTGTGTCCTCGATAGTCAGACAAGAAGTATCGATTTTCAGCTGGGATGGCACAGACTGTAAAGACATGTGATGGCTTGTGTTTCTAGTCATCTGTTTCCCATTAACACACATTTACATTATCTATTTTTGCTATTTTTGTCACTGTATACACCCTATACACTGTATAATTACCTAAATTCAGTAAGCTTTACATTGAATTATTAATTGATATTAATTGACCTTATTTCATGTTCATCATATATCATAATAATATCATATATAAATATACTACATGGTTATGTAAATATATAGTTTTATGGAACTATATGTATGTACTACTACAGTTGTCTTTACTGATCCATTCATTCAGAAACCAGAATTATGTTTGGTGTTTTATTTTGTGCGTCTAGTGGGGCAGAACCTCCTCTGATTCTGTTGATATTTTTTCATCTGACAGGTGAGGGAGCTGGAACCCTTATTGTGCCAGGCAGACAACAATTCTCAAGTGATCTGGACATCCTCCAGTAATGCTCAACGAAAAGCCTTTAGTCTAGATGACATCCAGCATGAGAAAGGGCGTGAGCCCTACAGCTCCTCGAAATACGCCTCTGACCTGCTGAGCCTAGCACTAAACCGTCGTTACAACAGCCAAGTGAGTAAAGCCTCAGTTCCCATCAGAACTAACACAAACGGATAATGACAAAAAATAATTATTACATTATAAAAAATGCTGGGTTATTTTTAACCTAAGGTTACATTCATTTAGAAAATGTCCATATTTGACCCATCCATGGGTTCAAACAACCCAGCATTACAGGCTAAAACAACTCAGCATATGTTTATTTATAATCAATATAATCAAGTTGTGTTTGTCCCTTTTTGAACCAACTATGTGTTAAAAAAATACAGTATTTTTAGAGTTTAGAAATGTTTTGTTCCATATATAGTGTAGGTCAAAAACATTTACCATTGATGAAAATAATTATAATTTGCTATATCTATTTTTTTATTACAAATTATATTATCACTATAACAATTTAAGCACAAATTGTACACAAGCTGAAATTAAAGGTGCAAAACCTGTTCAATTAGTCAATAATACGTCTGCACCATCAGTTTTTTATAAATAAATGTTATCTCTGCATCATTTGAAATTAGGTTTTATACAATTTTCTTAATATTCCTAAATGACATTTTATAAAATTAAAGTGTGACATTTGGACCCAATAAGGACCCCTGTTTTATCACTGTTATAATATTTATATATATTTATATAATAACAGATTATTGTTACCTGTCTTTGTACTAAACATCCATTTACAGGGTATGTACTCATCAGTGATCTGCCCTGGATTAGTGATGACTAACCTCACTTTTGGCATTCTACCCTCATTTTTCTGGACCCTCATCATGCCAATAATGTGGCTGGTATGTTACCCATTTGCTGTTGTCCTTGAGTTTTGCCTACATGGTAGAGTAAAGTCACACCCAAACCTATCATTGATTTGTGCTTCCACACTCACAAACACATACTTTATATTTGTGTAGGCCAAAATTGATGCCTTTAATAACCTTTTATGTGTCCTGTTTCACCAGATAAGAATTTTCACCAATACTTTCACTCTCACTCCTTATAATGGAGCAGAGGCATTGGTATGTACCTTGACCACTCAAAATGTTTATAGTATCACAATCATAAAATCATGTTTAAATTTAAATTATATGAAACTTGCATGTGTTTCATACATTTCGAGAAATGATTCAGCTTAATTAATGGTTGTCTGAGCAGCATAGCTCTAGTCTCAGTTTTCATCCATTGTTTTTTATTACACAGTTTTGGCTGTTCATGCAGAAACCTGAGTCACTGGACCCGATGGCTAAATACCACAGTTTGACCTCTGGGCTTGGAAACAATTACACCCAACCTCACAAGGTCAGAACTGACAGTTGCTCACTGTGCTCCCCTCACCTCTGTCTCCTCCCCTCCTCTAGGCAAAATATTCATTTATGTAATAAAATGTAGTTTTATAGATTTTAACATTCCTTTTTTATTTTTAATCAGTTAATCTAATGTTGTTAATCTAATCTGCAGTCATACATTACATAATTTGATTGCTTTTTTGTGTGTGTGTTTCCAGATGGATATTGACGAAGACATGTCAAATGCTCTCTATGTAAAGTTGTTGGAACTTGAAGATACAGTGCGGAGGAAACTAATAGAGGAGAACCTAGATATCAAAGCAAAAAGCTGAGGCGTACTGATTAAAGAAATAGGACCTTGAATCTGTCATGTATTTTAGACTTAAAAATACATAATAATTCTTATACTGTATACTTAAACTTTCCAAAAGGACCTCTCCTAAAGTGCTTTAATGGAAAAAAAGTTTAGTAAAAAGGTTTTACTAATTTTAGAGACTCTGTGTTCTTGTCATTTGATACACTTAATATCTAAGAATGACTATATCTTGAACAAAGGCTGCAAAATCTACTTTAAATGCAAATCAAAGTCACAGAAATTATATACTGTAAAATCCAGCAGAAACAACAGTTTATTCAACTAATAGCATTAAATGATCAAACAGTTGTGTCCAGAGGAAAGTCGAAGGTGAAAGGATGCACTTCACCTGTTAATGAAGAAACATCTTTTAATATCCTTGTGGTTTTATTCTTTAGAAATAAATAGGTTTAGCCATTGTAATGGTCATGTAATTGTGAATACAGCATTGGTAATACAATATATTAGAAATATATTTATGAATTTTACCTGTTTGTTTGCTGATGATTACTGTAATAAACACGGGTATAATAAAACACTTACCTCTATCTTGAGTTCTCTGGTCACTGTAGCTGTCAAATTGTCATATTCTAAGCAGGCTGTGTGAACTCTGTTGAGATGGTGCATAATCTGATCTGTTGTCATCAATCCACAATGTATGACGAAGCGATGTAACACCTTTCTGTCGGTTGATACAGATGTACATTGCTGGTTACATGTGGTTCATAAATCAGATCAGCTGTGCGCATATCTATTGCAGGATCTGTAAGTATTTCTTTCAGACGAACTTGTGAAAAGCTGTTGTTGTCGCACTCCTCGTCGATGCCACTTAGTTTGGGGTTGCAGAATGCCCAGACCATACCACAAAAGTACACAAAAAACGCTGACATCACCAAAAACATAAGCGCATAAGACTCAATCATCGCCTCTGTCACCGCATTCGGCATCTCCTTTGATCTTGACACAAATAAATATACAGTGAATGTAAACAAATTTGCGACTGGAGGTATGAATGTATCAAGTTACTAGCCAATCAGCATTTTTACTGTGCACAATTATGTTGCTGTTAAATTACGTTTCATATGATTAAAGTTCTTTAAAATGTTCTTTAAAATGTTACATAAAAATCTTTTTATATTTTACTAAACCTCGTTGAGGGAGTTCAGACCTCCAAAACATACCAGTCTATGCACTAGTTATCTTTTTTTAATTGATATATGCATGACATGACATTTAGCTACTGCTAAAATCCACCCACATTTCTTTATTATTAAACTTCATAAATCTTTACTTCTCCCTTTTCAATTGGTGATGGATGAATAAAAAGTGGCACTCATATGGAAGAGGTGAAGGAAAGTTTAATTTAGTAGTAGTTTAAAGAAATATTTATAATAATTTTAAACCAATAGTTATTTAGTGTAATAAGAGTATTTTAATATTTCTATTTATAATAGTCTTGACTCTTGTACAATATATTTTGATAAAGATAATTAATCACTCTAACTTGTGGTAGAACTATTTAGATATTCCAGAATCATTTTTTAAAGAATTCTACAATCTGATCTTGATAAAAAGTCCACAATGTGCTATGAATTTCCAAGGCTTTCAATTCATGATATTTTAAGTTCATCATGAATGAGGATTAACATTATTAGCTCATAAAACTTTTTAAACTTTGTTTCAGATGATGACTTATTTTAACTGTTTCAAATATAACTTCTGTGTTCTGCTTTACTCAGTTGAAGCTTTCAACTATCATTGCTTTGAGTCATAATGCATAAAGAGGGCACCTCATAAAATGAATAGACAAATTATATTTAATTACACTAACTGTATAATTCTGTGACAACCATACCCAAAATACTGTAACAAATAAGCATCTTCCATTTTAAAATGTTTGCAAGGTATTACATGTATTTGAGTACTCCAGGATTTAACTAGTCTACTTTACCATTTATATAGCTATTACAATAGACATAATAAACATAAATCAACCTCCTAGAGAATCCCAGCGGTCCAGCTTATAATTATAGTGACATGTCACATTTTAGTGACCCAGACTGCTTTGTTCCTCTGTTAAGTGATCGCTTTCATGGGGTTACTCCAAGAGTTCAGAGTAATTTTGAGCTCTGTAGAACGTGTTTTTCAGCTATGGACACATATAATCTGCGGTGTGTACTATAACAGGCACTGACAAATGTTTTAAACGGGTCCCACGCTTTCTAAAGCACGTGCATCTCTGTCAAGTTGTTCGACTACATATCCCATACGACTTTGCGGCAAGAGTCCCGGATGTCTATCACGCCGGAAGAGAAGCGCGAGTCTTTCCCAGCCATCTTGTGGCAACTAGCAGCGAAGTGCTCGCCCAAGCCCCGTAGAATCGGAGGAGAATCCTGCTGAAAGGGCGCCATCATGCCCGGACATCTGCAAGAAGGTTTCGGTTGTGTCGTAACCAATCGGTTCGACCAACTATTTGATGATGAAGAGGATCCGTTTGAGGTTTTAAAGCAGGCAGAAAAGAAGAAGAAGGACGCGACCGTTCCTGGTGCCGCCAAGACCGTGGCGCAGGCTACAAAGCAGCCTAAAAAGGACTCACAGAAAGACAGAAAAAGCCAAATTCCTGAGAAGAAAGAAGAGACGCCAGCTCCCGTCCCTCTCAAGAAAGAAGGTAAACGCAGCGTGAAACGGACTCGTTATTTGTCTGCACTTTCCATCACAGTGATCGGTGTGCAAAAGGCACTGCTAACCCCATGAGGTCACGCACATCACTATTGTTAGCGAGCTGTCCGATACCTCAAAAACTGAACTCTTGAAGCATAATGCATTTTAATCGCCATGCATGGTTTCCAAGCGACGCAAGTAGCAGAACCTGTTGCTACGTAATTGTGTAGATCTGTGAGGTGAAGGCCCAAAACAGTCATTACCGGGGGGTTGTTACATTTTGGGGCGATTGATGCATTTAAATCTTCTGCCTGGTTAACAAAACAAGCGTTTAGTATTACGAGACTGTATACTGACAGACTTTGCATGCATAGTCACTTATTACGGGCACTTTTTTAAGAGCACGGTGGAAGAGGACACTGAAAGCACGCTGCTCAGAGCTCGTGCACTACAGCGCCAACCTCGTGTCTGAAGAAACACAGGGTTGCTCGATTCAGACATGTCACGCACTCCCATTAAAGCGCCTTATTTTAGTGTCTGACATGTTATTTCTTTCTTCTCATAGGTTTTTTTTGCCACATAATTATGCCAGAATTGAACTTTGTGTACTTTAATACCTAAAAGTTCAGTGTAGCCTTTAAATGTTGCTACTGCTGATGGTACTAAAGAGTTGTCAAAAATGGCAGAAAGTTTTTCGGCTGTCCGTCGCCCTGTTTTAGTTATCTGGATGAGAGTAGACAGCGCGGGTGCGCGAACAGGTGCCCGCGCAGGCGGGCGGGACATCAGGCGCGCGATCAGCTGTTGGGGGGTGCGCGAGTCTATTTCTGTAAGTGGAGGGTGGGATCTGTCAATCACAGGAGGAGCGAACCATTATTCTCGAAACCCACGATCTGCAGTTTGAAAATATAAAAAAGCATAATATCCCCCAAACTACTTGATTTGATTGATGTTGTGCCAAAAACAACACCTTTTATCTTCATTTACATAATCCCCCCATAAAATCACTTTGGTATTGCCCATAATTAAAAAAAGTATTTTTTAACTTTTTGAACTGAGAAATTAAACTGTAATTAAAGCCAGTTTACTCAATGATCTAATATCTTGTAACTTTTGTAATTATTTGTTAATGTTTTCTTATTTTTCTAGCATGAAATATTCTCATTTTCTTGTGCATTGTTTTGTGTGTTTTGAAGGCATGAGGAAAATGGGCCGCCGGCCTGAGCAGCAGGGTCAGCCAGGGTCTCAGCAGCAGGGGGGTCAGGGGGAGGCTCGTCCCCCAGCAGACAGGCGGCCTGACAGGAGGCCACCACGTGAGCGACGCTTTGACAAACCCTCTGATGACAAACCTGCTGAGGGTGGAGAATTCTCTGTTGAGAAGTGAGTCAAACACATTAATGTGGTAATACACAAGATTGAAAAATGTAGCATTTCAAATAGGTGTGTAACAATACACTCATTGTATGATATGATATGCCACACTGCGATACTAGCAATTTTCGAAAACATGTGTTATTTTGTTAATGAATTTTGACCCTGTCTGTGAAATCCAAGCTTAGTCATTCATTTCACTACGATGTTTTCAACGTGGCCTTACTCAGACAATTATGTCAATGTTTTTTTTTTTTAAGAATCTTCTTTATGCTATGTAGGGTGATATTGTGTGTAAAAAACAATGTCACAAAATTTCACAGACAGGCTCAGAACTGAAAACAATGAAGGTTTAAATTAACCTCCTAAATGGAAATTAATAAAATTGTGTTGGTCTGTCACTGAAAAATAATACCGAATTTTATCACAAAAATATAACAGTTGTAAAACAATCTGCATAGCTGTACAATGCATGTTCATTTTTTGTATCTTGATATGCAATACACTGATATATCTTTACACATCTAATAATAATTGATTTTAATAGGGGACTACATTTACAATTAGGTCATAAAATGTATAATTTGTGCATTTTGCATCCAGATCGTATTACCGCTCAAATTAAAAATTCTATCATTTTAGGACCCTTGGTGATAGGCCGTTCCGAGGCCGCGGAGGTGTCAGAGGAGGGCGTGGAGGCCGGGGCAGAGGTATTGGCAGAAATGACGGCTTTGACTCCCGGGGCAAACGCGAGTTTGACAGACACAGCGGCAGCGACCGATCGTGAGTCATTTGCAGACAGTTATTTATATTTGCTATAGTGACAGTCGTAGTGGAGCTGGACGTCTCTAAGTGTTAATTTTTGTTTCAGCAGCCTGAAAGCAGAGGAAAAACGTGGCGGAAGCGGATCTCATAACTGGGGCACGGTTAAGGATGAATTGAGGTCAGTGGAATAACAGACAACAGTGCCCTTCTAGCATTTTTGATATTTACAGTTTTCTTGAAACATTGATGAATTTGGTTCACAAACCTATTTCAATGTGTTCAGCGAAGGGTTCAAACCTGGTGTGTTGTATTAATATTGTGACGTTAGATGCATTTTCTTCCCTTTCTTACTGCAGTGAGCTTGACCAATCAAATGTCACTGAGGATACTCCCGAGGGAGAGGAGCACCCACCTGCTGACTCTGAGAACAAGTGTGTACACATAAAGCCTTTAATTAGCACAACACAGCTGAGTCATTGCTTACCATTTACTTTGTCAAATTAGCATATGCTACCACCTGTTATCAAAAAATAGCCTTATGGTTATTTGGAAACATTTGCACATGCTTTTGCCTTTCTCAGCTGATAATTCCAGCAGTAATAGAATGAGCAGATTTCTTCTTTCTAATTTACTAATTGATAACAATGTGCGTGACATTTTTCCAGGGAGAATGAGGTTGAGGAGGCCAAAGAAGAAGGCCCTAAGGAGATGACTCTAGATGAATGGAAAGCCCAGCAGGACAAAGAGAGAGCCAAGGTGGAATTTAACATCCGCAAGGCCAACGAAGGAACTGACTGGAAAAAAGGATACGTTCTGCATAAATCCAAGGCTGATGATGTATGTAAAATGACAGTATTAGGCATCTTTGTTTTTCTAACACTGTGCATTCAATGAATATAAAAAAATTATTTTATACATGTTGACTTTCTTCCTGCAGGCCTCTGTTGATGATGGCACTGGAGATCACCACGCCCGCAAGGCCGCTAATGACATCACAACGCAGCTTGAGATTAACTTCGGTGACCTTGGCCGCCCAGGGCGTGGCCGTGGAGGTCCTCGAGGAGGCAGAGGAGGTCGTGGGTCCGGTGCTACTAGACCACCTCGTGAACGCAGGCCAGACAAGGTATAATCTCTTTACAGTACTTTAGTATTAGAGCAGGTAATTCCTGCTGTAATTACCTGCCCTGCCTATTGAAAGTCTGACTAATTAATACTGATGAAATTTACTGATTAGTCTAAAACTTGTTTCGCTTCATATTTGGAATGGGTGAAAAAAAATGTTAATTTTCTGAAGTTGTTATAGATGTTGGTCATTTAAGGTGCTCTAGTTTAAGATGTCTGTAGGCAATGCTGCCCAACTGGTTTACTTTGAAGGGAGTATAGCACTGCATTAGTTTAAAATACTTGTCAAGCGGCATGTTTTTGCTGAAATTAACCACCAAAACATAGCCAACTGATGTTTGTCTTAATGCTGCAGTACTTTACACATAGTTCTCCACTATGATTATCATAGGGGTTCTACAGATTATTGTATCAGATTTTCATGCGGTGTGAGCTCTGTTAACAGTTTACACTGTTTATTAAAATCTGTTCTGACTCGCAACCAGCACTGACCTGCCCAAGCTGCAAATCAATGCTAATTTTGTGAAGTGTACTCAAATGGCCTGTTTTTCTGCTTTTTTAGATGGGCGGCGCATCTGTCCCTAATGTGGATGATCCAGAGGCTTTTCCAGCCCTGGCTTAAGCCGCCCCGGAGGTGCTTAGCTCACCCAGGAGGGTCACTCCTCTACGGGTTCTTGTCTACGAGGCTTGCATGTTAGCGGATCCTTCAGCAGATGTAATGATGGAAGACTGTCATCCATGCCATTTACCCTTGAGGACTGAATTTTACCTGTTTTAGAAAAAAAAGTTGGAAACGTTTTAAAAAATAATTAAAAAAAGAAAAGAAAGGACTTCTTGCTATTATGAAGCAAATTATTGGTTGAGGTTTTGTATTTAGAAACAAGGTAGCAGGGATGTTTTCATACAGTGTTTCTTTTGGTTTTTTTTTTTGTTTTCTTCAGAAATTATGCGTTGTTCATGGATACTTTTTTGTACTGCTGCTTGAAAATATGCATTTCCAAAAATAGGCGTGAAGATATCTAAAGGTATCTTATGGTGGCCCTTAGCTTGCTTGAGTTTTACACATAAATGCCTCGAAACAAGGCAGCCCTTTTCAGGAATAAAATGTACAAGTTTGTTCATTTTGAAAGGTTACTGCATTACCAAGGGAGATTAAGAGCAGTTTTGACCATAATAGAATTAAAGACCTCTTTTTATAATTGAAAGCAGGCCTTAAAACAGCATTGAGTCTGATATCTTTTTGATTAACTGTACAATCTATGATTCATACCTTCATGTCAAGATTTGGGTTTTATGACTTGGTTGCACTCGCCACAAAAAGTGTCTTTTATTGAATGACCACTGTAACATTTAATATGGCGTCTTTAGACACCTTTGACTTTGGTAACTCAGGATAGTATCATACTCACTAAATTAGCTTTTTAAACGAGCAAGTTTACACACCGCACTCCTGTTTACTGAAATAAATGTGAGCCAGGTTATAGATAAATTCTGCTAAAGATATTTTCTTTTTCCCCATTGCTTATTACAGTAGTGCTACTGCATATTTTATCTGAAAGAAACACCATCTTGTTCAGTGTGGAACAACTGAGTGCTATGATAATGTGTGAAATCCAACCCTGCTATTAGACCTCTGTCAATAATTAAAAGATGGTCAATTCATACCAAGTTGTTGTGTGGACTTTTAACTTGAGAAATTTTTAATGTTTGATTTTGTTTGTCTAATGTGTTTGCGACAGAGTTATGTTCCAAAGTGTTATGTGTGATGTGAAGCATGTAGGTGTGGCTGAAATGCTCACTTCCAGCAGGAATGCTGTGTTTGTCAAAGCATTATATTATTGTTGACAAAGGCAAGTGTAACACTTACTGCTCATATTTTTGTTTAGGGGTTGGAACCATACGTACACAAATGAAACATAAAAGGCCTCAGCCACTTTAATGATAATGTCATATTGGGAAGGGCAAGACTGCCATGTAGATGCAGACCAATAGGGAGTTGTAGTTTTTCTGGAAAAGTTTTCCATTTTACGAATTTCGTTTTTACATTTACATGTGGGAGTTATCAGTTCCATGGGACAAAATAAAAGACAATGTTTATATACTCCATGTAGATAAACAATTTATATTGGTTAAGAAACCAACAATACTGCATTTTATGCAGAAAACTTGCCCTCCCCAATATGGCGATGTTGTTGGCAATTCAGGCCTTTAAGAATGCATATGTTTGAAACACTCTTAATTTCAAATATTAAAATATTGTTTGTAACTACTATTTATAGTATGGACATAAACAATACCATCCACTGTGTAGCATTCAGAGTAAACACCAACTGCATTTTTTTAACAAAGTTAAAATCTTGTGTAAAAATCTATGCAATTACTGGAACAGCTTGCAACTGATTGGCTAAAAGTAAAATGTTCACCTATAGACAAAAATGTGTTAAAAATATCATTTTAAGGTTTAAGTTATAGTTAACCACATAACAAAATGGAGAGCTTTGACTTGAAAGGCTGGCATGCATATGCAAGTTTACATTAAAGTAGAACTATTGTGGGAAATATAAGTATTTTTAACATAAATGTGTGTCAGCTTTGTTTCTACACAACGGCCATATTGTGGTAAAAATCCACCCACCTGTTTTCTTCTAATTCTCATAAAACCACAACAGTTTAATATTTCAGACAGAATTTGATATACGACTTTACTGACATCACACCGTGCAGCACTGACAAACACTTCCATATAATCATAGTTTCCGCCGCAGCCAGATATGGAGCAGCTGTAGTGACAAGAATGTCTTATAAACAAACGAGTTTCCGGTTTTTTGTTGTTGAATGTAAGACTGAACAAAAAAATCTTTATTTACTCCTGACATATGAGCCGCTGAAGACGCAGTGGATTATATTTTATTTATGAAGGGAATGCGTCCCGCAATATACCTTCATTCGTTTGTTTTCGTAAATCATTTTACATGAGACGGCACACCGAATGCGGCTATAGTTTTCCGTTGTCTGTGAGACTGTCCACTGGCTGAGAAACCAGAGGTATGTTGTCATTTCTATGTTAAACATTCTCTATGTAAGTTCATAACTGCTTTTATAAATTATACCAAATTTTATAAATCACTTCCCGTGACTCTTTAGCATTAGCTGTAGCCGTAGCGCACACTGTTAGCTTTCCTACCAGAAGGTGGCGGAGACCAGCAGCTCAGTCCGACACACACACCAAAATCCGCTCATACTTAATGAATCTGAGGAATGGACAATTTAGAGCATGGTCTAATACAGGGTTTTTCAAACTTTTTGTGTGTGTGGACCACTATTTGTAATCAAAAAATTTTCCGGACCACCTCATAACACGCATAATAAAATGTCTACACACAGACTTACCTGAATTAATCCGCACCCCTACTATAACTAGTCATCACATCATCACATCAGTATGCAACAGGCTTGTTATATCAATATAGGCCTACATAATCTTTTAATTTTTTTTATTTATGGGAATTTCCTGGTAAAATGAAGGTAAAATATTATTTTATTTTGCCTTTCCACGGACCACCTGCAGTACCCTCACGGACCACTAGTGGTCCGCGGACCACAGTTTGGGAATGACTGCTCTAATAAATGATCTGTTGTGTATTTTGAGCTGAAACGTCACATACACATTTTGTGGACTCATAAGACTTGTATTACATCTTGTGAAAAGGTGCATAATAGGTCACGTTTAAGACATTGTCATTTACATTTACATTTACATTGTCCTTTATTTTTAATGAGAATGTTTAAATGGAAAATTGATGGTAGATTGAAAAAGGTGCATTAAAGTAAATATGCGCACTGGCTCTGACAGCAAAACAACGCTTGTGCAATTGTCCTTGGGTACTATATTGAGTTGAAAATTACAGTGGTAAAGTGGTAGTGTTGTAGTGAAATGAATGGTTGTCTGTACAGTGTCCTAAAAACTTTTTTACATACTTAATTTTTTTTACTCTGCATCTACACATCATGTTTGTGCAGCAAAAAGAGGTTCATAGTTAAGGCAGGTCATGTGTTCTCTATCTATAGCATGTTGACTCAAACTTGTTTTTGTTACAACCCACTGCCTATTAAAAATCCTGTAAAGAACTTGATCCATTGGCAAGCCCTTACAACCTCCGTAAGGTCTAAAGTCAAACCACTCCCACACTGGATAAGCTCTACAACAGGATTTTAAACCTGAGTCTGGGCTTGTCTGGAATGGCTGGGACAGGTGTCATATTGAACACATTGTGACGACTCCAGACAGACACCGCAAAATTGTCTGTAATTGGATGTCAGTGGTTTTTCAGCACCCGTGCTGTTATGCAGTTAAAGTCTGGTGAAATTTTAATGCCCTTGGAAGGTCACGTGCAATCCAGAAATTCACTGCAGTTTATTTTCACAACATCAAGCGTCAGCTTTCCACCAGATGAAACTAGCGGTTCTAGGAAAAGGCTGTTACATGGTAAGAATTTAAATTTCTCCTCCTCCTCCTCTTCTTCCTCTCCTCCACTTATTGCTTCATGAGTGCAGATGTAATCCTCTGTAATGTCTGTGCTTCTGGTGGCGTCAGAGGAGCTGGACTCTTGAGAGAAGCTCTTGATGTAGGTGCAGACGAAGCCGGAGGGATAAGGAACCTCTTCTACCTCCACGACATCTGGTTCCTCACTCATGCTGGAGTCACACTGGTTAGGATGGAACTTCATTTCAAGTGACATGGAGTCAGTGAAGGGGTTACAGGTGTGGAACAATTATCAATTGATTGACTGAATAATATTTTCTTTACTCACTCACCCATGTGTCATTTCAAACCCACCTGACTTTCTTTTGTTAAACACAAAAGGAGAATGCTTTTTCAAATAAAAGAAATATATATAATTTAATGCATTTTCATTGAACATGCATTCTAACTTTTGTGCCACATTTGAAATGGTTATGTAAGTTTGGAAAAACATAAGGGTGAGTTCATGTGACTTTATCCAGTATTTCAAATGTTATTATGGTGCTCAAAATCTAAACAACTCTAGTTTTGAAATATGTCATTTACCTGGTCAGAAGCATACTCCCGCACATTTGCTGTTTGCAGGATCAGGGATAACTGTAGGCAGGAGGCACTTGCAACAATGTAGGAATCTATGGAAAAGCAAATATATATGGGAGTGCCACAACACATACAGTTTCTCTTTATTAGATCCAAAACATGCTGCTGTTTCTGACCTTCTCTGAACAGAGGAGAACTGGCAGATGCAAAGAAGGATTAGGCAAATGAGAAGAATGCCTCCTCCAGCTAAGATCACATGGGACATAAGTTTTTCAGCTGAAAGAAAAACATACAAAATGTGATTTTGCAAAAGAAACCTATTCAAGTTGACACTAAATAGAATCACAATGGCATAATTTAGGAGGAAAATTAATTTAAGGTCAGTAAACCACGTGTTCCATGCAAGACTAATAAATGGCAAAGAAAAAAAAAATATTTAAAGTATTATTTAATTTTTTCAAATAACTGTATAATACAAACCAAAACCCAAACACATACAATTTGATGGTATGCAGAAAGGAAGGTCAGTTCCTCTGGGTCCCTCTCCAGCATCTGTCCAAGCAGTAATCCACAGCTTATAACACTCTCCTGGTGACAGACCGCTGATGGTATAATGTATCTTAGGATACGCCACACCTACAGTTAAAGGCAAGCATTACAAAAAAACGCTCCAGGAAATGTCATGTTATTTATGTAGAAATATCTGCACTATATTTTTAGTTGGTATCTCCAATTATTGTTTAATAGAATATTATTGTTTCTTACTGTAATGTGAAATAACTTTCAATTTGTCCTGTAGGTAGATGCTATAGTTTTTCAAACAGCCTCTTATCTTCTCGTGAGGGATTTTAGACCATTTTACTAGCAAGCTCTCACTCTTTTTCCAGCTTTGTTGGGGAACTGGACCTTGTTCTGGAACTGTGAAAATAGATAGATATTTTATTAAGTAAAAGCAAGATCCAAAAATAATCAGGGGATTCTTGTTTTTAATGAGCCAAATTGTGTCCGCCTTGTTTGAACGTCGTGTCTTTGCTGACGGTCGTGTCTAAAGCCAATAGGAAATGTTTTTCCTTGTGGAAGGTTTATATTCATTACAAATAAGCATTTGTAAAAAACATTTTAAATCTGGTAATTTACTCGTGGCAAGCTCTGTAATAAGCAAGATAATGTACAGCCAGCTGGTTGTTATTGAAAAAAAAAACCTTTAAAGGGATACAACACCCCTCTGCTTCAAGCTTCAGCTGGCTGTACATCAGCTACATACATTATAATGATATACATTATATTTAATTATAATATACCTGACTGCCATGTAGAAATGCCTTCAAAGGACACTCTTACTGGGCCTGCTGAGCGTAGAGCGGTAACTGCACCCTGATAGCATTCTTCAGGTTGGAGATCTGTACACACACACCAGAAGAAAATGTGGAAAAAAGAGCAGGGACACACTTATTATTGGTTTAGGAACCAACAACTGCAAATTCTCCATTATAGCAGCATCTCACATAGGTAATGTGCATATTTTGATTGAATAGTTACCAGCTAAAACTATTACATGAAACTTGCCTGTAATAGTTACTGTTGTATCCACCACTCTAATCCACTGAAGCTTTTCTCTGTCATCAACTGGATGCCAGTGCACTACATACTCAGTTCTGTCGCTTGCAATAGCAAGTGTCGGCCAGAGGAGGGCAATACTATCATTTGAAAGAATACGTGACAGCACACCTAAATCCAAATCTGTAAAAAAATCACACAATGATTCATTTGACTTAAGCTAGAAGGACTTTACTTAAGCCACTGAGGCATATTTCAAATTTAAAACACTTATATGACCCAGTGTCCCATTGCAGTGCTGCAAAAATGGCTGATAAGCAAGCAAGCGAGCTAGTTGTGTTTGCTTACCTGCAGAGTGTAACTTAACATATTTGGCAGGCGATTGACCCTTTGAGTTCATTGCAGACACCGAGACAGAACAGTGAGAGCAACAGATCATTCGATTCGTAATGTTTGCGGCTACAGTGGTTGAGTTCATCTTCTTTTGCAACTGGACACTTATATTATATCTTTGAATCCTCCCTTTGGCTTCTGATTTGTTCAGTTTCTGAAACATAAAGTAAAAAAATTGCATTTTTGTCATAAAGAAGATTCTGAACAAAGTAATGCGTCTATTAACTTTCTAATGTTTATTGAATCAGTGCTGATTCAGCTGAATTCCTTTGAACGCAAGCATCCTTCACATCAAACGAACTGTGGCTGTGTCATGAACACAACAAAAGCAACACCTCTGAAATGGCAAGTTCTCAAATCCATCATTTCCTCTAAGCCCCTATTCAATTTTTTGTAAACTGAAACTTGAACGTTGGCTATCTTTTGGTTTCAAGCTAACAATGTGTTTGGGAAGATGCAGTTCACACTGCTTGCCGATGGTATGACCTTTGTAAGGTCTGGTCTGCATTAAGTGTCCATAGATGTGTCCATAGAGACTGGTGCAGACTATGAATAAATGCTAATATTATCATTACAAAAATGGGTTACTTGCCTTCCAAAATATTCTGAAACACCTTTCATACTTTGGCTCTTGGATGTACCAGACATCAAGTGCCTTGTCAGGAGCTAAAATCAAAGAGATGACATAAAATTAATAATCAACAACGAAATCAGTCATGTTCTTTATATTTGTTTTTCAATAGGCATATGAATTGAGCGATGTATGTAGATGTAGATATGTTTAAACATCTAAAATACATCATTTGAATTAATATTAAATATCATGTATGGGGGTGTATATCAAAGTAATAAACTTTTCTTAAACACCTGTGATGTGCGGACATGAAAGTGTTGCAATCTTGCATTACTCCAGTTAACTTATCTAACACCATCATAGTTCTGAAGCACTCTTACCAGAACACTACATTCATTTGAACCCCCTTACAACTTAATGATAAACGAAACGCATGCAAACGGCCTTTGAAATCCCACATCGCCCATCATTACAAAATGTGACATCTTTGCAAGTCATAATCAACAAATATCCGTATGTGTATACTGTATAGATCATTACTCACCTTCCTCTTTGGTTTTTGCAAGTTTTGCACGACTCCAGTCACTCCATAGGCCTCCTTTATGATTTATTTTTCTCCTGATCTTGAATTCATATGTGGTATATGGGCGTAGTAATGATATGTTCAAACTCCTCTCAGCATTATTCTGTTAAAGAGAGACAATACAATGTGTTCTCATATTACCATTTGTTATATATTTTAATTTAGGTATCTTGCTTTGTATGATATAGAAGTGAAATTCTCAGTCTAATGTTTGCTTCATTGTAATTCCTGTGTAAAAGGCTTTGCAAGAATAGTTAGCACAACTAGTGACACCAGGTGTACAAGTTACAAATAATCCATTAGCCAGATAAACTGATAATCCTGGTCCCAACTCATGTGATTGAGCTAATATTGTTTTGCAATTATGTTTTGTGTGCTCTTTAAACTTTATCTTTTACCATATAGGGCCGGTTTCCTGGACAGGGTTTAAGACTAGTCCCAGACTAAAATGCATTTTTGAGCTGTCTTAATTGAAAACAACTTGCTCTGACATACCTTAAAATATACCAGTGCCATTGCCTTGCCTTAAGATTCAGACCAGTAATGTTTTTTTTGTAAGGTATGTTTGTAAACATTAATTAATTGCCCTAATTTAACTAATGCCTAGTCCTGGATTATTCTAAACCCTGTCCGAGAAACCGCCCCATAAAGTTTTACTACCATCCCGATTTTTAGTTTTTGTTTTAAAACAAAAAGTAAATCTAGACAGAATGTTCAAACATCTATTTTCCTAAAGTAAAAACAATAGGATGGTGAAAATCTTTCAGAAATAAATTCATTCATACAGAATAATCATTAGATGCACTGTGGGAAGTCAGTGGTTCAGTTTCTTAATGTTAAGGACAGAGAAAAAACCCTTTCTTGACATTTCGCTTTCCAGTTTTGAGTCATCTTGGAGGTCTTGTGGTATGACTACCAGACTAATTTATGAGGTTTTGTGGGTTTTGTCTGTGTCATCATAAACTGACAATTTGCATTCTGTTTCTTTACCAACTTTACCAAGACAGATAACTGATAGATCTACAGATACAATTTAAGTGAAATAACAATTATACTATAATTGTGGATGGTGTGATAAAGATAATATTTTGAACATTCAGCCTTTAGTAAATATGAAACTGGTAGACATTGTGTAAGCATACACATACTAACAAAAAGCCTCGCTTTGGATAAAAAAATCAGCAAATTGTAAATGTTAACATCTTAAGGTCAGAAATTGTACCTGGATGTTTTCCCAGATCTGATTTTCCGCTCTGTATTGGACTTCAACCAAGTTCATGCTGTGATTGTGTGTGTGTAGGTGGCACCATCGGGAGAAACATTCTACATGACTGATATTAGGCCTTGAGGGCTTTACTGTGAATAAACAAAATAAGCAATTCAGCATTTTCATTTTAGTGTACTGTACTAAAATAACTAAAATACAGAAAAACTTAGTCTAAATTTAAGGCAAAATAATAAACTTGAGTGTAATCTTCTGTAACAATAACTAGTGGGTTGCTGTTGTTAACCCAAACAATTCTGTAAAGGTGACACATTTTTAAGGTTTGGAATACCCCAGACCATACAGTAACATGACAAGTAATACAATATTCATGTTCATCCAAGTTTCTGTACTAAACTAGTAAATTTTTTTGTCACTTGATTGAGATTTCTGTGGTAATCCACCGGTAGCCCACCACACGAAACATGCACAATGTGAGGTTAACTGTGGAAAGTTTATACTTTAAAAAGGAGACTGTATGGTGCAGTTTTAACCCTCTTTAGCTGAGTAATGTGTGAGAACGCTGAGTTTTAATTGAGTGTCACTAAAATCTTGTTACGTTACGTCTGGCTAGGACATGATGTAATGCTAACTACCATTTTCAAGGTTGAAAGGATGCAAAACATGCAGGTGCTTTTTGAAGTTATAATATCTGACAAATTGTATTTCTTTACCTATGTTCCTGAGGATGAAGTTGTGAGGACCCGAGTTGTTTGATCCCAAGCTATTGGACACATTGAGCCTCACACTTAGTTGTGACGGTGAACCAAAGATGGGGAATGTAGCTAAACAAAATCCTGTAGAGTTCATCACACTCCTGTAGCTGAGGAGAGGGTCCACCTGACACCCTAAAAAAGACAGATTTGTAGCATTAAACATGTACTTCTCTGTTCTGGTTTGTGTCATATGATCTGTTAATGTAAAGGTCCTCCTTAGAACAGTGATTTCATGACTCATTCTGACTAACCATAAATGACATGTGGTGGTGATTTTGGTATCCCTTCCTATATTCCAAGTGCATGTGACATTGCCAGATTCTGTTTTCCGAATGCAGGTCAAGTTTTGTGGAATGTCTGGTGGATCTGAAAAAGACAGTTTTGTCCATGGAATTGGCATAAATAACGTTAATTTGAAACTTAATAAGCAACTACTATAACTTTCAGTTTTTATCACATTTGTCAGCTTGGCCAACTAACTGTCATGGTTCTGGTTTCAGATGATGCGAAACTTCTCAAGGTTTTATTTATCTCTCGGGTAATATTTCGGCACGAAGGTTGTGCATGTAAAAGCCATGTTTTTAAGTCACATTTGACATTACATTACAGAGTCTTTTGCATGTCCTTTCATTTGCAATTACTGGTTAAAGATATGTAAATTATTTATTAAAGAGTGCTGATTTTCTGCAAGTAACAATTATTAAATTCACTTCCAATTTTATTTACCAAATGACAATTTGGACCCAGAAATAAATTCCTGAAATAATGACATAAGTTACAAAGACTGTGCTTACATCCTGGAGTGATGTCAATTCCACATGGCTCTGGGTCTTTGTCACATTTGCAGGTGAAGATGCTCAACTTTGTTAAATTCTTTACATCCACAGATACCACACTTAAATCCGGTGACCGGTCATGCTTAGTTTGTTCGCCGTCTCGAAAAATGATTTTGGGACATTTCTTGTTAAAGACACAGGAGACTGTTAAATTTGAACCTAGGAGGACTTCTTTGCCTATGCTTGACCGGGCAGTGCACACTGCTTCTGCAAGAATACAGTATATGTATAAATACATTGCAGAAGCATCAAAATAAATATGATTACAGCCTCTCTAGAGTCAGCTAAATGTAAATGTAGAGTCTAGACACTGTCCAACCCATTAATGAAATAGTTCACTCAATAATGAAAATTCTTTGATAATTTACCCTCATACCATCCCATATCTTCACTTAAACACGAATTAACCTTGTATTTATTATAGTAAAAGTGAAATAACAATGTTTTTGGTGGATTGATCACCATACATTACACTTCGAATAATCTTTGTGTATGGAATGTACTATATAAACAAACACGTTTGTATCATGAATAACAACTAGGCTACTGAAACTAGTTATGTTAATATATAAATCTAAATGCCATTCACATTCTCGTGCTGGTTTAAATAGCACATTCGTGAGTGTAGGCCTGTTTGATGCATAATAAAAATCATGTTTTACCTCCATGTGCACCTGGGAGCAGGATAAAAGTGAAAATGACGAGCATCAGGCAGGTACATTCAGAAGACATCGGGCTCAATGCAGCAGATCAGACAAACTCAGAAAGTTCATCACCCCTCGTGCTCTGCGGGTAAGCATTTCATGGGTTTGTACACAGATACTCCATATTTTCTTTTCAAGAAATTCAACTCACTCGCATGATAAAGTGGAAAGGTCCGTCTTGCTACAAAGCGGCAGCGCGTCAAAACGATCATTTAAATCAACGAAACGCCTTTTGCGCGTTACATCGCTGTCTATGTTATAGAAACACCAGTATGTTCTTGTTTTGGTAGGATGAAACGTAGCTTTACTTACCCCTGCCCATGGGACAGAAATGTTGAGTTTGGTCATTTGTGTTGATGGTGTGGTTTAATGCGGCAGTGTAACGCTTGAGGCTCATCTCCTCCCTCTCCTAAACTTAGAAGTGAAAGGGCAAGACTACTTGCGTACGGCGAAATGAGTAATGCGTCTCTATCCTCCTGCACTCTGTATACACTTATGCACGAATGTTTCTTTAAAGAGTTGTCACGTTTTGTTTGGGTATGAGAGACCATAAGTCCGTTTAAATAGCTTTGAAATGCACCTTAAATACACTGTAAAAATCAGTTGCTCTCTTAAGGTTTTACGTAAAATCAAATTGGATGTCATTTAAACTTTTTTAAATCTTAACTAAAAAAGCCCATATTTTGAACAAATTAATGTAAGAAGATATGCCTCCATAGCATTTTTATAGTGTGTTATAGTGTATTTGTATAGCGAGTTAAATCTCATGAGAACTGTTTAAAAACATTTAAACTTCATTAGACATTGGATTACACAATTTGTAATAAAACCTCAGACATAAAACATAAATAAATTTGACATGCTGAAATATGATCTGTTAACAGTATTGCATTCAGGTGTATGGCATCTTTCAAGATACATGCATGTTTTGTTTATATTACGGTTTTAATTGCACTTGTGCAAAAATGCTTGTAAGACAGCAATGAATGCCTTGTGTAAGTACCTTCTGAACAAGATTTTACCCAAGATTACTAAAATGGATATCAGTCACTCACTGCTTGCTGTCAAACAAGATTTCCTCCAAGGAAAAACTAGAATGTTACTAGAATGAGTATCAGTTACTCATACTTTCATTAGCACCTTAAGGAGTAAAGTTTTAACAATAACTTCCAGTTATGATGACTGTTAGTCAATGGAACTTATAAGCAGATTGGAAGAAAGAGTTCAATCTATCGTTTTTTACTTTTCACATACATCAGTAAAGGATTCAAAACAATGAAGTCAATCACATTTACATTTACATTTAGGCATTTAGCTGATGCTTTTATCCAAAGCGACTTACAAATATTAGGAGACAATGAAGCGACACATCAAAAGCGGCAACAATAGTACTAAGAGGTTCAGAACCTAATGTAAGGGATTGAAGAAATAAAGCCATACCAAATTGTGGTAATGTGGTATTGGTGCCTTCAGATTTACATAGACAGATAAAATACAGAGGACAAGGTACTGTAGTCACAGTGCACAACTAAGAACAGTGGACATACAAGTCAAATAATATACACATGTAATAGATACATACATTTACAGATTAGCAAAAGTATAAACATAAAATTGCTGTTTTACTATCATTTTTGTCTGATCTTACACAAGCGCAATATAAACCTTAAGATAACTAACTTAAAATCTTGTATCTTAAAAGATTTTCTACATTTGAAAAAAGCCAGACATGCTTTTGTAAGGTCCAGCTGCCCCCCACGCATCACCTTATCATGTCATCAATGGCACAATATTAAAGTGGAATTTTGCTATGATATCATCATGTGTGCAGAGATCTTGACACATGCTATAAAAAAGCTGATGGTGCGCCTCGAAATGTTGAACTGTATTCTTAAGATTGACATGAGAACTTTCTCAGGAAGTTTTAAAAACAGCTTTGCGGTGCAGGTGTCTCTGCAGGGCATGATGGTGTGTAACTGTTTAGAAAAAAAACTCTTGGGACCCACTGGCGAATTACACATAGTTTAACATTTTTGGTTAACATGGTTAGACATGCCCAATTGTGATAACGACAATACACAGTAACATTTCTACTATGTGAAAGTGAATGCATAAGATTTGATTTATTTGGTGGTTAGAAAATTCAAAGCACCTGGCATCATTAAAATAACCATAACCTGTAAAGTAACATAAAAACAAAGATGTGGCTACGGCTCAATGAGCTTTGTACCAGCTGCAGTTCTGGTTCAAGCTTTTTAAGCTTTTTTCTAGTCAAATGTAGATACTTCCCCTAAAACTGTCTACTTCTGTGAGCAGACAGGTAGTCCCATGTGTAAACCAAAGTTTAAGTCCAAACGTTACAAGATAAACAGCGTGTGTTGTAAATGTAATGATCATTGTAATCAAATGTCATGGCTATTATTATTTTTGTAACCCTGCCTGTGAAAATCCAGCTAAAGTTGTTGTTTTTTGTGAAGTTTGTTTAACAACGTTTGTGAGGATCATGTAATCATCTTTTAATCCAATCAATCACCGCTAAAAGAGGTCTGTATATTCGTCCCTCCTGTTTATGAAAACTTTTTTTGTGCAAAATAATAAAACATAGTGTCAACAAAGTACTTAATTTTAGAATTAAAAATCATTCATTTTAATATTTAATAATTAAAAATTTTGAATCTCAAATCTATCAAATAATCATCTTTTACAGCAACAAACACACATTACATATTTTAATAATTTTAATAGCTATGACAACCTTGATGTTTCTTATCTCCTAATCAGATTTTGAGACTTTAGCCTGAATTTTACAGACAGGGTCAACATTTTAGCATGAACATTTAAGCAGCATAAAGTGGATGCTTTCCTTAAAGTACAGATTTATGGATATGACAATCATTAATAAAATAATGCTTAATGTATATTATGGTGTAAGTGCTTGTAAGTGCAACTTAGTATAGTCCGATGCTCTTCACATTTATATAAAGAATAGTTAGTTGAACATCTTTAATAGATTATAATTATTAGCCTATGCTGTTTCAATTAGCATTTTTCATTAAATTGTAGAATTTAAATGTTATTGTACATTATACAACAGTCCATTCAGGGTTCCAAGAGTGCTGATATTTTTCATTACAGCACTGGAACATTTTATATCACTCCGTTTGTCTTTCCTTGCGGCATTTAAGCACCATCAGTGTCACCAAACCGAATTGCAGAAATAGTGACTCAACCTGTCTTCCATTGAAAAGACAAGCAGAAAGTTGTGCAATGTTGCTTTGTTGGGTTAATCACCATCAGACTTCAGCTCTGGGTAAAGATATTGGTGACGGGACATATATAAAGAACTCCTTTACAAAGATCTCCTAAACCTCCTCTGGCATTGAGAAAGTAAAACAAACTCTTTGTGGAGAGTATGGACTAGAATTTCCATCTTCCATTTCCACATGCCTCTCATCCTCTTCCATTCCTCCATCATTATTGGAGGCTGTGTGAGGGGTTGAGAGGAAGCTTTCAAGAAGGCTTAAGGATCCGAGACCTCCATCCATGGCTAAGAAGCTGTTTAGACGTGTATCTGCATGTATCACAGGAATGTTGGTTAAATCCCAACTGAAGTCGTGAAGTAGATGTGATGGAGACATCAGAAGAGGGAACTGGTCCTCCTCTTCTTTAACCTCTTCTTCTGTAGTCTCATAGACTCCTTCTGTCCTCTGTGGCTTATAGGGACATTCGATACAACTCTCCACGGGTGTTTTTGGGACATTCTCATGAATCACAAGTGGGTAAGAGTCTTGCCTCTCCCAGGATGGATTAACTTCTTCTATAGGAGTTAAGGGAGGATCATTGCCCCCAGGCAGTGGTCCCCATGAAGTGTAGCTGTCGTCCTAAGAGCAAACAAAACAGCACTGGTCAAAAATAATGTAAAGTATGAAGAGAATTTTGTTGTTGCAATTCAACCTCCTGCATGCATATGATGGAAAATATATTGTGCAGTAATTACATAATATATGGAGTGTAATCAAGTATTTCATCCATTGTAGATTTTACAAAATTGATTAAAACCAATGAAAGATTTGGTCTGTGTGCAAAAACAGAACTTAATACAAGAAAATATCAAACGTCAGGAAGTAAAGCTGCTTTTTCACTTTCTACTGACCTATTTTTCCACCTAACAAATAGTATATAATGCATATAATAAACATCAAAGACAATTCATATTTTAATAATATGCTGTAGTGCATGTATAGGGCGGGCCAGTGAGTTTCCCTTATTTAAACAGATAAGACTGTGGCCTTGCTATGATCGAAATAGCAGCCAGAAGCAACTGAAAAAAGTGCACTGACTTCTCTAAAAGGACTTTGTTTAGACATTTTTAAAAACAACGGTAAAACGGTTGCAGCAATGCTAAAAAGAACCTTTTTGGTTCCCCAAAGAGGTTCTTGAAAGAACATGTTTTATAGTTTATTGAACTCTTTCACTATTGTCAAGTTTGCTATGGAATAATACAGCGTGACAAAGAACGCTTACTTTATATATGACTGCAGGCTGTCTTGCAACATTCATTAAATGATTTATTCATTGTCATCTATATCAATTCCCTTAAATGACATTCTTACCTTTAGTAGTTTTATAGCATTGCTATTATCGAATTTCGGTACATTTTCAAAAAACCACGTGACTCCCATGGACATGCACATCTTCATCATTCTGTTAAGAGATGTATTAACAAACAGAATAAACAGTTAAACACATAACTAATTCACACCATCCTCAAATAGCTATAAAATGTTTAAGATTATGATAATCTGTGTTCATCATCTGTAAAAATAAATGTTGGTGACACATCTACCCCAAACTCTGCACAACACAATCTGAGTGTTTATGACTGTAAGTTATGTAACTTATGAAAGACTATAGACTTTCTGAAACTGTGTGCACAGATACAATAATGCAGACAACGAGTAAAATCATTACTCAGTCATTCAGTACATCACCTTTGCCTCACACATTTGAGATACATCAGGTTGACTAGGATCACAATAGGAACAGCAGCCGCCAAGCAAAATCCAGCTATCATTCTATCTATAATGTGCAGAAAGAGTTAGTATAATATTATTAACTTTCCAATATCTGTGGCAGTACTTTGTATTTACAAACATAATGCATGATTACTAGTATATTTCTGAGTACGGACCCTAAATACTACTTCTAATACTAACTGACGTACACATATATTGTACTGACAGCTTGAGTCCTTTCGATCATACTGATACTAAGATAACGGCACTACTCATACTTTAGATAAAGAATCGGATTGTATATCACTATAACAAATTTTTTCTACTGCAGTGGAAAAGAGATTTTCTGCTTTGACTTCTGTGTTTCCATACTGCTTTTTTAAAGGCTTTTAACACTCATCAGGTACCTGTTGTGGTGCCTGGCACAGGCTGATACGTTTTTAGCATTTTCCCTGCGGCTGACACAGGCTGATAAGTTTTTAGCATTTTCCCTCTTCCTTTAGGCCCTTCACCCGCCGAGTTCCACGCAGAAACCAAAACATCAAAACTTTCCTGCGGCCCCGGCAGCTCCCAATTTAAAGATCTAGGAAATGTGTTAGGTACCGTTCCTGCAGGAAGAACACACAATATAATGAGATAAAACATAAGCATACAGAGACAAAATATTTTACTGTTCTTCACATTCATTAGCGACACCAAAATCATGGTTTTATTTGCACGATAAACGCAATAATAAGATGCTTTGTATAAAACTGCAAACTGCTATAATAATGTCTGCAAAATGCATACATGTAAATTTCTTCATTAATTAAGCCAATACTTCGTCCATACTCTGTTTAGTCTTTAGTTTAAAGCTGGTTGACAGTTAGCGGATTGACAGTTTCTCTTTGAATCATACTTTCGTATCTTTATGCAAATAATAACACTACTAGTGAAGACGGTGTATATGTCTAGATGGCATTAGGATTAAGGGTCACAGATTTTAGAATAACTTTTTAAAGAAACATGAAGTTTGCTTCTGTTGTTTTAGTCAAATAATCAGGTCTAGAAGTAAACTTTGTAGCAGTTTCTCATTGCATAACATGCAGTCAAACAAATATTAAAAACACAAAACTGCTTGTGTAGCTGCACAGTAGGGTGGGAATATTAAACGCTGTTGTTCTTTTTTCACATTTTTTGCAGTTTCCTGCAATGTTTAACACCCCAAGATATAAACAGACATTTTCTGGCCACGTTCTGAAGTTCTGTTGACTGTTAAAAAGCTTGGTTAAAGTAGCTTTACACTGGAAAAGACACAAACATTTGCACATAGCCACATGTCTTCCGTTGCTGCCTCTACTTCCTGTCATGTCTCAAGCCACATGTTAAGAATAGCTGCTGGGTCGCAGTCGAGCAAGCCTTATGTGTAACTTTAAGAAGGCACCTAAATAACACTGAAGACAAGGAGTATTCATTTATTCCAGTATTGATCACACAGCTTATAATATTATTCAGACAATAACCCAGCTGTCACTGCGTCCCAGGCAGGACTACGCAGGGCATACGCACACACCCACTCATTCATAAACCGCAGTTTACTTTCTAATAGCTTTGCACCACCACAAGTATTTTATAAATTTAGAAATTGAAAGTTACTCTCATTTGCCGTAGTCCTAAGACCATAGCTGGGCCCATCAATGAACAGTTTTCAGTTTCGCTTTAATGTGACATGAGGGCCCGTCCCTTTTAGAGTGATGTATTTTTTCCACCACCCATACGTTAGTTTTGGAATAGTAAAATAATATCTCAATACTGTTAACAACAACGTCAACCAAACTCTGCAGTAAATAAAGTTGAAGTCAAATGGATTCTCAAGGAAAGTATTTGAAAGTAGTTTCAGCCTAACTGTTGAAGAAACACTTTCCCGCAACTATAGGTTTTTAGATTTTAACGCTTAAAAGAGGAAAAAACCCTGCCCTTCCTTAAGAACTCTCTCCAAAGCCACGCCTCATGTAAATGACCTCATGTTTTATTCACCGTAGGGCAACTAAACAATTTATTTTTACGATTTATATTTACCATTATTGGTTTTGTAAGCTTGTTGTTTATGCACAAGAAGGGAGTTATGTAAATACATGGGTTGACAGGCAGGACGGACATTCAATCATTGCATTCGGACCGACTGCAACGATTGGGCAAACTTTATAAGATCCCGAGACTTCCACCGACAATACAAATAAATGCAATATTTACTCTATTTATTGATTGCTTCTAAGGATGTAAGCAGACTTTCCAACCAGTATAACAAAAATGTTTATGAAAAACATTGCCTACCCCATAGCTTTAAATCTAGCACTGATGCAACAACCCTTGAAACTGAAAGTGGTTCCCATGTTTTCATAGCTATCAATCACAATTTAACCAACTTATTTACATAAACAGTAAACGTTTTACAATGCAGGCTCAGAAAACACAATCACTTTCAGGCAACTTATGTACATGTAGAGGAGTGGGGTTACTGGAAGAGGATGTGAACATTTTCAGTAAATGGTGGAAAACCCTGCCGTCGAACTGTGGGTGTGACTGTGATGAGTCTCAAACCATAAGACAGGTAGAGTTTTTCCATTTGCTACAAATATGAAGATGCAGTGGATCACTTTCAGGGTCAGTTTAAAAACACCTGAATTGTTACCAAACAAAACAAATACAACTGTAGTAAAACATGCACAAACATTTTAACAGCAGTATTGTAAAAACTGGTAAAAAAAACTGTACTGTATCGTAACATAGCAACACAATCCGGTTATTAGTTTGAATAAAAATGTATATGCTACATGCATTATAAGTTTCTTTGGATAAAAGCTTAATGCATAAATGTAAATGTACAGCATCTCTTCCCCTAATGTCATAAACAGACACAAACCACAAAAGCTCAACACACACAAACAACTGTATTACTCACTGTTCTGAATGAGTCTCTTGTCACTGTGTCTCTGAAAGTAAATAGTATAGTGTGTGATAAATCCCCTATGTTTCTCTTGTTCTAACTCTTTCCACTGAATGAGAATATGATTTTTTCCTACAGGAGTAACTGATACATCTGGACCCGTTAATGGCTCTGACAAAACAGGAAAACAAATAGAAATATTCAGAGACATTTTAAAAACTAACATACAAAATGTTGAATAATTAATTAAGAAACTTTAACTGATATATTGCTGTAATTATTATTATCTTAAATTATAAATGACTTTTTTATAATCTGTCTACAAATTCTCTATCACTGCCCTCTTGTGGACATTCACTTATTGTGTTGACGTGTGACAACCTGCCCAAGTAAATTGTGGATGACGTTTATAAAAAATACAGATCAGAACACCTAGTTCAACATTAATACTTTTTAGTTTCCCCTTCATTTTTATAGAATTTTTTTTTAATGAGTTTTAGTTTGGGTACCATAATTATTTTTTTATTTTTCTAATAAGAGATATCTAATTAGAGAATAAGTCTGAAACTAATATACAAAACTATTTCTATATTGAACATTTTTTTGACATTTGACTCAAAACCTATATACAGGTAATATAACTCCTCTGTGTGACAACTAGCCCCAGTCTCCTTGGACAGATAAACTTCATTAACTTACTTTCTTCTTTTGAGTAAACTTGACCAAATGCAGGGTCTGAAACTCCACTGGCTTCTTCAATATATAAAGAAATGTTATACAAGACACCAGCTTGCATACCTGAAATTAGAGTTTCAGAGTAGTTGAATGACTTTAAATGAAATCATGATGTAACCTACGTTCCTTTTTAATGTTGGCCTATTACAAAATCTGCATCTAGAAATGGATTTGGATATTTCTTACCTTCCAGGAATGTATAACTGTAGTCTTTTCCTAATCTCTTCCATTGTATATGCACTGGGCTCTGTTGCCACTGGACTACAAAACCCATAATTTTATCCACACCCTCTCTATAATGAGGCACGTCCCAAGCTAGATGCACACTGCCCCCTGGTGTTGGAGCTAAATATGTTATGATGGGGGCTGGTTTACCTGTGATGCATATAAAAGAAAATAGTTATACAGCTATCATGTATATTAGTAATTTAAATCTATTTCACTTTTTTTTACAAGGCCTCTCATTGTTCACAACAATAATAAAAGCCCTTCCCCACTTATTATTTCTACCCAATAAAATTTTCTACAGCTTGGTATAACTAAAAATATGAATGTATCTTAAAGAAATAACCAAAGACTAGGATATATTTAGATTTTAGTTGTTTTAGTTTATATTAATGCTCGTTTAGTCTTATTTTAAATCATTTTTAGTTGTCTTGAGGCCCCCTAGTCGACCTCTGGCCTCATGGTTTAAAAACACTGATACAGAAGTGGCCAAAAGTGATGTCTAGGAGGGCATATTTGTGTAATATTTGCTTTTAATGACCCCTAAGGTTAGATTAAACCATCAAATGAGGTGTATGGTACAAAATGGACAAAACACTAAACTTTTAGGGCATTTATTGAACAAAATTATTTGTCCAAAAGTCAAACTTCAGCACATATTTGTAATATTGGCTTTTTATTACATAGAAAAACTAAAAGCTGACAGTAGAATAAGACCAACACTAACTACAGCTACTGTTATTAATTGTTGTCGATCCTCTCTTCTGGTAAAATTTTGGACTGTCTTTATACATTTTGCACATGTGTTCCCTTTTGCCAAGCCCCTTAAATTCTTTTACGGTTAATTTTAGTACTCCAAACACACCAATGCAAACACTCCAATGCAATGTATATTAAACTTTTAATGCCTCTTTAACAAACTATTTTTGGCCACCACTATAGATAGAGATTTACTTTTGCAATCTGCAAAGATGTTTCTGTTTGTAAAATAAGTAAATTTGTAAATCATAAGAACCTAATTTAAGTAAACAATAAACAATAGGCATGTTCTTACCTGTATATATCAAGCTGGCATGTGCTGAGGGGGAGGAGCCAGCAGATGTGACAGCACTGATGTTAATCTCTGCCACTTCAAGAGGGAGCTCAAATGTGTGATGGGTGACATGAGCTGAGCAGTTCAGTTCATGGACTCCTCCTTTTTCTTTGTAAGATAATGTGTAATGTAACAAATCTCCTCTGTAATCTTCAGATTTATAGGGCTAGAAGATGCAGAAGTAAATAGTCACTAATGGTCAAAGCAGCAGGTGAGATAATGCAGATGTAGGTGAAACTGTTGCATTCAGTTATTTCACCTCCTAAAACGTTTTAACCAATTTGACCAGCTAAAAACATTCCCTTTATTCCAGTAACATCTCTTACATCACTGTGGGCATACATTAAAGGCATAGTTCACCCAAAAATAAAAAATCTTTCATTAATTCTCTCCCTCATGTCATTTCAAACCTGTAAGAGTTTCTATATTCTTCAGTACACCAAAGAAGATATTTTGAAGAATGTTGATAACCAATCAACTTTGGCCCCCATTGACTTCCACTGGATGACCACAAAACCCCAGAGACATTTTTCAAAATATCTTAATTTGTGTTCCACATAAGAAAATCACATACAGGTTTTGAAGCGGCATGAGGGTGAATAAATGATGACAGAATTTTTTTCTTTTTGGAAGAACTATAGCTTTATGACCATAGGCCTACATATGTATATACATACATTTAAACATGATTTAAATAATTGTGTTAATACTTTCTGGTAATAATGTATTTTACGTGCAATTGCATTACATTGAACTCAGTAAATTAGTAATTTCTTTGTCCAGTATTACCTCCCACAACACTATAACATTCTGTAGTTTGTGGCCATCATTCCTCTTGATTACTCTCCACACATCGAGTTTGTGCGAGGGTGCTACGGCACATGGAATATAAAATAATCGTCAAAAGCTTTACAGATAAAACACATTTAAAAAAAATAATTTATATAGCAGTTTCCTCTGTCTACTAAGAAATTTGAAAAAAACAACAACAACAATCATTTAAATTTTGATCTGATATTTGTCTCATTATAGAACTGGTTATATAATTCTCATACTGGATTTATAAGAAATAATTCCAAAGCTCATTTTACCTATTCCAGGGCTGGTTATATTGATGGGTTGGCTCCACATGCTGCAGTTTGCTGAAGTAAAACACGCTCTCAACTCCAACTCATAGGACATAAATGGTTCTAAGCTTTCCTGCATTAGCATTAGTCCAGATTGAAGCTCTGTCACTCTTGCCAGAACCTGATCGGTTACAACAGCAAAACTCTTTGTGACAGCTCATAGCTAAACATCTTTTTTTTCTTTTTACAACGTAAGCATATATCAGTCTTTTTTTAAAGGGATGACAGAGAATGAACATTTATGTTTTACCCATTCCTGATCGTTCTGTACTCTTCTGAACCTTAGACTTGTTGTCAGTGAATCGTCAGGGCACTTCCAATGTATTGTAGGAGAAAAAGAGCCATTTTTAAACTCAACCTGTGTTATCTCTGGAGTGCTTGGAATCACTAAATCAAAACAATATTTTTAATTCCATCAATGACAAAAAATTAAGACTGAAGGCCAATAATGAGATGATGCAATCAAAAGAATATTTGTGCCACGGTACTTCAGAAATAAGTAAATGCATGTATTTTAATCTCTTACCGCTGTTCAGAACTGAGAAGGTGAAAGTGGAGTTTGCCTCTCCTAAAGCATTATGCCCCTTTACATGGACGTCATATGTTATTCTTTCATTAAACACAGATCGTGGAATAGAAACATGACCATTCTTCATTTCGTACTGAAGTGACTGAGACATAGCTTTACTGTGTATGGAAAAAAGTCATGGCAAAAAAAGAAGAAAAAAAAACTTTAACTTGATTTTACAGACTAAGATTATGTTAAAGGTTTCTGTTATTCTGAGATTATGTTAAAGGTTTCTGTTATTCTGTTACATAACCACCCTTAGATTCGTTTTGTTTAAGGAATTCTTTGTGAAATGAGGCATACTTACTGCTCAAATGTTACTGTGTAATTTGTAAATAAATGTGTCTCAGTTGTGACAACCACAGAGCAATTCACATACTTTGAATGTCTGTGTGTTATGCAGCCGAATTTTGTTGGCTTTGCTGGCGGATCTATAAAAGAAAGTTATAATCACAGTTTCAGTCATACCTTGATATTCACGATGAAAAGTATGTTTATTGTCAACATTTTTTAATCAAAGAATAAAACTTATTATAATTAAGTATCAAGGAATGCGTTTAGATTGATTTAGGTAAAAAAGATAAAAAAAATAAAATAAAACTAATATTGACTATAATATAACTGGCATGCATGAATATGGATGAAGACGTGAACCTACAGCCAGCTGTGAGATCTTTACCGCAAACAATGTGCCAATTATCATTCTCCTTCACCTTGCAGAGGACCCAAGATCTGGGCTGATTTACGACTATGTCGGTTTTTACAACAGAGCAATCTGTTTTTTCAAAAACGGTCTGTCCATTGAAGTTTATGGCAAAGTGTCTGCCACAGCGTTTAGTGTTTGATTGGCAGGATACAGTCAAGTTTGTGCCCATGCGGATAATGTCCGATTCCACTATTATCCTTCCAGCACAAATGATTCCATAGCAGCCTGAGCAGAAAGTGCCATTGAACCAAACAGCATTATTACAGTACATATGATGAAAAAACTTTTCAAAGCAGCACCAAGTGGCACTACATGAAATACGATCACAGATACATCAACTTCACTTAATACAGAACACTACAGTATTTTATGCTTACCACATAGTTTACAGTTGAATAGAAGAAGGAACACCACTTGCCAAACTCCAATGAAAAAATCCATTTCATGCCTTTGTGGTCTCGAGTATCTATGAATAATGAATATTGTGTCAAGCAGTTGTTTCCATATTTCATGGCTTCAAGTCTTTTTTCTTTCTTTTAGTTATTTTCTCTTTTCTCTTCTATATCCTTGCACGTGCATGATCAAAGATGTGTAGTCAGAACAAAAAGCGTGTTGCCTTCCTTCGTCGTCACTCCTTTTTAAATATGTCACGTAATGGTGTCACCTATCTTTCCTACATGTGTGTATCATAGAGTGTAAAAAAACAACCCACAAGTTTTGAATGTTGCTAGAAAAAGATAAGCATGTTCATAACCTGTGTAAATAGTCAGCATTCTTTCGAGCGCTACCTAATTTTGCAAAGCCTAATCGTTTATGTCGACCTTGTTTAATCTGAGTTGCTTTACTCTTTGAAGGGACAATGACCTAGATTTGTGGTATTTATGTTGGTTTTGAAACTCGTTGAGAATCGTCTGTAACATTTAGGCATCCTACTTAATAAACCACCTTTTTAGTCAGCACTAAGCATAAAAGTAAATGGAAGAACCTGCAAATAAATGTTTGATAATAAAGAATGTACCGTAAACATCTAATAAAATTAAAAAACAATTTCATGTATTTAAGGTATGAATTTAAAATTATATTCAAACCTTTGCTGTTCTACTTCTGCAAACCTTCAGACTCTTTCATTGGACTCCTTCTGGGTATGTTGAAGTATGGTGGAAAGATAAAAATAATTATAAGTGTTAAGGTTTGACAATTGTTTTCTTTAAAGCTTCTTGACTCCTTTGTTATTGCCATGATTCCTGTCCTTTAGCTTGCTTGACAAGCCTGTGCCTCTCGTTCACATGTACAGTCCGTGTGAACACATCACCAAAGAACAGAGTCTTCCTGCTTGCCCTAGTTTTTGGCTGTTTTTACACAAAATTTCCATACTTCAAATCAATACTGGGGGAATCCCACTGAAGTATTAGTTAAATTTCAGATTCAGAATAATACAAAGAATGTACTAAGACTTGATTAGTAAAAATGTTTACAATAAAACAACAATAAACATAATAAACAACACACAAATTTTGGCCCTATTATTGACTGTAAAGGTATGGAAACTGAAAAAAGCACAATAATGAGGTTAGTCCCACAACTACAATTACAGTTTGTGTGAAACTGGCACCTATAAACCACAGGAAAAGACAGACCACACATATTAAATAATGTATTAGAGAGAGAGAGAGACAAAGGTGAGAGAGAAAGAAAGTCTCAAGTCTATTATTGTTTATAATACACTTATTTATTAAATTATTACATTATCTTAACAGTTTATTTTTAACTGTATATTATAAAATTATTACAGTATTTTGCATGGTGATCAAAGATATCTTAACAACTATGCAGTGCAATTTGATTATACTATATTATTAAAAAAAGTTTGGTTCCTTATTCATATTCATACTTAAACCTAAATTTTTCTTTTATAATTTTTTGAATAGATGAAGAATTACTAAAATGTGACTATTAATATAATTAATATAATAATATAATTAATAATCATTTACTTTTAAATACTATTAATATATCAATTCACTTTTCTTTTGTAAATGCAAAGTAATACTCATGACCCTTTTAGGGTATTTCTGGAATGCAAACTTTTTGTTTTACTCAGAGAGATTTAGTAAAAACTTTGGACAGTAATTACTCACATCCTTTGCCATTTTCACTTCAAAGCAAGATTTAATTTTTGATCTTATCAGTTAAAAAAAGATAAAGACCTCTACAAGACCTTTTAAAATGTTCAGAATTTATAGGCTAATAAATGTTCAGGTAATGATAAAAACAATACATACAAAACAGTGGATGACAACCATCTGCCCTCAATTTTGTAACCCAACTAGTTCAAGTGTGCACAGTGTGTTGTTTTTTGACCTCAATTTTCATTTAGGAAACAGTTTGCACCTGCATTACTGAACTGCAAGTCTATCTGTTTACTGCTTGGGTTTGTTATTTACTGCTTTAGGTTTGCTTCAGGTTTGTAAACCTTTGTATTATTAATTATTACTTTAATTTTACGTTTAAAGTAAAGGTCAAACATCAATTTTAAAATCAAAACATAAATTAATCAGTTTTATATTTTTATGTACATCAAAGTTGTGTTTTGGGATTCGATTAGAAATACCACCCAATGTAGCCTATGTTTGATTAAAAACATAACACCACAACATTGTTTTCAAATATTATTAAATATATTTCACAAACATATTTAAAATATCGCGTTTCGCGATTCATTACATTACAGTTTAAATTTAAAATGATTTTTGTCTCTTTTTTACCAGACCGACTACTAAAAGGGGGCGTGGTCTGATCCGGTGCGTAACGTTGCTTTAGTAACGCACTGACGCTTTCTAAAGCGCATTGCGGAACAGTCGAACGACTTCCTTCAGGAGTTAGTTGACCAGTGTGAATACTTACAGTTTTAAGTAGTTTAATCCAGCTCTGCAGAATATAAAGTACCACGACAGCTCAGAAGAAGACTCCGAGGAGCAGCGATTGTCTTAAAGTTTGCTGCAGTACGCTAAAGATTAGGAGGCAGTTCATTTCAAATCAAACAACAAAAGAGTTTAGTTTAGTACACACGCCAAGGTGATGGTCTGACATGGAATCTAACTCTTTTACATTTAGTACAACAAAAAGTGTTGCACCTGCTGTCAAAATGAAAGACATCAGCAGCAAAGTAAGCATTCGGCCTTTCACAAGCGCTGAGGATCTGGCCTGGAGGACAAGACCAGCTAATGGTGAGACCTCCACCATCAGATCTTCTGCTTTGTCCAAAACAGCTAAATATACATTATCTATGTGTGATTCACATTTTATTTCAAACTTTCATTATTTTTAGTTTTTTTGAACATTTGCTGCTTTAAAATGACAGGATCTGAAAGTTTTCTGTTTCACTAGATGTTTACTCTTTAAGTTATAATTTTATACCTTTGTTTTCAGTGAAAAAGGGCAAAGTGAGTTTCATGACAATGACTTTAAGGAAGCCACGGTCCTGTCAACCTTATGAACACACCCTTCATAGGATGAAATGGTCACAAGAGGTGTTGTACTATATGTAGAGACCTCATAATGTAAAATTAAAATGTATTATTTGAAAGATTTAAAATAAAAAAAAACTCAACCTATTTTACACTCAAGCCTATTTTTGTGGATGGATGGAGTCCCTTCACCCCAAAAATATCATAATATATTCACCCTTATGTTGTTCAAAACCTGTGGAACACAAAAGAAGATATATTGATTATAGACCATTTCACAAGATGTAAACAACACTGGTCCAGAAGCACTTCCTGTTTCAGTTTTTTGTATTTCACATATGTAAATTAAATTAAATCTTAAAGATGTTTGTTAAACAAGTCAGTTGTAAATGTTCTGTTGATTGTATTTTGTTCTGACATTTGTGTAGTGTTAAAAAACTGAGACAGGAAGTGCTTCTGGACCAGTGCTGTTTACATCTTGCGAAATGGTCTATAAAAATGCTTGCTCTCTGTGCTTTTACATCCATACAATAGAGGTCAGTGGCGGCCAACGTTGTTTGATAACCACCATTCTTTAAAATATATTCTTTTGTGTTCCGCAAAAAGAAAAATGTCTTACAGGTTGGAAATTACATGAGGGTGAGTAAATCATTAAAAAAAATTTTATTGGTGAAATCATTGATGAAAACGTTTTTGCTACTTATATATCACTTACTATGGTTTGAACCAGTTTTGTTTATTAGTAATAACAACTTATTTTAATGAAATGCCAACTATTCTTACTTTACTTTAGTATAGAAACTTAGTTCATCGCTAATTTATACAGACAGGAAACTGTTATCTATCACGGATGCAATGACTTATAAATAACAAAAAATGGGGGCAGTATATCAGTGTTGTTAATGGTAGAAAAAGTGATTTAATCACAGAAAGTGACTGCTAAAAATGTCAGCATTGACTCATGAAAAACTTCTGTGGAAAATTTTCAGATGAAGAAGATGCCTCCTTTAGGTATCATGAACAAATCCAGCAGTACAGCCTTGGTGGGCAGTGTCCTTTCTTACAATAAAACATCTATATGGTGCTCAAGCTCATCAAATAAAAATAAAAACATGTTCCTCAGTGCAACCAAAGGTGAGCCAGAAACCTGTAATGCACAGATATTAAATAAGGATAGTCTTATTTGTGGCATTTGATTTATATCAAAGTTATATCAGAGGAAATGTCGCCATGTTTGCAACGCCTCTAGTCATCTATTTCAGTCATACCAAGACCAAGTCCCTATCTACTTGGGAAAGAATGATATCTTCTAAATCACTGACTAAAAACACAATTAAACAACATATGCAACAGTTAAACCTTACATCAACTGTACCATAACTTTTTTTTATTAAAGCTCAAATTGCAATAAAAGTAGTCCCTTATTTAGCTTAAATAACTTGAAGCTAAAGGCCTTTTTTGGTGTATATTTGCATTTTTAGAGGATGGTGAGCCATATATAACACCTGGGTCAACTGGAGAAGTCATTGCTGAGCAGCTTCAGCAGGGAATTGTGCTCAGAATTTGTACCACCGAGTCTAACAAAAGGTGAGTCTATTAAAATACAATAAAGTATAAAGTTAACGATATCACACCATACAGTAAATTTTTTTACTTTTCCATGATCAACGAGTTCAAAAATATGTTTTCATACATCAACTTTCTTTATTGCAAAAAGTAAGGAAATTTTACTCATTGTGGGTGCTCTTTGTACTTTAACATGTTCTTTGACTTTCTTTAGTGCCAAAAATAGTTCTCCTGAAAAGAACATAAATGAAGATTGTGTTCTTGAGCCTGCTCCACTTTGCTTTGATGATGAGTTGCAGAGAAAGAACGTGAAAGTTCTCACCGCTAGACCTCCTACTGTTTACACAGCTTTGCCAGTAAACTCTAAATATATACTTTGTATTTACTTTTGCATTATGTGGATGAACCACCAACTGAATAGTCTAATATTCCTCATGATTTCACAGATAATAAGTGAGACATACCCTGTGATATACAACATTGACCAATATCAACACGAGCCCTTCAGAAGCCCGGGATTTCACTCTCTGGATTCACTAAAACTGCAGAATTCTTCTGTCCACTCTACCTTCATAAGAATCACAGATGCCATGCCAAAAGTGCCTATGTCACGCATCCTGAGAAAAAGACAAGAAGGGCTCATAGTGTACATGTGCTCTCAGCGGATGGAAATGTGGTAAAATACCCCAAAGATGGTTCTTTTTTCCTCCGATGCCATAATGTAATGGCTTCACCAGGGGCGTTTACAAACACCAGTAAAAGTCCACCTGTTCCTTTGCGAATGCCACTACAAAGAAATATTATGCAGACTAATGTTGGTCCTCTGGTAAATGGCGTTAACCCCAACCAAGATGCTGAGAGAAGCCCATCAGACATCAAAACACTACATAAATTGACTAGATCAAAGTTAACTCGCTGCAGTCATGTGACACCACCACAATCCCAGAGAAGTGTAAACACACTGAATGGATTTGATTTCATAGTTATCTCCAAACCACTACAAAACAATGTAAAAAGCAGTCAAAAGCTTGAATCTGTTGCCAAGCAACAATTTCATGAGGAATGCTGGTCTGGAGAAACAGCTAATATATCTCATAACTATGGGATGTTGCAAGTTACAAATGATGGAAATTTTGGGTTGAATGCGGCAAGCTTATCTGAGTCCAGACTAAGCTCTGTAGATCATACATTTCAAGAGGAAGCTCCTGAAATGAGCACACACTTCTTGAATCCCATGGATGACAGCAACATGTGTTCAGAGACTGTGAGCTCAGCAAATGACAGTGAAACCCCCAAACCCAACCCACACTTACAATTGTCACATGCAATAAACATTCCAACAGCTGAAAGTTATGAATAAAAATGTTTTTCCATTCACAAGAGTTATATTATAAATAAAATAATCTTGCTGATCAGTTTAAAAGAATGCATTTGTTTGTTTTCAGGGCTGTGCACCATCTTGATTTGAACTGTGTAATAAATTTATTCAGTTTTATAATTGTTTAATTATTATTAGTTCAATTATACTTTATGAATTTCAACCTAATATTTGAAAGGGAGAGCTTTCATGAAGTCTTTATAAATAACCTTTTCAGCTTAAATTGTCAGCAACAACAATTGTTAATGTTTGAAGTACTAATCATTTCCATTTTCCACCCCAAAAAATATTCTACAGGTTGGCATAGCTTAAAAGATATAAATTTGATATAAAAATATTAAATAATTGCTTTTTAGATGTTTCACCTTATTTTAATGCTTGTTTTGTCTTATTGTCAGTAATTTTGTGACATCTTAGTCCCCAGGAAGTTTCTTAAAGCCCTCTAGTGGCCCTGATTGAGAAAGACTCGTGCGGTCATCTGCCACAGGGCGGCGACAGAGAGGATCAGTGATTTCACATGCAAATGAGAATGTCGTCACAGTATACGTACTTCGGTAAACATGGCGGAAGTTCAGAGGCGTAAACGTGGGGAGGAAGAAAGGCGCTGCGCTTAGAATGAAGCAATGTGAGCTGAGGGATGAAGCGAATGGGATGGCGGACCAGTCGCTAACGGTACTCGTCAAGCTTTTGGCTGCAGGCTTTTACGGAATAAGCTCTTTCCTCATTGTGGTAGTGAATAAAAGCGTCCTGACCAATTACAGGTAAGAACGCTGAAGTGGTTTACTGACTATGTGATCAACTATTTGTAGAATGAAGAGTACTTATAATAGTTGGGGAGGAAGTTTGCGGCATTGAAGGGGGTGGGCTTGATTTGAAGGGGCTTGTGTGGCACTGTTTTAACATGCAGTAGCGGACTATACTTCTTTTTTTTTATACAAAATCCAGTAAGGAAGTTATATGAGGGTTTTGGAAAAATTTGGTGTGCTTTAAAGTTGTCTTTGTAAATACCAATAAAAAGATACTTTAGTTTAGTAAAGGAATACATTTTGTATTACTATGTGTCACTACGGTACCTTTTACATGGAAGTCTAATTTTAAAACATTTATTTATTTTGAAAAAAGATTATTAATTTAAGTAAGTGATCTACAAACTGAATGTGTTAAGTATTGACTCAGTCTGTAAAGTCTCTCGGGTCACACATACATGAGATGTTAATGTTTAATAAATGTATTTAATGTAATCATACAGTCACAATTAAAACAATACTGAGTTCTAAGTATCTGCTAAAATGCAATCTTTTTAAACAGGTTTCCCTCTTCAATATGTGTTGGCATTGGTCAGGTGGGTGTTTGAAAAATGTTTTATCAGACTTTTATCAAAGTTTTACCCCCTAAACCATACAGAGCACCCTATAGACATGTTTGACATTCCTGTGCAGATGCTGGCTACAGTTGTTGTGTTACGGGTGGGAAAGGCCCTCCGGGTGATCACCTTCCCTGAATTTGATAGCAGCATACCCAGGAAGGTAAGGTTGTTCTGGCTCAATAAACTAGTCAAATGGAATTATTAGATAGTAACTTTTTCCATATTATCATGTTTCGTTGGACTTAATCTAGAGCACACCACCTTTCTAGGTCAACTTTTCAAGTCCAATTTTTTATTGACATGAGACAACAATGGTGCATTGTAGATGTGATTCACTTGGGGGTGTTGATTCTGTGTCCTGATACTTAGATCACGGTTGCTTAATAACTGCTTCCCTTTTTTTGCAGACATTTCCTCTACCTCTTCTGTATGTGGGAAATCAAATAACGGGGCTCTTTGGAACAAAAAAGCTTAAGTATGATTCACTTCCTGTTACATTACTGAATCATTAAAACATATTTAATTCTGTACATTGATATTTATTCTTTCTTCTTCCATTAGTCTGCCAATGTTTACAGTATTGAGGAGGTTTTCTATTCTGTTTACCATGCTTGCGGAGGGTTTTTTGTTGAAGTAAGTAAAAGTACATCAGTTACCTTTGCTTGTGTTTCAGCAAAATCTCACATCAAGTGATTTATGTTATTATGATCATGGTAACAATCAGGTTTTTATTTCTTTTTACAGGAAGAAATTCTCTCGACCGGTTCAGCTCACAGTATTTACCATGATACTTGGGGCCTTTGTTGCAGCAAGGTAAATATTCACAAACATATGCACACTTCACACGTTTCAACAGTGAGTCATTGTTTAACCAACTGAGTGTAATCACATCTCATACATTACAGAATAAACTTGCCTGTCTCTATATTTCAGTATTATCAGATTGAATTGACAGGCCAGTTGTTGTCATAAAGACTGTAAGGAATGTAAGGTTTACCCTACAATGTTTAATTCCACACTTTGTGAAAATATAGTGTTTGCCAAGATGGTCATCATGCATCATAAATCTGATATAAGGAAGATTTTTATTATATATGCACACATTTATTAACACAAGTGTTTGATCTGTGCTGTTATATTTCTTGTTCAGTGCTGATTTGGCCTTTGACCTGCAAGGGTATGTGTTCATTTTGATGAATGACGTCCTAACTGCTGCCAACGGGGCGTTTGTAAAACAGAAACTTGACTCCAAGGTAAGGAAAGCCAAACATTGACGACATGGATTCCTCAAAAAGACCTTGAGGGCTTTCTTAAGAAGCAGATGTAGACTGTAGTCATTAACTTGCAGAAACTGCTTTCTCATGCTTACGCTTGTTAATGCATTGCTTTTCACTGATCTGTTTTTTTATTGTATTCTGTATTGATCTGTATTAAGATTATTAGGCTTGCTGTTTTTTACATTTAATATCTTGCAAATTTTTTTATACTAAAACCGAATGTAACAGGCTGTGTTCCTGTCTAGCAGACTGCACAACAGTATTACTCAGCTGGGTTTCCATTGAAGTAACCTGAATTTTACCTTGAATTGTTTTTTGTATAGGTATTTTATCCACCCTTATTTTGTTATGTGGATGCACTAAAAAGCACTGGCCATTTTGTGTATATTTAGTAAATGATTCAGTAAGAGAGAGCTTGTCTGCTTACTAGTTAGTTGGTGCGGGTAAAAGAATAGTTCACCCCAGAATGGACCCCATTGACTTTCCATAGTAGAAATAAAAATTACTAAGGTCAAGTCAATGGTGTCCATTTTTGGGTGAACTATTCCTGTAACATGAGTGTGTTCTATTTGAAGCATTTTGTTTTTATAATAATGATAACTTGAGCTTGTAACCTCCCTCATAAAATATAAATTTATCTACATCACAGATGTCTTGAACGATCGAAGCCAAACTATTACAACATGTTAAGGCTTATGCACAATCCCTGAAGGAAGACCTTTGGCTCCCCACATCTGTTGACATGTCAACTGATTTACTATTAGCAAGAGAGTGGGTGTTTATGGATGTTTGTACCTGATTTGTCTGTCGTCTTGTTTTTCTGCCTTATAGGAGCTTGGCAAGTATGGCCTGCTTTATTACAATGCTTTATTTATGATTCTTCCGACTCTGCTTTTGGCACATGTCACTGGGGACATGGATAAGGTAAGAGCATTTTTATGCAAATAGGTTTCCAGGTGTATAGTAGAAAACAATGTGCTCATCAGTCTACGGTGCCATTATTTGACATATTAGGACTCTGTATATATTTTCAACTACTTTCAATTTTGTCATACATTTCCTAAGTGGAATAGCCAATGTGCTCTAAATGAGTTATGTTTAAAATCTAATATGAGACCAGGTCGTAATGCAGAGTTATAAATGATGTTTCTACACATCAGACCTGGAATTACCCTGGGACATAAGTGAGTCCTAAGAGGTCTATCTTTCAGCAAGACCTTATACCCATAGATGATCTGGCAACGACACACACCATCTGCTCAGCTGCAGCGAGCCTGCATTGCCAGACAACACACACATACACACCATTAGCCAATTGGAATGACTGGGCACGGTTGTCATAAATTCCCTTAAAATCATAGCTGCCTGACAAATTTCAGCGTGCCTGTTCCTGCCTAAATTTTTTTCGGAAGAAATACGATTTCTTAGCAAAGGAAAAAATCAGCACTACACCCTGGTCTTTCTGTAAAAGCAGCAGGAACACAAGGCTCGGTTGTTTGGAGGGTTAGGATGACAGGGCCCTGCTGCATGAATGCCTCATTTTATTTAGATCGGTATGTTCACAGTGAGGTTTATTTGGCAGCCGCTGCTCCAGGAAGCAGTAAGGACAGGAGCCAGTGTGTCTCATGCACAAAGCTGTCTTTATACCAGACAGTAACTAGAAGAATGAACATGGTGACACGTGAAGTTGTAGTTGAAGTAAAGTGAAGTCTTGTTAAGCGAGTTTCTTGTTCATGTTGTATTCATTTTTGCTTGTTGTGAATGCATCAAGAATGTTGTTCAGTGTAATTTCTTAAATCCTTATCTGTGGTACGAAGGGAAATGTTTTCTTGTTTTTCCTCCTGCTCTAAAATACCTTGACATGCATGGGCCCTGTACAACCAGTTTATAAACTGTTTATTTTATGGTTAAAGATAATTACGTGGTCTCATGAGGAATCATTGGGTGCTTTTTCCTTATTATAGGATGATAGTTTCCCATCATGTGTTTTGCTTTACTGCTTACCCTCTTATTTTTTTCTCTTTAGGCTTTTGATTATGACGGTTGGTCCGACAAGCTGTTTGTAGGTCAATTTATTCTTTCTTGTATAATGGGGTGAGTTCAGATTGAAACTTTTAAGTATTGGTAAATAAACAAGAGCCTTATACACATATATTTTTGTACAATATATGGTTTTGTTTAATGCAAAGGGGTGTAACAGAATATTGTGGCTCAATGTATCACAATTAAAGCAAATTACGGTCTGTATTGTATTGCGTTTTATTACGATGTGATGTCTGTTTAATTCTATTGGTTGACCTGCAAACACATGACCTGCATCAACATATATAAAGTTTTGTTACTGTTTGGTTTTCAGTTTTTAGCTTAGCTTTCGTAATTCATTTCTTAATTATAATTTTAGGTTAAAATTAAATTTTGTATTGCATTGACCCTGCTAAATTTGTATTGTTTATATAGACAAGGTTCAAATAAATTAAAACAATTAAAATGTTTTAATTTAATTTAAGTGTTTTTAGGCTTGATGTTTTACATTTAATTTAAAATATTGTCATACTATTTAACTAGGAACCCATTATTGTGTTTTGTATTAAATTGTGGGCTGATTGTATTGTTATACCCCTAATGATATACAGTATGCAAATAATGACTATGTCATCCTGATTTTAACTTGTGTTTTTACATTTGTAGGTTTGTTTTAATGTACTCCACGGTACTTTGCACTCAGTATAATTCTGCACTCACTACCACCATCGTTGGCTGCCTAAAAGTAAGAATAAGTTCTCTAACATGCGAAGGCACGGCTTGTCCTGCATTTTATTGTATTAATGATTTTTCTGTCTGTGCAGAATATATTAGTGACATACATTGGAATGGTGTTCGGGGGAGATTACGTTTTCTCATGGACTAACTTCATTGGTCTGAACATCAGGTATGAAGTAAGCTTTTCCCAAAAGGAAACAGATGGAGTGCATGGGTGCAGCTAATGATCTAAATTGCTCTACTTGTTTTCTTAGTATTGCTGGCAGTCTGGTGTACTCGTACATTACCTTCACAGAGGAGCAGACAACCAAACAGAGTGAGAATCCCAACAAACTGGAGGTCAAAGGGAAAGTAGCCGTATGACCGGTGCTCAGACACTTTGTATTATACACAGAGCTGTGTCTGTGATCCTGGGAGGTCACGTCTGGCAGGTCTTATTGTGACTTAAAAATGATGTTAACTGTGAAGGACGTCTTCTCAATAGAACGATACGTACTGAAATTGGTTGTTTTTACTCCTATGAAGGAACCGTGCTGTGTTAGAACATTTATTGGACTGGTTTGTGTCCTAAAGAACTGTTTTACCAAGATTTGGGCTGATGTTGCAAAGTGGGAATAGTAACTATTGTTTTGAAACCGCTCTTATTGCCTATTTGAAGAGTACTTTTAATAAGCCGGTACGGCTACTATTTATTTTTATTTAGTTTTTTAGGTACATTTTTAATGTTTTTTAGTTGTAAAAAGGGAGAGTTACTTGCTATGATGCTTATTTGCTGGTACGCTGTTACGACACAACTTGAAATTTTGAGTTTTATCTTCACAAGTTACAGGAATGTTCAATCACAGCCTGAATGTTAAACGAGAAAGTGTGTGTGTGAAATGTTAAGGTATGTGCGTGCATCTAAGTTGACATGTGATTAAAATCTTTTGATAATAAGCTTTAAAGAAAAAAAAATCTTAGCATTCACAGTGTTACAAAATGTTTAAATAGACATTTTACCAGAATTTCCTATAACTGCTTTTCTGAAGGTTTTTTAAGAGGGATATGCAGTAAGTCCATTTGTTTCTGACTGATGGATTCATTGTTTGTTTACTGTAAGGACAAATGGTGTAGTAATTGCACTTTAACAGTTTACAGGTATTGTCAGTTTTGTCAAAATGTTAATTTGGTAATAGTTTTTGCAAAAACATAATGATACAAGGTACAAGAACATTTCAGTATTTTTGTCTATTTTTGTCAAATGTTTGAAATATATTTGAAATAAGTCGGAAAATAATGCTTTGGATATTAAGTCTGATGTTGGTATTTTTTAACCAATCCAGAATGCTAGTTTGATAAGGATATTACAGGTTTCTCAGTTGGTGCATGTTTTAAACATTTTTCATCTGGATAAAGGATGTATTCTGAGATCATTAAATGAATGTCTATTCACATTCATATCTGGCAATTTAGAACTTGTGTTGCTTACAAATTAATGTGCATTTTCTTTGTTTCTATGGCACTGATGCTCTTCAAAACCCTGCTGTTACTGCAAACGCATTTTATGTGATGAGTATTGCTTTGTACTTATTGCTTGAACTTTGTTTATGATTTTAGTTCGGTTCAGTTTAATGGAAAACATTTGTGTCAGGAAAAGCTCCATGATCTGTGTCAATGAGAAACAAGTGTGTTTAATCTTTAAAATACCTCAATTCCACAATTTTATATGTATGTGCTTTTCATTTCATTTTCTGAAACATTTGTTAACCACAATAAATAGACTCTTAATTTTTCCACGATTCTCACTACTGTTTTTTTTATTTAAATTGGCTATTGCACAATGCTAGTATGCATTTTTAGCAGAGGTCACAGTTGCAAAAGTGAACCACAAAAAAAAAAAGTAACAGAAATGACAATAGGATGTAGTATTTGTCTCTCATTGTCTTTTTTTAATCTTGAATAGATTTTGCCTTGTCTATCAAGGAAGATGTCTTCCCAAAGTGTACTCTCAAACAAAATAAATATTTTTAAATAATAATTACTTTGTACTAACGTTCAAACAACTACTTTTTTCTAAATGCTGGCGTTTGTGCTAAAACAAAATGATAATGAAATTTGAAGATGTTGATAGTTTGGTTTTCTGTTTTTGTGTCGGTGGAGACGGACTTTTATTTTGTAGTACTTAGTGAAGCTCCTAGCAAACACTTACTATCGCTAGCTTCACAGCATCTACTGTCCGCACTCTGCAACTATGGCGGAGGTAAGAGAAACATCACAAATTACATCGAATTACGAATGTGAACGGTCAAAGCAATGTTTAAATTTATTTAACTTTCAATTATGAATTTGAAATGTTTTTACGGTGACGTGTTTTCAACACTCGGCCGTGAATAATTAGCAAACACGTTAGCGCGCCCAATTTGAATGTTTTAGCAGCTAGCAGCTAACTTGTTGCCTGAGCGCCAAACTCGCATTCACTTGTGTTTATATTAAGAAACACTAACGTGATAAACTTTTAACCACTCTTTACTGTTGTATTAAATTACATTCTTTAAAAAGGTTATTTGTTGGCTAATATCTTTGCTTATGGCGCTATATAATTATTTATTTATATTTATTGTATAATTGTTAATTATCTGGGCGTAATTTCACAGTATTATTATTATTGTTTTTGAAGTTTATTTAATTCATATTCAATTATGTGGCTAATATTATTTATTGTTACTATTTCAGCCCCCATTAAGTGGTCCAGCTATTAAAGGTAAATATTTTTTTTTTATTTATTATATATATTTCTTTACTTGCTTATTGTACCATAAACTGTTGGCTATGTAGCCCCCCTTTGTTAAAGTAATATTTAATTTCTTGTGGTTTGTAATGTAATACATTTGATCTAAATGTACTTTAAAACTGGTAGGCTAGAGTTTAAGCTTTGTCTGTTTTGTCCAGTCGTCATGAAAGAACATTGTGTATTTTGTCTTCATTTGTGTAATGTAGGAGATGGTGTAGTGGTCCAGGATGAGGACAAGGACTTTGATCCTTCAGCAGATATGCTTGTACATGACTTTGATGATGAACAAACTCTGGAGGAAGAGGAAAAACTGGAGGGACAGACTAACTTCAGTGCTGAAATTGATGACCTCACTCGAGTAAGAAAAAAACGTGACATTTTGGTTTACTTTTATTTTGTTGTAAATTAATCACAGGTGTGCCCATGTTACAAAGCCATGGGAGACCAAAGACAGACAGTAGGATTCTTATTCACTGTATTGCATTAATGTAATATAACCCAGTTAGCGTTAGTGTACCCATTTACGCATTAAACTCTAAGTTTAGATGTTTTTAATAGATATTGACATGGTTTATAAGAAAAATAATTTGTTCAAATGCAAGTTGCCACTTATTTTAAAATGTATTAATTAGTTGATGTACATTTTCTAATATAAATTTTAATATATTTTAGGAAGAAAGTAAAAACTCTTGGTACCATTTAAGCCGACATGTGCTCCAAATAAGCCTACGTCATGATTAATTTCCAAAATTTGGTTTTGGAGAAGTGAAATATCATATATTCGATGACAGGGACATATTAGAAAAAATTATTTTAAAATATCACCTGTTTTAATAACATTCATAACTCAATATTGTCAAATGTGATTGGTATGCAATAAAAATGTCAGGGAAGTAACAAATCACTGGGTTGATCAAAATGGCATAAACAGCATACAATTTAATTTTCTCTATTTTTAATTTGACATAAAGTTGCAAGTGGGCTTAATGGGTACACTTATACTATGCATTATTATATTAATCTATAGATTTTCCGGAAGTATTTCTTCTTAATAATTGTTTAGTTAGTTTTGCTGAAATTCAATTATAAAAAATCATTAGTACTTAAAAATATTATTGTTTTACTGTTATGGCATTGGTACTAGACAAGAACTTATTACAGAGTAGTAATTACCACATAATACAATCTTTCTCATTACAACTTCTCTATTCAAAGCTTTCATGCTGTGACCATTATGCTGTAAAGTCATTGTCTCGTGAACTTATGAGATCGTATCATTCTAGCATTTAATGCTTTTAGATTGAAAACCACCCTAAATTACCTTCACCAGTCCAGATTATTTACTGTAACTCTGCTTGTGTTTGTAGGAGGGCGAGATGCCCATCCATGAGCTTCTCAAAATGTATGGCTACAGTACTGGTGGGTCTCCTGAGGAAGAGGATGGAGATGTTCAAGAAGAGGATTCCTCTGAGAATACTTGCAGCAGTAACAGTAAACTCAAAGTAAAGATCTATCTTACAAAAGTATACACATCTTGTTTATTTGTAGTAAATCATGTTTTAAACTGTCAGCATATACATTTATTGACATATATTTATTAATTTTCTTGGCTGTCAGGAGGAGGAGAAGCAGGATGTTTCTGATCAAGATCAGGACACACAGTCATCCAGTGATGAACTTCCATCCTGCAGTGTTTCTCACAGTACAGCTCAACTCATCAGCTCGCAACCATCGGACTATTTAGAAGGTAGATAGTTTTATAAAACCTGTTTTAAACAGCAGGTCAAGCTCTATAAATTAATGCGTTCAAGTATGTAGATCTGAAGTTACATACAGGTATGTCAAAATATATTTTGTCATTTAAAAGCAATGCAGTTTACACCTTGTTATTTTTCATATACTGTAACCTGAACTTTTTTCATTGTTTACAACATCTAGTAAACATTTTTGGAGATATGGCAGGTGCTAAATGTAGATTCTGATCACTTTATAGATCATCCTAAAGTTTCAACTTGTGTTTTATAGGAAATATTGAGGATGAATCTGAAGATGAAGAATATATTCCATCTGAAGACTGGAAGAAGGTAGCGTTGAGTGTGATGGACGTGTGGACTCTAGATGATGTTCTCAGTCTTTTTTTGCAGATGTTTTAACATTTTTTAATTCACAGGAGATCATGGTTGGTTCAATGTATCAAGCAGAGACTCCTGTGGGCCTGTGCAGGTATACAGACAATGAAAAAGGTGGGAGACAAAACAGGATTTTATGCATATTTAGCTTTTAGCTGTTTGTGAAATGTGTATCTTATGTTGGTTTCTGTTGGTTTCTTGTAAATGTAGTGTATGAAAATGAGGATCAGCTTTTGTGGAATCCTGAGTTGCTTCCGGAAGAGAAGGTTGTGGAGTTTTTAACTGAAGCCTCTAAACGCACCGAAGAGGAAACTGGTGTCCATGCCATTCCTGAAGGATCTCACATCAAAGACAACGAACAGGTAAGTCAAGCGTGTTCCTTTACATAATACTGATGTGTGGTCCTTTTAACAAAACACTGATAACATGATAGCAATTTCTTTGTTTACATTTCAGGCACTGTATGAATTGGTTAAGTGCAATTTTGATCCAGAAGAAGCTTTAAGAAGATTGAAATTTAATGTGAAAGCTGCCAAAGGTGAGTTTATATGTGTGTAGAGATCTCTGGCGACCAGTTAAAAACAGTATGTTCTCCTCATATTCCTTGACGCTAGTATTGTTTTTCAGAAAGTTATTTTCGGGAGTCAAATACTCCCAGCAGAAGCCTGTGATGATGATGATGCTCTCAGCATGCCAGTCAAGATACTGAATTTGTCACCTTAACTAAAATCTCTCCTTCTCAGAGGAGATGTCAGTTTGGACAGAAGAAGAGTGTCGAGGTTTTGAGCAAGGACTCAAAGCTTATGGGAAAGACTTTAGTTCAGTACAAGCAAATAAGGTTAGTGTTCAGAATTACATCTTGTTCTATAACATTTTCAGATTAAATTCGACTGCCAGTATGTAGATTTTAAATATTGACTAACTAACTTAGAGTATTTACTCGATCAGCTTTGCTGTCATTCTTTATTCAACTAGGTAATTATTGTTACTTAATTAAACTTTTCCAGGTGAGAACTAGATCTGTAGGGGAATGTGTGGCCTTTTATTACATGTGGAAGAAATCTGAGCGTTATGATTTCTTTGCACAGCAAACCAAGCTTGGGAAAAGAAAATACTGCCTTCGACCCGGAGTCTCGTAAGTCAATCGTCATATAGCATTGGCACATTAAAGGTCACAGTCAGAAACCTTTAATTAAACTCTGTGTGTGTGTGTGTATATATATAGAATCAGATGAAGTCTGAGGTCACGTTCTGATTTATGTTTGATCGGCATTACAGGGATTATATGGAGCGTCTTTTGGATGAGAGGGAGAGCTCTGAATCCAGTGAATCTGCATCTCCTCCGCCCTCCACTTCCAACAATAGCAAACACACGTCAGAGACGGACAGCGGCACAAAAACTCAAAACGGTCAGTCGCGTGGGACTTTAACACACAGATATCATACTTAACCTTTTAACTGTCACCGTTCCTTCTGAGGAACGCCTAGGTTATTTCCCTATTCACTTTCATATTTTATAGTTGAATTTTAATCTAATAATGACAAACTGATGGAAAAAGGTGCAAGACTTGAGATGAAATATTTGACAAATGCAGTGATATCAAATAGTTATAGAATGAAATGTTTCTTTGTTTAATGGAAAAGTCGAACCCTTCGAACGGTGTTAAAATAGCACATCTGTTGCTTTTTCAGGCATAGATAGCCATTGCAGAGAAGAGCCCCTTGCCTGTGACAAAGAGGAAACATCCCAAACAAACGGCTCAACCACATGTCCAGATATTTCCACAGCAAACACATCCCCTCATCCTGACCCTAACACCAGCAGCCCAAGCACAGAGGTATTAGACATCACAGTGAAACAGAAAGCGGAGGAAGAACCCTCAGAAAGACCTCTGAAAAGGCTTAGGACTGACACAGAGCTCAACAGTGAAGGATCTGTTGCTCGCAGTGAAACTGAAACCGTTTGACTCACCAGCAAATGAGCAAAGGGAAAGGTCAAGCTGCAGGCATCAAACCACTGACTTGAGATGAAGGTTTGAATCTGGGGCAGTATGCCTTGTTTTTAGCATGAAGGTATGTGTGTGAATTTCAGGGATGCAAATGAAGCACATGTATTTCTTCTCGCATTACTGCCACCAGGGTCAGTTCATATCCAACTCATGCTTGTTGAAGGTTAAGGCAGTAATATCAGACCACTGTAGCATTATTTATTAAGATAGGTGATAAATGTTATCTTGTTTCTTTAGGTGCTTTAAAGGCCAGTCTGAAAGAAACATTTGGTATAGGACAGCTGACTGCATTTTGTGAAATTGTTCATAACATTGTGCACAACATTGTTTAAACTGTAACTGCATACTGAGAAAACCCCTCTCGGTTTTACATGAATGACATACTGTAAATATTCGAAATCTAAATGTAATATTATTATACAAATACATCATTTTTGTATTGGGGACATTTTTAAAGAATTTTAGGCCATGACTATTCTAAAAGATTTCCTCGTAACACTTTACAGCATTCCCTTTTCATTTTTGAATTTCCTGTTTGACCAAAGTTGAATGGTTGTTTATAAAAGTCCTTTAACACTTGCTGAAATCCTTTTTCAGATTTCCTCTTTATATAAAATATTTTTGTATTTGATAGCTATTTATTTTTTTTAAACAATCAGATATTGGTAATAATGCATGGGGCCAGGATACAGAGTATATTTGTATAAAACGGAGCAAGCGGAATTGAATGGTGCCAATTTGTTTTTCCTCTCACTGTGAGGATGTCATCTTAGCTTTAAGATGGCGATTTTAGTTTTTGTAGGACCTCAAACGAGGAACCTGGAATCTAAAGTCATCAAATCCTTTGCTCAGGAAAAAATTATTCTGAAACTTTTTCCAGCAAGTTCAAATGTAATGTTTTGGTTGTAAAACATGTCAGTTTTAATTCATTAAACCCCAAATGTCTACTCAATATCATATTTTGTCTTTTGTAAATACAGAGAATTTACCAATTTAGCTCAATGCAACATCACTGTAAAGATAAAACTAATGTGAACCCTGAACTTCATATAGATGGCCAGCAGGTGTCAGTGTTGCTCTTCACAACGTGAACAAAAAATGGTGCCCGCTGTGTCAAGATATAAATACATAAATACAATGCTCAAGGGACTGATGGCATGAGCAATGGACTTATGAGTAATTTATCCGTTTACCCCAAATGCAAAACAAATTTTTTTTAGACGTTTGCTATAACTTGGTACAGGTTTGGAAGTTATAACTTCAATATGACTCGACTGCATTAAAACAGCTTTTTAAACAATTCTTTACAAAGCTGTTTTAATGCAATCGAGTCATAAATATTTTTTTAATTAAAGAATTAAGAAATATAAAGAATCATTTTACACTTGCTGCAAACCTCCATACATTTTCAGCGCAACAGGTTTTAAAATCTATTGTTGCTCTCTAGTGAATCTTTACTTATCTCTGTTCATGGGGAAACTAATAAGAGCTATATGACATCAAATTAACAGTCAGGAGAAGAATTGTTAGCCTCAGCTTCAGTCTATCAATAGCAGAACAGAGGCAAAACATAAGTACTCTGAAAGAACAGACCACTGCTGAAATGTTTCTGGAATACTAAACGCACAGTTTACGGTTCACAAAAGCAATGAAGCTTTGCTCTGCAGCCGTGTCTATCAGATGCTCTCTGGGGATCACTTGCTGGAGATCCCTCAGCTGCTGGCTGTATTCACACTAGATGAAGTGTTATTTGTAAAACAGAAAAATACATGTCTACAATGTGCAACAAAGACAAAATATGCGCAGATATCTTGGGTAAGAAAAAACAGTATCACATATTGGACCAGTCTGGCTAATATGGAATATTAAGCTTTTATTACAAACTACAAATTGGTTTTAATCCCAAGCTGCTCCTCATTTCCCTACTCTAATCAGTATTAGCAGCATGCATTCTGGGCCCTTCTTCCAGATCCTTGTTTATTTGGGGACAACGTGCTCCCTAGTACAAGATCACATTTTTAGCAGTAATTAAGTCTTAATAGCTTTTAGCAAATGCCCTGTCCCCCTTCACCCAGACAGACGATACAGGCACACCCAGCTCCCTTTGCCACAGTTGGACTGGCTGAATAATAATCGGATGTCCGCACACTAGGAGGGAGTACTAAATGTCATCTGCAATGCTGAATTACAGGGAAAATAACTGCACTTGTGAAAATCTCCTATTCATGTCTTGGGGGACATCAGCAATTAGGGATTGGGGCAAAAAAATCTTATTAAGATAAAAAGCTGTTTGAGGAATATTAGTTTTTTTTGTATTACCACTATATAAAAAAATTAACAAAAGACACTAAGGAGAATAAAAATAAAAACAGGACTGGCACACAATTGTTGGTCCTGCAATGTGGACCAACGTAAAACTTTGTTGTCAATCCTCGACAAAACAACCGCATTCTATAAAATCATCAGATCTTATAACACAATGTCATGGTGATGCCATCAGGACTCAACAATAGTCATGTGTCCTGCTCTGGATACCATGGCAACTTCATTAAAATCACATCCATGAAATCTGCTGTCTACTGACAGCCACTGGGAGTTTCCCTACTATATTTAAGTCTCCCCGGAGGCTAATACTCACCGCAGATATTAGCAAAATCATAGTGCCACTCAGTGGGGGATGTTCCTCTTTCCATTAGCAGACACAGAGCTCCAGTCTCCTCAGGGGATCCACACGTGACGGCCATGGCAACATACAGAAATCGTGAGCTGGCATCTGGGGAAGAGTCAATTTATGCAGGGAACAAAGGACAACCTCCAAATCATTTCATCAATACAGGGAAGAATAATATTACAATAAGAGAAAGAGAAAAAAAAATATTTTTAACAATTTAATATATCAATATATAGATATTTATCAACAGCTCGAATTTCATAGAAACGTGAGTGAGACCATTTTGGCATACAGTACAGATATCCATGTAAGTACAGTGTTGCTAACGTTAAACTCCCCTCGCTTTTCCCAAATGACTCCCACCCACTGACACGGACACAAATAAAACATTATTGGAAAATGTACATAAACACAAACAAGGCACCAATAAATTAAACTGTAACTCTCTCTTTCAACACTGAGTAAAATCTATTAAATTACAATTTAATTTATCTATTAAATAAATGTACAAATACAAATTAAACACTATGTCTGCAACGTTTTAAGGTTAAAAAGCAAACTATAAATTAAAATAGGAAAAACAGGATAAAAAATGAAAACACTTTGGCAGATTATTCATTTTAGTTACAATCAAGTAGTAAAGAAATCCAGTGCTCTCGAGTACAAATAAATCCATGTATGGTCTACACTCTTTTTCGTCCAGGAGACTAATATACACATCTTTTTACAAGAAATGTTTAAAACCTTATCAAAAGTTTCGCCGTATGAAAACATATTTACAAATCGTGACTCAGACTCTTTTGGACTGCAACCGTCACCCTTCCCCAATCCTATGTAACCATTTACACAGTGCAGAAGGCTTCTTGAAAAAGTTTGTGCAACAAACAGCGTACAAAATGTCTCCGATACAGCTTATGGAATGACCACGTCACATGACAGACCCTCCTTCCCCTCTCTTACGTACCGTACAAAAACCAAACAGTTCAAGTAATAAACATCATGTCAACATGATCTCAGAGGGAAAATCAAAAGAAAGGTCGTCTCTTCCGCGACTTACACAGAGAAAAGACAGGGAATGTAGAGGACCAGATTCGTCCGTTAGAGGTTCTTTATCAAAGTCCACCAATAAAGGTAGCACTGTTTCAGGAGAGGTCCCAGCTCATTTATCCAGTGTGTCATCTGTTGTGAGAGAAAGTTAGCCCTTTCGAAAGCAATGTCCTACTTGTTGGGCTGATGGGAATGGGGTAGACAGTGATGAGGAGGGGTTACAGACATTACAGATGTTAGTCACAGTGAATGGGATGGTGGAGCAGCGCGGCGGGTCCCTGCAGTGCTATAGGAAGGCGGGACTCGCCATTACATATGCATAGAGTAAGAATGACAGACAAAGCTCTGGTTATTATCTAGAGAGAAGCAGAGGATCTGGTCCTGAATCGTCTAAGAATCGCCCAGAACGTTCTGTGACCATACGGACTTCAGAACACAAATATGCGGTCCCAGGTATACTAACCTATAACACACTACATAAAACTGTTTATAGAAACCTTGAAGAGCTCAATGCGACAAGTTTCCCATAAAAATTGTTTCTTCAGCTAACTGTAGAGCAGCACCTGATAACAACGATGACGTTGGGGTCAGGAAAAATGACCGATGTGCATACGCCTCTGAGGAAGCTTAACCGAAAGAATTATTTATGACACCGCGGTCAGTAAAAACACAAGAAGCGGTGCTTACCCTGTATTGCTAGTCTGAGATTCATTCGAATCAAAAACTAAAGTGTTTCACATTTCGAAACTGGTATATAGTGAAACGTAAACGGTCTGACATGATAAACGATGGATAAAGGGGTGAAAAAAGTCTCATCAAATGAACTATAACAATGGCGACAACAGGCCTGTTATCTCTAAACCATCTTTTAGAAGTAAAAGCGCTAACTCTAAAGCGCAGCCGTCTAAACTATGTTCAGAAAATGAACTACAAATATCCCAGTCCTCACTTATCTGCAGCTTTTATAATCCCTATAGCCAAAAGATTAAAAAAGAACTTCCAACCTGTCTTTCTTCCTAACAGACAACATTCAGTGACTTAATGCAGGATTCTGTGACATGTCGAGGAATGTTTTAGAAGTGGTGCACATAAAATGCAGCATCACAGATCATAGATCATTTCATCAAAGATGCTCCAAGCACAAAACCACCCACATGTTGGAGACGAACAAGCCATTAATCTAACGCGTTCTTCAATCTAACAATATTTTCTTGTGCAACTCCATGAATACAGAAACATGTCAAGCTTTAAATAATGTCAAACCAGTAAAAACCAGTTGCCATGTTCTCTAGTAGCGATTATCAGGTAACCTGTTACAACTGTCCAATCACTCATCCACCTAGTGTCCTTGTGACAGTGATACAGAAATAACCACACACTCATTTATCTAGTGGAGAATGTACTTGATCATGTACAGGAAGTGTATATATTCAGGCACTCCTCATTTCCTGTGACTATGCCACACGCTGAACAGATGACTGTGGAGAGCAATGCTTTGATCTATGACTGTAATCCATCTCGCAATTAAGCCATGCAATATGGCAGGCAGTGCCTTGTTGACAGTATGCTAAATGTTAAAGCGCATGTTACCCGAAGCGCAGGGGAGGAGAGGACGCGGTGTTGTGTGTGAAAAAGAGCGTGTGCGTTTGTGTGAAAGGCAAAGATCTACAGTAGATTCAAGATAAGAAGAAACAGCTTTTTAGCCATTGTCAACCCTGGCGACCGCATCAGATAATATTCGTAAACTGATGTCCTGAGTTACATTTTTGGGGATGGAAATGGGCCGGGGAAGGAAGATTTTAGTTGGTCCTATTCTGAGCTGAGAAATTTGTAAAGTGGAAGACCCAGTGCTGGTGAAATATACAGAAATATAAGATAGTAGATGCCGATTCTTGAAAAGCGTGACTTCAGAGAGGAAGGAAGACTCAAAATACAGAACAGCAGTCGTGGCTCTGGAAGTGTTTTGAAAGACAATATATTTAAAAATTCAGAGCTCTCTTTTGTTTTGTGTGGGATTATCCGCATGCATATCATTAAATTATGTAGCGCAATACATATGCATAGTGGAATTGTTTTTTGTAAAGTGTGTGGATATATAAACTCCTCCCCAGTGCCTTTCAATCCTATTTCATCATTTTGCTTTTATGTATTTTCTATTCTAAGAGAGTAAATTACCCATAATTCCCTCGTTAGAGTTTTGTCTATTATTCCTACACAGAAGCCAACCGTTTTATGGTCACAGCCTGAAGCAAACCATCTTAATTCCTAAACCAAAGCATTAAAAGCATTTCTAAAGAAAGGAATGAGCCAAGGATCGTTAGCAACTACAAATGATGAGCTATAGGGTTAGTCATCATTAAACAGCACTGTTTACTTACTACTGCTACTGACAACAGAAATGGGTATAAGTAGTAGTAATTTCAGAACTAGTGATTATTGCCCAAGCTAGATCCACTTGCGGGCGTACGGGTTGATAAAAGAGTTTAGGAAAAGACAAACCCAGTTTGTTTCGCTTAGCTGTGCACAAGTGCTCTTGTGTCCTTTCGGCTCTCTGTGTCTCACTGTATTTGTGTGATCTCCTCAGGAGACCAAGGGGCATCGATGGATGGAGAAACTGAGAACTAAAGGATGAGGGGATTCTGGGATGATGAAGGAGAGAGAGCGAGAATCACCCTCAGGGGAATCCGTCATCGTCTGGACCGAGCGCCACGCGCTGCAGAGAGCAAATAAAAACAGTTACACATAAGGAGAGAGAGAGAGAGAGATGAAATAATACATGGATTAGAGAAAAACAAAAAACAGAAATGAAGATAGCACTGCTGAAAACAAATACTTAAACCAGAATAATCTGGATGGTCTTTACTGGTGCTGGTTTAGGGCACCAGTTGAACATCAGCTTGTACATACTAAGAAACGAGTCCAATGAGAAATATTAAAAATGGAAAGTATAGACTGGTTTAAGTTTTTCTTTCCTGCAGAGAGGGATTGAGAATTATGAAGAGTGTGATATGTGTGCCGTTGGAGAGAATCCCGTTATGCCACTGGGGCGGCCCATCTCACTTCTGCTCAACAGCTGATGTCTCTATCTCTGCTTGTGCTTGACATGCCGACTTTAGCACAGGACCTCAAGCTACCAAATCCAACATCTGCCTAAATGCTCTCCTAAATGCTATTCCAGCCCAGGCCTACGCTCGGAAAATCATCTTTGAAATAAATTAACATCAAAACAACTAGACAAATGAACATTAACATATTAAAAGATTGTCCAGCTATTTAAGGTGCTCATTGTTCATCACTAAAGAAAATAAACTGATGGGTCGAAAACAACTGCGAGATAATAGGAGAGCGCAATTACAAAGCTTTCCGACACGGAAAGCACGGCAAGCTTTACACACAACACACACAAGACTATGGAAGCGCGGACAACAAATCAATCCTTACACTTATTAAACATCCAAGTGAATTAAAAAAAACATGAATTATGCGTTTGTGAAATGTCTGTGTGTATGACAAGCTAGACAGCGTAAGGCCAATCTCTCTCCTAGCCGCACGACGAGCCATGTCTGATGAGCTTAGTCTTAGCCCCGCCCTCCTTATATCACTATCCAATCAACCGTCTCCCTTAGTTCACTTCGCACTGGAAAGCATAGGTGTCGTCGTGTACCAATGGGCTGCCTGGTCGGGGATACCGCCCCCCAGTGGCAGTGCAAGGTACGGCTGTCTGGCACTGCCACTCACAGCTGGGTAGACGTGGCCGATCTGCTCGCTGCGGCCGATGTGGATCTCGTCGTCGTCGTCCTCCGTGGTCTTGCGGTAAACGGGGTTGTCGAAGTTCATGCTCTTGGTGTTCCGTCTCCTCCAGTTGCGCCACACCAGGTATCCTCCGGTGCACACCAGGCCGATGACCACTGTGGCAAGGATAGGAACTGCATGCGTTTAACACACAGTCGACACACATGGCGGGGCGTTAACACAGCCAGGGGACACAGAGCGGCGTTTAATGACACACACACACTTAGAAGCACCCGCATATAAACCTAAAGGCGCGTCATGGCAGACCTGGTTCAAATGGTTATTTTAAAATAGTTACCACACATGTTGTGTGAAATAAATAGATAGAATAGAATAGTTAAGCTCGCACAATGAAGTGTATTTGACATTACCATCCACCAATTAATGACTATTGGAATAAACTGACAAAAAAAAAGACATTTTAAAGCTGCAATCTGTAACTTTTGTTTAACTATTGCCATTTCTGTTTAAAACGTAACATTGCAGGTTACTTTATGTACTCACCTTTACACGAGTTAAAGACAAATGACGTCAAACTGACATTTTTAGAAAATCAGACTAAAATTACGATCTGGGTAAACTACATCGTACATCTTATTTTTTATGTACTTGGCCGATTAATTTGTTTTTACATTTAGGCATTTAGCAGATGGTTTCATCCAATGCAACACTGAAGAAACAATAAAGCGATTCATCTGTTTAACCAAAAGTTACCTATTGCAGCTTTAATATTAAATAGAAAACTAAATTGTTTTTATATAAGGTCATGTGACAACAACATAGCATACTATTTTAACTGTCTTAAAACGGCAGGCAGTATGCAAATCTACCATACAGAACACAGCTACATAAGAATGGCCTGATCTCACCACCACAGCAAAAATAACTACGGTAAGTTAAAAGCAATTTTTGGAGCACAAAAATAGCAGATGTGTGTATTTGAACTAGGGCTGCCAAAAACACACCTTCCCACATACACCCTCCCACACACAAACATTCACATAGTGGCTTAGTGGACTCAAAAGGGACCAGAAGAATTGATCTTAAAGTTATACTTAAACTTTAAAGGAACTTATTTTGTTTTATTTTAACTTTAATAAAAAACAATGCATTTACACTTTTAAATTTAGAGAGGTGGCCACCGAGGGACCGTAATTACATCAGGCTTACTAAATATGATTTAGAAATTTTGTGTTTTTATTGAAATATAAGCCAAGGTTATTTCACATCCACTAAGCCATTTACCAACAGACAATCCATGAAATGCATCAAGCCCTTTTGACTATTATTTTAATAGTTTCATAATTATTTTCAGGTGATCATACAGTCAAAAGGATGATGTACGTCAAAACCTCATTCAAGAGAATGATCAAAAAAATTATAAAGGCAGGAATGACACTTTTCTGTGAAAGACCATAATTAACCATTTATACCTTTGGTGCAGGGCACATTTATTTGTAAGGTGTTTACATTTATACTTGTGAAAAAAACGACAGATTAATCACGAATAATTGTGAATTAAAGGTTTGTGTTTACATAATATATGTCTGTGTACATATTAATTTTGTATTTATAAACACATACACATACATGCATATGTTTAGGAAAAATATAAAATTTATAAATGTTTATATATAATTTTGATTGTTGGTAAATATAAAAACATCTATATGTATACATACATACATACATACATACATGCATGCATGCATACATACATACATACATACATACATGCATGCATACATACATACATACATACATACATACATACATATATATATATACATGCATACATGCATACATACATACATACATACATACATACATACATACATGCATACATACATACATACATGCATACATACATACATACATGCATGCATACATACATACATACATGCATACATACATGCATGCATGCAAGCACGTATGTGTTTTTGTGTTTATAAATACAAAATTTATATGCACAGTGCACAGACATATATTAAGTAAACAAACTTTTCGCAATGAATCGTTTGACAGCCCTATTTTTAATATAATCATTTAGATAGATTTTTAAACGTGACGTTAGTAGAGTAATGAATCACCGAGTAATGACAGATGCTGAAGTTGTATTTAACCATGAAGATTCTTTCAAGCTGCGGTTGTAAAGAGGAGTTGATAAATGGCTATTTAAGATCATCCTAAGTGTCTCTAAAGCAGGTAATGCACATAAAGCTGAAGGGCAAAAGCTGCTCATCTACTGGCTGAACAATACTGAGTTCAAAATGCAAAAAATACATAAACACTCACCTATAGGAATGACTATACCCAGAACGGCAACAGTTATATTGCTACCAAGGAAAAAGTGATCACTTCCACTTCCAGCTATAGTAGAAAGAGAGACAGAGAGAGATAAAGATGGGGTTATGGAAGAAGAGAAAGATCCTATTAACTTTTCATTTAACCACAAGCTCTTATAAGAAATCTTTTCAACCAGCATTGTGTTGGTCACCGTACAACACTGTACAACATTATTCAGACAGTTATTGTTATGTTAACAGACTTAACAAATAAGAAAGCAATTTGACATACTAGAACTCCAGTATAAGCAGTATTATAAGAGTCAGCAAGAACAGTACAGAAGCTATGCTTTTCAATAACATCAAGGTACAGTAATGGATGCAAATAATCCATAAAGATTTTTTGTGCGCTGTTTCTTTAACAAAGCATTAAAACATTAAAGCATTCAAAATAAATCACTGATTTAGGGCTTGGTAGTAACAGGTATTTTTTTAACAGTTGAAACTTCTCCAGTTTGTGTATTAAATCACCTATTTATCTTAAAATCTTGCTTAAGTAATATATATATATTGCTGCTTATATCGCTCATCTGCTTCCATTCTTCTAAATCAGATTTTTACCGAGTGGTTGTTTTCACCAAATAAATCCCATCTCAATCTCACAATTAGCACGTGTTCTCCATTAGCTACAGCATAATTAGTGTCTGATAATGGAGTCTGAGGCGGGAGATTAAGAGGACTGGTTAGTACAACATCAGCATACAGATACACACAAGACAGCCTGAGGAGAAAGAAAAGGGGCTTTGGTTGGTCTGTAAATCTGCTCGAAACAAAAGAAAGCAATCTGAACAATACACATGATTCATTTAGAAGATATGGAAGTGATTCGATCAAAAACGGACAACATTCCTTACAGTGAAGATGTTTTAACACAGACGTCAAAAGTGTGTTTACGTGAGACCCGCTGCATCTGGGTTTCTATGGCAACACTTCATTTTAGCATCTTTTAGCATCTAAACCTACCCAGAATATATACAGTATGTCCACAACAGGTAGAATGTACTGTATTAAATCCTTTTTTTAAATAAATATAACATTTGATATATAATATATATAAAATATGTTTTGGTCATTTTTAGCTCAATTTGAATAAAGCAGCTTTTCATCGGGAGCGCCCAAAGAACCAGGAAATGTTAATGCTGAGAGTTTGTTTGTAACAATAATTGCATCAAAAAAGAGATAGATATAAAACCATGTTTTAGTTCTTGAACATGGATTTAAGTAATATAAAACCATTAAGAAATATCCACGAAGCTTTTAAGTCTGCACTCGAAATTGTAAATGGAATTGATTTAAGGGTGTTACATGAATTTCTCTTCATGCCAAAGTCTACAAAAAAGCCTTTTATCAAAAAGACTAATGTAGAAATTCTCCCAGAATCATCTCATTCTGACAGTAAATTGGCCCTCAACATGTAATCCACCTGTAAGATGTTTGTAACAGACAAGCGTCATTATGAATATGACATACTGCTACAACACAGTTTTTAACACAACAACCCAATTTATATTTACTGAACCCATGGATCATGGCCTGTTTGCAAAAGAAAAAATGATTATGATATTTACCAAGATCAAGGTCAAACGCTACAGAACGCTAAGCAGAAAAGGATAAAGGCAAAAAAGGGTGATGACATGCTTCATCTGTTAACACAGAGCAGCAATTTACACTTTTTATCTAATGGAGAGTTTCAGCACCTCTGCCATGTAATATCCTGCTCGTCATAAAATATTCAAGAACTCGTATGATTAGAGTCAAGAAACTGCCTTCTGCACATTAATCAGAAGAGATAAAACCAACATGATCTCATTTGTATCAATACATACAGCGTCTTTCTATGGCGCATGTTTTAATGCTTGAATAAACACTCAAACATTTTTTTTTTAAATATTAAAATGTTTAAGTGTCCAAATTGTAATACTTTTTTTGTCAAAAAAAGTATAGCGTTTATATATTAATGGTTTTAGAGATGTTTATGTACAAATGCTTTAACCTTTTAACTGTCACCGTTCTTCAGGAGGAATTCATAGTTGATTTTTAATCTAATCATGACAAACTATAAATTGATGGAAAGGTCTCAAGACTCATAGATTCTAACAATAAACATAAACAAAAAATAATAAAAGTTTGTTACTGTAATTTATAAAAATACCTAAAATTATTTTTATTAAAAGACTTTATTAAAAGACTATTAAAAATCTAATCTCTAAAAATTAAAAAACTTTGTTCAGATATTTATGATATAATCTTAAAATACATTAAATACATACAACACTTCTTATTGTCCAAATATTCGTACATTTAACGAATACATAGATTTTCCTATCTTCTGTATGGTTATGTCCAAAAAAACATTTAATACGTTTCAGTTTCTACTTCACCAAATGAAAATAAAAGTTTACACTTTACATACGAATACAAATGAGATCACTCGGATAAAACACCATAAACAGCTGTCCTTCTATTGGCCATTATATATCCCCTTCAACCTGATTGACAACGACCTCTGACAGCCTTTCTACACTATTTCATGGACATGGATCTTATTTTTAATGTCACTAATGTCACTTTATCCTGCTGCGTCCTGGTGGCCGTGTACCTGAGCGTGTCCACGTATCAAAACGACTATGGGGGGGTTTGGGAGGAAGCAGGTTAAGGGCAATGTTCATCAGTCAAGGCTGGCTGCTCCTCTCTCCTCACTGGCTGCTTTAATTCAGCACAGAGACGCACACTGGGACCCTGGACCACTACCGCCGGCTCATCTATCACTCTCAAGTGGCCCAGTGATGCTCAGCAAGCAAATTCTACCGCACATTAACTTTTAAAAGCTCTGAGGACTACTGTACCAGTACCGTAAAAAGTACTAAGAGAGTTTATAGTCTCTTATTACATGGTGGTCTGGAACACTTGATTCTGATTGGTCGGTTATTACAACAACTGCCTAAAACTAATAAAGATCATTTGTTTCGCAATGTATTCGGCATATAAATATATAAATTCTGTATACAAACATTAACATAATAACAGAAAAACAGAAGCTCATACTCACCACGGTGAGAGAGGTTGCCATTGGCCCCTTGCACACTGTTGTCGTGAGCTATAGTTGTAGATGTCTGTCTGAAGTTTGCTGTCGTCTGGTTGGAGGTTGGCTGTTTCCATGCCGCTGTAGTGCTGGACTGAGTGGTCGCAGTGGTGGATGGGGTGGTGGTTAAGTGTGTGGTGGTAGAATGATGTGTGCTGGGATTAGTGGTAGTTCTTGTGCTGGTTGTCATGAAAATGGGGGTGGATGTAGTTGTTATTGTAGTTGTTTGTATTGTAGCGGTTGGTGTTGTTTGTAAGGATGTACTGGTGGTTATAGGTGTAGTGGTGGTTGTTGGTGTAGTTTTTGTAGTAGTGGTGGTAGAAGGTTCTGGTGTTGTTGAGGTTGTTGTACTGGCAGCAGTGGTTGTCTTGGGTTTGACTGCATAGGAGAAGGCAAATATTATGAAAGAATCAGGCACTCACATCACCCGTGTTCTTGCTAGAAACAATTGGGGCTGTCGGACTAAAAAGTCGGACAGATTTTTTATCATGTAAGTTCTGCTTGTACTTTATTTTAATACACAGAAACTGAAATCTCCAAAGTTGTTCCAACATATTTTAAGTTAAAAAAAAAAATTGCACGATAAAACTGTATTTTTCAGGCTGGTCCAGCTAATACGCATACACACGTGAAGTTTTTGATATACACGTAGAGTAAACAAAGAGCTTTTTAATGTCTTTAAACTACAACTTTCACACGAAGTGTTGCAATGTTCCTAATACAAAAAAGATAAATTAATTTCAGTTTTTCTAAATTTCCTATTTTTTATGCATTTAATTAAAATGATCAATTTTGTCTAATTCTAAATATTGCAAAAAATGAAAACCAGACAAACAGCTTACAATTTTTAGTCCTCAAATACTGCCAAAAATAGTTCATATTTATTTTTAAACAACACGATACTAATATATTTACCTGTAATATAAAAAATATTAAAATTAGTATTTAACCCCCCAAACTTCTCCTACTTGAGATTATTATTCTCCAGACATTTTACAATTTCCATTTTTTTTTTTAGCTTTGTTAGAACATAACCACATGTACACAACCACAGCGTCCCTTGTATTGTTTCGTGCAAATAAGCATGACCGGCAGGTGGCGGCTGTCTTTTCTGTTACCTGTCACACAGCGGCGCATGTCTGGACCCAGTTCCATGTTGTCCGGGCAGGCGCACGTGTACTTGGGTGAGTGCTCTGTGATTTGAGGGGCTCTGAGGCAGAGATATTCACAACCTCCATTGGGTAAACTCCCCATGTTACAGGTGTCTGGAGCTGCAAAGAAATATCTTTTGTTAACTAGCTGCATAGCCGAATAATAATGAATCTATTTAAATATTAACATGACAGCTAGAATCTTTCTGTTTCTTACATAGGATACATGGTTAGACAGAAATAGCAAAAACCACATTTACATAGCATGAATTATGCGGGATTATCACATTTGCATTAAACCTTAAGAGAAGGAAAAATATGTGCATAGTTGTGCCTTGTTGTAAAACAATTATATATAGATGTTACATTGAACTGTGAATAGTAATTTATCCCACACAATACAGTAATTTAGTGTTATTGGAGGTAAGATTCATGTGATTATTAGCAATATAATCACAGTAATTTATGGTACAAACAGGTATTATAATGTTTTGTGTAAGGCCCATTAAACAGGCTGGGCAACAGGTAATCCAGAAACAGAAAAAAAACACTTCTCAGTACTGTAACGAACCAACTGTGTTTAATAAATATAAAAGAAATGCATGTCAATCAAAAATATATACTCAGTGTGTTGAAAATACAGTTGAAAATTTGTTTATCTATTAAAACACTACTCTTGATTTCAGGCTATTCATTAAAGCAGTCTCTCACAAAATAACTGTAATTCTGTCATGATTTACACACTGTCATTCCAAACCTGTATGACTTTCTTTCATCCGTGTAACAATATGTGATTTTTTTTAATAATATTGCTGCCATATAATGGAACTGGGATGAGTAAATGACTAAACAACCTCATACTGCAATAGTGGTTCATATGATTTTCCTTGCCTTTTGAAGTAACATGATGGCTTGTATGAAAAAAAAAAAATCATTCCACCTTCACAAAAAAACAAATCACAAAAAAGAAGCAAAACTTTGGGAGAACTCTCTTTTATAAAACATTATTTGTTCATGAAACTTTTTCCGCCCTCTGTTCTTGAGATACAGAAGTGTCTGAATTTCATTCTCATCATTTCTTGTGTTTTCCCGCTTTCGTTTGCATTTTCAGCACAACACGTTTAATTCTTTGATTCAGATTTAAAGAACGCTTCTTATTTATTAATGTGAAGAGGCTGTAAATTGGTTCTGCTGGCACGCTGCACAAGGCTTGTTTGTAATGAAAGGATTATAACAAAGGATCGGAAACTCCACGCGCACACACACATACTTCTGTTTTCATTTCTCTGCTTGTCTCTAAAATAGAAATTCATCATAACTGCTATTTAATGATGAGCAACTATTTCTTGGTGGGAAAACAGAGTCGGCATAGATTTGCCTCTAATCATTATAACAATGGTCAAATGTGACACTGACAGGATGAAAATAATACAGTGCTTCTTTAAGCTGCTGAGAGGCATTAGAAGAAGACGCTCATGTGATATGGGGTTTAAATGCATTACACTCATCGCTTGCCATTGATCTCAATAGACTGAATGATATCTGAAGCCCAGCTACTGCTTTACTAACAGATGCTGAATCATAAATAGTGACAAATTAGTATCAGTGTTCAAAGAAGCTATTGAATTTTGACACAATGACACAACGCAATGAAGTGCATTTTGATGAGATCTCTGCTGTCGTGTCTAACCTGTAGGCTGCTTGAGCTCGTGGAACACCACCACATCGAGTGGGTTGTTGAGATGCTGAGCCAGCATAGCCACATCATTCCCGGTCAGTCGGTTTACGCTGTAGATGGCCTCATCCTCCAAGTCTGTCCAGTAAACCCGGTCCTGTGGGGACAAACAGTATGTCCAAAATAAATGAACACTACGTTATAATTTAGCATCTTCAAAATTGTCACTTTTTGTCTAGAACTTGCAAAATATTCTTTTTGTATTTGATCATCCAGCTTCTTGAGGTAAAGCGTTTTAAACGGCACTGAAGGAATTTCTTTCCTTGCTGGAATCTTACTGGCTGCTTTTTATTTTATTATTTGATCCAAGAAATCCATTTCAATTTTTTTTAAAATAACATTTTAGTTTTCAAATATAAAATTTATTATGTTGGCACAATTATATTTTTATCTACAAAAATCATTTCAAACATTGAAATATACACCTTTGAAAGATTTTTAAGACCATGAGAAATATTCTTGGATCTTAAAGGATTTTCATCAGAGTAATTAAAGCTTGCCCAACAATCTCTCCTTTGTATCTACCACCTACATGAGCCTGAAAGAACATGCTCGGATGTATGACAATACCGCTTTCAATATTCAGCTCGCTTCACCGTCACCCTGCCTCCTCTGATCACTCCTTATCAGCCGCTACAGAAACATAGCAAATGTGCACGGAGAGATGGGCTGTTACCATGACAACCTGAGATTCATCCTCTTTTGAAACGGATGCGGAAATGGATGAGGAAGGTCGTGGGGGTGGTTTTGAGGTAACAAAGAAAAGAATTCCAGAAAGGACAGAGAGAGGGCACACTGAGAAGATCGAAAGAACTGAGCATTCCCAGGTGTCCGGCTCTTTCGCTCAGGATATTGGAGGATGTTTACAGACCCATGCGTTTTGGAAAGGTCAGGCTGCTGGGTCCCTATGGAGCTCGGTCAGGGACGTTCAAGACGAAATCTCAACCTGCGGTATAATCATTTTAATTTCAGTTGCATGGTAGCCCTCTGCCCAGCTGCAATACCAGATCTAGATAGATCAGCTTTGATCTACAACAGCCAGAAAGATTCATGTCTGAAATTTGTAGTCCTTTAGTAAAGGTGGCGTCTTTATTAAAACATTTAATCTTAGACTGAGAATCTGTCCCTGACGGGATGAAATTTGATATTTCACACGCTGCCCACCAAACAATGAAATGGAGTGAAGGATGGGTTATGTGGGAATGGAGACATGGGAGTTTTATGAGACAGGGCCATATAAAGGTCACGCATAGGTCTGAATATGACTAACAAACTAAAAATCCTGAGGAAACATCATCCCGTCATTTTAATTTCCATCAGCTCCCGAAAGGAAGCGTCTCCTTGATTAAAAACACAGACACTAGACTATAAAGGTCATCTGAGCTGTGAAGCATGAGAATTTAAGCAATAATGCACCGAAAATAATGAGCTTATTGGAAACAATTCCCATTGCATATTTGTGTTACTTAAAAGCAATCTTGATTAAACTTAATGATCTAAGATCTTTATGTATCTTCAGTATAGAAAAGAAAATTTAACAAGTAGTGAAACCAGCTTAAGGGTTACTACAGCTTTATTTCCCCTGAAACCAGCAAAAAACACATTGTTTACTTTATCTAGGACATGATTCCTGGGAGTTCCCATGCATCAAATGGCCTGATAGAGGGCAATAGGTGGTGATTTACAGCCTGAACCAGGTCCTGCCTCCAGGTGTCATAGAAACTGCCAAAAATAAAAGGCTTTTTAATTTGATCTGTGCCTTTGGCTGCTGTCAGTCACCCTTAGCCTCTCTGGTGTAGAGACACTGTTTCACAATGAGCCTACTGGTTTCTGCATGCCGGACCCATTAAACAAGGGCTGTTCCTAATATTGTGTAACCACAATGTGTTGTTGTCGTACACTTGCCTCAAACAGAGTCAGAGCAAAGGGATGGCCCAGATGATCCATAGAGGACAGCAAAACTCTACGGTTGTCGCCATTAAGGTCCACGCTGGAGATAAGATGAAGTTTGGAGTCAACCCAGTAGAGTCGTCTACTAGAGAGATCTGTATGAAAAAAATGGTATTAATGGTATATATGTAGTGTTATATAAATTTTTATTTGATTTTATAACAAAAGCAATCTTTGCAGTACAATTGATCGCTCAATCAATGACAAAAAAATAACACAAATCTCATAGCTTCGCAGGGTTACTGGTTCATTTTCCATTGAAAAAAATTGTTTTTCAGACAGTTATACTCAATTGCACTCAAGGGTCAATAACTTTTTCTCTATCTACCATAACGGCTTTTTAAAATGGTTTTCATTCTAAGCGAGTCACAGAAATGATGAAAATATTGACAGCGTTGGTTGAGCAATTCCATTTAGTTTTTCTTAAACTGACAGGTGATTGATGAAGAACAATAAGAGTGAATGATTCTAAGGCCTGTTGGCCACAGGAGACTGCTTTTCATTATTAACACTGAGTTTTTGATCTTTCTTACGTCTTTTGTTTTTCTTATTCTCCTCTTTTATTTCACTTGATGTCTTTCTCCTTTATAATGATCAGTTCAAGTAACTTTGCAAGCACAACCTTCTCCTGTCTTTTTTTCACTGTGATATTTTTTCACTTTGTTTTTCCATTCAGCTCATTCTCTTTTATCTGTGTCTGTTTTTCCACTTTGACTACATTTGTTGTGAGTAAAGAAACTGAATGTGGGTGAAGAAACAGAACCGTCTGTCTTGAATAGCATTTTACCGAGAGTGATCCCATTGGGCCATTCGATTCTCTCTGAGACCAGAACCTGCCGATCCACCCCGTTCATTCCGGCTTTCTCGATCTTAGCTTGTGTTCCCCAGTCTGACCAGTACATGAACCTGAAAGATAAAAAAAAAAAATCATGATCAGAGTTATGACTAGGCCCAGATGGGCTATGGATAATGCAATAAAGGTGTCTATGACATGAATAAACACATAATGAGCGCAAATGTTTGCTCTTAAAATACTACAGTATATATTGTGGCACTGTAAGAGTAAAGTGGACATTTTACCCATAGGCAACAATTAGCAAGTATGCAGACCAGCAGACTCATTTGCATGTTTTTCATGCTCTTCTACATCTGTAATATGGTAAAAAGAGCCCTGAGGGGATCGACTCATCACATCCAACATCAGTCAAAGAAAAACTGATAGTTATGAAGAGAAGGAAACGTTGACAGGGCTTTGAAAAATCTTGGCATGTCAATGTAGATCATGTCTTATACTTTATATTCACATCACGTTTACATTTTGGGGAAATTCTAACTTTTTTAGAACTGAATCAAATGTCATACAGTCCCCATATCATTTACACTGCCTCAGGAAAACAAACCAATTTTTTTGACTTTGCAGCATAGAAGATCTAATAAAATAGTTAATAATACAGTGAATGACTTTAAATATATCAACGAAAATATTTTTTTTAGTGAGACTATATCTTCATTTTATAGACTTTTATATTCACTTTAAGACTTTTTCTAAAATTAAATTGACTAAAATTATTGTAGTTTTTGTGATGTAGCAGTTTTAGTCTTCTGACATCAGCAAAGCTGTGATTATATTTTTATCACCGTCACAGTGTTGCTTGCAGGTAACATATATACATAGTTTTATAATCCAGATAATACTTTATTTTTATCTTTCAAATATTATAGAATTCTAAATACCATAACTGTAAATGCATAAATTCATTATTACAAACACCAAAAAAATCTATAATGTGCATAATAAGTTTTTACTTCTACATGTATTCTTACCCTTGTCTTGGGTCAAGAGCGATGGCACGTGGCTCAACAAGCTCTGTGTCAATCAACACTTTTCTCTTCTTGCCATCATTGGTAGCAACAGAAATAGTCTTGTGTCCGGAGTCGGTCCAGTAGATGTTTTTATGGACCCAGTCGACTGCTAATCCCTCTGGGGAATGTAACGCAGTATCTACGAGTGTGATCTGTTGAGACGAATCGCTGGCTTTGTTGATGAATGCGCTATAGACACACAAAAAAACACAAATACACACTGTCAATCAAAGTTCATAGATTTTAAGCAGATGGTACATTTATTATAGTTGATTTTGTTTCAAGTATGATTGTATTTTTGTTGATATTTTACATCAGATATGTTTATATTTACAATTAAATGTTTATGAATAATTAGCAATTTTGTAATGTGCAATTTTTTATTTTAACTTTTTTAGCTATATACGTTTACTTTACTTTTGTTTCAGTTTTAGTTTAGTTTTTATTTTAAGTTAATGATTTCAGTGCTTTAAACTTTCAGTTCAAACATTTTAAATATGTTCTACTTTTAATTTTAGCTTAAGTTTGTAAATAATTAGGCCTATATTTTGATGAAATTTTGAACTTGTTTCTTTGTAATAACTTGCACTGACAAGTAAAAATAAACATCTTTTAAAGCCCCAACCATAGGGCGCTGTGTTCACACAATGATGTATTTGTTTAACAAAAGCAACAGATTATCTTTTTAATGACTTGGGTTTGGATTACCTTTGATATCTTAATTACAGCAGAAACCTTGCATCACATTGATGCTTTATGTTTCTAATGGGAATTAATCAAAGCAGCAAAAACAACATTAATCAATCAAACTTTATGTAAAAAAAAAACATTCACTGCCTGCCTTTAAACATATAAACAGACAATTTTATTCTCAGTGGTGAAGCAAGACTCTTTACATAACTTCCTACTGACAGAAACAGTCAATAACATCATAACCCTCAAAAGCTGCTTTAAGAAATTTTCAGTGTGGATTTAAAAAAAAAATGTACAAAAATAATTCAGCCCTTCAAATCAATACATTTCATTGGGGGTTTCAGCTGAATGACATCTACAGTGTTTCATCCGTCTTTTTCTGTCACACAAACCACTTCTGTGGTTCTGTCACCAAAGTTCCCATCACTCTCCTTCCGGGATCACACACATACATTAAACCCCCTGCAGACACTTAAAAGCATCTCTTATAATCTTCCGAGTGCTCTTCTCAGGAGTTTATAATGTGATAATGAACAGTCACATTCTGACATAAGCCACACTGAGGGGAGGTGGCTGAAAAATGGGAAACATTATCGTGGGAGGTAAATTATGAAAAGCATATGGTGTAGCTGAGATGATTTAGAGATGCTCCTAAAGGCCGATGTGACTCAGAGAGAGTCAGGGACTGAGATAGAGACCAGAGTCTCGCAGAATAGAGGGTAAAGGACAAACAAAAAAGTTTTAGATTGAGAGGTGCTGTGACAGGCTGCATGTTGTCCGACTGATAAGACGATTTGTTAAATGGTTATTAGCGGTCATGCAAGATTGCAAGACCTCCCAAAACATTTAAGTGTCCTTCTATAAGGGCATCCATTTTCTCATTTTCCTGAGAAAAATGTTTTGTCTGTTAAGGGGTAAGAGGGGTGAGACATGACAAGAATGCTACCATACACCATTATCAATGAGTTTGGCAAGGACACAAAATACACAGTGTTTTTGTCACTGTCACGAACCAAAATGAGTTTAATTCAAGCTTTTCACCTTTAAATTAGAGGCAGTGATACAGTAAATTTTACCATCATGTTGTCTTCAAATGTACAATGATAATCATTAAAATAATGCTTTGTGTCAGTATAACATTTCAGTATCATAATGAGAGAGTATCTGAATGATGAACAAATTGTTATCCATCTTTAAGCAGAGATTGAAAGTTTGCTAGATGTGTTTAATGTTAAATCTAATGAAAAGGTGATGAACTCAGCCATTACTAAATGAATGTATTGCATTTCAATGTTCTAGGAAAGTAAAGCAGGTCTGAAACAACATGAGGGTGTTTTCATTTTTTGGCAAATGGTCACTTTATGTTTGCTGTAATTTCCTACAGTACCTCTCTGTTGTCACTTTTCAGGAAATGTTTATATAAAACATTTCCTTGACATTAAAACTGCATAATATATTTACAGAATAAAACTGAAATGTTTAAGATAATTTCCTAAGTACCTCTCTTGTTTTAGGAGATGTTTATACATTTTAATTTTCGACAAAACAAGAAAAAATAAGAATTTTTTGAAGAAAGTGTAACAATAAGTTATTTCTGTAATTGAACAGTATCATTTAAAAGCATGTGCAATAAAAATATATTTTGAATTACTGATATGCTATTGTTGTGGTGTTATTTCATAAACTTGGTCTATTAAGTAAGCAACCAACAGATAATAAAATGTAGAAATGTAGACAGAGACAGACAATGAGAATCTCCTATTAACATTTCTTAACTTCTAACTAATTATCATCTCACATTTCAACACTCAATTTTAGGAAACCCAGAGGAAATCCAGAGCAAGTCTGTATGGAAATGTGCAAACAAACAACTCGTGATGTTAGTCACTGTAAGAAAATCTCCAGTAAGTCTACAGCAGCTGTTCTCATGCATTTAAATATTAGCTTGCTGAAAGAGGGCGGAGAAAGTGTGTCAGATAAAATCTTCAGCACTGCACTGTCTCCACCCATATCCATGTTTAACACTTGTTATAAATTACCATTTTTAAGTAATGATTAAACCGCTGTTAAGCAGCATTCTGTACCTGAAGATCTTGCGATGGTAGAGGTCACACCAGTACATCTTATTGGTGGTAACGTCAACATCCAGGGCTACCGCGTTTTTCAGAGTCGGCACTACCTGCGTGTAGTCCTTCTTCATCAGGTCAATGCGACGGATCTCATGGCGGTTAGTAAACATGAGATATGGACTTTTACCTACGAGAAAAATGGAAAAGGTTTCTATTAGTGCTCAAAGTGCTCAGTTACAGCCATAACAAATGAGTCAGTAGGTCAGATAATTAAACAGTTTTTGGCCATTGTGAGATATCCGTGACATCAGAGGAATTGTTATCTGTGGAAAGATGTCAAAAACAACTTTCTCACTAAATACTTTAATAATATCTTTTGTATTAAAAAATGTAACCTAATTGTTTAAAATTCTTACTTACACCAGAATGATTCATAGTTTAATTGAACTACAATACAAATGTTGTGGGAACGAAGCTAAAGAGAGACGACACTTTAAAGATTACAGTAAAACCGCCGGTCTCCTCAGATGGGTAAACACATTAGCGCACACAGCCTACTAACTCATATTATTTATAATTAGAAAGGCAAATATATAAAGAACAAAAACATTTAATGATTACTCAGCTGCATCTGTTCGTGTGCATAAGGCAATAGAGAAGGACCAAATGTCTTAACCGTTTATTGCATTTGCAGGTGAAATATTCATTTGCATATATGTAGATGTATATGCAAATTCAATCTCACTCATGAATGATTTGTGTGTGGTGACTATGCAGTGCACCTGCTGCACATGTGATTTAGGTATTGACATGGCTGGAGAGAGTCTATCCAGGTAATTACCTGCACTAGGATGTACATGTAGGTACAAGCGTGTGTACTGTTGGACAGCTTAGTCTCTGTGTTCTGGTGCTCAGTCATGCCAGTACAAAATATCACTGACCCATTACTTTATCCTCTATATACTAGCAAGGGCACTTTGACTCGCTTTAATTCTTTTTTCAATCGGTCTCACATCATAAAATGGTCAAGTTCCTGTGAAAAATTCAGTTCCCTAAACCCTCAATTGTCCTCTTCACATGCCCTCTATTATTCTTTCATTGATTCTTTTTATCTCTAATAAGCTCCTGGCATTCAGACATTACACAACCTGTATTACTTTAGAGGATATAATGCAGTTGTCCCAGAATTTGCCTTCCTCTCTAGTTTTCGTAAGGGTCAATAAAATGACAGTTAACTCCGACGCTTGTGCCATTTTAAAATCGCTGACTCTCATTGAAAATAAATGACATCCAGTCATTTTGTGGTAGCGAATTGCTCTTTGTAAATCATTTGGGAGATAGCGAAGTGGATTTAGCTAAAACCAGTTTTTGATGGTATTTCTTCTAGTAGGTCATTGTGACAAAGTTGGTTTAGATGGTTGAACAGCGGATGATCTGGATAGGATGTCTTGGTCGAACCTGGTAAGACCAGGTTTTTGCAGTCTTTTAGCAACATGCATGACAGATCAAAGGTTATGACAAATATCAAAGGCAGCTCCATTTCATTTGAAATATAATAGGGGTTGCATATTGTATATGGTCAAAAAACAACAGATTACAGATTGGTCATTGTGTCTTAAGTCAAAAAAAGGTTTTACTGAAGAAACGGTGAAAGAGATACTGAAGTGTGCCAACATAATTTGTATGTGGTCAGATGTTGCTGTGAGCATGTGGTAAAAGCTCTGAAGTTTGGCAGAGATAAAGAAAGGATGAAGGAAGCTGATAGATGGATCTCATGTCTCCTCCTACCTTCTTCCATCATCATTCATCTCTCACTCTTTCACGCTCACTCGAGCCAAAACCGAATGCTGTTTTTGCCGAGGCTCTGAGAGGTGCTTGTGAGTCGGGCAGGTGGATGGAAAGCCCGTCCAGATTGTGCTGGAGGGAGAACATTTCCATCACATACTCAGAAAGCCCTTCCAGACCACTGTTTTGTCAGCAAATATTTTGATTTTCAACACGAGCCAGCATTCAATCATACTTCCCATCTGTCTGTGGTTATCAATCTTGGAAGGAGAGGGAGAGGAAACAAAAGAAAGAAAGAAAGAAAGCGAGAGGAAGAATGGGAGAAAATGTCATTTTCTATCTTGAGCTGAGCTGCATCTCATTTATATCAAACAACATATTGAAAGTATTTGGTGTCATTGCAATTTCTTTGGAAAGACACAACTCAGCACATTTTTTACATGCCCACATGTGTCCATGAGATATTCATTCTAGAGGTGATTTATGCTGTCTTTGTGCGTTTTAGGTAAAAATGTACATTCTTGAATCTGTCGATATATTTTATATTCTATACTTGTTTCAAGGACTATTTCTGTATATAAAATACACATTAAAGAATTTATTCAGTCTTAAAGGGATAGTTGTAGGACTGTAGTACTTTTCTTTCTGCTGAAAAGATATTTTGAAGAACGTTAGTAACCAAACAATATTGGCCTCCATTGACTTCCACTGTATGGATACCATTGAGACTTCTCTCAAAATATCTTCTTTTGCGTTTAACAGAAGAAAGAGTCATATAAAGGGTTTTGAATGACATGAGAGTGAAGGTGCTACGCCACGTGGAATTGCAAAAATATTGACCGTTTCACTCAAAATATTTCCCCGTCTTTATTTTTACCGTTTCCTCTGCTATCCATCAGCTGAATGCAATAACAGCCAGAACGGAATAAGTGTGACACTCCCTTCCTGAAAACATCACGCTCCCAACACGCATTACATTTCCTTCACAAGCTGTTCCACACAACAGACAGGCATCACCCTATTGGCTGACACCCAGCGTGCCGAGCGGAGACAGCGTGAAACGGTTTCATCAGTTTCTATCCACGGAGTCACAGACAGGAAGTGAGTTGAGGAAGAAAACAGGTGGGAGTAAAAGCATGAAGACAATCAAATGACAGCAGTGTGTGTTAGACCTTGACTGACAAGTAACAATAGAAAGAGGAAGAGACAGACATGAAAAGATGTCTGTGGTTATCCCCATGCAAGTCCCTTCTCATAAGCCCCTCTGTCATGTCACTCCCCTGAGTTTTCATTAAGGCTGAATTACACGGCTCGGGTTTACGTTCAGCTGTCTCGGCAACATACAATACATCAGGCCAGAGTGACCTCACGCTCTAATGAGAGTATATGACAGGCCTATGTCACATCAGGAAGTGTATGACACCCGTTCTGCTAAAGAAATTACCTTATTACAGCCAATTCAATATTTTGACAGCTAAACAAAATGATAAAATATCATATTTACCACAGGTGGACCACTTGGTTATTTCACTATTCATTTTAATATCTCATAGTTGAATTCTAATCTAATCATGACAAACTAAATATTGATGGAAAGACAAATATTATAAAATTACTATTTTTCATAAAAATAAACATAAAAAATGTTTTTTTAAAAATACCTAAAATAAAAGATAAAAAACAGAATACCTCAAATAAAAAAATATAGTTCAGATTTAATTTGTAATTTGTTTTAATTTGCATCTGTAAATGCTCAATATGTGAAGTGACAGTTATCATGTTAAATTCATATTCCTATAAAAAAAATATTAATCATTAAATTATTAATTATTAAATAATTATGAATAATTAATAAAAAATAATAAAATTAGATTATTTTGAGCCCCATGGAAAATGTACTAATGTTGGTAATATACCCAATATACATACGAATAAAATCTAATAACATAAACAGCTCTGCATACATAAAACGAGCGATATAAATTCAATCTATTTTGTGTTTCAATTGTCTCCTCAAATATAAACAAACCGAGTATATTCACTATTGAAAAGTAGCAGAATATACAATCCAAATCTTGTACACCGTATCAAGGGAGCCAGCATATCTAGTCAATATCTCATATGAAAAGACATTTTGTTGCGTTTGGTTCTGGCAGCTGTTTAAAGAACACAAACCTGAATGGGAGTGAAATTGCTTTGCTCATGTCAGTCTGGTTTACTAACATGGTCACAGAACGCTCCCTATACTCTATATTCATATCACGAGTCATTATATCTCATATTAGCACCCAAAGGTCATATTTGCAGTTACTATTGTGTCTGAAAAATGGTTTTCATGCCCAGAAAACTAAAGTCTGGGCACACCGCACACAAAAGCACCCCCCACTCTTATCTGTAATGTGCCTCTGCCTGATATGCTTATGAAAAGGGCTCGGCTAAAAAAGAAAGAGTTATTTATTTTGCATTTTGAAAGATATACCTGTGGCAAAAGCATCAAGCTATTAAAATAATTTAATAGCTTTTCCAGGCATTCCCAAAAGGGGTGGAAGGGTGAAGAAAACTGTTGAATAAAAGCTTTTGCATTAAAAGAATTTACAGTAGACAATTTACAGTCTGTAAAATGTCAAACATCTACACTCGTCATATGCAAAATTCTCACTTGTTAACACATGGTCAAAAAAAACCTGTCATTCTTACATAGCACAGTTCAGACACCTTACAAATCAGTTGTGACTAGAAAAAGTGCAAATTCCAACAAACAATATTTCCTTTTTTTAACATTAATAGTCACATGTATTCTATCAGAGACCACTTTGTTCTCACATAAAACACACATATATTGTTTACGTTTCTTGCCCTATAAATATGTGATGGCTTCTATAGCGTATCACGCAGACCTATACAGTTATAAGAGACCTAATCCCAATAACAGCATCCTGCAACTTCTGCAGTGAAAAATCACTTCACTAAGTTTTCAATGTGCTTGTTTGGCCCCAGGGAAAGGTTTTTGTTGGCCAGCTTTATGCGCTGCGCTTAATGACAGCAGTTCCTCCGGCTGTCGCGCAGCCTATCGGGAGCACTTGAAATGTACGCAGGCTGGTCAGGCAAATGAAGGGCAATAAAGCCTTGCAAAAAGATGAGCTTCATTAGGTTCACAAACCCTCATGATTTCAATTCAAAGCACTGCAACTACACCAAGCCCATCCTTTTATAAAGCAAACAAACATTATCTCTGTTCATTCTTTACTTCAGCCTATGCGAGAAACCTCTGCTGGCTCTCCATTGAATGATGAAGAGTATTTGCGAGTTTCTTTTATTTAAGAAACCAAAACATACACAATCGTGTTTTTTAAACAATTCTAAACCAAATCATGTTTTATATTGATTTCCTTTTAATAGGTTATATTTTTTGCAATACGATGATGTGCAACGTCTGTTTTTAAGCACCGTTAAATACCAACACTACTGAAGAGTCGATGTACTATTTTTTGTTTTGCGATGGATCCTTTAGATTCTTTGTTAATTTAAATAAATACTTAAATATTTAATAGAAATGTAAGAACTATAGGTTGAACGTTTGTTGCTTTTTCCTATATATAGTAAAAAAAAGCACAATGTAAAAGCAACAGTTTCACACTTATTTGTTTCACACACAGGAATTTCAGCGAATTAAATCAATATTGATTCAATTTTAGTAGAAAACTCTCTTTAACCTTTTTCAAAAAACTGAACAAACCACTGTTGGAAAGCCATATTCAGGATATTGATGAATGTCTTACCCACTGCTTTGCAGGTCTTGGTAACCGGGTCCATCTCATAGCCCTCGTAACATTCACATTTGTAGTCGCCTTTGAGGTTTATACATATTTGACTGCAGGCATCAGGGTTTTCACATTCGTCTATGTCTGGGGAGGACAATCAAAAAAGCATTAGCAACAAGGCAGAGATACACGGGGAACAAATACCCTTTTGTAGATGAGATAAATGGTCCTTGAAAACACCATCAGGGGGTTCTTAAAATTAATTTCAAGATGTTGACAGTAAACAAATCAGTACAGTAGGTGCAGCGTTGGACTCCTTAGAGAATGTGTACAACATGGTGTCCAATAACAACAAGATATCTGAAACAATATTTAGGACCCCAAGAAATTGTTTGACAAGCAATTTTTTGGAACAGAAACTTTCTTTGGGACATAACAAAAGAAACATTTTTCTACTTTTTTTACTTTTTAGAAGTACACTACACAAACCTTGACGTTAACAGACATGACTAAAAGCCACAACCCTCTCATTTTGATTTCACTGTGACTCTGCATTTCATTGAGAGGCCTACAACATCTGAAGGACACTTTACCTCCACAAGTCTTCTTGTCCAGCAGTTTATATCCTGAAGGGCATTCACACTCATAGCCGATCCTCCGGTCCTTACATATGTGAGAGCAGCCGCCATTGTTACTAGCGCATTCATTCAGACCTATGACAGGAAAAAACAGAGAAAGCAGGTGTCAAAGGTCAGCGTGCTCCACAGTAATTGGATGGTAAGTGCCCATGGCAACCTGACAGCAATTGACAAGGGAGCTGTTTTTTTGTCATTTTCTCAGTGGAGTATCAGGTTTGTGCCAAGAGTTTATGAGAAAGTGATGAGGCGGATGCAATCTTTCTGAAAGACTCGATTTAAGAGAAATACACAGACATCACTTTTTTCTTTTATCTCTACACAAAAAAATCTTCGTCCAATCTTCTTATCCTTTGGATGGTCGGCACAACCAAAATTGTAGTATATACATGTTTGTGTATATCACAGTAACTTGCTTAATTACTGTAGTAACTTATTTATTGAGTTATTTCAATTAAATTGAAATTTTAATTGTGTCACAAATGGAAGTGAGTAGTATGTCAGGACACATCAAACTTTTTTTTTATAAATGTTTCTTATAAATCTGAAATGAATTTCTTTAATTATTGGTGGTTCGACTTAAAAATCATCATTCTTGATGAGGAAGTATAAAAACTAGATATGTTATTTCTTATTTTGGTAAATTCTTATTTTGGAAAGAAAATTTTGAGATCATAAAAAATAAATTGAATGTATTATGGTGTGAGTTTGTGTGGACACAAGACACATAAACCAGCCTGACAGAATAAAACAGACACAAAGAAAAAAGGTGACGCTAATGCTGAGGAACAGCTGACAGAGATAGACAGAGACACCAGGAGAATAAAGAAAACAAAAACTGGATAGCAAGCATTATATGCCATTGATTTCAGAATTGTAATTTAGTTGAAATAATTTAAAACTAAAGAATATAAATTAATATATTTACTATATCCTCATTATATTTTGTTTATATTAGCTCCATTACTGAACCAACTCATTAAATAAATAGCAACCAATTCCTAAATTCTGAAATTTGCCAAACCTTAATAATACATTATCTCTAAAAAAAAATCACCCAATTTCAATTAAAGCAAAATGGACTCCCTAAATCTCAAAAAGCATTATTCTATAGGCCATAACACATACATAAAAGAACAACTAGTGAAAATGGTAGAAGAGTAATCCTTGGCACCAGTCCTACTGATTTAGCATGCGTAGCTGCAGTGGCCCACTTGGAGCCGATCCAGTTTGCAATAGGCTCAGCAGGGGCCGTCGTGCGTCAGGCGCCCGTTATAATCCCATCTGTTGAGTATAGGATCGGACAACCCCTGAAGAGCCACTGTGGGATTATGTCTCTTAAATATTGATACAAAGGTAAACATAGCCAGAAGTAGAAAAAAAAGACAGAGAAAGAGCGAGACTCGCCACCATGATTTCAGACTGTGCTCAGGTGTTATGAGGTGCCCACCCTTCGCAATATCCTGGTCCCTAGATATGGCTTGGGTCCCTTTTTTAATATGAGGTTATGGGACTTTTTTACTCAAATTTATCATCTGTCAGGCAAAAATCATAAGTCACACGTCTCTCTTCAACAAGCCGCATGATTTGAGCTATCAATCATGGCCGGGGCACAAACAATTTACAGTAAGTCATATCAACTCTTTCAACAGGTAACCACACCTCAAACTCACTTTTCTATGGCTTCTTTATAATAAGCATTAAACTTACTCAAGAGAAAATACCAAATTGTTAAAATGACCTTAACAACATTTTTTGTGAGATGGAAAGGAACAAAATGCAGAAGAAGGGATCTATGGAAACCAGCATGGACTCTGACAGGTCTTACATGCTGGGCACGTTCGGCTACGAAAGGACTCACACTTAGATCATAATAAGCGCTCTGTGAGTTGTCCTTGATCGAGCCTCTAAAAATCCAATATTGCCTATAAGCTTAAATGCCCACTAATACTAATATGCATCTCCATGTGTTTGTCAATGACAACGTGACTGAAAGAATGTGAGTGAGGAAATTTCTTTGACAGCATGTAATGATTGTATTGTGTCAAGGTGCTCACCGCAGTCCTTCATGGGCTCGTCAGACCAGTCCTTGCAATCCTTGATATTGTCGCATACCTTACTGCTTTCAATACACTCGCCGCTTTTACACAGGAACTTCAGCGGACCTTCACATTTTGTGGCTGTGAAGGACACAATAAAGAAAAGTTTTGTACCACATAAATAAAACTAAATATAGTGTTTTGGTAGTTCGGCTACTGTACTCCGATTCGATTCCCAGAGTGCAATGCACTACTGATAAAATGCACAGTTTACTTTGCATAAGAAGGAACTGACTAATACACAGCTGTAAATTTGGCACGTGTAGTGTGGCATGAAAACCTGGTATACTACAGTACAGCTATTTGGTAAATGACAGCATGATTGGGTCTAGTCTTTCATCTCTCCCTTGACTTCAAATGCAGTCGGATGAGGGGAGAGATGAAGAGGTTCATCCAAAGAGAGATGAAGGGGAAGAAATGTGAAGTTACTTACTTCTGTTGATGCATCCAGCCTCATCACTGAAATCCGGACAGTCGTGCACTTTGTTGCACTGTTTTGTGCCGTGAATGCAGGAGCCGTCGCCACACTGGAATTCATCTGGACGACACGTCAGCACAGCTGTATGAGAGACAAACACATGCATATGCATCTGTCATATACTGTACAGGAAGGTAAAAAATAATGTCAGTGGCAAGTATAGTATTAATTATAAGGTAACTATTTGTATATTTATAATTATTATCTCATCCCATTTTCTTTCTTTAGTGAATTTATTATGCTTTAAGGACATTTCAATATTTTTCTTGGTAAACTAGACAAAACGAAAGAAAATTTTTTTTGCAGTGAACCGTGCATGTTCTATGTTTTGGATGAAAAGCATCTGTCAAACGAATAAATGGTGCTGTGAATGCCTACTAAAAGCTTTAATTTTGAAATGGCAAATCATTTTGTCTTTATTTGCTATTGGATCTCAAAGTAATCAAAGTGTATTTATAAGCGTTATCACTTGCAGTATTTGAAACTTTTTTCTTTAAAACACTTAACTCTAGGGCATAACACTGAAAAAGAGAAAAATGCTGCTCGGCAACGAGAGGTGTTTTAATTATTCACATTCATCTTTTTAAATCCCTTTAATCTTTCATACGGTGTACTTTAGAGCAGCCGCAGAGGGAGAACATCCACTGCGATCAATTTCAGCACAGCAAGTTATCTCGCACCAGCTCTCTCTCTCACCTCCATATGCTCAGAAGTACAAACTGAAGGAGAAATACAAGTACAAACGGGAACATACACACACAAACTATTTAGTATCACAAATGAGGCGGACAAAGTCCATGTAAACACACACACACACACTACTACTAAACCTAACCCTTACACAAACCTTTCTAAATTTTTACACTTTCAAATAAACATAATTTTGTATGATTTATTAGCTGTTTTTCAATGAGGACAAAATCAAAATCTCAGTGGAGAGATATGGTTCCCATAATGATAGCATAAAATAGGTAGATGTGATCAGCCATGGTACACCTTATTTAAAGCAATAGTTCACCCAAAAATAAAATCTCACCCTCCAATTGTTCCAAACCTGAATAAATGTCTTTTGTTCTGAACACAAGACTAAGCCGTTTTGGGCCACTACTATAGAAGTCAAAGTGAGCCAAAACGGCTCAGACTTTCATTAAAATATCTTCCTTTGTTTTCAGTGTTACAAAGAAATTTTTTATGGGTTTTCAACAACTGGAGGGAGAGTAAATAATGACAAAATGTTCATTTTTGAGTGAACTACCCTTTCATATCAATTGATTTTCACAACAATGGAATAATCTATATTTTTTCCTACAGTTATTTAATAGCTAATTAACTTATTGCATGGCAGATTATTGTTTGTGAATAGTTGCAATTGAAATACTGAACTATATATTAATATTGAACATTTAACTTTTATAACATGGTTATGGCATTTTATAAAAACAATATGCTGCTTGACACCATGTTAACGTAATTTTAAACGTTTTAAGTGATTTTTAAGTTACTGGTGGTAAATCACTAATGTAAGGCCTTAGATTAATTACTCTTATGTTGTCTAATGTTGAGTTAAATGTTGTTCATCAAGCTGAACAAAAACAAATGCTAGAGGGGGGGTTGCACAATCCTGAAGACCCCATAGTAAGCCAACACACACACCACTTACTCATGTGCGCTCTGTCAAACCTCAAAACACACATGTTGCCTGGCAACCATCAGGACACTTGGGCACATGCTGGTACCATGACACCAGTAAAGATAGCATAAACACATGGAAAAACATCTTTATCTTCATAGACACAAACACACTGGAAGAAACTATACACATCTATGCACATGCTCTGCATTTACAACGAACATGAAAACAAACAGTTTACAGCAGCAGGTTTTGTGTGTGGAGGATTATATGTGCTCAAACAAACACATGCTCATTTCCTCATACCCTCTGGAAAGCACAAATCTTTGAAATCGTTAATTTCCTCATTCACATCGACTGATTCCATGAATCTTTTGTATTATACTTGAACCAGTAAAAATCTCATTAATTGTAAAACCATTCTGAAATGGTATTACATAACAACGTTCTTTGCTTGGTTTTGGCTTAAGGCGTTCCGCTGAAATATTTTATTTAGTTATTTAATTGGTTAGTTCTAGGAGAGTTATTTCAAGTGCATTTTTAAAACTGAAACAAATGAATGACCTTTTGTGAACTTCTGCATAACACCTGCATACATTTATCATGACAAGTGTGCAAAGCATTTTTGTGACAAAATTAGGAGAAACATCCAATAATGAAGTGATTCTAAATGAAATTAACATTTTTATGTGTAATGGAGTGTAATGATTAAAAAGTCTTCGGTTACACTCAAGAGATGTATAATATATGCTCAGTAAAGTTAAATGAGGAAAAATAAGATAATGTAATTGTTACACCTTTACTTTCATAGACTTCTTCATAGATTATTTAATTTAATTTGATTGTTTTTCTCATTATAAGCCAAATAGTAATACTGTTACTTTTGCATTGTTTGTATTTGTGTATTTATGTTTCTTTTTACTATAATCTTATTCTTTTAATGAATAAATAAGTAGAATACAAAATAGAATTCTCTCTTTTACAATAATTATTTTCTTATAAAAGATGGCAGATTTTGCAATTACAAAAGAAAATGTGAAATAATATTACAATTGTTTCTGGTCTCCCCTAATGCATGCTCTCAATTACGATAAGAATTATGACAGTAAGATTAAGATATTAATTTTGAATAAAATGATAAGAACAACACACATGGAGCATTAGGGTGGACAAGTAACACAATTATTAATCCAGTGAATTCAATTCCTTTACTCCATTGCAACCTTCTCCAGTATAAACACTTTGGGTAACATGCTTGAAATTAACAATAGTGATCAATGCATTAAATGCTTCCTTGTATACTTACGACAATTGGCCTCATCAGACTTGTCCTTGCAGTCGGCATCTCCATCGCATTTCCAGTTCAGGTGAATGCATTCACCACTTCTGCATCGAAACTCCCCCGGGGGGCACTGGGGCTTCTGAGGTTCAGTCCTGCGACTGCATCGCTCTATAGATTCGTCTGATTTATCTTTACAGTCGGGGTCTCCGTCACAGCTCCACAACGCCGGGATGCACTCCGAGTCATTGCAGCGGAACTCGTGTGGGCCACAGGTGCTGCCGGTGGCTGTCGTGCACTTTTCCTCATCACTGCCATCTCCGCAGTCGTCATCCCCGTCACAGACGAATGTAGGAGCCACGCACCTGCGGTTGCGACACTGGAACTCTTTCGGAGGGCAGGCCTTTGCGTCTGAAGGGAAGAACAGATGGTAGTTTATTAAAATAAGAATCTTACAGCAACATTAAGATGCACAAATAAATTAGTCCTTTAATCATAAAGTATTACATCTAATTTATGTAAGGGGTCTTAAATAAGAGATCAGTAAGCCCTTGGGGGGCAGCCAATAATTGACTGATCGAAAATTAAAATAGAAAAAAAGCAATGGTTCAGCTGTCACTTATACTTTAAAATGTGTTATGCAAAATTGTAATGCACAAGAATATTACTACACATAAATTATGATTATAGGGCACATTCATCCCATTATTCAGAATAATGGCGGACTGGATTTTTAAATCCTAAAAAATTGTTTTCCTCTTAACACTGCCACATCACCAAACTAATGAGGTAACGTTACACTAAATTGAATAAATAAAAGCAATCTTTGAAGGTTTATGGCAAACGCTGAACGAGCTCAGAGCTGTTCTTTGCCATTATCAGCTCCATGGCCTGAATGATTCAATCGTGCTGTGGGTGAACAGAGGGTCACACTTCAGCCCCACACCGGCGGCAGACACTAAATGGACTTAACTGAACTGTAAGCACCTGTCCGCTTTTTAATGGGGGTCACCCACCCTACTGGAATAACCACCCTGAACAGTGTTACATTCACCAGGTTAGATTTGTTAAAGGATTTGCAATGGCTTACGTGCATACGATCAGGTGCGAGCACATTTTGAGTGAGAGAAATCGATCGTGAACGTTTGCGACATTGCATCAATTTGCAAACTATCTGCAAAGAGCAGCTGGGCCTCATAAAACATTTTGACAGTCAAAACGGTGGCATTATCAAAATTGTATTGCCGGACTCAAAATCAATGCTACTTGTGCCGCTCACAGAAAAGGTCACTCTTGTTGTTGGTTGCACTTTAGCCGATTTGTATTTCATATTTCTGCCACCCACGCTCACTGCTTTTGACACCAATTACAATAATGGCCTATGAGATATGTGGCTAATTGTATTTTTTGCCAAGCTGATTAGCCAACAAGGGTCTAATTGACTAATAAAAACAAATTGACAAGGGCCATTAGGAAAGCAACCTCTGTAACTGCTGTCAGGCACATAAAGCTCTGTTCTGTGACTATCAAATGGCCAAACAGAAAGGCAAAAATAACATATTTGTTATAGAATAACAAGCCTTATTCCCATCTGATATGACATAGGGTTGAAAATTTATCATCAAATGCATGTAGTCGCCATCTGTGCTTCTATAACTACAAGGCCAAGTCTGACCTTCATATGAAACGTTGCATGTTTTTATAGAAAAGCAAACGACTTGATCTTGCAGGTGTGTACACTTCCATGGACTGGAAGGTTGTGTTTGCTCTAGGCAGGAGGATATTGGATTGGCTGACCCTGCTCTTCTCTTGAGGGACAGAAGGGGCAGCGCTGCAAATGAAAAGGGTCTCAACCTGTGATATAGGGCCTAAAACAACATGATCTCAAAGTTCAACAGAACACAAATCAGTACTGATGCTTTAAAATATGTCAGTGCACACAGACAGTACAGTAACTACACAACTGTATAAAATGGGTAATAATAAAATGGGTTAAAAACTTGTTGAAGGAGAAACCTCAGTCATGTCTAGTAATCAGAGTGATGAGGATGGGCACTTTGCATTTGGTCAGATAGCAACCACGCAGAACACCCTAGCAACCACATCAACCAACTAAAACATACTACTGATCACACAGCAACATGTGAAAAATGGATGGGAAAGGACCTCACAGCCTTCAAAAATTGCAATATATAGTTTATAGCTATTTGTGGACAGATATGGTCACAGAAGACCAGCTTGGCACATACATGCTGCAATAATTCTTTACCACTCAGTAACAACTAGTAGCTAACTATTAAAAAAGAATTCTACTAGAAGAATAAGAAATCAACCTCTGAAAATCTATTTATTGTTATAGAGACCATAGAGCACACTGTAGATAGTATAACACGCATTTCTGAGTCACACTGACTTTGGTCATTCAAAAGCTGCTGATATATCTTTGCTGTGTGGACTTTGATGATATCTCCTGTAGAAGTCAAGGACAACAATGAATGGATTTCAATAGAGGGGCAAAAAAAAGCTCAATGCAGGTCAACTCAATCCAACTGACCAACATTTCCTAATCCAACAACAGACAGGAAGATACTAGTAGATAAGCCTTTACATTAGACAGATCCCTATGACCTTGAAGCACACACATGCAAACAACAGAAAGTAGAGAAATCCACAGGAAAATAGAGATAGAAATGTTTAAAAAACACCAAAGAACCACAGTTGCAACAAATACGTTTAAAAATGGCTTACTTGTATTTGCATTTAACTTCTTTACATCCATTGTTAAGGCCACTTTATCACCATCCTTACACACAATTTCAATGACCACCCACATCTATAATAACAAGCCACCGGAGGCAACTTCAGCATTGAGGATCAGGCTACAGTCAAATGCCCTGTGGCCCAGTCAGCACAGAGTTAATGATGCGTTCAACATTCCCCTCCATCAGCCCACAATATTACAGTAACTCGGACACAGGATGAGACACAAACATACAGATGCAGCTATAGACTGTGGTGCTTTGGGGATGTCCCTCGTCTCAAACCTCTTCCCTGTGCTGACAACAGTGCCTAAAGGAAAACAATGGGAAAAGAAGAAATATCAAGAAAGAGATATTAAAAGAAGACAGGGAGTTTTAGAAAAGACTGAAGAGGACAGTTTTAGAAATGACTGACAGAAAGCAAGCAGAAATGGTCTAAACTACTATGATATACAGTAGCTTGGAAAATGACTGACCTCTCAGTGTAACAAATTCATTTTGAGCAATACTTCGGACAATACTTTCTGCATTGAGCCTGAAGCTGTTTACGGCTGGAGGAAGCCGTATATTTGCACCTGCTAAAGTGCAGCTATATGTTGACCGGGGTAGAAGTATCACCTCTGGGTGGATTAGCAAATGGCAGCAGAGATGAAAGAAAAATATCAGGATATTGTCAGGGGATAGAAGAAGTTCAGCATTAACGTCTGACATTACACGGGTGCAAATACCTCAGCGTGAGTGCAACTGCTCAGTGCAGCCAGTATTCTCACCCTGACTGGCTCGAAAGGGCAAATGATTCTTTATAAAGACTGCAATACCAGTGCATGCAAATTATTGCATAATGGAAAGAACAACACATTAGATTATCATAATAAAATGAATAGCCTTACTATAGGGAATGCCTACGTTTTAAACACCCAAATATTCATTTTGGCATTTTCAAAAAGCAAATGATATGTTCATTTATTTTACCGGGACCGGTTGTAACATCATCATCAAAAAGAGAATCAGTTTCCTGTTTGCTTCAATTAGAGGACTAACATGTATCAGGCAGCACATCTATGAATTTGACGACTTCAGCTAAAAATCAGCGACAATATTGCACAAATATCTAAAAAAACAGGAAGCTTACATGTTTTACAACACTGGCCTATGAAAATCATGTGTATACTGATATAACCAGAATGATAGATATTCCAAAAGTAGTGCGACCAGATCCTCTGAATAAGAGTTCAGTAGATACTGGCTCTGTTCTAAAACTTAGTGAGCTGACTACAAAGGCACCATTTTATGGCACACTCCTAAATGCAGACATTTTACTAATTATCTATCATATATAAGAATTACATATATCGTACATTCAGAAGACCAATTCATAATGCATTGCAATAAGCAAAAATCATTCGAATTATTCGACTACGAAGCAATTTTTGATGTTTCTGGTATGGTGTTGAGTTTCATCCTAAGCAGAACATTTCAAAACATTCACCTAAAAGGTTTTAGGATGTATATGGCAGCCCCCTATGTAGGCAGCAAGGCAGCTCACTAGAGACGAAACTAACTATCCTACATAATACACAACAGTTTTGCACCCACACTATTATGTAAAATACACAAAGAACACATTTCTTGTAGTTTTACCAAGAATAGAAAGGTAACTCACTTCTAAAAGTGCAAACACGCTCCCACACATAACCGCTTTCAATCCATGAGACGCGTGTTTGACTTTCAGCTGTCAATGTGTAAGGGTATCTTTTCCAGCCTTTAATATATTTCCACCTTCTATTTCCGTATTTGTATCTGTATCTGCACACTTTAAATCCACCCACAACTAGCACAGACTGCAACAAGCCTCCATCGGTTCTCTTATCCGATCATCTAACAGTGATCTCAAGGCGATGATCGACATTACACGCCTCAGCGCTTGACTGCAATTTCCATTCAGTCTTAATTGATTGAAAAGAATCTGGTTGGTGGCCAAGCTAGTTACACAAAGAAAAATGCACAGCGCTGCAGCATAGTAAACACGCTTACATTTCAACGCTGGCAGCAAAATGAATGTGACCTTGCTCCGACCCGAAAGTGTAACTTTACAATCATGTTTTGAGCTGATAACGGGTCAAATCTTTCCAATGTGTCTCACTGTACGCCAAGTTGTTACAAACAGATGCATAAGGTATAGTTAATAAAAAATGCAAATTCTTCATAGCGGTGTGCTGCTCACACTTGTGTAATTTCAATAACCACAGACATTACAGTCAGTACAGAGCTTTTAAACTTAAAAACAACATATCTTTTAAAGTCATACAATAGATTTGTGTAAAGATAAGACTGAAATGTAAGTATTATCTGCAACTAAGAGTCTAGTCAAACAGGTTTGGAATGACAAGAGGGGTAAATTACTGTATGTAAATGAGTAAATGATGACAAAATTCTCTATGGTGTCTCATAATGGTTACATTTTAACACAAGTTTATTATGCAAGTAGCCTCATCTCACCTCACAATTTCACACATTTCATATTTTAATCTCTTTTTGATTATTTTAGAGTTTAATATTCCCCTAATTAGTTTCTGATGAGTCTGCAGGAATCAGATGGGTGTGTATGCAGTACATTAATCGCTATGGATGTACAATGAGAGGCAGAGATGGGGGGGCAGAACAAAATAAAGAGTCATTGATCTCAAGGGTAATATTATCCACAGCATGCCACAAAACACACTGTGCTAATTAAGCTCCAATTATAGTACAACATTAAACATAAACACTTGAGCATTCACAGACACTAAATGTGATGATGGGTACTAATTCAAAAAAGCATTTGCCTTTGTCATTCATTTATGTAAAGACAGATAATTATAATCTGTGCATTCAGAGAGGAAGTCAAAACAACTGTCAAAGTCGTGGATTTTTAATAAGAGCCGGCGATGCCATAAAGTTTACCTTTATGCAAATAAGCAATGCAGCAACTACCAATAGGAGTGCAGAGGGAGGAGTTCAGACAATCCACCTCCAGATTCCATTGAAAAACCTTCAAAGCAATTGTTTCACTTTATTGTCACATTATTGTTAATTGTGGTGGGTGTTACTACTGATGAGACCCTGACATCATTGATGGACAGCAAAACATGCAATAGCTAATATGACCTTAAAAGTGATAACGATAAGATGACAAGGTTACGCAATTTTGACAACAAATCAGATGTAATGCTGCTAAGTATTTACATTTTGAAGGAAAAAGTTTGTATACACAGTAAGATGCATTGATGCATAATAATAAACAATAAATGATAAGATAAATGATTATTAACGCATGACACAAATTCACTTGGGATACTGACAATTTTTTCACAGAATGTAAAACTTACAATTATTATTACTATCTTGTCTACACTTAACTACATTATCACACAGGTCGTGTTTGCTTCAACATCTTCACTCCTATTGGTAGTCACCGCATTACATCACTGCTTATTTGCATAAAGCTCAAGCTTCATTCTGAATTCAGAATTTTATTATTACTTTTCTCAATTATGATGGAGGTCCCACACCTGGTCTAAATGTATATTTATAGTTTTTTAAATAAACTTCTTAAACTTCCTTTGCAAGGCTTTCAAAGTAGTAAGAAAAGAAATAGGTCATGTTTGGAGGCATATATTATATATGTCTTTAGCTCTCAAGGTAATGTTTAATGTAAACCTTTCAACCTTTATATCTAAATCGCAAAGAAAGTTGTGGGTGCCGCAGATTTTACTGTACATACACAGTCTAGTGAACCATCACTAAAAGCACTCCTGCCCCATTAAACATTAACAATGAATATTATTTTATATTGCACTGTAAATAACTACAACATGTTGGAGCTGCTACTAGGAATATGAATTACTTTGAATCTGCATAAAAAAGTCATTAGACCAACAATGCTCCAGCTAATGTCAAATTTCATGTTGAACATTGTTGCTGATTTGCAACCTCCCAAAATGCACTGCAACATAAATAAATTATGCGATTAGTGTTAAAGAATTATTGTTTTGCTGTTAAAGAATTATTGTTAATTTATGCTGTTTGTTTCTTTTTGTTTTTGTCATTCTTCCTAAAAAAAAAATCATAGGCTTTTCAGCATTAACAGTAATATGTATTCACAAGCCTTCACATCTTCAATTATAAATCAAAAGGAGTGATCCCCCAGAAAATTGCTGTTCTATAACAAAAATAAAATAACTTACAGGTCGAAACATCAAAGAGCAGGAAATCAATTATAATCAGGAAGCTGTAAAATATTACCATGATTTTAATAGTCCTATTTTCTATAGTTCAACGCGGGAGATAAACAAATGCTGTCATAGTGCAACTGCTAATAGTTTAAAATGGAAAACCATAAAAGCTGGAGCTAAAGTTGAAGGATGTGGTCTGTAACGTGAAGAGAGAAACAAGTTTAAAAGTGATACAAGAACAAGAGATTTGTGATAAAGACTGAAAACAACTCAGATGTGAGGCCAAGCAGATAATAGACTTAATTCTTACATACTATGAGCACAATGGCATAATTTAATCGTAAATGTAGACATTATTGCCCACTCATGTTTACAAAACATATCTGCAACAGCGTCAAAATTTGCATTACATTCTCTTTATCCTGACGCAACATGATTGATATTTGTTGGTATTAATATGTAAAGTAGTTCTAGCACAAACTGTTTCAACAGACATTAATGTATAAAATATATAGACTTGCATAACTTAAAGTTAAAGTATCTATTCTAACTTATAAATTATTGATATTGAATAAATGATAAATGAAATTACATTCAACAAATTGCCTAATTTGACATTGCCATGTTCTATTTGGATTTCATCCTGTGGGAAGCCATGTGTCCTTCTATGGGGAAGTATTAAACTCTGTGCCACATGTGGTGGTATTGCGAATCTCAACAGCTTTGCTGTGGATTTATTATACTGGAAAGAGTGTAAAATGTTGAGTTTGCATTCCTGTCTTTCACCCGTGGCAGTACATCAGGAGTTTGTTATGAGAAAAAAGATTTTGAAGGGCTTTAAAAGGCCAAATTGCATGATACATAATCTATCCATAAGAAAGGTAGTTGGAAAATCAATGCTTCTATAGGTTGCATGTCAAAGAGCACAGCAAAATCAATACGAGTTTATAATCTTATAGCAAATTGAATACCTGGTGGCCAGAAAAGTGCGTGTCTGGTGTGTGTGTATGAAAGAGAGAGAGAGAGAAAGAAAGCATAAAAGAGGAGGAAAGCCTGTGCAGAATTCACAGAATTACAAATTAATATATAGTGATCACACATCTCTAAACGAATCAACCGCTGGCTATACGAAACAAACATTTCTTCCACTTTTTAAGATCCAGAGCATTCCATAAAATCTGTTCTACACAGGGTCATCACTAGAATTCATTGGACCGAAGACAGTTTTATATCCAGCAAGGTACATCCACATTTAGTTCATTACAGGGCTCGGGACAGCGTTCCCCGTTATCCCCCGACAATGTTCCTGATTCTAAACATCAAGAGGAAATGATGAAAGGACTGTCGTCTAAGTCACATCAAACATCTGTGTGTTTCATGTGCTTTAAACACACACGCACACACCATTATGTTCACACAGATACAGCACTAAAGCTTGACTATGCATTATCCAGACAGCATTTATTTTTAGCTTTCTCTCTCAGTCTCCCTTGGCTTACCTGCAGCACACTGCTCCTCATCCGCTCCATTTTCACAGTCCTGTTCGCCATCACAGCGCCACGATAAGGATACACACTTGCTTGTTGAGCCACCGCAATCAAACTTCTCTGATGGACATGTCTGACGACCTGCAAGAGAAAGAAGAATTAAATATCTTCAAATGTTACATAATAAAAACTGTGTTATAGTAACTGTTATATTAAAGCTATGAGGTAGTCAGTGTTGCGCTGCTGCACATTGTGAATATAGTTATGACTAAAACTGATACTTTGTCTATAGTGACAATAAACTTTATCTGTGCCATGATTTACAATATAATAAGTGCTCTCCTATCATATTGCACTCTTAAAAAAGGGGCTTTAAAAGGTTCTTCAATGTCATAGAGGAACTGTTCTTAAAAGGCTCTTAAAATAACCATTTATTTCTTATTTCTTCAAAAGTTTAGACACATTAACAATGTTTCTCATGATCTTAAAAATCTTTTAATCTGAAGGTGTATATTTCAATGTTTCTTTGAGTAGAAAGCTAAAATTGTGTTTTAAAAATGTTAAAATGGATTACTTTGACCTAATAATGAATAAGAATTAACCAATAAGAGTCCAGCATAGACAGAAATTCCTTCAGTGCCGTTTAAAAAGCTTCCCAGGTTGAGACCTCAAAAAGCTGGATGATAAAATTTCAAGAGTATGATTTAGCAAATTCAAGTCAAAGTGTGACTCCTTTTGAAGATGCTCAAATATAACACAGTGTTCAAAAATGTTTAAGGATACACAACAACAAAACACAAGCAGTCATCTCTGAAACCTTTTCAAGTTTTATTCAATATCACACAACACTCCCAAGACAGCTCCATAAATTATACATCTCTACATGTCTGGGAACCAAACTACAAATCAATATTCCCCAGACTGATTTCTCTCAGTCCCATTCTTCTCAGACGTTTGAGTAATTTTCTCTTTATAAAAGAAGATTTATGAAGACCTTCTCGCCTTCTCTGACACCTTAAATCCGTGTCTGTGGCCCATTGTTGCTTGGACCCTATCTATAATCATAAGCGTGAATGCCGCGTCTCACGCTATTGAAGAGACTTCTCTGAGGAAACGGGGGGAAAAGACAGCTGTGAATCTCATTTGAGATATCTCTATATCGGTAGACGGTCATTGTGGCTCTGAAAATCGAGGCGGGTTCTTCGTCTGTGCGAGCCATACTGGATCTGAACTGAGGGGCGAGACTGACAGGGAGAAAGTTCTATTGAAACTGAGACACTGAAAGGCTTGTTCGCGTGTGACTGGGGAAATGTATGTGACAGAATGAGTTTGTTTTATGTGTATGTGTGTGTTTGGCTCAGTATGCGTGTCTGAATAAACTGAATGACCCATTCTAACCAACTGGCTGACTGCTAGAGATAGCAAAGCCTTCTGGGAAACGCAGTCTTCTCTTATCTCCACTATGTGCTCTATGACCCACTGTCCTCTTTTTAAAGGCTACTATGCCCAAAGGGCTTTTTATTCAGGCACTACACACTCTTTTCCACACAGCAAAATTTTGATTTCAACCTAATTCATAATACTATGTGGTACTTGTAGGGAAAGACTATGAGGGCACATAAATAAAAAAAATCTTGTGTATATAAACACTGCAATATTCCATGAAAAAAACATGACTTTTTATTTTGAATTCAAGACTTTAAAAATGACTTTTGATGATGTAAACCCATGTCAACAGGTTGATTAAGTTATATTAATAACGTTTTGATTTTGAAGTCCAGCCAATATTGATGTCACTGAATGAAGCACATATAAAATATAAGCAAATTAATACCTCAAGATGGATCTTTTTCTATATGGCTAAAAGCAAACAGATTATCACTTACTTTGCTAGATAAAGGCCAATGGATATGACTGTAAGAAAGTGATGAGCTCATCGCTTTTACTTGGGTGGAAGACGTCAGGGGTCAGTTCTCACTGAAAGTATAATGAGGTCAGAGAATGACATACCTTCCTGATGGTTAGAGATGGTCTCGCATAATCATGCAAGTCTAATCCTAAACTTTGGCCAATTAACATCAAGCCTTATTTGCCTAACACAGCTGAGGAGAAGTGTTGATTTGTTTAAGGAAGAAGAATAAAAATAGTTCAATCCACATATTGTGTGCAGTAAAAAAAATCCTCCTGACTGCATTTCAATACCTCCTGGGAAATGAAGTTATGGAGGAACCACGGGGAGTGGATGAGATTAGATTAACATATTTATCTAATAATGTAAAATCATTTTTTGGTGCTGGTGTAATGTGGTTAATCTAAGCTGAGGAAATGAAATTTCTCAGATGCGCTTCAGCGAGCACAAAGAAATAATCATTAGCTTCTCACAAAAGCACATTATATTAGACAGGCAGTTTTAGTCAATAATGTCCGAGTGATGGGTTTCATGAAAAACGTTTGAATCATGAGAACAGTGTGTGTTTCTAGTGGCACATTCACACTGGTTTTAGAGCGGAAAGTCATTCGGTTTGTGCTGGCTTCTATAAATATATACAGATATACTTCTATAATAGTTTCTCAGACAACATTTTTTTCTTACAGTATAGTTTTCCTCTGCATATTTTCATAAAGTTAAACTTTTCTCAACTTCATCGAAGTTGCTGTACGCACACCATCCGTAGTCGCTGTCTTTTACATCACCAGAAATCATCGCTCATCAAAGTCTCATGGAAAATAAATGACTTCTGGTCTCTTTAAACGCCTCTTAGGTGAGAACAGGAACACACTGTTCTCATTTACCTAACTGCATCAGAATGACTAAAGGTAACCTGCATGCCCAAACCACATTTTCCTGGATTTTTCCCATGTGTGCACTACTTCTGTTATAGTATGCTAGTGAGAAAGTGTTTCAATATGTTGACTGTAAAAAGTTAAAAGTGTGTTAGTCCTTCAGAAGGTCACTGTTAATCAGTGTATGAGCCTTTGGGACTTTCGGTGGATGTATCTTTATCACAAATGCTGACGGCTGCACACTCACACGTTGCCCACAGAGAAGAGCCAGCTGTATCGATGTGCTTATCGACAGCTTTCTGGAGAGCCTCTTTGATCCACTGATACAGACCTGTCAAGTAACGTCTGAGCTAGCTGTGTTCGGCATCACAATGTTTACGGCATGTTTACGTCAAAAAACACTCACATCACACAACAAATGTATTATTTATTTAATGTGTTGTTTCTCAGCCTATTCAAAAGTCTATTTAATATCCAGCTGTGTTCAAGTATTTAAATGAAGTCATGTAAATATAGGGGCAATACCTGCAAAACATGAAATACAAAATCTCAGAGATTTATTTATTACCAATATATTGAACTCTTTTTTTGCTAAAACCCTGTTGATAGAGTCCAGACATAAAAAGTTATCTAAAATAAAAAATATACATGTGTTATGGATGTGATGAAAAAGGACACACATTTTTGAGAGAGAACATGCTTTGTAAGATTTATGTAAATTAAAATGCATAAACCAGAAGCAATAAAACCCAACAAACGGAGAAGGGATGAACACATTTGTTATTCTGTTTGATGTTTTTATTTTTATTTGATTTTATACTGTATGCTTCAACATGAAAAAAAGATTAAAAAATTTGAGAGACCTCAAATTGGTATTTTTTACCACCAAATATTGACATCTGAGCCATCAGTATAATTAAAACCTTTGGTAAAAACTATTTTTTGACATTTGCATGGAACTGCCCGTATGTTTCAGTACAAAGATGACATCTTTCTACAGGCTTACTATAAATTTAGCCTTAATTCATAAAACTATTTTAGTTACAGCTCTGACCATACAGAACAATCTAATAAACAACATTATCGGTGCACACATACCCAAGCGCTCACCTTATATATTATTTACAACTCAAAATGTTCACTTCCGTGTAATGAAAGTAATGTATTTTTTAGATGCCTTGACACCACCAGAGGTAAACACAGGCGGTCGGTGAAATCCCTCGATCGACAGAGCCGCACACTGCCTGAATAACTGATCACGGTGGGGAATCAAGGTGGTCTTAACGGTCTCAATCCATTGATCCACTTTTCTCCTTTCCATTGACACATATTCTACTCAAGTGGATATAACTCAGATTTATGCTACTAAATTCACAACAACATGTTGATAAGTAGATGCTAGTGGCATTACTGAGTCAGTCATTATATCTACATACACACTTGAAGACTAAACGTCCTGATCTCATTATGAGGAATACTGGGATCTCTTCAGCATTCAGCACACGTTGCTCCAGTCGAGCTGAGCCACGATAATCTAAGGGTGCCCGTGCTATATGCTAATGTGATTTTGATTAACTGTCTCGCTAATGTCCCTTCTCTGAGGGGTTTAAGAGTTTATCATGGAAAAACCTCCCAGTCATATTTAGCTTTGTATGGTATGAGGAAGCATTATTAATTCTGATGGCCTAACCTTACAGGAAATTGCAATGCTAATCAATCAGTCCCGTGCTTCTTTAACATTAGCAGACTGAATGAGCAGAGCTTAAGGGAGGTGTTGGATTTCTGCTACATACTATACAAACTGTACATCACTGTCAATGAAACAGACATGATATATTTGTAATTGTATTGCATCGTTTTTGAGGAAGCTATAGGCTCTGTTCCAACCCCAGCTGAGCTGCGTACATACAGCAATTTTTGGCATCTTATGCACGCATCCTACATAAAGGCCGTTTCAGCCAACAAAATTATGTTGACAAAACTATGTTGGCTTGAAGACATGCACTGCATATACAGTACCAGTCTAGACACAACAGACAAAAAAGTGATGATCTTCAAAAATCTTTTAATCTGAAGGTGCATATTTCAATGCTTGAAATTACTTTTGTAGACAAAAATATATTTAAGCCAACATATTATTTTTTAATTAGAAAACAAAAAAAAACAAATAAATATTTTTTTAAATTGATTACTTAAAGACTAAATAATGAAGAAAAAGCAGCCAATAAGAGTCCAGCATAGACACAGTTTCTTCAGTGCGGTTTAAAAATCTTTCCAGGTTGAGATCTGAAGAAGCTGGATGATAAAATGCCAATTTGCAAATTCTAATATATATATATATATAACTATGTTCATTTATTTCAGATACTTACAGCCACAGCATGATTCCCATAGTAAAATGTGGGGAAAAAATCTTTACAAACAAGGTATTCAAGGTAAACAAGGCAAGAGTTAAATGACAATGTCCCTTATGGTGCTTTGTATAATTAAGCTAATAACATTAAATCAATAAACATTCAATACTATTTGAGTGGTGAAAAGACATGATGTCATTATCAAATGGTCATTGATTAAGCCTTTGATAGTGATGAACTAAAACACAACCTTCTGTTTTATGAAAGTAATATATCATATTATATTATGTAAGAAAATATTTAACAACACAGAAGTGAGCTGATGGTTTATGTGTGCTTTCAGTTATGCTACTAAATAAACTGAGGAGAGGTGAAAAATTACAACAACTAAATCCAGCCAAGGGAAGTAGATTAAAGTGGGAACCAAATCCACTGTGCGAGTGTGAGAAACCTATTCCATAAGAAACGGTGTGTGGTAAAGCAAGAGGAGAAAGCTGCCATTTATATCAATAAAACTCCCCCGTGTCTCCACTTCACTTCACCACTCAAGCCATAAGGGAACAAATCTGATACAAATCACAGTGAGATGGATAGAAATGGACAGAGATCAACAAAGCGTCGGTGGAAGATGAAGAAAAATAGCAAAATAAAGGGATGAAAATGAAGATAACACAACAAAGATAGTTTAAGCACCAGAAAATCAGCGTGTAAATCAGCAGGCGGGGAGACTTTATGTATTATGATGGCAATATAATACTAATATAATAGAATTTAAATTAATAAAAAATAAAAGCACAGCAGGTAATTCTCATCTGGAGGGAGTTTGAACAGGAATAGAGGGTTAAAAATCATTATTATTAGCAAATATTACAAAAAGCACCACATCATTACTATGATTTCTTACCACAGTTGGTAAGTGCTTATTAAAACATGTATAGACTATACACTAAGTTACTAAAAGTGTCTGCCAAGTGTGTACCATAGCATCTAATGCCTGAACTATTATACCGTACTTCTATATTATACAGTACTTCCTTGCAAACAAAGTTAAATCATTAGACATTAAAACAACAACCAAAAAGGCAATAACTGTATACATATTGTTCTAATTTGATTAAAACACCAGGGTGATGAGCGTAATGAAAGTGACAGGTGTGTGAAGCAGAAAGATGCTGAATAGGAAAGTGGGTGAGTAGGGGTGCGCTCAGGCACATGAAACGCACTGGAGTGTGTCACATACCACTAAATAAGTGTGCCATTAGCAGATGTGCTGATCCGACGCAAGTCTCGTGTTAAAACGCACGCACAGACAAAATCACATTTATAGCTTCATTAGTGTACATTGAGACACTTAACAATCACATAGCAACAACCTGGCAACCACCCACATCACTGTAGCATCATGGCAGTTATTGCACAGGCAAGCACCACTCGCATTCTTTTCACAAAGTTTAAAAATGTAGTTTTTTGTTACCACACGAGGGAATTAGGCCACTAACACACTTGAAATACACTCTTCACACGCGCTAGTCGGCGGTTTAACAAAACAGCATGTTGTGATCGGCTACCCTTGTCTGCGTGTACGCACAAGCACGCCCACAAATTGATGTCTAGGGCACACACATGACAGAAATCCTATAAGCTGTAAATCGATAGTCTAGGTCTTGCTTTAATTACACATTCTCTGATTCTCCGGTGGGTCTCCGCAGATTTGGCCCACTGGAGTTCATATTATGAGAAGAAAAATACTGTGTAATATTTAACTGGGGAAGGTGTTTTTAAAAAAAATAACATTTAAATTATACATTCAAAAGACTGAAAAGGAAAGGTGAAAATAATCACAGCAGAAAAACACCTCATTAAAAACAAAAACAGGATCTGACAATTAGGAAAGGAAATTGCACAGTGCCCTATGGAAATATTCAATAATTTATGACTAAATATTGCTTTAAGAGAATTTTTTTTATATATTCTTACATGCAAATGAAGGTATTTTATATTAAAATTCCAAAACAATGATTTTCTTTCTACTGAAGCCTTAAATTATTCGATTTAAAACATTGTTGGAGCAAATAATTATAACAGTTTTATTCGAAACAACTGGAGTTACCCTTGGTTTTGCCTTTAACTAAAGATGCTATTCCAAATTTCTGATTGTGATTTCTTGAGCTGAAACTCAAAGACATGTGCATAAAATCAAGTCAATCTTTGCTCTGTTGCAATCACACTTGCAATGCATACTACACTCCTATGAATCAGTAACATAGCGGGCATGTTTTGAAAGTCAAATGACATCACTTAAAACGTTTGGCACTAAACTAGAAGCTCAGGACAGCTGCTCTGTATACAGGACTCCTACAGTAGCTGCGTGTTTGGGTCAAGCACTGTGATTCAGCATCTGATGGCCAGCACGCACAGTGCATCCTCCTCTCCACATCAAAGCATTTTGTGAAAATAAGCCAAACTATTGTAGTACCATTCATAGATGGATGATTTTCCCATTGAAATCACATCACACAAACCCCATTTGCCTGTGCCAGAGGGCATATGAATAGGATCTCTCAATTTGGGTATTTTAGATTTACAGCGTGTAGCTGTCAGGATGTAGAGTTAAGTGTAAAATTAGACGAATCTCTTTTATCAAAAAAATTAGTATTTGTTTTATTATTGTATAGGAAAAAAAGATATATCAATGTTTTCCATACTGTGATAAAAAAGATTAAGCTATGAATCATAGAGCTATGGGGGAATGTTTTAATGACAATTTTATTTTTAATAAAATTGCATAAAAAATTACATTGTATTTATGTACCTACAAAATGCATTCATAAGTTTTAATGAAACCCTAAATATTCTTATTCTTTCTTTAATAAAATAACAAACGTTAGTGTAAATCCTTAATTTGGATTGTTAATTATTTTTCTTATAATAGTGCTTTTGTATATTTTTACAAATTTATTTGCAATAATATGAATTTTAAAACCATGCACTTAATACTTTTTATAACATTTCCTTATTTTTATACCGTTTACGCTCCTACTGCTAAAATGTCCTTTTTTTGTAAAGCTGCTTTGTCACAATGCAAAATTGTGATAAGCGCTATAGGCTAAATAAATCTAAACTGAATGATGTAGAGCCCTTCAAGTTAACAATTCAGTTAATTTTCTAATTGTGACTTACTAGGTGAATTCAATATTTAATTTTACAGAGCATTTTGCATAGTCTTGTTATCCTAATACAGCTAAATCTAAGCTTTCTTCCTGTCCCTTTGCAACCCTTAGGGGGTGATTCACCACAACAAAGGCTGAGCTAATGAAAGAAACGGTCTCTTTATGAGAGCTAATTTGCTACATGTGCAATAGAACATTTATCCACCTGGGTCATTCTGGTGAGTTAGCAAGCTTGAAGGATATTCTCTACCCCTAATATTGGCATACACTATAAATGAAGGGGGCTGATCCTTGTGAAAGGCTGATTGCTTTAATTCGGCTGCAACTCACTGCATGCGGAAGAAGAATGAGGGAGAGAAAGATAAACGAGGAAGAGAAAAAGAGTAGGAGGATAAGCCCATTATGTTTGTCTTTAGGTCTTCACACGTGTGTGGCTAATACAAGAAAGTTTGGAAGAATGTTAAACACCAAACGTCAGAAGCAGTGAATTTGCGGCTTTGAATTTATCCTTTCAGAATATTAGAAATAATATCTCACTTCAAAAGAATTTTTCAATTTTCAACTTTCCAGCTAACAAAATTTTTCAAGCAAGTTTTGGTCCAATCCATTATTAACCCCATGAGCTAAAAATATTTATGCATCATGTCCATACTTGTGTGTTACTATTTGCTACACACAATTGTTTTTTAGAAAAGAAACAACACACCTGCATTATTTGAGGTATAGCACACCAAGTATATTATTGCCTTAATAAGCATCACAGACACGATTTATTAAAAACACTGCTATTTGACCCCAGGCAAATGTAATCCAATGTAACAAGTATTCTTTCTTTTATGCAACGTGTTGTTTGTGGTCCAAACATTCACATTATCCATGCAACAATGAGCTTAAACCTTTATCGAACAGCTATTTCAATATTACAAACTAGGTGGTAGTTTTATAACGTGAAACATTTCCAAACAAATCCAGCCACATACATCACACCATTGTGCTGATTTAATTAAAACAATGTGCATCACTGTTGTTAAAGCTTAAAGATACTTGCATCTGACCCCAGCCTGAAGGCTCTGTTTGTGGATCAATGGGGAACTGGTGTGATCAAGGGTCACTAATTACCAGTAAAAATGAAATTGATAACATCAACAAAGAAAGCATTTCAGCAGGATAGATGTCAAGGACTGGTGATTCTCTGCAGATCTTGTCTAGTGGGGCACTATTAAGCACGCTCTCCATCCATCATGTGGATCAATCCAGAAGTGACTGGTGTTGTCCTACAGGCAAACACTGCAGATGTTTATTCTCAAAGGTACCGAGCACGTTCCTGTTTCTCCTGACCTTTGCTCGCTTTTGTAAACTTGTAAAGGTGACATTAAACGTGTTAAATTATTTATGATCTTTCCTCACATGTTAAAACAACATTTTAACCAAATGCATACCCACAAACCCACTCATGCCTGTCCAAGTGACCACTGCCCGACACCCAACATTAAGCAGGTAATTGCAGACAGCACGAATGTCCGTGTTTGTAAGCTTTCAGCCAATTAAATGTGCCTGCGGGGAATAAAACCTCTTGACCCAATCCCACAGTCCTTTGCACAGCAGCCCACTTTAAACTCCCAGAGAGCTTCACAGCCAGTTAATGTCACTTTGACATGACCTGCTCTCATGAGACGCTAGTCTTTGATCAGGTTTAGTTTAACACAAATTAGTCTGACAGCCTGGGAAAGCATAAACAAAAGCAATGCTGATTAGTTAATTATAAGACTTCAGAGAGGTATTCTAAAACATAACTGTGTCTTTGTTTTTGACAAAGTGGATTTTTTCTTGACGAATTTGTTTATTTCATTTACCAATACAGTTGGAATAAGAAGAAAAAGCAGGAAAATTTCTTAAACCCATCATTATCTGTCTTTGCTATACTATCCATAATGAGGAAAACAAATAACTTAACCTTCTACAGTAGTCAGCAGTTGGTGTTTGTGACTTTCAAGCATGGTTTGAAAGTAAAGAAAATCAGCAATGATGGGTGCTAAATTAAAACGGCAGCACAAACCGTGTGACTAAGCACCAATCGGGCTGTGTTGATGCCTCTCCTCCTGCGGCCGGGAAAGTAGCCTGCAGCCGGGGGACTAGGGGTTGCTCCTGGGCTGCATGTCGTGTTCCTGGAGTGTGCCCACATGGGAAATTACTTTAGGGAACTGCTGCCTGAAGCATGAAATTGAACCCATCCGGTGCATCTGACTGGATCCCTCCGTAATATTTAAAATAATTATATAGCAAAACCCCTGTGCAGGGTTATAATAGGCCCAGGCTTTTGTCTCCCGGCTCAGTCTAGCTGGATACTGTTGCAAATGATAAAATGCCACAACAAAATGCAAATCGAATATGTCGTAGATAAATATGCCATGACAAGACTACAAATAAAAGATGTGATTTCCAGTTTGATAAGTTCTAACTAACCAAATCTGATCAACCTGAAAACTTCAGCTGGCGAAGTGAAAAGAGCCCAAGCAGACATAATTGATGCAGAGGAATGGAGATAAGAAGTGCATGAATAGAGTGACCTGGAATGACCTACTCGGTGGAAAACCTAAATCTCTTCTCTATCATGAAACAAGTATCAGGGCAATGGATTTCTGTCATTATGAGATCCATTAAACCAATGCAGTCAGCAAGATCCACATCCCATTCTGAAATGTCCACAATGTTTTTTTTAAACACATATTATTTATTTTATTTTTTATTATAGTTATTTCTTTAATAACTATGATATTTATAGTTCTTTATTTCTTTACTAATCACTTTAATATTTCATAGTTGAAATCTAATCTAATCACAAACTATATATTGATGAAGGTCTAAGACTCGAGAATAAATATTTAACATATTTTCTTAACAATAAACAAACTAAAACGAATTAATTAAAAAAAGTTAATGCTAGTATTATTTTTAAAAACACCAAAATTTAAAACATTTAAAACAAAAATTAAAATATATAAAATTAAAAAAATTGTGGTTCGGATAATGTATGCTTAATATACATTTACAATTCAAGGTTTACATGCTTCCTATGACAGTTAGTTTACAAGTAAACATTTTCTTAGCAGCTTCTTTACATATTATGTCAGATATTTATTATCCAAAGCAACCTCCAAAGCATTGCATTTAAGCATTCATTCAATTGCATTCATGCATAACACAATATCTATCTAACCAATATATACCTAATATCTTGCAACTTGAGATCAGTCCTAATAATAGAAATGTTTCAAAGAGCAACATAAAGTGTTGAGAAAATTAAAATCGAATGAAATCAAAAGTGACAAGTGATGGAGGAGGTTGAAACTGACATGGCTACATAGCAACACATGATTAAATCTTTGAGTAAAATATTAAGAAAAGCCTTTCATTACCTGACCTTGATGAGAAACAATGTGAAGCAGATATCTTTTATATTCTTGGTTTAGAGACATTTTTATTTGCTCAGCTGGAAGCCACTTCTACTCAAATGTCAAAACCCAGATCCGTTGTTCTTTGTTTCCCTTTATGTAATCATTGTTGAAAGATGTAGAAAAATTAATATTCATGTTGAATATCCTGACATGAACAACAAAAATTTAAGCTACATCTTTACCTGTTCAGAGTGATTGCTAGGTGGTTGCTATTGTGTTTATGGTAGTCTCTACTGTATTTTGCTGCTAACTCACCGACACATCAAGTTATTTATGTCCTTAGCACAGTGCAGAATAAATTCAGTATAATACTTCGCATTAAGGGTTTGTTTAAATCCCAAACCCCAAATGTGAGCAGAAGTAATATTGAAGCATTAGTAATACTAAAGCTAATTGAGCTCAATTACATCCTATTACAATGTTATCTTTTCATTTCAATAACCTCCATTTTCAAGTCTCTGTACGGCAATAAAAGTTGAAAGATAAAAGGCAAACAGTCTGACCAGACACCCTACTGCAGAAAATCTGTCCTGTAACAGCTGCGGGGGCTGAAATATGCCCCTTCACCTGACCCTAATTCTCACACACGCAGCTCTCCTAATGTGCCCTTCTAACACACACACACACACACACTTAATAAAGCTGATAAATTACCATCCAATCACAGCAAGGTTCCCCTCTCATTTTTCATAATAATGCCAGCATATGATCCAAGTTTTGGTTTTGTACAAGCACAGCTGTTTATTACTTTTTAATGCAACCGCAATGACCAGCCGGCTGTTCCCATTGATCAAGATATCTCCCACCGCCGAGCGCTAGTCGTTTTTCAATATTATTCACATGTTCAGCTAAACATGATAGTCTTCTGTAATGCCATGACCATGTCCTTAAATTCTGCATTACCAGAGGGAAGCAAATGTTTGAAGAGGATTCTGGGAAATGAGCCTATTTGAGAGAGTGGGAAAAAGCAGTGAAGGACTGTGGTCCATGTGACTTTGCTCTGATGGAAACTGAACCACTGCACAAAGCTAAGAGCAATTCTGAGAAGCAATCTAACGCAGAAACAGGGAGATGGAGGGAACGCCTGGCTTCTGCACGTACGGCCTCGTACAGTTTTAACCTTGGACTTGTGGGAACAAGTACATCTGTGTTTGTGTGAATGTGTGTTCAAGTTCATTTACCCAGTACTCGATCAGCATTAAGACATGGCAGGTGAACAGATTTAGATTGACAGAAATGGCCATATCAAGCAAATAACTAATTTTGCAACACAATTTAAAAAAATCTGCAGTATCTACTCTATCTACACCAGACAAAGACAGAAACACAACTTGCATGACTTTATAGACCATCAAATTTGTAGACACTTTGTACTTCCATACAAGAATATAACCAAATATTCAATTAAAAGTTTAGGAATTGATCATTAAAACTAAACCCAAATTCCAATAAAAAACTAGCCCTTGCAATGTCTATGTCTCCATCATCCCTACCAGTCCAGGATCCAGCATCTAGAGGAAAAAAAGCACTGCCAAATCACGACTGATCTTGCAATCACTGAACTGAAAGCTCTATTTGGCGGCAAAGAAAACAGGATGAGCTTCTGGCAAACTAATGAAGTAAAATCAGGAGCGTAAGGAATAGGTGCAAACAAATGACTCGCATATGATCTGACTGGACACTATCAATTATTTTAACACAACTGAGTGAATGTGCCAATGGGGAGCGGGCATTACTGCTGCCAATTAACAGCTGGCGATACAACAGTAGCCAACGGCAAAACCGCATTACATGGCCAAGAGAAGATTCGGTCTTTAAAATAACCATGTAGATTGCCCAGCTCCAGAGGCAATCTTTGGTAGATAATGAAAAACAAACTAAAAAAGCTGGATGCACGAAAACTAACTATATTTTGGTTTACTTCCAAGACAAATAGCCTACTGTAAGACTGAACACTGATAATTTCAACACAAGGCTGTATTGACTACAATAGAGAAAATGACTGAATATGCCATCTTCTCTTTGTCTAATGTCCTCACAATTCATTCTAATATTTAATTTATTAAAAATCTTGTAAAAATTTTGAAATTGCTCAACTGTACAAGTACATTTGACATACAGTACTTACATTACATAATGTTATTATAATAGCATAGCAGAATTAGTCTCAGTCAGTAAGAGTAATGGTAATTCTGATATATTATTCAAGATAATATTCCGATTCAAAAGAAAGTTGCAGCAATATATGGCTTAAATTGTACACACACATATGAGGGATAATGTACAATCATTATGCAGCAAAAAAAAAAACCTTGACAAGGTGAGCGGGACCCAATTCAAAACAGGTTTGTATTACCATAATGACTGGCTGACTGTACATTATTGCCCCTTTTGCAAGGATAAATGGACTTTAAATGTTGCGTTGAAATTCTAAAATTCTAAATATCTTAATAATAAAACTGACCAATCAGAATCCGTATTCCAGAGAGATGTGTGAAAAGAGACTGTTATATCCTGCACCATTCAGAGCAGCGTAAGCTATTGTGCAGTTATTCTTACTTTCAAATGATAAATGGTTAAAACGATAAAAATGATCACTGTCATATTTAGCCAACAGCATATTACCCCACACACACACACACACACACACACACGTTCAAGCTACTCACTGCAGGTGGAGTCTGCTTCATCTGAACCATCTGGACATTCTGGTTCTCCATCACATCTCCAGCGTGCTGGAACGCATTGCCCGTTCTTACATGCAAAATCTGTTGTGGCACATGTCTTTTTTGCTGTTAAATAGAGAGAGAAAAATAAAAAGGAGATATTATATAAATGTACGCAAATGAAAAGTATATGCATGTGCACATATCAATATTATTCGATTAACATACACATACAATTGTATCTGGCAAACAGTGTTCAGGTGAAGAAAGAGAGAAACCTAAAAAGCCTCATGCTTAAGGTCCAAGCACAATGAACTAAGTGCACAATCTTTCTCAGCAGCTTCTTCTTGATGTGTTTGTAGTTTAATTGGAAAGAGAGTTTGACTGAACTGAAGAAACGGCTCCATTGGGAGCAATTACAGAAGCACAGGTGCACATTATTGTGAATATATGAACCCTTCCTTTTGTTATTGTTTGTGTTTGGATAAAGACTGCTTGCTTTAAGTCCAGTAAGTTTGTGGATGGGGTAAAACACCCTTGAGGGAGAGCGATTGATGAAGCGTTGTCAGCTCTTTTGGGAGGTAGACCAATAAGAGCCTTAAAGTTGGTCCTTAAAGTCGATGACCTATTCTTCTTTACATTTTATCTATAAAAAACTGTAGCTTTTAATTTAAAGGTCATGTGTGCAATTTTATAGATAGATAAGAGAGATTCCTCTGAAATGTCTTACATTTTTCCTTTAAACTTTACTAAACCACATAGCTAATTAGAAACAAATAACATGCTTATAAAAGAAGTCACAACTTCACTCGAATACTGTACATTAATTAAAATTAAAGATTAACTGTAAAAAAATAGGCACATGAAACTCATGGAAACAAACAAATAAATGCAGAAACATATGAAACAATGTTGTTACAAAGAAGTATTCTGTAAAATTATTCTCTGGAACAAATCCCAAGCTCGTTCCTTCCACCACAACACAAGGATTTAATCTAAGTCTTTCCTATCTCTCCAGCCAAGCTGAAACAAGCCTAGAGATTTACCACTTACACAACATAGGGACCATGTTTCCCAGCTCCTAATCTTTATCTGAAACCAGTAGGGCCAGTTGGTTATGAGTTGAGTACCTTTAAAGTCTACAGAAAGAGGTGGTCAGCAAGCATTGACGACCAGTTAATTACCAAATATCCTTCACTAGCCTTATCACAAGGGCAAAATGTGACCTTTTCACACACTGCAGAGTTCTTTCAAACAGAACATTGCATTTCTTTTCTTAAAGGGGAAGTGAGTCATTTTAATACTTTATTATATCCTAGACAGACGGATTGAAATATAGAGGCAAATGTTTGCAGCTTTAAGCAGTCCAATATTTCTGACCAATGGTGGGAAACTTACTGTTGGGAAACCAAACATAATAGTTGCAATTACATTTTTGTGCCACTAGAGGCGCAGAAATTCTTGTTTGTTCTAATATGCATTTAATTTTGCACAGCAGCAAAAATCACAGCTTGAAGTGCTGCCAGATGTTGTGGACTTGGAGAGAGAAAGACATGAATTGGGGGTGGGGATCTGGATGTTATGTTGTGTGGGTGTGAGAAAACGAGCAAGCACGTGTGTTGGTTTTACTAATTTTCCTTTAGGACTTTTGACGCAGACAGACGGCCTCAAGCACCGACTCATGGGATGTGCTGATTAAAAGATGTATTACAAGTAGCATATATTCCATTATGCAGACACTCACGCTAGGCATGCATACATAATTTACTACTTAATGTTGAGTAACACATCGTCATACAACTTGATACACAAATAAAATCAATCACACACAGACAGGTTTCAACAACAAGCCTGTGCAAATTCCCCCCAGAGACACTTTAATAGGCAGGGGTAGTTCCTGGATTCCCTACCAGAAAAAATTAAGCAATTTTGTCAAATAACAAAGCAAGTAGGCAACCTCATTGACTCATAAGAGCACACTGCTGATGTTGGGACCGCTGGCTTGTCATGTTAAGCGGTTGGTAGCGATCTTTGTGTTCTCCGCCATCATTTCACAGAACGGGTGGCCTGCATTGGACACGACGCAAGGTCAAAGTCGTTCGATTTTCACAACCCATTTCCATCAAGACTTCACAGAGAATGTCTGACTGCAGTCTAAACACGCCTGACACCTCCAGTTTCCCGGAAATGCCAAAAAGCCAATGCAATTTTAAAAAGCAGTGGAACAGCGAGGAAATTGTCATTCAAACCACTTGAAGAGGTACTACCGACTTACTCTGAGCTAACAAAATCATGCCTGAAGGTGATTAGCGCTGGGTTTTTAAGAGCTTTTAGAAAACAGCAGTCATTTATTAGTTTCTAGCAGCTCTGCTCTGGTCTAATGCTTGTTAATTTTGATGTAAAATTCAATAGTCCACTTATGTTGCCTGGGAGAGGTAAATCTGTTATAAAGGATCACGGGGCTATAGTGTGCTATTTGGGGAGATGCTGTGATTGACTGATGGAGATTTATGTGGTTTTGTGGGATGGTTTCAGATAAGCGAGCATACCTATTATAAAATAAGCAATCATAGTGCCATCTTGAGCAGGGCTATAAACATGAACGGGTCATAATCGTAAATGGAGTCTGTGTGAAGGAACATCCATGGGTCAACACATTCAGTCAGTCTCTCGCTTTTAGATATGTTACAGATGAAATCTTATTTTAAGCTTTTTACCATTTTTACTGTGTGTTGTAAATGGATGTTCTCCAGACAAAATCGCCATTTATTTTTCTTGATTTGCACTAACTCAAGGAAAGAAAGACATGCATACAAATAATCACATACAATATATAGGCTTGTCAGTTTCCCCCACTACAGCCGATAAGATTAACTGCTTGTATTACGGCATGACCGAGACACACAGCCTATACTTATGTAGCACGCACAAACCATGAAGTGTGAAAAGTGTTGTGAAGGTCTATGTGCTTCATGCTGTGACCGGCTCAATTCATATCAGTGAAAGTGTGTATGAGTCAAAGAGATGAAAACAAAGAATATCTGCTGAAAAAAGATTCTACTGAAACATTAGAATGAGTGAGAATAATGAAAAATATTTCCCCATAGGGAATTGTGCAAAGACCCTGGTTACATGCAATGTGAATGTGTGTGAAATGCCTCTGATTGGTCAGTTTGCATGCTGCCTACGAACTACAAAAAGTGTAGATGACAGGATATGAACAGACTTTATTAGACAAGCAAGACTGACCCCTTAAAAGAGCTTTAAAACACACACAGAATAAGAGAGAGAATGAAACATCAAATGGTAATAGATACAAAAAACAATATAGTAAAAAGTCAAATAAAAGATGGTCATAGAGTTCATCCCTGTGCGTGTGTGTGCACTTTACTTTTATTAACTTTACTAATTAGGAATTTACTCAATTCCTACAGTAATTAACTTCAAACTGTGATATTTAAAAAAAAAATGGTTTAACTTAAAATCTTCTTAACATTCCTTTGTTCCACATAGAAAAATGACGTGAACAGCATTATACACTGCAAAGATATCTGCAATTCTCAGAGTGCAAAGCAGAAAAAAACTGAAATAATAAACAAACAGGCTGCAAAGGTGACGACAAGATTAAGCCTAAACTGGGGTGAATTTCAAAGACACAAGTGAACTCCTCAGAGGAGGCGAGAAGATAAAGCCCCGTGAGCCCGGCATTACACTGACGTTTCACAGCTGAACGCCAAGCACTAATCTGCCTCTGTATGCAGATTTTGTGAAAGCACCTTCATCACACACCTGTCGCCTTTTTGTTTAACACATCAAGGAGTATGAATATCTCTGTGAACATGATAGAAGAAAGAAGCAGTTAGGAGCGAACAACGCACATACTTGGTCACGCTCTAGTCAACAAGCACCTGTGCCAAAAAAGCTTAAACTGAGCATTTTGTCAGGTTAAAATCCGTTCTTGAAGAGCATAATACCTTCTTAAAGGGAAAGCGATAAATGCAGTGTGAAAGTAGGTCCATTTGGAGAACCGAGTGGCACAGGGGCGTCCTGCTGAATGGAGCAAAGATGTGCCGCTATTGCTGCTGTCAGCACCTTGACTGGAAATAAAAGTTTTCCTGAAGTGCTGATACAGAAGCAACTTTTTACAACTAAATCTGAGCTTTAAAGCCATGCAGAAATATGCAAACCCATGCGGTACACAATTACAACAGCAGCTCAGCGTGTAATAGCCATGTGCTCAGCAATATTATAAAAGTGACAATTCTGTCAGTGTTTATTAACTTCATGTCATTACAAATCTGTACTAACGTTCTACTACCAAACTTTAATATAATTGCTCATTAATATAATAATAGTGGATGGGGGTTCCAAAGAGAGGGTTCCAAAGATATAGACAGACATATATAGACATACATATACATAGAAAAGTAGTATATAATATATATAATATATATATATATATATATATATATACATATATAGATATAGACATACATATATACATATGATATATACATATATATATATATACATACATATATATATATACATACATACATATATATATATATATATATATATATATATATATATATATATACACAGAAATGATAACTTTTTAAGTAAGACTGAAATTTAAAGACAGCTATGGTGTTTACATCCATTTTATAAAAAGCAGCTTTGGTATTCTGCTTGAAAAAAACTTTAATGTTCCATGAAAAGTCATTGAGGTTATGAATAAACAGGGTGGGTAAATGATTTTTGATAAACTGTCCCTTTAAGAATGACCTAAGAGAACAGATAAAAACCACTGATAACAAATAGAGGGCACAAGGGGTAAAAAAAAATAGAAGATTCCCATCAGCCTGTATTATATTTATTTGTTCTTTTCCAGCAGTCCCTCCTTCTATTTATCTCTATTGATTTCTGCACTGTTCACGTTTCTTCTCAAACAAACTGGAGTATAACAAACATAATTGTGCAGCAAATATTTACAGTAAGCTGACAACTGAATTGGTCCCTTTATCCCCAAAGTCACTTCTTCATTCTATTTTCTTTGGACCTTTCTTTCCCTTTATCGAACATTTAGACTTTACAGTGTAAATTTGAGGATGGTTTGGGGTGGCAACAACACAATCAATGGTTCTTGGTGCTTTGGAGCCCAAAGGCTCAATTTCAGGGTCCATCAAAAACAACAACACACAACAGTTGAGGGCTTTCCTTAATAGATGCCAAACAAAGACATTTTCGAAAGCGAAAAGGTAAACTAAGAGAGCACTGACGGAAGAATACTGTAAACTGCTGCTCATGGGAATAGAAATCAGTTTAAGTAAAAAGTGATCTCTGTAATGCTTAATTACAATGGACCACCACATTACATTACACACAAGTGTCTAATTAAGTTTAAAGGACGGTCACCTTTGATTGATGTAATGCTTTTGTGTTATAGCAGTGAAATGTAATGCAGTATCTAAAGGCATTTAAAGTGAGATCAAATTGTCACAAAGATGTTTAAGTGTGCAATGAAACAGGTGTGTAAGAGTGTTATTTGTCAGGATAATATAAAATTTTAGACCTTTACATCAAATATTCTCCTCCTATTCTCCTACATATTGTACAATAGTATTTTTATTATCTAAATGTTATTTTGCATCCAAAGTGTCCAGTTTAATCCACATCATGTTCTGATTTAAATAAGGTTTTTTTCTTTTCCTGTACATCAACACTTGTGAAACAGAAGCTACAAAGAAATAAACATTTCCTCTTTGAGAGCATCTTAGAAACACTGACGTGGACTGATGTTGAAAAAAGAGAAAGTTAAATGAAGACGTCTCAACTGCTAAGACTGTGGCAATTAAAGTCTCCGTCTGAGATGCACTATGACTGGGGAAAGCACTTCCTGTCAGGGAAAATATGTGCACAGAAACAAACAAAGATGTTACGTATTAGTTCAAGCAATAGAATATTTGTTCCCCTAATTTAAATATTACCCAAAAATCCTACACAAGCTTAATGTAGTTCATACACTAAATGAATGTGGTTCTGAAAAAGAAATCTGTCCCAAAAAACAACAGCATTGAAAAATGAATTACAAAGTGCCAGAGATGATTACAAACTTGTTGTGATTGATGCACTCGACAGGGGTTTACATAACAGCAATACAACAATACTTGAGACGACATGCTGATAAACTACATCCGATCTCAGCGTGACGCTTGCGCTCATTTGTTTTGGAGTGTGTGTGTCTCCCTCATGTGGTTCAGTGCCCGGTCATATCCTATCATCACAGTGTGCGCTCAGCCACAGAACAAACTGCCATTTGCTTTATTAATACAAATGTACGCATGTGTGTCTGAGAGCATTTGGAGGATTGAGGGGGGGCTTTGAAAAACGGCAAGCCCGGAGACAAAAGATCGGGGCAAATCTGCCCTGCTGACATGGAAGAATTCATTTCAATTACAAATGTCCTTAACCACTCGACAAAGAAGGAACGCAGCAGCCCTTTACCAAACGGGGCGTTGAGGAAAGGAAGGGTGCAGCGCATTAAAAAAGACACACAAAAAATAACCTGCTGCTTTGATTCGCTTGGAGGTTGGACTAATGATGGTATGACATTATTTCCTTTGCGGCAGAGGATTTTCCGTCTAGGCGGTTCGTTTACGAAGCATGATGCAATGAAAATCTCTCGTCTACATTTTTTCCCCTTTAAAGACACACTTCTATTTCTTTTCATTACAGTGGATGACTCGCACACAAACAGATTATGTTTCATTGCAAAATCAAAGGAAGCATTTCAATGTTGCATGAGAAAAATTAAGCCTACATTCAAGACTATTAAGGTTTTTTGCACTGATATTTCTATTATTTTTATGACAAACAGGCACATTTTCCTCCCAAATTCTTATTTATTAGTTTTTTTTTGTGAGATTTTGTAATTCTATGAATCTGTATAGAAACAAATGTGTTAGATGTTACAAATTTGGTATAAAATATAACCAAAACATATAAATCAAATAACACTAAAACACAAAAATTCTGTCTAAAATGCCCACTTCTTTGCGGTTTTGTTTCATCTTTTCCTGTCTTCTACTTGCAACATGGCCACACCTCTCTTTCCCTCCCCGTTTATGCCTCCCTCCTCCTTTGTTGTTTACTCTTTGTCTCAGCGTTGCTTTTTTGCAGCCATGGCAATATTCTGGAAGTCCCACCATCACTCATTGCACAGCAGGGTGTGTGTCCGTGTTGCTTTAAGGGGGAGAGCTGGACTCTCCTGTGTATATAGGAATGCTGTTGGGAATTGTGTTGGGACATTTTTCCTGCATCCTATTTACAGACACACCTACATGAATATATACATATATTTACTTGCATCCAATGTTAGAGCGTGCAGCATAATATAGACTGCATGTCACAGATATGATGCATGCACACTTGACTTATAAGAAATGGGAGCATTGCGATCATACATACTGTAGGTCTCTGACAGGGTCTGATGTATCATGTCAGTACTAACCAGAACATTCGTACACTATTTTAGTGAACATGGACTAACATCCGTTAGTCGCATCCGTTAACATTAGTTAATGCACATTTAAATAACATGAATAAACAATGAACAACTGAATTTGAATTAACGTTAATAAATGCTGCTCATTCTTAATTCATGTTCACTAATGTATTAATTAATGTTAATGAATGATATTAAAGTATTTAATTAAAGTATGAATAACATGAATTCAAGTATGTTACCAATTAAGCTGTGTAAAGTTGTGTTAATTGAATAATTGGAAAAACATAAAAACTGACATCCCAAACAAATACAGCCCACAGTTTATAAAAACCTTAATGAATCTCAGCATAGCTCAATAGTTGTTCTGTTCACAGTTTACAGTCCGTGTCCTTGTAGCTCAAGTTGTAGATCAAAGCATAAATATAACTTTAAAAAGAAGTATAAATCGAGTTAGATAAAAGTGTCTGCTAGACGCATTAATGTCAATGTAATTTCAAACAATGCCGATGGTAAAGCTTCAGACTGAGAAGTTAAAACTACAGCCATTACACCCAACAATCATCTCCTCACTAGAGCTCCAGACTGACATTTAGTGTCTCACATCAGAGCTGTAATTAGCAGCATATGGTTCTAGAATCATAACAGAGGGGGTTAATAGACCAGACTTTAATGAACCGCACAGAAGTACACAGAAATGCTCTCAAACACTACTCAAACTCTGGATCCATCTCCCCTCATTCAATTTTACAATACCTAATGCGAATAATCCCTCATCATCACCTTTACTTCATGATTTTACTAGAAGATCCAGGCTTTGCGTGTGCAGACTGTCACAGATTTTCTCCATACATCTTCACAAACAGGTCTTCGTACATTTTCAGACCGTCATTATAATCACGTTTCTTTAGATGATCTCGCTCACACACTAAAAATGATTATGGCGTGTGGGAGGGATGCACATAATGACTGAGCTTCTTTGATATGCTGTAAATCAGCTTGATCAGTGGGGAATGAGAAAGCAAGTTTGACGTGACGTTTTGTTGTCACCTCTGAATAAACATGATAACCACTACACCTACAATGACCAGCTGACTGTTAATATTATTTATATGCATACATTTTTTTATATACATAAAACATGCCTGCACATTGTTTTTTATATGCACAAGAACAAATAGTTTACATTCATATATCTCCATGCTGCTATTTTTGCACCTGCACTTTATCATATTGCACCTTTTTACAATTGCACACCAGTAATATACCTCAAATTGTCTGCATTTCAAGCACACTGTGCAAAATGTTATTTGCCCCACTCTGTCTGTCTGTATATGTTGTGTTTAATTGCTTATTTAATGATGTCTATGTGCAGTTTTATGTTATATGTTGTTGTGTTATATTAACACTTGCACATTTGGAGTTTGGGGAAACGCAATTTCGATCACTCTGTGTAATTACTGTTACATGGTCTGATTGACAATAAAGTTCACTTTGACTTTGAAAAGTGAAGCATCAAACGTCTAAAAAGACGAAGAAGAACAGCCGCGCCTCATGTTGACAGGCCTTTAAATCGCTCAAAGGATGTGCAACAATGTAAAATCGCAACATAACATTTTACTACTGAACTAATGACTTTACAAGCAGCACTGAGATGACATATTAGCCTTCAGAATATGTGTGAAAACCCGACTAAAGTCATTTTTCGTGATTTACAGTTTTTTTTACATTAAATCATCCTATACAAACAACATTCTGTGAAAATATAACCTTGATTTCTTTAATATTGCCCAAGTAATAGCATGACAAAGATTGAAATCATAGTGAAATTTATAGGTAAAATCAAACTTTGATGCTTGTTATCTCATGATTTGATTTTGAGACTTTATCCTGGTTTTCACAGGCAGGGTCACATATTATAAAATATATATTTGCAGCCAAACAATGGCATTTTATCCTTTATCTGTTTTTTAAACCCCACCAAGAGTTTTGTGAATGGATTTAGGTTTGATTTGTGCCCTACAAAACCCATATTGTACTACAACAATGCATTAAAATATTGATGTCATTCAATATCTGGAAGAATATAAAATCATATGTTAAACTATTCAAAAGGACTTTAATCTTTCTAAATTACTAAGAAAAAAAGGGCACTCAGGAGTAAAATTGCAAAGTCTCTTATTAGGAGCTCGTGAACCCCACGCTTGTATTTAACACCCTTTTATAGCTCAAGTGTCAATCCCATCAGTGCTTTTTTCATGTTTTGCACAAGCCCTTAGCCATTAAATTTGTAGTTATAGAACTGGATATATAGCCATATGTGAGGTCTAAAGTGTTTCCTGTTGTTGCATGGCTCGCACAGAGCAGATAATTGCTTTCCATTGAGCTTGTGACTATATTCATTCTACTCTACAAAGGGAAGTCCATGGGAAATATACATGTTTGCTTTTTCAAATCCGCCCCCTTTTTAGGGATAACCGAGAGTTACCTTCAATTGTGAGAGCGATTTCAATCCGCCTAGCTATACAAGCGCACTGACCGAATCCAACTCCACTCACTTCCTCTAGTTGAATGTTTTCCAGTCACCTAAGCGTATCCAGGGCTACCCCCCCATTAGAATATAAATGAATCCTTCGCTCGACCGCTGCGGTTGTCACAATGTCACCCACCTCCCTATACCCACTGACTTCTCCTTCATTAGGTTTCACGGCGACTGACATGGGGGTAAACACGGTGCTGGTCTGCACCAATATGAGGGAGAACTCCTGGTGGGGGGAAGTTCTAAGGCCCGTGTGTGCGGTTTTCTGTGGAAACAGTGGGAATCTTGCTCGGCCCAGTTTTAATTCTGTAGGGCGCTATGAAAGCGCAATCTGCGGGGAACCCTTTTGACATGACAGGAGCGGAGAGCACGACGTAACCCAGCGATGGAGTGAGGATGAAGGCTGGAGACGATGGAACAAAAGACTCTAAAGACTTCAGGCAAAAAGTTTCACGGACACTGATGGATGGAGGCGAAATATGTTCGGTTATCACACAAGTCTGATCAAAGCATCCAGCTGCCATGCATTTTTTATATAATGATTGATACAATTCTGCTATAGTTTATTTGTTGTCGCTTTATTCTCACACATATCATAAGTGCCCAAATCAGATGATTTACTTAACAACAATAACCTTATTCTTTAAAAACTGTAAAAATACACAAATAAATAATTTTTGCGAAAATAAGCAGTAGACGCTTCATTATCCTTTAATATTGACCTTTTCTTTTGTATAAAAAAAGCTAATAACACAATGACACAAAGACATCAATGTGGTCCAGAAACACTGGCATTCATACACACATGCAGATGGTCGATGCAAACCCCCAGCATATAACCCTATCACTGCACAAACCCGCATGCTTTTGATCTTCTGGCTGCATGAGAGTGTTTTGATGCTGTGGGTCAGCATGAGTCCAGCTGAACTGGATGAGTATCTATCAAAGGTGTCCAGCATTGGGAGAATTTCTCTGATCAATGGCTAGTAAGCCATCTTTAATATTTCAACTGTCTGATCCTCACAACTTTATCGAGTTGACTTAACAAAGACGAGACTCTGCTGCGATCCAATAACCCGCTGTATACACAGAGTAAGTCACAGTTAGGGTGAAGAAAGCTACCTACAGGCTGCAGATATTAATGTCGGATTGAATAAAAGTACTCAAATGATATATTTCCAAGCTTTCATTTTATTGAAAGTTTTCTTATTTTAGGTCTGTGCTACGCGCTTTGACTTCTAAGGTAATATATTCTCAACGCAGGGAAGCTAGAGAAATCAACTGAGATAGAAAAGTATTTACGCATTGGGTAGACACTTTCATCCAAAGCGACTTGTGCATTTAACCTCTTAAATGTTACTGTTCCTCAGGTGGAACAGGTTATTTTACTATTCAATAGCTGAATTCTAATCTAATCATGACTGGAAACTGGAAAGGTCCAAGACTTAAAACTAAATATTTGACAAATGTCCATAACAATAAACATAAATAAAAAATACAAATGTTAATGTTATTTTTAAAAATAAAAATATTTATATATTTTTACTTGCGTCATGCAAATTGTAGGTTTCAAATATGATGACATCATACTCATAATATAATAAATATTACCATTTAATATAAATAGAAACTATAATAACACATACTTTATGTGCTTTATACATTCATCTCATGTGCTTTATACATTTGTTTCCAACATCTCACTCAAAGCAAACAAGAATCCATCACTTAATCTAAACATTTTAGCTTGTCACTATCAATTCTTTCAATATCAATACATGTACATTCATGATTTTACACTGATTATGCTCAATAAATTGTCAACGTGTAAGGCCGTGATAAGGTCATGTATCTTATTTAAACTTGACATGAGCGCTAGTATAGCATAGCATTTAAAAAAGGACAGCATCCAGAGCAATCTACAAAGCAAGTTAAATGCCAAGTAACATAAAAATACCACTCTAACCTTATATAACCCACCAGTGGAGGTGTTTCTGTGCTAATCTGTGTCTGGCAGCATCCGGGCAAACATAAGCAGCAGTGTCTACACTAAGCATAGAAGAATCCTCTACATTCTTCATTGTTCCCCTTGGAATTCCTAAAGAATATGTTGGTTTCATTAGTATTCCTTTGTGCTAATGCTGTTTCCCCTCTGTGGGCCCTGCAGAGCAAGGTTAACACAAACGCAGATGGAAAGAGCCATTCAAAAGAAGAGAGAAAACAAAACCATGACACTTGTGATATGAATGTATCTGGCATCAGAGAATCAGTGCTTGGCATAACAGGTTTTATCTTTAAACATAAAGATCTTCTGAGGTACGGTTACAATACCACTTCCTTTTATTCTTGCACAGATTCTTGCACCTTTAACCTTTGTTGAGCAATAACCGAGCAATAACAACAGGTGCCAGAGAGTGAAATTACAGAAGCGGTGAAGCTCTACTGAAAAAGCAAAATTAAAGAGAGGAAAATGAGACAGTAAGAGATGAGCAAACCCCTCCAGAACAATGCTGTCCGTCTGGGCCTCGGTCCCAGGCCCGGGATGGGAACACAGTGTGTCTGTGCTTGGCCCTGACACCCTGGGAATAAGAACAAGCATTCTGGAACGAAACATTAACTGCACATTTGCTAACTGGTTTGCCCATTTCTTTGTTATACAGTATCACATGCGAGATTGGGGAAAATTGGAATTGAAGTATTTTGGCTCCTGAATTGTAGGGTGCTTTGGATGAAAGAGTCTGCTAAATGAAAAGATGTAAATGTAAAGGGATTTAAATTGGCCACGCCCCAAAAGATGTTGAAATAGAAGGGACATAACAGGGAAATAATTTAAGAGCAACATAAACTTTAGATTTAATAAAATATGAATAATTCCATCATTCATTTTTAGGGATGTAACAATACGCTCAGCTCACGATTCGATACGATACACAATACTGTGTTCACGATTACAATAATATCACGATATTTGTAAAAAAATAAAATAAAAATGAAACGGACACTCAAATGACAGATTATTTCCCCAAAACATTAACAATTTTCAATAACGCTTGTTATTTTGTTCAATTGACAACATTTAAGGTTTAATTAAACCATTTGTGTGTAAACTTTTAAAAATGAAATGACTTACAAATAAAACTGACGTTCAAATTCAATCCAAATGTATTTATATATTCATTTTTACAATGTTGCATTGTTTCAAAACAGCTTAGACAGAATAGAAATCTCAGAAAATTTTAAAACTATGAAAATATACATTTTATTTACATAAAAAAATATATATATTTTATATTTTATTTATAGTTTAATATAGTCAGCAATCAAAACTATTTTAAATGCTCGATCATATCAATAATGTCCAATACATAAAATCCCAATTATAAAAATAAATTGTTGTATCTGCATGAATAAGTTTTTTCTAAGTAAAAAACACACAAGTCGATTTTGCATAATTAGCAAGAATGTGTGACAGAAACCATGTCAAAGTTCTTAATCATTTTTACTCACACCCAGTGCTGAAGTGTTAATTTTGTACCCAGTCTGAAATTAAAGCTATTACAATTCATTGTTATTTTTCTCAGTAAAATTTTTTAAAAGAAATGTCAGGGAATGTTTCTAGTGACCTTAAACTGCTAAGGAGGCAGGTGCGTCTCTCCACATAAGAAAACCTCTTTTTTGTCTCTCTCTCTCTCCCTTTCTTGAACAGACCTTCACAGTAGCCTCATTTGTTTTTAATTCCACAAACTTCTGCTGTCTAATGGCTCAAAGTGCACTGTGTTCCTTGCTCTTCTGTATGCTCATACCTCATGCTGCTATCACAGCCGGGGAAGCTCAATGTGACGGTTAAATGGTTGGTAATGAAGACAGCATTTTTAGGACTCCTTAGGAACAACAACAAAAGGTTTAAAAACCAAAGAGCTCTGGATTGGTACTACCTAGAGAAAGCTTTCCGCTATGGCACTGTGTCAAAGTCTACTAAACCAATCATGCTCTCGCAAAACATCTAAAATACTATTAAATATTTAAAATAATTTATAGTAACAAAAATCATTTTGCAATTCCTTGACAATGCTTTTAAACTTAAATTCAACATTGCATTAGTGACAGGTAAATTTAGTGGCTACTCCCTTCCCAAAATAAACTCATACACGACTGACTGCCGTGCAACTGTGAAGGGTCTAAAGCATTGAAATTCCCCCAACGTTCAATCTGGAACAAAGAGCAGACGGCTTTCCCTCCCTTAGGGAGGTGTGGAACAATTCCTTTCATACCAACCCCTTTTTTTGGGCCGAAACTTATGGATCTTAATTGTATTACTCTGATCTGTATGGCGGGAGAGAAGGGAAGGGGTGAGAAAGCAGAACAGAAATGGAATTTTGATTTAATGAAAGAGAGCGTAATCCCAAAGCTCTCTGGAGATAATTCGCTTTAAGAGTGAACATTATGCCAGTCCGTGGCTAAGAGGATCATGCCTGTTACAGAAAGAGACAGGGACAGGGTCAGTTATGAGGAGTGGGGACAGTGGAGAGGAATGGACGATAAAAAAGGACATTCTGAGTATATAGAATGAAAGATAAAGACTGATGGACGAAGGTAGACAACAGATAGGATGATGAATAGTTAAATGTATAGTTGCAGCAATATTGCAGAAAGGTGCAGACAGGTTTTCAATGTAAAAAATATCTTGTTTACAGACCACTTGAAACACTGGAGTTTAATCAGGTTTTTAGCAAAACGTGTCTACAGTAAAAAACTCGACCTGCAATATATAACTGCACAAAACTGATTTTGATTTTATATATTACTATTATTGCAGCTACAGTTTATAGTAAGAACAAAAATGTGTATAAAATGTTTTTCTAATTTCTAGGTATGTTAGAAATTATTAAAATATTATAAAATCTAACATGAACCTTTAAATCAATAAGCAAAACTGGAGAACCTGCTCACCATGATGAGTTCATACAGAATAAAGAAAGATACATAGAGCAGTTAGTATGTTTTAAAACGCTAACTTGAAAACTTGAGAAGAAAAATTAATAAATGTAAACGTGAACTGCAGTGAAGTACAAAAACAGAAGCAAGGTTGAATGTAAAAAACTATAAAAAGGTAGATAGAGAAAGTGAACAGACAAAATAAATTACGTAAGAGTTAAATAGAGCATTAATTGAAACGAGTTAAACAGTTTGATAACACAATGCCCTTCCATAAACCAGCCATGGCTTTACTCTGAACTTAGTCACCCCATTGAAACACAGTCACATTGTGCAAGGGGCCATTGTGAAAGAATCCTTTAGGGAGAGAGGTGACAACTATAGGCCCGAAAACTAAGATTAATGCTTTCCCGTGTCTAAATACCAAACCCACAGTCCATAAAGACCTCCTCTTCACTTAACTAACAGCCTTCACTTATTCGTTGTGTCTTTGGCCAGGCTTTCACAGTGCCTTTCGCATCATTACTCAGGCTACGGTTAATTCCGCCAATGCGCTAAAGGCAACAAGCCCATTCAGTGTTCAGTGTCGGTTAACAGTGTCTCTGGTGATGAGTGCACAAGCAAAGCCAGCAGAAGAGATGTTTAGCATGTACCACGGTATGTGGGTGTAGTCTTTGAAGAGAAACACATTCTGTTGATCCATTAGTTTACTTATTTTGAGCAAATACAAGGAACAATTTTAACAAATTTTAGATCCATATTTGATTTTAAACAATGCTTTTTGTATCGTTGTATAGTACTGTACCTAGTACCTACAGTAAAATATTTTACTAGTATATTTACATTATGGTTATAAAATTGCATTAATATTCAAAGAAATGTCTTAATGAATTTCATTTTCATTCTGAACAAAAATACCATGAAACCGTTATGTATTTTGGACAAGTACCATGGCAAAAACTTTTTTGTAAGAACCTAGGAGTACAATCTAAATTATCTTAGTAGATAGTTATGAATATTATTCTGCGACTTTATACTGTATTACAGTATTAACACAGCATTACTATCATTTGCTACTATTACTGTATCGCTACTGTACTATTTATAATGCAAGAACAGATGTCAGCTGATGACACAGAACAAGTGAATGAAAGACAGACAGAAATAAAGAAAGAAAGAATACAAATTATGAAAAAGCAGCAGACAGAAAGACTGATAAATTACTTGATAAATATACATGACTGTGACCAATCAATTAGCTTTCAAATTAAAATGACAAATTAATGTTACATAGTTTCAAATGATAATACTTCAAAAGATGAAATGATACATTTAGTATCCGTCCTTAAAGCGATTTATTTCCCGATTAAAAAAGAAATTATTAGAAGGAAAAGCAGTTTCATCTACTGAAAAAAGTGTTTGCCATCAATCTCTCTTGAGTGACATTTATTTTCATTTAAGCAAGACCAGCCAAGCAGATAGCAATTCAACCTTCTGAACCAAGAACATTTCCACACACTCGCATTCCAAGTCCTTTTCTCTCCTGCTATTTTTAGCTTTCCAAGCACAACCCACAAACTAATATATCCAATTTTTCACTTTAAAATATCTCCCAGAAAGTTTACAAAGTACGGTGGCCACATTTCTTCTTTTGAAAGGTATTAATGACAAAGCAGTTCTCTCTGATAGATAAGTAACTATGTCCGCAAAGAGTCTTTCTTTTGTACCACAAGACAGATTGGCTCATTAGCCCTCGATAACCCTGTAAAACGCAGTTTATATGCAACAAATGTGTGTTACTTCAGGGTTGCCCATTTCCCAGCAATCGCCTTCCCTGCAGATTATCATCACCGAAACATCTACTTGCAAATATCCTGAACATTAAAGCTCATTACAGCATTTGTTATGTAAATGTCTGGATGAAATCAAAGACAAAAAGGCTTGGAGCATAAACATTGTCTTGTACAATCTGAAGTCTAGCCTAAGACACAGTTATTTGGACTTGAAACTTGGAGATTATTGTAGACCCAGATTGCAGGAACCAGAAGGTAGTGGCGAGGTTTAGGAATGCCGCTTTGTTTTGGGGAATACCAGTGGCGCTCAAATAACCTAAAGGGTTTGGGTGAGCAGACTGTTGGGCCGCTCGAGGACACACAATATTTCATCAGCCAGTAGCATTGGCTTTCATCATCATCACCCCAAATTCACCCAAAAGACATCAAAGTCGCTGGTTCTCTGCGAGGTATACAAGGGCATGCCTACTTGCCAAACACATCGTCAATAAAACATCAAAAATATGGAGGTGTTTGTTGAGCTCAACAACAACATACTTTGAACTAACCAAGTTACAACTTTTAAACAACACTTGCCGTGCACATCACTGGCCGGCAGAACCCATTATGTAGATTGTAAATCATTGTTCAACAAAAGCTCTGCTTTACCAATTACACTTTAAAACTGTATTGAAAGCAAGGGCTCTTTCAACTTCTGTAGCTATTGTCAAAAATAAACATGGACCAAAAGAATATAAATTTACCCTCAAAGCGTCTCCCGTATGAAAGAGACAATAGCCCAAAGGGGTTGCGTTTGAAGACGTTATTCTTCAAAAACTCTAAGGTGATTCTATTGTATAATTCATGCCAGTTCGGTTTTGGTTGCGAGATCGTTTGATGATGTGCAGTGATATTAATATTTATTGACGGTTTGCCGATCTCCTCTTTCATTAGCCAGTTATCCCTCAGGCTAACATGGACCAGTCTATATGGACTAATTTACACCTGCTATAGGTGTGAAAAGAAGCTGCTTTCAAAGAGAATACGCTGATAAATGGTTGTAAAATCAAGAAACTTTGATAGCAAACTCAGTCATGTTAGAGTCAAGTGCATTAACTGATATAACACATTCAAGCTGTTTTAAAACTTGTAAAACATCCAGCACGCCATGGAGTACTTTTAACAGCATATTTGTTGACATTTTCCAACAATAACTATATTATAAAAACTATTACTTTGTATAAAAAGTAGTGTGTTAGTTCATAGACAAACACTCATCATGCAAAAGAGAAAAAGTAAGAGAATACATAGATAGTACAAAGATAATTACAGTGAAAATTGATGCTCTAGGTGCAATTGTTTCGCTGAAGAAAGTTAAAATAGGCATTTACACACTTCATGTAAATAGTTTACTTTTCTATCTGCCTAAATGATAGAAAGAATTTGATTTTTTTTAGATTTGTATAGATAGCCTGCAAAGTGTTTCGACAATCTATGAATAATAACATGCCAAAATGGCATTAGGCATTAGTTGTGCATTAGGGTCTTTTTCATTTCAAACCCAAATGAACATCTATGTACATTAGCTTTAATACAATACAAACCCTGCTGCAAAACCAACATTAAACCGGCAGTAAGATGGTGGTAGACCGGCAAGCACACCAGCAAAAAGCTAGTCACTAAAAAATTAGACAAAGTTCAACATTTATAACATTTGGAAAATAGCTTAGACCAGCTAAAAACAAGGTAACATGTTCCAACACAGCTACTGGATGGGGGAATACAATAAAAATGAACCAAAATAAATAAATTCTATCCATGGACAATTTTGCCGCATGACACACAAATTAAATATGGGTCAGTAGAGCGTTTTAAAATGTGTCCAGCATATCTATCCATGCAGATTATCCACAACATGTTGCTATTCTGTATTAATGGCAGTTTAGCCGCAACCATTCGATGCATAAATAAGCAGAAGCATAATTTTGCCTCAACGAAATGCCAAAACCTGAGTGTGATTATGAGTTGTTATCTCCATGAGCCTCATTACCATCTTTCTGGGGATGAGAACTGGGAAGGGGCAGCTGGGTGAGAAAAACAGCAGGGTGGCAGATCCGGCAACCTGGATCTAAGCCTTACAAAAACAGCAGGACTCTGCTCGCTCACTGTTGCCCTCTAAATACATGAGACTGATTTACTGTGGCAGCAAGGCAAGGACGAACCGTGGGGAGGGAAAGAGCTGAAAGCAATGGCTGAACCAAGACCTAAAGGACAGAAACGTCCAATGGGAAATCGAGGTAAACATTTATAAACAGTTGTACAGTACACATACACAAACGTGTCCTGACAGACCACCGTATGCGAAGGCTGTATAGTACAGATGACAGTAGTCCAAACACATGTGAAACATGAACAATGACAATTGCTTGACTACAATTATTTACTGATAAGATGTTTTCGAGGCCTTTTTTCTGATGAAATATGGGACTTTGATCGTGTTTTGGAGGGAACTCAAATCTATGCTTCCAGTCACATATCAGCAGGACTTTTCAAAAGAGACAGGGCCTTTGAAGTCAAACACAGCCTTTGGCAAGGCCCAGCTATGTATTATAGAATTCACTATTTTATTTTATTCTTTATCCTTTGCTGGGAAGATTTTTCAAAGGATTTTTGTTATTTTCTGATCCTACAACCAAAAAGCACTTTAAAAGTTGGACAATTTAGGTCACAACCTCAAAAAATAATGCATTCCAATCAATTTTATTTACCTTATTTCTCTAAATAGCACACCTCAATATTGCAGAATTCATTTATAATTCAAAGTTTCTAATGTGCTTCCTCTTTGCAGATATTCCGATTTAAAAAAAAAAAATCAAAAGAAATAGCATTGCCACTGTTTCTAAAAACTGTATCGCTCACAATAGGATCAATTAATTAGGCATTAAAGACCTGCCACTTAAATTGTGTTTATAAAGATCAATGCTCAAGGAATAAAAGTAAGCTCTGTATCTCAGCTAAAGATTTGTCTGCACTGTCAAACGGAAGTTTAATTGACCCAGACCACCACGAACAAGATTTCCATTGGGTAAAATGAATTAATTCTCATAGTTTGTTCTACTTCATAGCATACCACAGATCAAAGGTTTCGCCGCAAACCTATGTAAACACAGTTTTACTGAGCTCATCACATTCTGCCACTTAGTTAAATCATCATCCATCTCATGCCTTTAGAGTCCCATTTTAATTGCATCATTTTTCCTGTATCAGAGCTTTACAGCTCCACATCATTGATCCGTCTCTCTGATTGTGAGAAACGGTGAGTGAAGGTACTAGAAAAAGTCGGCGTTCTTCAGTCGGAGCGGTCAAACAATGATAGCGCTAAAATCTCATTTCACGACTCACTGCCGTGTTTGCGAAGCCCGGGGCGTCGGTGCGTCCCGGGGTGCAGTTCAGCTTTTGAGAAGCGAGCAGGTTGTTCAGGTGGACGTCAAAGGCGAGGAGATAAGGACGTTAACAAATGACACCGGGGGCTAAGGTCACACTATGCTGGGTTCGAGCTTCCCATGTCTGCTCATTTGGGTGCTAATGGCTTATCGATCGGGAGCACTTCTCCCAAAAGCGTAGCCGCGTAAACGTCGGCGCTCAGCGGAGATCAGCCGAGCCGGACTTCTGCAGACACAGTTGTTCTATCCAGTTCATTTTGTAGGATGTCGATCAATATGGCTCCTTAACTGCTTTCAAACACTCATACATCTTATTTGGGGATTACTTTGAAAGCCTTAAAGGAACTAGAAAAAAAAGCATCTCTTTTATGTATGGCTGTGCACGCTGCTTTTAGCTTCGGTGACAAGAGCTTTTAAAAGAGACCTAAATGTCAACATGAAAGAGCAAACAGGTATTTGCTTTGTCTATATGTGCGGCAATACTACCGTTTCATCTTAAAACACAATATTTCTTGAGTGTGCTCAGTATATTACTCACAAAAACGGTTGTCGGCAAAACGTAAAAAATAAACTCTGGAAACATCAGCGGCAGCAGCACGCAGATTAATGGCTCTTAACTTCTCGGCCCCGTAGTGCTAAATTGAACCGAGCAACAACCGGCATTATTACCCAAAAGATAATTGCTCATTGCATCATCTGAACTGTATCCCCCGCCAGGCAAAAATCATATTGACAGAAAGCCATTTGTGGTGGCGTGTTGATTTACCAAGTCCCTTGTCAGTGGTTTTCATTTTAACGCTGCTCATTGTTCTTATTAATGACCATGAAATGGCATTTGTAATTGCTACTGCGTCTATGTTTCACAATCTCTTTGTGAGCTCAGTGGTGTTGTCATACAGTATGCTATTGCAATATCTCACTCTGAGCATTCCTGCAATGTGCTCGTTTCTAATGCATTACAAATACGGCGAAGCATCTTGGGGGAGAAAGAAGTCGCATTTTGCGCGCAACAATTTAATCACCTAATTACGACGCACAGCAAAAGCACTCCAAAGTCATTATTTCTTATTTTTTAAACCAGGATAATATGCATACTGGCTTGCTGAACACTTGCTGAAATGATGCTACTTATCTTCATGGATTTTTGGCTTGCGACAATAGTGTCTTGACACAAATGAGCATTGGATGCATGACAATACCCAGACTTCTTTCTGTATGTAAAGCACACACAATAAGCTCCATATTGGGAGGAAAGGTAGGAGGAAATGAATAGGCAAGATGTTATCAAGCATCTCCATCCAATAACAAATTGCCTGTTCACGCGTTCTACTTTTTTCTCCATATTTGTGGCAGAGGTGGGCGAGGCGTGCCCCGCTAGAGTGGGCTTCCTGGTGTCTACCATTTGCTCACTGATTACATTGGTGGGGGGAGGCCGGGGAACAACAATCTGTGCACAAATCTCGCCGCTGCCAAAAAATGCAACAGTGGAGGAATGAAGTGTATTCGCATGCCCATCCGTCTCCTTTCATCTCCCCCTGGTACTCAGCAGGTGGACATCTCTGGCAACAACACTGTGAGACTAATGTCAGATCCGCATGTTCTGAATCAAAGATAAAGCATTATGTGCACCTTGCTTTTTGAAAGGTACATGTGTAGAATGCAATTATACAATTATCATGCTTTTAATAACTAAACATTTGTGTTGGAGGAGCAGACTACAGTAGCTGACTAGTCCTTGGCAAGTTAACAGGGCATCTACATGGTTTCAAACGGGCAATTTCAGCATTATAGATCATCAGCATATATACATCATCAGTTAGAACTTATAAATAACTTGTATAATATAAATTTTGACAGAAATGTATTTATTACCAATGTATTGAATCATGTTGATAGAGTCCAGACATCAGAAAAATATTAGTCTATGAGTTTTAAATGGGTTTTCCATTTACAAAAGTGAAATATACATCTGTTATGGATGCGATAAAAAAGAACACTTTTTTGGGGGGGTGCAACACCAGATTTCTGTAAATTAAAATGCAAAAATCTCTTTAAAACACATAAAACAGTCATTTTACTTTAATTTTCATGTGCCCATTTATGAGGAATGTGGACTGGTATGGATGTAACAATTGTAAAAGCAGCACTGACTATGAAAACACAAAAAATGCATTAAACATTTAAAAGAGAGACCTCACATGTGTATTTAAGCCACTAAATACTGACATCTGCGCAAACAGTACAGTAAAAATCTTCAGTAAAATCTTTTTTCACAGTGTGTTTGACATTCGCTTGGAATGGCCCAAATATGTTTGGATGGTTTTGGCATCTTGCTAGAAAGTACCCAAAGAAAAAAAACTATCAAATCTCCATGATGTTTTGATAAAAAGTATCAATTTAATAAGGACTCTTGGCATGTTCTTAAATTTAAATTTTTTTATCTGACATTTTTGAGGTATCTATATCTACAAAGGGAATATTTCAGAGCGAATGACACAAACAAGTTAAATACATACTAGGGGTGTGCTCTAGATCCCAAACTCTGATACCATCAGCAATACCATAAGTGATGTTTGCCTTCACAAGCACCAAAGCTACATTACATCTAACTAGCATCTGGTACAACGTCCACACATTTAACGTCAGTGGATGTTTTGCATCTTTGTTTATGCTGACATTAATCTGCACCCATGAATCTCTCTGATTGTCCATATCTGAGGATTGCTTTGGCCCGCTAAGCTTATGTGTTTCAGTGGGGTTTTAATCCTGCCTCTGATGTGAGAGTGGTGGGTAATTCATTTAAACCAGTCTGGATCCAGTAGTTATGGGAGGGTAACTTAGCAACAATGACTAAACTGCTCTTTGAGGACACAGGCTTCAGGACCACGTTGGTGGTCCAGACTGACGGTGGCTATTTGACAAGGGTTCAAAAATAATGGGGTCCTAAAGGATGGTCACAGTCATGTGGCGCTGCTTGAAAATTGCAGGAAAGGTGGAGAGGATTTAATGGAGGATAAAGCCACATCACGTGATTTAAGTGACAGGGATGAAAAAATATCCTGTTTTATCTATACATGGACATTTTGCATCTGTTTCATGTATTTTCTATAATATTTTTGTTCACTTTTTTTTTAAAAGTAAAGCAGAGCAGAAATAATTACCTAAAAATCATATTCTACTTAAACATACCATATTAATATTATAATGAAACAAAATATGAATAAATCACTGTTTAATCATTTAGAGTCACTTTCATGTTTCTTGTGGCTATGGCATGTTGGCTATGCTTTTTCACTTTCGCTCCATTTCTACTGTACAAATATTTAAATATCAAGCTCAATAATGTCCTATTAAATTACAAGCATGAACCACGTGGCACTCAATCATTTCCCTCAGCTTTTTTGCCATCCACTGATGTCTAAACAGCGTGGGAACTGCAGTGGTGAATGTTTAACTAATACTGCCTCACTAACTCATGACATGTACATGATGACCTGAATCTACAGACCATAACATTTAGAGTCAAGACCTTCAAAGGCACACTTTCACTGTCCCATTTCTTTGCTATCACCTTTTGAATTTCTGTTGTGTAGTAATTTATCTCCCATATCTCATAGCGTTTCGGTTGGCAAGCCCAGTTCTCTGGATGTCACATAAAACCACCAAACCCAATTTTTATTAAAGACAGACATAAAAGAATCCATTTGAAACCTGATAAGCCATAGAAACAGTAGAGGATTTTATTACTCTGTATTACATGAAGACCTGATTCTCCCAGAACTATACAGGTGTTCTCATAGTTAATGTATAGAGTACATCCTTATAGCGCTGCAGGACACTTAAGTTTACAGCTAGGAAACGCAAATGCTTATGAGTTTTGCAAATGAGTTTTTAAAGCATTTTATATGTTTAAAGCATCACTTTACATGATCAGGTAAAGTGTTTTCTGAATTGTCATGCCCATAACAGACCATATTTTTACAAAAGGGCACAGGAAAATAAAATAACTATTTTGAAATCATTTATATTTCAAGTTTTGACTGAGAATGTCACATTCATAACGCTGGAGTTGCCCAATACCCCATAAATTTAAGAGGTTTGCCTAAAACATCTACACCAATTTGTAACAAGTGCATCTCTTTATAGACAAACATTTTTAGTCTGACTACTATTTCTGTTCTAGGAAAACAATAGCAATGTCCAGAGAGCAAAATAGTCCATGAAAAAATGGTTTTCTGAGTAGGTTTACCATTTAATACCTTGGGAAATTGGAACACCAACTATGAGCCGGGTCCAACCTCACTCTTGTGTTTGAATGGGATCAAATCCCTGCAGCCAACATCTATTTGAAAGCTTTCGCAAAACAGTGGAAGAACGACAGGTCAGTCTTATAAACCTGACACAGTAGACTGTACAAGCTGCAAAAATACCCATAGTTATTTTGCTACAGCTATATGAATTAAGCCACCAATGCATTACTGTGTTACCAGGTGGAGTTTGAGAAACACATTCTCTTTTTCATTCAGTAACCCACTTACACAGCAGCCGACTTAAAAGCAAACTTTCATCGCTGTAGTCTGGAAACCTTGGAGACGGCAAACATCTGATAGAGAAAGGCACAGAGGAAGAACACTGCTGTCTATGAACCCTGTTTGACAGAACTTCACAGTGCAAAACTCACGCTCACCACTCCAACTTAAAAAAATCCAGCTCCAAACAAAATACACAAACCCCCTCTCTAGGCCATTTACCAAAAATAAAACTCTTTACATTCAAAAACATTACTCTAGCAGACTGCCATCAAAGTAGTACAAAACAGCAGTGATTCTGCAATAAGCATAATATATATCCACATAAAAATATTACCGGTTTAAGAACTTCAATGGAATTTAAACACTGATCCTTTAAGCTTGGAAATAGCCACACGGTCCCCAGCTGTCTCGAAAACCAGACGTGTGAAAGTACAGGATGCTGTAGAGATGTCACTCAGGTTTTTCTCATTGCCGCAAGCACAGACACTGACAGTTTTTACACACAAGATGGGCTACAGAAATACAACATTCAAAAAAATATCTTCTATTTTTCATTTTATCTTTTATTTTTCTTATGTAAGGTATAAAGAATTTATTCTAGAGAAACAAAGAACAAGATGGCTTTTCTGTGACTTTACACCATGTGTTGCTGTTGACAGATTGCTTGCAGAAATCAATCTTCCTTGCGACTGGCAGCAAAGACTTCCCACCGAGTCACACGGGTGGCTCACATTTATGTAGCCTGCAGTTTTTGTTTTGCTTAGGGGATGTTATAGAAGAGACAGACAGTCTTTCCGGACTGGCATATCTATTATGTCAAGGATAACAAAAAGTACAATCAGAAATACCAGCAAGTTGGAGAAGGATTTAATTTTAGTAACAAATTTTTTTCTCAGCATTTATAAGTTAGTTAATGGTTGGTTAATGTCAATGCAATTGTTTGTTTTTTTATGTTAACTCATCGTTCCTTAACTAATGATAACAGTTACAACTGACTTTAAAGATGCATTAGTAGATGCACCACGATGGAAACCTAATTCTAATGATCAATACTGTACTAAAGATGTTTGCTTTTTTAAAGAACCACTAATGCCACAAATTGTGCACGCCTTGCATAATAAAAAGCTAATAAAAAGCCATCTGGCCATATTTGATGACATAAAAATAAAATCTCTCATTGTGTTTGTGTGTAATTACTTTATGTTGGTAAGCAGATCAACCTTACCCAACTTTGTAACCTAATCCCAGCAATATAATGGAGGGATAAAAATGTAATGTTCACAAATCTTCTGTCACCGCATTCCATTTGAGCCAGAGATTACAGTAGCAGCGGTGTATTTCTCACTACATCTTTCCTTTTTATTTCTTATTCTTCACTATGTTCTGTTCTAGGAAGAGGAGAGATACGGGGACATACGGTCGCTGCAGAACAGGACACATCTTCTATAACAGCAGGTGTGTGTCAGAAGAGACAAAATAGGATTTCTGCAAATGACATATTTTCCCGTATATTAAATGTTATCTAAAAAAACAAGATATTTAAAAAACAAGCATGAAAGGACAAGTGCCATTTACTGATGCTGCTTTGAATTTATACATAAAAAGTGTATAATGTAATTAAACAGCCAATGGTTCAGGGTGTTTCCCTAACATTGGTCTGAGACAGCCAGGTGTTTCTATAATAACTGATCTGATACACATCAAATATTTTCTATTTTCTTCTTCAAACTCTACAATAACATGTCTCTATCAGTCCCATGTAACCACAAGCTTGGCGTCTCTGAAGATGTGTTTTGCATTCGGCTTTGTCCTGCGGCTTTAATTCCCTCTCATCTAATTACGATAAAACCAAAGAGCCGCTCAGCCCATATGCCCTGATACTGGAGAGATCATTAAACATCACGATGAATGACCTTTAAGGCCATCACGCAGAAAGGTGCATTATAAAATAAGACAGCTAACTACTGATGTGCATGTTGTATACATAAATTGATAAATATTCCATAAATTTAATACCAACTAATATTAAAAAACATGGCAATTATCACTGAATTACACTTGATGAGAAATCAACCTACAAATGGCTTTTTACAGCATTTTTAGGAGAAAGTATTTTAGCATCACAAATAATTCACACATCCCTGTAAATACATCCGTCTATGTCCATGGACTATGGCTCGTGCCCACAAATCAGCTCAGGATGTCTGCTTCAGCTCCAACAACATCCAGATTAACAATAATTACCGATGCACACCACGGATTGGAAAGCCAGTTTAACATGTGCCTGAGCACGGATGAGAAGCCCAAATCTGGCGTATTGGGCTCAGCTAAGACAGCTAAGGAGATCACATCTCCAAGATGGGTTCCAAGACTCACAGGCTAAGAAAAGTAAGGCAAATAGGATTGAGCGATTCAGTCAGGCAGTAAGCTATCGGATCGGATCAGGGAAACCAGCATTATCTGTACAAGCTGTCTGGTGAACTGGAGCGACAGACAAACATCCGTCACGTGTCGATGTGGTCTACATCCGACATCTAGAGAAGGCAAATAAGATGAAATTTCACTACCTTACATCACCCCTCCCCCAAATGTTTCTTGATTTCATATTCAATAACTCATTATGGCAGCATGCGTTTCCATAATTGGAGCAGAAAGAGACAGAAAGGGGGTATGCCACTTAATTCGACCTGCTTTGTATTTCCTCCATATCTCCAGAGTTTGCATAGCTTTCATTATAGATCCATTCGGCGCTTGTAGAGGAGATCATTACGCACCCTGAGCTGTCAGTTAAGATGACCAATGCCGTGAGAAAGCTGCTGTACCCATCATGTGTCCATTGGAGCGTGTTCGCTCACTAGTTGGATGTCCATTTAACTTTAGGCTTATGCTTCTATTTTAAAGCTAAAAAAGTCACACAGTCAGCTATAGTAATGTATAGTAATTATTTACAGTGTTATATAAATTTAAAATAAAATATAAAATAAAATACATCATAAATTTAAATTATAACAATGGAATGCAGTCTCTTGTTTCAGTTTAGTTTCTGTAACATGGCACATACGAATGCCAAGATTATGAGTTTGATTTCCAGGGAACAGCAAGCTGATATCATGTATTCTCAATGATTTGTAAGTCACTGGATAAACGTGCCTGCTAAATGCAGAATGTAATGGAATGTTTTGGAAATAAAATGTTTATAAAACGTTTTGGAAATGTATCTATAATGTTTTTAGTGTTTTTAAAATAACAGCATAACCATGTATTCACGTCAATGCCGGGATATTAAAAAAAACAAAAAACTGCATGTAAACCAAACCGCAATATCCCAAATCCACCTGCTTTCATTTCATAAACGTACTGTTCATGACCTGCATCTAGTTTGTACTATGTACTACTACAACTATTACATTTGTTTTGTTTTAATATAGACTTAGCACTAAGATACTACTGGCATGTTTGACATTCCACTTTAATTGAATCCATTAGACACATTAACAAGAAAAACATCTGTAAAAATAGGTATACATAAAAACAGAAAATCTAAGCAAATTGTGATAATGGAAGCTGGAGCTAGTGCCTTTTCCACCGGCAGTGCCAGCTGTAAGCCAGTTACATTGGCTGCATGTTGGTTAGAGGTCTAACAGTGAGACAGCTGGTGAAGGCCCATGTAATGACATTTCCACAGAGACGAATGTCACTTCAGCGTGTTCCTGTGAGCATCAGTCCCACACCAAAACCGTTCCTTTAACCTTCTCCTCCTAACCTCTCCTTCAACCTAAAAAAAGCCTTATATGTAAAAAATCTTGACAGAAGTGTCACCATAGATGGGTAAGACTGAGGTCAGTAGGAAGCTGGGGTGCCACGTAAGAAACTGACAGACTGCCAACCTCATCTGCTAGCAACAAGATGCTCAGAACAAAATTACTTCAGGGAAAAGATTGCTAAACTAATCCTTACACCGGACTGATCTACCCCTGCCAGACCAGGCTTTATGATTTGACCAAGACATGAAAGTCGGTTTATAATTTAAAAGCTAGACCAATCACATGTACAGAAAGATTTGCCAAGTTCAAATAGTGCCGGCGTAAGGCCTACTTCAATATGTTAATAACAAAATTCAGTTGGGTCATTAGGTTTAAAGGAACAGTTCATTCAAAAATAAAATTTCTATCCGTGTTTATACACCCTTATATGCTGTTGCAAAGCCATTGCTTAAGACTGAATTTTTGAGGATTATCCGGGCCACTTTTTTCCATATAGAGACTTTAGAAGACTTAGAATACCAGTTTGCATTTGTTTGTATCTGGAAAATATGTGACCGAAATTTTCAATACAAATTCTTTTTGGTGCAATAGGCAGGAATTTTCACTTCGGGTTAAACACTCATTAACCCAACTCTATAAAGCCCAAAAAGCACCACATATTTTCCAGGATTACGACATAAAACTCTGGCCAAATGTGTATAAAGGCGTCCACTTGACCGTGCATACACTGGCATGTAAATTAGCAACAAAGGTAAAAGGCTTTAGAGCTGGTCTTTCTTTGCAGTCTTTGAAGGCCTTTGTGCCCTTACATAAAAAGAAATGCTAAACCATTAATAAAAAGACACAAGAGATGGTCTATAAACTTGATCCAGACATGATTAAAAATCCACTGCCTTGAGTCTGTTGGTCAGTGAATAACAGCAGTTGTTTTTGTCTCTTTTTCCTGTGGCATTTGAGCAAACTCGCTAGATAAAACCGAAAGCTTGCTGAAATAACACCGTCTCTCCTTTCCAAGTCATTCATCACAAATTCTAATAATTTGCTGTCCAGTGGCCCACAACTAATAAGACCTAATGGCAGTTTGTGTGTGTATTAGGATGCAGGAGGAATTCCGCTGCTTCTGTTTTTGAATAATCACCCTCTGTGAAACAACAAAAGGCCGTAGCTCTTCTGGAAAAACAAATAGCCCTCATCAAATACCAGACAGAAAGCGTCTAAGCCACTGGGGCACAGGGAATAGATAAATTATATAAGGTGCCTTATAAAGCCTGTTCAGCTGAAGTCATTAGCAGGTATCAGCTTGACGTTTAGAAATCACTCACATGAATGTTGGTCACATGAACATTTAAAAAAAAATTGATTTATTTTTTTTAGGAAAGGGGTTGAACTGGCTCAAATGACTGTGACCTTTTTCCAGAAGCACCAAAAACTTCAGATATCAGTTATCTATAATGAGAAAACCTGGCCATAAATCTAGGGTTTCACTCGAGAAATTGGAGTGCAGTGGTGCAACAATGGAAACCCAGTGGACTATTGAGAACCTGGCATATTACACATCAGAGCCCCACATTAAAGTGATCCACACTAAACATGAATTGAACTGAACTTGTGCAGGCGACATGGGAGGTATCAGTTTCTCAGTAACTGCTTCCCTTGGTGGAGGAGATCAGTTAGCGGAAGGCTAATTTCATAATACAGATGCCCTGTTATCCGGTCAAGACATCATTTTAATTAAGATATCCTTCATATTAAACCAAGGATTCAAATCCAGACCAACTGTATAAAATATAGAGCATCTATTAATGATATTGTGTGCATAGTTTTTTAACATTTTTAACATGGCTGTAACAATAAATACAATTAAACAGATTAAACAAAACACACTTTACCAGCATCCTCTGATATTTACACCACACACAGTAGCTTCTGCCACATTCTTAGCCAGAATAAGATGCAAATAATTTTGTGATGCTCCAAAACATCACAAATTTGCATACTGTTCTATGCATATTGCAGTGGTTTGCAAAACATAAATATTTCAAAAAAGTATGTATAATCGAAGTTTTAGACCGATGCTGATCCATGCTCTGACATGTGGAATACGAATGACAATCACAAAGAATGTGATATATATGTTTGTTATATAATTTTCAGTTTCTAAATATTTTCATACAGTTTAAAATGATTTTACAAACTTAAAGCGTTATCTTTTTATCAGTTACATTTTATTTTAGTAAATAGTGAATTAATTGTTCCACCAATTTTTTTTTTATTATTTAAAATATATTAGTCACTACATCCTGTATCCATCAATCAAAACTGAATTATTTTTATTCTATTCTCTATTAATTTAAACATCCTGGCACTGTACTGAGTACTGAATACAAAATATATGCACAGTAAACACAGGTGATAGTATAACTTTACAGCACTGAAGATCTCTCACAAGACGCTAACTGAAATTTCGTTATTAAAACTATTCCTCACCCTCAGGTCAACCTCTGATCTATCATCAGCTTTATCATTATCCATCCTCTGTTAAGTCATGCAAACTAAATATGCCAGAGTAGCTGTCTTTTATTAATGTGGCATAACTAAACATTAAAATTGAAATTTGTTGCCCTTGGGAGTTAACAGTGATGGCAAAACAGCACTAAAAAGCTGCTCTATCCCAATTGGCACCAAGCTGTGCTTTGCTAACCACGCTAACACTGGTCTCTAGCAGATTGCACAACTTTCATTATTGCCTGTTAGTATTCCATGACAAACTCACAGCCAGAGGCTTGAACCTCAATGGTACCAACCATTTGGACAGAGATAACTTCGTTGATTAAAAGGAATATAGCATCACTTTCTGTTTGAGTTCTCAGCAGATGTGTCAGTGCCAAAAAGATGTCCAACCTGCAACTTGGAGTTAATTATTCCAGCTTCAGTTTCATTATGAAAAACACACACACACACATACCCATGCACCTATGCAACATCTTTTAACAAACAGACAGACTCTTAATATAGACAGACAGACAGCACATCTTCAATGTCACATTGATCACCATAAAGAAATAAATTAACCTTAAAGACTGGTGACGTTCATTAACTTGGATTTATTCGGCTGATGACATGAGGGCTGAGGAGACATAATAAGGCCGTCGGTGACACGTCGATCGAACACAATGAGGCAAGGATGGCACAAAAGAGCCCGCAAGATGCATGTAATGAGTGAACAATCACACTGGCAGAAACAAAGGGAAAGGAAGGTGAGAGCGAGGAGGATAACAGGCGAGGTGGTACAGGAGGTTGGGTGTTTGTCTTGTCTGGTTATGGTGACACGCACGGATGATTCAAACAGTGTTTTCTAAGCGAGCCAGACACAGGTTCAGCCTCCGCTTTGTCTGGCATTGTTCGCACCTACAGCTGCCAAGCGCTGGAAAGAGAGAAGAATGCAAACTGGACCGCAGAGACCTTTCGGAAGTGATCTGGCAATAAGACTGACATTTGCAGAGTTGTATTGTTGGACAAAAAAACCTTTAGAAACTAGTGAGCGACGCAGCTTCGTGCAGATGTGGCCACCGCACCATATGCCAACTCGCGCACACGTTAACGCTGACAGTTTAACAACCTTGCCCCACAAACACACATTAACCACAAAATGCTGAGTGGCCACATGCAAACAAATGGATGTTGGAGGGTAAACTGTTTCCAAAGCTTCAAATCAAGAGGGTGAAGTGGACACAATCAATAGGGGCAAAAGGTAATACCTCCAGGGCTTTTAATGCTGATAAATGTGTCTGTGAATGTGTTTGTGTGTAAACAGTCTGCCGTGGTATCAATAGAGGCTATGGCATGGCTTATACTTTCTCCTTTTTGAATAAAGGCACCGGTCCAAAATCTTATTTTGCAACTCCTGCACAGGCTCCGCCCACTGTAGACAAACACTATCTATCCTCCAAAGAAACAAGACACTGACAACATAAATGGGTAATTGGGCAAAAATCACTATGGAACCGGGATTACAGAGCATTACATGTTGGACACAAGCCTTTGTTTTGTGTGTGTGTATAATCCATTCTGCCAAATCCACATTTAGAGAGTTCTTGTATACCTGCATTACAGTGCATGCATGTACTGTACTGATTTGAGTGGTAGTTTTCCTTTTCTCAATAAGCAATAATGTATTTCCTTATTTCAACTGTATTGCAAAATGTATATACTAGGATTACAAGGTGTGCTATTGGCCTCCACATTAGATACTGGTGTTGGTCATAAAAAAAACATAACTGAAGCTCAGTTAGTATAAATTGTACGCAAATAGCCTTACATAACTCTATTGCTTCAATTACATTGCCAGACACTGACATCCTTGTGTAGATAAGACCCATAGTGATGCTATGCTGCATCTCTCTCAGTGCATCTCATCTCCACTAAAAACAGCAGGACATCATGTCTTAGATGAATTAGTGGAATTCACTTGCTTCCCCATCAGTATACCACACAAACAGAATCACACAGACACCCAAACCCCATGAGGTGAGGAAACAGCTGATTAAACCAACTGTGTGCTGAATCTAAATCTCTCCGTCCCTTTTTCACAGTCGGACAGATGGGCAAGTGAGGAAAGAGAGAAAAGTGTATGATGGTGAGGAGAGGAAAGAGGAGATGGTGTGGGCAGTGCGTGAGAAAATGTCCCAGTGCAGCATGCCAGCCGATATCCAAATACAACACATTTCTCACGTCTTCATTATGTTCCGTTTATTGTAGTTAGTTGCATTGGGGAAAACAGACGATTGCAACACATGGTAGATATATTGAAAAAAAAAACAGGCCAGCGTTAAAGTGCTTAAATAATGATTTGTACTGTCAAGGTCAATATAAAGTGAACCACAAACTAAACTAGTCACTATAAACTAAACAAAAAGTATATATAAATTCTTAAAAAAAATTCCCAAGAAAAAATACAAACATGAGATGAGTAAATAATGACCAGAATTTTTATTAATTTAGCTAAACCTGTAGTAAGCAGTATACTATGGAGACAGCAGGTATTTATATTTTTGAAAAAGTGATTGATCAAAGTAAACATATCTACAGTATGATATAATATAAGGGAATATATAATTGATGTAATTACATTAAAAACACAAAATAATGTTCCAACACACACAAACATAAAAGCAAGGAAAATACATGAAACACACAAATCAGTTTTAAACAGATGGAAAGACAGAAGGTACGAATGAGAGAAGCTCTTCCATGTTTCAGGCATTTGCATACAAGCGGGTGTGCGTAGGCAGTCACACTTGCACACACAAACATGTACAAGTACAAAAAAATATATATTTTCTGCTGTGGTCCAGGGCCTTCCAGAACGTTAAAGTGTCTATACATCTTTTCTTTCTAGGCACCAATCCCCCTTTTTCCTGTGCTTTGACTGTGTAAAGCTGGCAGTGTTTGGCAGGTGGATACTGGGATGTAGAGAGAGTGTATCTGGGTCACTAGAAGCCATGCATCCCAAGTCTGCCACCAGCAAAAAGAAAATTGTTCCTTTATTCTTTCTCTCTTTAATCAGTCTCTTTTTGTCACAAGCTTCCATTTACCATCAGCATTTGGCCACTATATGGATGTCAAAAGTTTTTGTACTTTGGTACGAAGTTGATAATAAAATGTAAAGACAATGTCAGTCTACAGTATTAGAAGCGTCAACTCGTGCCTGACAGACAGATGCTTTCGTAGACTCGCATGTTTGTGTGCTTGGTGAACAAAAATTTGCAAAAAATGCAAAAAAGCTTTACAGTGTGTTGCAGATTAACAGACCTGCCACTGTCTTTTATGACTTTAAAATGAATTTAAAAAATATTGACAAGAAAAAAAATTGAAAAATTAATTTCTTTGCATTTCATTACTGATTGTTTACTTAAATAATTACTTGCCGTTGCTGACGGAAAAAAAGTTTGGAATTGTGACCATTCTATGCCCTGTAAGCTTTTATAACCACAGAGTAAGAAACACTTATATAGCAGACGGAATTGGAGGAACCGAAGAATAAGACGAAGTCCCCAGAAAACCGAAAACAGTTCTGTCAGCGAGGATCTTCCTGGGCTTGTCACTTTTTCCCGATTCTTCCCATTCGTATTTTTCTCGTTTCATCTCTACATATCTTCTCCATGTACCAGGTGTTATGGTGATGCGTGAGTAAGCACGATACACACCCTCCTAGCTATATGCATGAAAGCGTTTAAAATAGCTCTTCCACAAAAACACACGCAAGCTTAAGACATTCTCCTCTGAAACGCACCTGCGCCTCCCACGAGCGACCCTGATATATTTCCATTCTCAACCTTCCTCCTGCACAACTGGCCTTCTTCACACTTCTGTTCATTTTTTGGTCTTGAGCTACGGATTTATTTGTGAAAGTGAAAAAGAGAAAAAACTAAACATTTTCCAATAATATTCACACATGCAATTAACGCTAATATGCTGCAAAAATGAATCAAATTATATTACTCTGCCATTTAAAGCTCATGTTTTCAACAAGCACTAGTTATCTCTCATCACTCCCTCGCTCTATCCGCAACCGAGGCGTGTCTCTGAGGGCTTATTAACAGAGTTTATGACATAAACACATGAATATTGTTACAGTAGACAAACACGCTCCAGCACGCTCTTGTTTCCATTTAAACACATACGCAGAAGCATAAACACGCAGGGACGAAATCACTAAACAGCATATCAGCAAAGATGTCTTTTTTACTAATAACTAATAATGTAGTTTAATGAGGCACTAAATAATAAAATAGTGTTGCACTGTGAGTTTAGAATATGAAAATATACTCTTAAAAACAATGGTTATTTTAATATGCATTCATTAATGAAAAAATATTTAAGGATAGGAAAGTTACAATGCCTCAGAATTATGCAAATTTCATTGTTTAGTGAATCAGGTGCTGTATTGTATTGTACAGCACGACCACTGGGAATAATTTCTTCTTAGCGAATTTCCCCACACTTACAACAAAATACATAATTCCTGATGCAACGTTATGTCAGAGGAATTCTTTTTAACGTGTAGTTTTGATCCAAGTAAGCCTTAGTCATGCTCTGTAAAGTGGGAAAACATTTTCTCTCTCCTGGGTGCTAACAAGCTATATTTTTCTGCTCAAACCAGTGAACTCTCAAAGGTTCGATTTGAGCTGAGCCGGAAATCACTTTTTCCCCAAAGTCATTCTTTTATTCATCATACAGTACCTGTGCGTGACTCATTCAGAGTCATGTACACAAGCTACAGCTCGTATTTTCTTATTAGTCTAACTGCGAGTCAAATAACAGTTATAGACGAGCTCTATTTCCAAACCTATTAAGAAATCCGGGAAAGAGCTTTAAATTATCCATTTTAAATTATACTGAATTATTGTAAATGTACAGTTTGGTGCTGCATAAAATGAGATCCATAATCAACATTTCTCTCGCTTCTGTCCATCATCTTGAATGACTTTTCTTCACAGAGCTTGTCGCAATGCATTCTGGGATTGCTTTCTCCCCAGTGTGATGCTGCCTCAGAATGTGGCCAAAATTAATTTCAGAAGTCAGCATAATTATGCCGCCTACCGTACTTGAACAACCATAATGTTGGAAGTGTGCCTATGATGCATTGAAGTGCTGTCTAGAGTATGTAGAGACCACTGCTGACTCGCCAGTGTGTGTGTACATGTGTACATGATATTCCCCACCATTACCACCTCAAATGAAGATCCTTGAGCTCAGTACGAAGCAGAAGAGCTGAGGTTACACACAGCAGGAGATCTGAGATAATAACATGGGTATCCAGTCCACCATGCTTTCTGTCAGTGTATCTGCTACAGTGTCACAGCCCGTTTCTCCACGGTTTGTGATCGATAATGTACAGTGTTGAGGCAATGCACCGAAACGAAGGATGTGTGCCCATAAGGTCACTAAAACTCCTTTGGGAACAACTGGAACGCAAAACGTGTTCTCTCTGTTCACTAATTTACTTCTCACGGCTTCCATCACCAATGCGCTCTTGTCTCGCTCTCTAAAGCTTTTTATCTCTCTGAAGAACTGACTCATACGTCTGTCGTTAAATCAAACACACACAAACGAATCGTACACATGCACCGCTCCCTGTCTGTTGTACCCATAGGCACATTCTGACAGTTTAATATGTCAGGAGTCGTTTCCAACCCGTGACCATGATTTCTCACAAAGCATATTCATTCATGCTCTCACTCCTAGAACATTTTATTCCCTCCATTGTTACATTCCTCTTTTTTCCTTTCACTCCTTTCCTCACCCTTTTTGCCAACTGTCCTGCAAAAATGTTTACAAAAAAAAAAGTGTATGATCTGTATAATCGGACCATTGCTGTACTTTCAGTTCACTACAAACCACTGCTGCACAAACTGAACATTTAAACCAGTAACAGTAACACAGAACAAGCTAAAAAAAGTGCTCAAAACACTAAATGTATATGGATTTCATCATTCAGAACGGTATTAATCAAAATTCCATTATGTTACCACCATCTGATACTATCATTATACAAGTATTTTTTATAAGGGGAATAAAGAAAAATAGAAAAGCAAAATATGCCTTTTGCCTCCAGAAGTAAATATTACTCTGTTATTAGAAGTGCTTTCAATATTTTCCATGTCTATCCATGCCAATAGACCTCCCAAAACAATTTAAATAATTTCATTAAGTTGACCCATTAATAAATGCTAAATGTCAGTCAAGATTCTTGCCATCACGCTGATTAGTAGTCGAATTTGCACTTTAGACCACCATTCATTTTCTTAACATTATTAATTAAACTCCATTTACTTTAGTCATACAGCATGTGCAAATTTGTTTCCTTCTTGAGAACCAGTAAAATCAAATCAAATCAAACATACTTTAAACACACATGAATGCACACAATGTCCTTCCTTATTTAATTTAAAAGTTTCACCAACTCACACACAGACAACGCATACATCCCGTTTCTGTGTTTACCATCTGGGTGGAGATAGTAAAGTGGATCAATCCAAAGAACAGCATTGACGGCAGAGACAGCAAAGCAGGCAGCCATCATGTGAACGGCTTCCCCGGTTACTAATTCAATAAGTACTTTGTAAGCCCTTGCATTAATTTAATTAAATTAGCCTACTTTGTGTCTTGATATCTCTGGTCTTGTTTTGTAGAAAGACAGGATTACCCATCAGGCATTGCTTTGGGTGCGCTGCATAATTTTAAACCGGCTGATCTACGGCTGTAAAAATATTATCGAGCACCAGTTGAATGCAACAAACTATCTGGCTCGAATACATGTGTTAAGTTTACTAAACTCCACAACCCAGTTTGTTAACTTCCTTATTACGAATTCAGACTACAAGTCTACTGATCTAGTGTCAAGCTTTACCCATCCTCTATTTACCTTGTTTGCTCCAATTTACAACCAGTTTCATCTGTCATATGCTTCATCGCCCACCAAATGAGCAGTATTAAATTCACTGAGGATCGAAGTGAATGGATCTAGTTGATAAACCTGCAATTACAGTTCAATTATACGTAATTTGCCGGACAGGGAAAGAGGTTGCTTTTAGATGGGTCGTTAGGCTCATTTTATGAAATTACCATCACTTTTTGAATAAGTCTGAGCGGACCTTTTCGTTTCTTAGGATGAAAGTCTTGCATCTGTCCGTTTCCATGTCCATCGGTGCTCGTTCGTGCGCTGCGCTTCTAGCTGTTCTTATTTCTCGAACTACAAAGCAAATCACTGAGGTGTGTTTTGTGCGTGACATACAGAAAGTGAGCACTGTCATGAGGGTCAGAACTTACCAACTTACCGCTAGGCTCAATGAAATCATCACTTTTGAGGTCTGTTTTCGTTTTTAGTACAGACATACAGAAAGTGAGCACTGTCATGAGGGTAAAACAAGTTATTGGGAAAGTTACAGAGAACTTACCAATTTAAACATTAACAAAGTAAGAGAGAAAAACTATTGAAAAAATAGTGAATTCACCATTCTGATCATTTTCAGAATGGAAGATGTGGCCCAATCGTTAATATTTATGAGCACCGGACGAAGCAAAAGTGAAAATAATGAATCACGGTCACAGGAATGAATGTTAATTACAGAGTCCATATCTCTGCCAAACGGAGGAAAAAAGGTAAATGGCGAATAAAATGACAAATAGTTTAGCCCTCTGTGTTTAAGACTTGTGATCACACTTCTGTGGGGTGAATTAAGTGTTGAAAGGTGAGCTTATGTGCTCTAGCATTAATAATACCAACATTTTGGCTTCTGTACAATACTAAAGTTTAATTCTTTAGTTTGATACTAAATGAATACCTTACAGAGCTTCCTGTCCACACTCCACCCATGTTTGGGTCATATATGGACACACGGTTGCCAGGTATTTTGGTGCTGACTCCCATGCCAATATTTGTAAAATAATGATAATGCACCACTGTAAAGTTCTGCTTCAGTATTTGCTCCAGCAAGTGCTACTCAGAGGAAAAGACTGAGGAGAAGATGTTCTATCTGCTCTCACATATTAACATCTATTCTCTAAACTCTAAACCCACCTGGCAGCCGCATAAGTGTGCTCTCAGACAGACTGTAATCTAATTACTGAAGCATTGCAGCTTGACTAGCTGGAGCTGTGAAGTTTGTTCTGTGGACATGCTGGGAGGTCCTGCTGGAGGGGACAGACCTGTTTGGGACTTATTAAAGCAGCTAAGCGCCACCTGAGCTCTCTTCTCAAAGCTCATTGGACCGGACATGCAATTACAGGAATAACCAGTAAAAATGCTGTCAAAAACTCTTATCGGCCTGGGGATTTAGTTTTTTTTATCTATGAAGGACCAGTAACAACTGATTTAGTTTTTAATGCCGAACAACAGCTTCGTTAAAACACATTAAAAATGTTGACCTCTGCCAGCTCTTCAATCCTATTGGCACATGCACACACTCAAACTGACCATTAACATGTTCTGTATTCAGTGAAAAACATCCTACAGAGAAAAAAGTGCTACAGATTTGGAACCACATAAGAGAGGGTAAATAATGTTTTAATAATAATGACTTGTTTTAAGGTGAACTCTCTGCTGAATCTATGAAATTTCTCTGTAATATATTTAAAACGTATGGAAAAAAGAAACGAGGGCTGATGAAAGGAAAGCATGAACATAAATCTTATTTTGCCTGTCCAATATTTGTTCGTCTCTCATTCAAACAATGACATTTTAATGCTCTAATGTTCATGATAACAGATTCTGAAGATAACAGGTGAGTGGTGTCTAACTGTGAATAGCAGGGTTAACACACAATACCCATTACTCAATAATGACTATAACTATGACATTTATGTCAGTAAAGTCTAAGTGTATGTACTATCAAACTACTATATCAAACTACTTCCTGTGGTTTAAAAGGTGTAATAAGCTGGTGCCTGTATATAATCCTGGTGTAATTCTAGGCAAATTGTAAAAGCACAATTAGTCTAAGAATTACTTCTGGGTTTAAATTAGCAATTAAATAAGTCTTCTGTTATCACTTACAATATAAAATGTTTTTAAAAAAAATCCTATTTACTATTTTTGTGTTCCTGTCCAATACAATTATTCTCAAACACCCTAAAATAAGATACATATACTTTAGATTAAGGCAAACTGATGTTTAAAACATTCTTTTAAAGCATAAACCAAACAAAATGTAGTAACTCTAAACCTAATATGAGAAAAACTATTTGTCCATGGGGTAAAATTTTTTTTAAAAATCCTAAAATCTTACGCAATACTGCTGCTTAAATTAAGAATATATTTAAAAAATCATGCCATTTTACAAAGTCTTTATATTGTTTTGGGGTGTACTAGAATAGATTTTCATGCCTAATTGTTAAAAAACACATTTAAAAAAACAATACACACTAACTTATAAACGCATTATAGAACTCCTTTAACAATCTGAATATTTTTAATGGAAAGCCAAAGTTTAAAAAGTGCTTTCCACCAAGAAGAAACAATCACCACTGTGTAGGTGCGGTATATAAGACTAGTATAGAAATCGTGACCTGGTATAAACTGTGTTATGCATGCAAACACATACACACTCACGATGTGAATTGCATTATCACTGGTATGGTTTAAGCTGGAGACTCAGGGGCCTCACACTAATCTTGCATGGAGACAGAGCTATTGAGGAAGTGTCAGCGTGCTTGCAAACAGGAGGAACGCTGACACGGACATGAAAATAAAGAAAAGACTCAGAGGATGTGATGGGGTCCCACAGACTATGCTGAAGAGAAAAGATGAAGTGCATTGAGCACAAACCCCTGGAAGTGCTAGAGAGGAAAAACACAAGTCAAGGAGGGAATACTGGGGGCTTTAAAAAGGGGAAGATGGGTAAAGAGGCTTCAAACAGACCTATAAAGTACTTAAAAGCTTGTTTGCTCTCCATATGGTATCCCTCATTATACAGCGCAAACAATGTTTCTGCTGAATAAACCGTTGAAACATCAACATCCTCCTCATTCATCACACTTCCTTTTTTCTTATGTACATCTCAAACCTTTTTTAAATTTTGTCATGCACTGACATTCTCAGTTTATCGCCAACAAACAACTGCAAAACTTTACTATTTTCCAACCAGGTGGTGTTTGTGCGTGTGTTTATGTTTGTTTGTGGCTGAATCGCTCCCCCACGATTCCATGACAATCAGGAAACACGTTAAAGAAGATGCCACGCTGTGCTTTATCAAGCAAAGAAAAACACATAAGCACGCACATACACAAATAAAACGTTTTGAGAGGAATCAGAATTTACTCCCAACTAGTGAAATTTACTATTGTAAGGTGCTTACAAAAAGCTCCAGTCTAGCATTTGACCAACAGCAATGTCCAGTATGTGTCATGAGGTCAGTTTGAAATTAATTAATGCCTTTCTGATATTCTCATTGGTCATTAGATGTCTAAGTCAGCTAAGTCAGAGTCCATCACAGCAAAGTCCAGGACAGAACATACCACTAATAAAAAGATGTGATCTGATTTATTCAAGCCAGTGTATTATTGTGATGTTTAAAAGCCGCTCCGTTTGTTAATGCAAGATGTACATCCGTGGTGCACATAGAAGCTTTAAATGTTCCTGAACGGCATTGAAGGATTAGGTAAGGTCAAAAGACATTCTCGTATCCCTTTTCTTTCACATGCACCTTTTCTCCCTGCTGCTCATGAGCCTAGAAATAGTAAACCATCAGAGATTTTTCTATGGCGAGTGCCATAAAATGTGTCCATACTACGTCGTAAATACATCTCTGGGAGTTGTTTGACGTTCTCAACTCAACTGAAGATCATCGCTACTTAGAGCAGATGAAACTCCCCGCTGCAATGCTGTGATTTAGGAGGTTTTTTGGCTCAATTTTCTACAGCCGATATGGTACTAAAAACACTGAGGAGAAAGGTAAGTGCTTGTAAGAGTGAAAACTGTGAAAATAAACGAGACGGAGAGTGAAGAGCCGACACGAGTTGTAAACAACCTCAAAATAATAATAATCTTCGAGGCTGAGTAAAACACACGTACACAAACACTGAAACGAGATTACACACATTGAGGGAGTCTCTGTCAGTGTCTAGATGAGTATTAGCCAAGTGATGTATTTATGAAGAACTATTTCTCGGATTCCATTCCATGCCAAAAAACGAAAATGTGGCAGGAGAGAGCGTGAATTACAAACACGTAAATAAAATGGAATCGTGACGAGATATTCTACTAATCTTGGCAGGGGTTAGACGGTCACAGACTTAGCTGTCAGACACATGGACAGATCAAATAGACTCTGGGAATTTGTGATGTGAGAAAAGACCTGTGCAGATATATACCACTGGATCGTGCAGCTCTATTTAGGAGCGGTGCTACTTTCAATGCTACAGAAGACAAAAATGTTAAACTTAAACTTTTATTTCACATCAAAGCAGACGACTTGATGTATATTCAAGACAATTAAAAATCAAACTCATCTCATTGCACAGCTTCACGCTCTACCAAATGACTAAAGAAACACCATATTAGTTGTCAGCTTTGGAATTAATATGATAAAACAAAAAAAAACACTAATAAGAAAAAGTCACACAGTCCTCGCTGACTTACTGCAAAAAACCACGTGTTCTTTTTAAGAGCAATGTAGAAAAGAAAAATGTTTTTAAGAAAAATGTAAAACAAAGGTAAAAAGAGTAAAACTTAAATTACTATAACTGATTTTCACTAAGATCCACCCTCAGCTGGCAAATGAAAAAAGCTAAAAACCCATAAAAGGCTAAATATTTATTTGATGATTTGAAAACATAAATTAGCATCAAAGAACAGAATTTTTTCTAACACACTGTAAAATATTTATCGCCTTTATGACCAAAACTAGGTTTTGTATGAACACAAAACCACCAAGAATTTACTCAAAATATCTTCTTTTGGGTTCCACAGAAGTTGAATAAGATGACAACTGAATTTTTATTTTAGGGTGAACAATTCCTGTAAAGAAATCTTTTGGGTATTTCTTTAATTATATTTTTAAAAAATCTAAATAAAGAACTGCTTTTCAAAGCGATGCTTTCAAGGTGGGATTTAGCAAAGGGTCATATGAATTACATGTGTTAAATAACCTGTAGATCAAGATATCCACAAAAGTGTTTTGCAGTAATAAATGATATATTTTAAAAAACAAAACAAATAATGAAGAAATCATGCTTTTTATACATAATCATAAACAAACAAGCAGTCTCATATTATCACACAGAGCTGAAAGCACATGGAAGAAGTAATGTTATCGTCTTTCACATCCTCTCCTCTTTTATTGCAGCCTGCCAAACGAATCACTGGCCTGTGGCTAATTGTACCGCACACCTTGATGAGCAGAGACCACCTGGATCCTGGTTACAACGACAATACAAGTGTGGAAAAAATAGATAAATGAAACTGAAAGCGTATTATTACCACTTCAGCTGCCCTTCACCAGCGGCTACGGAGTGTGCTGGAGGCAGCGTCTTTGTTCACCTCACCCTTTATTCTGTCTGTCTCTCTCTCTCTTTATGTGTCTGACACTTTACCCACCCCCACTGCCCAAGAACAAACAGACACCCAAGATTTCATATCAGTAAGTAGCCTGTGAAATTCACCAGAAGACAGACTATAAAGCCAATCCATAATATCCAGACAATATCCACAATATTCAGGCAGACACGTTTCTTTGTCTCTGTCTCTTTATCACTCTCTCTTAATGAATAAATTACAAAGCAAATGCAAGCAAAACTGAGTGCCATGCTCATTGTGGGCATGTATATTTAGGGAAGGGAATCTAGACCGACATTTATCAAAAGGGGTAGTTAAAACATTATAGGATTTCTTACTTAACTATACACCTTTAACTAACAATATAAATATATATATTTTTTAAACTAATCAAGTTAATGAACCATGCAAATTTTTTGAGTATTGCAGCCCAGTATTTCTTAACCTGTTAACAGTCACCGTTCCACAGGTGGAACACTAATATTTCATAGTTGAATTCTAATCAGGAAAAACTATATATTGATGGAAGAGTCCAAGTGTCAAGAAAAGGTGTTTAACAATAAACCTAAACAATAAAACAAAAACGCTAATTTTATTAATTAAAAAAAATCTAAAATGTTAAAAGAGTTTGGGTAGTGTTTTTTCATGTGTATGCTCAATATGTGCACTGACAGATATCAGGTTAATACATAGTCATATATTTGAATATTAGGGCTTTTACTAAATGAACATAATTAAGCGTTTTTCATTTTTTCGGGGGATAATCCCTAAATACTAAAATTTGCCTTAAAATATTGAATTTACCCTTAGTTTATTCTCATGTTTTAAAAAAAGGTATACTGTAAATGCATCTGTTTTAAACAAATACAAAAACTACTTGCATTCAAATAGTTATGCACTTAAAAATAATTATATATATTACTATATACTTTAAAAATAGAAATAATGAATGTGTTTTTGCTTATGGTTCGTGTATGTGCGCATGGGAGTGGAAGTGTGAAAAGTGTGACAGTTTTGATAAGACACAGAGCTCTCTGCTAATTAATGTTCTTACATTCAAGCAAGACATCACCATCTAAAAACAAGTGCTACTTGGGTATAAACAGCTATGTGTATAAGTGTATAAGAGCAATATTTTCTGAGCAGGCTCAAGCCTAAGACTTCTTGCCCTTGAACTGAAATAACCCCAATGATATGGCGCTCTCACCCACACCCAAACAGACTCATCAGCACACGGAGAGACACTAATTGGATTTGTATTATGCACATGGACAGTTCATGGTCACCTGGGTTTTTGTTTTACAAGAACTCTTCTCCTGCTCACACAAACGATATTTCAAAAGCACTAAAACATGTTTTTTGATCATATTAATAGAACAACAAAGCCCTTGGGCAATGGCAAATCCCAGCAATAATTACCACAGCACTGACTTTTTTTTCCACACACCTCAGCTTGTGATCGGGAAGATTTTAAAGAGTATGTTTGATATGTTTAAGAATAATGCAATGGGTATAGAGCTACATCGTTACAGACTACTATCAAAGGTCTCAATGTGGAAATTAAGGAAACATCCCGATAGGCAACTCACAATAGGCAATTTTGCCATCAAAAATAAAAACAGTCACTACACACACAGTTACAATCACTTTTGCACTGTATTTACGCAGATCCAGACACATGGACCAGTCAAAAGATTTATAAGATCATGTATGACTGATATATTTTTTCTGTTAAGTGGCACTTGTATAACAAATTGAGTTGAAGTTCATCAACAGACTTGACCATTCAGATTTTCTTATTACATCTTCATTTCCATATGAGGAATATACTCCACCTCAAAGTAAACAAATGAGCTGTCCCTTACAAGGTACTGCCTGGAAAAATTATCCTACCTGAATCACTGTTTGTTCATTCACTTTACTCTGTGTGTGCGTCTGTGAAGAAAGGAGTGCATTTGGCCATATGCACAGTGTAATAGGTACATGTTAATACATAAAGCTATTAATATAGAGCAGCTAGGGTGGTTGGTTGTGACCTTGAACGGTCATTCAATAAAAAATTTGATTTTCCACAGGGGAATATCAAATCTCTGAAACATGCAATGCCTGTGATCCATGGATAGTTCCATTTTATAAACAGATTTAAAAAACATTTTACGGTAGTCAGGATAAATCATTAAGTCTATGACCTGTGACCTTGCATGACATGTCCTATTTGACCTTTTTAAAAAGGCTGAGAAAAAACAAAAGAGTGTGTGTGAGAAAGAGAGGCAAGCATATCAAATACAATAAATATATCTGAGTCACAGAAGTAGACGATAATAAGACTACTTTGTCATCAGCACCATCTTCAAAGAAAATAAAACAAATCAGTCAACATGAAATAAAGCCTAACAAAGAATAGTGTTACAAAGAATTGACAGCATCCAATCAGTCAAACAATGCAAAAAAAAATCAATTTTTCCTAGCTTTTCATACATGCAGACAGTGTTTGCAGCTTCTACATAGTAAACAGTAGCAAACAAAATACAGGCAAACCCTGAAAAGGACTAGAAGGCTTTATCATTTCATTATTTATTCATTATTTTCAATTTTACAGAACTGTGCTGTTTCTAGAACTCAATCGTGAAGAACAAGTAATATCACACGCCAAAAGTGTGTTGTCCTCAATATCTGTGATATCCTGATGGACTCACCATATGTTGCTTGTGTCGTTTTGCTTATCTTTCTGAACATTATAGTTATTATCGCACTCAGAATATCTTCCTTGCTTATCATTTGATTAGGCTCCTTTGTTATCTAACAAAAATGTATTTTTTTCTTCAAAGAAAATAAACAAATCATTCAACATGAAATAAAATCTAACAAAGAACAGTGACAAGCAGAATCACAATCAGTCAAACAATGCAAAAAATCTATTTTTCCTAGCTTTTCATACAGAACATGCAGACAGTGCTTGCAGCTTTTACTTCTGCTGTTACAAACAGTGGCAAACTAAATACAGGCAAACCCTGACAAAGGACTTGGGGCTTTAATGACAAATCATTATTTTCAATTTTACCGAACTCTGCTGTTTCTGGAACTTAATCGCTTAACTGTTTATACAACTGTAAACATGCAATATCATACGAGTGTTGTACTGAATATCAGCCCAACTGTGATTTCCTGCGGCACTTAACACTTGTTCTCCATGTGATATTGCTTAATTATTTCTGAACATTACGCTCATCATCACACTCACAATATCTTACTCGCTTATTAGATAAACTACTTTCATCAGCCGAACACACTTTATCTCTGTCACCCTCTTTGTCTTTATTTTTCTTTCAATCAAAGGGAATACGCTGGCATTAAGGCACAAAACAGTAAGTAAGTAAATCATTATCCACCACATGAATGCTTCATCACAGCTTACATTTACTCCACTAAACACACCTTTTAACAGTTTTTTGAATTACCGCTGTACAAAGTGATATCAGAACATTTTGTCAACACTGATTCTTATTCATTGAGTCATGTTAAATAAAATATCCAAATGACATCTATAAAGAATGCAAAGGCCATCGGAGACTCTAAGCCACTAAGCCAGTCCCCAGCAAAGAGCCCACTTCATCTTCAGACACAAAGCAGTGTGATTAGAATTTGGTACTGAAAGGACAGACGGAGAGAGTGCGGTATGTGTCGTGAAGTGTTGCTATTACAGTCTCCCTGGGCAACAACACAAGAATCTTGCCAATTCTGAGAGTAGGTTGTGTCTGGGAGGGCAGCACAAAGCACAATCCTTAAGGTATTATTCTAATTCAATGTCTGTTCAAATCCATGGGAAAACATCCAGAAGGGAGAGGGGAGCAGTCAGCACACTGACAGCCCCAGAGAGCGTTTCTACCTGGGGAGAATCCCTGCAGATACCCTGCCTGCTGGAGATATCATGTGTAACAAGACACCTTAGAACCGATCTATTTAAACTGGCATAGCCAATGCCAAGAACACAACAGGTGCAGGTAACGAACCTGAACCTCTAGGGTAACATAGTTGAAAATGGCATAAACATTGTTGAGCATAATAATTTACTTCCCTTAAACCAAACTAGAACAAATAAAAAAAATGCCTAACAGACTAAGTTGTATCACATAGTATAAATTAATAAACAAAATATGAAAAAATTAAATATTCAGACGGAGAAAAAAAAGAAGGTTAAGAAGGTCAAATTTCTAAATCAGATTGTTTTGCAGTAAAAATACAGTACACAAACAAAAAATTGGGAAAAATATATTTAGGAAAAAATATATTAGAAATATTAAATTAGACAATATTCTGAGAAAATTTTAGTAAATTGTGTAATTAGTAAAAGCTGTGTAAATATTAAGATTTATTATCTTACTGCTTTTCTTACCACATTCACTACTATAAGCTACTGTACTGTTAAATTGTGTTAGATAAACCTCACTACATTTTGGTACATTTATATATTTGCGAACAGCATAAGAAATGTAACAACTATAGATTATGTGAAATTATTTTATCTTGTAGTATCTGATGAAATTTTGTGCAGACCAGGTGGGTTATTGTGGACTGTTAGTATCAAGTAGGGAATGTTGCGTAGCACAAATGGCACTAATGCAGGATTCCGTGCACACGTCAATGCTCTTTGTCCCTTTCTCTTACTGTACTTGAAAAATACAACTTATCGCTCCTGCCATACAAACTCGGTTTAATAAGCAAAGCTGAAAAAGCTTAGGCGAGAAGCAAACAACACTCCTCACCAATACAGAATGAGCAACAGAAGTTCAGTTTGACCTTTATAATTCTACATTACATGACTACAACACTGAGTCTCTCAATCTGTTTCACATAAGGCCAGAATGCAGTTCAGGTATATGCGATTACGTTAAAAGTCTCTGTGAGTATTATCAGTTTTAAATTGCTCTTAGAGGAAGTAAAGACCAGTAAGCATCAGCACTACCTGCTTTAAGCCTCCAGACCCTCCACTTTACCACATTAATCAACTAACCAGGATAATTACAGCACATCCAATTAATACTGTGACCAATACACCAGGATAATTACATTTTGTGGGAGCTTCGCCTTTCTCCCCTCCGCTGTAGCCTCCATCTCAATTAAGTTATTCAACTTGCAGATTACATTTTTGTGTTTGTCTTTCATTAGCACATTCTGCAAAAAATAAATCACTCTTGAAGTGACTCCAAAGTGACTTCCATGACTGTTCACAACCTGATGTCTATATTAAAGAATATAGTGTAGATCTTCTTAAAATACAGCCAGCTAAAATACCACGTTATATCAGAAGACATTAGATGATATTTACACTTTATATCACAGTGCTCCTCCATTACACTTGATCCACTGTTACACACTACACAGTAACGTGAATACTGATGTCATACTTTTGACACAAATAAAATCACAAATTGGAAAAACTAAACTAGTGTGTACCTCTGAAGCCACAACTCTGAAGCCACAACACTGCAATCTTTCCAAGGAAACAGACTGATAAACACCTAGTGAGCAGCACACATAGACAAGTTTGGCCATCATTGGCGTTCTTAAAAAACGCACAAATCCCGAAATGCAGTCTAGACAGGCGTCAGCTGATTTTGTATACCAGTCGTTATTATTACCTAAAAATCATTTTAAAGTATTTTGATCCTATTTTCTGTTCATTTCTCTAGATGTTCAGACGGCGTGCATGTTCATTTCCAAGTTCATCGCCCCGCCCACCAGCTGTTAAATGTTCTACTCACGGCAGTTTTCCTCGTCGCTATTGTCCGAGCAGTCGTCGTCATCATCACATCTCCACGGAGTAGGAATACACCTGCCGTTCCTGCACTGAAACTGACCGCTTTCACACTCTGGTTCAGTCCCTGTCAGTTAAAAAGTTAAAAAAGCTATGCGTAAATGCATGAGTCTATAAGCACATTTAACGTTTATTAACTTTCATTATGCTTTTAAATGAGTTAAATGAGTTGTAATGTATAAAGTTCCCTAACAGTAGTTACACATAAAAGCTGTCAAGTCATTGTGGTAGAGCACGTGTGCGATGACAAGATGCATTAAGACTATATCATAAACTATAATTGTAGTTGTTGAGAAATGACTCATAGAGAAACGATTGAATATATATCTTGCATCCGGATGGTGTTGTGTGTGTATTCAATGGGATTAAAGTTGCTATGCGCTTCTTTCAAACGTATATAATATACAGTAAAATACTGATTATTAAATGTACTCGTTTCCTAGTAGAGCACAACACGACACGAGCACTTCATCTGAAATACTTTAATATTAAGCAAAATAAGTTAATGGTTAAGTTTTTGAATGATATACTGCTCATATAATGTCTCGTCATCGGAAGTGGCTGCGCGCGTCCACGCCGGTGTTTCTCCAGCATCATCGCCTCACTACATTTACACAAGCACGCTGACAACGTGGAACGTTTACGCCTTACCTTCCGTCAGCAGAAGCCCCGCGAGTATCATATGTAAAAGCAGCAGTTTCCCTAAACCCGTCCACATCTTCGCAAATCAACGCGTTGTGCTCATACGAAATCTGAAAAGGCCGTGTTGTACAGTCTCTGCCTCCTCCGTTCCCGTGCAGCCTGTGCTCTACCTCAGCGTGAGCTGCACACTGCTTTCGATACCAGTTTGAATTGATGACGACATCGCTGCTGGGCGGAGACATGCGCTCTCATCGGCTGGTGGGCGGGGCGTGATGAACTTGGAAATGAACATGCACGCCGATCTAGAGAAATGAACAGAAAATAGGATCAAAATAATTTTAAATGATTTTTAGTTAATAATAACGATCTTAATTAAGTGGATTTAGAATTTAGAATTACAAATGTAATTTTATTTTATATTTTTAATATTTATGTTTAATTGATATTTAAGACTTTACCAGAGTACATTAATGTTATAGCAGCAAAACTCCTTCAAGGGTCAGATCAAGATTGTTAAGGTAACAACTGCACATTTTTTTGCTTTGAATTGTACCACCCAAGACAAAACAAAACAAGACATACTTTCCAGTAATGGACAGAAATAAAGACGATATTCATCGATTAGCAATGTAATGTCACTGTGTAATAAGATGGTATGATACAAAAAGATAATAATACAGAACAGTTTCAGTACATTGCTTAGTCAAGGAAAAATCTGATCAATTGATATCTTTTCCATATAAGCGAGGAAGGTTTGCATGTTATCATTTTATACAATCCAAACCAACTGTAAGTGTAAAATACAATTACCAAAAAGCTATATTGCCTGAACCCTGTTTCTGTATATTTTACAGTACGGCTCCAATATCTACATCTGTGTAAACGTGTGTGCATACTGTATATGTTTACACTGCAGTTGAAGCAAGCAATACTATTGTGTGTTGGGTGGAAGATGTGGTGTAGTTTCTATGTTCTAGAAGGTAACTGCAGGGACTGGCACATTAAAGAGGAAACTGTAAGCCTTGCAGCACTATGATGAATTGTTCCTCCTTCTTAAATCTGAAAAAAGAGAATAAAAGACCCAGATAGATGGAGAGAGAAAGAAGCTGAATGTTTTTCCTCAGCTGAGAAGGCATCACCATCAGTCAGTGGTTGTACGTCCTCACATGCACTGAATTAGCTCGGTTAAGCGTTTTATCTTTTTGGGTATTTTCTGAAAAATTGCTTTCACTGTTCATCTAGCATCTGTTTCTGCTACATGAACCACCGATTTAAAAGCTCTGTGCCTCATTTTCTGGTACACAAATAATCATCAATAATACACTACTGAAGGATTTTAAAGTTGAATCCCACCCATAAAGCTAATTCAGACATTTAACAACAAAATGTCTGTGACCTATATGCTCATTATCTAATCTTTCTACCCACAATTCTCTGTCAACACCAAGATAAAGTAATACAAACAAAAATGTGTGAGAGTGTCACAACATGAAAACAGAAGCTCAGCTGATCGGTATTTTCTCTCTCTTTCTGTGGCAGAACCACATGACTAAATGGGCAGAACTGCTGGCTGCCAAGCTGCTGACCCAAAAAACCGAGACATGTTTAGTCAATAACTGGCCAGCTGCCCACCAGCTATTGAGGTGAGAAACAGGATTTAAACGTCAGTGCATCAAAAGATATGACACTGGAGGGCTACACACAGCAGTCACTCATATGAGAAACAACCGGACATGCCTAAACTGTGGTTCCTGACTGAACATACATTTTGTGTTAACTCAAGTCAACCACAGAAACCCATCATTTGGGGAAGCATATGGTTGCTGAAGCGTTGTTCTTAGCATGTCTATGATGTGGTTTTGAGGTTAGATTCCAGACGGTAATGCTTCAATAATCCAGTGATTAAGGCATTTTACATCAATCACTTCACTGGGTAAGAAGACGTAAAAGGGAGAGATATATGCCTGAATTCATCAATTTAACCAAAGAGACTTTAAAGTGCAAGTTAGTAATATCGCTTCAGACTATATCTTGTTTCTCGATTCTGTGGATTTCCCCCGACACTTAAATATGATTATGTGATTATGTATCTAAAACAGTGCTTTGTAATTTACAGGAATATTTTATGACCCAGGTAAGGAACTTCACTAAACATGTAATTCTGTGGTAATCAGAACCCAAGTTGTGTGTACACTGAAATACCTTTCAGTTTCTAAGAATACAGTTGTGAAATAGATAATGAAACTCTCAAAAACGGTAGGCTTTCTTTTAACAATCTAATTATCAAAGAAGAACGCCTTAGAAAATATATAGATAATTATATGACACAAGAACCAAAATCATGACTTGGATCTGAATATAACAATTCTCTATTATATATTCTTTATGATTTATGAAGCCTCCGTCACATTTTCTATCTATGTCTAAATGATAAATTGACTTGTAAAAGGAAAGACTCTCAGAGGTGGGTAAATGCAACTACTGCTTCTGCATTACAAACTATAGATTTAATATTAGTATATTGTGATGTGGTTAAGTTAAATTTTTGGCCGTGCATAGACTGTTAGGTGCTTTATGGACAGTTTTACATGAAAATCTAAGCTTTTGCATCATTTTTACCATTACAGTATTACATTATTAACATTACATTATGTGTACATACGTGTGTTGATCAATTAGATGTTTTCCAAACATTTTTATGAAATAATACAATGTTTGTTTTTCATTGACTTGAATCTGACACAGCAATTACATGACATGCCCTTCAAAATAAATGTCCTATTTATATACTCTTTTGTCACGCATGCGCTCGTACATACACTGTTCGACATGAACATGCTGTCTGGTTCAACGGTATCGGCTCTATCATCACAAGAGTGCATAATAATAATAATAATAATCAGCTCATCTATATGCAAATCATAGGTGCATTTCAATGGTGTCTGGAGCATATGGAATCTAATTTCCCTTCGTACTTGTGACTGTTCAAGGTTTAACTGTTTAGGAGGTAAGCCCTATTATTTAAAGCTTTAGAAATAAAAGCTACCGAATCTGTGCAATAATTAAATGTAAATGTAATATTAACAACTACAGTTCCTCATTAGCTTCTAGTGAGGTAAATATTTTACTTTTTAAAAGGAGAGTTTAAAAAGAGACATGTACATTGATATTACTGATGTACAGTGGTGTGCCTGATGTTATGGTCTCTTCAGGCAGTCAATTGAGCTATTAAATTCTTATGTTGTTTACTGTTTGAGATTCATTTTAATACTCTCTGTAGTTTACAGTGTGCTGGTCTAATGGTTTAATTTTTGTTTAGTACGCAAGTAAAGCCAAGTTCAATAATATAATTTTTTTAATAAACCAAGCAAAAGTGCAACAGAACATGACAGCTAGTGATTTCCAAAGGGAAATTAAAGTGAATTGCTACCCTGTCACTTGTCAATGCAAGTAAAATCGATAGTCTTTTGTTTCAACGCTGCTGAATGTTTGGCTCGCAATGACCACTCTCAGTTTAAAGTGGTATAACCATCTGTGTGAAAAATGTGAAAAACAATGTCACACTAAACTTACTTCTGACTGAGACAGAATGAGGTCGTGAGATGGAGAATAAAATGGAGTTTAGAGATGAATTCATAGTGGTTGAGTGACACTTTAGTGACCGTCACTTTGTTTTCAGGCAGAAGAAAAATGATTGAACAGCTGAACTGGATGAAATTTACGCATGTGAATTGAGAAGGAATCTATGCATGTGAATTGCAGTTTAGAATTAGATTTAAGGGGATTGAGGATGGTTGCTATGATGTTGTGAATGGTTTTTAGTTTCTGGCATTCTGGTTGTAACATACTGATCAAAACATGCAAGGTCCAATCTTAATGCAAAATCCAAAAGTATAGTACAGATATTGAATAAAAACATAAATGATACGCTTTGAATGATTAACCATAAATATGAAACATAAAAAGCATACTTGTGAAGTCATCATTGTAATATTGCATCTTAACAGTACAGCAAAGAAAAAGGCTCTATTATATATACTATAATTATACTATGCTAATCCTTATGGTTCTCTATACTAAGATGGTAAACACATGCTGCAATATGAGTATAAAGATGTTGAAATTGGGGTTAAGAGGCTTCAGCTTCTTAGTGCTTGTAAACAACATGAGAGTATTAAAAGAGACCTTTAGCAAGGAAACGTAGTCACATATAGGGAAAATGTGTTGTGGATTGTATTACTGGATTAAACGTTCATCTTGAATAGCCAATGGCACGTGTATTTGGGTTACATTTCAAATCTAAGACATGTCCCAGAATTCACAATGAGGAAGGATTTGATACAACTTCCTTTATGTTTATTCATGAACTTAACGTCATATGGGGACATCTTTGATGAAATAGTAATGAATTCTGGTATGTGGCATTATATGTTTTTAACTGTTAAGATGTATAATAATAGAATATTACTCTTAAAATACTTTATTATTTTCAGTAAAATATGATATTCCAAAGCTTATTAAAAATTATTATGATATAGACATGTCTAAAAGACATGGTTGGACAATCTTCTTGTAGGCTACTTGCTGCTGGTGAAATAAAATATTGTATATCTATTGCATATATTTGCAGTCATCATGTACTGTGTGTTAAATTTGAAACACCTGTATTTTATCTTTTATCACGTTTAACCAAGTTGCTGCATGTGGTATGTCTAAATATTGGCAAGTCAGTATTTTACAGTATTCACAGCTCAGTGTGGGTGGCCCTAGACCAAGACTGTGATGAATACAACTCCAGTGTTTTTTGCATCCATGCTGTGAGCGATTGCTCTGTTTCACCTTCCTTTGGCAGTCATATGCAGTGTAACATATCAGTAATCAATAGTAAGCTAAGAATTAGCCTCTCCTGCTGCGAAAACATGGCAAGCTTCAGTGCCCGGACACAGCTGGCACCATTGATTTACAAAGCATTTGTCATGCTGAGGAAGACCCAGTCGTCTTTTTGAAACTTGGACCTGTATATGCATGCACTGTATTCAGCATTTTTCTGAAAATGAGTAATCATATGGATATGAATATTTACAGGGAAGACCACGGCCAGTTGTCACAGAAGAACATTTCTCAGGGTTGTTATTAAAGTCAAGGCTCATGCCTTACTGTACATTCTACAGGAAAAACTGTGTGTGGAGTACACATTGATGTGTACCATGTTGTCACACTATATGGGGTAAGTTGTCACAATCAAACCAAACTAAAAATTACTGAAGGTGAAGCAGCAAAAATGTAAAATAAAAATAAAAATCTGAAGCTGTAGAGTTTTGGCCAACATAAATGTTTCAATTAATATTTTATGCATTATATTGTTTTAAATAGATATATCATATTATCATTATTTTTCATAAAACTATTGTGAAAGATGGAATGTTTAAAACAAACGAAACGAAAATACACAACATACTGATACAGTAAAACGTTAAATGTTATATTTATAGATTTAATATGTTAACTGTCACTGTTCCACAGATGGAACACTTGGGTTATTTCCCTATTTATTTAATATTTCATAGTTGAATTCTAATCTAATCATGACAAACTATATATTGATGGAAAGTTTCTGGCAATTTCTGGCATACAGCCCTTGTGAAAACTTTAGCATGTGAGAGCTATAGCCCCAGTCACCCCCACAAGCTTCACAGCAAGTGTTCCTGCCTCAAGGTTTATGCTAACTGCAAGATTTTGTTTGCTTTGCATTTTCTTCTTGATTTGTTCTTTAGGTCCTCAAGGAAATATCCCAGGGAGCCTCAGTGCTGTCTCTCTTTATCACAAAGTAGCTGATTACCTTTCTGTCAAAGCAGACAACCATCAGACTTATCTGCAAATAAATGCCACATCATAGCTGAATGATTTATTTTACAACTCATGCTCCATTGCGCACATATGCTATGTATGTTGCATACATATAGAATACTGGTGAGAAACCACCATTCATAACCAATCAATGTAATCATATACATATGTATATTGTTATTGTATAAGGTATTTACACTGTAAAAATAAAAGATGCTTAAAATATCCCGTGGGGTACTTTAAGGAACATTAAAATGTATAGTACTGTACTCCAAACTCTACTGGTGGAACCATTAACAGTTTTGCTAGTTCTTGCATTCAGTTCTGAAGTTTGTAAAGTAAAACTTTCAACTTAACATCTTTATCCATGTGTAAAGAGACCACTTTTTTGCATCTAATTACAAAAACATGCATGTGACACGCATGCAACTAGCCCTGAAACACGAGAACCAATGAGATTGTGATGTCACACTAGATTTTCAGAATTTCTACGCAGACCACTGCAGCAACTGGTTACGAAATCACACGTTGGCTTTGTATACACACATCATGAATTCCAATGTTTTTCTACAGTTATTACTGTTTTTGTTGTTTTAAAGCTGAATTCTTATATCTTATATCTTAATTCTTATATAAGTGTTTCCTTCAACTGAAAACATTTCTATAGATTTCTGTGGATATGCAATTTATCGATTGCTAAATAAGCTCAAAATATTACACACAAGGTGGAAAATGATCATGAAAACTAATTAAGCAGATATATAAAATATAAATATTGAAAATATTTAATTAATAATTAATTTTTTTTGCACAAAAATGATAAACAAAAATTGTATTTGCAGTACAGCTATAAAAACTATACATCCTGAATGTCCTCTCACCCACACAAAAGTCAAACTACAGCAGATTTAAAAAGCATCAGATCTCAGATCAAAAGCATGATAAACATATCAAGAATGAAAAATATTTTGGATATCACATTTAGTTTTGACTAAAGCTGATGAAATAAAGTCTGAAAACTGTAAGACTGTTAAAAACATGACCAGCTACATCTCTCTTCTCCTTATTTTTGATTCATTGCTTGATAAATCAATAAATGGCCGTACACAGCTAGGTAAAACATGTTAAATGTAAAAAAGTTTCTTAATCATCTCAGCATATAATGTTCTTGCATTGTACTCTCTATGGGCAACAACTAAGCTTGAAACATTGAGATATTCATAGTTCAGATTTAAAATGTATTTATATCTCAGTATAAAGACAGGATATGCAGGTGAGACCAAACTGCAGATTTTAGTGGGAAAAGAGCCCAATACAAGTATGAAAGCCAAGCACCTCGGAAACCACTGAGAGGAAAACAGTAGACCCGCAGGGATGAAATTATAGCCTGCCCATGAATTATCAACAGAAAGCCCAGCAAGGAGCAGGGAATGAGGTGGAAATGGAGAGGATATACTGGCAGGGTGGAATTGTTTTAAAAGGTTTTGGTGTGTGTGTCTGAATGAGTATGTCACAAACAGACAGGTAGATAGATAATAACATGGGATATATGCATACTTTAGCAATAACCATAATCGAGCATTTTAACTGAGTATAGTAGCACACATGAATGTTCTACATTCAGATCAAATCTACAGTACACTAGCAGAAGACTTTTCACAGGATTTTTAGTAACTTTATCTTGTTTTAAGGATGTTTACAAGTCTTAAAAACAAGTAATTTAACTGTGATGACATATAACTACACTGTAGCCTTTAAGAACCAGTAAAGATTTTCACAGCTTTACACATTAAAAGATTGGTAATGGGTCAGGGGAGAACAAATAATTACTTATTTATAATCAATTAAACCTAAAGAAACTCATTAAACCAAAAGAAATATTTCGATTCATAGAATTCAATAAAATGCAAGAAAATATATCCAATGCACACTAATAGCTCACATTTTCTCTTATTAGCTGTAATATTAGTTATTGCAATTTAATTCCTTTCCATTCTCATGTTTGTGTTTCTTCCTGTACAGTTCATTGTCTGCAGATATCATCTTTCTCTTTATCTGCTAAAGTAACATCTCAATATTAAAGACATGCTATGAAGGGAAAAACTTTACCGAAAAATCTGTCCACAAAGACTTTGATAAAACCAGCAAGCTTGTTTAATGAAATGATACTTTTGTATACGTTAGAATCTGACCTAAAAACAACTAAAATTTGAAAATGGACCAGGACAAGGTAAATAATGTCCAACTGTACAATAAAACATAGCTTTTTTTGAGTCCTAACTCACATAAGATTATTTTATTTTTCTCATGAACTCACTGACCATTTAAGAACAAGTTATTGTTTGTAAAAATTACATGAAAACACTGGGATGAGAATTACTGGATTATATCTACCTGAAGGGCTAACCAAAGTAAAACCTCTGGGTAAATTGAAGTAGATTTCATCAAGCAAACATAAACAGGTTTCTGGTGTGTGGATAGAGCCGTCATCTCAGGGGGGTGAGGGAGCACAGTGCACATACAAAACAGATTAAAACAGGGGGCAATGGAGGTAACGGAAAGTAAAGCAAAGTAAATATGAACTTGATATACAGAAAAAAAAAAATCGTTTTAAAAGATTTTACAAGGAGATGGCTTATAGATGATGGGTGTTATGTTCGGAAATCAAAAATATTCTGAAGAAATTTTTAGAAATGTCATACAGTGAAAGTCAATGGGGGCTAATGTTGTTTGGTTCTTAAATATCTTCCTTTGTGTTCTGCAGAAGAATGTCATACAGGCTTGGAAGGACATGATGATGGTTTTATTTTGGGGCGAACTATCCCTTTATTAAGACCTCGGCCAAAGACATTTCTAAATTTACAGTAAATACCTAACAATTTATCCATATACATCCAATGAAATAGCCTTCCATTGCTCTCGCTTCATATTTTGTGTTAAACTGACCCTAACTATCTCACTAGTGTTAGAACCTCTGTCACTATAAATCCAGCTAACAAGCACCAACATGCCTTCCATAATTTGCATTTTGGAAGTGTCTGTATGGAAGACCCAACACACCATTCTCCCAATTGGCACATTGTTTGATTCCCCATGATGTGGCAGAGAGCTTGTTGACAGTGCAGGCACACTCAAAGATCGCTCTACCTTTGTTATGCCTCAACATAAAAACAGCTGTCTGCTTTTAAAAAAATTGTAACGGCTGCACACACTTCAAGCTTGACAAAGATTATTTGACGGTTTGACGTGTTACGGCACATTTCGGAGTGAGAAATCCTCCTGTTTATTTGCTGGTGTTTGTGGATCAGGGTTAAGGCTGAGAACCCGAAGACTTTGTTTATCTCTCTCTACCTCTTTAGATGCATGGCCAATCCTTCATGCATATGGTAAATACCCACACTCTGCCAAGAGTGAGAGAGAGAGAGAGAGAGAGAGAGAGAGAGAGAGAGAGAGAGAGAGAGAGTGAGAGTGAGAGAGAGAGAGAGAGAGAGAGAGAGAGAGAGAGAGAGAGAGAGAGAGAGAGAGAGAGAGAGAGAGAGAGAGAGAGAGAGAGAGAGAGAGAGAGAGGGGGATCACACACTCACTCAGGTGTTGCAATGCATTGTTCAGATTGAGTTGTGGGATGCACAGACAGAGCGAGCTTTCCACTACAAGAAGAGAGGCTCAGGTGGTCTTAAAACTACGACACATGCCCACACATACAGAGAAGCGCCAATCAGTGGCAGGACATGCTGGCATTCATTCCACTCACTGGGCACAGAGGGGAATAATCCAAATGGAATGGGACGACGCTGTCATGGCGACAAAGATCTAGAGTGAAGGAGCTCTTCAATCAGAATATTCCCTACACGACAGGCCAAACAGTGACACTTGTTGAAGTGTGAGCATCAAATTTGCTCAAATGTTTTTTTTTTAACTAAAAGGGTTATTTTTTCTATTTGGCAATGTCAAAATATGACAAACAAATAAAAGGTTGTGTGAGTTATAACTTGATGAAATAGTAGACTATAATTCTAGGTGTCATGGTTTTCTGTAGTGTTTTATAGTCAGATGAAGGAATGGAAGGAAGGGATAATTCATGTAAGAATACATTTTGTTATGCCTGTATATGACTCTTTCTTCTGTGGAACACAGAGGAGAATATTTTGAGAAATGTTTCAATAGGCAAGTCAATAAAGTCCAATGTTGTTTGGTTACAAACATTCTTCAAAATATCTTCTTTTGTGTTCTGCAGAAAAAAGAAGTTTGGAATAGCACGAAGAGTGTAAATGAAATTTTTTTATTTTTGGGTAAACTATCCCTTTAATCAAGTTTAATCAAGTAATGCAACATTTTTTAACAAGCTAGGAATTTATTTATATCATTATAGTCATATTTTATTTATCTTATTAAAACATAATCTTCATTAAAAAAATTCTAGATTTCATCATTTTATTACAGGCCTTTACCAGCATTACATTTTGAATAAATGTGCCTTCATTTGTAAGTGGCTTTGGATAAAAGTTATGCAAAATTAATGAATGCAATATAAATGTGTTGGAAATATTTAGCTGTGCTGGGGCATTATAAAAAAGAAAAAAAAAACATTTATAGACATAGCAAGCTTGAGTACAACAAGCTCAGGTTTATTTTATGTAGTGACTGAAAGAAGACTACACAACTTCAAACTCTCTAAACATCTAACAAAATCTAAAGAGCTAAAGACATTCTGCCACAGTTTTTAATAACCAAAAGTGCTTTAATTAATTGTTTTTTAATGAAAACATATGTATTCTAAAGCTATTTCTATTCATGATTTCATTACTAAAACTATTTCATGATTGTATGCTAACCTCACGATACGGTCAAGGACATTAAACTGAAATTTGACCACAATCTCTGTTAGTTCTGTTAGTCCACTCAAGGACAAGATTTCAAAATCAAGAATGACAGTGAACAGATATTTCAAATGCACTAATTCAACATTACATAAACATTTACTTAGTGTAGGAATAATTGTGTGTGTGCACCCCTATTGACTTATTATGTATCCAAACAAAAGCTTGATGATGAAAGTGTTTCAAAATGGGCCTGAAATTCCCTTCGCATTGAAACACTGAGCACTGATTGGTACATGCTGGGCTCATTATGACCTCATCCATAAACATGCCTTGCTATGTGTGAGGTCATGTGGAGGCCACTGAATGGAGACAGACTTTCAAACAGGTGAGTGCCGCTGGAGGTCAATAGGGCACCACTGAGGGCCGGTTAACTAGCGTTATGGAAATATTAGAATGAATGAGGCTCTTTCAGTAGCATTAGGAGGGCAAGACACTATTAACCCTACATATATTATATCTACAATAAGGGATATGAAGCTGCACATCATCATAATCATCTCCATGGCTCATTCAGCTGTAATTTTAATTCTAGATATCAGCAACTGTAAAACATGTAAACTGCTTAATACAAAATCGTTTTGTAAAAAATTGCTTTATTAAAGAATTATAATAAAAGATGTTTAAGCTGCAATTTGTAACTTTTTTGGTTAAAAAAGAAAATATCACTGCATAAAACACCAATGTTCAAAACTACTGTCTCCATTTTTTACAATGATTCATAACAATAAACTAAAATAATTAATAATTTATATGCAATTTTATGTTTCCAACAGAGATAAAGCAAAAGAAGAAAAAAAGAAAGCAAAAGTCACAGATTGCAGTTTAATATTGCTTATATTTGCTGTAAATTAGTTGACCAAAGACCAAAAATATCTCGGGTTGAACATTAAAAGTTATTTAAATCTGTAATAAAACATTTTAATCCAGACTAGAAAAATCCTAGGCATTTGTTGGGATAATACTGAGCATCTGTGAAGATACGTGATGAGTTGCAACAAACATTTCCACAATAGCCTCATTGATTATAAAGAAAGCAATTTAGTTGACGTGCCACATGAAGATGTGATGACAAACATTGGGACACCTTCTGTCACAGCAGTTTTGACAGCTATGTAAAGTTTCTCAAATGTGTTGACCAAAAGAGCCGTCAAAGGTTTGAGCATCAGATATGATTCATATTCCTTTGAGACGCACTCAATGTCAGTTGTTTGACAAGTCGGCCCCATCCGTATGGCTATAAAGTATATTTCTATGGGGGAACTCTGAACGGGGATGAGGGAGGGGATGGATCCTTTGTACCTTTGACCGGTGAAAGCACAATCAGGAGGTGTAGCTCAAAAAAAGAACGAGAGAAAAAGGAGAGATGATGTGGTGGGCTGACAGTAATGGATGTGGGAAGAGACCCTTTGAGGATTGCCCGTTTTACTACTGGAGAGATACCATTAATAACTGATCTGATACATGGTTCAGGGATACGTTTAGATCAGAGATTCTGCTCTGAGAGTACAGCGCTATGGATAAGTCCTGAGAAAAGAAGACAGGAGTAACTTTTGGTTCCCAAAAATTAAATTCTTTCCCGATTCGAAATTAAATGAGATGCTTAGAAAAAGAAAAGCAGAGACAGCAATGATTTCTAATTATATTCAAGATGTTCACAAATAGGTGGGTAATCCACTAAGTACTAGCGGCTGCTAATAGTGCAATTTAAATGCGCTGTCCACTTTGTTTCGCCACTTGATTTTCTAAAGGAATTTTGCGAATCGGGTTATGCAAATCAAGTGTACGGTATGTGCTAAATGTAATTTGTGTGGTGCATACCCCAGCCTGCAGGCCAGTTCTGAGTGCAATCTACTGTGATTTACATGCTTGACTGACATAGTACGGCATTACTATACTAATGCAATTCAGGTACCTGGAGTGGCTCTTTAAAAAAAACAAAAGTAGAGTACCAGTGGAAAGTTACAACACAATTAACAAAATGTCTGTCATGATCTTAAAAATCTTTTAAATTGAAGGTGTATATTTCAATGTTTGAAATTGTAGAATATAAATGTACCAAATTTTATTTAAAAATATTAGGATCAAGTAATGAATAAAAAGCAGTCAATAGGAGCCCAGCATAGATAGAAATTCCTTTACTGCTGTTTAAAAAGCTTTCCAGGTTAAAACCTTAAGAAGCTGGATGATAAAATGTCGATAAAAATAACATGATAAAAAACATGACAATATTTGTCATATTAATGATAAAAAATAACAGTGTTTATTTATTTTAAATGCTCTGAGTCACAACATAATTCCCACAGTTACATTTATATGCTATATGCAAATGTATAATGGGTATGAAATACAAATATACCATAATCTACATAAAGTGTTCTTCACTATTAAAAAGCATTTCATTCACCAGAATCATGGTCTTAATATGATCCTAAACAATCATGCTGTAAGTTTTTCATTAACTACCTAATGAAACTGAGAACCCCTGAAATCAAAAGCAGCCTTGAACATCAAGAGATCAAGAGCCGTACTGCCTAAAAACTTTAGTAAAATCAGCACTGAGGCTCGCTTTGACACGCACTTAACTGAACAGTTTAAATGGGCAAAACATTATCTGAGAGAAAATACATTCCGCTCATCTGATGAAATATTTCAAATAGAATATTAATGGTCTAATCTTGTCAAACTGTGCCAGGCTGAACTCAAAAACAGTTATTTAAAAGTAAAGAGACAGTTCATAGATTAGAGAATGTCAAAGTAGTGAAACAACAAAGTTACTGGTCAAAGTTTCAAACATCTGCAAAGTCTGTGCAGTTCTGACATCAAGGATTAGAAACACAGCAATATATTTTGGTATAAAGTGACAGCTGTCCCTGGTGTGATGAAATGTTTTAATGTTATTTTAATTAAACTAATAATTCATGAAGAATCATCACCTTTGACTAAACACTATCCCCTTTCACTAACCTGGTTTTGGCTTCTTGGCATGCACATATTTATGTTGTAATTAAATAAAAACGGGATGTGCACGGCCTCGTTCTGAATGTTACCCCATTTTTTAGATTCATCTGTCTGTCTATGACAATAGCCTGTCATCTGAATAACCCTATATACACATTCAATAGGAATGACAACACAAAAGCCAGTAAACATTTGTGTCCAAAATGACTCCAGAATCAATAAAGGTCAATATTTCCTGTCCTTGGTTCCACTCCATACACATCAACCTGACATTCCCCAAACTTATCCACTGCGCTGGCATCAGACAAGCTGACCCGCCTGAATGTCCATCTCCACAGCTGCTGTGCATTTTTAAAAGGCCCGATTTCCATTTCAAACGGCAAAATCTGCGATCTCACCGGGGTTTTACCTTGAAGCACAGACAGAATTTAAATGGTGCAACGAGGTTGTATAGCCAGACGAATAGATCAGAAGACTTCAATGTCTGATCTGTTGCAAGAGGCAACTGAAGTTCAAAATTTAGTGTATAAGCTGCTGTTTCTGTATAAATGTTGATTAAAAAAACTGTATAAAGGATGATCAAACCACCAGTCAATGAGATCTAATACAGATTCAGATTCCCATGTAACAGATGTACAGTAATGGCATGATCAAACGAAAGATCAGTACATCACATCACCCTATAAGCTGTTATAAGCAGCAGGAACAATTTTTATCAATAGGTCAAACTTCTATGTTGGCTTTAATCGCTCTGTAATAGGTCTGATGGATTAAAAAGTCAGAGAGAGAGAGAGACTGCCTAGACTGTCCACGTCATTGCAAATGAAAACAAATATAATAGATGTATTTGGCCAAGCTCCAGTAAACTGTTGCTGTGTGCAGCTGACACAAAACAGCCCTGAGCTATTTATTGTAGGGCCAAATTCAAATCAGTTCAGTGACTGGGGCCAGGATTTATTTAAATGAAAATTTATTAGTGTAGTCTGACCAGTCATAGGTTAGCAGTCCAAAATTTTATGGGAAATATGATTTATAGTGTTAAAAGAAATTATCAATCAGAATTTAACCTGTTATTGTTCATGTTATTTTCCTATTCACATTTCTTAGTTGAATTTTAATCAAATTATGACTATAACTATAAATTGATGGAAAGGTACAAGATTCAAAATAAAATATTTGACAATTTCTATGACAAACATAAACAAAAAAGAATTTTAAAAAATGTTAATGTTACTGGTATTTTAAAAACACCTTAAAAATTTTTTAAAGACTTAAAAAAAATCTAAAAATTAAAAAATTGTAGTTCAGATGCATTTTCATGTGTATACTCAATATCTGCGGTGACAGTAATCAGGTTAATATGTTTAATTAAACTAACAATAATAACTGATGCAGCATCAAAAATAAAAATCATTAGAATTTCAACCTGTTTTCCTCTTTCATGCTAAACAAAAAACATAATAAGTATCCTGATTTGTAGTTTACAAATTTTACAGCAACTGGTTCCCCTCAAAAGAAAAAAAGGTGTATAGGTGAGAGTTGATCCAAATAACAATGTATCATCTGTAAAAAAAAAAAAACAGGAATATACTGTAAAGAAAAGATACTTCTCAGAAAGAGAAGGAAAATTCTCAATAAATCTGCCTGCAGTTTTGGGTTTGATCAGGCAAAAGTGTCCTAGATGACTTTGAACATGCGTGTTTTATCAATTCCCATGCTGCGTCACTGGACCTTCAAATACTGATGGGTCAGTGCTTATAGCAAACAGGATAGGGATGTTTGACATCTCATTAATTGCTTGATAAACTAAACAAACACACATACTCACACACACAGAAGGATAAGGGTGGGCTATGCAAACAAGGCACCATGTGCGACACTTTAGATTGACAGTCACCCAAGTCGTGTCGCTGAATATCATGACATTTACAGTATCTGCCCTTAGACATTCATGCCAATCTCACATGCACAAACACCTCAACAAACAGAAGCTGCCCAAACTCCAGCAGCACTTGTATGACAGTGATTTGTTTTGTGTTACAGGCTGAGCTCCATCATTCCCTCTGGTATGGCTGTGAAAGGTTAACTTCTTTCAGTCTTAACATCTAAAGACAGTTCTCTAGAAATATGATTTTATGCCTAAAGATAACAAACAGGACGCTGGCATTTGTGAAAAAATAAATAAATAAAACAACCAAAACCTGAAATAGATTTTTTTTCCTTGGGGAAAATGTATTAAGTGAGAGCATTATATAATATAGTAATTATTTATTCAGCCATTCCACATCATATGGATGATGGATGACAGGTGGAAAATAAATCTTGTCATTTGTTGAATATAAAATAGTTTGCTATGAAAAATGAGTAGAATGGAATAAAGCGAAGAAAAGTGGCAGACACAAAACCATTTAACTCAAACATAATTTGATAGTAGTCAGATGCAATGAACATCAAACCTTTGCTCAGTTACTTCATACAGGTGCTCAGAATGCCTCAGAATGAATAAACAACTTCTCAGTTCATTCTAGACTGAACATTGCAGAATACAGAATCAATTTTTACTGCTCCTCTGTGTACTTTAATCTTTTTGTTATACAATCAAGTTAATGTTATACAATGTTTTTGTTATACAATCAAGTTAATCTTAAGGTTTTTCACTTATTGTTAAAGCACAGTATATAATATTATTAATTTTAATGTACAGTTTTACATATCTCATCTGCATTTTGTATTCACTGTATTCAAAATTACAAGTACATTTTCTGTTTCAATGTAGCTAAAAATAAATAAATACAAAATCCCAAAAGACAGAATCCTCTGTACCAAAACTCAACAATTGTTCTGATGAACTGCAAAAATCCAAACCCTTTGGTCAGTATCTGTGGTCACAATAAGATGGATGAAGAGGACATGGTAAAGGATGATGTGGGTATTAATCTCCCCGGCTGTTACCCTGCTGTACTCTTTGTATGAAATGTTCAAACAATCAAACCCACGATAGCTGTAGCATATTTTGGAGGTTTTCCTTCTCAAAAACAAATGGACATGTTCCTATTTGTGTGCAAATCATTTTTAATTCCCTGTAGTTACTCATTTGTTTTGAGTCTGTCGTGTCAACAGAATCCAATTTAAACTTGTAATACAAAATAGATTGTAATTGGTTTTCTGTTGTTTAGCGGGTCTTAACTGAGAATGTCACTATAGACATAAAATATGCAATCTGTAATTTTGATATGGCCAATAATTAATAAACATAAACAATAAACATTGTGATACATTTTTGTCTTGTTGGATTTCTGTTTACTGAAATGTGTAATATTATAAGGATTTGATTTTTTAAGGAATCAACTTGAACAATTAAAAGCTCTTTGTGCCTGCTTCAACAAAGAAAATAGTCGTGTAATTTCAATCAACAAAAACGTTTTGGTGGTGTTCTTTGCATGAAGTCCATACATGCTTACTATAAAATCTATAAAATATTTGTGATTTATGTGTTGGTTGCCAAAAACACAATTTCTAACTGCCAATGTTATCCAGCCACACCTTGATTCTTTATGTTAATTAAAAAAAAATAAAAAATAAAAACCTGTTAACTGTCACCATTCCACAGGTGGAACACTTAATAATTTCTCTATTCACTTTAATATTTGAATTTGAATCCAATTATAACAAACTATATTGATAGAAAGGTCTAAGAATAAATATTTAATTTTCATAACAATAAACAAAAACACAAACAATAATAAAACATATTAATGTTATTTAATAAAAATAATAATAATAAATAAATAAATAAAAACTGTAGTTCGGATAGTGCATTTTTATATGAATGGTTGAAATGTGCAGTGACAGTTATCGGGTTAAATGCATGTTTGTTGTATTTTAAATACATTAAACTATTATGAGCACCAAGTCTTAACTTTAGTATCCAATTCATACCATAGTAATTTCCCAACCTTTTTAAAATAATTTTGTTACATTTTTTACAAAATCAAAAAACTGTTCACTACAAAAAACATCCAACTACTATAGTAGCCATTATCATTTCCAGCTGAATCTATATGCTGCCCTCACCATCTGCCCTGCTGGCATTCATTAATAGATCTGCATGAAGAATCTGTGTTGGATGAGGCCAATAAAATCAGAGAGAAGAAGAGAGCGAGAGCATAATGCGGGCACAGATGCTGCTATGAAAAGAACGGAAGGTCCACGTGAGACAGCTCATCCTCTATGGTATAGCTCTATAATAGCTCACTAATGACTGTTCTGAGACTCTGAAAAATGAATAAGCTTCTGTCAGTGCCCTTCAACTGCAGCATGCCAAGCCAGCCCAAACATAATCAACCTCCTCTCAACAACATCTGCCACCGTTTCATACATGTGTGGATGCGAGAATGAGAGAGGTTATTCCAGCTTCATTACGGATGAGGATTTCCTTTATTTCAGAGAGTACAGCCTAGGAATGATCTGTCAAGTGCATTCCCTGGGTGTCGAACCCATGATGTCGGCATGCATTCTAGTTCTTGAGCTAAAGGAATGCAGAAAGCATATTATGAATACAATTACAATTTGTATTCTAATCTAATCATGACAAACTATTTATTGATGGAAAGGTATAGGACTCATGAATTTGACAAATTTTCATAACAATAAACATACACTAAAAAAATGTAATGTTATCTTAATGTTTAAAAAAAGTTTAAAACCATAAAAAAACTAAATTGGAGTTCAGCTCTCCACTGTGCAACAACATATTCACAATATACAACCTTTAATGCCTTTCTGAAAAAAATTGGGTGGTGGTGGGATGCTGGAGAAAACTTCACAAGAATGAGGTATGTGCCTGTTTATATGCCTACGCATTGTCAGGATTAGATAAACCTGCCCTTTCTGACCTTTCGTTCAGAATTCCATTAGAGTTAATATTAGCTACCGTCTCAAAATTCTGACTTGAAAAACCCAAACCCAGACGTCTGTGGCACTGATGCCACTCTAGCAAAAACAAATAAAGTGGGAGGTTCAATTACTATAACATTGAAGGATGGTTTCCCTCAAAGAAAGCTATCATTTCTGGATCCAACATTAGATTACTTTTGACGGTGATCAATGGGTAAAAGTCAATGACTTTGTCATAGCAGGATGTGATAGGCCTGGGGACATTAATCACCAGTTCTTCTCTCTTCGTCACTTCAGAGGAATCACTGAAACTTTTCTATCATATCTAATAGCGACTTTGACACTTACACACTTCTAGTCTTCTCAGAAACTCCAGCTTTTATTAGGTAGCATAGTTTTTATTACTTTATGATATGTTCATGATGAAATGTCAAAGAGGACTATATTGTGGGCAACACATCGATAACCTCATTTAATGGGACTAGAGAGTAGATATTAGGGCTGTGCTCATAATATCGATACAGCGATACATCGTCATGAGCTCCTGACGATGCGCGTATCGATACAGCAGCTGCCGTATCGGTTACAGTTTTTGCTTTTATGGAATATGTTTTAAGTTTTGTTTAGTCATTGAGCTTTGTTGACATGCTTCAGTGTCACTATAATTGTCATTTCAGTTACTGAGGCAGAGACTTTAAAACCAACAAATGACAAAATATTATTGTCAAAATAATGACAAAAACAAAATTGTTTTTCAGTTATCACAACTGTTATAAAACACTGGTTATTCAATAAACACATATTACTGTTATTAAACTCTGCTCAAAAGAAATTTAAATTCCAAATTGATCCATATCGTGATACGTATCGTATCGTGGCTTTAGTATCGCTGATGCGTATCGTATCGTGACATTGTTGGTGATACACAGCCCTAGTAGATATTGGTTATATGATGGTTAAAATAAGAACAGAGTGGCATTATAATCTCCTCTTGTAGGCCAACAAATATGCTTTTGTGGGTTTTTTGGTGTAACTTCAGACAAAAATCACGCACCTCGCCACCAGCCAAATTGTTCTGCCCCACTTCCCTGGCATTTTCAGAGGACACAAAGACTGGTAGATGTTGGAGGGCACTTTTCTAGCATGGAATGTTCAACCTTTTTACTGTGATGGAGCCGTCATGCCTTTCAGGTATGTGAAAGTGTCAGGTTCATGTTGCAGACGCCATACCAAAACCTCCCAAAGCATGTTTCACGTTGAAAGGCGATGAATCACATGAATCGTCTGTTGCCACACAAAACCGATGCAATCTAACGTACACTACTGTGAGGTTTTAGGTTGGCAATTTGGTTGGCAATTTTTCTGAATGCACAGCTTTCTAAATTTATAAAACCACAATATTTGTTTTGAAATCAATTGGCAGTCGCAGTGTTGATTCAAAATCTCGAGATGCTCAAGGTTATAAGTGTGTTTCGCAGCTATGGTGGCCAATCATGTTATGCTTCTATTCCCCCGGGCTCTCTTGGTGCCAGGTTAGTGTGATGGGGTCCAACTGGTAACACCAGTTCAGTCAGCAAATGTTTCTAAATCCAATTCTCTCCGTCAAGGCCCTTCAGGGAACGGCTGATGAAAAACACATCAACCTCAAGTCTCTGAAAGATGTTTGCCCATAGAGATCCCCAAGCGAGGCTTTCAGTCTGTAATCTTCACACTGTACGATTCAAATGTGACTGCTAGGCAATAAAGAAGTTGCTTGTCATTTATACAGCAGACTAAAGTGTTCTCCACTATACTCATTAGGCAGATAAATCCTCATATATTCCATGTAGTGTGCCAGAAAGATGTGTTCATTTAGGAGACCCCAGGGGTCACTATAGCAACATACAGAAGAGAGACTAATCAGGCGGGTGGTTGCATCAAAGCTGTCAAACTCAGTTTGGCCCATTTTGCATTTTTCTCAGATAAGCCTCCAGAAACTAGCGAGAAAAATTGCGTCCCAGTGACACAATGTTATTACAGCTGTCTCTCAATTACTAATAAGACTCACGAAGCAAGAGATGAGCCTATTAGACAGCCCTGGCCGCTCAATTGTTGCATGATATATTATCACCACTAGCCATTTAGTCATGTGACATTAAAAAGCCTAACCGGATTGGCCCATTCATGGTCCACTGGCTGCAGGCGACACTGTGGCACAATTGGAATCTATTAAGTCATCTCAGACAGAGGCGGAGCAGAGCTGTGTGAGAAACACAGTGATTGACAGTATTTCTAACAAGCAATTAACCGCAGTCACCCGCTGTTGGCTAAACTGTGCTTTTGACTTTATGTCACAAAGATTATATACTCAGAGATCCACTGTAATGGATCACATTGCCCGGGGTGTGCTAGACTCTGCTTAAACTTACTACATCAACAAAAGATTTTAAATCACATAGCACACCCCTGGCTTTCTAAAATATCTAATAGAACATCAATATATTGTTGATCTTTTGGAGTAGCTGAAAATGGCTTTATTATCTGTACCTGCGGTATGCATATAACATACTATTTGTTATTTGGCGAGCCAAACCGAGGAAAGGGAGATGAGATTTGACAGCTAAGGTGAGTGTAAAAGACATATTATACATATACATACCAAAACATATTATACATAGATATACCAAAACATATTATACATAGACATACGATAAAAGTCGGTTTGCATTAGGGGTGGGAGAAAAAATCGATGCATCGGGATTCTTTCTCTAACGATTCTGAATCGATTCTCAAAGATTCAGAATCGATTCTATGTCAGAACTTGTTCATCCTGAATATAACTTTGTTAAAATAAAAGCAATACAATTAAACTTCAAGATGGGAATACTGTCAAAGAGATTCTAACTATAAACAAAAGCATAAAAACTCTTTATTTATTTAAAATGCAAATTTATCATATTTGCAAAAATTATATGAAGAATCGTTTTGGAATCGGATCGTGAGTCCCAGAATCGGAATCGGATCGCGTAGTACCTAAAGATTCCCACCCCTAGTTTGCATTATTGCTTGAAACTATATCACAACACATACGGCTATTTGATTTATGACAAACCTCATGACATTTACAGTAGCTGTGTCTTACATTGTGTAGGAAAATCTGTAAAACGATTTACCCTCAAAATTCTGACACTCACAAATTGGCTAGATATGAAATACAGAACTTCCTGAACATTATTTATTTATTATGGGATAAAAATATTTTATCATCTTAAGGGAGTGGATTAATGTGTCTTACAGCTAACTATATGAAAAAATTTAATTCCTAGACATTCCAATTTAAGTTGTATTTTGAGCTTCCTACAAGTTTCCTGATCTTCTGAGTGATGCTTCTTACACTTTTTAGATTTTAGCTACTCATTCTAAGTTTTACATTAAATTGAATATTTACATATTACTGGAGTTGAAACTAAAAAAGGTTTCACTGTCTCAGCGTCGGACATTGTCCTAAATACAGCAAAAACGCGGTTCAAAAAATCACCAGCAGTTTGTCCATTCACGCGTTCCATAGTTCGGTGCACACTGAATAAAGTTAGTCGTTTTAACAGACTGTTTTTAACAAACTGATGGATTTACCGGTGTTTGCGTGTTACGGTTGTTATTGACAAGAACTGCTTATGGTCACAGTGTGTGAATTTGTTTATTTAAAATAAACTCGACTCATCAACAGCAAGTGTGGTGTAGAACAAAAATCGGACTGCCAAATATGCCGTTACTGCACTATTAGTCGATCAAAAGCAAAAACAACACATTACCGACAGAAATGCTTAAAAACTACGAACACTTCAACGACTGGCCATAAAGTAGATTGTACTGCATTACCTGTTAATGAGACGATCATCTCCAGTGAGGGAAGACACACGCCGACTGTCTGTGAGGAGTGAGCGGTGAACGGAAAACGCGGAACGGAATCGGCGGATCAGGAAACCGTTAACCATCCGCATATTGAGCATTTGCACAGCATTCCAATACCATTTTTTAGACATCACTAAATATTAATATGCTGTAATTATATCTGTCTATGATTTGCAGAACCCACTTCCTTTTTTACCCATTTTTATTAATAAATAATTTAATTATTAATTTTAAGTTTTACACAGTATTTATGCACAAATATTGGTTAACAGTGTTAAAAATCATATACAACTGGTTTCACCATTGTTACCACGATTTGAAGGTTAAAAGCTTGTTTTTACTCAGAGTTAGGCTTATTTTTGTTATGTTCACGGAAAGTGCCACTTTTAGATTAGGCTTCACACTTATTTAATTACAGAGACCATGAACTGCGAGGACGCAGGTGCAGTTCTCCACCAAAGAAGAGCCTTTGTAGCTTGATGGGACTCTTCGAATGACAGGACTTGATTAGCCAGAGTTAACTGCTGACATTCTCTGAGTTCTCCGGCTGATATAAAAGCCTGATGGACACATAAAATACACAGGTATACCACTGAGACAAAGGAACCAGATAGAGTGAGTCAAAAAGTTGAGAGTTGTGTCCCTATGGGCCTTTTAGAGATTAGCCTCATGTTGAAATGGAGTACAGAAAGAATGTCTTTGTATTTTGAATAGCTTAGATCTTGATATGAAAATATATTGAGAAGACAGTTGAGAAGTTACTTTTGATGATTTAAAATCCTTCTCAAGCTCATCTCTTGGAGATGAATCACTGTGCTAACGCTCACATACATTTATAACTGACTTGACCTTTTGCTTTCTATTGGATTATCAGATTATCTGGACCTCACATAAAAGTGGGATCCATCAATATTCATTCATGCCCACTCATGCCTATCTGCTTATCTTTAATTCACCTAGTTAGGAGGAGAACAGCATCTTTGAAAAAGCTGGGATGGTGTGAAGTGACAGGGCTGATGATAATTACAGCAGCTGGCACAGGCACTCCTGTTGACTTCCTCCCTGGCGCTACACCTTCTCTCAAGGTTAGGTGAACATGTGGAGAATGGGGAATAAAGTGACATAATTAGATTCTGTGAATTACTCACACAGGACATAACTGGTAGTAAAAGGACACAACTGCTTCTTCAATGCAAAATAGAGGGAATTCCATATTTACAGACTGTGTGGGGGCGAAGTTAATTTGATCCATGAGTAGATTTAATGGGAAAAACATCTATAATACACCAACTGTGAATATTTTCCATAAGTTCCGCCCAGCTGTCAACTGTTTTTAGGGTACGGTGCGTTCATCTCCACTTTGGTAAGCCAGCTTTTATATACTAAAAGATTCAGTAAATTACAGAGAAGAAAGAGATGGAGAAAACATGATGTAGGATTAAGGGAAGGTATATCAATCATTTTTCTATTTAGCTATCTGTGTGTCTTAATGCAACGCATAAACAGCAAATAAATTGGACAATTTCCTGTCTCTGTTTCTAAACAGCTGCAAAATAATTTCAAGGAAGCTTTCATTATGTGCAGATATTTGTAGATAGCACTTTCAATTTCTACAAACATCTTTTAGCATGCACAATGTTAATTGAATTAATTTATTTTATTGTCATGTTCATACATTTGCTATGAAAGACTACATTAAAGCTGTTTAATTTTGCCCCAGCAACAATAATGGTTGGCAATGATGATAGATCTATGTTTTGCAATGGAAAACACTTCCACACTGGTTAAGAAACCAAGGGAGGGGATTCAGGCTTTTAGTTTTTCCATTGTTTAATTCGAATACGGTCCCTGCCTTTTGCTCAGATTGTATAACAATGTAAAAGAGAACTTCCAAAAAAGACAACCTGCATGGGGCTATTCAGCATCTTGTTATTCTTGTGGTTGCTGTTGTAATGCAAATTCAGGACAAAATAAGGGCAATTTAAAACTAATTTGTCATCTTCGCAGAAAAGCATGCAGCACAAAAGGAGCAGGGAACCAAAGTGCATCGCAAAACAGCCACCGCAGAGTTTAGAGTTTAGAGACAGACAAAGACAGACAGACTGTCAGAAACACAAAGAAAAAAATTCTATGTGAAGCATTCCTCACAAAGACATTTGAGGGCACTGCTGCATTTGCACGTTACATTTAGCGAATCTCATTAACCTGTGCTGAAAGTGGCATTCTCACTCCTCCTGACCGATGAAGCAGCAAAGCCCATACTCTTTGTTTTCAGGTCTCACACATCGGACACAGAACGGTGTCAGAATTAACAGTAATTGCAATATTAAGTGTCTAGTAAGATGACAAACTATGCTGGAAGGGAAGCTACAATGACATTGATTTGTCTCGGTTCGTGGTGGCACGCATGTTAAGCACATACTTAACAGGCGAAGAGCATAGCTGAAAATTACACTAATGTTATATGTATGAATAATGTGATGTGAAAGGCTTCTGTATAAAAATGTTACACAAAAAATATTTCTCTACAGGTCAATTAGTAGAGCATTGTGTTGGCAGTACATACTCATAAAATGTACGCATAATGTACATCACTAAGTGCACTGGAAGTTTTTTGGTTAAAAACTGTCTGCCTAAATGTCAAATAGATAATTGCTTAAGTAAAAAAATACAGATTTACCCCCAAAAAGTAAACCATCCAATCTGACAACATCAATATTTCTTTAGCGGTGTTTACAAACCCTTTAGAACACAGAGACCTTTGCCCACCAACTTCTCCTGTCATTACCTCTTAGCATGAAGCTGAAGCCCTGTGGTTGTTTTGGCAGAGGAAATAAGTATGTGAAAAAGTGGATTGAAAAGTATATGAAAAAGTGGATTAACCAACAACAGTCTGTGTAACTTCAGATTGACTTTAGGTTAATAATTGTCTCCAGGTCATCAGGCAACATGGGTCAACACACATGGGTCCTGCCACCACAAATGTGTTTCAGGGTTCATCATAGGCTGCAGATTTGCCTCCCCGGCTTCTTTATGCACAAGCTGTATTATATGTGCTTTGACTGTACAGAACACATGCCAGATGAGCTCTTTGCTATTGGGTTTGACCAGCTGCATAGAAACACTGCAAAAATATTTTTTTCTAACAAGGATTTGGGCTGTTTTCCAGTAAAATAGCTTAATGTTTTTATAGCATTGGCTAATTATCTTTTCACTGGAAAAGTGGAATACTGCTTATAAAAACGAATTTATACAGTGTGACAATCTGATCCCATCTGTTGGATTATCATTCATACATGCATGTCTATTGGTCGAATAAAATGCAAAATAGACTTTGTACAATAAATATCACCTCTTCATTCCAACTTTTTTAATAAACACCTGGTAATAAAAATACACCTGGATTATATTTTTCTTCTTAACTCATATGGGTCAGCTAACCACAGCACACGTAAAACACATTAAAGGTGTATCATAGTGTACCTTCTTTGCAGGCAGGACTTTGAACACAGCCCAGGTGATTTCAACGGCTTTGATGGTGCTTGACATTCTGCACACCATTAAGTTTGAAAGTCAAACTCTTGGAGCATTTTCAACAGATATGTGTTAAACAAGGATAGCAAAGTGCTACAGTAAATACATGTGTTTTCATGAAGAGTGAATTAAATCTTTTATGAGATGGCATGAGATTGAACTGTCAACTTGAAGATGATATCTGAAAAGGCCAAAATCAGACTCTTACAAAAACTTGGTTCAGACACTCATAAAAAAACATTTACTACAAAGTGAGTTATATATTATACAAGTATGAATTATTAATTTCCTCATAAAAGAGGGAACATCACATTAACATCATCTTGTTTCTATGATCTGGCACATTTATTTTAATCATGAAGTAAAAGCTTCAGTTAATTTGCTCTCAGCTGTCAATAAAGTAGAAAACAGTACATTTCTATACTCTTGACAGGTTCAGATGCCTCTAAGGATTCTTGTCTCTCTTTAGTTGCAGAATTATACTCAAACCCAAAACTTTTAATAGGGCACAACAGGGCTAAAACTCCTCCTGAAGAATTGTTTTTCTGGTCTTTTGGGTCTGGAATATTGATGAGCCAACACAATTTGTATAAAAAACAATGGTAAAATAAATGTATTTTTATCGAAAAGTAATTAAAAGTAGTGCATTACATTACATTTACATTTAGGCATTTAGCTGACGGTTTTATCGAAATATTAGGTGACATTATGCAAATGGTAAACAAAGTTATCTCTTAATTTCATTACTTTCTGGTGTTCATTTATTAAACAAATCAGAAAAGTACTTGCTATTTAGTGTTTCAAGAGAAAACATCAAAAGGTTTTTTACCTCAGTGGACATTGAGTCTTATTGTACCTTCATGTGCTTTCATGTCATTGCATATTATTCTAAAATGCTGTGAAATTAAGAATTATAAATATTGCTATTGTGATAAATCATAATAACACTTTTTAAATATGTATACATATTTTCCACATTCACAATAGGTTCTGTTAATGTGTAGTAGAAGTAGACAAAGACTACAGCTTTACTCAGAGTGTGATTGCTTTTACGCAACAGAGGGGGGCACCCAAGATAACAATATTTCATGCCCAGCAGGTCCTGACGATACAAATATAGTCCACATGGAGGCATCACAGAGGTCAGTCATAACTGTCCTCCAAACCAGCAAAGACACACAGTGGGAATGTTCATGCACATATCTTAACAAAATGCTTTACTTTGTAAATCTATTTTTATGTTTTTAATAATAGTTTTATTATTAAAATCACCACTGCAGTAATAGAGAATACAGTGCAGATGCAATAAATATTATGAATTAATGTTGTTAATAAATAGGCCTATTGTATGATAAATAAATCTGAAGTGTCATACATTTGATTGGTACATTTCCTGGATTTTAAAAGCATTTCTCAATGCAGGCCAAAAACAATTCTGAAGTTTGGTAATAAATGTTATTTTATAAAATGATACAAGAAAATAATACACATGCTTAGCCAAATAATTCCTCATGCTTTATACTTCATACTTATGCTAACACCTACATTATATAACAAACAAAATATTATCAAAACTTTCCATTTATTGTAGCTATAATTGTATTTCACCATTTTGGGCATCTACCCAGAACAATAATGACATTGCAGCAGTAAAACTATTCACAGTTCACTCAGAATTAATTTCATGTGGACTACATCACCACAAGTAATTATGGGTGACACTTTAATTATGGGAACTTTTGACTGCTTAAAATCTCACAAACTGAAACTTCAAATTGTGTTTTATGTAAAAAGTTTATCAAATGACAATTTATTACATTGCAAATGAGAAATATGGCCTTCCAGGGAAATTATAATGATAATTATTTCATTTTGAGTGTGTGATGGTAAAACATTTTTAGATTTTGGAGAAAATTAAAATATGTTGCAATTAACACAGGTTACAGTAACTGGTCAATTAACTTTGTAATTATAAAAATAAATTGATTGTTTCCTAATAAAAATTCTAAAATTATAACTTTTGAAAATGTAATAAATGTAGCATGTAACAAACTGATATCTAAAATCCTGAAATAAAAAATGTGTTAATTCTGATCTGTAAACTCTGCTTCCACAAATAAGAAATGAAATGAAATGATTATGAAATGAAAAATGTGTCAAAGAAATTGTTTTTAATAATTTTACTAGGCAAGTTAAAATTAGAGAGTGGACAATTCACAAATAAAGAACTGGCAAATCGAACTTTTTAACAATTTAAAAATGAGAAAAAGTTAAAGCTAAACGTTATTTAATACATAAGATAATATTGAATACATAGGCTGCATAATATTAAAAAGAAAGAAAATTTTGTCTAGATCCAAAGTAACACGAGCAGATAGGAGGGGTTTGCGTTAACCTTATGACGTTGTCAATAACTCAGAAGGAGGCAAGTTAAATATTGAGAAGTGAGTAAGGTGAGCTGAAACTTGGCAACTCTGAGATCAATCACTGCTCCATTCCGACAGCGCATATTCACTGGTAAACCAGGTGAGAGGCAACCTTCCAGGAACAAGCCTGGATCCCACCGCACAGCTGAATGGCTTATCATTTCAAAACTCTGCCTGCACTTTCCACTAACACTTCTATTTGCTTGCGCATTGGAAAATACGTCGGTAGATAAAAACTGCTTTTAAAGAAGTGCTTCAATGATCATTCAACGCATCAGGAGAAGCCGTGTAATTGTCTGTGCGTTATTCTTATAAATGTCTACTAAACCGGATAGAGACCCACAAAGAGATCTGACCAACTTAGATTCCCTCAAAGCAGAATGGGATGAAGCGATTGACGTGGAGAGAGTTGACGGACGGGAGCCCGGGGCAGAGATGACGGATGAGGCTCCGGCGCAGCGCAGGCTGACGCGCAGCCCGAAGTGCGCTCGCTGCAGGAATCACGGCGTGGTGTCGCGCCTCAAGGGCCACAAGCGTTTGTGTCGCTGGCGGGACTGTCAATGCGCGAACTGTCTGCTGGTCGTGGAGAGACAGAGGGTGATGGCAGCTCAAGTCGCCCTCAGGAGACAGCAGGCCACAGAGGTTGGTTGACTGAACTATGTGCAAACGAAGTGATCTTGAGAACAGCTGGTAACTTACTGAATTATCGACAGTTATTTAGATGTAGGCTTTATAATATTTACTCAGGCTACTTGCAACACTGTCAGATGATGCCAGAATTGACTACCCTTATTAAAAAGTATGGTGATATTACAATGCTGCAATGGTGGAATCAGATGGTAATGGCATACTATGTGTTACATTATATTTGTACTGAAAAAATACAGATATCTACATGTACTTAATATGGGGTAGGGTTAGGTTTAGGTACTGAAAAAAATTAGCATTCATAAATCATGTATTTTAAATTGTACACATACAGTAAACTTAGAAAATGGCATAGACATGCCCACAAACATGGCGGTATTATGACACAATGTTTCATAAACAAACGAAATAAATAAATAAAATGCAATAAATGTTAGTGCAATGCATCTTTTTGTTTGGAAAGAAATTAATTTAAAACTTAACTGCTAATTTTGTAGGCTACTCTTTGACCGTGATGAGCATCTTGCAAAATTTATGAGTAAATTACACAAATTCCTCTAGATTTTTTTTGGTCGGTGCAAAAATGACCAAAATATGGACTATGCAACAAAAACTCAAATCCTATGTCGTTATTTTATTTAGTGTATCTTGCATGTATTCTGCAAATCAACACTATCCCAGGAATAATAAATTGTGATTTTTCTCCAACAGGGTAAAAAAAGCCAGAAAACCAGCTCTGTTTTCAGACGCTCAGCCTACCAACGCTTGTCAAGAGCACCGAGTCTCCTGGCAAAGAGTATTCTAGAGGGTAAGCCTTAATTAACACACATCTCATTAACACAATTGCACCCTCAACGGCGACATCTGTAGAAACTGGATAAGTTCACCCGTTATGCTACAGAATCCTTTGTTGGGAATTGATCTGTTTGTGTTTATTTATGTAATTAAAATTATGCAAATGGTTAGAGGAATTACAGAAAAATTGGCTCATGGGACTGCTTTGGAGTTTATTGTTCCCTGATGTGTTTCTTTCTGTGTAAACATTAAGGTCAAACTGATTTTTGGTAGAGTAAATTTCCATGTATTTATTTGTATAGGTATATTTTTACAGAGGTTAGAATTTATATTAGCAAACAGTGAGTTTTGCAAACAGTGTATTGAACGAACGTCTTAATGAAATAAAGCAATATATGTTTTTTGCACTTGTTTTAAATGATTAAGAAACACATTTATGGACTCTTTAGGATATAACATTTTCTGTCTAGCATTTTTTGAGGACCTCTTTTACACTTTTCAAGTATCTGTGGTATTAACCTTCAGAGACTCACTGTAGTAAAATTGCCACATAGTATAAACATGCTAAAATGAAATAAAGTTACTCAACGCTTGAGTAACTAGAAATTAGTTGTGTAACAGAGCAACTATATTTACTTTATTTAAATACGGATCTGTGTCATGCCACAGGCTACAAGCCACCTGTGATGGAGGACTGGCCAAAAAGACCCCACCACCCTCCAGTCAGTATTCGGATGAGGAAGAGGAGAGCGTTTGCTGATAAAGAGCTGGACAGCGTAATGGTGGAAAGAGAGATGAGACAGAAAGAGAGAGAAGAGTTACCCGCTCTAATTTTCCAGGCCGTGGTGCCCTCCACCCCCCTGCCATTTTTTTACCCACTCTCAGACCCAGTCATGCCCACATACATGCATGTGCCACCTTTGATCGACTGTGATCTACCCCGCCATCCGCATACGCTCAAGACTCTAGACCACAGCGAGAACTGGGAGGATTTCACAGAAACTGAGTTAAGTCGTGAATGTCTGTCATTGCCTTCGAGCAGGTCTCTGCCACACTGTTACATTATGAGCCCTGGTGTTGACACGGTTATGACATTGCCGCCGAGTGATTCCACGGATCTGTCTTCAAAGTCGAAAAGTTTTCCTGTTGACAACATGTCAAAGCAAGACAATCCGCTCTCGCTGGCTATGGGGGACGTGTTGGTACAAGCTAAATCGCCACACAAGCACAGCAGGTCATCGGGACGTGAGGTACAAATGAACTGTGTGGGGGAAGCAAATCAAGACTCTGTTAGAAAAGCAGTAAAACGGCCCTTACCGTTTTCTGTAGAGGCGTTGCTTATGAGATGATAAGAGTAAATATTTCAATTTCTGTTGAATTTCAGATTAATAAAACATCTTGGATTAGTTCATCCTTTTGGTTAATTTATAAATGCAATTTTGGGTTTGTCGTTATAGCGCTTATACTGATGTCCAACTTTGGAAAATTGACATTTTTACTCTTTACTCAAATATATTGTTAAAGATGTAGACATTTTTTGTGTGTGCGTTGCGGAGTTGTGCTTTGGGAAGAATTTAAGATGACTTGGCAACAAACTATTACTAACATGTAAAATGTGCAAAGCTTACTGATTCAAGACTCAAGAGAATGACTGCTGTAATCAAAAACAAAAGAGGACCAAATTAATGTTAATAATGTATTCTACAGTATATTTCAATTCAGCTGTTTATTTTACTATATATTATTTGTATGTGATAAGAAAACCCATATTCCCTGATACGATTTTGTTTGGCTTTTGCCAAATAAATGTTTTAACAAGTTTAGTTTTCTCCATTTTGTACCATACTCATAGTATTTTGATGATCTAGGTGGGCATTAAAAGCAAATAGTGTACAAATATGCCATCTGGACATCCCTTTTGCTCTCTACTGTATGTGTAATATATTTTTCAATCTTCTTCAATACAACACATTGTCAAATTGTACAGTATGAAAACTAAATGCATATTCATTTACGCTTCATATCCTTCTCTGTTTTTCTTATGTATTAGTTATGATTAATCATACTTTTAAAAAATGATTCATATTTTTTAACATCAAATCCATCAACTCTGATGTAAACAGACGCAGCTGTGAATCACATGAAAAACACGGTGAGAAAAACATTAGTTTCTCTCTTCATTTAATGTGAATGCCTAATGTATTTCAAATGGTGGTTGGATTGAAGTGATGCGTTGTACATCTGTATATTTAAATTACAGACTCCCACAAAGGTTCTTTGAACTGTGGGGTTCATAAAATATTTTTACATTTTAAAGAAAAATGATGATAAAAAGGCCTCCCAGATAGAAACCCACCCAAAACTAAACAGGTGAAGCAGAAGAAGAAATGAGAAGAATTGAGAGGCAGGGAAAATGTCTATATAGATTCATTTATATTACAACACATTACAACATCTCTTCAGGTATTTATGCACATGGTTATGTTTAGTACAGCATACAAATATATAAATTTGACTATTTCTGCAATATCTTCTCTGCATTGAATACCAGGTTTTGAATACAGCATTTTGGATGTTCACATGCAGCATGATGACATTATGTGACAACAATGTTATATTCTTCTTTACACTGTTTATTCTACAGTCTTACCTACCCAGAGAAACATTAAATTGCTTACAAATTCTTTCATAGCTCAGGAGATTTTATGTATGTTTAAGTATGTTTTATTTAAGTACAAACTTTTCCTAAAATTGTTCATAGAAACAAAACAATAAAATGCATCAAAACTATGGTAAAATAATGTGGATTTGGATAAACTTTAAAATCTTTAAGGTCACATTAAAACCCTCAATTATCTTGACTTTGACTCGGTGCTCAATTATCAGACTTAGATTTGTGACATTGAGATCTTTTCTCAAAGGACCTCAAATGGAGACACTTTTGAGATTTCATAGTCTTTTCTCAGACAAAATATGACTAAAGTTTCCATCATTTTCTTGCAATTTAATCTCATTTAATCTCATGAATGTTTAGGAGATAATAATATATTAAATTAAAGATTTTTCTTTCTTAAAGGTACACCTACTATGTTTAAGGAGTAGTAAGAAAATAAACTGTTAAAAGTAATCCAAACATATTCCATGTTTACTCATCATCCAAAACAAATAGTCATTATACTGTATACTCATGTGAATGTATCTCCTTAGCAACATTGTGCATTAGTTTCCCTATCCTGACGACCGTGTTAGTTTAACCTACAGATGATGTATATCCTCTCCTTTCTATCCTTTCTATGTTCCATTTCAGTTTTTAAGATATGGAAGCCTGATAGTTTTGACAACTCTGGACGGTGTGGCGTCAACACGTGTGATGGCATCAAGCCCTCCTCTGTGTCTGTGACTATATCTCAGCACATCTGCTAGTGCTGATAGGGGTTTTACATTAGGAGTCTAACTGAGGAGCCTAAGTCATCTCAACAAGAGGCTGAGGGGAAAAATGAGAGAGAAGCTTTAGTATATGATACGATAACCATTATCTATATCACAGGCATCAGTCACCAGAGATCAAAATCTTTCTTGTGAGGAACAATGGAGAGGATTTCGTTCTCAAAACTATGCTATAATTATCTTCTTTATTGCACTGTATTGTGAATAATTAAAATATAGTTTTGCTTTGTTATTGATTGTGAAGGTTAATTCTTCTATACTGAGCAGACTGACCAGTGAGGTAAAATTGTTATTCGAAGGCAACCCTTTCATTTCAGTTTATTTATTCTCACAGTCTGCTCCAACATGAAGTCACCCTAACCCGTTTGTGCATCTAGATATCAGCATATTCTTTTCCTGACATGGTATCGGCAACATTTAGTATCAAGGTCCACAGTGGGCCGCTTTGATCCCGGTGCCAGCTCCTAACTCAAGCTGAATTTGCCAGATTGAGTCCTTGCACTTGGCATTCACGGCCCTAAAAAACCCCTGCATACCCCACTACTCTTGGGTTACACGCAGCTCCCCTCTTCATCCAAAAAGGGGGTGTCTCTTTCAGTATGGGTGGGCTGGCCCTCTGCCCCTCACCTGCTGCGCCCAATAAAATACTCCTATGTGTCATATGTCTTTGGCCTTGAGATAAATGGACAGTTTCCACGAGGCAGAAAACTGCTGCTGTGGACACCAGACGTTTTCTAAGTAAAACAAAAATTCATTATTGTTATTTGTAATAGAGCCAGTGCCAGAAAGCTTACTGTTATGGGTGGTGTTGCTATACCATTTAAATGTGTTTATAATACATCTTCAGTTTCGCTGTTAAATGTTGTTTAAGACATTGTTTATAGAGTAGATTATTCTGCAACTACCCAAGTAATTTCTAAGGACCTTCCATATGGAGATCTAGGTAAAATTATAGAAATAAAACTTTGTAAAGCTTGTAAAAACGTTCTTTTTTTTTTCAATCATTGTGGTCACAAAAGCAAATCCCTCTTAAGTGAATCCAAGTAAATCTGCAGAAAAAGCACTCTGCCAGCTACAAAACATAAACTGATTTATTAACAAGTAACTTTTAGCTCTCCCTTACAGTCTATAAATTCAAAGCACACCCATATCAGTTCAGACAAGACCAACAGTGGAACTGAAATTGTACACACTTAAAAACATAAATGCAAGGTTTCTTTCCCTTCCATCATAGGATTGAATTTTTGGTCCCCTAAACTGATGCTTTCCCTTTGCGGCATTCGGTCGGAGCCAACCCAGAACCTGTGCTGACTGCAGCGGTTGTGTGACTATTCTGTTACGTTCTCCTGGGCCACCCAGTTCCCAAAATCCACCTTTTCAGTCGACTGCTCAAAGCATAGACGACTTCCTTGATTGTAAAACCACAGAAACTATTATTCTGGATGATTCATTTTAAGTGCTTCAAAATGCTCCACACATTAGCCTTTATCCAACCTGTCCGGAGTCTTTAGGTTCAAACTGTTTTTCCCTCATTGAGAAATGTGGAATCAGTTTATGCAGGTCCTGGAAAGTCTAGTATATCGTTGGAAGAAATTGCAAAAGGAAAACTCGAGCTGAAGTGTAAATGTTAGGTGGCAGATCATCATGGTAAAATTTTGTTTTGGGCTTTTGTTTAATTTATTTTATTTAAAAAAATTGTTTTTAATTATATTCATGGACATTCAAATGTTTTAGCAGATGCCCATTTTCTGCTTTGGGACTGAAAGCAATATACTGATGAAAATAGCGGCCATCCCCACCCTGTGAAACCATTAACACAGTATTTATCCTGCCTAGTTCTGGTTGGCCCTTTGAGTATAACCGAAACCACTGGATGGCCGTAATACCCCAGAACTTCAGAAAGCCGATCCACCTCAGTGTATTATGCGGTCGCTGTACCATTAAAATGGCATTCAGAAGTATTGGCACCTCTTTAGACATGATTAATTGCACCAGCGTCAGGCTCTAGTGGAGGAGAGGAAGGGTTATCTACACATAAACCCTTATTGATGATGCAGAGCGAAAACGTGGGAAGCGAGAGGACGTGAAATGACAGCGGCTTGGCAGGAAGAAAAGAGTGAGAAAACCAAAAGGTAGTTAAAGGAAAACAGGAGACGCAGACTAAGAAGGCACCAGATGGATAGACAGACAGCGAGATGGACTGAAAGAGAGAGAGAGGTGTGTTGAGCTGGCAGAATGAAGGAGTGGAGAGATGGTGTGATAAAGCAGAGTAACCCTGTATACACCACAGCTGTACCGAACACTCACCTGCCAAAAACAACACTATGTTTAAGGGCTATTTATTCTAACTGGATTACTATTACAGATACCGCAATCCATGCTGTGAATACTGAGAGTAAGAGAAACCACAGGGTGGATTAAGGGATGCAATTTATTCTAATAGCTCCGGATATATGTTGCATTTATGTAAGAGGATTGGCTGGTTGTTACTGCATCTAACAATCACACAATGCATAAGCAATTTTGAAAAGACGGAGAAAAACTGTTTCTTTCATTTTGTCCATTTGTCTATTTACAGAATATAAATATATAAAGGGAAGACGTCAAACAGTTTTATATCAGACATAAAATACGCTACAGGTATCTATAATCTTAAATGCCATAAATAAACACATCAATGGTGGGTTTAGTTTTGTGTTGGCTTATTGAGTAGTTTACGGAATTTAAGGAAATAACAACCCAGTCTGTGAAAACCCAGCTAAAGTCATTTTTTGTGATTTTTCTGTTTTCTACATAAAATCATTATATGTAATGTAAAGAATATTCTGTGGTAATTTAACATTGATATCTTTAATATTGTCTGAGTAATGTCATGTTAAAGATTGAAATCATAGTGAAATTAATAGGTGAAGGCAAACTTTGATCCTCGTTATCTCAAAATTAGATTTTTAGACTTTAGCCTGGTTTTCACTGACTGGGTCACATAGTCTCAGTTTAGAAAAAACTTAGCTTTTTCTAATAATAATACGTTGTTGTACAATTTACCTTGTACAAATGTATACGATTTATCCACTTCATAAAATACAAATTCCTGCAGGCTGAAAATATAGTATATAGAAATAAATACATAAATTATATAGTATATATAAGAATAAATTAAAAGTAAATTAAATTCTATATTATCTGCAAGGAAATTCTTTTTGCCCATGCTTTTAAGTCTTTGTAAAAACTATTTTCATTTTATGTATTTTTATAAATTACAGTAACATTAACATTTTTTTATGAATTTGGTTGTTTGTGTTATTGTTATGAAAATCTGTCAAATATTTCATCTTGAGTCAATTTATAGTTTGTCATGATTAGATTAAAATTCAACTATGAAATATTAAAGTGAATAGGGAAATAACATAGGTGTTCCCCTGAGGAACTGTGACAGTTAACAGATTAATAAACTAAAGAAAATTTCTTGAAGAATGCAAAAAAGGAAAAAGTGTACACTACTCATTTTTTAAATCACTGAGAAACAGTATACAGCGTGTAGTCTTCCAGACATGCTGCTGATTCATGGGATAATAATGGAAATGAACTCAAAACAGTGTCTCTTTATATGAATCAGGCCTCGAGTCAATATTGCTTTTTCCTCCCCAGCTCACGCACCAGCTTCCATAACTAGCTAACATTAAGCCTGGAGCTTTCCACCTGTATCTCATACCTCAGGCTATACTCAGCAACATTACCACCGCTCTCACATTTGTTGCAACTACTGCTTCCTCTAGCCGCAGGCAGTCTATGGCTTCTACCCTTGCAGAACGTTTTGCCTGTAACACAACCCTTTCTGTCTTGTGTTTTTACTTCAAACAAAGCTATTAATCACCTTAATCGCCCTCAATTAACCTGCGCCACCAGATGTGCTCGGCACGTCAAACCCTCAACTGTTCCAGCCGCCCGAACGGGACATAAATCAACATGTGGCGCAATTTGCAGCAGCAATTCCACATAATGTTTGCGGAAGCTGGATAACAAAACATTAACAACATGGAAACGGGCACCTGGGGGATGGTCTGTTTTCTACAGAGGATGGTGATAAAATGATTGGAGATGGATGGCAGAGGAGAGGGCGTTCCCTGAGTAAGGATAGGAAAGAATTTTCCATCTCTGCCCCCGGTGGCACATGGTAGTTTATCGCGCTCCTAGCAGCTCTGAGCAACACAACTTTACCAGGTTACACGCACTGGGGTTCAGCCAAATGTTTGAAATCTTAGACGAAAGTACTTGCTTTGAACATGCTCTTAAACACGGGTCTATCCTGTTACACCATTATGAAGCCTAAAACAGTCTGGTCATGACTGGATTGTTGACAGGTGCAACAAGCCGGCTCTTATCTGTGGTGAAAGAACTGATGCCATTGTGGCATTTATCTCAATCGTGTCTGATTTCACTGAGGAAAAAACCCTGATTTAACAGTTAACATGCATCAATTAAACTAGACCTGTACATTGATAAATACAAAAGAATGTTATTATGTAACTTATTACCTTATTATGTATGAATTAAACAGAAATAGTTGGGGTTTGGGTGTGTAAAAGTCTTCAGAAACTGAGGAAATGTTTCTCTCGACCATTGAGGAAATGTTCTGTCTTGACCTATGTGTGCTGACAGATATGTGAGAGGATCTTCGGTGTAGCCATAAAGCTTCTTCCTGAATAGATTCATTCCAGATAAATGGAAGGTTGTGTGTTTTTTAAACAGGGATTTAAACATTTAATCAATCAAAATGTCATTATTTGTTATTTATGTAAACAAGCTTTTACTAATTAGGAATGCGTATTTAAAAAATATGTATATTTAAATACTGTAGGTACAGAAGAAAAACATTTAATATATTGTAGGTAGGTTTTGGGTCAAGAGTGTAATTAGGTTAGATTTAAAAAAAATAAATTAATTTCTTATATGTACACACACACACGCACGCACACGCACGCACGCACGCACGCACGCACGCACGCACGCACGCACGCACGCACACGCACGCACGCACGCACGCACGCACACACACACACACACACACACACACACACACTAAATAATCATAAATAATTTCTATTGGTCACCCTTCACATTTATCTATGGGTCTTGCAAATATTTAACCAATGAAAACTATTAAAAAGCATGTCAACTTTGACAACTTTATGTTAAAATTATTTAAAAAATACAGTATTTTAAAATATGTATGTTTTACATACATATACACGATGTACTGTATATGTACATCTACTTGTGGGTGTATTTAACAAGACTAAATCAAGAGAAAGTGAGTTTGTAGAAGAGTGTCACAGTGGCCAAAGCCCAAGTTTGGATTCATGTATGAAGATATTATGTTGATGTGACCATGTATCAGAGCATAGCCACGATGGGCCAAGCCCACTTGATCTGCCTCTTCAGGGCTTTGAACAGGGATCAAGGTCTCATTACAAGGTTTCCCAGATGCAGCAACCTCCCCCTGACCAGGCAGTGAACCAGCACAAATCAGTCATGCATGCTATTCTGATAAGAGCATGATGTGTGTTATATAGTAATCTTGCACTGAAGAGTTCTGTTAGAAATAATTATGTATCTTTGGAAACTGTAGTTTACTTCAAGTGTTCTGTGGAATTATTAGTCCTTACTTTTGTAAGTACAGTTAGAACTTAGATAGACTTATTGTTGGTAAAGTAGGCAAAAAGGTTGTGCATTATTTCTTTTAAATGTTTAGTCTGTTTAGTCTAGTTTACACTAGGGTGATCTAAGTAATGGATGGTTTTGTTTACATTAACTTTGCATTTAAGAAGTCATGCCATTATCCGATAAAGACTCTGAAGGCCTAAATGTCATTATTTTTCCATCATTGGTTAAAAAAGGTTTAGTCAATTTAGCTTAAACTCAGTCAAGCTCTTAAACACTTAACCACAGATAGTTTGGGTCAGTGATGTTCAAAAAGCCTGGTAATTACCAGCGGCTGTGAACATTTTCAACAAGCATCAGTTTTACATAAAATAAATAAATAAATATTAAGTAAAAAAAATATTTCCTAAAGTAATATACAACATATTTTGCAAAGCAACATATGTTGTATATTACTTTAGGAAATATTTTAAGCATCTTACATCATAGAAACAGATTTACTCCCTCTTTTCACATTAAATAAACATTTAATAAATCTGACTCCCAGTAAGCAAAACAAATATCTAAAAATCCTTGAGAAAAACAGATTACTCGAGAAGCAAAGATTACAAACCCTAAATAAAACTATTCTTAAACTTGAATTTGGAACTAAAACTTGAAATAACTAAAATTGTTATTGAGCAAAAAACAATAAAGAAGATACACAATGTAAGAAAAAATTAGAAATATGTAAAGATAACACGACTTTCAATCACTCAACAATCAATTTGGTTTTAAATGCATTTCTGAAAATGGAAACAGAAAGCAATACGTAAATACAGCTTAAGGTATTATTATTTTGCAATGCATAATAAATAGGTAAAATCCCAGTTTTAAAATGGTTTATAAAAGAAAGGTTGCTTGGCATGTGTGTGCATAGTAATACTCAGAAAAAGGAAATGAAGCTCTAATAAGCACAAACTCCTAAACTTTTGGTATTATTGAAGCTTATTTTTAGGGGCTTCACGCAGACCAACATTCCATCAGCGGTTAAAAAACTAAAGGCATGCAACATTGCCGTGGCTGGATCATTTTTTAATATGTAATTATTTTGATTTCCTGAGGCAGCTCATTTTGCACTTCTCTAAACCACCTCACTGTTTGCTTTTGGCATTTGAGTTGAGTTCAAAAGAGTGTGGATGGGTTTATTTTTAGTTTCCTTTTACAACGAATTGAACCATTTTAGTGGCCTGATGTCTATTAAATTACATGAACTATACAGTTTAGGCAGTGTACAGTTTAAAAGCAACCTATGTAGCCAGAGACCTTAAAAAAACGTAAAAAAAAAAGTTTTCAGTGTTAATATGATCTCTGTAAATAATTGCATATCAAAAAAGATCAAACATGATCACTAAGCAGTGGTGCACTACTAAATTTAAAAAATGATCGCAAACATAATTGTAATACAGTATATAGCATAAATTATAAATATAGAGTATACATTTTTAAAGAATGTTTTTTACCACATTGGATGAAAAAAGTCACACATCCACCTATCCATTCTCCTAACCTGCATGTCCTGCAGGATCACAGAGTGTGTTTCAGTATCTCATGCAGGAAACACCCTAGACAGATGTTCAGTCCATTGCAGGGCTTATACACAGCAATTTAGTGATTCCAATCCACCTAATCTACATGTCTGTGGGGGAAACCCACAGTGACACAGGAAGAACCCCAGACAGCCGGGACTCCAGTGCTACTGTTACATATAGAATCATAACTTACCTATATGAAAACAGAATTCTAGCATTGTAAAAATGTTGCATGCCATTACATGACATTTTTAAATAGCTGAAATCTGTATAGATCTTATGTATAGAGTATAATCGCTGATATAAGGCCAGTTTGATATCGGTTCATACCACAGTCTAGGCAAAGCCCCATAACCTGCTGCCTGCCAGAATGCAGTTCTAATATCACACATTCCCAGTTGCTGCCGTGTAATCAATATGTCTGACATACTATTCTATTACCATTGCACAGAGTCTGTGGTTAGTGTGTGTTTGCACATATGCACATATGATCTTTTTCTCTAGAGATTTGGTTTTGTGTTTTATTAATTTATGTATTGAGCGTGCTCAAGACCACTTCAACTCAATAACATGCATTTATGGTTTTATTTGTATGTGTGTGTGTGTGTGTGTGTGTCACTGAAAATAAAGTGCCGAAACAATTAAAATATATTGATTGCATCAAAAGAGCACAATGGAACTGCACAAATACTTAACTGGATTGTTTGTTCCATATTGCAATGTTGAACTTAAATGAATCTTTGGCTTTGCCGATACGGAGAATATTGTATGGACTCGTTCCTGATGTTGGCTGGTTTATCAAACTCTCACAAACAGAATCTATTCGAGTGTTTCTCAGTGCTTGACTGTGAGGGGGGCCTTCAAGTGTTGATGAGACCCTGATTGTCAGTATGCGTGTCAGCTTTGACGTCTATACTTACACACACACAGCTGAGGACGTCCTTCTGTTCCATTACTGCTCTAGTTTTACCTTCCCCGATGTGCCTCTTTGTTTGGAGCACTAGATCGTTCCACCCATTGATGTGTGCTGATGTTATCAGAGTAAATCTCCCAAGGAGAAGAAAACCTTACATCTGCACAGAGTGAAAAGATATGTAACAATGGTTGCTCTAAACTTTCATTTGGTTCAAAAAAAGGGGAAGACTTTTCAAATCATGATATCTGAGGTGAAGATAGTAAAAGTCTACAGAATGTAGGGCAAGTTATATATTCAGTGTATACTGGGTTAACATAACATAACCTAATTATCAAGAAATAGAAGGAAAGAATTTATCCTCATGTGTCTAAAAAAAAGAGTAATATTTTTGAATACAATATGTGTGCAAGAATAATGTTTTTGTCTGCCTTTATTAGGCTCACTTACTCTGCATCTATTTCCTAAGTTACTGATTAGCCCATGAGTCTAGTTTGGTTGTCTTTATTCTCCTTGTCTACACCCCAATTCAGGTCGATTGGCCTTTGGCTCTACAATGCAATCTACAATCTTCCTCATCATCCTAGTAAGTTTTTCCCGTGTTTTTGTAAATTAAGAATTAGTTCATGTTTTGGATTATACCACATACACAAGTGTGACTCTGTGGGTGTATTGTGAGTGATTTACTAAGAATAATTTTATAGGTTGGTCACCAGCCATGCTACACAGTGTAAATCAGATTATAATTAGTAATTAGATATTTCTAATCTTTGTAGACCCGAGGTACAATAAATACATATTTATACCGCACTTTTTGATGGTGACTAAGCAAAAAATGTTATAACATTAAATGAAAAGATTTTTACTTTACTTTGGAGATCATGCTGTGATTATATCATCAGGTTTTGAACAAACTTAAGATGACATGGGGATAAATACTAAATAGAAATTCTAACTTTTTACTCAAATTGTTATACTTATAGTATATTTTGTAATTGGAATTCATCACAGAAAAATATATAAAGTCGGCACACCAAAGCTCCAAAATTTAATAGCGGACCGTTACATAACACGTGATTTAAGCTTTTTATCAGGCAATTTTAAATAATTAAATTTAATTTAAAATCCTCAATAAGCTGTCCTTTATTTCTCTTGGTGATATATATATAGTGATATATATATATATATATATATATATATATATATATATATATATATATATGATATATATATATATATATATGATATGATATATATATATACAAACAAAAATTAATTACAAAAAATAAATAAGAGAATTACTGTAGTAGTCTCTGACTTTTGGACCTTACTGTATGTAAACCCACATTCACCAGCTCTTTCATTCTCTCTTTCACACCCAGCTTAATTGCTTATTTCTTATTGGTTGCTTGGCGTGACATTGTAAAGTACAGAACTCTGGAGAGGCAACACAAGGCGGTTCTGTATTTCACAAGTGCCTATTACTGCCAGAGTGACTGTCAAACTGTATCAGTCTGTACCATGAGGACATGCAATTAGATGAAACCAATTAGCTTCAGTTTGCCTTTGAGATGCACTTACAGCTGTTGTATGGAAACAGCACCTACTGAGCCAAAACCAATCCCTGAAGACACCAATGAGTGTGATTGGATTCACAGAAGATCCTTCAGGAGATCTTAAGACAGGCAAGACAACCAAACCTCCACATCATGTCCCCTTTACCACAAAGCAATCGACTTTGTAATGGATAAAGGCACAACGACATGGATAAACACAATCCGAGACACCAGTCTAATAGTGTTAAGGAGTGTAAGGAGATTACCAACATGTCTGAACAAATCAGAAGCACTTGAGCTAAGTGTTTCAATAAGTGGAGGCTTCTTTTAGCGTAACCTGATCACCATTTGGGCTCCACGAGAGTGACAAGCAGTGATTGGCATCACTTCTCCAATGCAGACGTTACTGTTTTAACACTGGATAAGGACAGAGGAGAGGAGCCTTTGTGCTCTTATCTACGCATACTGCATGTGGAGTCGCCACCTCGGTTTGGGATCAGTCTAGCTGTCTCTCTCGGTTCTTTCTAAGCGTAGACCAGAACAACCCCACACACTCGTGTTCAATGCACCGCTCAGGTTTGGGCATGCAAAGGTCTGATCTGCTGTATAGTGGAACTGACCCTGGAAACAGAATGGAAAGGGTTTGAAGAGACCCTAAACACTGATGGTCAATAATCACTTAAAGAGCAGCAGACCTTTTAAGAAGCATCTCATTAGCACTTGCACTTAAAACCATAAAGGAAAAACTGGGATTTGCTGTTACTTTTTGACTCCAGTGAATATTTAAGGGCTCTCCTAAAAGTCTCTGTGTAGACACATACCAGAAATCTTATACAAAATATTATATAACTTCTCATTTTTTGTGTCTTCCCTATTTTCTTTCCTTTTTCTTCTACTTTCTAAAGATATTTGAGCAAGTGTCTTGTGGTCTGGAAGAAGTTAGTAGGCAATTCAAGAAACTGTGTTTCATACTAAAAATAGTAATGTCTAAGAATTGGCATCTTTGTTTTTTATTCAAATATACTATTAAAGGCATATTAAAACTTTGTCTTCATGTTGCATTTTGGAATAAGTTAACTTGGTACAGCATTGAAAAGACTTTAAGGAAGCTAGACAAAAAAATTACACACAACACATGTAAAAAGGCTGGGAGATTGACTACAAAATATTTTTACAGAATCAACAAATATTAATAACACCTATTCCATAAACCCTTTTGGGGTTTTTTTGATATTAGAATAAAACCCAAAATCCATGACATGCTGTAGTTTGCTTTTGACAAATAATTTGTTTAATTAACACTTTAAAGTTGAGTGTTTCATCTATACATATAAACTATTTGTTTTATTTATCCCATAAACTAAACTATTCTGTAAGAAGTATATAGCCTGAGATGAAGACGTTGAATTACACGTCAATATAAAGCGCCGCATCAGCATAGAATTTCCTATCCATATTCCATGAGTTACTGTAGCTCTTCAGCTTTCATCTCGTTTTCAATACTTCATAACTCAAAACGTTTTCACCAGGAGAGAAAAGTTATTGCATTAACAAGAGCCTTTAAATCCTCCTTTAAATCTCTGTTTGGATTGCCATGAATAATAAAGGGATTAAAGCTGATTTATTTATATTAATATGACAGACAGACTTTGGCTGTCAGGGCCACATCTGGCCGCAGAAGTAAAGAACTGAAATGATTTAATGGCATAATGGGATGTTTATGAGTCTTCATGAACCAAATCCATCAATTTTATTCTGAAGATGCCACAAAAATCAGTAAAATACTACATTTATTAAAATAGATGTCAAATAGATGTTATCTTTTAAGTATAGTATACATCCCAAGTAGATATGATTGTGGAAGTACATAGAAAAGTGAAATTTTTGTGTCTGTGCTTGTGGTTGAAAGTTTATACAAGATCACCTGAATATATGCTTAACAATATGTGAAGAGTTCCTAAAACAACATACTCTTCTATTACTAGATTTATATTTAATCACAGTTTTTCCATTTCCATCAACAAGAGTAGAAAAACAGCTTCTGTTCATATGCAAAAGTTTAAAAAAAAAAAAAACTTTAAAAAAAAATAGATCCTGATCCAAGTTTTACCCATTATGAGCTTTATGGTTCACATTACAACAAGATTTTTTTCCCAAAATGTTGACTTGTAGTTTGGAACACACTGAGCTTTATTTTATAGCAGAGATAACTGCATTTTAATTACTTGTATAGCTATTTCTATTTTTAGACATTTGTCCTTTTTAAATAAAAAAAAAATTTAGTCCCATTAAACAAGTTAAAAAAACAAGTGATGATAGGATTGATTTGGCTTTGGTCTGGTTTGTCCTCAATATCTGTCAAACTCATAACACACCCAAACGCAGGCTCTTTAGTACCACCACCTACTCTAGACATGAGCCCAAACAGGCCCAACTCCCAACTGATCCTCTGCAAACACAGCCTAGCTTCTCTCAAGAAATTCAATCCCTCTTTTGTCGCCAAGTAGTAAGTGGTAGTTGAAGACAGATTTGACATTTAGCTGGCTCATCACCTTGTGAAGGAGGGATGGTCTGTTCTGATTTCTACTCTGTCTTAAGAGACACGAGGCTGTTTATTTAACATTGCCAAGTTAATCCAGGGGGATGAAACTCCAAATATATGATTTTTTTATGATGTAAGTACAGTATGTACATTATAGACAGTCAGAGAGAGAGAGAGACAGATAGATGTCAGATCTGTCTATTAAATTACATCTAAAACTACAAGACATGCTTAGTTTGACAAATTCTGTGTCCATTGACATTCACCGCCATCAGATTTCCATTAAGATACTCCTGTCTGATAAGGAGTCTTAATAAGTGAACTTTGGGAAAGTCTCTCGCACAGAACACGGAGCACAGCGGCCACGGAGAACACACTTGTTCATCAAATGGTATTTAAGTAGCTCCAGTCTACATTTTTTCTTGTCTCTCACCTGTCAGTACAGCTCAAATCCCACTCATTATGAATTCCAATGCAGATCCCCATGTGAGAGATCCTTTTCCTAAACAAAAGCCAAAAAATGAAAAAATGTCAGACAAACCCTTTCCATCTTTCTAGTTCTTTCTCTTTATTTTTCTGGACATCCTCTTAGGGTTGAATGTAGACATTCACAAAAATAACACTTGTCATTTTCTAGGTCCAAGGGGATTACAAGAACAGCACAAAGGTTTTATGTGACAAATTGATAAAATTGCTATATTAGCATCAATAACAAAGAAAAGTGCTCAATGTGTGTTCTATGCTCAGCTGTATATGGGTGATGAGAGAAAACTCAGAACTCAGTGAGCAGACACTTGATAAGCTTGCGAGGACCAGACAGTATTTTAGCCAATCAGATAACAGACTTTCTTTGAGAATACCGTATGTGGCACCATATTGACAGTGTAAGTCGATGCAGTGGCATAAAATTCAAAGTCTTACAAATGTCAAACTAATAACTTAAAGTGATCATGTTACAAAGAAGCTAAAACAGGTACAGAAGATTAACATATTGTCTTGGATTTTAAGCAAAGCAATGCAGCCTCGAAATGGAAAAGACACCATACGTATATAAAAAAACTACTTTATACAACTCAATGTGAGTTAGGTAGACTCTTAGAAAAAACGTATGCAAGTTTAAAGTAGTATTGCTAAAATATAAAATTTTAAATTCATAATTAATTACTAAATACATTACATTATTAACTAAATACATTGGTATTTTAACCTGTTAACTGTCACCATTCCACAGGTGGAACACTTATTATTTCACTATTCACTTTAATATTTCATAGCTTAATTCTAATCTAATCATGACAAACTATAAATTGATGGAAAGCATAAATATTTGACAAATGACATTCATAACAATAAACATAAATTTAAAAAACAATCAAAGGAAATCAAAAGATAAAGTCAAAAATATTTTTAAAAATATCTCAAATGTATTTTATTCTATAGATAAATGAATTACAAATCTTGTACATTTGTTATATTACTGTAAGTTATGCACATTTAGTCCCAAATTGATGTGTCACATAGGGATGTTGAAATAAAATGGATATCCATGGCAGAATTCCTAAAAGGCAGCTTAAGGTACTTTACCATCTAAGGCATTAGTGATATGATTGAAAAGATGTGAAAGGATTAATTTAAAATTTCAGTCTAGAAAAAGGGGAAATCCAACCAAGAATGCAAACTACAGCTCGTCTGAGGCTCCACATGACAACTGCTAATCAGACAATCAGGAAATCAGAAAATTTGTCTTACGCACATACACACCGATACACATGTTGTTATTTAGGAATGAATGGTTTTCAAAAATAGTCCAAGTTAAATCTTAAGAGATCAAAGTGAAAGTTATTTATGCTGTAATAGCACTAAAGATAAACTCAAACTTGTTGATGCTTATTATCTATACTGTGTTATTCAATCTATGCATCCAAAAGCATCCAGAACAGGATTTCAAAGACCAGATAGAAAAGACCATGACTGCTGAAGCTACACACTGTTGCTTTGAATACACTGGCATCCTGAAACTTTCATTTATTCCCATAAGCAAAAAAATGTTACTAATACTTAGATCAGGCTGTGAGAGCACCCAAAAAGCAGAGCCAATCTGATTTTTTTAAAGAGTTTCCCATGACCAGGTGGCGTCTCTTCTCAATGATGGTGAGTGTATTCAGTACAATCAGTTTCATCAGTGGTGTATGTACTCCTGGGGTTTATCTACCTGATATGGATTTTGCAGCCGCTTCTCTCCCTGTGAGACTGAGAGAATAAAGCATCTTACAGCTGAAGGTGGCCAAAAAAAAATGATGGTAGGTGCATTTATCTGAACCTCAACGTACACTTGCTCACACTTAAACAAACACACACACACACATTCCACGTAGTCTCTTTGTGCAAAAGATAGAGATTTATCGTGGTGTGTGTGTGTGTATGTGTGTAGACAATAGGCCTCGAGCAAGTGTGTGTTTGTATTCCCGCACAGATAGTGGTTATGGATGACTAGTCGTCACAGACATAGCAGAAACTCTTTGTTAGACGCTCTCAAAACTTTCTCACGCTCTAAAACATCCACAGGTTCACAGCAGCATGCATGTTACTTATAAAAATATAAAACAATGCACATTTTGATATTAAACAAAGAATTATGTCAGGATTTAGCCGTTTAAATACCCATGTGAGGTGTTTCACACATTTTTTATGTAAAAAGCATGGTTTTTTATAGTCAGGTAAAGTGCAGTTTTTTCACAGTTTTGTCACATTCAGAACAGTCCATACTCTTCATAATTAATAATAATATTATAATAATAATATTTCTATATCCATTTATATCTTCTGGTTTGTGCATTTTAATATATATAAAATGTATAGTTTTTAAAAACATGTTATCTTGTTTGTCACATCCATAATGCATGCATATTTTCATTTTTTTATTCTGATGTGTAGACTCTATCAGTATAGATATAAACAAATGTAAACACATGCTTCAATATATTTAATAATTACATACTATGAGAATTTATGTTTCAAATTTGATTGAAAATATCACGTCTATATCGCTGGAATTGTCTATTTGTAAGTTACCGTGAATAAAAGCGTCTGCTACAGGAATACATGTACATAAATTTGAATCAAATCATACAAAGACTGTATAAACAACTGGAAGGTTGTGAAATGATTACCGAGAGGAATGGTACTATGATTATCAGTATCTGTGGACATGATTCTTGTGAGTAATTTGACCTAAAATAAATGTCAACTCGCAGACTGTATTAGCAGACTGTTAGCGTTACTAGGTTGACATGTAATTGCAATGTTACTTACAGCTAGTAGAATGTCTACATTGAACAACTAAAGTAAAATATTACCCTTGATGCATTTACCCCGAATCTAGTGTTTCCTGGAGTAAACATATTTGCAAAGGCCACCGTGGAAATACACGAGGACTGACTCGAAGTACTGCACGAGCTAACTATTGTGAGGTTCGAGCGCCATCGCGCGGACAAAACCGATCAATGCAAACCAACAGCAACTTTATATTTACCTGTTGCCAAGCAACACGACTCCGGTAGAGAGTAAAGCGCTACCCGTCCCAGGAAGTGATTTTAGTGATCACAAGTGCACCCTTCATAATCAAATAACAATAGTAAACAATACTTTAGTAAATATGGCAAACCCCAAAGAACCTGTGGACATAGTGCATCAAAATGCTATTCACGTCGAGACTATAATGAAGGAGTTAAGACACCAGAAGCTTCACACAGAGTTTAACATCAACCCATTCAAAAAGCGTGAGTACTGTATATTTGTACAAGATTTATTTCTATATTTATGTTGCACATGTGTAAAAGAGCCTCTTTACTGTGTTTTAGTGCACATTTTGACCGATAAGCCCATGTCTAGAATCACCCATGGAAAAGAAGAAGAGGATCGTAAGTATTTTGATTAACCTTACACAGTTCTACCATAGGTTTCACGAAAATACCATACCTAATAGTTATTATTACTAGGCTGTCATAACCCCCCTGCTATCTCACCTATATCTTTGTGTCTGTGATTTAGTTTTAATACATTCTGTTTGAAGTTGTAGTAATGTGTGCTTCAGTGAATTGTTTTATTTTTGTATAAATCTGAAGCACTGAAGAAAGTCTATTGTGACAGACTTGTAACAATTACAGTTATATTGACAAAACGTTTTCCTGCAGCTGCTTTTCTCCAAATCATACATGGGTCTCGTCTGGAACCAACAAAGAAGTACACACACCCTCAGACCGAAGCACAAGAGATAGGCTGGTTATCCAGTCCTCTGGTAAACCTTATTTTAATAACATTGGCATCACTGATTTAGTCTGGTTAGCTCTAGATTTATATTTAGAATAAACATTGCATACTTTCATCTTATACACTTTCATCCAAAGCAACTTAAAAGTGAATTCAGTTTATTATTTTTCAGTATGTGTGTTTCCTGGTAATCAAACCCATGACCTTTGCACTGCAAAAGATAAATGCAAAGTTTTTTAGTGGATTTTATTTTGCATTGGGTAGGCCACAGTGGATTCATATACAGTCGTACTCTAACTGTTGTAGACTACAGTCATAACTATTGTATAATGTTAAAAACTACTAATCTGCTTCTTTGTGCAGCTTGTCACAGATCGCACCGACAGGAGACTAAACTTCCCACGGCAAAACTCTGAAATCACAAAATACATGGACGCTGCCTGGCGCTTGAAGGAACAGACACAAAATCTTGGGTGACAGTTCCCCTGATGCTACACTAATGCTATTAAACAAGCCTGAAAGTGTTTTTGAGTATTATAAAATGAGTATTTACTATTGTAACAAATAACCTTTAAAAATGCACATATAAATGTATTTACTGTAAACATACAGTCATGTATGTGTATCAAAATTTAGTGAGCTGTCTCCTAGATGGTGTTTTTGCATTCTAAGTAGGCAGCCAATAAGGTTTCAAGACACATCCAAGGTGTTTAGAATTTCGGTCGTGTACAGTATCCAGAGATATGTAAAAGTGGGTCAAATGAGCACCATTCATCACTATGTGTGTAACCGAACCTGTTCAGCAGAACCTCCACATAGTAAGTGAAAAAAAATGAGTTTACACTTAATCGATCCTAGATAATGTCATATTATACAGAAATATGATTCACACAGCTTGCTTCACAAGAAACATCAATAATTGTTGCTATAATTCACTGACTGTTTATTAGAACATGTTACACAGAATATATCAGCCACTAAGATGAAATATTACTGCTTCTTTCCTGCAAAAATGCATTTTTTTAATCTACCTAAGATACATAGTTTTATTAAAAGGTGCTCTGGAAGACTTGATTCTGATTGGCCAGTCGTGACATTACAGAGTATGTTATTTCCCAAAACATCACAACTATAACACAGATTTATCTGGGTACTGTGAGTCAACTTGACCTTGAACATAACTCACTTACAATAAATTAGATAGAAATATGCCTAATTAATATCATATATGAGATTATATTACAAATAGTTCAACCAAATTGGGTGATTGTTGTGTCTTCAGTTGTATCTAAAGCCGAGAGGAAGTTTTTGTATTCATGACAAATAAATAAATCAATTTTTTTAAATCAGTATTGTGTGTCAAGTTATCTACTTACTGTATGTGGTAAACCGTGTAATAAGTGGGATAATGTACAGCCATATCTGAAAGTAGAGCTCTTTCATAAAATTACTGTACCAAAACAATCTCAGTTCTTCCTTGTGCTCTGTTTTGAGTTACTGTTTTAAGCTATAAAACCCGTAATATGCATTTTCAGTTAGCTACTATTTAACAAATAAAAGCTTTGATTGCTTATTGTCTCATTTTAAGCTTTATTAGGACAGCATGAAGCCCCTTACCAGATTAAAGTGAAGAAATGCAACCCAGCATGAATTTATTTCATTAGTGTAGCCTGTTTCTAAATAAGAGAATCTTTAAGAAACCAGAGATCATACATTACAAATTCAAGGCCTTCTCTGTCTCTAGTCCAGAGAAGTCGTCACCTACATCCCAGCCAAAAGTCCCATTTGATTACAGCCTCCAAACAATCCATACCTGAGTCATCAGAACTTCTTTCCACCCCATGAATAGCTAATAAACGGTGAACTTATTAGGCACATTGGGCATTGTATTAAGTATTTAGCTGAGAGAAGCCTTTCTTACAATTAAACTGTTTAATCTTTCAAATCTTTTTTTAAAGTTCTTTCTAAGGATGTACTTTCCAAGCCAATCCTTTAAGATTGTGGTATTAAGTATGTTTACTGATGCCAGAATTTCATATTATCAATTTTTTTCTATAATCACAATTCAAGTATAAATCAAATTAACCACAAAGGTTAAACGTTTTTAACATTTTAATACAAACAAATTCAAATCTTATAGCAGTCATCTCAGCATAAAGATGACAGACTTTTCTGTGGAGGTCTTAACGTTTTTGATTAGTCACATGAAGCTAAATCAGTCTGTCAGGAAAGGGTGAAAGGCAGAGCTGTCTAAACTGATATCTCAAGTCAGGACCGATATACTGTATTTGACAAGGAAATGTATTTCAATGTGACATCAAGACATTCAATAAGGTCTTCAAAGGTTAATTAGAATTCTTCCTAGTTTTCACTTATTCTAATCCTAATGATTCAAATGATTGGCAGTACAGTCACTGAATTGGATGAGATTTATTGAAGTATGTGGTGACAGCAGAGTATCGCCACCTCTTTTATCTGCAGCCACAGTGTACTTCAATAAATACAATCCCTTCTTAAAGAGAAATAGGACATGGGGGCAGAAAGCTTAATCTTCCATAGAGCCTCATTAGAATTTTACCACATTTCAGTACAAACATGAAAATACAGTTTAAGCACCGTAAAATGTAGAAACCTGTGCACAAATTACAGAATCTTTATGTTTACGAATATTTTGTGTAGCATTTAGTGTAGCGTCACATTTGGTTTTGCTTTAAAAAAAGGACCTAAGAGTTAAAAGTACATTTATTAATTTAGCAGATGCTTCAATAAATGTAAGAGACTGTAATATTTCGTCTAAAGAATTAACAGTATGTGAAGTCTACAATGTTTACATGTTTACAAATAGAAATATAGTTGAAGCTAGGGAATTAACAATTGCTCTTAAAAGAGACATATTTATTTTAATTCCCCAGCAATGCATGATTACATGGTTAGTTTCATTTATTTTGCTTTTATTATTCATTTTTAGTAATGAATTTACCTGTTTTCCACAACTGTTTATTTAGAAAAGATCTACAACCTATTTTTGGTCAAACCCCATAGACTAATTGCTGATTTACCTGCATTTTGAATTACCCACAATCCTCTTTTCTTTAAAGAGGCATAAATAAATAAACCAAATCACTGTCTTGAGTCATCAAGACATCGGTCCCACCACACTCACTAGGCTATGCTTTGGGACTACAGTATGTGTTGATATTAGCAAAGTGATGACAAAACAAAAAATGTGCATGTCTTACAACATACCAAATATTTACACACTGGGGCATTTATGCTACTGCAGCAATGCTCAACTCTTTACCCCTGTTTTTCTTACTACTGTATGTACAGCTTATTTTTTGTGAAAAGTGCAAAAAATGCCATTTTATGTGTATGTGCCTCTTTTTTGTGTGTATGTGTAATTGACCCAGATTCACACAGTCCACTGTAGTTAAGAAACCAGTCAGGCTGAGCAGCATCAGGTCGCGTCTGGGATGATTAGTTCATCACTGACAGAGTCTAGCTGTATGGCATCATCTCTGTCTCGACGGAAATTGGAAAAGTGAGAGTCCGGGGCTCAACCTGAAAGCTAATATGCTGTAAATGTGGCCAAAGTCACAGACTATAGTGGCTGAAATCCAGATTTTCGCTAAAAATAAAGACTATTATAAGCTTTTGATCATTGAATTCCAACTAATGGTACACAATATCCAAGGAAAGGGGCTTAATTTAAATTGCTTTGATAAACCTGTAAAACAGAAATGAAGATCTTTATAAGGGTCATTTGATTAAAAAGTGTCACAAAGCCGACTAACAGATCTGACACAATATTTGTTTTCAACAATATTCATTAAGTCTGTTTTTAAATGTACATATAGATATAAAACTGGTTTACTGTAAATCCCCTCTAGCCTGTTTTTCTTTTTCATAAAATTACTATTGCAGTATGTTGTCATGAACTATCCATCAACATTTGGACCTTTCAGAAGATCTCAGCACAATTTCTCTATGCTTATCCAGTGTTTTGGAGACTAACAACTGCTGTGTAGCAAAATTTTTGTAAAGAACTATTTTTGTTATTCTGTGCGCATAACAGAAACTCAGAGCATGGCAACGGTCAGTAGTTACACAGAACCTGCTGTCTCATCAGAATCAAACTGCATGTTTGCTGTGGGGTGAAGACAGCTCGCTAAAACTACAAAGATCCAGAACTGTCAATTGAGCCGGAGAACCAATTCATGTTCATTCTCTTTTCTTTTGTTTGCGTACGTGTTGAGTTACGATGTTCTGCTGGAGCAGCTTTGTTAGTTGTTGAGTCAGCGATGATATAGTGTCTGGACTTTACAGTGAAGACAGACTAAACACAAGGATGGACATTATATATACTTTACTTATTATAAGAGTAAAATAATAAAAATAAATCATGTTACATAATTAGCAAGGCTAAGTGTCATCGATTTGCTTTTTGAATGTCTTTGGTCTTTGTCTTTAATTGTCGTCTTTCTTTTGACAAGACTCATCTTTGTATTAAAATGATAATTCATTTTTATTTTCAGTAGATCAGCTGTTTTACCTAATTGCTATTTGATATTTTAAAAAGACAAATCCATATTATTGATTTGCTTTTGTTACTATAAAAATTATACCCATATTCATCAGACAAATTGGAAAGGTTTAAAACACAGTTTTTCCTATTTTCATATAGCCCTTTTCATTTGTTTTGAGTAAATAATCATGTCATTGTATAATTAATTGGATAAATGTTTGCAGCACCCCATATTATTTATTGATTTGGATAGTTATAGTTGTATTTATACTGTTTGTGTTCAACGTATGTTGACTATCTATTGTGAATGTTCAATAAAAAAATAACAATATTGAATAAACCAGGGCTGCTAGAGCAGGTTGGTGTTTGGGGTAAAAGCATAACATCTGATATTAGAAAAGAGATGAGTTAATTAAAAATTAAATACATCAATTTTGAGGGTCAGACTTGGAATGCAAAGTTCAAGAGCAGAAGATGGTCACACGTTTTTATTAGATGGAGGACCTATTTATAACATCCCTTGTCAGGCTGCAATTTTCCATCACCGTTTTTGTTTTTTCGCACCCAAGCTGTCTCACCAACAGGATGCAGCGTTTGTGCATGTCCACGGGAGGCCGAGCTCATAAAACCGACCCGTGTGCAAAAGCTGGGCATTTAAAACACACGGCATTTCTCTCCCGCTGTGACACTGATTGGAAGAGAACAGGCAGATTAATCAAGAGAACGCTGGCATTTCGCCGAGGACATCACTGCAATTGCGAAGGAAATGCGACGTCGGCTTCCATCAATCCGGAGGGGCTACAGAACTGTGCTGTGAAAGTCAGTGTGATGAAAGGCTGGGCTTAATCGTTGTTATTTTACACTCCTGAAAAATTTATCTTATTATTCCCTGGTGGTAGTGATACTACCCTGCAAGAAGAAAGCTTTTGTTAGACGTAGAGAGAGCAGTTTAAGTAAAAAACATCAGGATTGTCCAGTTTATGGATGAACTGTCCTCAATATGAACTCTACCCTCCGCCTTTGTTTGATCTGCTGCTGTCTATATTGAGCTTTCCTCACAAACCTTCCCATTCTTTTTTCATTACCCTCCCCTAAATTGTATTTTCTCTCTCGTTTTCTGCTTGCGTAGTTGTTTCTTGTTTTCTCTCCACCTTCAATATTATCATCATTTTCTTCTTTTCATCCCTGCTCCCTACGGGGTTTGTGCTGTAATGGAGCATGCAGTATTTCTCGCACGCCCCTACTCTCTCACACACAATCTGCCAGGAAGACCACGTATCCAGATAGGCAGTTTGAGCTGTTAAAGAGGCAGATGCAGAAGAAGACAGACAGATCCAGGACATATACGTCAAGAGAGACTTGGAAGAGATGGAGACCGGCTCAGGATGAAGGTTGAGGGGAAGATATGAAAGGAGATCATTCATCATCCTGAATGTGCTAAAGGGGTCATATGATGAGGAATAAAATTTTTGATATAAAAGCATTCTGTAACTTCAAGAACTCAATACTGCCTGCCAGGACTAAAAGTACCTTTTAAACAACTCAAGGATTAAAACCTTAGGACAATTAATGACCAATTAAAATCCATTCATGAATATATATAAAATAACATTACTGTAACTTCAAAGTGTTTTAAAACTATTATAGTCAACTTTAGTGGTACTTGTAAAAGATACAGACATATCAATAGACTCAGTGCTTTTGTTTTCTATCCCTATGGTACAATTTTAGAAGAAAATAGACCAGGTTATTGCTTAGAAGCTGTAATTTTAACACTTTTGCAGGTGCACTGCAAGTATTGACAATCCAACAGGATCTCTACTTTTCTGCTTGCATGTGTGTTTTACGTCTGCTCTCAATGTTTATGTTTAAATTTTACATGCTATTAAACTGACATCTGTGTACAGCTTATCATTATATGGGTATTAAACATTTTTATATATGTTATATATATTTAAGTAAGATTTGTGATTATTATTTGAAGATAAATTCTGTCTCGGCTGTGTTAAGGCTGTATTAAGCGTGTTGCGTAAGAGTTGCTGCATTTCTGTTACATTTTTGCTAACTCACAGCACACTGTAGTTGTCATGAGTTTATGGGTTCAGTGTACACAGTGTGAATTTTAATTCTCCATTGGACTTTAAATTGCAAACTGATTCTTCAACAGAAGTGGAACAGTTTGATGTTGATTTATAAGAAACTGTATGTGTATTCTTGGCATTAGCACCGTAAAAAAAAAACAAATATAAGTTTTGTGAATATTATCATTATCAATTCAGAAAACAACTTGTAAAAAAAGACTTTTGAATATTTGCTTTTCTATTGCTATCTGTGTTTTAGGTAACTGCAGATAACGTAATTTTTATCTTTGTTAAACTGACATTTCCTGTAAAATCATATTTAAAAGCTCAGATTAAAAATTATTATTATTAGTTTTAAGATTACCTTATTCTTTATCAGGTTATGGTAAGAAAAGACAGTTTTTAAACACTAATTTGATGTCAATTTCTTTTCATTTTAACCATAAAAAGTTTTTATTTTGCTTGTTAATAAACTCATAACAAGTTATGACATTTCACTGTGGCTTTAAATTGACTAAAACATTTTAAGGTTGTAAGTGAGTAAGTATTTCTGCCCCTCTGTTTGTCTGGAACACAACATAAGTCCCTGGACTGTCATATTTACTTAAATTAAAATTTCAGCAATATATGTTTTGCATTAAGAGTCTGCAAAGCAGCAGAAGGTTTCATCATATGCAGACCTCTATTTTCTCACTTGCTTCACTTCAACAGCCCATAAATGAGATCAGTGAAGCGAATGTGGGGTCTGAGCATATGAAGAATGACCAGCAGAAGCTGCAGACATCTTCACCCACCAGACAGATCAAACTGATATATGAGCTTTCAAGATCTCATGAAATCAAAATGGGAGTTTGGTGGCTTTTAGTCCATGTCTGTTAAAGCTAGCGAACTCATAAAAGTACAGAACACAAACTTTTAGTAGATATACCCATTTATGTGTGCTCTGTTTCTTCAAAAAAAAATATCAAGATAAAAATATATTGATGACTCATCTTGCACTGCAAAATATTTGTCGGAACACGGCTTCACAAGATCTTTCAGAGCAAGGGATGTATAACCTGATAACTGTCACTGCACATATTTAGCATACACATAAAAATACACAGTATTTTTTATACTCAGTATTATTTTTTTTGATCAATTGTTTTATTAACTTTTTTATTTTAGGTATTTAAAAAAATATAATTAACATTAACACATTTTTTGTTTATGTTTATTAAATTTGTCAAATATTAATATCTAAGTCTTATATTCTATCTAGATTCTATCTAGATTCCAAAATGTCTGTCTAGATTCCATAAAGTCTATTTTTTATTCCAAAATGTCTATCTGGATTCCATTAAGTTTGTTTTTTATTCCGAAATGTCTATCTAGATTCCATATAGTCTGTTTTAACATTAATGTTTGTCAGCTAAAGTAGTATGATTGATTTTAAGGTTGTCCTGAATATGTAGTTTGTCATGATTAGAATAGAATTCAACCATGAAACATTAAAGTGAAATAACATGACAGTTAACAGAATAAACAGGTATGCTTCTTTAAGTATGCACTCTTCTGTCACTTAAATACGAAATACTGTCATTTAAATCAAATTTTAGATAACTTATCATTAAAATCTGTGACACTGCGTTTGTAAATGTTTATGTCTGTCATTTGTTGGCCAGATTAGGCCACAGCAGAAGCAATAATAAGTGTGATATGTCTATACGAGTCTCAGTCAAGGTGACTCTGGGACCCGCTCTCAGCAGAGAGCCAGCAGCAAGTAATGAATAATCACATACCATCAGCATGTGGAGACACACACCTGTTTTAATAATCTCTCCTCCTGTCACACACACAGTCACTCCAAGATAACGGTAACCACTCGGATGTACATATCTCCCTTACAAAGCATTTGACAGAGCACATCTATTATTTTTCTTTTATTCCTTTCTCCAAAGCCTCCAACTTCAAGCACAGCATTGTCCATGAATAATAACTGCCAACACAAGCTCACTGATGTGTGGCATTCTGTATGCATCTATTCATGCCTGAAAAGAGGGGCCGTATTTTATCATGTGGATTATGAGAGGGAAAAGGACGCACACACTACTCTGTACTACCCTTCGCAGTGTCACACTGACCAAATTGCTGGTTTGCTTTGTCTTTTAAATGTCAGGACTAGGGTTTATCGTCTTCTGGAAGTAATTGGATTGAGCAGAGAAAGCTACAATATTAAAATTGGCTATAAAATTAGACAGATGATCAAACAGAAATCCAATGTCCCTGATATTAATTAATAAACTCTTAAGCATAGGGCAAAAACATTCATCTCTTTTATTGAGACTGTTGCATGTGACAGCAACTGAAAGGTTTAAATAATACTATGTGTGTTGTTACAGTATAGGTTATTGCTAAGAAGAAATAATGATTTTGTGATGGGCTAAAAAAGTGCAACCTTGAGCTGTACAATTTCAGTTCACATCGTGATGGACTTATTATGTGTGAAATCTTTTTTATCTAGCATGAAGTTTGCAGGGGAAATTTTGATGATCTCAGGTATGAGGAAAACTTGGATAAGGTTGAAGTTTTGTTGGGCGAGATAATCCCAGAAACGGAGTGCAGATAAACCCACCAAAAATGCATCAAAACAAACACTGCAGTGCTTTAGAGAGGTCGACCACAAATCTGAAAATGTCAAATGTTTTAACACACACACACAAACTCAGTTTAGAAACAAAACTCTAAATCATACCACATACAATTTAAATCACATATAATCTATATGTGACTATTTTGGAGCTGCCTGGAATATACAACATCAAAGCATATGTGAAAACGGCACAACACGTGTATTGGCATGATATTGACAGAAAGCGGCCTTGTACAAACGTAGCATGTCACTTCAAGGCCTGGCAATTAGAATACAAATGAGCCTGAGATGAAGCAGAGGGGGAATAGATCAGCACTAATGGCTGAGGAGAAAGATCAATGCTTAGTCTGCTTTCCTCTGGGTGGATGGAGAAAGAACTGGACACTTTCCACAACAGAAAGGCTCACCAAGAGCTGACCATCGTTCAAATCAAGCTCAAACTTCAACTGATGAGGAATAGCAAAATGTGTGTGTTGTTCCAGCCCTGACAGCAGTGTGATGAGTGAAGACTGGTACACAGGTTCATGAATGACCTTCATAAATACCTAAACTTTATCCCAAGAGACTAAGGGACAGCAAAAGATCTGAAAGAACGGTACATCAGGGAGTGTGAAGTGTTGATGCCAACATCTGTCATAAGATAAAGAGAGAGAGAGAGAGAGAGAGAGAGAGAGAGAGAGAGAGAGAGAGAGAGAGAGAGAGAGAGAGAGAGAGAGAGAGAGAGAGAGAGAGAGAGAGAGAGAGAGAGAGAGAGAGAGAGCAGGAACATTTTAGTGTGCCAAGAGAGGACAAGGTTTCTTTACCGTAAGGCTTTTGTACAGTACAATCATGTACAATTACATTTATAAGGCAACTAAAATATGGAGGTAAAAGGTTGTGGGGTGTTATTATTTTCTTGTATATTACTTATCTAAAAACATGTGACTTTCTTCAGTGAAAGATAAAAGGAGATGTTAGACAGAATAATAGTGATTCATTTTCATTGCATGGAAACATTTCTCTTTTTATGTTCCCTAAAAGGAAGTCATATAGCATTGGCATGACATGATGTGGCTCACAACAAGACGGTTCCTGGTTTGAGTCCAGGATAAGACAGCAGGCCGTGCTAATATATGGACTTGGCATGATGTCCGTTTTGTCAGTGTAGGTTTCCCCCTACAGTCCAAAAACATGCAAATTAGGTGAATTGAAATTACAAAAATTGCATTTGTGAGTGTCCTGTGATGGACTGACCACCTATTCAGGGTGCATCCTGCCTAAACTTCTGGAATAAGCCGTGACCTTGCAGAGGACAAGTGGATGTGAAGAATAGAGGAAAGACATTTCATAACTTTTCCAACAGTCTGTCCTTTTAAATATGTTTAAAAACCAGACTTCATTAGTATTTTGTCACTTGCGTTTGCTGGAATACATACATTGCCTGTCGCTTGTGTATAAGTGTCACATTATTGAACCACTGGGTGTCACCATTTTCAGATGTGATATTTAGTATTGCACAACAGGTGCCAAACGTTGCATAAAAAACACATTGTCATTATTATTTCTTATGAACAAGAAACTGTTTTATGTGGAGCCTGACTACAAAAACATACATAAAATATAAATGACTATAGAATAAAGTATACATCGTCCATCACTATGGAACAAGACATAAAACCACAAAATTTAAAGTAATGCAATTACAATGGGAAAAAACATTGAAATACAAACTGTACAAAGGAGTAATATAAAGTCTGCAATAAGCAATTATAAGTTAACTCCTGTTATAACCAGTAGTAAAACCAGTATATCCTGTTTCAGCAGTCAAGGATTCTTTGTGTATCTTTTATATTTGTAAACTGTTTTGTTACTGTTATCATGTTTCTGCTTTCTGGTTAAAAATGCATAGACGTGTACATGCAAGTTTGTCTTTGTTTTTACAAACCGTCAGTATTATTTTCCATGATACTGGCCTATCATACATGATATATCACATGATATCCATAAACCTTCACTTTTATTGAGCCTGCATCATTCTTTTTATAAGGCACCATATCATACTGTATATCCCTATCTGTTATTCTTTGTACCCTTACGTAATGCATGGTTTAACCATAGCAATAATATGAGTTTTTATGTTTTAACACGTTTAAACTTTTAACATGTTTAATGTGATTTAGTTACATATTTCTCATAATTTTAATATATTTTGAAAGTTGGATAGTTTATATTATAAACATCTAGTTTTGTTTCTTCCAGTGGGTAAGAATTGTGAATAAAAATCACAAAATGACCACAATATCTTTAGTGATAATACTGTAGATTAAGAAATGTATCGCAGGTAAAACAACAGCGATGCTTTCCAGGTATGACCATTTAATCGTGCGATGCTAGGCAATGAAATTATACTGCTGGGTGTTTTTCATCTAGCATCATTTACCGGCAGACCTTCGGACCAGCGGCTTTTTATCGCTGCAGGTGTCCCAGCGGAAAGGAGCTGCGAGGTCTCACCCCCACTGAACTACACGGAGAGGAGCTCCGCGCTCCGCGATCAGAGTAGCAATGAGAAGAGACCACACCTCCGAGCGAAGGGCAAAAGTCCGGACTCAACGAGCAATGCACCTGCACTGACACAGCGCCGACAGGACCTGCAACCTGATATGATCGGAATTACTGCCCGACACTTACATATCAACTTGATGTCTTTGTTAGCGGACAGTCTCGGACTAAAAGCGAAGTACTGTGTATTTGTGGCTGATGTGGTTCGGGATTGTGCGTTGCCTGCCAGCACGGCACAGGTAAGAACTGAAGCCCGTATCCGGATCTGATAGCGAAGCTGAAAACGATTCTCAGAATGAGATATAATGGAAATATATTCGCAAGTTAAACATTATAAATGACAGATCAGAGGATTCGATGACAGGTGAATGTACCGTAAACTTTGTCCTGGAGTTTTAACGCTTCCTTATAATGGAGATACTTTGGAAGTGTATATGCCTACAGTACTCACGACGAAGATTAATCGATGAATACATTATAAAAATATCTCTTTAAATATGTTTTAATGCAATTATCTTATAGCACTTTGCGTGACGGTGTTTCTCGTAATAAAATGAAACATGGTTTACAGTAACTGGTGGTGTTTACTGTACCACAGCACCCACAAATTTACCAGTTTAACCATAGCTTAAGTAATGTTAAATGTTACCATAACATGTTTCTTTATTACAACAGGAAGATTGTTAAATGTCTTTATTTGCCATTTTTACTTTAAATGAACAATGTAAATACAAAGGTGTAAAAAAATCTAAAGATTAACAGTAAATAATATTGAAAGCTGAAATTCTGGAGCTGCAGAATTACGGTAAAGTGCCTACCAATGCAATAAGTGTAATAACTGTAACGATTCTGCAACACCCTAAGAACAGTAAATGCCTCCCATATGTATAGTTTACCTCGCTCAGTGTTGTAAAAAATAAAAGCTAATTATTTTAATGACTTAGGGTCCCTTTTCTATGCTGATGGAGAATAGTTGTTTACAGTAAATAGCCTATGTATTAGAAATATTAGTCATGGTTACCCTTTATTAGTCACGCTTATATTTGTAGAATGTGACATTAGATCGAAAAAGTAGAGTTTTTATTTGTATTTTTTCATGACCATGTTATGTTTTTGTTAAACATGCACATACATTGCAAGGAAACTGTAGCCATCTAGTAAAGACAATGAGTAAATATCCGTAAGCAAATACAATAGCAAGAACAAAACCTATTATTTGCTTCTTAATCTGTGACTGTTTAAGTGCAAAGGCAAACTATTGATTTTTAGTCAGGTGCTTTGGTAGTACAATGGTTTTCTTCATATCTTGTAGATAATATGATACATGAATATGGTAATCCTTTGGTATGCCTGTGTATTTTTAGGGAGGAACAATTGTTTGAATTGTGATTATCTCAAGTAATGCTGGCAGGTGCCAGAAAAATCCTTCGCTCTTCTCTGAACTTTTCCTTTGAATCCTCATAAGCACAGACAGAAGACATAACCCAGTAACATAAAAACATTAATCGAGTAGATATTCTGTGACACAGACTGGACTAAACACTGAGAATGAAACCTGCCCCAAGAGATAAGGAACAGGCCCAGGTGTCTAACCTGGCTGGTGTCTATGTCACAGATGGAGGTCAGGGCAAAGAGTGAAGCCCGGTGGCCAAGCTGGATCGCTTCCCTGCTTTGTATCGCATTATGGCCTATGTTCACATTTCGGTTGGCCTAGAACTAAACATTCTAGATGCTGCCTCTGTTTTGAGAATAAAAGCAAGGGAGGGAAGGTGAACATTTTTCCTTTTGTCAGCAGTGTGGAGCTGGGCGGACGGGCCTGTTAATTGGTGATTTAATTAGCGCCTAATATTGCAGCTGTGTCCGATAATGGCCAATCACGCAAAGAACGGCATTGAATACAAAATAAGATAGACTTTACCTGACGAAATAGGATTATGGAGAAATATGACTGTGTTATGATTGTATTGGCTATTTTTGTTTTCACACCCATAAAACCAGGCTCTGGCTTGTTGGGTTAATCATACATAAAGACATCGAAACATTTCGTGCAGAGTAAGATTGAGTCATCTGTCTTTATAATGTCATTTTCATTTTGTTTTGTTTCCTCCTACGGAATGTGGCGGTAATGTGGCAGCCAGCCGCATCGAGGGACTGGAATGAGCGAGTGTTCTTTAGTGAGAAACACTGAGGAGGTAATGACACCACAGGGTTTTGTATTGAAATGATGGAATAAGGCACATGGCATATGTAAACTTTTACGGTGGAGTGGAGAAAAGCAGAGCTTTGATTTTCACGCACACTAACTCTTTCCAGGTGACTGAACAGCAGTGCACGGGAGATAAAGAGAGAGACAGGCCGGAAGATAACCTGACTGAGACAGATAGAGAAATTTTGTCAGAAATATAGCGAGAATAAAGAAAAGAGAATGAGACGTAAGATTAAGGGAGGAATCAGAGATGGTGTTTTGCAGTTCTGAAGTCAGAGTCCAGGCCAGCTGCTGTTTGCGGTTTGTTCCTGAGGTTATGCCTGACGGTAACCTGAGCCATGTGCGCAGGCTGATAAAATGTGGATTAAGCACGAAGGAGAAACTAGAGGGACGGCAAGAAGCATAGCTGTGACGGCTCACTCGTGGCCCTCGAGGACCCAAATCTTTGTTACAAAATAGTTGATTAATTCCATCATTTTCAGGTACGGCACATTTTTCGGATGGGTAGAAATTAGTTTTTGGAAATATGGATTCGGGGTCTGTTGTGTATTTGCGATGCTTTTGAGTCTTCTTGAGTCTGTCTTTGTTAATCAACATGCCTTGCAAATCGCCCTAACTACCCATTAGTTTATATGGGGACAAAATTACATTTTTTACCTTTGAGTATTTCAACGTAAAGCTGAATAATGCTGAAATGAGACAAATTTATAGGAGAACGTAGTGGCATCACATATATAAACATACGCACAGGAGACCGTTCGGTTACACTAAATTTTACAGTATGCACACACTTTCAGTGCTTTCAGTGTAAAATGCTGCCCTAAATTTAGTTTCAAATTTAGTTTTTTGTTTGTTTTACACCTTCTTGCATTACTATTATTAATTTTTACGTTATAATAAATAAGTTCATAAATAAGCAATTTTACTGCACTGTACTGTAAAACTTTTTTTTTTTTTTTACAGCGTACCTACAAAATAATGGTAACTACATATACTTAATAAGATTTGGTACATACAGTACTTACACAGTGACACAGTAAATACATACATGTAGAACAGGACTGTAAAGTGCAGATAAGTATTCTCTGGTATGGTGTCCAGTGGATTTGTTGTGTTTCACACTAAACCATTTCCTTGCTGTCTGTACTTATGACAAATTGTACTTGACATAACACATTCACTGCATTTAAAAAAGAAATGAAGAGATTTTTTACAACAATCAAAAGCAATTAATTAAACCCCCTTTGATTTAGACACATCAGGCCCCCTCGCATCTAACTGTCAGTCTTTGTTTCTATTGTCCCAGACAGATAGCGACCTGTCCCGTCCTGGCATAGAGAAGGACCCAGAGACTTGTTCCACTGTCTCTGTCTAGTGACCAGGCAGAGAAGAGTATGCTACACAAGGCATCGGCATTGTATGGTGTGCAGAGACAAGAGCCTGTTTTATGAATGCTTCTCTTACAGATACATCAGAGAGCTGCAGTCAGAGATACCACACTGTACTGCTTGACTAAAGAATGAATAGTGCACCCGGTCTGCCACAATGCTCAGCATTCACACCTGTCAGGGAAGACCGTGTTTTCTTTAAATCTCCAAGGAAGCCACCGAATATTAGTAGCCAACAGCAACATGAACCAAGAAAGAGAAGATGGAACGATAGGATGCTGCTAAACCTTAACGTCTCTGTCTTGGTTAGTGGATCACTCACGTACTGACAGTCAGGGACGACGCTTTGCATATGAAACAGCTTTAGAGACCTTGTGATCGGAAATACAGTGGACTGCTATATAAATTGATGGTTAGGTTGGATGGCAGTGCAACCCCAAGGCCTACTATTTCGTGTCTAAATATTATGGAATCCAATAAATGTTTATTATTATTGCACATTTTACACAATGTCAGACTGACTTCCTGACAGTTTTCTTGGCAGACACGGCTGTGTTCATCCAAGCGATCTTCTAAATATACTCCAGACTGAACCGCTGAACTATCAGTGACATAACTAAGCTGAAGAGGTTCCCGAGGAGCAAGTGCAAATCAAAACAGAAAGGCCGTGTATTTTTAGAAATTATTTTCATTAAGTACATTAGGCTAAGATGAACTCAATATAAGCTCAAATCAAGCTCAATGGAACTCTGAGGTGATGTAGAAGATTTCCAGCCATCCCCTCTCTCTCTTTCTCTTTACACTCTTTGGGGAATGAGTTAATACCAATGCACCAGTAATTGATGAACTGCTCGTCCGGCACATGGAACACGACTGTCACCATAGACAGCATCCAATTTTGTAGGGTGAGTATGTCTATCAAGGATGTTAATAACAATGTTTGATGGTCCACATTGTTATATTAGGTTTAATAAGGTACTTTAACATAGGAAGAGCAAACGATGCAATCTTTATTACAGTATATGGGATGGATGGGATAACACTACAGTCCGTATGTTCCATTTGCATGCCATTACTAGGAATTACTGGAAGGGCACAATAATTGTGGAAAAAAAATCACAAACTGCACAAAATTTGTATGATGTCAGTGCTGTATTTTATGGGCAACAGTAAATTATTAACACTTATCAATGCAAAGGTTATGAATTATTAACAATATTTTACTAGTTTTTTTTCCCGATCTATACAGTTGTTCATTATTACTGTAGTGTAGAGATGTTTTAGAGAAAGTTTTTTAAAAGGACTAAATTAATTTTTATCACACACATACTGATTTTCCATAGGAGCCATAATAATGATTAACCTGTTAACTGTCACCGTTCCTCAAGAGGAACAACTAGGTTAATTCACTATTCACTTTAATATTTCATTGTTGAATTCTAATCTAATTATGACAAATTGTATATTGATGGAAATGTATAAGACTCAAGAATTTTTAAAAATACCTACCAATTAAATTTAAAAAAAAGATTGAAAAAATAATTAAAACATATCTAAAATAAAAATAAATGAATAGTGCATTTTCATGTGTATGCTCAATATGTGCAGTGACAGTTATCAGGTAAAGCAAAGACTGATGGTTTTGTTGTCATAGGCCCTACTTGTTTTCACTTCTCTCTCTTCATGCCTCACCTCAGTCACAGGGATGCAGCATGTATGTAAAATTGCGGGTCTATAGGGACTTAATTAACAAAGCTTGACTCTTCACAAGTGCACATGCACACAACACCTATACGACCACATGTGTGCAACACACTATGAACAAACGGTGCAGAATAATTACACTACTCCTGAATAAAAAAGAGTATAACTAAGAGTATACTTTGGTCTGTGATTGTAATGTACGTATTGTACTGTAGTTTAAGAATGGATGCAGTTGGCAGGCACAACACTGCTGACTGTGAATGCAAAGCCACTTACGGGATTGTAAAGACAAGCTGTCTGTCATGTAACCTTGAGGGTTAGAGAGAGCGCCGGGAGAGTGAGCCTGTAGTGAGAAAAATTGGCTTCTTCCTTACACTTATTCTTACCAAAAACTGTGCTACCAGTCACATTAAGAGTTTTTAATCTGCACCGAAGTGTTTAAATGAAGACAGATGTGTTTGACCACATTGAAAGTCAGGACTTGCTAAATTAGTTCAGAAAGTTGCCAAATTGAACTTTGTTGCAGATAAACACATTTAGATTTATTCACCCTCATGTCATTCCAAACCTAGATGACTTTCTTACTTCTGAAAAACACAAAAGAAGATATTTTGAAGAATGTTGTAACCAAACAACACTGAGTCACATTGACTTTAATAGACACATTTTTCAAAATATCTATTTTGTTGTTTCACAGACAGACTCGTATAGAGGTTTTGAATGACACGAGGGTAAATAAATGATAAGACATTTTTTCATCTTTTGGTAAACTAACCCTTTAAAATGTATAGTCTTTCTTGCTGTTTTGCAAAAAAACTGTCTGTTTTAAGTGTAAATACAACAACAAAAGTTTTAAAAAAGTGTAATGATGGGTGTGTAAACTTTGTTTTGACCATTAAGCAACCTGGTCAGTTTCCAAAACAGAAAGTGGACCAATAACAAACAACGTCAAGCCAAATGCTTTACATAATATTTGCCACATTTAATTAAATTTGCATGTTTTTGGGAGCGGTGATAGTCGTGTGCTGTTAATATACCTTTAATTTATATATATATATACACATTTTATCATTCCATAGATAAGGTAATATTACAAACAATTTATATGTATTTGCTAAATAATTTTTATCCCAACTTACCTTGCTCTTTCCAGGAAGTTTAGCCAGACGTCCTCTCACAGCTGGCACCTGTCCTGAGCTTCATTAGCAGCAAACATCATGTCAGAGCTGGAGGATTATTCCCCTCCACAGGGCCACCCACATCCCGACCCGGCACGTATCCAGCAGAACCTTCTGGAGGAGCAAGTGGAGCTGTGGTGGTTCAACGAACCACGCAAATCTTTGTTATGCTACTGCGCTTCGGTAAGCCTGATCTTAGGCTGCGGCCTGGGCGGCGTAGGTCTGCTCTCCACCACCACCAGTTTATCCAGCGAGTGGAGACTGGGAGCCGGGACTGCCCTTTGCCTTCTCGCCCTGGCCGTTCTTCTCAAGCAGCTGCTGAGCTCTGCAGTGCAGGACATGAACTGCATACGCAGCAGACGGCGGATCGACATGCTGAAAAGCGGGGGCTTGTCCGACGTTCTGGTCATGTTGATCACGGGACTCTCTCTGCTTATTTGTGGGGCCGTGCTTTTGGATGTGGCCCTGGCCTACCACATGCCCAAACCTGGCAAAGCTTTGAATGACATGTTCATATCTGGGGTGGCACTGCTGGCGGGTGGATGTTTCACAGTGTTAGCAGTTGGAGTTTATTCCGCAGTGGTTTTCTTTTTAGAGAGGACAGGCCCGGGACAGAGGAGGTGGGATAGGACGGTGGGAATCTTCACCATTTCAGGCCGAATGCAAGCAAGGAGAGAGACAGCTTCAAGCTTGGCTCGTCTGATTTAACCATGTGGCTGTATAATTTATGGCATTTTTGCTGAACATGAAATAAGACACTGAACTTTGCCATCTTAGGACAATAAAAAAGCCTTCCGTGAAACTTTGCACTCATTGCACTACAGCACAAATCACACGTGACATTTACAATTACATCCTACGAACAGACTAAAGGTTTCAAGCATTAAACCTTTGAAGATTTAGGCACAAATATTCAGGAAAAAGTACAATGAAGGAAGTACTGAAAAGCACAATAACAAAATGAACTTAAATTTGATCATTAACATATTGATAAAAACTTGCTGCTTTTTCTCACGTTGATTGCCTCCAATGTTATTGGACACTGCGGTGCGCGTCCTTCATGGCTTTATTTATGTGGGCAGCGGCAAGCATGCCAAGTGGGTGTCCATCTGGGGATGTCTGCAGCTTTTCAAGAGATTTAATGTGTGTGTGTGTGTAAGAACGCATCGGCCGTGACAGTTTGCATGCCTGTGAATTTACACTACAACTTTGTTCTGTGTGTGCAGGCAACACTAAGAATCAAATAAAGGATAAGAATGTGATAAACATTTTTAGATTTTACTGTTAGGCCTAATTTTTGTATTTAAATATATGGAGAACACATATGCAAAAGGACTTTGATTACATAGTATGCTTTATTAATGTTTTGCGTTGGACTCAAACCCTTGACCTCTGTCATTAAAGTTTAAAGAAAGATATATTATTCCGATATCTGTAAGCGGATCTGCAAATTCATGTAAATTATTAGTATTTGATTTCACAGGGTTTATGAAAAACAGATGGAGATAAACAGATGGCAGGTTGTTGCCATTTAGCGGAAATGTATTTCAATTTGTATGCACAATAAACAAACGTTGATGCTCCAACGTGACAACTTTCAGAAATGAAGCCGCAACGTTATACAACTGTTCTGGAATACTGAAAACCCCTGCAGTGCCTCCATTAGTGTTTGGACAGGTTAGGTCACACTTAAAAACATGAACGTCATTGAATTAAGTAACAAAATATAAAACCATGTGAACCATGTGAAAGATAGCACACTTTAAAAAAGTTTCATGAAAAATAATGTGTTTAGTGGGTTTTAAATTATATTACTATAGCTTAAAATAACAAAAGTATTTGGACACTTCCTGGTTGTCAGACATAGTGGAATGTGCCTTTAGTTTTCTGGTTACTCTGTATGCTGTGAATGTGAGAGTTACTTCACACATCCACTAAAATGATGGGAGCAGTTGGTTAACAGTAATTGCAGTAAGTTCTGAGAAAAGGTCTTGCATCATTTATTTGCACACGGCACTTGGTTTTGCTATTCTTCTGTCTAATGCAATAAAATTAATGCATTTTCAGTGTGGCTTAAGTGCCTTAATATTTTATGGAGCCACTGTAGATTGGAAATATTGAAAGTGGAATTTCATGCTGAAGTAAGATTCTTTAGTTTTATCACCTTTATTACTTTATAACCTAACTGTCACTGCACATATTTTTTACATTTAAGATATTAGGTATTTCTAAACATTTTTTTTTGTTTTAGATAAGGCATTTAGGCATTTATTATTTTTAAATTTTATGTTTATTGTTATTTATTTATGTTTATTATGTTATTTGTCAAATCTATCTTGAAACGACAAATGATATCTTATATTCTGTCTAAGCAGGGGCACAGTTACGGGCGAGGATATCTGGGTCGTGTTTGGCAATGCCTGTTTTTACCCATAACAACTTGCTATTGTGCAACAGCTGCTAATTCACCATGTAAACAATAGCTGACTCTGTGACCCATTGTCACACATCTATTGGTCTGTCATGTGTTAAGACTGATAAGAACAATCCAGAGCTCAAGTCGAGCAAGAATAGCAATGCATACAGTCAGCACTCCTATTTACAGATATTTTTCATAGTTATGGCCCTGGTCTATCTTCATGAGCCAGTAATGTATCACAATAACCGAATCCTGAAATATCCTTAAGTAAATAAAGCTAAAATGATCCTTTCCCATACAGTGCAGAAAATGATCACATAACTCTGTGTAAATAATGAAAACCCATTTATTTTCTCACACTGACCTTTCTGTACAGTATTGAACGAAAAAGTTATCAATAAAAAAGACCAAAAATACATATTTCAGATTTAGCAACAGGCTGGAATAAATATCAAGATGTAACCATGCCATTGACCTTTAGTAATAAATGAGGGGGTGAACAGTTTTGACGTGACAGCAGCAAATAATATTCAGCTGTCTCTGCAAAAGTGCCGGACAGTATTCCAAACACACACGGTACACTGATAAAACAAGTGGTGTAGTGCATGTTGAATGAAAAAAAATCTGGAAGGAGTAAGTTGACGTTTGACATTTTGACTATTGTGAAAGAATAAAGAATGCAATGATAGTTAATGCAGCTCCCTTGCTCACATCAAAGTGAATATAGGTGATCTGCTGTTAGGTTAATGGTTACAGTATATTATAGGACAATATTAGCATTTGCACTTTTCAATCTGCCTGTCAAAAGCTGATGTATGAGTACATTTGAAGTGGTTTTAAAATGCTCATAAACTGAGCAAATCACATTTGTACATGAGGTACTTACTAAAATAGCTTCTAAAGTCAATGTGTGTTTGTCTGTGTAGGTATTAGTGGTATTTCGAGTCATACAGAGCCACCGCTTTGAAAATATAGTGTTACAGTGCTGTCCTAACAGTAGGCTGCCTTATTAATCATTGATTTTGAACACAAGGTATTAATTTCATTAGGCTTGGGCTTATGCAGCTTTCGAAAGATTATATCACATTGTGAATCCCTTCACCAAAAATCAAAAAGCAAGCGGTTCTGTGTAACGTAACAACATGAACTAATTTAATTGGTTTAAAAGTCTAAATAAAATATATTAAAACATAAAATAGATATATAAATGTAACTATATTTTAGTACACCCACACCAAATTTAAATGATGGATCTGAGCTTTCCATAAAAAGCAAAGGTTTTAAAAGTCTTCCTCAGTAGTTCTGCTGTCTGGTTTTCTAAAGCCTGATCACAGACCAAAAACGTGCACATCCAGAAGTGCAGAATCTGAGCAAGAGGTCGGGTTCAGCCGTCTGTCCGCTGGGTTCAGAGCAGCTGCTGTCTCGCAGATGAAACAGGACAGACTAGAGATTCAACACACACGGACGCTGTCTGATACGAGTCTTCTCTCAGTTGGTCCTTAGCTGATAATCTGTCAAAGTTGTTCGAGCAAAGTAAGAAAACTGCAGGTTATAAATTGTGCATGTGTGACCCTCCTATTGAGGTGCATATTTTTTTTGCTACCAGTGTTGGAAAATGACTAATTAAAACTATACAACACAGTAGCGGAATCAAATGCGGCATATTTATAGTCGAGTTAAATAATCAAATACGCCTTACTAAATTGTCCCCTTTCTCATATATGTTGCATGGCAGTGTGATTCATTCTAGTGAATTGCTTGGTTTGGGTAGTTTATGTATGTAAATGAAACCATTGATTAAATGCTTCAGCAATTCAAAAGCTGTGCAGCCCTTCTCTGCATTGTGGGCTGTCTTTAATACCGAAATATTTATTTAAATGCCACATTATGGCTGCACAATGTTGAAATTTATGTCGCTAAAAATGCAATATACAAAATTCATTATGTAAAATCAGTTGAACTATATTAAAATAAATTTAACAATGGAAAAATTATTTAACCTTTTTAAACTTCCACATCACTGCATACCATAGTTGATTACAACTCAGTTGTTAAGATGTATTTTCTTTGTTGTATTTACAGTAAATTTATTGATAAGTTTATTGTCATTCCATTTACAGGTTGAAAAACTATATTTTACTGCCAAAAAATATCTCTGAATAAACTACAGTATAAACAGAGCCTCAATTTAGTTAGCTAATTTAAGTTAGATTTTTTTTTAATTGTTATCGATTTTTGGATGTTTAGATATAGTATGTCTGTAGAATTCCATCGTGGTTTAAGTCTTGATGTCTGCTTTGCATTTCTTATGAATAAGTGAACAGGGTTGAGAGATTAGAGTGGCTCTCTCTCGTGTCGCTGATGCAAATGGAAAACTGATAGTCTACTATATCAGACTGTGTTGTATGTGTGTGTGTGAGTGAATGACAGTGAAGAGAGCGAGGCTCATGTTCACTGAACTCGTACACAGGGTGAAGGTAAACTTTATATCTAAATGATATTTGAGCAGAAGTGTGCCGCCATGCGTGAGTGTGAGGGAATTTTTGAAAGCGACTTACCTCCGCTCTGAGTAATATAACGCACCCATGGTAATGCCTGGTATCCGCTCTTCTCAATAATTTTCAAGTATCGCACCTGTGTACACATAAAACATATTCAAGTAAATTAATTTAATTGAATTAATTAATTAATTGCATTAAATGAATCAAATAAGTTAATATTATGACCATTTTAAAAGATGGATGTCATTATTTTGTACCTGAATGCCTGATACTGTGAAATAAGGGATCTCAAACTTCACTGTGATTGGTCGCTTTCCTTCAAGTTCATCGCCTTCCACACTTGGCAGTCCAAAATGAGCTCTCATCATGAACTCCTTCCCACCCTTCATCACACAGAAAGACACATAGTTACATTTTAACACATCTAACTGTAAAAAGTCCCATCTTTTGACTACACCAAATTCCAACTTAGAGACCAACCTACATGCTCAACTCTGAACCAAAAATATATCTTAAATCTATAAATCTTTGAGACTAAATGTGACCCGGTCTGTAAAATCCCCCCAAAAATGTTGTGAAAAGTCATGAAAATAAGTAATGTGTGTTTGTCACTCATTCACTCAAAAATTGTCCTTAATTATTTTTCTTTTATAATCCTGAAATTAATGACTTTACTGACACTTTGTTTTATTATTTTGCACAAAAAATACAGGAAGTTTGATTCCTAAACATTGATTTCAATCTTAGATTATATTAAATGATATAACCTTGATATTATGTAGAAAACCGTAAATCACAAAAATAACTTTAGCCAGGTTTTAACAGGCAGGGTCACAAATGTCTATAGGAGATTAAGATAAAACTGTGGCCAACTAACATTAACAGCTAAGCATGTTTCTGCTGTCCTACTAGATTAGGTAAGGTAAGACATAGTGCAGTCCTAGCGAATATTTTTGGCTTTGTAGTCATTCACTATGACAGTCAAATCACACAGGTTAAATAAATAAGAGTTATCTTGAGTTTGACTGTAAACTATAAAACTAGCAATTTGGCCCATATTTGTATGTTTTGTTGGAGGCTTTTTCTCTGTAATTGTAAAGGACAGAGTAGAAGCTACAGGAACAGCTCACATTATTCTCACATTATGAGGATTTTCAGCTTCCTGGTTTAATCTTTAAAAATGCCTCCAATAATCAGTTCTAAATTTCTACATGAGGAGGAATATTATCTATTATTACATTTGGAGTTGATGGGTGTGAAATAGCTTTAAGTAAGTTGTAAGGTTTTTTTTCTCCTAAACTAACCACTCACAGATTGTCCCCATTGCTGAAATTATTCTCTGGCTTTAGACATACTGTATATATGGTTTCCTTTGAGACAATTATACAATACAACACACCCAGTTCGTATTGAACTGGATACAAACAACATGGACTTTAAATAAATAATAAGCAAGCATTTTAGAATCAGAATATTAGATCAAATATCTTGTTCGCATACAATGACACCTGTTTTCACTTGGTATTAAAATGCATCTCTGGCAATCTGATCAAACCACACAGAGCTAATTATGAAAGAGCCCAAATTTTTGTGATCTCGGATGAAAGCTACATTGTCCACGTTGCATTTTTAGTGTTCATATCAATCATAATCCGCCCCCATGTGTCCTGGACAACATCAATGGATCAAAAAACAGATTTCAAGTTCATCTAATTTTGCATACAGTATATGATCATATCTTAAATAATAAAAGCAACTTGACTAACTTCACATTTGTGCTTCTGTTTTTTTCCTTTTATTCTTTATCAGCTTGCAAATCTATGTAGTGAGTGATGTGTGCAGCTTACAGTAGTCCCGAAATCAGAAACCCTGTCTTCGTAACACAAACGCAAGTGGTCACTGGAGATGTTACCAAGTCTCGACTTGCGTTTAGATCACCACAGATGGATCTTAACCTGGTGAAACGTATTTATCTTACTTACCGGGAAGGATTTAATGTTCCACTCCACAGCACTCTTCTCGGGTATCCATTTAGCTTGACCGGTGGTGGTCTTGAATTTGGGGGAGTCAGCGTCGCTGGGAACAGGCACCAGAATGCACACATTATTGGCAGTGGAACGACTTTTAAACTGACTGCGGGCCTGGAAAACAGATGAAAAACCTATAGCACAACTTCACAAACACAATCTAGCTACAGCCGTAGCGAAACGTTTTTAAGCTAAACTTTAAATAGCTAAAGTTTGGGTCCAGCAAGGGCAAAAGGAGAAAGCATGTTTATGTCAGATTCTGACAATTTCTTGGACACAGTTCAGGTAAACTACGAGCCATTCCCCAAGATACGAGCCTGAAAGCTAATTACTGAAAACAGGGTGTGTGCTGGAGGAGGCGAAGCTAGAATCAGTGAAGTGTGTAGATGGAGTGTGAATGAATGTGTGGATGTGTGTAGCTCTACCTTAACCTTGATCTCTACTCGACTGTGAGAGAACTTCTCTATAACGCTCTCAATCCATATTAGAGGCTTCACCTGTCAGAACAGAGCCATGACACAGAAAAGATGTGAGACGTTTTGCTGTCACTTAATCAAGTCACTGAAATGCCTTTTTGAAAAGTAATCTTCTCACATAAAAAAAAAACATTTTACAGTGCAGTATTACTGAGTGAAAAAAAAAATCATAATTAAGCATTTTTTACCACAAACTATGTGATGCATCCAAATGTAAAGTTTGCTTGTAATTGCCATTATCAATATATAATAATATTTATCAATATAAAAAATGTGTATTGCTTAAATAAACCAATTTTTAAGGCAGAACAACAAATGCTACCGTCTCAGCTAACAGGGATCATTCTTAGAAGGTTGGCTAACATTCTCTAAACGTTCTACTAAAGTTATCAAAAACGTTCTTGCAGTAATGTTAATATTATGTCATTCTGAAACATTGCTATAAAACAATATTCTTACATTGTTAGTAGGGCTGTCACAATATTAGATTGACACAAACTAAATTTGACCTTTGGTCAAAATGTTTATTTTTTGTTTTGGCTTTTTTAATTGAATGAATCACACACAAAATATGGGTGTAGGGAAAAGGAAAGACAGAGACAGATGGCTCTTAAACCTAAATTTTAAATGAGTGATGCATTATTTAAGATATGATCATATACTGTATGCAAAATTAACAATCTTGGTTTTTAATATTATTTCAAAACCAGGATATTGTGACACCCCGATTGTTAAAAACATTAAGAATTAACACACTATCAATTCTTACTTTCTACATTATAGCAATAACATATTTTGTATCACATTTATGAGAAACTGACATTTTCTTCACAGGTTTTATCATGTACATGCAGTGCTCACCGTGGTGTTAAGTCTGTAAGACATGAGTTCACTTTCTCCATCGGGTGGGATGAAAGAGATGGTCCGGTCATTCTCAAAACGTGATAGACGCACGCACTGATGAAACTTCACATCTTCCAGCTCCACAGACTTACTCTTTTCCCCTAGAAGGAACCAGAGAAATAAACATCCAGAGATATAGTGGGTGAATTTTAATATGAGAAAAGTGGTCACTGATGATTATATGTATAAAGCTGGTAAATCAAGTTATGCGCACACACACACAAACTCACAAACGCCTATATACACACACCCAGAGCTGTTTAATACCTTCCCTGGAAATTGCAAACAAGAGCATTTTTCTGCACCCAGGTAACCGTGGAGGTTGTTTATTTGTTTGACCTCAGCAAAGAGGTAGGCAGTGACTACAGAAGAGTTTCTTAATGATTCAGGGCCTCTGAGCCCTAAAACTCACTAATACCCCAGAGCTGTGGGATTTTACCATCACACTTAAAGCAGGAGCCTGTGAAACGTGGGAGAATGTGTGCGTGTGGGACTCTTTGTACGAATGTATTCTGCTCTGTGTAGGAGTGACATTTACGGTGGAACATGAAAGAGCTCTCAAAGGTTTGAGCTTGAACACAGAGGTCACATCTGAAGATCTAGAGCTCGCTGTCCTCTGCTGCAGTGGAGGCCTGCTGGGAACCTACTGATGACATCAACCACAGGGACTAAAGGTTGGGGAGGGGTTAGAATGATCTCTTATAGCTCTCTGATTGGCTCCCCTGGGTACACAGGCAAAGGCTTCCTGGAATGTGATTGGCACTTGGAACTACAGGTACCTTTTGACTTGGCTGTACTTGAAATGCCCTAATGACATAGGGTTTGCTCTGTACTTTATATATTAAAGAACTTTAAAGAAGTTTCATATCATGCCAATATAATTGTATATAGTATAGTATTATTTTGTGATAGGCTATCCATGATTCTGTTAACATAAACTGGGGTCCAAACGAAAATTGGAGACCAAGCAAAGAAACATTACACATACTGTAAATATTTACTGTAGTTTCTATTTCCATAATAAATTGACAATTTGTCACACTAACCATGTGCACTAAAAATATTTTAATTGAAATTTTAATTTAAATAAATACTCTGGTAATATAATTTTTTTATAAAAAAATCATTTAGAGAAATAAGTTAGAGAAATGCTAAATGTTTTTCTTAGTGGAATTTTGTACCTAAATGTAAAAATGTATTTGATATTAAACAAAACAAAACACTGACCTGATCATTGTATAATATAAATAAATGTGTGATAATTACATTTACATGAGATGACAAGAACTGTGTATGGAGGGCCAAATTGCTTAAAATTAAATCAACAAATAAATACTTTTTAATACTTTAATAAACCATTAAATACATAATTAATTTATTCAATGAATAAAAATGATCAAATAAATTAATTACTTAAATATATGAATATGAGTGTAGCATAATGTTTCTATAAGAACATTTCTGTTGTGTTGTCTACTAATATCTCTGAATCACTATGATGAAAAGCATTTACAAGCTTCAGCCTAAAGAGGGCAGTGTTTCACTGTTTTCCAAGTTTCATTTTACTGACAAAATATTTCTTGGTTGATATTAGGCCTTAAATTAACCAGCACAAGATCAGAACAGCACTTAAATTAACCTTAAATTTGTTTACAGACGTTGGTGGCCAAAAGCAACTTTAAAGTGGGAAGTAGCACAGGAAGTAAGCAGGTCTACTTCATTTCGCTGAAACCATATCTGATCAACTGGTTTCCTGTTAAAGTAAAATTAAAGTGTGTCTTGTCTATCAAAGGTTGGTATGGTCAACAATACTGCTCTACTGTTTGGTTATTAAATGCAGTAGAGACCATCAGCGCTTGGTTTCACTTTTGCATTCAACTAAATGTGTGATCTAGAAATAGTGCTTGAATGCGAAATCTTAAAGCGAAAGTTTACACAAAACTCTCATCCTTATTTTATTTCATGTTTATGACTCTGCAGAACACAAAGAAGATATTTTGAAGAATGTTGGTAACCAAACAACATTGGCCCCTATTGACTTCCACTGTGTGGACATAAAACCACACTTTTATGAAAAGATATTTCTCAAAATATGATCCACAAAAAGAGTATATCACAGGAGGTTAAATAAATAAATGATGGTAGAACTTTTGGATGAACTATCACTTTTTAATTCTTTTTAATTTTACATTATTAGAAATTTGATATTTTGGTTAATATCCATTTTGATATTATATTTATAGAGAACTAACAATGACAGCATATTTTCTGTTCATTTGATATTGGATGCCTTACTGTTGTACAGTTAAATCAGTGTGGCCCTAATCTCGAATCCATAGTTTCATTTACATAGCACACAAGCTGAATGCATAATTGAGATTTGTTCTGACCCCTGCTGGGTTACGCCTTGGATGGAGATAACAAGGACAGAATCAAAAGAATGAAATCCACCTAACAAGTGCAAATGAGATCCTCCTTAAAAGACACTGACTGCTAGACTATAATCACCCACAACAGAACCACTATGAGAGGACAGAAAAACATGCAAGTTCAAGGTCAAGAAAGTGTGTTCATTCAAGATGTGTGTACTCACTTCCAGTTATCTCAAAGAGTACTTTGTCATTCAGTCCCAGCCGCAGTTCAGGCATGCCTGAGAGAACGGTTTTGAGTTTGATGCAGCCCAAAATCTCGCTCCGCAAAACGCCACCTGTAGCACTGACCTACAGAAAACACAAACAGAAAATTCAAAGCAGAACCAAGGGTGACACGGTACAGTATGATACTGCATCATCAACATTACTGCCATCACAAATTTATTTCGCTCCGTTGGGTAAGACAGTAAAAGAATAATTTGTGTAATAATTCTATTGCAAATAGCATTTAAATGTACTGCAGTAGCTAAAGACATGACAGTGTAATATATTAATATAAAATATTTCAACCCTACAAGCCAAACTTTTAGAAGATAGATCTAAACCTACATTAAAGTCTACATTAAAGGGATAGTTCACCTAAAAAAAAATTTTTTTCATCATTTACTCACTCTCATGTCATGTATGACTTTCTTTCTGATACTTTGAAGAACTTTGGTAACCAAACAACACTGACCCCCACTGACTTCCATTGTATGGACAAAAAAAAGACATGAGGGTCAATAAATAATGACAGAAAATTTATTTTTGGGTGAACTACCCCTTTAGGTAAATATCTCTTGAATACAAGAGGCAGAAAAATCCAGAGCGAGAGATGTGAAGTCTGCATTAGAAAGCAATGAGACGTGATTCAGCTCTTAATCAGGAGACTGGTGTCATTCTGAGCTACTGTCTGCAAGCGTTTACAGCCTGACCCTGAGGAGCGCTAATGAATCCATCAAAAGCCGGTCTGGTCGGGGGGTCGGAGAGGGTGCAGAGAGTTCAGAATCTCAAAAGAAAGGCAACGAGATCTTGGGGGCAGCTGTTTCCTACTTCTTTCAATCTAAGGAAGTCTGCAGACCTGGCCCTTAACCCTGAGGAACATGAGGGAGGTTCAACCGAGGTATAGGATGATGGAGTAATAGCGTGGGCTGTTTGATGTCACGCACTACATAACGTTAAGCAAAACAGCGTCTAGAAAGATATTATTAAAGAGACATAAAATTGTAGATTGCATCAGTATGAACAAATACACTTCCAAAGCTTTCTTGAACAGCTTTTGTATGCTGAAATTTATGCATTGTTGTGAAGTCAAATGTTATATCAAACTGAATACCAGACAGATCAACTTATATTAACTTATTATTATTTTACTTTAAGTTTACTGTTGGGAATTAAGGTATGATAAAGAAATGTTTTGATTTTTATTTTACTTTTATTTATTTTTAACCTATAAAGGTTTGCATCTTCAATGTAACTTTTTACAATTATGAATGTGATTACTAGTCAGATTACTGGAAAATTGCACTAATTATTGGGGGAAAAAATCAGCCAAAGTAATCTTTTGCACGCACATATTATTAAAACCTTTTCTTAGTTTTGCAGCAACAATTTTATAAAATGACCATTAGTGTAATACTTACCCTAAAATACATGTTGATTTCTAATTCTAAATCACATCCTAAGATCTGATTGGTTGATAAAAGGAGTACAGTGTAATGTTCCAAGATGTTTTACTGACAAAATAATGCTCAACCCACAACTAGAATATTAAAATGCTAGATTTTTAGTTACAGTAGCTCACCAGTAAGTTGACAGACTCAATGACATCCATGAAGACTTCATTTTTCCTGTATTTGATGCCTTCCAACCTCCAGGACACAGCATTGGTTACTGTAGCTGGGGGACGTGGAGCACCCACTTCCAGCTTATGCCCTTGCTGGGTTATGTACCTGGTTAGGAAATAAAGAGCCATAGTAACACTGTTCACCAACAAAACTGACAATTTAGCATTTAACATATCAGAGTGCAGATTAAAGATATCAGTCTTTAATTAAGTATCAGCCTGATGATTATATTTCTTTAATATTTGTCATTCTGCCAGCTGATGCATCACAGACTTATCTTTTCAAATCTAATTAGATTTCAATTAAAAAGAGTAGGTGAAGCAGGTAACTTAAGCGGTTATGTAAACAGAGGTCTGGTGTTACAATGCTGCGAGAGCAGAGACTCATGGGAAAAACATGGCTTCCCCTAGTGACAGTCTAACAAACACCTGATCTTGTTTTTTCTTTTTTGTATTTTCATCACTGATGTTCCTGTAATGTTTACCCACTACACACCAAAAGCAAATAATCATAATGAGAGCGAATGTAGACATTATACAGTTAAGAGTTTTCCCATTTCAGATGTACATTAGCATTAAAACGTATATTATAATACACTAATATACAAGTTTAGGGTTAGTGATTCTAACGATTAGAAAACAAAGTGTGTCAGTGTGTTTTAATTTCAAGTGTCCCCAGCTGACACGGTATTGTGTTGCTGTCAGTAAAAGCTTGCAGCTATTAAGTTATCTGAATCTGATAAGTACTCATAAAGCTGACGGATGTTTTATGAACTGACTGAGAATTATGTGTATGATGTTGATTAACAAACTGCTACCAGTCCCAAAACAAAGAGTTTGTTAAAATAAGACTGTTCAAAGACATAAATTAACTAGCAGTTCTCTGAAAAATGTCACATTGGTGTATTTCTCTGATCTTTTACATGACCATTTAGCACTTCAATCAGTTTAAAATGTTTCAAAATCAAAAAATATTCTGTTATTTAATCATGTTGTTTCAATCCCATCTGACAATTTGGTTTTAGAAATAGTTAATAATGAATTTACTTTCTTTTCTGGGTAAATGATCCCTTTAGAAGTAGTTTTGAATATTTTAATGATTCTTAATAAGTACGAAAGACACATTACACTAAAGGCATATAAATCATTAAGCTAAAGGTTTACTTTGTTTAAAAAACAAAAAAGAGCAACAATATAATGTTAATGTTGGAATATATTAAAAATAGGAATATTTCAACTTGTGATTTAAGTAAAGCTTATATTTCATTCTTGTTTACTAGATAATTTACAGATCAACTACAGCCGATCTGTCTCCAATTCCTCTGGTCAAATCATCTTATCTGTCTGTGTACTATAAGAAACAAACAACTGCATTTTGTAAAACTATGCCGTCTGCACAGGGCAAGTACAGTGACTTATGAATAATGCAGAGCTTGAATAGTGAATAGAGACCGCCTATAGTCATGTTAGTGAATGATGAATAGTGTTCTCTCAACTTCTCTGAATAAACTTACTCAAGTAAGATCTTGCTGTCAGTGGTCTGAGGGAAGCCAAAGTCCATGACTTCATCCATCAGCTCATACACTGTCACAAAATTGTCCCGAATACTTTCTTCTTCCACTGACTTGAAGTATTCTGTGAACACCTGCGAATAAAAGGTCAATGCAAAACAACTGCATATATTAATCATTAACAACTACTTCTGGTTGTTAATCTGTTGGACTATATTTAAAAAATAAAACCTGGCCATATATCATATGACACTCTTGATTGTAATGCATGTGAAATAAGTGTCTTTCAACTGGGTATTAATGTTTACACAGCCTACAAGTGTCATGCTGAGTAAGCTGTTGTCACACGATGATATGAAACACACTTACCTCCACTATTTTGTAGAGGAAGGAGTACACAAGGGCAGCATTAGTATTCTTTTTTGTAATCGCGACCACTGAGTAACATCTGTTAAGGGGCAAGCGTGCTTCCCATTTACAGTGCCTTTAAAGGGATAGTTCACCAAAAAATAAATAATCAGTCATTATTTATTTACCCTCATGTAGTTCATAACCTGTATATGACTCTTTTTTTGTGGAACACAAAATAAGATATTTTTAAAAATGTCTCAGTGGTCTTATGTTAATACAATGGAAGTCAATAGGGGCCAGCGTTGTTTTGTTACCAATGTTACCAAAATATCTTTTGTGTTTTGCAGAAGAAAGTCATTCAGGTTGGGAATGACATAAGGATGAGTAAATGATGAAAGATTTAAAAGAATGGTGAAATATTTTTAATGGTGATTAAAGCTGATAAAGGATACAGTATAGGTTGCTGTGCTTGATCCACAGGAAATGGGTGGAGCCATGAACAACTACAGGTGATAAATCAGCATCTTCTTCCCTTTTCATCATTATAGGCATGAAGTTGTCAATCACATTCATGTCAATGTTGCCCATGTAGTTCCGACATATCAGCACCTTAGGGGTGGAAACAAAGCAGTAAGGTTAAAATTTGGAACTTTTGTAAAAAAAAATCACGTTATTGAGCAAACATTAAGGTACAAACATTAAAAACAACCATATGAACCTTGATATTCACTAGCAATGAAATGTCATGAAAACTACTGTAATAGACAAACATGCATTTCATGCTTGAAATAGATCACATATTAGAGTATGCTTTGGTTTTGCTGAACAGATAAGATATGTTTTTGTGTATTAAGTACTATCTGTATAAAGAAATGATCTTTTGGGCTATGGAAGGACGATCAACAAAAGCTTAAATAAAAAATGCTTGAGATGGGATAAACTTCAGATTGGATGGCTTAGCTATGTGAATGCAAATAGAGATATTGTTTTGGCGAGTGTTGATAAAATGTGTTCTCTGATGTGTTTCAGGCCACACAGACACATACAGCACAGCACAAGGTCTATTTGAATTGACCCAAACTGAACTAAGTTTGATCGATAAAGGCTACAGTATAAACCTTTATATCTGTAGTGCAGTAATCCCTCAATATACACTGAAATATTCAACTTTTTGGGTTCATTTGTTTCACTGATGTGTCAAAAAAAACAAACTCTAATATCAAAAAAGCAGTCAAGGTGTATAGTTGGGTGAATCTTAAAAGGTCAATGAAGTCTGTCTTTCAAGGCTGGATGATACTGAGGTATTCCTTCAGATGGAGAAATTGGATTGCTCTAGGGCACACGTAAGAGCGCTTTCATCAGCAACGCCGAGATCCAGGGGTATATTTGAGGGTAATCCATTCCACTGAGGCCCAGGGGCTCTGTTTTTTATTGAAACACTTCTATCCACCCACCTCAACCTCATTTTCGACATACTTTACCAAAGCTCATGTGTTCTGTGGCTCTGTTTAAGTCTATTTAAGCTTAGTTTAAGCAAGAGCAAGGGTCAGATAAGATGTAGTGTCATTCGTGTACTGTATATATGGAAAATCGGGAAGACGGTGAAACAAACTTAAAGGATTGATTTTACATATTATATTTGTATTCCGATTTATTACCATCACGTATTTTACATAGATAGGTTTATTAATACATATAAATATAATATAAAGCCATAATAATCTCTAATTTCTTCATCACTTACATACAGTAGTATTGCAATGGTACAAAAATTTTATCAGATGATAACTGTATCAGAATAATTACCATAAATTCATACCATATTTACAGAAAACCCCAATCCTCAATAAGGAATACCATAGTACTTTAGTATACCATAGTAGGTACAGTAGATGTCCAAAAAAACATGACACTATTTCACTATTGGTATTTTGTGTAGTGTTGTACTTAATGTAAAGATGAACTTCAATTGACATTATTTTCCAGCGTTAAAATTGTAAACTGACATAAAAATATACTTCAGTATAGGCCTAATGTATAATTAACTATAGCAAACTGTAGTAAATTGTGTACATTTTAAGTCTTATAAATGAAAGTTTAGTTGTATAAATTAATTGTGTTAATGTACTGTATACTATAGTATAGTGAAATGATAAGCCCTTTTAATACTGTTGTATACTTTAATATTTAGCCTTCTATAGCAACACTACAGTGTCTAGGAATTTTACTACAATTTACTATAGTAAGTACTAAAGTATACTGCTACTTTTAATGTGAGGTAAAGGACATAACCTTCAATGAATGAGTGATTGCTGTCGCAATTCACAGAGAAATTTTTTTATTCCCATATATACAAAACCTATGAGTTACAGTATAGATCTAATCACGTGCTATTTACTGTCTAAATTAGTTGTTAAAGCATTAACACTTGTTTATAGGCTTCAAATCAAGTGACATTGTATAATCCAGAGATTATAGGAAGAGTATGACCTTTATTACTCCTGTCACAGGTGCACGCGCTTCTCTTACCTTGCCTTTCAGGTCCAGGATGAAGATCGCCGACGCTGCCATCCTGATCAAAGCTGTACGGGTGAAGAAGCGACTGACAGATCCAAGTTTTGTGATTTATTAAAGTTTAATCAAGTAAACTGAAGAGAAAGCTTCCCCATCTCTTACACCCGCGTCTTCCGGGTTTTCAGACGTCTAACCGGTTCTGCGGCTTTCTGTGCTTGTTGCTGTGGTTGCTCACTCACTCCATCTCACTGCTAGCTGCCATTATAAACAACGGCGCATGCTACACCTTTCACTTCATGCAGCGCAGCGCAGACCGTTCAACATATGACGTCGAAGTACCGCGAGGGCAAGGCAAAAAACATACGGTGCAGTCTAGTCTCGCATTGCTCTCGCGATACTTCCTGCCGCATATAGTTAAACACACCTACTACTAACTTCACAAACCACAGGTGACAAACAGTAAACAACAGCAATAGCCGGCGTCCCCCTTTAACTCTGCATTCGTTTAGGCTGATGTGGGTTTTATTATATAACAATATATTACATATTTATTTTTAAACAATCAATCCTTAAATTATTTTTATCACTATGATACGTGTAGTAAAGTACCTGCAGCAACAGCGACACTGTGTGGTAAAAAAAGAATAACAGCTTGTCCACAGTAAGACATTTAATTTACAGATGGAGTGAAAAAGCGTACAAAAACATTAAAGTGGTGTAAAATGCAGTTAATAGTGCACAGTCGATTTATGTACATAGAAGTTTGACTTATACAAATAGCCAGTAACGTTTTAGAATCATTTTCATTATCAAACATTAACAAACATTATATATAAAGCTTTAAGCAATGTCAAACCTTTATTTATGAATTTATTTTCAAATAAATGGCCCCAAAAACAGTTTGAGCACTGTTAAGCGGCACATACAAATGTGTTAATTTGACTTGATGCTAAATATTAAATTACACAGCATCTGTAAACAAATAAGTAGACCTTTACCCGGAACTAACTTAACTTTTTTTGTCATTTTTGTAGTTTTTGAAACAGACTCAAATATTATTATTTTTATTAATATTATTATTAATAACAACAATAATAATATATGTCTGCTAAATGTATAAATGTAAGGTATGACATATTAACCTATAGGTATGTTTTATTTATGGGGCCACTGTATATGTATTTTCAAATTTCCATTATCTATACTAAACTGATCATTTGAATCATTAAAATTGGTTAATTCATTAACATTGAGATTAACCAATAGTGAATTGTATCTCATCCTCCTCCTCTCCTCCTCCTCATCATCATTATCCTCATTCAATTTTGCTGCTCTTGCAGCTCTCTCACTCTCACTTGCTTGAATATAGTTATCTTCAATAAACCCATCATCATCCTCCTCAATATCATCAGTAGACATAGCCGCACGAGTCCCGGGGCCACCATGACTTGAGAAGCCCACCTCAAAGTTTGCAGGGTCACACTGACTTGTTGCATCTGCTTCGCTGAGTCTGGAGTGTCTATAGCTGGCCAGATACTCGTGCACAAGTTTACACTTGGCTGTCAAAGCAATTACAATAGAGAGGGAGATAGCAGACACCAGGACAGCAACAAAGACCTTCCAGCTGTATGAAGAGGATTTTGAAGCATCTGTCCTTGTGCCTGAAAAACATTGTTATAAACTATAAAGCTGGTGAGGAGTTATTAAATACAGTGTAAACCAAAAATATTTATTTACATTAATATACAAATGTGTGTGTGTGTGTGTTACAGCCCTGACCATTTAGTTTTCCTGCTTCAGTAAGATTTTGAAAGGTCTTTTCATCTTGTGCCAGTAATTTACGCAGGAAGGCTCCATGGTTGACATTCATAGAATATCCTTCCTCAGTAAGAAAATAGATTATATTGAAAATTAATTGTCAAAATTAATGTCAAAATTAATAGTTTAATTAGTAATGAAAGTCTAGTCTGTGTTTTATTTTAAGTACCACAGCTAGCTTTTATAAAAATACTATAACAATAATAATATAATATAATATAATATAATATAATATAATATAATATAATATAATATAATATAATATAATATAATATAATATAATATAATATAATATAATATAATATAATAATAAATAATAATAATACAAATAAAAATAATAACAAACAATAATCAACAATAATAATAAGACAGTTAATAATTACAATTATTATTATTACTTTAATAAATTATAGCCTCATAATAATAATTTACAAAAGTCTTAAAAAAATAAAGGCGTTCTTGCCATTATTGTGGTCATCGTCAGCCATGCCCTCTGCTTTTGGATTTGCGGGTAACAGGGAGCCTTGCAACTGATTTTTCCCTAGGAAAAGCATCTGTAAACTGGGGAGTTGAATGAGAGCGTTTGCCTCCACTGCTCCCAGCTCACATCTACTTAGGTCCAATACCTTGAGAGAAGGCAGGCTGGAAAGATGGTCTTTTGACAGTAGGGGGAGGTAGTTGCCTGATAGATTCAGTGTGATCAAGTGGCTGAAGAGGTTTAACTGCTTGAAGATGTCAGTGTGGGTTAGGTCCAAAAGATTGTCAGAAAGGTCCAACTCAGTCACATTCATCCAGATGTGCTGTGGTACTGATGTAAGCCTTTTCTTACTGCAGTCAAATGCAGCCTGAACAAAAAGCAAAGAAATTTAGACATTTACATGCATAAGGTGAGCACAACATTAAAATAATGGTAATATAAATGTTTACCATGTGTCTATTTTATGAAAATTGTGTGCATTTAAACACTTATGGAATGGCTCTTTAAAGAGATAATTCACCCAAGAATAAAAATCATTTTATTATTTACTCACCTTTGTGTCAATCCAAACCTGTATGATTTGCTTTCTTTTGCAGAAAACAAAAGAAGATATTTTGAATAACATTGGTAACCAAACAGCACCGCCCACCTCTGAGACATTTCTCAAAATATCTTCTTTTGTGTCATCATATACAGGTTTGGAATGACCTGAAGGTAAATAAATGATGATATTTTTGAAAATTCCGTTAAGAATCTATTTTTTACTTTTTTATTTTACTTAGTTTTTAAAAAGCTGATTACCCCTTTGTGGCTTTAAGCAAGAAACAAGAAAGTGTATTTTCTCATGAGATCAACTTGAAACCACTAACAGACTAAGTAAAACTCTGTCACCAAAAACAGGAAGCAAGGGCCTACAAACAGGATACTCCTGATGTAGCCACACTTACTCTGGCTCAGGGAACAAAAGAGGCCAGAGTGTGTGTTGTTTTTCCTCACCGTCTCTCTGTTGACCGTACATGGACCCACAGTCAGGAGTGTGAGGCATGATCCCGAGACCCAAAAACAAAGTAGCGCACACACTGTGTGTGCAGCAGACCCCATGTTTCCCCTAGTGTGCCTGCAGGAATCACAATAAAACATATTAACACTCCAAACTACAGTGGTGCAGATATTGCAAAATCACATGAAACACTGTGTATTAATTGACAACTAATATGATAATGAAAAACAACTGTATTTTTAGGCAGTCATAAAATATTTAAAACTTTATTAAAACCATGATTTTTCAGATATGAAAAACAAGTTTCAACAGTTTAATATTTTTTTATCTGTGGCCTAGCTTCCTCTCACTCCCTGCTTCTCCTGCTATTCATTTCAGCACTGCTGGGTGTAAACACTCCTCAGGAGCTCCTTTTATCTCTTCCTGTCTTCCCCTGGCCCTGTCCCAGCATACTTGTGGGGTCTAAATGTACATATTGTATCACTGACTATATCAAAAAAGTTACTTTTTAAGAACAGCATTTATTAAAAAGTTTTTTTTTATAATTTGCAGTTATTAAAGTTATTAAATAAAATAGGTGTGAGTTCATCTATTAAATATATTAACACGTTTGCTTATTTATAATACTAAAGAGCTCAGCATTTGGTTTATGCCTAAATTTAAGAGCCATTCCAATGAAAGACAGTGACCGGACTTAAAACTTTCTGATGACACACATCTCATTTCACATGATAATATGCAACATTTGCATTCAAGTGGCTTTCACAATGTATACATCTAACACAATCTCCTGCAAGCTGTGATAGAGGCTGGATTTATTACTTTACTCAAACACATTACTTTCCCAAACCTCACACTACGGAAATATGTTACAAAAAGGAGTCCTTCATGTGACCTCCTCAAGATCTAGTATACACTACAAGCACACCCTTCCCCCATCTATTCTTACTGTATGTTGTTTAACATTCAGTTTGTTACTGATTACATCAACACTAAGGACTTTGTATTGGCATCGCTTTAATACAAGACCATAATGTTTTAAAAAGTTTTGAGTATATCAGTATTGTTTAAAACGGTATATTGAAAATTAAATTGGACTCAATATTCATATTTATTATTTGTCCTTAGTGTTTTGAATCAGCTGTAAATCATGGTAATGCACAAAAATAATAATATACATTAGATCTAGGCTTACCTCTTTTAATCTTCCTGTGATCAGTTAGAATATAGTTTTGTGTGATCAGTTAATATTGTTCAATTCAGTTGTATCCGTCAGCTTAGCTAGTAAGCTTGTAGTTGTTTTGATTTGTATGATATTTTACTTACCTTTGCTAACTGGTGGCTTGTTGTGGTTGACAACAGAATGTAAAATACTATAAGGGTTCACCGGTATGAATGTTTGCTTAATGAACAGGAAACTAGCATACAGTATATTGTCCACATGCTTATTTTAGAATAGATTTGTGCTGAACACAATATGCTGGGCGGAGGTTTTATTTGTTACAATCTATATACCAAACATACATTATATATTTATATATATTAGTATAAAGAGATGAATGGTATCATCTGTTTCATACAGTATCAATGAAAAAGCGAAGATGACTTACCTGAGATTTTACTTGTCCAGTTTTAAATATGTCAAAATAATGGATTTTCTTTCAGACGTTACATTTTATTATTTTTTGTTAGCCAATTCCAGCATTGAGGAAATGAAATGTAGGTTGTCCAAAGGTTGTTAAAGGTGTGTCTTAGCCTGTCATTGCAGATAGTTAATTAATAACTAAAAGACTATGAATGTAGCTCTGATTCTTTTTCATCTAAATGAGTTTTTATACTAACACAAATACAACCTCTAGGTTTTCAGTGCAACTGAATGGACATATTTACTGCACTTCAAGGTTTACAGCATTACAAGGGTCTGTATTATAAACCTACATAAAACAGTTAGTTTCAGTCCTTCATTCTGATTGGTCAAAACTGTAGATGTGTTTTATTCACTGCTATGACTGCTTCACCCAAAGGTTTTGTGCATCATTGCACATGCACAGCACCCTTAGCAATATATATCATAGTCTGTCAGGGACTATTTTTCTAGTTTTTCTAGTATTTTTTCTATTTTACTTCATGAAAGTTGCATTGATACATACTTTTAGGCTTTGACATTTGAATTAAATTGGTTTCAATGTAAATAAACACTTGAAATCGTGATGGATTGGCTTCAGCATCTACTGCTTTCCCTTGTTAGTCTGACAAGAGGGCCTCGAAAACAATAGGATCATTTCCTTTACATCACAATGCTATGTTTGTGTGTATGTGGGGAGGTTCACTTAACCATATTTTAGTGACAAATTTGTACCAATAATTCAGTAAAACCTGACAAACCTCCACAAAATCTCCATTTGGAGAACTTGTAAAACCTCGCTATAAAATATAGAAAATCAAGTTGCTTTAAAGTTTTCGGTGTATTAAACAGCAGAAGTCTATGAAATGTCCACATTTAAAAATTAAAGTAAACTTAGTAGCTCACGTTTTAGATCAAGTCATTTTTAAGTTTACACAAGTTTTGAGTTAAGTAGTTCACCTAACTCGCTTAACTGAGGAATGGCATATGTCTTTCAACTTCACTACAAAAAATAAAATGAATTACAATAATTAAGCTACTTAATACTAATAGATATCATCTGAGGATATAAAGCCAACCCAAAGTTGTCACAATCCCTGACTGGTTACCCTCTATCACTCATGGACTCCATCTCCCAGCATCCTCCACGCTCCCTTACCTGTCTCCACTCAACCATTACCACACCTGCGTCTTCTCCTGGTTCTCCTATGTTCCTTGGATTCTCCCATCAACACCCTGCTTATACTCATCGTCTACCAGCTCCTGGTAACCCAAGCCTCAGGTCCTCCCAAGTGTGTTTTACCTGCACAAAACAATAATGCCTGCACTGATTTCTGATCACCTCAGTAAAAACTCTTAATCTGCCATTTACTCACCTATTTACTTTGCTTGTTAAATACATATACAATACATACACTTGTTGGGTTAAACCTGTCATCCAGTGTCCGAGTCTTAACTTTGTTATATTATTTTATTATTATGTACGTCATTACTTAAGAGAGACCAAAACGTATGTGTTCAAGCAGTTTATGTTGTATACACTTTCACTAAAAGCTCAATGCTGTTTGATGCACTTAACATGCACACAAACGCACACTGTAATGGTGACAATCATCAAACAGAATTCATTAAATAGAACAGAAAACTGAAACGACAAAGTCAACAAACTCTAAAATATTTAACCTTTTTTATTGATACTAACCACATAATTGTACATGCTGCAATGCATGCTGGGAACTTTCAAATGTAAAATTTAACTTTTTGAAAGCTTGAAGTCCAGTCAACAAAATATTGTTTGTTCAATCTTATTCAGTAAACATGAAATTTACTCTTTCTACTACAAAAACCTGTGTTTAAGTTACGTTTTTAACATTTGGAATTTTTACAGTATCAACATGAACTGGCCACACTAGCTGCTGATCACAGATAAGCAGCAGTGTGTGTGTGTGCAAAGAAAGAAGAGGAAAGGATAGAAAGAAGAAAATCACAGAACTATGGTACAGCTGTGGTGGCTTCTCTCTCTTTAACAGGAAATAACAACCTGAGCTTAACAACAATGGGCAGTTTGTCTTAAAGGAGACTCAAGTGAACTGGTCAAGGTGTCTGTGTTTGGCACACAAACTGCTGTTATTGCTATTTGCATGGGAGCAACAGTCAGCGGTTCCTGTACTGTAGCGCATCAGCATGGTGCTAGAAACCCCCAAGGTCACAGGTTTTATTCCCACATGCGAAAAATATTAAAGGTTTAAAGTGTCTGTGTAAATGTCATCAAATAGGCACAATATTATACTATCATATTTGAAAATGAAATACAAACCTCTGCAATTCACCCAAGCTGTATTAACCCGGACATCTCATGTCGCAGACCTATTGTTTAGCTGCAAGCCCATACATCTGATTACTTACGTTGTTCCATCTCCGTTTAAGCATCTGAAAAACACTTATTTCCTTTGGTAATGGAAACTGGAAAACTGACTCTCCTGTGAAGGAGCAGTGATTTGTGTAAGTGGAATGTTAATCAGTGATTTTATCTGAGTGTTTTGCTTGGCTTTACTTAGTGTGTGAACACACACAAGTTAAGAAAGAAACAGAGGCTGTAGTCCAAATCAATGGAGTGAGTGAAATTCTCATACAACTTTAAACCCAATTCGATGCTTTTGGTCACCATGGCCATGTTTTATAAAAGAGAGTTGTGCTTTAAAATTGGGTTTTAAACTTATTTTTGAAAAACATATTACAGGAGGTTTGGCAAAAAAAAAGAGACGATAAAAAATGTGACTTTCATAAAATATCCTCCAAATACGATTGTAAGTCATACTACTCTGCATCTATTGTCAGTGACGGTTTCTCATAATGAGCACCAATTCTGGGAATGAAACTATATATTGGACACCATGGGACAATTTTAGGGTATAAATACCACTGCTATGAATAATGTTTGTGCAATTTTTTAAAATGCCTGTGTCAAGCTTACGTTGAAATATTGAACTGATGGCATTGGCATCACCATCATTTGAATCACCAATAGAGCGCTCAGGATTGATTGTGCAGTTATAGCAGCCTTTGGGACATCATTAAAAACCATTGTGCAGATGTGATCCGTTAGCATATTCGCCACTGTATCAACAGTAAATCAAGACAAAAAATCACTAGTTTAGCTTTGGACCCTGTGCACGTTGTTCAAAAGGCAAGCGTCCATCACCCTAACTGTTTTCCAGCAGGACTCATGGGAACCGGGCTGTAGGCTGAGCAAACACTCAGCAGACAGGAGACCAGCGGTTCTTCCTGTTTCATGCATGCTTATGGTTTGATTCCTGCCAGTTTCCTGGTCACATATCAGCTCCAACAACACTACTTCCTGCCCGAGTCTCCACTGACTGCTGCCACTAATCGCTTTCCCTCTGACACGTTCTCAGGCACATACTTATTGATATCTACTTCTACTGTTGTGACATTTTGTTTTGTAGATTCTTTGTTCTTAATATTTCATGCTCACGTCATCTAATTCGTATCAATTCAAAACATTGAAAAAAATATGGTTATAGACAAAAAACACTAATGAGGCCCGAGCTCAAATCCTAATGTCACTGGCAAGAAACTATATTGATTCATATAACTTAACCCCTCATAAAATAGTTACAAAATTGCCATGGGATTGTTGTAACAACTGATTGACGGTTGTTTAGAAAAACAACACTTAACACTCTGTGTGTGTGTGTGTGTGTGTGTGTGTCTATTTTATTACACTCCTTTGTGGAATAATAAAGTCATCCAGAGGTCTCTGCAAAAACTTATTATCAGACATGTTATGGGTAGCACTTCCTCACCTTTGATCTGAATCTTCTGCATTGTAAATTATGGCACTGCAGACTTCAACAATTTAGGAAAATGGGTCAGACATGTTTACCTATCAAGCAAAGAGTTCCAAAACTACAATTTGTATGCTCACATCATTTTCAATTAAGGTCAAATCCATTATCTGATGTCAAGTGTAGTTTTAGTCACATTTCAAATCCTTTTGATCTTTTGCTTGAAGCCCTTGCCAGCAGCATTCTTAAGACTATAAATCATTGAACTAAACATTGTCTGCAATGAGACATGCATGAAGCTGCAACAGATCTGCAGGAAGGACTGTATTTTTCCCCCATCCTCTGCTCAAACTTTAATCTGTGCCCACATGTTGAACCTCAGTTCTATTTACACATGCACCTGAAGGGCACTGCATTTAAAATCCACATTTTTTCAGTTTGTGTGCTGGAAATCAAACCCATGACCTTTGCATTCCTAACACCATGCTTTACCAGTGGAACTACAGGAACCCGTCTGCTCATGGGACACATGGCAAATGCCCTGCTGTGTGCGGAACATGGATTTCCACTGTACTGGCACACCCTGAGGAAACGAGAGGCTAGACTAATGTTGATTGTTCTGTAAGATCAGGCCTTACTTATTACCATTGCAAAACCACAATTGCTTTTGGAGAGAATTGGTTTTTGACAATAATACCATGACTTGCATAAACATTTTGTGTTAAAATTCACATAATTGCATGTAAGGTGTATATTTTGGGCACTGTAAATAGTCAACAAGGCTTTAAGGTGTTGCGTTATCACCCCCTTCCTAAACATGCTCGGGTAGAAGATGATATACAGTATAACTGTAAAGCAGACAGCTTAGACAACGTGTTAAAAACATGACAAAAACGTTTGTTGCATTACTTTTTCATAATTTCCTCTTAAAAACTATATCAACCTTAAACAAATGGACAATAGAAATAAAACTCTTTTTACATTTTTAATTCTGTTTTTTCAGATTAAGCACTTAAATCAGCCTAAATTAAACTTTCATAAATTCATACATTTTCATATGAATTTCAATGAAATTAATAAACTCATTTCTAACTCATTGTAGTGCAGTTCACTTTTTAGAAGTATAAATATTTAACTATTATGTATATCACTATCAGGTCAAAAAACTGCATACAGTAACAATTATAAAAGAAGTAGAAAAAACTTTGTGAGGGAAATGTGGTTTCCCTTATTTTACAAGATTTTGGAAATGTGGTTTGTTGATTATAATCTGAGCTTTAGATGTAAAAAAAAACCGGCTGAATTCTATATTTGGCTGAGGACTAACAAAACCTGGGACAACATCCTGGCTGGGTAGGGCTGGTCTGGAAATATAATGACAAAATTATTTTAGAAAAAGTCAATCATTTTAATCAACAAGTGGCTGCTCAGTGGTTAGAAAGATTCGTACATATGCTAAGACAAGTTTTATAATTTTTGTAGAAGTGAAAGGAAATACTAACTGAGAGAGTGTGAGAATGGACAGGGTGAAGACGTCTCTGCAGACTCTTGTGACAAAAGCAGACGAGCAGAAGTGGCCTTTCACCTTCTTTCCCTTTCCTTTATCCTTTGTTTTTTACTCCCTCTCTTTTTCTTCCTCTCTGAAGTCAAACCAACAAAGCTTTATTGTAATGATTGTCAACATTTACAATACTGCGCAGTGTGTACAGTACTAGACAGACAAGACAAATAAATGGCACAAAATAGACAGTCAAGGAAATAAATATCATGAGTAAATGGTAACAAAATGAACACAATAAAATGGTACACAATACACATATTTCTATTCATTTATTGTATAATATGTCTCTTTCTGTTTTTCCAATCTTGACCATTATGTTAAAAATCTACCACATCTTTTGCATTTGGCTGACAAAGTAAAAAGCACAAAAACCTTTTCTTTTCCCTCAACCACTGTGTTTATTATTCCACAGATACATGAACGGACAACTCTATGCCAGATGCATGGAAATACAGTATAGCATGACTGTTGACATCAGCCTGGTGGGAAATGTATAGTTAGCTTGGACTCGAATGAGCTTTCACCAAACATCATTTCAAAACCATTTCCATCTGTGGGAAATGATGATTGATTTTCAAGAGAAGATTTTATTGTTGATTCCATAAGTTTCACCCTGTTATCAAGGGGATTTCCGGCAGAGTATAGTGGAGCACCTATATATTCAAGAGTCTCAGCTTGAGCTTCCTCAACAGGGCTACAGGCCCATGAGACCAGCACCCGTATCACCAGCTTACATTCTCACACATCCCTGTTTAATGCAACAGCGCTCATAAAGTGAGTCAGTGCGTGTGGAGGCCTGCCAGCTCCCATCACAATGGGTGGAAATGGGAATTTAATACAAACTTTCTCACATAGTCAGAAAGCATCTGAAGTCCTTCCCACTCAGTACTGCTCATAGTTTAATTAATGGTGGATTGAATTGATTCCAATTAAATATTATAATATTTCAAATATTTGCTGTATATTATTTAAATATTCATCTTCTATTTTGTTATATAGTATACAATATCTGTCTGTTTAACTAATCTTTCTCCACCTTCAGTTTTTTAAGCTTTCTGTTAAAAGATCTCTTTTGCATCTGGCTGACTTAGTAAAATTCACAAAGTCTTCTTTGTCACCAGCAGCTGTGTTTATTTTTCCATGGATACATGAATGATTGATTGAACGATTCATATGTGTGAGATTCCTACAGTTATACTTATCACAGAAAATACATTTTAGATATTTATTGTAAAAACCTTAAAAGAATCTTAAATAACTATTTTGTTAGAACCTCAGCATTAAGGGACACCTATAAAGAATAAAACATTTCACTTAGGGAGTTTTTATTCACACTGGGATACTAGATGCGTTCAAATTATCCTGCTGCCACAGCCACAAAGTGCTACTTTCCAGTGTTTATCCCAATTTCGTAATAAACTAATCCAAATTAGATCTAAAAGCTCAAGTGCGTCACTCGCTGTTCTCCGAGGAAATGTACTGACAGATACGTCGCTGCGTGATGTCAAGGGGTTTTTTTGCCTCAAGATGAGGGTATGTCAGGGATGTGAACAGGACGGTGGCTCCGTACTGTAACCATAAGCAGGTCTTGTAAATAATAACTGTAAAATGCCAACACTGGTAAATCTATCAGTTCTAATTAGGTTAAAACAGCTAACAGCTATCTTTATTCAACGTACACCGAACCACGGAACGCGTGAAGGGACAAACTGCTCGTGCTGTTTGAACCGCGTTTTGATGTACTTCAGGCATGTCTGACGTTGAGACAGTTAGAAAGTTTTAACTCTTGTAATATTTAAATATTAGTTACATTGATACCTTGCAGATGTCCCATTTTAATACCAAATCCACAGAGAAGCTTTTTAGACAAAACATTGTCAATTTAATTTAAAACAATAATCTCAAAATATTGTTTATGCCTTAAATGGATTTATGCCCCTCTGAGCTGTAAAAGTCTGTCTTATTATTTTAAATGAATATACTGGTTTACATTTAAGGATTTGACATTAAAATACAAGTAAGTAAAAAATGAAATTATGTAAGTAAAAAGTAATATGTATGCAAGTAATAAACAACTGTGTGTACATTTATTTATCAAAAAAGTGCCCTATTTTCTCATTTGAGCACCTGCCCCCTAAAACGTGGTGACAGGTTCTCTGTTTCTAGTTGATATTCCTTTTTAATTGTTAAAGTGAATAAATCATTATTTAATCAGGCAACTCAAGTATAACCAGCAATTTAGTATTTAAAAACGATATGAAATCAAAAATATTAGAAACTACACATAAACACAATCAAGTTACTCAAGTTACATAAAAGATTTTGATTTCCTTTGCATGTGTACTGGCCGCCAGCATGCACATTGTCTCTTGACCTGCCAGAGGAAAACCAGACTGGACAAAGTCTTTGAGTCTTTGTCCATCTGCAAGAGAAAATAATCAGCATTCATCACCACTTTCATAAAAAAGAGACGGTATAGCAATTACTGCTGGACTACAAAAGGTGCCTGGGACAATAGACGGCAGTCTGGGGGAGTGTGGTGGTTAAATCTACTCCTTGTTAGTACCTTGTTCTTCTGAGTACTTCGCCCCTCCCTGGCTCCATGCATCCACACAACATGTTGACACAGTGTCCACTACTTTCCCGTGCGGCTTCCTCTCCAAACACTTTCTGCTCTTTATCAGTCAGTTTGTATACACACATTTACACATAAGCTCCCATAAAAAAACACACATTTACACAAAGGCTCTCAAGAAAAAACTAATATCATAATTGTTCAATACAATTAATTATATCAATATGTTGTTTCCACACCATAAACAGAAATTGTAATATCTTGTTTTGCCAAAATGATACTGTATTGTTTATATCTGTGACTTATGTGGATTTATGACTTATGTAAAAATATGTGGTTTGCATTTATTGGTTTTTAGCAATAGATCAATAATCTTGCAGTTGGTTAACAATTACAGCATAACAATAAAAATCTAGAGGTCTTAATTTCACTGTCCGAGAGTACAGGATATATTTTAGACCTCCAATGGCTAAGCAGCACAGAGTTCACTGATATTACCAAAGGTGCAAACAAAGCACCTAAGACAACACTTCTAAAAACAGTAACACACTACACATTGCTAGTCTAAATTATCACTTACGAATCTACAACTAAAGCCTGTTTTATTGTCTGTATGTTTTTATCTGTGCCCTAGACTTATGGTAAAAAACAGGAAAGTCTGAACAATGTCATTCTGAGTCAGCTTTGAGGTTATCAGGAAACAGACAGAAAACATCATTATAAAAACCATCCATCTACAAATTAGTGAAGTGTGCAAATACAGCGTAAATGGGTTTGTGGACGTGTGACAAACGTGTTTTCCTTTGCAATTAAACTAGAGATGACTGAACATTTAGCCACAACATACAGTCACAGATTGGCTCTTGTTTCCTGGCTATGACTGATGTATGCTACAAAATGCTCAAAGCACCATTAACTTCATTTACTCAATAGGCTTATATATTGGAGTATCTGTTCTTTATCGTTTGGTGCCTTAAGTGAAGGTAGATGTTCCCCTAAAACCCTAAAAGAATATATAAATCTATATTTATTAACGGTCTAAAAACAGCTGAAACATCTGAATTTGTGACTTTATGTGAGCTCACCTGCCTCTCCTAAATCAGTCAGCATTGATTTTCTGAGCATGCTAATATGAAACTGTGTTATGGGAACACTCACCTTCATACATGGATACAACAGATAGAAACACATATAATAATGTCCAAAAGTAAAAGGGGTTTGTCCTAAGGTTTTGTATGCATGTTGTGGGCTTGGTTTGTAAACTAAAGCTCGGATCTGGGAAGAATTTAAGGGAAAAATACATTGAGGCAATGCTCAGGAGAATGACTAGTCAAAACAAAGGAGAAGCAGATAAATTATGCTGTAGGTAATGTATGCTTTTGTAAGTTTTTATGCATTTCTTGCATTTTAAAGTAAACTCACTTTTTGCATATTAAAAATTGTTTTACTATTAATAATGCATTGCTTGATGTCTCAGAAATTAGCTTAATGGTAGACAGTACAGAATATCAATGCAGTTTGCATCTCAGATGAGTCAATTTATGTTTCAAAATAAGCAACTTATGTTTTAAATTTTGTTTTTAAGTTTCAAAATGTAGACAATTTGATCCTGAAGTAGAAGCGTTGATTTTACTTTATTTCCTCATAAAGGTATTCAAATTTAGTGACAATAGCAGTGCAATATAGTTTGACTCTCTCTCTCTCTCTCTCTCTCTCTCCCTTTTCTCTCCTAACGCCTCTTCCTTCCTTTCCCACCCAGAGAATGTGAGTGGAGTAAGCAGCAAGAGTTTTCAGAGTGTCAACAGCACAGATTTACAGAAGCTCGGGTTGGCGTGTGTATTCTCACAGTGATTGGAGATATGCGCATAAACGTGCGGCATCAGCCGCAGAGTTGGAATACCCTGAAGGACTGTATCAAATATTGACGAACTGTTTGGATTATTTCTGAAGGATTATCTGAGACCTCACGTAACATTGAAGTCATGCTTCATTTAATCTGCCTTTTGTGTTTCCTCAACATCTCTGGTAAGCAGTTGCAGATGTAATCCTACTCCAACAAGTGCTGCTTTTCTCGTGTTTTCGTACCTTACGAAACGAGTTAAACCATAGCCACAGTCTCACTATAGTAGCCAAAGTTTAACCATGATATTTGTGGTTAAACTGTGGTAATATAAATGGTAATCAAGCTGCTAAAAAACATGGTTAATACTTTTACTACAATATTTTAAGTAAACTTAATAAATAATGTGTTTATTTGTGAAGTGATGGCTAAACCCATAAATAGCCAATAAGTACCTTAATAAGTATTATTAAGGTACTTAATAAGTATTTTTTGTTTATTTACAAGGGTACAGTGATATAATTATTATTTGGCTTTTAATTACTTTTTAAGTTTTTTTAAGTTTTACAAAAATGATAATCATGCTGGTGGGGAAAAAATGAAAACCAGGTCTAGGTCTTTTTAGGTGATTGTTTGACACATGGCAATGATAAAATGTTTTTTATTATATCACACATGGGATTTAACAGTGTTCGGGATGGAATGCATACCATAGAGATGGCTTTGGATCCTCTTCGCTTCCTGTTTCATTGTTCTTGTGTTGAGAAGGGCATGGAACGGCAGAAAGCCAGAGGGAAATGTATCAGATCAAAAATGTACATAGAGTGACCCAATTGTTGTTGTTGTTTTGTAAAGTATTTAATTAATCAACACAAACCCAACACTGGGTACTGCCTGATGATCAGTGGACCGAAACGTTGCTTTTCATAATAAATCTTTATATTCAGCAAGTATTTATAGTATGCGGGATTATATCTTTTTGTAAAGTATTTACATACTTATTTAAGTATTTATGGATCCTGTTCTAAAACATGCTTTTAACAGGTGCACAATTTCACCTAGCCTATGATTAGTTTTTTACACTGTTTTCTCTCCAGAATTTGATCACATTTGTTGTTTTTGGGAATGTTTTAAATGAATCTTTTATGGAATGTGTCCTCTCCAGATGCTGTCCTGGATCTCACCATGACCTCTAATGGAGCCACTTCTGCTCATAATTTTCGTCTCTCCTGCATATATGGAGAGCGTGACACAGATGGCATTCAGCTAAACATCAAGAAGGATAACAGCATTGTCCGCCGTGCAGATCCACCTCATATTAATGTGCAAAGACCACAGGCTAAAGAAGTTGTGGCTTCTGGATTTACAGGCTTTGACCACAGTGGGATTTTCTTCTGCCATTCAAAAAGAGGCTCGGACCCACTTGGCAATATCACACTTATAAACAATTACAGTAAAGGTACACCCAGGAGCATAAAATACAAATTTGACAATGTTATGTGTTGTACCAGAAGTATTGAAATTTGTTTGTAACATTGCTAAAATTAGGTAAATTAAAATAAAGAAATTTGTATTTTCTTTTTATAACTAGGTCATTTTAGACCAGTGAGGATATCTCTGACGGCCAGTAAAGGAGACCCAGTGCATCTAATCATGGACGTCCTTGGGACAGAAAGACGAGACATTTCATGGAGATTCAATGGTAACTGACAATGTTTAATGGATAAAATATTAAGCAAATTTGAACACAGCAAATTTATTCATAAATCTAAGGCACAGGTTAAATCATTACATGTCATTTTCCTTAAAATAAGAAAGACAACCTTTATGGCATTAACCCCATAATTTAATAAGTTTGAGATACATTCACAGTTATTATGTTGTTCTAGGCGGCTGGTTTTAGAAATGAATCAGCTCATGCATGGTAAACCCAGAAATATGTTTATTTGCATCTCATTACAAGAATTTACAAGCAAGTATATTCTGATTTGTTTCAGGGAACTATTACTACATGACACCAATAGCTGATGTTCAAAACCGCACAGCAGTTCTGGACCTAGAGAAAGTTGAGGAAAGTCACGCCGGGATCTATAGTGCCAGCTATGTTGGGGACAGTCCTCTTTATAGTGCCTGGATGCGTCTTATCATTCGTGGTAATATAATCAATATCATATCATTATTTGAATATAGATGTATCCATGAATGAATTTTGCATCCTAGAGCCCACGTTTCATATGGTCTTGTGTTTTCCAGACTGCCCAAATAATAAATGGGGCTCAGATTGTGATAAGGATTGTCCCGAGTGCTTAAATGGTGGTGTGTGCCATGACAAAGATGGAGACTGTATTTGTCCACCAGGCTTCATGGGAATGCGCTGTGAGACAGGTGAGACAAGACTTTCGCAACTACAGCTATTTAATTGTTTTTATGCATAACATTTTTCCAATATTTGTCTTACAGCCTGCCGTGAAGGAATGTTTGGTCGGAACTGCCAGGAATCCTGTAAATCAGAAAATGGTTGCCAGGGCTTGAGTTTCTGTCTCACCGATCCTTACGGATGTTCATGTGCCAGCGGTTGGCATGGAGATCGCTGTCGTAAACGTAAGTTTGACATATAGTAGAATCACATTTGTAGCATGTCATCCATACAGAGTATTACTTAAAACCTTCCAGGAAGGATTGAGTTCTGAAATTAGTTTAAACAGGTGCTGCAGGGATCTGCCAGTAATAATCTGACAACCATCAAACTTACCAACATAAACAACTTTTACTGCTCTTTCCATCTGTTCTCGTGTCTTGCAGAGTTACGAAAACATTTTCAATTCCTCAAACATCCATCCAAGGCCTGTTTTTGTGTTTTGTGTAGTTGCTGATATATACAGTGAAGACATGAACATGTCAATGCTCTTTTTTTCCCATAGCCTGTCCTGAAGGAATGTACGGTGCTGATTGCCTTTTAACTTGCAACTGCAAAAACAAAGGGAAATGCAATCGCTTTAGTGGCTGCCAATGTCCTACAGGCTGGAGAGGACAATATTGTGAGAAATCAGGTTAGGCTTCAAGTCTATAGTATGTTTATCAGCTCTGACATCTCATTTGTTTCTACAACTCATGGGACCTTTTCTTTGTTAGATCGTGCACCAGAGATTTTGGACATGGCCAGTAACCTGGAGGGGAACCTGAACTCCAGCCATAAGATTACATGTTCTGCCACAGGTCATCCTCTGCCCAGTCACATGAGCATTGAGTTACGCAAGCTGGAGAGTACTGTGCTTAAGGTGAAAAAGTGATTATATAAGTATAAGAAGTTTAAATCAGTGTTGCATATAAGAAAAAAGTTAAGAACCTTCTACATTTATGCAATTGGCAGATGCTTTTATCCAAAGCAAGCAGGGAGAGAGGTTTTTCTCTCAGTTTACAGTGTTTTTTAAAGGATTTTCAAAAAGAAAAGTACAAACCCCAGTATTTACAACTATTAGATTTACACAGCAGTTCAAGTTTTAAAATAAAAGAAAAAGTTGTGTCAATAATACAACTTCCAATTTTTTAATTTTCTTTGCTCAGGCATCCCACACCACAATGGACTCAAGAAAAAGCACGGCTCAGTTTGAGATCACCCGTCTCTCTGTAGAGCATAATGGTGTGTGGGAATGTCGGGTCTCCACAAACGGGGGACAGGACTCTCGCAAGTTTACCTTAACTGTGAGAGGTAAGGAAACATTTTACTTTGAAGCTGTATACTGTATCTCTAATAGCTCTTTCTTCTTAAACCCTTTCCTAATTTCTGTGTTTTATTTTTACTTTATTGTAAACCAGAGCCACCCTACCCAACCACTGCTCCGAAACTTCTGACAAAGAGCAGCAAACAATTAGTTGTAAAGCCAATGGACACTTATGCTGGTGATGGTCCCATTATTTCCACAAAGCTGCTTTACAAGCCAATGGATACAGGAGATTCCTGGTCTTCCATCATAGGTGAGGAATAAAAAAATAAATTATTAAGTTTAGGTTAAGTAGACAAGTCCTGCTATGTATAATCAGTGTTTTTTTCTTATTCCTGGTTTAAGTGTATAGTAGCGATCCCATCACATTGATGAATCTGAAGCCCTCAACCAAATACCATGTCCGTGTCCAACTTACTCGACCCGGGGATGGAGGAAAGGGTCCTTTGGGTCCGGAGGCAATCATGGAGACTGACTGTCCTGGTAAGAGTCTCTCAAATACCAAAATAGTAAATACATTTATATATTTGTCTACAAAAGTCATTTCCAACCTATAGATTAAATGTTTTTTAAGATCATGAGAAATATTTTTGTTAATTGTGTCTAAACTTTTGACTGGTAGTGTATATGATTTCCATATAAAAAATTGCCATATTATGTGTTGCTAGAGCCCACGGCCAGGCCGGAGATTGATTCCAGCTCAGTAGAAGGGCGTAACGCAACCATCAGGTGGTCTGTGATTGGTAGGAACCGCGAGGCCACCGGCTTTTTAGTGCAGCTTTACGGAGCACACGGAGAGAAGCTGTGGGAGGAAACCACCTTGCTTAATGTGCTATCCACCAAGCTTTACAACCTGGAGTACCACAAGGACTACCAAGTGGTCGTCCACCTGTTAAACTGCGGCAGCCATGGGCCGCCTTCAAGACCCCACCATATCCACATCTATAAGCAGGGTAACATTTCCCAAAATATCTTCTTTTTGTGTCTCACGTTTGATAAACAATTCAGTTTAAATAATAGGCACTAGGCAAAATGTGGTGGAAAGGAATCTTGGTTGTGTTTGTATTTGTTTCTTTCTGAGCTGATTATAATTAATATGATCTTTATCCAGGCCCCTCTTCTCCACGAAACGTTCAGGCAGATGCTTTGTCCATCAATGCAGTCAGGCTTCGCTGGCAGCCCCCTGAAGACCCCAACGGAGGGATTGTCAAATACAGCATTGAATACCAGCCGGTAGGCCAGGGCAGCTTGCACCCCTGGGTGGACACAGATGACGGCAACAAAACTACACTGGACGTGACATCCCTAAATGGAAGCACCTTATACCAGTTTAGGGTGAGAGCTTTCTCCAAGGTGCCAGGAGAGTGGAGCATGTATGTAAAAACCAGGACACCAGGAAATGGTAAGAGACCAGGGAGAATTTTGGGAGAAAAACATACAGTAATGAATAGAAAGTTTTTATAAACTATCATAGATATGACACTTTTATATGAAATTATCAAACTTGTGTGTGATATGCAAAAGCATTTGATTTCATATCTAGGATATTCCAGTTTTATTCCCACCACTCAACATGTTGGAAGGCCAATGGCTGAGGAGCATCAGCTCCTGTGGGCTGTGGTTGGGTCTGTGGCTGTGACCTGTGTGACCATCCTTCTGGCCCTCCTGGCTCTCTTCTACATTCGTAAATCTGTCCTTAAACGAAAACGGACATTTACTTATCAGTCTGGATCGGTGAGTGATTGCTTTGGCAAATTACTTTAGCACTTGCGATCATTGTGTGTATACAGTGCCCCCAAAAAGTATTTGGAGTCTTAGAGCCACATTTACAGTGATGACTTTGTTTGCATTATACAGTATAACAACACATGAAGTGATATCTTAGAATGCAATTTTTGCATTATGACTTTTATGCAATTTTATTTTAATAGCTTTTTTAATAAAGTTGCAATTACTGAAAATCTGTTCTTTTTTTAAAGATTGGCATTGAAACTGTCTCCTTATCTTACCCAGATTCACAACTGTAAACCTATAATAATGATTTATAATTTGAGCTATTGGGTTTATTACACACAATGAAAAAATATGTAAAGAATAATATGTTAAAAAAGAGAAAGTTTTGCAGCTTTAACTATGTATGTAGCCTAAGCGTGTGGCAATCAGAAATTAATAGTTTTTTATTATTTTTATTTTTTGCTATGAAATTTTGTTTTGATGTTAAGACAATCAAAATTTTTAAGTCTGACTAAAGCACCCAACCACTTTTAGAAGCCTTAATATAATAAATAATTTAAGTATCAAAATAAAAAATAAATCTGTTATACATACTTTTAACATATAAACACTTCTAGGGAGAAGAAACAATCTTACAGTTTAACTCGGGAACTCTCACGCTGACCAGGCGGCCGAAGCCCTCTTCAGAGCCCCTCATCTATCCCATACTGGAGTGGGAGGACATTAAGTTTGAGGATGTAATTGGAGAAGGAAACTTTGGTCAGGTCATCAAGGCCATGGTGAAAAAAGATGGAATTAAAATGAGTGCTGCTATTAAAATGCTCAAGGGTAAGACCAAAAGCCACAGGGCAACAGCATAACATTGTTATCCGGTGTCTGTTTTTACATCATTGTTAACATGTGCGTCTGTTGTGTGCACATACAGAGTTCGCCTCGGAGAATGACCATCGAGACTTTGCTGGTGAATTAGAGGTCCTGTGTAAACTAGGACAGCATCCTAATATAATTAATCTCATTGGGGCTTGTGAGAACAGAGGTGAGTGCGCCACCTACTGGCAATGCCGATATATAAATATGGTTAAATAGAGTTTTGTATAGCATTGTTAAAGGGATAGTTCACCCACAAATAGCAATTCTGCCATCGTTCCTTTACCCTAATGTCATTCAAAACCTGCATAGGACTTGTAAAACACAAAAGTGTTTTAAAAGTTTCTCTGTTCCACAGGTTACCTTTACATTGCCATTGAGTATGCACCTTACGGAAATCTTTTGGACTTTCTAAGAAAGAGTCGTGTCCTAGAGACCGATCCTGCTTTTGCAAAGGAACATGGAACTGCCTCCACACTCACCTCGCAGCAACTCTTGCAATTTGCCGCTGATGTTGCAACTGGCATGCATTATCTTAGTGACAAACAGGTATAAAGAACATTGTTAAAATATAGAAACAGCATTTGTTTGCTTTTGCAGACAATAATAACAGTGTGTCTGGTTATATTGCTTGTGTATCACCAGTTTATCCACAGAGATTTGGCAGCCAGAAATGTGCTTGTGGGAGACAATCTTATTGCAAAAATTGCTGATTTTGGGCTCTCACGTGGGGAGGAAGTTTATGTCAAAAAGACAATGGTGAGGACTATATCTATGAGATGAATTGCAGATTAAGAATGACATAATAATGCGTCTGTGATTAAACTCATCTGTGCCAATTTGTTGTCATGTCCAATGTTTGAAAATGACATAAGTTGCCATTTGCAATTGTAACAACCCTTTCTTCTGCGTCTAAGCATAGTTTAAATTCATTTTTAACTTAATTTTTACTGAATGTTTACTGAAAAAATGCATCTACCCTTAACATTTAATTTAGTTCATTCTTTAATATTCATAATATGATAATATTAACATATATAGCAACATTTAAATGTCAAATATTGTAACTAAATTGCAAATGTTTACATTTATCAGACACTTTTATCCAAAGTTACCTACAACTGAGAGCACATTTAACATGCTGTCAATTAACCCTAATTGTTCATAATATCAGTATGTTGTTTCCTCTCAGGGAAGACTGCCTGTGCGATGGATGGCAATCGAATCACTCAACTACAGTGTTTACACCACAAAGAGCGATGTGTAAGTGAAGTCTGTGCATTTGTGAAATTCATTTTTATTAGAAAGTTGAAAATTCTGATCATCATTTTGAGCGCAATGGCATCCTGTTGTTTAAATCCAAAACAACAAGCCGCATGTCCATCATCCTTCTCAGTTTCTAATTTTGCAACTGATAAAAAGGAGGAAGGAACTGATAACATAAACCAGGAAGCTCAGAATTAGAGCTCCACAAGACCGCAGTGCCTCTGTCAGGCTGCCCTATTTTTCTCACTTTAAAAAAGATATGCCTGTGAACATTTCTAATATGGTATGAATTTACAAATGACCAACATAACATAACGTTACTTAACGTGGTTTAGCACCACTTCCCTTTAAAGTCTTGGAGTTTGATGGCGTGGCATAGTTGGACTTTTATCTAGTTAAAAGTTTTATCTTGCATACATATAGTATTTTAAACAATTCTATTAAAAATTCCCAAATATCCCCTTTATCAAAACCCAGAGTTTGTGACCACACCATTATGCAACATTTAGTCTTAATTAATCTGAAGTTAATTAAATTTAAATCAACATATCTGTTTTGGCCATTCAGGTGGTCCTTTGGAGTTCTTCTGTGGGAAATTGTAAGTTTAGGTAAGTTTGTTTGTACTAGTTTTAAGTCATTCTTGTCTGTTGCCTGTGTGCGTGTCTTAGTTTGTATCTGTTTAAGATAAGCTGTGTTAAAGGTATACCTGTGTTCTACCAAAGGTGGGACGCCATATTGTGGGATGACCTGTGCTGAGCTCTATGAGAAACTGCCTCAGGGTTACAGAATGGAGCAGCCCAGGAACTGTGATGATGAAGTGTGAGCATAAATATTTGTGTATTTAATGTAACCCATAGTCCAGACTGGGGCTAGTTGTCATATATTTTAGTCTTGTACAACACATGACAACTTGCCCCAATAAAAACGTGACAAGCTTTCATGACAAAAAACTAAACCGTTGAGTTAGGTGTTTGCAACCAACATACAGAACTTATTTTAAAGGCGCTTTTGACGTGAAACATTACAGTTACTGAGATACAGCTTTTGTGACAGATTCCCTGTGTGACAACTAGCCCCGGTCCTGTTATGCAAGTAATTGTAATTGTTTGTATATAATTCATTCAGATATGAACTGATGAGGCAGTGCTGGCGAGACAGACCCTATGAGCGACCGCCATTTTCACAAATTTCTGTCCAGCTTAATAGGATGCAGGAGGCTCGGAAGGTAACTCTCAATGATATTCATATCCTTAAATATGTTCTTCCCTCTATATATGGGATTTGACCCCATTTTATAATACAAAAAATCTTTCATGTACATAGAAAAGTAATGTCACTTTCTATAGACAAGTTAAATCTTTGTTTTCGTCATGCAGGCCTATGTCAACATGGCTCTCTTTGAGAACTTCACTTATGCTGGAATAGATGCTACAGCCGAAGAGGCCTGACTACCAGCCCCCCCAGACCCAAGCAGGTTTCACAGCCCAAGGGAGGCTCATCGGAGCAGGGCTTCACGCTACTGCCACTCCCCTGTGGTCAGGTTCCACAAGAGACACTCCACCAAGATCACGTGGCTATAGAGAACAGACTGTGAAAGGACACTATTGGGACCTGTGATTCTCTTTTGCTAGACTCTGGTTGGACATCTCAGGATTTGGATTATTCAACAGAAATGGAACCTACAATGTGAGCTATACATGTAGCAGGCTGGGTCTGTGGGGATCTTTTTTCCATCTATTTGTTGGGAGAATCTCTGTGAAGACATCAATATAGTTTATTCCGTGGGCAATGGCATCTGTATCATTCAATGTAGCACTTGGAAAACTAATGAGTATACTGTATACAATGGCATATTTTTCTTTTTGAAACTCATGTCTCATGATTATTCTGCCATAATTTATTTACCCTCATGTCGTTAAAAACCTGTTTATGAGTCGTGGAACAAAAAATAAGATATTTTGAGAAATGTCACTTTTTTTCAGAAGTGGTTTGGTGTCCATGTAATGAAAGTCAATAGGGGCCAATGTTGTTTGGTTACCAGCATTCTTCAAAATATCTTCTTTTGTGTTCTGCAGAACATAAAGTGTCATACAGGTGATATGAGGGTGAGTAAATAATAAAAAAAGTTTTACTTTTGGGTGAATATCCCTTTAAGTGAATCCTGTGCATAGTGTTTATGAGATGAAGTGGAAAGTGGAAAACACCAAAAGTTTTTTCATGTGATGTTTATAAGTAGTAGTGTGTATGACGTGTGTATGAGATGCCGTAGTCATACTATAATCATTAAAAGAATGTTAGACAATGTGTTTACTTTGATAAATAAAGCAATTATGTGATGACGGGTCTCATCACAGAGACAGTTGGAGTACAGACCCTATGATGTAGAACGAAAGTAGTGCTTTTCTCGCTCTCAGTAGTGGAGTTGAGGTCAGGCCTCTTCCCTGCTGCAGCTTGCTGATCTGTCAAAGATATTTCCTCCTTTTGCCACAGGCCCAGGACCTGTCAGTCAGTTTCACACACTCACACTTAAAAACTCGCACATAAAAACACCAAAACCGAGAGATATGGAAGTGTTTTGCCTTTAACATTATTTGTCAACATCATTTTTTACTGTGTTGCATAGCAATTTTTAATTACATTAAATCACATTTACATTTGGCAGCACTTTTATTTAAACTTTTGATTCAAAATCCACAACCTTTTGCCCTGCTAATGCAATGCTCTATCAGGTGAGCTACAAGAACAATTTATTAACACTTCAGACATTGTTAGTACAATGTTGTGGTACATTTCTTCTGAATCCCCACAAACTTCCCTTACCATACATGTTAAACACAGTAAAAAACACTGAACAAAAAAACAAAAAGCTGAAGCCCAAAATTTAATAAACGAATAATAAACAATGTAAAAATACTGTTGATACTGGTTTACAAGAGCACCATTGTTTTCTATATTCATTTTATATTCATGGTAGCATTGTAAGCACTTAACTTTGTGCATGTGCTTGTGAAGGAGGTACTTTGTCAATCCGGGTGTCTGCCTCAATCCCCAGTGCAACCACTTCCTATTGCATTGGGCCCCTCAGATGACCACCTACCAACATCCCCGCCTTCTGCTAAAAACTTAAGACACTTACCATAAAGACGCTTAATAAAAAGTGATGTGTATGGACCACCTGCCTACATAATGAAGCCAGGGCTTATCTGCTGGATATTACTTTCATGTCTGATCAGCCAGGTGCATTTAGACATCTCAATGCAAGGTAAGGCATTATACGGTCCATTATAGTGTTAGTTATTTAGTTAGTTAGTTTAAAATGTGTTTTTAATAAGTACTGTACAACAGTGAAATTCAACTTAAATAAATAGTAACAATTCAATATTTTTATATAAACAGTCAATTGTGGAGGAAATAGTGCAGGTTTTGGAGTCTTTCTTCCATTCCAGATATTGCGCTCTTGGCCACGGATAAGAACCCAAAATGTTTTACCAGGAATTTAGAAGACTTCACTTGCTTTTGGGAAGCACCTGTGGAAAAATCATTTTACTTTCTCTACAAAATCGATGGGTAAGAGTGTTTTTATGTTTGAGTTTTAATCATGAGTCAATCTGAAATCTTAAAATCTTAAAATCTAAAGTTTCAATTTTTCAATTTTATTTCGATCTGAAGAAAAATCTCTTTTACAACATTGTGTACATTGTTTACAGGGGCTTGCACTAAGTCCTTGAGGTAGACCAGATCACACATCTAACACCATCAATTCCAGACACTTCTAAAAAAAGACTGAAGCACCACATGCTTAAAACTAACATGTTTATATCAAACAGCTCAGAAGAAACAAGGTGTGATGTGAAACAACAGCCTTTCAAGAACGAAGAGAAGGTGGTCCTAAATATTTGTGATTTCCCACCTAGTGATGTGTATGTGTTCATCGAGACACGGATAAGAGTCATAGATAGTGACTCCAACTTAACCGTCTACAGCCGCAATGTCAGTGTGGATGACCAGCGTACGTGTGTTTACATGAGCATTCATGAACAATTTACTTTGGATCTTTTATAATGTACAAATTGAAATTGAATTAAATATTGTCTTCTGCAAAGAGCTTCTGTATCCTCCATCAAATATTTCACTTCATCCAACTGGCGAGATTGGGCAGCTGTTAGTTGAATGGCGACCACCAAAGGAATTGATGGGAAATGCACAGTATGAAGTTCGTTACTATCCTGAAACCAAACAGAACAGCACAGAACTGGTGAGTTTGACACATAGACCCTTACTGAAATGCTAAAATGGTATTATTGAAGTTATTAACTGAATGGAAATGCATGCTTGGTTCTTTTAGGTGTCAGGATCTCCCTATAAGCTTACATCTTTGGTTGCAGGAGAAAACTGCACATTGCAAATGAGAGTTAGGCCTGCTGGACTTAGTGTAAGAGGCTTTTGGAGTGATTGGTCGAGTAATGTAACTGCTATGGTTCCACAATCAGCAGGTGAGAGGTGTGGTATATAGTGATTCCAAAATGTATTTAACCTATGTATTAAACAAATATTGTGAGCACCAAAAACGAAGACTCACTGAATAAAACCACTTTAAAATGAAAGATATAACAAGAGACTTGAGAAGAAAGAGGGCTTTCAATCCTCAAGATGAGTCAAGACAAGGAGCAAACACCAAAAAAATAAAATGACTAAAATATAAAGTCTTGTAACAGGCAAATAATTGTTACTCATACCCAACCGTTGGTATGCTGTACCTTCCAAATAGTTATTCACTCTTCATTATTAATTTAAAAGTAAGTAGAGTGTTAATGTAGCACTAACCATTTATTCTGTGTCAGGTAGAATTTAACAATTAAACATAATAACCAAAAATAAAACAGGCTTCTAATCAACAGAACTCTGGTTAATTTTCCAGATGACATAAAATTGTGGTGCCACACCGCTGATCTGCATCAATTATTATGTGAATGGAGTAAAGAAATATATGAGGGCAAACATAACCTCCATCACAGACAAACAAACAGGTATCACTTTTTGTTCTATACAAAAAAACATAGGCAAGCAGTTGTTTTTTTTATTTGTTAACTAACTCTGTTTTGTCTTGTGTTTTAGAAGTTTATGGGGCAGTTGGAAGATGTGTTCAGTAGAGCACAACATTGCCAATCAGTGTGTCCTGTATGGTGAAGAGTCAACTGTCTATCAGATTTATCTCAGCGCTGGTTTGGAACTATTTGGTCGAACGTTTTACATGAAGCCGTTTGGTATGAACAGCAGCAGTAAGTGTGAGAAAAGCAATGTTGGGCAGAATCTAATGTGCAAATATCAGTTTGAACAACGCAAAACTGGCAATATTATAATTCCCGTGCATTGAGCAGAATATTGTTTTTTTGTTTACCAAACAAACATAACCATTGTGCATTTATTAACATAATCTGAAATGCATTATCCATTAAAAATATTAATTTTGTGGCTAATTTTGTGCTTATTTAGAATTTACATTATAATATCATCATGATAGTGAGTGTTTACAGGCCTTTCATTCTGTTATTTTTCTGGTTTTGACAGTCCAAACAGAGCCACCAAGACATCTACGGGCACAAATTGAAGGAGGAAGGCTTTGTTTAATTTGGGATTCACCCCTAATGATAATCTCTCAACATTTAATGTACCAGATACAATATAGGCTCCAGGGAGACAATGAATGGAAGGTGAGAATATATTTTAAAAAAATGTTAATCATTCCGAGATTATTTGATAGACAAATCATAGGGGGAGAATATATAATAATAATATATTTAGGAGATATGTAGAGGGGTAGTTGACCCAAAAATTTAAATTCTGTCGTTATTTAGACACTATTTTGTAATAGTCAAACACAAGAAACACAAAAGAGAGAACAAGTCTTACAGATTAGAAACAACATGGCAATGACTAATGATCACAATTTTGGGAGAACTCTTGGCAGGACCCTGTCTGCCCTAAATTAGGTATGTGTATTCGGCTTGCTTTAAAACTGAGCTCTGTGGTAGATTTTTACAGTACCCACTTTCAAGACCAGCACGTGTTTGGACGTGCAACAGGGGAGCAAATACACCATCCAGGTGAAAGCACGACCCGATGGATTCATTTACAGCGGATACTGGAGTGACTGGTCAGAACCTCTCAATGCCCACTTACCTTCAGGCAAAGGTAGAAAACACTTCTGTCAATATCATAAACAGAATGCATTTTTACAAACATTTAACCATTTCTGCTTTAACACAGAATGGATCTTCATCATTTGTGTACCACTGGCTTTACTCATCATTGCTTTTGCAGTCATCGCCTTGTTCTCCAGATACTTCAGGTAATATAGTTCAGTGTCACTCTGAAAGGCTTTAATCTTGTGCATTTATTTATATGCGTGAGCCATAATATAAAAATTATATCTAAAACATTCATGTACAAACACAATTTACTTCATCAGTGAGGTCAAGCAGTCTCTATGGCCGTCAGTCCCGAACCTGAACAAGGTGTTGGAGAGCTTCCTGACAGATATCAATGAATCACACTGGGTAATTTATCTCATCTTTGATAATAGTTTCAACGATTTATTGTGATAATTTAACAACAGAAAATGTTTCATAAGTCAAAATAGTTTTAAAATATATTCTTGCAGTTTTTAAGTTTCTCATACCTTTGGATAAAAGCATCTGCCAAATGCATAAATATATAAAATAAATAATCTTTAAATCAGGAGCCAACCTTTAACATCAAGCAATGTGAAGATGATGCTCATACTTCAGTGGTGGAGATTCTGTCAGAGACTGCGGTTACAGGAAAACCATGCAAGCGCACCACCTGTCTTTCTGCACCCGATCGAGGCGTTTTGGTTGGTGAAAGAAATGGGGAGAGTTTTGGAGAGGATTTGGAGATTATTCAAGATTATGTGATTTTAAAAAATAACGATACAATCTCATGCTTAAAAGGGAATGACTATGTGTACAGGGATGGTGCTTTGTCCCATTTGGCTGTTGAAAAACTAAACTGTTTCCCATGTACCCATGTTACCACCTCCCCACAATGCACCACCAATATCCTGAATCACTCCTATCTGCTTCTGACAGAACAACCCGAACTTTACTCAGCCTGTCATTATACAAACATTGAAATTACAGCTGTAGCAAGTGGGGAGTGAGACTGGATTTATTTTTGATAAAGCCTTTACAACACCATTAATCTATTCATTGTACCTTATCTTAAAATATACCAGTGCCATTGCCTTAGATTCAGACCAGTAATGTTTTGGGTAAGGTATGTTTTAAACATAATTAAATTCAAAACTAATGCCTCCTGGCCTTAAAAAAGTTAGTTTTCAGTCACCAAAACCAGTTCCATGTAACAGTATTACTGCTTTTTAAAGAAATGTTTTTGATATACAACTTATGTTAATTATTGTATGCGCTTTAACTTCAATTTGTCATGAGTATAAGGTCAAAATGATTCTGTTTATAGTAAGTGTAGCTACTTTATATAGAGCTTTAATTACTCGACATTGAATATTCATTGTGTACTTTGTTATATGATTGTACCTTTTTTAATTACAATCATTTAGTTTTAATATTAATTTATTGTAATTTTTTTATGTGATTCTCTCTGATAAAAACAAAGATTTTTTTAAACAGCTTTATTGTATGAAGACAAAACAAAAGACAACATGTAAAACCTGAATGAATCAATGTTCTGTACAATGTTTGAAAACTGGCATTTAAAGGCATTAAATTATAAATGTGTGACTCTTGTAATAAAATCCTTAAAAACTGGTTTATGATAAAGCATTCTGTGCAAATTGATGTGTGAACTATGGATTGATCAACATAGTGTAAATGGTTACAACCATTAAATGCACATTTAAAACTTATTATTTATAGAACTACACAAGCACACTTTTAAAATTAGAACTTGATCAAAACATGCTGGACAAAATCTCAGATTCAGTTTATGAATTCAACTTCTTTGGCCAATCACAGAGGCCAGTGCTGAAGCTCCAAATAAGGCCAAAAAAGGATCCACACAGATCCAGGTTTGCAATTAGATGCCTTGGCACATTTGGAAATCCCCAAACAAGCCAGTCTTACCTAATCCAAAGCCATCAGAGTACCTTTTCAGTCAGCTTTCAGGGCATAAAGCACATCGTCCTGACTAACATTAAGGCGGATACGGAGCAGCAGGTCTAGACGGCTGCCCTCCAGGAGAAGCAGGCGACAGGATCCCAGTCTCTGACAGACCGCCAGCCCTTCAGACACACTCGCCGGCTGCAGACCTTCAACACGACACAGAGCCTGATGCTGAACGAACACCTGTGGGGAAAAAAAAGGGAAAAAAAAAAAAGAGTAAATATAAAACTACCACCAGTCACCACAAAGAACTCGCATATCAGATTTAATAACCTAGATGATCTACTTTAAATCAACTACCTGCTGGAAAGTTGCCTCTTCCAGACCCAGTCGACGAAACTCCGCAATAACAGCTCTCAAAAAGAGCTGCTCCTGAAGAGAGGCGCACCTGTAACAACAATGTTAATGTCGAATAAAAATTTAATTATAATCTTTTCTCAACATTTTTCTCAACACGTACAGTCTGTTTCTATCAATGTGTACACAACCACACATATACACACCTAATGGCTGCGATGTAGGAAGAGGAGAACATCTCATCCAAAGCCTCCATCACATGACTCATTCCAACCAATCCACTGCTTTTCTGCTGACCAGCTGAGTGCTCACAAATCTCAGTGGCCCGTCTGCAGATATCAAGGCAGCGTCGTGCATCACCAGAAAGTGCTGCTACCTAGAAGATCATCAGTAATGTCTTACTAATTAAGAAACACAAATTATTTGTACATTTGTATTTTGATCTCAAACTTTAACTAGAATGCGTAAATTAATATTTAAGACACCGTTTTATATTTTGTTAGCCATTTAAACAAAATGTGGATTAAGCATTCATCTGGGAGACTTTGTAAAAAATGAATTAACACACATAAAAATGATTTAAAACACCTCTTGCAGCACCTGCAACCCACAGAAACCACTAAAGGGCCCAAAATGTCCCACACCAGATTACTTTTCCTGTAAACTTTATAGAATATAAAACGCAAGACTAAGAAAAAGGCCTCTCGCTTAGTTTAGACCCCCTGAGTTTAAGTTAATAACAGTTTTAACCTTTCTTGAGACCAGCTGGAGAGCATCTTCCTCAAACGCTTTTACTCTGTTCAGCCTTGATGTGATGATTTGTTGTAACTGTTTGAAGGTATATGGCTGGAATGACATTCTTGTCAGACCCTGCAAAGCACACATTTACTGCATGATTTTTCAATAAAACAGAACAAAAAATAGGTTTTAATCATAATGGCTTACCAGTCGACTGGCCACACGGTTTATCATGATCCTCTCAGGCAAATCCATAGTGTTTGCAATAGTTAGTACCACAAGGCGAGCGTTGCGTCTGGTTGGCCAATCAAATAAGTTATACATCACGTTTTGTTTCCGGGTCCACAAGAGGTCAAGCTAGAGGAAAAATATATTTTCTTTAAGATGTAAGAATGCTTGACGACATTTGAAAGTGGGGTGGGGGACAGTCTAGATGTCCGAGATTGGAAGTTAATTATATGAATAATAAAAAAGCAAACACAAAGACCCCCCACTGAAACATAACATCACTAAGCAGAAAGCAGATCACACTAAAACATACAAGATTTTATGAATTCACATGAATTTGCTACCTTATAGTTACAAACTGCCATTATATTGTGTTGGCTTAGTCCGGCTATAAACCGTTGCTGGTTTTAGATCAATATTTGCAAAGGGAATATGTTGACGGTAAGATTACAAAAGAAAGCATCTCACCTCATCAACTAGAAGCACAGTAGTCTCTTTCTTGGGCGCTGGAGCACTGAAGCGTTTCTCCAGTAGGGCAGCAGCGTGGTCAGGAGTGGCTTTTTGATCAGTCAGTTTCTAAAAACAAAACCAACAAGCGTCAAATTGACATTAAATGCCACACCATTAAAAAGACGAAGAGCAAAGGAAAAGGGCAGCGTACAGACCTGAAGTATCTGCACATAAGCCTGGTGAGGATCTGTCATTTTCATCCCATTGATCTCAATGAAGCGGAACTGAGGAATCTCATCTTGTTCTGCGGCCTGCTGAAGAGACCGGATTACCTCATGTACTGTGGCAGTCTTACCGGTACCAGGAACGCCGGAGATATACATACACCTGCCAAAGACAAAAATGAAGCTAATGCCTTTTGTTTCAGATAAATCTGTAAAACTTGGATAACAGAATCTTACCCTCCAGTCCCATCAATCACTTTACTCTCCACAAAGTTGTAGATGTCCTGGAACTCTTGTTCTCGACAGGGCAAAGACTCGGGGACTGAGGACACATGTAACCTGTAGCAAAAGCCCATACATGGAAAAATGTACAATTTTCATATTCAAAATTTCACATTTAACACAAAAATTCTGAATTAAGAATGATTGTGGAGCATTTATGATCCTAGTATGAAACTTACAGGCAATCTAAACTGACAAGCATAAACTTTTACATTTTGTACAGTTTGTTCTCACCGTGCTCGTGCTTCTTCCAGAACATTGCCTGGCTTCCTGGCTGGCGCGCTCCTGCTGGGAATGCTGGGAGTGGCATGACGTGGTGTGCGTGGAGTGGCTGGAGTCGTCTGCAGTCGAAGGAAAAGTATAAAATAATTTCCCCAATGTTATTTTGATATGAAAAGCTCCTATAAAGGGCACACAAAGTACCAAACCTTTTTGCTGGGCGTTTTACGTGGGGTCCTCGCTGAAGCACGGGTGTTCTCTGTAGAGCGTGGTGTCCGTGGGCCCCTGCGCCTCTTCACAATGAGCTCATCTTCACTGTCGACCTTCGCCTCCTCTTCATCGTCGCTGCTGCTCTGAAGGTCAATCTTTGCAGGTACGAAGCAGTCATCATCATCGTCACCATCTTCACCATCTGACTGCAGGTCAACCTTGTTGTCCAGCAAATTTCTTTGTAACAAAGACAATAACATATTAAAAGTTTAGGGTCACTCACTCGTTGTTTTTATTTATTTTTATATTTTAGAATAATAGAAAACTTTATTTATTAATTAAGAAATTGTAGAGGATTTTAATGTAGTGGATGCTTCTTTAATATGGACTTACAGCTGTTTTCTAATGCGTGAGGACACAAGCTGGGCAGACTTTCTCTTGGAGCGAGGAGTGACAGCTGTTTGGCCAGGAGAATCTTCATGCTCTTCTTCAGCTCTAAAAGTTTGTGCACAGTCATATGGAAAAAAAATTAGACATTGTAGTTAAACTAGACTTCCTGTTACTTGATAATTTGCCAAAATGCATATCGCTCAGCTGACTTGGATTTGAATTTGACTAATAGCTGAAGTGCAGATGTAACTGTTTATCTGTTTTCGTGGAAAAGAGAGACTGTGCCTTTAAATGCTTATATCTTTTCAATGCAAATTTTGTCAATGTTGTTTTAATCTCAAGAGAGATCGTATTTAGATCATTACCATGTAATCAAACAACCAACATTCAGCACCTATGCAGCATGAGCTGGAAACTGATTGTTGTGAGAGAAATTTCACAGGTTATAAACTGGCTGCAGTACCACCATCTAAAATAATGACTTTGCGCCCCCTATATGCAAAAAAAACAGTAAAACATTAAACTGTGACTGCCATTATTACCCCTATTAATATCATCACACTCAAAGACAAAATAAAACACTGGATTAATTTAGCTCCCTTTTTCCAGCTCCAAAATAGTAATTGGATACTAGAGACTTCCAGTACTTACAGAGCGGCGAGTGCTGGCTCTTTCAGCGCAGTGGACTCTTTCCTCCTGGATGGAGTTCTGGTTCTAGTTTGACGGGATACAGTTTGGTTAGTTTTTGTAGGAATTACTTTAAATTAATATCAAACACATAAACACAAGAAGAAAGCCAGCAGTGCTCTGCATTAAGCCAATGTTTGTATGCATAGTGACTTTTACAATAAGTGTGAAAGAACCCACAGTGTGTCCTGTCTCTAATAATGAAAGAAAACCAAATCCAGAAAATGTTGTCTACATCCCCCCTTTGTCTTTGTGCCCAAGACCCACAAAAGAGAGACAGAGGAACAGTAGATACTTCTGGCCTCTTAGACTTGCTCTCCTCGGGGTTGCTTCTCTCTTTCGGGGAGTCCTGCCTGTGTTTATCAGTGGCTCTGGATCATCGTCGCCAAGTGGCTTCAGCCCGAAAAAGGCGCTAGGAGGGCAGCGGGACTCATATTACCAGACTCTACTTCCAGTATGTTATGAGACCATTAAAACTGCCTATGATCAGCACCGTCATAAGTGCAATTGGCAAAACCAAACAGAATTTACAAACACAATTCCCTGTCTGGCAAAGTATATAATCTTTCATATTTTAACAGACCCTAAACTTATGCCTTCGTTTTAAAAAAATTTCACACTCAAACTCAAGTATGCTAAATATAGCTTATTCACTTGATCTTAACTGATCCTAACCTTTATCTCCATACCAAAATTCATATAGCTTATGTGTTGCAGTCTCTGCACTTTAAGCGAAGATTAAATAAAATATATACTACTAATTTACTAATTACTAATACTAATTTAATAATTAGCCGTTTTCAATCTTAACAATCAGCCATGACCTGCTAAACATTTTAAGATCAGATGCATAAAATAAAGACATACCTGGATGTACTGCCATTTTCTTGTGCATCTGGGCTGGATTTCTCAGGGCTGTGAGAAGACAGAGCAGTATGTTCCTCATTAAGACGGAGCGGAGTCAGTCTAATAGAAATGGAAATGCGACCCGTTGGAGAAGTATTTAATTTAGATGTCAGCGTTTTTCCTGCCTTTTTCCCTTCATCAAGGATCTCCCCAAGAACATCATCTCGGGTCATGTTTTTACTCAGACCTGTAACAGAGTAACAAAAAAATCCATGTTCAGATTATATCAGCGACTTAGCCGGATGGAAATTTGAATGAAATGTGTCACTCACTACACAGGTCTAACTTCTTGCGGACATGTGGTCCGGAGGTGGCCCTGCTTCTCCTCTTAGCACTCAGAGCTTTAGCCGCAGAGAGTTTGGAAGCCGAGTGGAGAGACTCTGCTTCGCTAGAGCCGATTTTGCCGGTGCTCATGCTGCCTCGGGTGAGGGCACCAGACATGGCCCGCTTCATTACCGTGGGGTCCGGGGTCGGAAGTATACGAGTCTGATGCCCTCGTGAGGTCTGTGGGGGGGATTTAGGGCTCTGAGGAAGCTGCATTTGTTCAGGGTTCAATGCTCGGAAGTCTTTGGTATTCCATAAGAGCTTCGCAAATAGGGTGTCTTTACTCTTTCCCTCTGGGAAAGGAGATCCAGTAGGGACATACTCGATCTACAAGCAAATTTATGAATAAAACAATTGAATGAAAAGAGAAGAACAATCATTTAAAACATTTAGAGTGCTCCTAGCAAGATATACAAATATTACAAATCTGCACCTGTACTGCTGCAAGGATGGTCTCTGCATCCAATTCATTATCACAGGAGTGATCCTGGTAGTAAAATATCTCCTGAGGATGGGGGTCTCGACCCAAGAGTTTCCGCTTGTTTTGAGGTACCTCACACATGCGCACGAACCACTGGACCATGGCAGTTTTCTTTTTTCCTGAATCTGGGCGCAAAAGTTTATTTTTTATCAACAAAGACTCACGCAAATACAGCCATTCTGAATCAAATAAGTCAAAGTTATCCCTACCATCAGAGTACAGTTTGAGAAGTTGTGCCACATAGGGATTGTCATCATCCTCTCCCTCAATTAGAATGTATTGGCCCAAAGACACGGTTGCATTTTCAATCCTTCCCTCCACAGAAATGGTCAAGGATCTGTGCAGGACATGAACAAATCATCACTGCAGTCACATTCAGGGTTACAACTAGTTAACAGAAAACATGCAACTAACAATAACAATGCACATATTGGCAATGATGCATTCTGTTGAAAATAACTACGAAAAATCTTATATTTAAAATAGAAAAGGCAGTGAAATTTCACAACATAAAAACATCATCAAAACACATTTTGTGCCCCTGCCTGTATAAAACCCAGGTTTGTATTTTACTCTTTTTTACATAAAATCATCTACATAATGTAAAGAACATTCTGTGAAATAGAAGATATAACCTTGACATAATGACATGTCAAAGATTGAAATCATAATGATATGCATAGGAAATCAAACTTTGATGTTTGTCATCTCATAATTTGACTTTTCACAGACAGGGTCACATTTTTTCACTTACTCGTAGTACAGCCTTTTCAGTTTTCTGTCTTCACTAATCGGTGCCCCATTCCATTTGTAAGTTCTTCTTACTCTCAGTCTTGTGATGTAGCGGCTCATGGTACAGATCAGCAGTATGAGATCTAAACAGCAAACAAAAAATCGCGTACGTTACTATGTCCAGTACTGTGTCCAATACTTGTAACAATTGTAACCAGATGGAGATGAAGTAACCAAAAGATGCAATTAACAATCAGGTGAATAAACTATAACAACAGATGGCAAATTTTAAAGTGATGTTGAAACGTTCCGTCATTCACTACAAGCAAAACCTTAAATTCCCAGAACTCCCTTTTCACTCACCAGTTTAATTCGTTTGCAATCGTATCGTAATAATGTCCTTACTAAACGCGTGATTGTTATAAATGGCGAAATATAATAAATATAATAAAACGTTTTAAAATTAAAATGTATATAAAGTTAAACGCATCTTACAAACTTCTGCTACAAAGCACAGCCATGCAGCGAACACGACTATTTCGCGCTCAGATGACGTAGGACAAGTATTTGATTGGACATATAAAAATATTCCCCGCCCACTTGACCTTACGGAAGTGGCGCAAGTTTCCCCGGAAGTTATTCTTCTTGCTGTATTATCCATGGCGTATTAACGATCCGTTCATTCGTTTACGTTTGTTTTTAAATCATGGCTAATAGAACAGTTAAAGATGCGAACAGTATACACGGAACAAATCCTCAGTATCTTGTTGAGAAAATTATAAGGACGCGTATTTATGAGTCCAAGTACTGGAAAGAAGAATGTTTCGGACTTACAGGTCAGTGAAATATTTTAAGAGATTTTTTTTTACTGTGGCGATCTCAGTGGAAAAGATAATGTAAGATCATGTTTAGAAGCTGATTATTTTTAAATTATATATAAGGGTTTAATTTTGGTCGTGTTTCTGTCATGCGTAGCTGAGCTTGTTGTGGATAAAGCAATGGAATTGAAGTATGTTGGTGGAGTATTTGGAGGAAACATCAAGCCGACCCCATTCATATGTCTGACCCTAAAAATGCTCCAGATCCAGCCTGAAAAAGACATCATCGTGGAGTTCATCAAGAACGAAGATTTTAAGTAAGTGTATCATTCAGACTTTTAATGCCCTTTTGCATTATTGAACTGTTATCAAGGTAAATCAAACTGTTATTTGCATTATGCAACTCTTTTTCAAGGTATGTTCGTATGCTTGGAGCAATGTATATGCGCCTGACTGGCACTTCAGTGGATTGCTACAAGTATTTAGAACCATTATACAATGACTACAGAAAAATCAAAAGCCAGAATAGAAATGGAGGTGAGCACTTTGCTGGATGCACAGATCTCAATATTCAGTTGTCTGTTGCTTGCAGGAAAGCATTTTTGCAAATAATCGTGTTTCTTTGCTCAGAGTTTGAGTTGATGCATGTAGACGAGTTCATAGACGAGCTGCTTCATGCGGAGCGAATGTGTGACGTCATCCTCCCCAGACTTCAGGTTAGGACTTTAAATAGCGTTGATTTGTTTTGGGTTTTTTTTTGGAGGTCTAAAGTAAGAGTTCTGTTCATATTATTGAAATGGGCCTGCATGTTGGTGTTTATTGTCACAGAAGAGGCAGGTTTTGGAGGAGGCTGAACTCCTAGATGCTCGCATTAGTGCCCTAGAGGAAGACCTGGATGAGGTGGAGACCAGTGATGAGGAAGATGAGGAAGAAGAGAAGGTAAGGGTACCCACAATCAACAATTACTATCAATTTTGGTACCCAAAACCCATCTGAGCAAAAACTATGCACATAAGAACTCTGTGATCTATTGTGGTGTATGGTAACGGTTACGTGTCATGTACATATGCGTTCATTTGGGGTCTGTAGCAGGAGAGAGTGCAGACACCAGAACCACACAGGAGGGGTTACAGAGATATGGACCGGCCACGCAGATCTCCATCTCCACGCTACAGGCGAAGTCGCTCACCCAGACGGTCAGTAAAAGCTTTACTTGTCAACTGTGCTCAGTTTTCTTACCATTGTGTATGGAAAATTTAAGGTGGTAACATCAATCATGACAGATATTATGAAATGAATAAAAGTGTTCTAATATTTCTATTTATTTTCATGTTTTAGAAGGAGCAGATCACCAAAAAGAAGAAGGTATAAACCATATATTAAATATACAATTAAACAGTTTTTTTTATTTTAGGCATATGTTAAGATATATATTATCATGTTATTGTGAGATGCCATTGAGAGGTTTGTCTGATTACTCTCTACCTGTCAGCCCATCACCCAGACGTGAGCGAGATCGGGATCGCCACCGCAGCAAAAGTCCCCGCAGACATCGCAGCAGATCCAGGGACAGAAGACATCGTTCCAAATCTCCAGGTAAATCCGAGTTGTTATGAACTATACAAAGTCAATTACACACAACAGTAAATTATTAAAATTTAAAATGGAAGATTTTTGACTGTCTATGCAGATAACACCATAAGTCATAAGATCAAATGATGTTTGATATCATGAATTATACTAAACTAATTAAAATCATATTTTCTTCCAGGTCACCACCGAAGCCATCGACATCGCAGTCACTCCAAGTCCCCAGAAAGGTAGGACATGAACTGAACTGAATTTAGAAATAGTTATCTTTTATTTTGTACCAGTCTTGTTTTCCCTGTTTCATGCTGTGTTTGTATTTGTGTTACAGTCGTTCTAAGAAGAGTCACAAGAGTCGTCGAAGAGGAAACGAGTGACCACAGTTAAACTTTTTTATTTTCGTTCGACGTTTTTGTGGTTTAAATTGTGTGGAAAAAGCAATGCAATTTCTGTCATTAAAAGCTCAATCTTATGTGTAAATTACTCGGCCCAGTTTAGTCTGAGGTTTTTTTTTATCCTGTTTTATACTTTTAATTCATATTTACAGCTGGAATTTGAAAGTTTACATTTCAGATCATCGGTTTCATTCTAAATGAACTGTACTGTGTAAAATAAACATGTTTTGTAATTTTACCCATGTTAGTATTTAACCTATTGTAAAGACCAACAATGAAACAAATTGATGTGCATTTTTCAACTTTTAATATTCAATATTGTCTAAAACAACTGAATGCTGCACCTAACAAACACTAGTTGTAGTATTTTAGTACTTGGAAAAAGACAACAAGGATTTCTTTAAATTATAGCTGTAAATACCTGCTGGATTAAGATGTGACAGCAAGTCAATATAACATTTAGCACAATTAAAAACGGCATCTTTATATCGTCTAGGGGCTAGAAATGCATATTCATAAGAACTGCTGGCCAACACATTCAAACGTGTTTTTTTGGTCGATGATAGAGCAAATGTACATCTAAAAGATAAATGAGAGTACGAATTTAACATTGTGTGGGCGATAAAAGAGACTTTTATTTTGACGTGTGCTTTGACATAACAGCGAACAGGAAGTCACTATCCGAAAAATGTTAAATAATTTATAATCAATCAGGATAGTACTGTAGAGAAGACATTTATACAACAATACTATTTTCATACACGGTAAGTAGCAGAAAATAATTAAAACGTGTTATGTGTCATAAGAAAAATCTTTTTATATTGCGACACATGACAGTAGTTGACCTGGTTATATATGAAAAATGCAGCATATTCAACGAGCTCTGCGTCTTTTCTTGTCTACTCATTCTCATAAGTGTTACACCCAAAGACTGGTACGTTATTTAACGTTAACTCTCTCAAATTCTGATCTGTACTCTTCTAATTCTTGCTGGGATAAAGTACAGGCTGTGTCAGTAATGCATGTACTACTTACTTTAAATGCATGAGTTAACTACTCATATTAGAATGCAAAGGCTGTTTTTTTCCAACCACATTCTTATTCAGAGACTCATTTTATATAGTTTGATTACAATCGCAAAGGTCATACTGCCCCAAAAATTGCAGTGCATGTTGTTTTTGAAAAATGTGCATCCTGTTGGAGCTGATGTGGAAGTCACCTGACATGTCAGGAGGTAAAACTTCCTATCGTTCTGAACAGCTCACATTCAGCATAGGTTCTACAACATTTCTGTAAGTGTCTAGAATTGATTTACAGGTACAGGGAGCACAGATTTAATATTCGGTTGTAGGCTTTTTTATAGTTTTTCGTAAACTTTGTATTCGTCAAACACACTGTTTAAACTGTTTTTGTGTCTTTTCTCTGAAGGCACACAGGATGAGTGTCAACGACTTTGCTGTCCTCAGCACTGGGCGAAAAATGCCCCTTGTGGGACTTGGGACGTGGAAGAGTGAACCTGGAAAGGTGGGTTTAGTTAGTGTGTTGAATCAAAGGAAATGAAAATAAAAACTACATTACTTGACTCTTATGACCCGATATTGACTTTATTGATGTCAGTTAAATGTTAACTCATGAGGGTGTGTGTATGTGTGTGTGTGTGTGTCTATGTCTATGTCTATGTCTATATATATATATATATATATATATATATATATATATATATATATATATATGGTATAGTGTATATGGGATATACAGTACCAGTCTAAAATTTGGAAACACTTACTCACTGTTGTTTAGATTTTTTCCACATTTTAGAATAGTAGTAAATTAATCAAAACCATAAAAAAAGTTATGTTGTGACTAAAAGCATTCAAAATAAATGAATATATTTTAGCATCTTCAAAAGTAGTCACTCTTTGTCTGGAATTAGCAAAATCATACTCATGGCATTTTATCATCCGTTTATTTTAACAGCACTAAAGGAATTTCTATCTATGTTGGACTCAAACATTGAAATGTACATATTCAGATTAAAAGATCATGAGAAACATTGTTGTCAATTGTGTACACTGTCATTCAACTTGAATATTTTGCAATCGTACATTTTCATACTTATTAATGTATGTGTGTGTTCTGTCTAATAAAATAATAACAGGTAAAACAGGCTGTTATTTGGGCATTGCAGTCTGGCTACCGGCATATTGACTGTGCTCCCATTTATGCAAATGAGCCAGAGATTGGTGAAGCTTTCCAGGAAATGCTGGGGCCTGACAAAGTAAGTAAAGCAAGTTGATTGTTAGAATACAAGGCTTATGTCACCATAATAGTTATTGCAACTAATTAGCAAGGGTAAATTGGATCGTGCCAACCAACCTGGACACCTTTTTACTGTCTTTTTTTCAGGCCATAAGGCGAGAGGATGTATTTGTGACTTCCAAACTGTGGAACACAAAACATCACCCCGATGATGTGGAGCCATCTCTGTTAAAGACCTTAAAAGACCTGAAGCTGGAGTACCTGGACCTGTACCTTATCCACTGGCCATATGCCTTCAAGTGAGCTCCTCAGTTGTTCCACAGTGTCCTGTATCTCATAATGAAGGCTTCCTATAGAGATTTAGGATGTTTCTCTGCTGTAATATGTTCAGCCAGCCTACATATTTTTTGTCGGTGTGCTCATTATTTTATACCTTACAACATAACAAACTTCTTTCAGTAAATGTTGGTGGTTTTATTGTATAGTTTAAAAGTAAATGGAACTTGATTTCATATTATGTTGTCTATTGCGGCCAACAAAAAGTTTATCTTCTTATTTTTTGCAGACGAGGTGATAACTCTTTCCCTAAAAAGGAGGATGGTACCATGCTGTATGATGACATGGACTACAAGCTGACATGGGCTGCTATGGAAAAGCTTGTTGGGAAAGGCCTTGTCAGAGCCATTGGGCTCTCTAACTTTAACAGCAGACAGATTGACGACGTCTTATCAGTTGCAAACATCAAGCCTTCAGTCTTGCAGGTCAGACAAATGTGCTTTTACTCATCTTTTGTTTGTTTACCAATTGGTGCAATTTTTGTCAAAATCATTTCAGTTTTTAAGAGTATCAGCTGTGTTTTCCAGGTGGAGTGTCATCCATACCTTGCACAGGTTGAGCTGCTAGCTCACTGCCGTGAGCGTGGTTTGGTGATGACTGCCTACAGTCCACTAGGATCTCCTGACCGAGCCTGGAAGCATCCAGAAGAGCCTGTCCTGTTGCAGGAACCATCTATTGCTGCACTAGCCAAGAAGTACAACAAGTCTCCTGCTCAAATTATCATCAGGTAAATCCATGGTTTGGAAAAAGACATGCATGGTATTTCTCTACTCATTAGTACATCATTTTTATACATTGCTAATTTGACAGGTGGCAAACTCAACGAGGTGTAGTGACTATCCCAAAGAGCATCACAGAGTCTCGGATCAAAGAGAATATCCAGGTTTCCTTTATAATTCCATCTAATTAAACTAATGAAATGAAGTATGTGTGTATTCATCAAACAATGTTAATTTCTATGATCATTTACAGCTGTTCAATTTCAGCCTTGAACCTGAGGAAATAAGTCAAGTGACAGCATTACATAGAGGTTGGCGTTACATTGTGCCAACCATTACTGTAAGTTTGACAGCAAACACAATTATTTATAGCTTTAAATTTTACATTTATGCATTTAGTAGGTACAAGACCTATCTAAATGTATTAAGCTGTTCTTTTCTTCATTTGTAACTGGGTTTTTTTCTGTTTATTTTTGCAGGTTGATGGAAATTCTGTACCCCGGGATGCAGGACATCCTCACTACCCTTTCAGTGACCCCTATTAATACACTTTTGTGCAAGATTCTGTGCCTTGAAAACCGTGTCCATTCACTTCTCTGTATTCTTGTAAACAATTAAAGTTTTGCTACATATTGATTTGTGTTGTGTACTGTTTTGTATTTGCTTGCCATGTGTCTGATATATTATAGTCTGATATATAGTCTGATGTACCAATGAAAGCACTGGTTAGAGTTATTCTCATGCAGGATATAAAGCATTTATTTAGAAGAGCACTGAAAATATTATGACCTAAGCATATTGAGTACACATCCAGAACAGCACTAGATCTGAGATTGGGGGTATTAGTTTGGGGGTACCTGTAAATCAGAATATTTGCCTCTCTATCGGCATCTTTTTCTTTTTAAAAATTGAAAAATTGCTGGTTACTTTATGTACTGTGTCTTTGCATGTATTAAAAACAGCTGTCATTTCCAATCATTGTTAAAAGCTTAGCATTGTGAATCTGGGCAAGATTACTATACAGTATTGAGCACTGATCCTGACTTGATCAATAATTGTTTTTTTCATAACAAAAGTTTAAAACATTATAATAATAAATAAATAAAATAAAAGACATTAAAAAGATACATAAATAAATAAAATTTTGATGTCACAAACTGATGACGAATCTCATCCATTAAAATATTTCTAGACCAAAATAAGAATATAATTTTTTTGAGAAGACGCAAGTCATGTCACGATGCAAATAAATAATAAAAGAACTTCACAAACACACTTGTATTCATCACTGTATCATATCGTATAATATGGTACTTGCCCTTTAAATTTATTCTCCCGCGTTTTTCTGACAGGGTCGTAGTTCAGCGGAAGTACAGCTTATATCCGTATTTAAAGGCGCCAACAAAGACTTGTTTAGGAGCAGCTTCCCGCAAACCTGCCATCTTTTAACGTGTAGCTTCATACACACATCATCCAAAAATCCATTACTTTGTTTACTGTAACTAAAATGCCCGAGGAAACAGCAGCTACTTCGACCGCTGAAAGGTAAAATTAATTTTTAATAAAACGCGCTCGCGAGGACGAGAAGTGCAAAGATAAGTTGCAGGAACTAAAAGTGAACGATTTGGCAGCTTGTTTTTGATAACAAAGCTTGGGCAGCGTCCTTATGAGGAAAACACGTCGCGCCTGTGACTAGCTTTGTTTGACTCCCGCGCCAGGACATCCGATGCCTTTACCGTTTATTCACGGTACCGTGTTAAGTTTCGCTGCTTTATTTCGTCATTGGAAGGTTTATTAATAAACCTTCAAGTTTTAATCGCTTAAATAAAGATTTCAGCGTTTTGATGACGCTCAGACGCAGGTGGCGTGTCAGCAAGCTTGGCGCTGCATTACGATGTTTGTATTTCACACGCGTTGAACAAAGTTTTAAATGTGTTATTAAAAGCCTAACTAACACAGTATCCTAGTTTAACGGAATCGTTAACCAGTGACATTATATCGGCGTGTGATGTGAAGTTTCTGTCACGCATGCGCAACATTGAGTTGGTTCTCCGCACGTGCACTTTTAGTTGAAACTAGATCCGTTTTAGTCATTCTCTTGACTACTTGCATTAAAACATTTGTTTTTAGCATTTTCTGATTTTGTTAATGCTTGTCTTTACAGTATGGAAGAAAAACCTTGCTCATCGAGTGCTGCTGCTGCAGACAGGCAAGTTCTTGAGTTTACTCTGACTGGTCAAGTTTTACCATTTCAAGTGTTAAGTTTGTATTTTTCTTATTATTTGCAGCTCCGTTGATATAACTGAGGAAGCAAAGAAGCTGATTGGCACAGGCAACCGGCACTTGGTGATGGGTGATGTTGTGTCTGCAGTCAGTGTGTTTCAAGAGGCCTGTGCCATGCTGTAAGTAATTAACAATAAACAAACATTATAAGGATATGTGGGCCATTGAAACATCTTTGGATTTCTATAAGTTAGATATAGGTTTTACCCAAATCTGTGCTTTGATAAAATATTGTTAAATGCTTTTAGATTAAATATGGCAAGTGTGCTGTGTTTTACATTCCACATTTAACTTGTTTTTTCCCCCTCAAGAGCTGAGAAGTATGGAGACACTGCTGATGAATGCGGAGAAGCTTTTTTCTTGTGTGGGAAAGCCCTTCTGGAACTTGCCAGGTATCAGGGTTAATGAGAATTGTGCATTAAAATATTACTACTTTAAGAGACCTCTGTGATTCAAGAATCTGTCATGTACCACTATCTCTTATGTTAGGATGGAGAACACTGTTCTTGGCAATGCTTTAGAGGGAGTCCCAGAGGAATCTTCTGAAGAAGGGGAGAAACCGAATGACTCCAAGATTGAGAGTGCCGACAACTTGGATGGTTTGTATATAAAGATTTTGTTAATTTTGTGACTCTACTTGTACACCCACAATACTCTTGTACATCCACATTGCATCTGCAAAAGAGCACTATGATAGCTATCATCAAATTGATAGCAGACATGAAATGAGCCAGCATAGGAAAAAGCACAGCCACTTCAAATTTGAGTCTAGTTAGGACTCAACCTTCTAACCTTTTCCACTGCAATGCAGAGAAAACCAGAGATGAGCTTCGGGCGCAGGTTTACGATGCCATGTCGGAGGAAACAAAATGTTCAGAGGAGGAAAAAGGGGTGGGTGAAAGTAAGCAGGAGCAAGGTGAGCAGAAAAAGCAGGAGGAAGACGACGTTGTGAAGAAGCCAGAGGACGATGAGCAGAGGAAACGGGCAGAAGATGAGCAAAAGGAGGAAGGTGAGCACAAGCATAAAAAAGATGTGGAGGATGTTAAAGCGCCAAATAAAGAGGATGCACAATTGCCTAAAACTGAGGAAAAGCCTGAGGAGAATAAATCTGACAAGTCCAATGGTGTAAATGGAGCTTTGAAGAAAGCTGCTGGGTCAAATGGACTTACTGAAAAGGCTGAAAACGATGATGAGGGTGCCGAGAATCAAAATGGGAAGGATGAACCTATGGAAGAGGAGGGTGAAGGTAGTGAAGCATCATCATGGATCTGGGGAGCACAATGAACTTGAATTAAATTTGAGACTCACTTGGTGAATGTATTTCTAAATCCTGGAAAGGGAATCCACAGGTTTTTTTTAACTGTCACTATGGGTGTCCTGTTTTTTTTTAATATATATATATATATATATATGGGCTAAATGTCAGTTAACCTGAGCCAAGGTTTACTCTTTCAGATGATGATGACGACGATGATGATGAAGATGAGGGAGAAGAGGGTGATGCAAAGGATAAGGTAATAACTTTATTAAAAGATTTTTTGCTCTCCTTGTTTCTCTTTTTGCTGGATTTAACTGTATTTGCATGTCCTCAGGAAAGTGAGGAGGAAGAAGTTGGAAATCTGCAGTTGGCCTGGGAGATGCTGGAGGTTGCTAAAGTCATTTATAAAAGGTATAGCAGTCCTTCTACATAAATTAAGTGCTTTATAATCCTTTATAATGTAACGGTTGTTTAAATGAATGTGTTTGTATTTGTAGAAAAGACTGTAAAGATGATCAGCTAATGGCAGCGCAGATCTACCTCAAACTTGGAGAGGTTGGAGCTGAATCAGGTGTGTATGTGGTAACAGTGGCTAGAAGAAAGTGATTTACTTAAAAGCAGTTTTTGGATTCTTTGAGCTGCTTTAAAATGACAAATGCATTCCACGCAGGCTTGTTTTTTAGGTGATGCTTATTGCTGTTTTTGGTCTTATTAGGCAACTACAGCCAGGCTCTGGATGACTTCAACGAATGCTTGACCCTGCAGCTCAAACACCTTTCGTCTCATAGTCGTCTGTTGGCTGAAACCCATTACCAGTTGGGCACAACCTACAGTTACACAACCCAGTACAGCAAAGCCATCGAGCACTTCTCCAACTCCATCAAAGTCATCGAGAGCCGCCTCGGTAGTACAATTATTACATTAACTATTATGCTGAGGTTATGATACTGAATTGTATTATTTTGCTGTTGTCTTTAGTTGGCATCTTTTTAGAAAGTTTGTGCCATGAGTATGTTTTACCTTTTGATGTCTATTGTTTCTTAGCTATGCTTCAGGAGGCAATAGACAAGGCAGAGGGTGCAGAGGCAGCGGAGGAAGAGAAGAATGAACTTGAAGAGTTAAAACAGTTACTGCCAGAAATTACAGAGAAGATAGAAGATGCCAAGGAAAGCCAGAGGACGGCTGCCACAGCATCTGCAGCCATCCATCAGACCCTTGTGAGTTGCTTTTCTTCCTTTTACATTACTTTTATTTGGGCATGTTGTGTTTGAGAGTTACAGGCACTGATCAGTTGTAAACCAGACCTTTTCTTGGTATACTAAAAAGAGAGGAAGAGTTGGGTTTCTGTTTTTTGTTTCTATTCTGTGGAATAATTTGGATATTGCTTTCTGTGTTACAGGCAGGAGCATCAACTTCCTCTGCGTTCCCTGCGGAAAATGGTGGGCCATCCTCATCTGCAGCTAGTCAGGTTTGTTAATGATTTGTTAATCGTTTCCTCCACTGCTTTCTTGAATTGACTATGGTTCTGAAATGGCTCTGGTTTTGTTTCAGATTGTTGCAAGGCCAGCTGAAGGTGCATCTTCAAAGTCCGCATCAGATATTTCTCACCTTGTCCGTAAGAAGGTTAGTATGCATCAATAAAATATTAAGTGACTATAACCTTTGCAGTAGTTAAATTGGCATGCTTTCATATACTGTCAGGGGGTGTGTGAAGGGCCAATCTGACCCTGTCCCTGAAGCAGCTTCTGCATTGCTACCTTTCATAGCTGGTGCTAGTTATGCATGCTGGTCATGAGCTGAGAATTTGAGGATATTTTGCTTCTGTGGTGTTGTGTGACATGGCATTGTAGTTGTGGCATGGTGTTGTGGCTTGATTTAGTTGCAAAGAATAGGTGTTAAGGAGAAAAGTAAAAAATAAAGTACGTGTTCTGTCCTGCTTTGTTCCTGCACAGAGGAAACCAGACGAGGAGAGTCCAAAAAAGGACAGTGACGCTAAAAAGACTAAACAGGAGACCACAGTTAATGGCAGCGACGACTCTGCCCACAACGGCAATGGAGTCCAGGAGAAAATGGAACAGGAGGCGAGTTGCTAGACTCATTGTTTCCTCCTTATAGGGTCAGAGGAGAGTCCTTGGCTTCCTTGTTCAGAATGACAAAATAAGACATTTGTGTTTGAGAGCTTAACTTAAAAAATAATGAAATTATAATTAATTAAATTCAATTGCTTCATGAAAACATAGAAATTAGAATAATGGAAACTGATTTATTAATTGTTTGTTTTATGAATAATTAATCATGAACCATACATACAGCCAAGAATTGTCATACTTATGACTATGTTTCTGCTAAAGTACCTTAGTTGCTAAACCGGTCAATACAAAAATATAGCTTTATTGAGGATGAACAGAAGAACTTGCACAGTGCAATGATGACATGCATGTCAGTGCTGACCATAGCCCATCCCATTATTCATGTTTGTTATATTATGGTGCAGTCCTCCATAAATCACTGACAACTATACAACGTCAAGTCATTGATATGCTTATCCCAGGTTGTCGGGCCGTACTCTACTGTTTCTACTTGCTGTTATATTTGAAATATCAGCGAGACACAAAAAATGGCTTTACATCTTGTGTCTTCTGAAAGAACTATTGCGGCTTTCAATCTAGCTGCAGTTGTAGAGCAAGATGTACCCTAATTAAAGGTGGATGATTACTTGGGTCTGCTTGTTTCGTGAATGCTCCTCTCTCTTTCTGATACTTTGTGGAAAACTTGTAAACGGATTAGTTCCTGAACGTTTGGTTCTCCTGTTTGCTACCGTTTTCAGTGCAAAGTGAGAATGTTTGTTGCACCTAACAGCTGTTATAGATTTGCAGGGATCATTAAATGTACTTTCATGACCCACTGACTTCGGGTTTTTTAATAACCAATAGTTTAAGACTGTCTGAGAGGATTTTATGTTAACTTGTGGTTTGCTTTTGTGGTTCGATTGTGTGTCCCCAAACTTTTTCAATTTGGTTTCTTGGTTGTTTATATGGATTTTCATGTTCTCTTTCAGCCAACCAATTCTTCCTCTGTGGAAACCTCAGCGTGATGGACTTTCCCTGACTGACCACTTGCCTTCCAACCAGCAGAGCATGCCTGACTCGGTCATTCTCCGTGAGCAACGTTTTGTCTTTGTTTTGTAAATAAAGTTTTCTTTGTCTGTCCAATTTTGTATAATTGTAGTTATCTTTCAATAAAGGATTTGCATATGTGAACTCTGGTTTTCCATTAAATTCCACTTGGTGTTTAATGGCAGCAAGTGGCTTTTACAGTGATTCATGTACAGTAGCGCTCTTTAAGAAGTTTTAAAAGTAGATTTTTCACACTTGGTCTCATTTGACTTTTCGTCTTGCATGAAATGTCAATTTAACCACACAAAAGAAACTTCAGTTTAAGAAAAATTGCATAATATAAATAGCAACACCTACATTAATTCAGTTGAAGTGATATTTGAATGATGAATGCATGGTCAGCAAACATTTTTGATTTTAGGTGTTTCTGTTATTTCATTCTTTAATTGGACCCCATGGCAGCAGAGTCCACGTTATCCATCTGTGGCAGTAATGAAGATACTGGATTGGATTGGATGAGACTTGTGATGTTTATGGGTTCCTGGGATTGAAGGTGTGTTCGATACCACCTAAAAATGACATAAGGCTGTTCAAAAACAAGTATGTTTTAAATAAGGATATATATATATATATATATATATTACACAGGCTCAGCTGAATTTTTAAGACACAAACTTTGCTATAGATGCTTACAGTCTTTAGTTGCAGTTGTGTACCATTGGTGGGTACTTGTATTGGCTGATATTGTTGGGATCAATATTTGCATGAGTCTGTACATCTCCATCACGAGCATTTACTACTCGAACACAAAGTTCCATGTTACCGACCTTAGGGGGAAATAAATTGAGAATCATGTGGGATTTGACGCTGAAAACATCTTATTGGAAGATTATAAAGGGCTAAAAGAGAGAATTATGCTGATAATTGTAATTCACAAACCATTATACTGAAACATCAGTGAGACGGTAACTTGGGGCCCTTCAGTGTTAAGTATTGAGTAAACTGACCTGAGGCACAGAATTCAGCTGAGCTTGGCTAAAGGATGCTTGAACCGGGAGAGAATGGAATGGAAGTCTCCAGTGACCGCTGTAAATCTGGTTGTGCTGGTCAAAGAGCTCAATCTTTGCCCAGCCATGAGTCACAAACCCCCCAATTTCATGGTTGTACAAATCTATACCTCCCGAAGCCTGGATCTCCACGACCACAGAAACATATGAAGATGGCTGTATTCTGTATAAAGCACAAAATACTAGTGTACACACACCAGTCTAAAAACATTTAATTCTTTTATGCTTGATCATACCTTGGCACAGGCTGCTTAACAGCCAGTATGGCAAAGTTTCCAGGACTCTTGGTGGATGGGTAGCGCAGTGCACCTGCAGGTAGGCATTGCACAGGTGGCATGGGTGTGGTCTGTCCCAACTTCTGCCCATTACAATATAACCCTGCCAACAAACGCACTGATCTCAGAGTATCTTCTACACCTATCACAAGATCGTAGAAGATGACAGAGCCAGCCCTGTATACACACATATAATCTTACTGCAGTGTATGAAGTGTGACATATACATACAGGGGCTGAATGTGAAAGACAAAAATAAATCTTACAGAGTGAGAGAAAGAGAGAGAATTTGTCTTACACAGGATCATAATGAGTAGGACCAAAGGTTTCAGTTGGATCATGAGGAACAATCGGCGACTGTTTTAAACTTTGATCCTGCAAGATTAGTAAATGTAAACCAAAATGTACATTCATTACATTAACACAAAACACATTAATGTTCGGTAACAAGTAACATGCCTTTATTTTGAATATGAATATTAATATCCAAAATATACATAAACCATTATTATTGTGGCACTATTTGGGGTTCCTTAGAAGCACTGGGACCAGTTCTCTGAGAATCCCTGTCAACATCATCTAGGAAATGTTTTGATGCTTAAATTATATATGTAAGTTCCTTAAGACTTTACAGTGGATTCTCCAAAAGTTTCTGCCATCTAAGAAACCTTTAATAGTGCCTGAAGTACTTTTTCAGTGTATTTTAGAGTGTCTAAGTCTTTGTCTTTATCTCAGCTCACCAGCAAGAGAGCAGGGTGGGTTAGGGCCAGAGAGGGTCCAGGTAAAACAGGTGTAGTGGGTGGAGTAGGCGGTAACCTTCTTTCCTTCCCCTTCTCTATTTCTCTTTTAAGATAGGCGATCTCACCTTGGAGGCTAGCTATGTGATGAATGTGGTCCTTCTGGATAACACTGAGCCCTGATTGAGAAATTATATATTATATTACATCAGATACCATGTAGGGAGCTGCAAAGTTTTCAAGTGTCTATTTATGAGGAATATGGACCGTTATGGATGTGACAATTCTAAAAACAGCACTTTACTGACTATTAAAAAATCATGCTTTAAAACTTTAAGAGAGACCTCACATGGGTATTTAAAACACCAAATATTGACATCTGAGCTATCCTGAAAACCTTTAATAAAACTTAGTAAGGTTGACATTTGCATGGAGTTGCCTTTTTAACTTTTTGCGATTTTTAAAAGTAGGGATTTAAAGAGCTCATTGTTCATTATATATATTTATATGTGATTTTCAAGTACGACCTTTGTGCCTCTCTCTGGCCAGCTGGATTCTGAAGATTTCCTCCTCAAGCTTCTGGTTCTCCTGCTCCACAGCAAGAACGCCTGGGTCAAGCAACCTATGGGGAGACTTCATCCCTGGGAACGGAAATGAGAAATAAGAGAAATAAGGGTCTTCAAAATTGCAGAAAATAACCCCAGGAAAGTATTTGCATACTTAAGATAAACATAAAAATATACCAATAATAAAATCATAAACCAAGCATCTTCAATATGCACAGAATTTCACAAAAGACTTTGCAAGATTTTGGTTCCTGTGTACAACATAAAGTGGCACCAAATATTTTTCATATAATTCATACAATGTTTCTTGCATTATGGATGGGACCTGTATGTGATGGACTGAAAGTAACAGCCTTTAGAAGTTATCTTATGTACAATGTACAATGATTTTGTGTTGATTTTAGAACGCCCTAATCCCTGCATGGATGTGAGTATGTTCTGTGACAAATATGGTGGTTTAGATGAGCCTTAGTCTAGGTGGGTGATGAGAAAGGGTGTGAGACTAAATTTCAAAATTCCTCTTATTTTTCCAAAATTGTCAACATTTTCCTTATTCTGCAAGGTGTATGTAAACTTTTGACCCCCACTGTATTTCTACCATGTTTACTTAAAAATATAAAAAAACAGTATCATAGCTGCAGGCTTTTAACCTTTGTATTAAAACTCAATCGATCTGCCAAAAACATGGTTACAAGTCTTTTACTATAATAAAACTATTAGTTTTATTTTTGTAAGGGTTGTTCTGTGGCTCATATGTGTGACATTTATATGTCCCTTAAAAAAGTACAACACCCATACTACTTACTTCTTCCTTTAGTCCTGCCATCGGCTTTAGGTCTTGCCTGCTCCAGTGTCAAAGCTTCAGCCTGAAGGTCATGCATGTGAGCCAGAACCTCTGGATCAGAACCGCCAGACTGCATGTATGCCAGACGCAATGCACTGTTTGGAATGTACATTAATGTAAGTGTTCAAAATCCCTCAACAAACAATCATCTTACTATCAGTTTGCTTATTATTCAATAGTAATACCACTAAACAAACCTTATTTGGGCAGAGAGGGGACCATCTAAAGAAGAGATCAAGTCAACGTTGATATGTTTCGTCTTCATGTCCACCGGTGGGTCAGAAGAGGCCTCATTTAGATTAGGCCTGTAAATCAACACAGCATATTGGAACTAAGCATAACTAGGTATGAAGCAAATTTGACCTTTTTCCTCATCTTACCCCTTTATTGAGTTCATGTGAGAGCTGAGCTGATGTAGCACCTCCTCATTTTTCTGTTCCTGATATTTTATCTCATGCAGCACTTCCTCTAGATGAGCTGTCCTGTCACGTCCTGCCAGCTCTAAAAGCCGCTGCTCGATCTCTGGATACATAAAAACATCATCAAGAACTTGTGCATTTTCCTCCCATGATCTCATATTGTGATACTGCCTTGCAAGCAGTGTGTGGCAATATATATTAAGTTTTAATGGTTTTATTTTTAATGGTTTTATTTTATTATGTTAAAATCACGTTCATTTCACACAAACTACAAAATTATAAGTAGTTGTAAGCTTAGAATACAGTATATACACAGATTTCTTATTAGTGGCTGTTTCTATGGGCTGCTGTACATTACATAAGGCACCTGCAATATTGGAATGATTTGTGAGCACACAAAAGGAAATTTAGTTTGCAAATGGCAATTTCATGCAAATGACACCCATACCATAAAATTTTGGGTAAAAAGTTTTTACCAAAGATTTATATTATAATGATAGCATAATAATAATTTAAATGTAAGATCTCTCTTAAAGCTTTATAATGTTTAAAGCGTGTTTTTTCATAGTCTGATAAAGTGCTGTTTTTAGTTACATTAACAGTCCATATTCTGGTTTGGGAATTGCAGTAAAAATATGAATATGAGAATATGACGGACCAGGTGACGTGAGGAGTGCCCTTTGGTAGGCAGCACTCCATCTGGCAGGTGTAACACCTACAGGGGCGTAGTTTGTGAGGGGGGGTATTCGAAACTAGCAATTACAACCTCTCAAATATCTGCTATGTTCACACGAAACTACATGTAAAATCGACATATTTGCTAACATTGTTTTTTTTTCGTGCAGAATCGAGTACAAATTTGTAAATAAATAACTAAGGTCCCCCTCCATTGCACAAATTGGTAACTCCCAATTGCTTCTCACATTGTGGCGCTAACTGGAAGTTCAGTTAACGTGAGCTGTGAATATGAGCGCTGCTCAGCAGACTATTCTGATTTACTGGTCTAAAAGGAATCAAATAAATACTGAGACTGAGAGAGAGGTATGATAATAATGTTATAATCTATCTCCTTGGTGTTGGTGCGCGAGGCGAGGTTCAGGGGAGATTTTTCTATATAGTTTTTCTGTAAATATAACGTTATCGTGCCGCGCAGGACTGCTTATACACGACTGTATACATATAACAAAGCCGAAATGTTTAAATAAGAAATACCAGTAAGCACACCCACAACCCATCCAATGATTAAACCCAATCTACACCCTTAAACACCAATAAAGTAAAACGTGTGGTCTTTTGTGTCACATCAATAACGCATGCATATTTAAATAGATACCATGTGCATGTATTTTTGATGTCTGGAGGTTAAGTAAAATATAAACAGACGCGTTAATATATTGGTAATAAATAATTGCCCAGATATAAGCATGTATGAATATCACAAAAATTTTTAAAAAGTTACCGTAGTTTAAAATATTAAGTTTAATACATAAAACAGGCCAACTAGATAGTGCTAGATAGCATACTATCTGTAGGGGAAAGAGGTTGTAGGGTTTTTCCAATTAACGGAAAATATTTTTGTCTTAAAAATGAGTTGTCTTAAAAAATTTTGTTTGGGATTATTTTACCAGAAGGGGACAGAATCGAGAGATTTTGTGCCCTTCTGTGACGGTACCACTAGTCGGCGCTCATTTGCTAAACACAGGGTTCTGGATGAGTTGTAGGCTACTAGGAAACTAGGAAAGTATAAAGGTGCAGTTTTTTGAGTGAATTTTTTTATGCTAATATTGAAAAACAAGCCGTGCCGCGTACGTTCACGTCCAAAATATCTAGCGTTCATTTTTTTCCCATTATTGTTGTTACATATCAAACTCACCCTCTCTCTCTTTCTCCAGTTGGTGGTTATGCGCCCTGATTTCAGCCATCCTCGTCTCATGCAGCTTAGATAACTGAAAAGCCCTCTGTTCATCAACCCTGTGCTGAAGTGAGTGAGCCCCAACATCCACATAAAACACATTATTTATATTACAAACAGATTTATTCAACTAAGTATGTTGAATGAAGTGAAACTGACCTCTGTTTGTCTTCTGGGCAGGTTTTCTTCAATCGACATCCTGAGTTTTTGAAACTAAAACGGAAGGGTTTCATATAGCATAAGTCTAGTTTTGAAGCCAGCATCATTGCATGTGTTCCCATACCTCTTTGGTGAGTTTGCTTAAAGCATTATTTTCTGACATGATGCCCTGTGGTTTATTTGCTGGATCCTCTCTCTGTTTCTCTGGTTGATTCATCTGTTCCTTCAGCTTGCCATTGGAAAAGGTATACAGGTATTATTACTTACAGTTTGGGCAAACAGCAAGCACTTCTATATTTCTGCTGAGATGTCAGTAGAATCATCATGATCATGAGTTTGACTAGTGGTGATATTAGTTTTCAAGAAACCATGCTATATTTTGTTAAGATTTTTAGGTTAAATTTTATGGTGTAAATCCTGACAGAAGGGGTCCATTTGCAGACCACTGCCTATCCATAAGGAAAATGGTCGAGCACAAAAATGTGTTCTTGAAAGAAAGGTTAATGATATTATCATGGGGTCCCCTCATCTTCACAAAAATATTTTATTGATTTTATTTATTAAAATCTAATGGGTGATCACTGTATAGAGCATAACCTTGCCTTGAAACAGTGAAAATTCTCAGCACATATAATCAAGAAAATGGAAGACAGCATACCTTTGTCATTCAAAAGATATTTCTTTATTTTTTTACAATTCACAACATATTCATTAATACATTGTTCAATTGCGAGGTTCTCAATGAAGAAATTAAATAGTTCAGCTACTTACAACAATTAAATCAGGTGTCCTTGCTCTTGTGGGATGCATTTTCTTCACAGATGGGTTTTCCATTTCAATGCATCTCATTCGTCCTCTCCACAAAGTTACTGGGTCTTTTAAGTCTGTACCAATGCAGAATTTGTTCTTGTGTTTATTTAGGAGTCCAACAGAATGAAACGCCATGCTACAACTTTCACAAAAGAATTCCCCTAACCCTTCCATCTTCTTCACTGAACAGTTAATCTGTAAACGTTTTTTCCTATTCAGATTTGAAGGTAAAAGTTAAAGTCTAGTGTGTTAAAAATGTTGTAATATACTTGTTCGGTTATCCGCTTGGTAGGTATAGCACTGCATTTGTTGACTGATGTGGTTTTGTTTGTTGGTAACAATCACCTTGGAAAAGGGGAGTGATAAATGGTTGAGGTTTAAGTAAAAGAAACCCACCCCTTGAATGTTTTATGCCTATTGTTTATATTCTTTGCATGGATTCTTTGCATGGAAAACGAAAGGCTGGACATGTTTGGCAAACTGATGCAAAATATTTATTACAATTTTTTCTCTGATGTTTTCATGTTGATGCAGTAGTTTACGTCTGCTTCGTCTCATACAGAAAAACCCATACATGACACCTTTTTAATTTTCTCAAATCTGTAAATAACGTTATCAAACTCACAATTTTTTATTCTTATATTTTTACAATCCACCCTGAATATCAAGGCTGCAGAAACAATATAATGCAAACAAAAGAAGAAAAAACTATGTGGGAATTTTTACAGCTGTACCAAAATTAAAAAAGAAACTTAAATCTGTGATAAAGCCATTTTTATACCCTATCAGCAAAAACAAGGTACAAAAAAAGGAGATGCACAATTTACACCAGCAGTCCCTCATGAAATAAAGAACTATTAAAGATGGCTGTCTACTTTACTGCCAGCAGCAGGGAAAGAACGTAGCATCCAGATGTAACCTGAAATGAACTGTGTAAAGAACAACATAGCAGAACGAAGCGTGCAAGCCATCTAACTGAATCGTTCAAAGTTCACAGTAATTATAAATCATTGCTAGCTTGGATCAATTCCAGCATTGTAAACATTACAGAAGCCCAATAATGTTTAATGCTTTTCTATTTCACTGGTTAGATTTTATTAGGGTTTTCTGTTTTTTAAACTTTTCTTTGTATATCCCATTTATCATCTACATGCAATGACTGTAAAGCTTTGTAAAATGATTGCCTCAGCATTTATTCTGTAAGCACAAAAATGCTTTTAATAGAGTAACTCTGAAATGATCAGGATTTCAACATGTTTCAAATCAATCCGCTTTAAATCATTCAGAGAAAAAAACCTGACACACCACATATGGGAAAGAAAGACGACGATCCGTGTATGATTCTTCTTGAACGATTTTTCCTATATAGAACCCAACCTCTATGAAATGAAAATCTGCGAGTTGAATCTGCAGTTCTCTGTAACTTTACATATAAAACATTAGACCTTCCATCTAAACGTTACCTTTATTCAAAAGCCAGCTCCTGACAAACTCTTCCGTAAGCTAGGTTTTAAATCTAACCTTAACTTTTAAACATCCTTTTAGGTATGCTCACATGTGTACTTGGCAGACAGATGAAATCAGGAATTAGTATGATTTTGACATTGCAGAATGCAAACAGGGAAAGTCAGCAGAGTTTGGTGGAACTGGAGCCAAAAATCAGACCACACGTGACAGTCCACAGAACGTTGCTTTAGTTCTTCCGTGCTGCAGCGACGGCTGGCTTGAGTTCATTTCCATGAGGGACTGGTAGCAACGTCGCAGTCAGCGGCTCACAATGATTGTTTCATCTTAACACTAATGCTACGAATTGTTTTTGCGAAAAGGAAAAATAAGTTTAGAAAGGTGTCAAAGCCATTTTATAGAACATTCAGATGATGTCATATTTCACGTTAAATCACGGTTATAATTTGTGTTATTATGAATTAGTCTTTTTTTTTCCCCAAGCAAAACAAAAAAGATCTGGTGGAAGGGTGTGTGGCTTTCTTTGACATTTCTAGTTCAGGAAGAAAAACAAAATGCAGATGAGGAAACAGAAGAGAGGAATCAAACAGAAAGACATTGCTTATGAAGTGACAGTTGAATGCTTTTTCTCTCCAGCTGGGATATGATCTTTTCTTGTCCATGAAAAGAATTTTTTCTTTCAGTTTGAAATAAATGGTGTGATGGAGGAGATAGAGAGAGAACTGGAAATGGGAAAGGGGTGTTTAAAGCCACATTAGGTATCATCATCATCAGAGGTCTGGCTGCTACTGCTCGTCTCAGACTCGGAGCCCTCTTCCAGGCCCGGGTTAGGGCCGGCTCTCCAGGTCAGCAGAGCCCCACCACGAGGCTTTAGGAGCACACCATTACGTCCCAGACCAATCTTCTTCATCTGATGCAAAACACACGTATGGTCAGTGATGGATGAAATTAACTCATCAAACAAACACAAATTCCATTGACATGCTTGAGTGATTGACAAGTACCTGCTCAGTTTTAGCTTGAAACTCTTTGAGTTCATCTTCAGTGAGGGGCTGGAAGTCATCATTTTCTGGGTATTCCTGCCAACCCATGGCCTTCAGCAACCTGTCACAGAGGATGTGTGAGTATGTGGAGTAAAGATGCTGCAGCTTATATGGGTGAGCTGGTAGAGAACGGTTTCAAGTATTTGTTCATTCTGACCTGTGTTCAGCCTCCAGAGAGCTGGACAAGTGCTCTGTGTCTGAATCACTGAGGGAGTGGGAGATGCCGTTCTCATGACTCTCTCCAAATTCTTTTGGTTCAGGGGTGCTTGCCTCTTCCTAAACACAAAAACAACCCACGGACTCAGCAATCAAAACCATAACTGCCTCAATACCTCTGACAACAGCACTGGGACTAACAAATACAGTGTCACTGTATAATATAACTGTATTATAGTATAATATAATATACAATTGCAAATGTGATATTGTCTAATGATATGCTACATGTTAACACCATCTTAAATATTAGCAATAACCAATCCACCACAGGCATGCAGACAAAATAACCCTTCTTGAAAGTAGTTGACCCAAATATGAAAATCACAAGACAGTGTGTAGTGTTCCCATGACGTATTGATCACTAAGTAAGTTCAAAATGTTAATTGTTTTCCTTCACAAATGTACCGTTTCGCTTCGAGAAGACTGAATGGAGTATTTTAATGACAAATATATGTGCTTTTGTATGTGATTTTTCTTGATGGCATTTTTATATAAAATTAATCATTTGCGTTAAACTAAAGAACGGAAGTTTTATACAGCTGGGATGGCATGAGGGTTTATTTCGTTTTCATGCTTGGCCAAACAATTCATTTAAGCGTCATGACAAACAGCATAGTCAATCCACCATAGCTGAATTCAGCCATACCTCTGCTGGAGCTCCAGGGCTGTGGCAGCCACTCACATCCCCGTTCCTCTCATCCTTTAATCCACGCAGGAACTCACTTTTACGGTCTGTGCTGCGCCGCATCAGCTTTAGCCGTGAGGGAGTGATGTCTATGGGAGGGGTGGTGCTGGAGGGTGGCTAAATAAGTAAGAAAATGACAATACTGAGTGAGCAGGCACACAGACTGATTTTCTTTTAAGCATATACATGCCTAATAAATAATGGAAGTGTCAAAAAGAAAAAGACAAAATACATTTTAATCAATCAGTTTTGTGCTGTAAATGGCCGAATGCAGAAATAATATGAAAAGTACTTATTAGTGGTTGACCGATATGGGTCAACCGATATTGAAAAAAGCAATGCGGACAATTTGCCAACTTATTTGTTTATCTCACATATGTGCTAAAGGTACTGATGGGCTACAGATCTCAACCTCATAGTACCGTTTAAAGGAACAACTGCTAACATGCTATATGGCATGTTTATCAGCTGATACACAAAGAAAACAGCAGATGCGATGTATCAGCCCATGATACTATACCTCTTTAGAAGTGCCATGGGCAGGTGCACTGACAGGTGTCAGAGGTTTGGTCACAGAAACAGGGCTAGTGAAAGCCGAATCCCGTCCAGAGAAATGCAAACCCACTTTAGATTCCCTTCCATTGGGTTTCCATGGGCCAGACTACGCAAGAAGACAAAAGGTTATTTATAAGAAGAACGTTTTTGAACAAGAAATAGTGTGTACACAGAAGCCCCCTTGGGAAAAAGTCTTCATAAGTGATATCACATCAAAAATACTATTTTTGGGTCCTCTGGCTAAAAATGTACCTTGCTGGGGGCAGTGGCAGGTTTGGGCACCAGATTCTTGTAGACACTGGGACCAGGGATGGGGACTTTAGAACCATTGGTGGGTAGAGGGCCAGCACTGGCAAAGCCAGCAGAGAATGCAGCACTGGGGTCCTCCTTAGACACTTTCTTAATGACCAGCATCTTAGACACAGCCTGCTTAGCACTAGGGGGGTTCTCTGTAATAAAGGTAGACATTTACATTAGTCTGCAATGCAGGTCACACATGTTACTTAATAATTAATTGCTAATATTAGGTAAACGTGAGCCATGCATTTGTACTTCATTGTCTTGCATATAAAGCATTACAAATAACTTTCAGAACAAATGAGCAATTTAATCTCATTTTTAATGAAAGTTTTCACCATTTTCAATAATAAAGCATTTTCATTAAAGCATAGTCAGGTAAAGCGCCGTTTTCAGAATTTAACTGTCACATCCATAAAAGTCCATATTCCTTATAAATGGACACATGAAAATTAAAGTAAAATAACTGTCACAACCATAATGCTAAAATTGTCCATTGAATTCTATGTATTTGATACAAAGTGATGACATAAATAAAAGCATCTTTACCCCACACTCCTGCTGGAGTCCCGACAGCACGGGCCTGGCTCACAGGCTTTCCAGTTGTCTCTGGATTCAAGGAGGGCTGAAATTTGACATGGAAAGCAACTTAAGTATAAAGTCAGTTTGTGAACGGAATGTCAAGTATGAAAAAACGAAACCTCTCTAATTACATTTAACTCATGCCTAATAGGGGTGTGATCTCTCTATGTGGCCATTGACAAACACAAAGCAGACTATAAAACTACTTACAAAATCCTCATCGACAAATTTGAGCTTGTCATCGTTGCGCTCCTCATCAGAATATCTCTCCTGATACGGGCCGCCTTTGCGCGGGTGAAAGTTTCCATTGCGCTGCCGGTGACCTCCTTGTCTGTCTCTCTCTCCTCCACCACGTTTAATATGCCGAGCATGGTGGTGGTGAGGACCCTCCTGACCCCTCTGTGCCCCATGCCAGCTGGGGGTCTCCTTCCACCCCGGTCCACCTCCCAATCCCCCCTGACTCCCCTTCGCGACACCAGAGTCTACAGAGTCATGCCTCAACAGAGACGGTTGCTGCCACCCATCACCTGAGGAAAGAACAAACACAGCTGTCACACAAAAAGCACAGGAACATGCAACTTAACTCTAGATGCAAAGGTTCCTCTACCTCCTGGGGCTCTGAGCGGGTCGTTGTTGAAAAAGCCATCGGAAGAGTTGTGTCTGCGACGGTTTACTCCCGGCCGGCCGTCTCCGCGGGGAAAGTGCTCTCCATGCTTCTCAACGGGGGCAGCAGGGGACTAAATCGCACACAATCAAATCATTAAACATCTATCAGCTGCATTTAGCCATCGCAGATAGCTCCAGCTTTGACAAGCTTATTTTAGAAGAGAATGATTAGGATTTTAACTCATGAGATAGGGCTTTGAGCTGTGCTGTCCTGAATTAAAGTTACAAAGTGAACAGAAAGTCAGACCAATCATTTACGATACCTTGGCGGGCTGAGGCGTGGAGAAGTTAAGCCAGGCAGGAACAAAGTCATGCTGCGCCATTTAGGTCCAGTGTCTCCCGTCAGTGGATGGAGGCATCAAACCTCATGGCCTGAACTGTAAATCCAAGCAACAACAAATCAAACTTTTTTACAATCTATTTCTAAATGTCTCCCATGAATGCAAAGATTTTAAAATATAAAGTGTATCATTTCTTAAGCGCCAAAAATATACAGAGCGTTCCTCCGTCTGTCAAACACATGCAGCCACAAACTACCCCTGTTGGTTGAGCCAATGTGTTGGGATGCTCAAAGATATGAGCAATGTTACGACAGCATCACAGAGCCAGTGTTTACAATCTTTGGGGAAATAAACTTGATCTTATTTTTGGTATGTGTATAACATGAAACGTCCTTACTGTGTGACATACATCATTAAAACAAGCATCTTGAGAAATCACACCTGTCTCTGTAACAGCCCTAGGCTCTATAAACAGAGTCATGGGGTAAGCCCATGCTTTATCTTAGCCAATCAGAAAAGCTCTTTTGGTGCACTTTTGCTGACATGTCTTCAGAGGGTTGGGCTGTGGAGAGAGGGCGTGTCATTGAAGTAAACAAAAAGGATGTAACCTAAGAGCACCTTAAAGACAAAGTATTTAAACATTTTAAAAAATGACACATACACACCTTTAAGCTGGCAAGGTGATACATTAAAACCACAGCACTAAATTCCATGTACTTTCTCTTTTGGCCTTGATATGTTAGATGTACTGTGTCAAATAAGACTAAACAAGAAGTAATAATAATATTAATTATGACATAATAATAACAATCCAAACCTGTACGCAACACAAAAGAGATTCTGAAGAACGCTGACTTCTACTTTATGGACACTAAACCACTAAAACATTTCTCTTGTCAAATTGTGTCATATACAGATTTTGGACAACATGAGGGTAAATATATGAATCTTTGGTGTAAATTATCCCCTTGAATAAATGTAAAATATACCCAATGCAATAAAACAAAACAGTTTTATCCAAGTTTCAGATAAATTCTTTGACGTCTTACCCCAGAGTCTCGAAGGCTCTGTAGTTCGATGGCCCTGTTCTTGGCTGTGTGTGTGTATCGGGCCCAACCAACGCAGTTTCACAGGCTCGGCAGCCTCAGGATACCAGCAGTTCCTGCCACAGACAAACTCCAGTTTCCAGGATGGTGCAGTAAGAGGGAGGAGGAAGTGAAACTTGTGCGACCCTCGTCTAAATCCAACGCAAGTTGTGATAATGGAAGAGATCAATGTGACTGGCGTGTGGAAGAATAGTGGATGTGTTTGATCAATAATGCCTGAGTGACTCTCCAAGACACCCTTAGTTCAGCGACGATGGCAGCGTGCATTCAGGTTGACTGAATACGTATGAAAGAATCAAATGTATTTTGAAACAAGACCTCGTTTCGTTTGACCAGTCTCTTATTCTGGGGTTTTGTGGTAGCAGCACGCCGTGCTTGCTCTGACACCAAGAAGCTCCTTTACGAACTCATTTTCAGGTGAAGATACGCACAGTGACAAAAAACAAAAGGTGGGGCTATACCACACAAAGCTTTTTTTGTGGAAAGTGGCGATCTAAATGCGTTCACCTCATCAAAACATTCGAGGTGCTACGTCAGGGCAAAAAAGGGGTGGGGGGCTGATTTGTCACATCACAATAGCTAAGAGTGCTTTATGTTATGAAGTCATGGGAATCGCTTTAGCTTTCAACAAATCATACTTTGGATAATTAAGTGAACCAAACATTGAGGGAAAAAATAGACATCTTTAATTCTTTCCCCTCATGACTGATAAATGGCTGGTGAACCAATATCACGTTAGGCTACCATAAAAATTGAAAGTAAATACGATTTGATTCCTAACAACACTTCTGATCTTCCAGTTCATCAAATTAGAACAGAGATCCACAGAGGATTAACTTGATGTCAACGTGCACAAATTCTTAACAAAGGTGCCGTTAAACAGGGTGTACCATTCATTGGTGATTTAACAGCCACTCAATGAAAACAAATCAAGCTGCATCCAGGAGCGAGCAAACCATCAACATTCACTGTGAAACACTAGCAGTACTCCAGCTAGTATTATTGCATGCTGGGAGATCTTGGGAAATTCTTGCAGTCAGAGAGGAAATCCTAAAGGTTTTTCCTCCTCCAGATCTTCACGATTAATCTGCAGACCAACTCTGTAAAAAGAAGAAACAATATTTAGCAGCATACTTATTTGATCAATCTTGATATTATCCCCTAACACTATACAGCATGGTTGAAAGTAATCCTTTGGCCAATTTGATTTTTTTAGGCAAATGGCTGGATGACATGACCTAAGCAGTGACAGCTATAGTTCATCTACTACTTAAAAACATTTTTTTAGTTCTTGAAAAAATATTATGCATGCTTTTTTCTGACCTTGAATGATAAGATACATAATAAAAACCGTATTTGTCATGCTAAATAATAATCTGATAAAAATATATGGATTCATTTGCAATAAACTGTTGTGAAAACTGCTCTTCTTTTCCACATGAAAAAATACTGTAGTATACTACAGCATTTTACTATAATAAACTATAGTAAATTGTAGTATATTTTGTTACTATATCGTGAGATGTTATTAAATATAGTAAATTGATAAAACATAGAAAATACTGCTTTTATCCAAAGCGACTTACATACTTAAATGTCTAACGACAAAGCGTCTAAGATTTTTACTACAGTTGAGTTTACGATAGTGAGTGCTAGTACACTCATGTGGGTTAGTAGTAACTCAACTTTTCTTTAGAGTTGAGTCTAATGCATTTTGGAGGAACTGCGTACTCTTTTCAAATATTTACAAAACTTACTTTAAACTCAAGCAAAATCTGTCAGTAAGACATCTACGCGTTGCCTTAAAACGTTGTCTGGGCATCGTAGGGCGTAGGGCATTTAACAGACTGGCATCTCGGTAGGTTTTGAGACACGTCCCTTTTTAGACTATAATAAAATACATAAAAAACACTAGCCCGCAGGCAAACAATTCAAATATCCGAATCGAGTCAGATTAGACTTCTTATCAGTACCTGCCGTTTATCTTGACGCTTAACGTGACTAATCATCTCTCTAGCAAGATATTTTAAATGAAACATCCATGTCCACGACTATAAAATATCTAACAAACGATACGTTAATTAAAACTCAACTATTTATATGACATAAAAATAGTTAAAGTAGTACGTAAACTGAATGAAGGCTGGAGGCAGAACTAGCAAGAGTTAGCGGCATGATATTAACTAGAAACAAACTTGAACGTTTTTAGTATTATAGCAAGCTAATGTTTAACGTATTCATCTAAAAGTTCTAGCCCACACAACCGTTAAAAATTTTACCCGAAAACATGCATTTTAAGTAAATACGCATTTGTCTTTCTACTTACAGTTCATTCGCTAGCGCGACACAGTTAGCATAGTAGGCCATTCAAAGTGTGTATAACCCTCAATTTAACACGCTGGCTGGTTATATCTGAGATTCGCAGACTAAAGAGAGTTTCGGTCGCCATTAGACGTCTGCATAGATCAGCGACTGTGAGATATAACTACTCCTGCATCCTGTCGTGGAAGTATGTGTGTTGTTTTAGCAACGGCGCGAGCTGAGCTGAGCTAAGCTAAGCTAGCATCCCGAGCAGAAATAAAGTGTTGTAAAATGGCTCCCTCTCGGCACCAAACCACCGAATAAACAACTCGACATAGACCTACCTTTTGATCCCTTGTCTATCCCAATAAATTAATCGAAGACAATTGTGCACCGCTTGTCAACTCAATTTGACAGTTTGGAGGTTGTCGTATTTCAGATTATGTATTTTGGTTGTGCTTTTTAATCACACTCGTTCCGACTTTGCCATCAAGCTTGTTCCTGTCTACTTCTGCACAGACGAGCTAATCGATCGCAGAGCAGAGCGCCCTGCGTGGACGCGTCATAACATTCGCTACAGCTCCAGCCAGGCAGGCACGAAAGAGCTCAAAACTCAAAGAGATTTTTGACAGGTTAACAGCATGACACCAGCCCGCCAGTTAAACAAAAGAAGAAGATAGATTAACGAGGTATTTTCACAGGTCGTGAAATACAAGGGATTATGTCGTTGCTAAAGATAATCTAAGCAGCGCTGTAATGCAAATTTGGCGCCTGTCTCTGCTACCTCGAGTCTACGTTGTCTGATTAAATTTGACTGGCCTTAGCAAACGTTAAAGTAATGCAAAAACAGACAAATGTGTTTCCCCCTATATATCTATCTATCTATCTATCTATCTATCTATCTATCTATCTATCTATCTATCTATCTATCTATCTATCTATCTATCTATCTATCTATCTATCTATCTGTCTATTGTCTGTCTGTCTGTCTATCTATCATCTATCCATCCATCATCCATCCATCCATCCATCTATAAAATTCAACAGAAAATTATTTATTACATTACGTATAATAAATATAATGCTGCTATTTTAAACCAGTTTTTATATATTTGGTTTATGGTATTTAAAAAGTGAAAACTTAATTTAAACTTTTAAACATTTTGTGCAGAGAAACAGCCACTGCCTTGTGTAAGCAGACGTGTAATTTCCAGGACTGCCAGTCATGGGGCAAGCCACGTTATTACGTGCTGACTGCAGAGGATGTTTCAGAAAACTGACAAGACAGATGACCTACCAAAATCTAGTTGCTGAAGTTGACCACTTCAGAGAAAGTACTAACACATCAGACCTATTTAGAAATGTGACCCTCAGCTTCATCAGGCCCCTCTTAAGGAAGGGGGGGAACAACTACAGGTCATGACCTCTTTGTCAGGTGTCAAGCGTTGACAGCTATAGTAAATGGTCACACAAGATAGCAAATACTATTTTCTGGTCACTCAAGATAACAAATACAACCCCTCCACCCACAACATTTAGTGTTGGAATCCATACGTATTTCCAATTCAGACTATATAATAGTAATATAATATGCACTATTATGCAGCTTTTAAAATATTTTAAAATTAAGATTTTAAGTTATGCAAAAGCATGTGGACCACTAGTTCAATTTAATTCTGTTTATTTATATAATGCTTTTCACAATTTTAATTGTTGCAAAGCAGCTTTACATACATTATACATAAAAAGGAAATAATACAAATAATTAAAGAATATAAATTAAGGAGAGAATGGAGACTGGTTGTGGTTCTGGTAGTCATGGTGATGTGTGGTCATAGCATTATATGTAGTATATGTAGTTATCATTATTTGGTGGAGGGACTCGATGACGATGGTGAACTAGTGTAAACAGGGCTATGATAACATAAAACCTGCTGCATAATACAAGCCTAAAAGGCCCATATCCCTCTCTTGTTTTTTTATTGTCCTTTATTTTATTGTTCCTCCGGAGTTTTATTTTTTCACATATATTACATTTATAGCATATCTAACATTTATAGCATTCTAACATTTATAGCATATCTAACTATGAAGTCAACTCACACGTGTATTGCAGCTTAACATAATGTATAAAGTAGTTTATTTTAAAGTCTTTCTTTGAACAGGCTAGAAACACTTCCGCAGGACTTTTATAGAATAGAATTTTACGGCCGTCTTTTGTGTTGTTATGTTTGGCTTCACATTCATGCACGTTGTAATGACCTTCTTCTGACTAATAAGTCCACTTTCTATCTTACGACTATAAAGGTATGATTTTGAAATACAGCAATAGTGTACGTTCAAATAACGAAATTTTAAATTTAATTTGTGAATAAAATAATAAAATGAAAGCACTGCTAGCGATGGGTCTACTGTTCGCGTTAGCGTCATGTCGATTTCACATGCAGTAACGTAAACTTGTCATCCAATTTAATACTTAGCTGCAATACTGAGAATTTAATATTACTTATATTTTGTAGGTGAAATGTTGACAAGTATAATCGGACGAAACATCTCTGCTGTTAAGGTAAGTAAAATACGTTTGCATAATTTGGGGTTTTCCTTTAATCAGATCCAATTGCAGTTCTGTTTCAAACTATGCAATGTTAGCTGTCTAAGTCATTTGTATTTAAAAAAATTGTACCTGAAGAAAGAAATAGAACATGCAATTATGAAGATTATAGGTTATTGTCATCAAGTAAATAGTTTGATTCAAAGTTTCTCTTTCCCTAATAACAGGCAAGGCAGTGGAGTGGCCTTCTACAGGTGTCCAACAGGTTTTTATGTACAGGGCATCGGACCACTCACTCTTCACCACTGTTTACTAGAGGTTCATATGGACACCTATGGCAGAGACCTGTAGCAAGTGCTGTTCTGGGAACTCAGTCATTTCACTGGTCTGCACAAAGACTAAAGAAACAGCCACAGGAAGAGAGTCCACCCAAAGAACTTGACCTGCTGCGTTATGACATGAGAGACCTGAAGAAAGCTCCCAAACCAGCCCTCTATCTTGGATTAGCTGGTCTCATACCTTTTGTATCAGCTCCTCTTCTAATGGCTGTTTCAGAGGTCTATCTTCCTGAAGTCGCATTTGCTCAAGCCGCTTATGGAGCCTCTATTGTTTCTTTTCTTGGAGGTGTTCGCTGGGGCTTTGCCTTGCCCGCTGGGAGTCCTGCAAAACCTGACTGGCTTAATTTAGCTAACAGTGTGGTCCCCTCACTAATTGCTTGGGTATCGCTCCTTTTTAGCCATGATATTACACAGTCTGCTATAATTGTGATTATGGGGCTTGGGATAGCATTGCATTATGACTTGTCTCTTCTGCCAACATACCCCAGCTGGTTTAAAGCACTGCGGACAATCCTTACAGCTGTAGCTTTTTTCTCCTTAATGAGTACTATTGTTATTAAGCAGTTTTATCCGGAAAAGAAGTTATACACAGATAAATGATTTATACATATTTGTAATTTATGTATATGGTTATGGTACAGTTTAATGTATAAATCTAAATATATAAATATTAAATTGTTTGACCTGGGTATCTGTCTTTATTTTCTTATGCCAGTCTTTCCACTAATATAATACACCCATTTCATTTTCTATTTATGATGATTGTTGCAGATATTTTAGCAGTTTTGGTATAGACATGGTATTATATTACATATATCAGTTAGATCAATAATTTTGTAATATTGTAAATAAAATTACAGTCACATACTTTCAATCCGCAGTCTTAGAAAAAAAGCAAATCATCTAATGTCAAGTCAAGATAAAATAAGTAAACTTTTAGTTCTCAACTTGAATTTGGTGATTCTTCATCACGGTCAAATATGAACTTTCTAATCATTGCTCTTTGCCAACATCTTGCATGGATTATTATTTGTTGGCAATGCTTTACTTGTAAGCAACTATCAACAATCAAACAAACATTTTAGTAAAGATTGCTTAATTCTATTCCAATATATTGTTGCTTTAACTTTTTAAAAATGTCCCATGTCTCTTCTACAACACTATATTTAAAATGACCCAAATGCACATGCCTAAGAACAAAATCTATTTTTCGATGCAGAATTCAGTTTACTGTTTACAGCAACCTACTTCCACTCATACTTTACAAACACACATTTGTTGTGCATTTTGAACAAATAGATTTTGACATCATCAATAGGCCTACATATAACTTTCGAAGAATAATTACAAAAATCGACTGAACACATCTATTCAGCCACCTTCTCCAAATAAAACTTTATTGTCTTATAAAGTAAAATGGTGAAAACAATAGCATTAGTCTCAGTAGATGGCAGCAAAGACAAAGTAAAGTCGATTTCACCGAAACCTTGATATTTCTACTAGCCTGTTTTAAACATATGAGTAGTGCTCTCAGATCAGCGCTGAGGTTTATATGCAAGACTCCGCAGTTTAGGTTCCGCTCATAAAGACTGAACTCAGATCAGCGTACAGAAACTTAGCGTTGGTCGGTTACTGGATCCGCGCTTCAGGAAGCTGCTACATTTCCACACAGAAGAAAAGCGACGACATGGACCGGCTGTGATTAGCTAATACAGTTGCCACCGAGCAGTTCTCCAGGACCGTTCGGACTGGGACTAAAGGAGAAAGCGTGTGATATGATGATCCGTGTCAAAACAGAGCTCGCGCGCTAGACTCACGAAACATGATGAGTAGTTAAGCTCGCGCTGCGTTGAGGTCGGTGGAAAGTATCTCGTCAGTGAGGCTGTTGACTGAATAACAAAGTTCGTGTTTTTTAGCATTTTGATTTTGTTATGTCTAAAATAACTGCGGAATGAAGTATTCGTTGACAGAGAAGTGAAAATCCGCTGGCTGACTTCAGCCTCAGCCAAACACGTTGGAAATATTTCATTATTCAGTGTAATGTTCACCTGACGCTATTAACAGAAGAGACAGTGCCACGAACCTGGCGAGAGAATTTACACAGTTTATAAACAGTAGCTGTTTATTTTAATTTTTTTTAAATAAAGCAACGTTTATTTTGCGGATGTTGTTCAACTTGATCACCAAACAGCTAGCAAGCTAGCGGATTTGGAGGAGTTCCGCCGGCAGACTTGGCGCGCTAAAACCGCAGTTTACAGAAAACTGAACAAAAAACAATACTTTAGGAGAAACATTGGCGTGCAGTCATGTCAGCTCGCACCGCAAGTCAGTAGTTAAAATAACCAACATTTAATCCCGTTGTCGGGAGGGCGAACCTGCGCTCGTCATTGATTCAGTCTTTGTGTTTGTGGATCAAAGTTGATCAGAGCTTTGCTCACCATGTATCCGGGCAGGATTTGTTTTACCATCTAAATGCATTGTCCACCAGTCAACTAGATTAATCGATATATTGCTATAGAAGAGTAAGCGTTTATTCAGTCAACATCCAGCAGAATGAAGAGAACCGAGAGCAAAAACAAAAGGAAACTCTGCACGTCTGAGCAGCGTGACAGCAGCACAGAAGGAAAAGACGAGGTAAGTAATTGCGCATTGTAAAGTCGATTCATTTGAACAGAACGGTACATACTCTGTTTTCCTCAACAGATATTCAGTTCTAGGTTACTGCATGTGACGCAGGTGCCCTGCACAAGAAGTGCATATGATTGCATGCTTAAGTGTATACACAGATGTATGTATGAAGGATCTTTGACTGTCTGTAGAATGTGTACACACATTGATCTTTTATAATCAAGGTTATAATGAAACTATGATATAAAGGCAGTGGCTGGACATCCAGAGAAAGGTTGAAATGTTTTTTGTTATTGGGAATTAATATTTATTTCAGTTTATTTTAAATCATTATATAGAACTTGCTATATAATTGCTGTATATATCTGACAAAATATCAGGTTGCACATTGAGGCTTTGTATTGTGTTTCCTTATTGTGTATAATTATTAGCGTTGTTTGAGTAAGTTTATGGATCAGTCTTAAGTTTATTACTAGCATGTTTGTTTTGTCAGGGTTTTATTGTCCCTTATTTGTTTTGTGTATCCTTGATTAGAGTGACAGCTGAAGAAAATGAAATGGGAAAATCTTACTGCTTCTTTGAAGCTTAATGTAGGTCACCAGTACAAAGTTCTTACTATTCTAATGAAATTAAGTGTAATTAAGTGTTCCTATCCGTTTTTCTTCAGCATCTCATTAATTGTACTTCAATGTTCCTAAAATTTAGTTCCGGTTGTTTTTATTTAACTTTTCTAGACAGCAGTGTAGTAAAGCAAAATCATTGTTATGGACCTACTCAAAAGTCAGTCTTGTGTTGATTTTTCTCACTTATTGCAGCGGTCAAAGTGAAGTGAAGCTTACCATGTGACTGTTGTGATTCTATGTTCAATACTTTAGTGTTTACAACTGATGAGGTCATCAAGGGAGTGGTATGACTAGGTGAGCTGTCAATCTTCCTTTTTACCTGATCCGATAGCAGAAGAGCTATTTTCTTTCTCTTCTCTTTCTATCTGTAAAGTAAAAACACTCAGCTGAGTTTCATTTCTGGTGTTGTATTAATAGTGTAGTGTGATGAGGTGTTGGTGTGACAGTTTTTTGGGGATAATACATTTTTGTAAGTAAAATTTTTTTTTTAAATAAATATTTTCCCCCTTATTAGTAGAACAAGTAAGCCCTGGATTTGGATGTATAGGCAAAATTATAAATTGTGAATACAGTGCAGTAGATTTAGTGCAGGAACATGAACTGGAAGGTTCGCTGTTGTGTTCAAGGGATTGTTTTTACCATAAACCCGTAGTCCTTGTATGGCAAGACAACCACGCTTTCTCTAGTGTAATTGAACATTCTTTTCTTTGAATGTTCACCATCTGCAGTCAAGCAATCCATTCAATTTTATTTTACTGCAAATCATAATTGTGAGATTTGGCTGCTTTTTCTTTAGAGGCTCTATTTTTTGTTTTGCAACCTTTTGGTGGTGAGCTAAGCATCTGTGGGATTTAGTTTTGATTAGGAAGTTCCTGTTCTGCTGAGCCACATTATTGTAAAAGTCTTTGGATGAGCACAGATGGCTTGGGCTGGTTTAAAAAGCTGTTACATAAGCAATCAAATCAGCTTTTCGTCCTTATATTTACTTGTATAATTTCTGATTATTTGAGGGATGCGCTGATATAACAGGACTAGGTTAGATAATGGAAAATGGATTACAACACATTGTTGATGTTACTGAAGATGAATCTCTTTTTGGCTCATAGGCTCGATGCTTAACATTTACATTGAAACAAAGGCCAAAATAATGCAACACATTACTGTGCGCCTGTTTGCTAAAAATTGTGTTTTGTTGTATCTGTCTTCATTGAAGTAGGCGCCACACAGTCGCACTGATTAATTTGTTGTGTCTTATTAGTTCATTGTTTGTTAGCTATTTGAAGTATGGGGGCATCCACGGTTGATCTATCACTGAATATTACTGTTTTTGTTCATTAGAGAACATTTAGATTATACTTTAACTTCATAGGCTTTATGATAAGGTAAATGTATAACTTGTTTTTTTGCTTCTGTGTGCTTAATGAGTCAGTGAATGATTTCACTTTCTGTTACATTTTGTCTGTTATACACAGTGTGCAGCATGTGTCTCTGGACATTTTCTGTATAATAATGTGAATGAGATGAGTGGTTTCAGATCGAGCCTAGGCAAAGACACTGTGCATTTTGTACAGTTTCAGTGAGGATCAGTAAGGTTTCTTTATATTGAGTAGATATGATATGGAGATATCATTATAAATATATGTTAAAAATCATGCTTGAACTTCTTCATGGAGGCAGATACACACACAAGACTAACACCATACTCCTGTTAAAGTACTGAGGTTGTCCAAGGTTGTCCAAGGTGACCGAGCTGGTGGTGGCACCTAATTTGTGGAATAGTTACCTGTACATATAAGAACTGTAAAGTCATTGCTCAAGACACACCTGTATTATATAGCAATTATTTCGAGTTGAGTTGAGACATTGTGATTTTTCTACTGTATTTGGCTTGTTTGTTATTTTGTTTTCTGCATTTGATGTTGTTGAGCACTATGGTTGTTTTTAAATGTGCTGTATAAATAAATTGATTGATTGATTAGACTCTTCCACAAGTACAAAAAGCAATCTTGCATTTATGCACTGCGAGCGTGCAGAATAGCATCCGTACACGAAAAAGTATTCTTACGAAAGCGCATTCCTCTTCCGCGTAAAGCCAGGTTTATACTTGATGCGCATCACAGTTCTCTCTATGCTCTACCGCTCAACACTCGCTCACTTGTCGAGTTAACTTTTGAGACTTTGGGAGCGTGACAGCAACTGATGTCTCCGCACCTGTGATTCGTTGCTTGGTTTGATCAGCAACACGCATAATCTCTTGTTCAATTTCCAGTTAGAATAGGTAGAGTGGTCTTCTCTACCTATTCTAACTGGAAATTTTTTATGTGATAAATTAAGATTTTTTATTTACGGGGAGGACATCACAATGCCGGCTCAACGTCGTGACGTCTGTCAGCCATCGGCGATGGACAATGGCACAGTCTATTGGCCCAACCCTACCTTAGACTAGTCAAAAATCCGCTCTCTGTGTCTCACTGGAACCGGTTTAGTGAATCAAGTTATTGCATGTAATATCGAAAGACAATAGACACGTGCGGTGTTATTGCGTGTTGCACTGTCGTTTGCCCATGAGAACAGTGGTGCTGGTATTGTTGTTGTTGACAGGCTAGCCTGACGACACGTCAAGGCTTGAGTTAGTAAGCCTCTGCTGCAGGTGGTTCACCGCAGACTAAAGCTGGTTGGAGAGGTGACAGGAATGCTGCAAGCAGGAGCCTGTGTGTTGATTGGGGGAACATGTCATAAAACAGCTGTTTTAATGCAGTGGGAAGTACTCCAGCTGCTCAACCAGTCACCAGAGAGGGGTGTGAAGAATTTTTTTTTTTTTGAGTAAAGGGCAAAGAGCAATTTCGCAAGTCGAATCAAAGTTTCCTTGTCCTAATGCAAAGAAAATATGTTTTTCCTTAAATACAACAATTACCTGATTATTAAATATTGCAACATGCAAGCTATGGTCTTGTGACTCTTAATTCACTTTTTAAATGGATCTGCAGGAGTGGAAGTAAAAAACATCCTGTCATTCTTTACTTTCCTGGAAAGCCAGGTCCTTGTTGTTTATCCTTTGAGATGGTTAGTTTACTAACAGACCATACAACAAATGAAGAATCCAGTGGTGACCTCACTGCATTGCAGCATTTCATGCAAAGTTTGTGCCAGAGCTCGGAGAATTGTTTTTTGACTTTTGCTTAGGATTGATTCACACCACTTGATGTATAAGGATTTGTCTTAAAAGCTTCTTTTAGATATTTTAGACATTAAACATGAGATATTTTAGATTATATCAGACAAAAGTAGTTCAGAGAGATTCTGTATAGCCAAATTCATTTCTGTTGTCTGATGCAACCTAGCCTTCCCTCCAGCTTTTACTGGCCTCTAAATGACATTATTTGAATATTTCTTAAGCCTCTTTGAAAAATAAATCTTATTTAACAGTCAAGGTAATCAAAAAACATAGTTTAAATGCCAAAGTAATCTCTCTGCATTTAATAATGTACATTCTTATTATTTTTACTGGGTTTTAATGTACTTATGTCTTGTTCTATTTTCTTTCTCTGCTTTCACTTCCTGTTGTTTCTGCTCTTCTCTCATCTACTTTTTGATGTCCTTGCATACAAAGCTTTCCCCTCTATTGTTATCAGTCATTTCTTAAAATGGACAACTCTTGCAGCAGTATCATTATTATGGCTGAGCACACATTGCTTAAGCTGGTGAAAAAGACGAAAGCTGCTCAGAGGTAGTCGACCTTGTGCTTCTTTCCTTGAGTTTACACACCCTGTGTAATTATTTAAATTCCTTTAGATTACAACCCTTGCTACTGCTTAATCCATGTTCTTTTAAGCCTTACATGGATAGGTTGCTGACTGTCTGTAACACCTTTGAGATGCGGGAGTACACACAGGAACAAGGCTTTAACAGTCCGGTAACATTGCCGAACCAAGCAAATTTTAATGTCCAAATTCACCAAACATAAACCTAAAGTAAAATTCACAAAGGAAGATTTATTCGCCAGATAGTGGAAGAACAATCAGTGTTTTCAGTGCTGTAGCTCTCAGTCTGAAAGTCAGTTCAATTATATGTTGGATTTCTACAATATGATCTTATAATACCTTGGTCACAGTATCTGTTACTGCTGACCTAAATATTTCACATTGACATTGATGTGACTCAGCAAGTCCTACATCCCAACTTTCGAGCTTATGGACAAGTGTGTTTTTATGTGTGCAAATCAGTATTGATTGTCAGTGGATTATAGAGTGGTTTTGGAATTGGAAGCTGGAATTGCTGTCCACTAGCAGAGTGTAATGGTGCAGAAACAATAAACTGACTGACTGTACACTGCACTGCGCAAAATCTTCCTGTCAGCTGCTCCAACACTTTTTTTTTTTTTTTTAGGGGGGTGTTTTGGCATCAGGGAAATCTCACCATACCATTATTTAGATTAAATGACACATTAGACTTTGAAAATCTCTTGCTGTTTATAACAGTTGCGCAATTTGCATCCATAGCATAGTTTCGAGGCAGAACGTGCTGTCTGAAATGGCTGGAATGTATACATCATCACTTGTCGAATGCTGGGATTTATGCCAATGTTTGGGGTTAAAACATTACCAAGTGCTTTCGTGCTTGCGGTTATAGTGGTATTGGGAAGCAGAGGGTGTAGGCTTCATGGACATTGTTAGTTTATGTAGGAGTTAGGCTAATAGTCTCCTTCTGTTTCAATTCAGTGTGTAAACTAGCACGCATGTACACACACATACGCATTCTCATGCGCATTGTCTGACAGTTGGGATAGTTTGATGTTTGCGTACAGGTTCATTTGTTTGAGAACTGGGTGAACCAAACATTTTCACAAAGAAAACATTCCCACCAGCCTTTTTTGTGTATATCAAATAGTGTTTTTATGCCTTATTCTCATACCAAGGTGCATTAGATTTGGTCCATGACATTCATGTTTTGTTAGAAATTCTTCTATGCCCTTCATCAGCAGAAGGTGTTAATAGCTTACACATACCCAAATAAGACCCCCTGAAAAGTCTATCTAAACACTGTTGGTTTCTTAATTAATCAGCTACACTTGACAGGAGACCGAAAATGAAAACAGATCATGCATGACTAATCTCAGACCAATAGCCAAGTAATTCATTGGCTTTGTTCATAGCTCTTAGATTAACACTGCTGATGTGTGCTTTCAAACCATGTTTAAAAATGTCATCACATACCATGTCTAATGATTAAAGACAAGACTTGGATCAGATGGCTTGGATTCGGTTATTTTGCAGACAGAATGATGAAAACACAATAGCGAAAATACTTATGAGAAGATGAGAGGAACCTAATTTTTGTTTGGCAATTTAAGTTTTCAAACTTTGCATAATGCACTGCCATTCTATTGCATGAACAGTGAAAAGATAATTTCAGTGGTGAATATGCATCACATTTCACTTAAATTAACCTTACGTTTCCTCACTGATTGCCATTGTGTTTAAAGTAGTTATTAAAGGCAGGGTGGGGTCAATTCTAAAATCATGTTACTGGCTAATTGTGCCAGTGTTTTTATATAAAGACAAACTTAGTAACATATTAGTTCTTTAATTACAGAAAACAATATGAGATCAAACTAATGGGATCCAAGGTGCATAGTAGGACACTATTATGGCTTAGTAGGACACTTTTTATTACTTTTCCAATTTTGTATAGATTTTTAAAAGCAAATTACATGTTCTGTATTTTGGCAAAAGTTATGTTTTTTTTCACATTATTCACTCTCCTGCTGTGTGTGCTTATCACACGCATTTAAAATCTGAAGTCACGGGTGTGAAATATAGCAATTTTGTAGCCACATGGAATAGAAACACATTACAGCCAAGCAAACGTTTAATAAGGTCCATGGCTCCAATTGGAAAGTGTACTTACTTCCACTTGGTATTGCACTTGGAGTGTAACGATATATGGCATACCATGATACAAAATATCTAGAATATGTATCTTAGAGCTATAAACCCAGTATTGTTTACTGTACCGTGAGTATGCCGTTGCACCCCCTACTAGAGATAATTTATGTGGAAATACATGTGAATGGAACATTATCACGTGCAGTTTATGGAAATCAGTTTATGCAAAACAAAATCCAATTTAATGGCTAGGATTTTCACTGAGGCACTAGATTGGGGGTGAGTCTGGAGTGTCACGCTCCATGGCCCTCTAATTACTGTGGAGGTTTTGAAGATGGTTTTTCTTTTTGTAATCCCGTTCATAGACTATATGATGTGGAGGAGGGGAACCAAAGCAAGACCATCTTCTTTTTTGCTTGTGTTTTGGAGCACCATATATTTCATTAATTTTCTCATCCCCCATGATAAGTGTGACTATTGTCCAGGGTTTTTATACAGCAATAGATCAGCATCATGTTTTGGTTTTTCGGAAAGTAATTTCGGAAATCCATGGTTGAATTTCATGAAATATTTTCTTGAAATTAGTGTTAGTTGTAATTTTTATTTATTGTAATTTGGCTGGGACTTTATGATTCTGATTCTTAATTGTCTGTCTAAATTTAAAAATCTTTGGCCTTATTCTTCCATATATAATTTTTTTTCACTTATTTAGCAAATATGATAAATTTGCATTTTAAATAAATTCCAAAGAGTTTTCATATATGCTTTTGTTTTATAAATAAAGCTTTTTGAATCTCTTTGACAGTATTCCCATCTTGAAGTTTAATTTTATTGCTTTTATTTTAACAAAGTTATATTCAGGATGAACAAGTTCTGACATAGAATCGATTCTGAATCTTTGAGAATCGATTCAGAATCGTTAGAGAAAGAATCCCGATGCATCGATTTCTTTTTTTTTCTCCCACCCCTAATGTCTGTCACAATATTCATGGGGTTCAGCTGGCACAGCTGCAGAAGCATCTCATTGTTGATTCCTCCACCGGGTGATGAGCATTTACACAAGACCTTCAACGCTTTGAGGTTAATGAAGAAAGACGCGCCACTATTGTCACAGATTCTGACAGATAGGCAGTAAAATCCTTCAGAGGGACATTTTCCTTTTGCAGATGTCAATTTTGCAATTTAAAATTCAGTCTCTTTGAAAACAAAGCAGTTGGCAGCATTAGAATATGAATTAAGTGCATGAACTGATCTGTTTTTGTTGTTTCGCTTTATGTGATTAGCATAATTAGATTGAATAATGATTTAAATATGAGTTATCTGTATAACTCAGATTTACAGCATCTGTAAATCTAACGCAGGGTTCAGAATCAAACTACACAATACTAGCTTGATTGCTTGAGTGGGGTGTTGTGGTGATATGTAAATGACAATGGGCATCAATCTATCATTTTGCCGTGTTATAATAGACGGCCACTGGTACAGAATCTGGGATGTTTCATGACGTCTTGACAGAAAAATGAGCATAATTTGACACAGTGTCCACTGTAACAGACAAATGTATTGTGTAGTCTTAAGATGAAGCTCACCCAGACTCATTGGGGCCCTGCAGATTCCGAATTCTTCTCTGCAAATTCAGACGCTGTTACCTAACTTTATTATGCAGTATTTGGAGTGCTTATGTGTCCAGTTTCCTACTGTAATGAATCTGTTAGTCATTGTAGAAAGTGATGCTGTGCTTATGGCTCTGGCTCTGAACTTTTGCCTTGATTAGCTCAGTGAAAGGGCATTGCTGTCAGGCACAGTGGGGAGTGGCCTTTCCAAAGGCTTGTTTCTGCTGTTAATGACCTCTCATGAGCTCATTGAGTCCTATCACACACTGGGGGGAAAGCTCTTGGCCAAGTATTTCGATTGGTGTGAAACTGCTGACCCCACCAGCTAGCTGAATAAATAAATAGTCATTGTTTTTACATACTGTGAACGGCGCACTCCACTGTGGTGTAAATATCCTTCAGAAAGACGATCAGCGTTTTGTGCCGATAACCAAATTTGCCCAAGATCGTCTGGTGCCAACATCAGATGTTTAATTTTGAAATTGTTTCTTTTGCCTCCAAACGGTAACACATTTGCAACAGCTTAACAAATTATATGTTTTTAGGTTGATTTAGATATTTTACTTTAGTTCATGTAATTGGTAATAAAAGAAGGTAAACAGTGGTCAATCACTGGTCATGAAAAATTTCAGCATTCACATCTCTAAATTTTATATATTTATGTTTAATACGAGTCATTCCATTACATCCTTTTCTCTTAATCTGTTATTTGACACTGTTTGCTCTACTTTCGTCCTTACACTATTAATTGTGTTGTTCTTTTCTACTCGACTGACTATTGGCATACAAAAGGTTTGACTGCATTAGTCTCTTTTCCTCCTCATTAGCTTTACAAGTAAAGGCTTCATGAGAGGGTTAGTGTGACCTTATCTCCCCCTGCATGTCCATGAGTCTATGCCCTACAGTGCTGTACTTGACAGAAATAATGGGCAAAGGCTTGCTGGCCTGAATTTGGTGCTACTTCTTACAGCTGCAAGAGACAGATTAGAGTCTGTGAAAATGAAGCGAAAACATTCACAGACTGTTTGCTTTGTATGTGCACTAACTCTATGGCTCTAAATGTGATCTAGGCTTTAGCTTTTACAGGGTGAAAAATGTGTAACAAAAGGCTCCATCTCAACGAGAGATGGAAATAAATTGTAATATATAATATTGTAATCTAATTTTAGTCAATTTTAGTAGCTTGGTATACGGGGAGAAATACATTTCTTTTCCGTTCACTTCTCACTTCAAGTAATGTAAATAAGAGAATATTTCTGAAATAAATGTTGCAAATTACGTTTGCAGCTTTTATGCATTTTTCTCTTCTCTAAACCATGAGAATCTGTTCCCATTCTTTCCATGTGGCCCAACATTTAATAATTACTTTTAAGTGACCCGAGAGCACAATGTCTGTGTTCCTCTTTTCTGTTATACAAGATGATAGAACTGCTAAACAAAACCTTGCATTTACCAGCTTCATCACTCTATTTCAGGGATTGTTTGCAGTTCATCTAAGGATAATACTGCTCCCAACAAAGCTTATTTTTTGAGCACTTAATTGGCAGGCACACATGACAAAGTACAAATTACATAATCAAATATATCTGATTATGGGTTAAGGTGCTAAAGAGTATAGTAGTCTCGGCTCTGTTGTAAACAGGCCCTTTGCATGATATTAGCTTTGGCCCTACTGAGACATCTTGAATTTGTTTCCATTAAATCCTCTTCAGTAATGAGATCATGCCGACATGCGTGTGTGCAGTGAACCATGTGTGTATTGCTCGAAAGGATTCTATTGTAAATCATTTTTTTGTCTTTTGAAACATCCTGTTTATCATCATTCATCATTATTCAATCTCATTGGACTCGGTCTCGCTTTCTCATCTGTTGAGACATGTCTCTGAAGTGTAATCCTTTTCAGGTGAAACTAAAAGAAGCTTTCATTCAACACAGATAGACACAAGAGAATATGCTAATATATTAGGAATATATGTCATGAATATATTAGGAAGTAAGCCAATCGTGTTTGTTTGAATTGATTTAAATAAAGATGATTTGATGCATGCAGGATTGCATACGGTAACATTGAATTGGTAGAAGTACAAAACATAAAACACAAGTTTCACAGTAATCTGATCATGGATCTGTTGGAAATATGTCAGAAATTTCTTCATTAAAGAGATAATACAACATTTTTAGGATTCTTCATGCTTTTTCAATTATAGTTTATTTTAATGTATTATACAGTTTTAATAACTCTTTGACTTGTACCGTTTGTGTACATTTTTTCCTTGTTTAGTTATCCTGCGCAAAACAAACAAACGCATATTTATGTAATAATTTGTAAAAGTTCTGTAAACTCCCTTTCTCCATCATACAAAACCTTCTCTCATGGAAAAGTGGTCCAGTGAAGCTTGGCCTATGTTACAAGGCAATGGCGTGATAATTAGCTTCTCTTGTGTTTTATTAGGCAAGATCTTGAATAAGTCAGAATTCCAGTCTTGCACAGTTCACATTCAGGTCTTGGCTCAGTGTCTGAGTTCTCACTTCTCCATTGCACGCAGCATTATTCGTTTGTCTTGGCTTTAAAAGTTAGAGGGTGGTGGGGTTCAACTGGAGAATTGGCAGGGTAATGTTACACTGTAGAGCACACAATTACATAACCCTGGTGAAGTACTTCTGAGCCATCACTCATGTGCCTGGCAGCTATAGCTCTGATGAGAGTTCTTGCCCAGTTCATAGTTGAAGCCCTAGGCGATACAGTCATGGTTGACAGATTTTGAGCAGTTAGCAATTAGGTTTTTAAAGGATGGAGATGCACTTTCATGTAAAAAGGAAAAGTGAAATAAAATATGCCATAGAGAATAATAGCTGCAGCATTGAATGCAGTCATGTTTGTTACATGTTTAAAGTTTGCAATTATCCCAACGAAGAAAAAGGTGTGAAGGTGTGGTCTGCTGTTTTTTCCATCCATCTGTAAACTGTTTAGTTTGTGTGTGAGATTGCATTTAATTTAAGTTTAGTAGTGCAGCGATCAAATATTTAATAGCACATTGGTTGTTACTTATGCAAGACTGTTGCAACCGGCTACTGAATACTAGATATGACTTGTTTTAGAAGCTGTGGGTGACTTATCAGTACTACTTAAGTTGACTGTTTAGTGATTGAATTGAGTTATTCCACATCATGTTGACATCATGAAACTGGGAACTGTAAATACAAAAGATTTTGTCAAGTGAACTGCTGAAAATGACCTTACAACCATTTCCTTTCATTTCACTTCCTCACTAATGCTAGTGCCGTGCTTTTCTTGAATGGCTTTTCAAGGCCATCCCAGCTGGCTAGGCGGGCCGGTATAATGGCACAGACCCAGTGAATGAGAACATCTTTCTGTTGGATCCATTGGGTTAATGCACAAACGTCCACTCTTTCCTTCAACTGACCCTGGACACCTACAGCACATCTGGACTCTATCAGGCTTCAAATCGGCTAGTGTTGAAGTGTGTCATTGACCGAATGCACACATGTAGTAGGCATTATACACTAGGCATGGATACATGCACTCATCAGTAAGTCACATCTCTGTGAGATGTTAATTCAGAAAGGATTAGATTGAGGATTAGAGGATTACTAACTCTGGTCTGGTTGAGATGAATAGGGAACGTCCAGTCCATCCTTTTTTTTTTGTTTAGTTTTGTGTCTGTATAGAGTTGATAAACTGCTTATGTAAAAAGTGGCTTAAAAAATCGGAATTTGTTTTAACTCTAGGCATCACACTTGCCAACTTGGTAAATTGCTACAGGAAAAACGGGGTATGGCAATTTAAGAGACAAAGGATTACACAGTACACAACTGTCAAGTCATTCGGATCTTAACAAATGTTTGGGAACGCACCCTTCTGTTACTGGGAGACGTGTGACAGATGTAAACAAACATGGTTAAACAAGACAGTTGGGATATCATAAGCTATCTGTCGAAAGGTTGTGGATATTGTATGACAGTTTAGTGCGTAAAATGTAAAAAAAATGGTTAATTGCTCTTGATACTGCAGTTGGCCAAGCAGAAGTATTTTGGAGACAGCCGTGTAGGTTCCGTGTAGATTATTTTTTATAATATTCCTCTTTTTGATTTTTAGTTTATTGCACAAAAGGTATCTCTTATAGTGCCACAGCATTTAGATCATCTTTCACTTTAGAGGACATGCTTCTAAGGAATGCATTAGTACAGGGTTATATTTCTGCTGAGTAGAAAAAAATTAGCATGTCATATCATATGACCTGTTTATGTTTGTCATTGTTTGTTGTGCAAAAAAGTTACATTTCCATTTTACAGGAACATTTTCCACATTTTTCCACAAGGATGTCGTTCATCCTTAAAATCATGTAGACTTTTTATTTGCTGGTGAGCATGTTGTGAGCAGGCTGCTGGTTATGATAAAAATCCTGTAGTTTGGTTCAGAAATCTTACAATTGTGCAACTGGGTAGATGCAGGTTTGAAGATTCATTTCAGGACATGGGTTTTGTGGATGGGAATTATGTTGAAAAGATCCTTGAAAATTTACCTATGTGTTTTATTATGTGTTACCCCAATTCATTGTAGAGGAATACTCCAAGAAGAAAAGTGCTTGTCAGTGGTTTGTTTTTTTGTTTACTTGTGTTTTATAGTCTCTTTTTAAGGTTATGGCTTGTCTTTATGAGGCAATTTTCCGTACGTTTTATGAGAACACATGAGAAAGACACTACATGCCACAAACAACTCAAGTGTATGTATAAAAAAATCATCCTGCTATAAAATAAGGACAGAAGGAAGAAGCGAGGTCTGAGTAATTGAAGTAAGTAGAATCTCATTATTGTGTTTTTGTGTGGTAGACTTGTGTGGTGGATTCTGATCTTACAGCTCAACTTACCTGCTTTGGCAAGTAGAAAGTCTTTCCATCTCGAGGTGGCAGGCTGCCAGGTGGTGTGAAAGTGTTTATGTTTGTGTCCCCGAGGGACTGACTGATTTTAATGAGCCGCTCTGTACTGCAGTGGATGCTGCTCTGCACCACACATGTCTGATAAACTATTACAGGTTTATCAGGCATATCAAGCTGAATATGACTAAATTTTGAGGGTTATTCCATGTATATTTGTAAAATTGCAAAATTTTGTCATTTTATTTGGCTTTTAAGTTCAGTTTGGTTCCCTTGCTGTGCATGGAATACCATCTGTTTCTGGGTTTTCGGTAGGAAATGTGAAAATGAGAGAGAGGCTGATATTTAACTATTGGTATCAGCTGATAACCACGCCTGCTTAGCTCTTGACCTGAAAATTTAGCTTCACTTGCGTTAGTTTAAAATGTACAGACGGTAAAGACTTTCTGTTTTCAAATTTGGGAGAGATTTACATTTTTGAAATATTATTTATTATATATTTATTTGGAAATGAAGTGTATAAATGAACCGTAATGCCCATTTGCTATGCATGCACCTGTTTTGTAATTCCTAATGTTATTCATTAAAAGAGTGTTGTCCTCCTCATAGGGACAGATCCGGAGTAGATAGAGAGGTGGTTGGAAGAAAAGGGGAATTATGGCTAGACACAAATGTTTAGGTCTGAAAATGCTCTGCCAGAAGCTGATGGATTACGGACACCGACTTGAATTTCATTAAAATGTATGGTGAACCCAAGCCCACTTCACATGATGAATGCCCTGTCATCGTTGCTATGAACAAGAGGGCCGCACACTGAGACCTGAGGGTGGAGACGTGAGGCAGATGCTGTTTAATCTGTACCTCATTCCCAGCAACACTTTAAGCTTGTTGTTGCTTTGTTTGATATCTCTCAACAGTCTGTCTCATACTTATTTCCCTCCCATTGTTTGGTGCCTAACAGCAATTTGCTGCCTGTCATAGCAGGTAAATAAACCCATCACACCAGCTTACTAGGTGCTTAAATAACACTGATTTGTTAATACAGGGCGAAGTGTATAAATTCTTGTGTAAATAAAGGCAGAGACCTTTAACAGGCACTGGCATTTTAAAATCTTTCCTGTTTGCTCTGTTGTTTATACCATAGTAGATTGTCATTTAGTTGCTTAATGCTAATGTACACTTGAGAGTCGTTGACATACTCTATCCTAAACAAGTCTAGACAGGGAGGAACTAACGTAAGGGTATTGTTAGGCATCTGGTTGTTAAAAATTAAGCAATGTCGCAACTTCATGTAGAACATAGGTAAAGAATAAAGCTGATGAGGTCACCAGTGTGGGTATAGTGACTGTTTTACAATAGTCTTTGTAGGCTACAAAGTTTTGCTCATCCAATCTGATGTCAGAGTCTAACCTGTCTTTTTTGTAATTTTAGATTTAATGCTTTATAGTCCATGTTGCGATTCACTTCCACTTAGTACCGTATTTCTGTGTAAATTAGTGTAGAAGTATGCTCTGTCCAAGCCATCAAATTGACTTCATCAGAGATGGATCACCATTCCAAAGCAGAAATACATTTTCATATTTTGATTAAAGATTACAACAATGGTTTTGTGGATTGACTTTAAATTTTGTGAGTGTTTACTCAAGTGTTACAAAACGTGAAGCTGATACCCTGATTATCAACCGTTATCATTCATGCTTTGAGTTTGATCATACCACCCACTCCTATTGTGACCTGTTTTTTCTTATCAGTGGTAGATACGGGTAGGGCAAACGAGGTGGTTAAAGTGCTCTCAGAATCCTTTTGGAAAACAGACGTTTTTGCAGTTCTGTTTGGGACAGTAAACTGAAGGTGACATCACAGGAACTAACCGATTAGTTATGAGGTTTGCGGTTAGGTTGTTTGGCTGTGTTTTGTGTTTTGTCATCTGGCTTGGGAGCTAGGAAGAAATTACTCACCCTCCTTTACAGTTAACTGAACCATTCATTCAGTAAGTGTTTATCCTTACGGATCTTTCTGAATCTTTGTTTTCTCCAGTATTGATATTTGGGGTCAGCATGTTGAATGATGCTTTGTGCGTTAAACAAAATAAATTTTCAACACTACTTTTCACACGTGTTTTGTTTTAGGAGAAGCACGCTAGTTTTTTTATTGGTGTGTGTAAACATTGCTGCATGTGTCCATTGTCTGAATTATCACCCCAGCTACTGTGCTGAGATCTGACCATATGTGGCTACATGGTGACAACTCTTATCCGTCACATGCTGGCCAAGGACAGTTTGAATCTTTCCTCTCTTTTCTCTCTCTTACACACAGTCACAGCAAAGATACTAGATATTAACAAGATGTGTTATTAATATGATCGCTTTAGCAAGGGAAGTTCTGCCTTTCAATAAAACGAGCCAATCGTCAATTTATAAAGATTGATGTTTTTCGAGGGAGGGGCTCTGTACGGGTCTTGTGATGCGTTTGTCAACCCGTGCGTATGTAAAATATATAGTTTTTATATAGTTTAAAATATTGATTAAACAGTCCCATCAGTGCTCATCTTTCTTTATTCTAGCTTATCCTCTGATGTCATATCCTGCCATATACACCTTGTTAATCAGTCCATTGAGGCATCAGCAGTGATAAACCATCACATTTCCTCTTTTTTAATCAGCGAGTTGTCCTTACTAAGACTGCAGAACCATCCTAAGTCTTGACAAACTGTTGTCAGTCTGGATGGAGAGAAACGCCTGGACCACTGACTGGACCGGAAAGATTGATGAGCTGTGGAAAAACATCTGTGGAAGTGGAATTAGCTCAGCCACAAGTGTGCAATGTGAGCTGGATATAAACATACAGAGCTTTCACTGGAGACTCATTAAAGCTTCTGAGGTCAGGAATTAAATGTGCAGTTTGCTCTCTCTTGCTCTGATGTCAAAACGTGTTTGCTGGAGCTTGTGAGCAACAATGTAGCCTGATGCAAAACAGAACTGTTTAAAGATCTAGTTCAACCAAGAATAAAAGTTTGTTGCAGTGGTGTGTAACACAAAAAGAGAACTTTAACAAAATGACTTCACATTGTTATTTCCAAAACACAGTAATGATCCACTGACCCAAGTGCTGTGCACTTTATCACTGCCATCAAAACAAAGTTAATGCTTAAGCACTATTAAAATGCATGTCCTGAGGCAGGTGTACCTCCATGACCTCATGTTTAGTCACCTGTATCTATCATCCTCAGCTGCCAGACTGACGCCATGGTCACCTCCTTGAACTGATGCTCTTCTTTCTGGCAGGACGTATTTATTTTTTAAGATTATTATTATGACTAAGTCATTTTACAGTGATGCTTCTTTCAATATTTCTTACTGGTAGAATTGTGGTTGGTTTGGGTTTTTTTTTTCTCGGTTTGTGTGTGCAAGCTAGTGAGAACATTGGCATCTGTATTTATTGAGACTCTGGAGCACACTTCTGGGGGTTCTCGTGTTCTGGTGTGGTTTTATAAGCGCTGCGCGGTTGATACGTAGAGGCCTTCCAGATGTTTCTGGAATCTTGTGACACCACAGAAAGGATGTGACCAGTACAGGGTTCCCGCCAGGTTTCCATGGCAACATCTGTTTTCCATCCTGATGAAGAACACAGGGAGTATGAATGAATCTACAGGCGTCTCCAAAGATATTTATTAGTTTGACTTTTCAAAACATACTTTTGAATACTTTGTATTCTGATGTTATAGTCTCTGAAATTTTGTGTAGATGGAAGCTTCATGTTGTTGTCCTTCCAGTGATTTGTTAATGTACTGGTGACAAAATACAGGAGAACAAGGTGACAGCTGCCAGTGTCTTGGCAATAGAGACCTTATTTAGAGATCGATTATTCACAGTGTGACCGAGGTTGTGTGTGATGCGGTTCGACAGCACATATGGATGCTGTAGAGACTTTTTCTAAATCAATTTTATTGCTTTCGAGTTGACAGTGTGAACTTGCTAGGTGTTATAAAACAGATGTACAGCTTTGTCTCTCTTTATTTTTCCATTAATGTACTCAGGGGTCTTCAACAGGAGAATGGGACCCAGGGCAGGGTCCATATTGATTTTTTGATGTTTTGTAAGAAAATGTGTTTTAGTTGCTACAAAGCTAAAATCCATAAAATCCAAGTTTTTAAATGTTTTATGGGTAATATATACATAAAAAGTGAAAATAAAATAAATCAAGTAAACTTCAAATGAAATGTACTGTACATTAATAAACATTATTTTACTTTTACATTTATTTACATTTATTCATTTACATTTTATCTTTAGCTGTTTCATTAGCTTTGTGATTTAGGCAGTAACTTTATTTAAACACATTCGTAAGCTGCCATGTGCATGTTATTATAGTCCAGATTTTTAAATGCAACACCCAGTTCAAACAATATGTTCTGGGGGTCCATGCTTTATTTATCTTTATCCCTCAAGGGATGCTTGGCTTTGTTAAAGGCCCCTGACATGATTTGTTTCCCCCAGTTTTGTCATATTGCCATATTTCAGAACTGTTTTTAAAGTTTGAGTTTGTCATTGAATAGAGAAAAATCTGCCTATGTTTCTGCAGGATCTCCCGGCGCCACCTCCCCTGGTGTTCAGGAAGCTCAGTAACCCTGACCTGTCTCCTGCCGCCGGAAAGACCAAACTGCATCGGCAGCTCAGTCAGGATGACAGCAGAGCTCGCCGTAGCAGCATGGCCGGCATTCTCACCGGTGAGCACACGCAACCACACAAGCGCGTTTGGATTGTTCTGACGTACAGCACCATGATATAATGAATGAGTTCACCGCATTCCACATTTGTAATGTGATAGTTCAATAGCATTCCTCATTCCTTTACCATTGTTATTTGCTTTATTTGCTTGTCAGACATCCTTCCACAGAAATAGGCAAGTTTCTTTGCATGTGTATCTGAATGTGTGGCCCGGAGTATTCGAGTGAGCACAGAGCTTAAGTGAATTTACATGACTTTGCCTGGAGCATCTGTGTTTCCTTTTGCTCTAACTTTGCTCCAGTAACACTTGGCATGTTAATGGCCCATAATGCAACTGCTCGTGAGGACGAATTTACTGTGTTAACAGATTATTAACAGTCAAAATTAAAGAAAAATGGGATGTTGACAGACATATTACAAACATGGAGTTGCATACTCTGGTGCGTACAAATGATTTTTCTTTTATAGGCAAAATCCTGTATAAAGTTAAACAGATGCACTGGTAGAGGGGCTTTGATTCGGTACACGCATACGCAAACAGGTGCACACCACATCTTGACCACTCAACTGTGTTCTCTGTGTGCTGCAGGAAAGCAGCTTCTGCCTCTGTCCAGCAGCATGCACGGTGGAGTGAGTCAGCTGTCCTGGCAGCAGCATGCTGGAGAGCCCAGCAACTTGGTCCGCATGCGGAGTCAGTCTTTTGGCCAGTCTGCCCCCTCGCTTACTGCAGGACTGGTGAGTGCACGTGCAGCACACACACACACTCCATATAACACAAACGCCTGTACACGCCAAAGGTGCCACATGGACAGAAATTGCCACATGGTAATGAAGAATGACACGTCATCTAGGACAGATGATAATCAGGTGCCCACGGATGTAGGAACGAATCTCATGAAATCTGTCATGTACATATACAGGTCATTTGTCAGTTCAAAACAAAAATAAAAAATACAGTTAGCAATTTTGCTGGAAACTTTTCAATGCACATGATAAATAATTTATTGTCATTTTTTAAAGTTGGGTGATTTAGAAATAATTTTAGTTTTATAGTCATTTTAAGAGAGATTTGATATTTGACTTTGAAAACAATCTGAATTTATAGTAAGTTAGATATTTGGATTATGCTTAATAAAATAATGTAATAAGATATTGGGGTGAAATGGGTTTTAGTGAGATGATTTATAAATTTGCTCTCGCGTGCAGATACATTTTTGTTTTGATTCTAAATGTCAAGGACAGAAAACTTTATAAGGTGTGGCAAGTCATTGTGTTTATTCAGGTTTATAAATGGAGCAGCAATTTGTGTCAATTACTGCATTATAACCTTTATCAGACCTGACCTGAGGCTAAGAGCTCTTTTATCTGCTGTGTGTTGAGAAGATATTGACAAGATGATTTTGATTGTTTTGTTGTAGTGAATAAAGAATAGTGGTGCCATAGCTACATCTGGTGCTCATGCTTAGTACTACACCCTTCAGAGGGGAAAATTACTGTTGATGCTATTGGTAGACAAGTGTGTGTGGTATGGTTTTGCTAGGGTAGGTAAGAATCCCACTGGCTAAAAATTTCAAATGGTCAGTTACTCAGTTAGGGTTGAGTCAGGAACTGATGTGTTTTGTCACCAGTGTAGATTTGAGAAAAGCAGTTTTTGCTATAAAACAGTTTTGTCTTTTCATGTTTCCATTTCCATTTGTCCACTGTGATTTTCAGTCCAGCAGTATTGTTTAAAATGTGTTGTGAAAAAAATGAAATGTATCAACCTATCAATCTGTCTCTGTCTATCTATGATATGGTTTGAATAATATTTTTAATTCTTGGTTTGCTGCATATCGCTGGTTAAAATTCTGGTCATAAGCATAGCATATCGATATACAGGAGTAAAGGAATAAATAAAAGTTATTTAGATTGTTTTAGATATATATGGAGAATCATGTTATGGCAATTAAACATTTAGTTGATTTAACGATGTCCAAGAAACAGGAAGACGTTCTTTGATTTTGTATATTAAGAGGTATTAAGAAGCTGGTTCCGTTTCATGTCCACTATAGTGATTAACTGATTAACTATAGTGATATAGTGATTAACTACATCTGCTTCTGCTGCCCACTGTACGAATTTTAACCGAACCGCTTATTATTTTTATCAGATTATTTATCGTATATTATTTATTATGTTTTACTTATGATTAAATAATAATTTATTTGATCATTTGTAAATTTGCAAAACGTAAATAATAAAAAATGAAACAAACTGAGCTAAACTGATAAATAGGAAAATTAAATAAAATATAATAAAATAATTATTTTCTTTGATTACTTACATTACTTACATATTTTTTGTTAAATATTGTTAGTACATTTTAACGTATTTTACTAGAATTAATATTTACATTATTAAAAGGCTAACAATTGACAACCGCCCAGCGAATAAGGCCATGAGCTACACAGGTTGAAAACCACTGTTCTAAAGGTTCTGTTATGATCAGGTTTGTTTTGTACCAGCAGGTGGCAGCATTGCCCACATCTTGTTAGCGCATTAAAACAAACGCATTAAGCTGTGCACTGATGTAGAACTAAACAGTACAAATCTTCATTGGGTATAACACTACACAGAAACTACACAATCATCTCAGCCCTTATGTTTATGCATGAATGATGTACTCAGCACCGCAGTGAAGCGCAGTGTACTAATAAAGTGGTAATTAATATGCCAGTTTTTAAGCAGGTCCTCCTTTAAAAGCCTTGTATATTGAAAGAGAAGCCATTGGACGCACTAATTGCTGCTTATTTGCCAGCAAACACTGGCATGCTGTTATTAAGATGAAGTAGTCTGCTGTTATTCAAGATGGTGCAAGGCTATATTTTATTTTATTTTTATACTAGGTGCATGGGTAAAGGATAATATATAGTGCTTTATCAATGTATCAAAATGCAGTAACTTAAAGTTTGATTGAGGGAATGTGGAAGCAAGGCCTGTTGAATTTATCGTTGCTTTATGTGACAAATAACCCCTGGGGTGATGAATTCATAAACACATCAGCAAGTGCCCTCATAAGTAATATTCATCGTGATGCAGCACTATTTTAGCTTTTTTTTAAGAAAATTACTCTTTTAGATGCATGTGCAATTTGTTTGACAAATTACATTCAATACTATATAAGACAGCTTCCAGGAAATTGCTAGTAGAAATGTACCATGCTGAACTTTTTTGGCAAACACTATAATTTTTTTGCAGCTCTAATGGACTCTTGGTAGATGCTTGTACTAAGTATTAGGAATTTATGCGTAATAGACATATTATGGAGAGACATGTTTACAGTATAAGTTGATGTGAATGGTAGCACTAATGTTTTTCATTTTGGTATGATTACAGTTATATGTTTTATTATTTTTTTAATTTACTTAAAAATGTTTAGTGTTTATATTTTAAATTGATAAATGTGCTAGTGCCTTTTTGTAAATAATTAAATACTTTTGAATATGTCTGTATCTCAGTTGATTATTTTTTTGTTAGTTTGGGACTGGATGGAAACCAAATTCTAATTATTATCATTAATTATCATGGTTATTATTCACCAAATGTTAATACATTTAGTTGTGTGGTTTCTCACTAAACTTTGTACAGTGCTTAAAACCCCTTCTTATGTCTTGTCTTGTTTGGGAAGTTTTCATTTTCTATTTTTGCATTTCATTTTTCTTCTTCGTAAAGTTATCCTGGCTATTTATTTTTGCAGCAAATATGTTTACAGTATACACAATATAACAAAAAATACACAGTTGTACCTTCCAGCCAAATAAGTTGTTATTGTCATAGGCATAACAGCGTGGTGAAGGCTCATAAAAATGACCCAGGGTTAGTTTACCCTGTGGCGATGTGGTTCATAATCCTCAGATCTCGGCTGTGAGGGCAGGGTGAACTGTTCCTGTGGGGCTTTATTGTATGAGGTGTGGGAGAAACACAGAACAGGGGATGGGATGTTTTAAGGGGAACCATGCCGGATGGGCAGATGGTGTTTACCTTCCAACTACAGGCGTGGAGCTGTGTGTGTTTCGTGCAGGCCCAATTATTATTTTATTTTTTGGGGGTGTATGATAACATTTGTACGATGTGAACCGTAACCGATTATGTAAAGCAATACATCTGATCAGTTTTCATAAGATTTATGGTAGTGTCATAAAGTTCCTCAAAAAGGACAGAAGTGAAATTGTGAACGCTATTAGAGACTCTTTGACCAAAGCTAAACTGTACAGAGATTGTGTTGGCATTGGAGAAAATGATATGCTGATACTGCAGTTGTACAGTCTACTAGGTATCCACACGTCACTTTGCTCTGATCAGGTCTGTTAAAAGAACACATCCAGGAAAGCGAAACCAGGGATTATATATTTCTGGAGTCTGGCAACAGTGGCATTTACATACCATGATATTTGCATACTATTTGCATATAGAGAGGGGTAGAAAGCAAAGGTTGTGTTAATGCTGTAGGCAATATTGTTTCCTTGTGTTTTCTCTGTTAAACAGATTAAACAGCTGTCACCAAATTCTTTATTACCTAATGAAGAAAAAAGTTGAAAGAGAATTTTAAATGTGCTCCACAGTTTAAGTGACCCTATACATATATACCAGGCTTAAGTTGTGCACTGGTTATATATTTTAAATGGTGATTTGTTTCCCCTCCTAGGGATTCTGGTCTTTAATGTGGTTAATGGAACTTTTATAGCCAGTCTAAAGCCCACATAAGTAGATGTGGCTCTTATGAATAGACAGTCAATCATTCATCACTTAAATCTTCTAATGGGAGGATGAAATCTGTTTCCATTCTTTAAAAAACACGAGCCATCTCTTTTATTGGTTTATTTTTAATAGGCTTTCAAAAAGACAAAAAAGTAGACAAGCGCTCGTCTACCATCATTGTAACAAGAGGTTGCAAACAATTGAAGTGGGCGACTATTTGCTGGACTAAATATTCAAAAACCAATTATGAATAATTACTTGAAAGACCCTTCACTATGCATGCTAACCAACCCAAGGTGTCTGTACTTGTGGCATCAATCGAGGTTGCTGAGGTCTGTTTTTATCTTGTCTGATTCAGTATAATTTAGCTGTTCGCTTTGTTTCCATTTACTTTTTCTCCTGTTTTTGATCAGCTTTCATTTCTCAGTGTTGTTTTTGCTGTTTGATATACACCTGCTGTGTATGTCTTCAGGCTCTTAATCTGATGTTCCCTGCATTGGCCCAACCATGAGCTTATCTGTGACGCAAAGTAATGAACCACAGTGTACCTTAGAGGGAAAATTGTTCGAGAGATCTTTTTCTTTTATCTTATCTAAATCAAGCCAGTGTTTGTAATGTTTTAACCATGTACATGTACAATTTAAAACGAGAGCTTTTTTTCAACATTTTTTTATTTAGACCAGTGGTTTATCTAGTTCTGCTTCAGGACTTTTTACTTTGGACATTGTAGGGTAATCCATCATTGTATAAAAAAAAAACACTGTATACATACAAAACATACAAAAATCAAACTGATGTATTATTTTTTTCTAATAGTTTAATAGTTTTTTAATATAGTTTACAACACTATTCCATCCACTGATTTACAAAACCATTAAACATTTTTTATTTTTTCAAAAATTAAAAAAAAATTTATCATCATCTTTTATTGTACTGTATTTGGCCCATAATAAAGTGCAATCAGATTAGTTTCACAAAAAGTTAATCAACTGAGCTCTAGTTAAAACAGTTCAACGTGACTGTTCAACGTGACTGTTCACTTCTAAAATCCAGAATGCCAAAAAGAACAACTAAGCTGCAGTCTCCATCAACATTGCCACCATAGGGAGCGATGACTCACTTTTTCTCGTCAAGGATAAGCATTTAAGGTCCACTGAGCAGGAGAAATAGAAAGACAAAACATACGTACACAGCGTTTTTCTTACTGCCCTCAATAACTTCACCTGTCCAGACAGCAGGACACATTCATTATTCATATCTGAAAAAAGACTTGGATGTCCTTGATCTCACCTGGAATCAGAAACTTTGGATGGATACATTTAGCCTCTATACAGCAGAATGCATTTAGGATAGAATAATAGAATAATAGGATAAATGTCAAAAATCCTAAATCTGCTGTCTACAGATTATGCATTTATTGTGAAAGATACTGCTGTGTTTTTAACCATAGCCCACATAATTACATATTTTAAAACTCTCTAATGGCTGGGTGGCTAATTTATCTTAAGGATACCTAAACGATTAAGTAATGATCAATGATGTGTGCTTCAGTTCCTGTCTAGTTTCCCTAAAATGTTACAATGCTCATTACAATACAGTTTAATTTTGTATTTTTTGTATTTCAGTAAGTCATCAAAGCATGTGTGATATGTTTATGATAATTCTATTATAAAAATACAATTGGGTGTTTGTTGTCTTAGTATGTTTTCTTTAAATAAAAAAGCCATTAGACACAGTGTTGAGCTACTTTTGGCACCAGATGCTAAATGGAAATAAATTGCTAGACTTTATGCTATGACCTGAAGCAGTCCTTTGGTGTCAATACCTGCCATGCCTTCCCGCTGTTTTGAGTGCTGTTCTCATTTTATTATCTAAAGTTTGACCCAAATAACCTGTTTTATTGTCTGAACTATTCACACAGTTCTGTCACATATACAAATGTGTCTCCGACTCTTTGTCTACTCTCACATTTTAATGTTCAGGATTTAAGTCCTGGACCATGACCATCACTAACAGCACCAGTTACCTTGTCCTTGGTGTTCTTTATTGTCCATTTAGTCATACAAGGTAATCTGATTCATTATTGATGTTTCATTTATTCACCTTGTTTTTTTTGTGTGAAGAGTGTCCTCATAAAATCCCATTCTCTGCATGTTTGAAAGGCACAAGAATAGACATCCTTTTAAGCTCTACAGAAACATTTTAAAATGCACATTAGTTGACCTTCTCAGAGTATAAAAAATGAAGCGTATAGCGGCCTGTTTTTTTCCGTGTCAGAAAATGGGCTTCATTTCTTACCTGTATTCTCCTTTTTCCCCAATGGCTTCACTGTCATAACCTTCTTCTTTTAGTTTTTTTCTTTTTTACATTGTGGAAGTTATTCTCATTCTCATTAGTCAAAGCTGTAACCTTTTAAAACTCACGCAGAGGCAGGATTCAAACTTTAATTGGGCAGAATATGACGAGTTCTTTTACAAAATGACCGCTGTGGACCTCGTAATTATGATCCGCTTCTGAATACTCCATTCCCCATTAATATTCCAGCTCTACAAACACAGGCTTATTTTGTCTGTTATGACCAGTTACACTTATTTTGTTGAATTAATTTAAAGACGGATTGAGACTGGCTAGCTACACCGGCTGTGTTCCTTTGAAATGAACTGATCCAAATTTAGTTAATTGCCCTGCTCTCTGCAGGACGTACAAAGCCCTTTTGTTTTTCTTCATCTCCCCCTGGTGAGATTCTGGTTGACTGAGTCCAGATAGCAATTAAGATGCATATGAAAAATTAAACACTTCTGCCCGAGATCACTGCACATTTGGAGCACAGAGTCAATAAACACGGCACAACATTGCTTTTCGCTTCTGGCAACTCATTTTCCAGAAATAATTGGCTGGCAAGGTTTTTCGTTTTGTTTTTGCCGCCTCTCTTGTTCTTATTTCGCTTATTCCTGTGTCGATTCCTCATGGACTGTGAGCTTTACTGCTGATGGAAAAATTGCGAGTCACATTCTTAAAGGAATTTCTCTCTCTTTTGAAGTTAAGTAAGTGCAGGACTTTGATGCTTTCACTGTGATGTCAACTCCGTGTTTTCTACAGGTGTCTTTAATTGTCAGGATTCACTTTCATGCTCTTTGCTCCTTTACCAGTTTACCTGACATACTTCTGTTATGCGTAATACTCCATAAAACAAAAATATTCCTATGTAGATTCTTATAACTAGCTTAAAATGCAAGCATAACTATTTTGTTAATAATAATATTTGTTAATAATAGTTTTTTAAGCCATTTGTAGGTGATTTCTGTCAACGCAGTTGCAGTACTGTTTAAATCATTGTTCTATGTTTAAACATGGATTAAATCAGTGATGTTACTATTTGTTTGTTTAACCAATGACATGGGAAGTAAAAAAAGTTTCTGTTTTTTGTGTGTATGGCACTTGTATGGCACACACACTTCAGCATTAACAAAATTTTACATTCTCTGTAGAAATTCGGTGCTTGCCTGTCCAAAGTTCTCTGCTATGAATCTAACATTGCAGAATTGATTGCCTAAAAATGCAATAGCACACAACAAGCGGCGTGATTTGAGATATAATTCACATCTGTAGCACAAACAAGTGCAGATCACTGTTGTTAAGGGTTGTTAAAATCCAGATGCGTTTCTGTCTGAGTGGTTAGAGAATATTGATGGTCTTATGTTGATTCTCTCACATCTTTATCGACTGATGCTCCATGTCTTCATATCTTCAACTTGATTCCCTGACAGGTATAATGAGGCTATGATCTCACACCAGACTAAATATCATACACACCTCCTCAGACAAGGTGTTGGGTCTTGGGGTGTCTTGTTTTGCCAGGTTTGAAATTGATCTGAGATAGAAATATAATTTCTCTCAGGTGGTTTAACAAGTGCTACAAGCCTCTGTTTTGCAGCAGATTGCGTGTAAAGATGTTCTCTCTCCCTCTCTACGGTTTTGTTGTCATGAGTTTCTCTTTATCTTTGCCTCTTATTACAGCCTTTTTATTTTGTATTCCTGTATTTAGTGCATTAGGCACAATTAGAGTGTGTTTCAGTTTAATTCAGTTTCAGTTTAAAGTGTTATATAAAGTGTTGATGCGGTCTAATAGCATGCTTTATGTGTTGAATTTTTTTGAGAGAGCTTGATTAAAATGCATTAGCTGGGTGCTCAGGGACGGTTTTATAATTGCTGTCAGTGGTGGACTGTATCTTTGCCTTAGGGCAAGAACTCATGTCTGTTTCAGCTCACCTGCTGATCTGATTTCATATAGATCCACACAACCCATCTGTTCATGGGGACGTGTGTGGTGTATTTGCTACTCGTTCAATGTGTTTTTATGTGTACTGTGTTTGTTTTATAAACCACCTTAATGTAGAGAAGAAAGGGCTTGGCAGTATGGTTTGTGTGTCTGGTCGTAAAGTATGCAGCTGCCTTATAAATATGTACATAAAGTATCTGTTAGCATGACTCTTCCCCTTAGATTTTCACACCCAAAGCAGCTGTTAAACAGTCATGTCTAAGGCTCGCTGAACTCCTCAATCTTTTAGTTCTTCTGCACCTTTTTTGTATCTTGTATTGTATTATGCTCAAGTCATCGTCGGTTGAAGTCGTCTGCCATATTGCAAAGGTCAAAGTCGGTTTGCGCACATTCGAGAGCAAGTTGACCGTGCTTTTTTTTTTAACTATTCTGTGTAATAGTGTGCCATCTTAGAAAACATGATTTTTATTGTGAGTGACGTGTCTGGAGCGGTTTAGTGTGGCATCTATGTATACATGTCTATGGTGAATTGTATTAGGCCATTTTTTATAGATACATTGGGGTGAGAATTTAGTGAGGGGTGCAGTTTTATGTAGTTTTAGGTTAATAATTAAACATCCAAATTGAGATGTTTCTGATTTATGAGACTGCTGTTTTGATGCTTTAATGATCTTGTTGCTTAAAGTCCTACTTGTAGTAGTGACAACAAAATCAGCTCAACACACACACATGTGCACAGTTTCTCTGTCTTGTCATTTATCTTTGGCTGTCTGTGCTCTGGCTTCAGGTACTTATTCGAGGTCAACTCCACCTGAATGCCATTTCACTCATAGATCAGATCTATTTCTTCAGCCAACACTGTCATGGAGAAGAGCCACCGTGAGGTTGCCGTGGAAACTGTCGGGTCTTTTATGAATGCTGTCTCTTTGTGAATTGATTCGCATTTCCAATTTATTTTCTTTCTGTAGCCCTTGTGTAACTCTCAGTTACAATCAATAGCAAGATTTGACTTGTTTTGAGGGTTGGCTTTATCTATTTATTTATTTAAACAGATTGAATCCACAGTGTGTCTGGATGCATCCAACTTTGACTTAATGTCAACGTCTACATTTGCATACTTTCCGTTTCAGCCAGTTCAAATCAAATTGAAGGGGATATTTATTCCCAGGACTGTTGCACAGTAAATTTAAATGTGTGTGAATAACATGGGAAAACAAAAGACAGACGTGTTGTGACGTTCATTGTTTCAGTGAAATATTGGATTTATTCTGGGTTGCAGGACATGTCCACTGGAAAGCAAGACATCTGTGTAATACTGCTCAAAATGTCTGCTTATAAAGATAACATTTACATGTACAATTACATTTGAGAAACTGTAAAATATTTTTATTGCTGTCTAAATGCAAGCTAATATATTTACTTTGGCATATATTTATATAGCTATGTATTTATCTAAGATCATTTAAAATGTATTTTAGTATGATAAATGTCAACTTATGACCTAGACATTTAGTTTTATACATAGATGTAGTTGTAAATTCTTCATTTATTTAGAATTCTGAAAGTTAAATTTAAATTAGATTTTAAATCTTGATTCCAAAATTGCCTCATACTCTTAAGAACCCATTTTACATAATATAACATCATTGCTATGCATTGAATGTCCTTAAAATACTGCAGATTTTCTTTATTTCTGCTCAGACAGCCACCCTCACCAATTATACATTATGGTTTTATCAAATCCAAATATAGGTTTAAATAAACTGAGCTAATCTCCAGCTCTTTCTGTTTGATCTGATGATCTCAGACAGGATGTGATGAGCCTGAAAAATTGGTTATTGAGTTTGTGATTGATTAAGTCAAGTCTGGATCAACCAGGGAGAAGCTCATGTCTCCCTTTTAATTAACCTGCTTGTAGCTTCAGACTGCTTGTCAATACAGCACCTAGTCTTGTGTCTTTCTGAATGTCAATGTACGATAGCGTGTAAATAACCTCGAGAGCTGTCTATATAATCTGGACAATAAACAAAGCAATTGCAGTTGATGTTTGTGTTGGTTGCTACTAGATCTGCTGTTGGTAGACTGGTATAGTCATTTTATAGAAAGTCTTGTTAAATTAACTGCCACTATTACAGAGCCCAGGGATGTGGAGTCTCACACTTTCAATGCTGAGATTTCACACCATTTACGAGCCCAGTGTAACCAAGCACAACCAGACAATAAAACAAACAAGGATTCCTTTTTCTTTTCTTGTGTACATCCCTTTCAAAGTATTTCTGTTATTAGGGTTTTTTGCTGTAGGAAAGTGTTACATTGAAAAACAGAACTTTAATGTCACGGCAAAGAATAAAAGCCTGTCTAAAGGCTTTCTCTGGAGAGCAGTGGAGGGAAGGAGAAATATGTCAAAATGACAGAGTTGGTTGTGTTGCTTCATCTTCTATAATGAGACACGATAACATATACTAGAGTCTCTTTTTACTGCCCATGCTAGGCTGTAATATACAGGAAATAATCTGTTATGTTGTGATTATATTTTTGTAAAGCTAACAGCATATATTTTGAGTCCTTTCATCTTTCAAGAAACGTGCAGAAAATAATTTGTTTGCTCCTGCAGTTCTAAACGCGAATAAACATGTGGGAGTTTTAGTTTGCACTGTGATTTATCTATAAGGCTTAGGTACATCTCACTTAATTGATGAGTTTTAATTAAGTGAGAGCTATTAAGCATCCAATAAAATGACATCATACTTCAGCTTGATGATTCACTCCAACAATATATTTTGTCCGTCTTGATGGTCCTTGCACTAAAAGCCATGTTGTTTATTAAAAAAATGACGAACTGCACGCATACGTTTTGTTTTTATGTATCTTTGCTTAAATACAAATGCCAGATGTTTTCAAAAGATATTGTCGCAAGGCTTCAAACATCCATTAAACTTGTAGCCTAGATAATTTTATGTAAAATGCTGTCAGTCATATATCACTCGGGGAATGATATATCAGATTTAGTAGATTCATTGAGATTTACAGTTTTGCATTTATTCTTATTGTTTTATATTCAGTGTCTGTGTGTAGATACCTGGAAAAATCTATACTGTATTGATTTCTTTGTAGACTCTATTATTTGTACATCTGATATGATATATTGTATTTCTTCTTTTTTCGCCCCTTTCCTGTGGTCTTGATCCATCACACAATTTTTTAGCATGGTTAATTGAGCTGTATTGATTTGGATTTGTTCATCCTTTAAGATTTAATTAAAATTACCACCACCTCTAATTTGTATAAATATTCTATATATAATCATTATGTTAAAGATGTTGACTGTGCTTTGCCAATCCATCAGTGTCCTGACGACTGCTATTGATTCATGCTTTAAGCCATTAATAATGGTTGCATTTTTTCCTCTGCAATAACTTATAATGGATGTTTTTTCCTGCCAGCAAGGTTTTTGGTTCTCCAGACATTAATTTGGAGTACATTCTGCTGCCTCTATCAGGCCATCCACTAGAGAGGTGGAGATGAGAGTGTTGCCGGGAGTACACAAAGTCCTGTGCTATTGCTGAACCTAGGAACTTGTTGGTGTTTACTTTGTGAGAATGTTTTAGTTGCATTATTATTTGTAAAACAGTAAAAAAAGTATTAACGGTTTAACTTGCAACATCGCGTTGTAGGCGGATGCTTTAAACTTGCGGTACAGTTAAAACTGATGATTTACATGAAAACATTTTCACAGATGGGTAACTAATTGCTCATGTTCTTTTTTTGTCCATTCAATGCAAATTTTAAAAGGTTTTCAAATCTTAAAACTTGACTATTCAGGTTACAAAATTGGTAAAGCGGTGTAACGTTTAATAACCGTATAGCTACTGTAATCTCCTCTCCACACCTATTTGACAGCATTGCTGGGTGGGATCTGCCGCTCAAGACAGCCATCATGAATTGATTTATAAGTAACAAACTGCGAGCCACTGTCCACCATGCATTCACACTGTAGTCAGCAAAGATACAAAGACTTTGTATCATATGCGATGATTGATGAGCATTAGGGTTGGTGGAAGAAACTTGTTATTGGTAGTCTGTCTGGCTGCTTCCCAAATACAAGAACATCCTGGTAGAAACTTCTTCGCTAGTGAAATGCTAACACAACCATGCTTTTCAATGGATTGGAAAAATATGCAAGTGACTAAAAACTTGCAACATGTCCCTGCGTGTATATAGATTTTCTAGATCAAGACATTGGGCTTTTAACCTCAGCGTGAACCCAGCAGATGTTACAGTGTCTGTGTGGTTTCTCTTCCAAAGAAATAAATCACCACATGGTACTCAGAGAAGTCCCTCGTGATTCTTTTAATGTAGCCGAATAGCCAGCTAAATTATTTAGTTATTATATATCACAGTCCCACACTAACACGAGGTAGGATTTGTGTTAGAGGGAAAGAGTGTCCGACTGAGCATGTGAGCGGTGTTTGCCATTGAAGAAATCAATAACTTTGTCATAGATTGTTATAATCTCCATCACTGTGGTGGAGTAATATATAAAATGTCTCAGTGCTCTCGTGGTCTTATATTTTGGGACCCCTCTCATCCAATCTGATTCAAGAATTGAAACTATTGTACACTGTTGTATATCGTCATTTGTTTGCTTTCTAAAATGTAACATGGATCTTTGCATTTGTTTGTTTCTAAATTGACTTCTGGTTCTTTTACAGACTAATGGGTTTTTGATGTAGATAGCATCCTGCTCCAGGCTTCCGTCTTACAAATATGATAATCTTTTTTGCTTGTGATGCTATTTGGTTAAAAGACAAAAGTAGGGTACTGTAAGCATTTATTACTGTTCATGTTCATAAACTATACTGGAAAGGCCTTTCCCAACAGTAAAATTCTCTTATGATGTATGCACTAAACATATGGCTTGTTGAATTGTGGACTTCTACCCTCAATTCACATTAATGCTTATTACGAACACATCAGTGTTATGTCTGAGCTTGCTGTCAGTAGCTTTCTTTCCGGTTGTGCCAACAAGAAGGCATCACTGTAAGCTCTTCATCGTGGCATTTTTACTTCCTGCAGCCTGCCTGAGGGAGTGAACCGTCAACATAAGAGTTGAATGAATCTTTTCGTAGCAATGAGATAAGAGTAAAAATGGTTTATGACACGAGCTGTTATCTTGATGTTCCCACTGATGCTTGTATCATCGTGAAGCTAGCATGTCTGCTTTAGAAGCTTGTTTGTTTGTTTGTTTGTTTCAGTTCACATTGCCTAGCTGGGCATTGGATAAAAGTATTTTAGAAAGGTGGTGTTTTGTATCAAAACATTTTTGAAATGAAACATAAAAACATTTGTATAACAGTACATATATTATTTAGTCTTTGTACAACATAATTTGCATAGAAAACTCATTTCTAGTCTTGCAGTCTAGTGTTTCAACCACACTTGTTTTTAGTACACACATACACATTCCCAAAACATGTGCCTATGAAAAGAAAAGCTCTGGTTTTTGGCCCGAGGCGTGCTCAGCACTTCATTATTTTTTGCCCATGACGATGCTGTTTTTTGGAAGCAGCCTGCTCTTCGCTGCTACTTGCAGACATGAACTTATCTGAGATCTAGATGACAACCTCTACTCCATCATCTCTCTAATAAGGGACTGCCTTTAATAGACCCTTAACTTTAAGACTGCTTAAGTGGCATCAGATGATGTCTGGTTTCATTAGAACATCTTGACATTTTACAAACTTTGACTTGGTTGTTGACAGGTACAGACCCTGTATATCCCTGGCAAGCTCCAAAATAAGATGTGGTTTGAGAAATATTAATCTCTTTGCTAGTTGTTACAATAAATTAACTTTTTCTAATTTTTTTCTTTCCTGGGGCAGGCCTAAATGGTTTTGTTTGTGTTATTTATCACATATTTATAATGATTCACTAGATTAATGGCATTCGTTTCTGCTGTCACGTTTGCTTTTAGCCCTTTGTGACTCTCTCATTACGTGCCCAGCGAATGATGCAGGGACATCACTTTTCAACTCGATGAGAACAGCAGTCTGCAGATGCAGACACTCACTTTTTCATGTAATTTGAAGTGTGAAATGGGGAACTGCTTTGTAGCTTAATTACCCCAGAGATGTGCTCAAAATAACATGCATTTCTATTTCTCTGCATGCTGGCAAATTCATACATTTAACATGTGCATACTAGTATGCAATACAATATTCAGCTGTTTGTTTATATTCAATATTCAGTATGTTTACTACACAGCAAATTACTTGCCGCTTAAAACTGCTTCTGGTTATAGCTTTTCTAACGGTGTAATAATTCTGATTTGCCCTGTTGATGTTTTGCAGTGTTCATTTTGAACTGTGTCATGCTTATGCCTTAATCTTGTAATCTTAAAAGCTCATACCATTACTCTTGTAGCCTGTTTAAATCAATAAAAGTGAACGTGCTGTCTGTCTCTCTCAAATCATGTGCAGATCAATGGGCTTTTCTACTGCATCCCCCGGGAATAAACCGTGGAGGGTGATTTGTGGGTGTCCATTTCTGGTTTGAAACAGGAGAGGTGACTGTGGTGTGTGCGCTGGGTCAGGGCTATCTCATTTCATGAAAAGTCTGAGAATTTGGTCATGCGTCAGCACTTCATGCTATGAAGTGCCTCCCCAGGTGCCGGGTCATCGAGGGTAACCTCTCCAGACTCACACTAGTAATGTAATACAGTTATTTGAAGTCTTGCAGTCTGACTTATTAGTCATGTGTATTTACAACAAAAAAATTTGAATACTCTTCTCAGATAGTAATAACTATGACACACAACATGTTTTCCCCAGTGGTGGACTAGCTGAAGTGTAATTTAAGTCCCTAAGGCACCCGCAGGTAATAAACAAACTAAAGTATCTAAACATTACTCATGTGTAGATCACACATTTTTACTTCTTTCCTTTTAGTTTTATGTTTGGTAATTGTAAATCTGTTGTCTGTAGTAAAGAGCTCTTTAAACAATCATTTGGGTTTGCATAAATTAACCTGGATTATGCTAACCTTGGCTAAAAGTACAATACATTACCAGTGTTTTTGTATTGCTCTTCAGATATTTTAAAGGTGTTTGTAAGGAACATTGGCTACCTCCTTTAGCAGATGCTTCGTTCTCACACCTTTGGTTAGCTGGAAAGATTTCAGTTACTGGTTAGCAATATGAGAATAACGCTCTGTTTCTCCCAAGTCTTATTATGAGTTGTTAATAAGACTTGTTAATAAGTAACGGTGTCAGTTCTCTGGTCCGTGACTTGACTTCTGTTGACCCCTGGACCTCAAATGTGGTCAATGTAATATGTGTAACAGTTTTTCAGTTTTGTTTCATATTTCAGCTCTTACACCTGTTTTTTTTTCCTTCTTAATTTTAAGTAGTGTTTGTTTTTGTAGTACATGGAAATTGTTTGTATGTTAATTTTAGGTATTTGGTAGTCTCAAACTAAAAGTTTTACATTTTCAATTTTAAAATAATATTTTAATATAAAAATATAAAAGAAAATATATACATTTATGTTTTTAATTTAACATGCTATATAACGTGTGCAGTTTAGTGTCGTGTTCTCCTATAGATGATATTCCCTCTTGCTTTTGTATGTGGTCTCCCTTGAGATAAACATGGCCACTGCTAATGCATTACTGTACAGAAAGAAAGCGCTGCAAAATCTCATTAAACTGTCATTACTGCGTACACCGATATTAGACTCACTTATTTTCCTTTTGCAAAACACATACCCCCTATATAAAAAGGCTATGAGATGTGCTAAAAAAACAGGCCAAGAGCTTCTTTCTGAATTGAGTTTGTGCTTGTTGCAGCAGTATGTTAGAACAGCAAGAATGGAAGTACATTGTTTGTGTGCATGTGTGTGTTATGATGTTTTTGGTGTAAATCAGACCGTTGTGAGCAGAATGGCAGAGAAAGGAGTGAAGGGGTGGGGCTATTTGGCTCCCCCATTCATATTATGCAAATAGCTCTGAGCCTGTGTGCGTCTGATTGGCTGGCTGGATGTGTTGCTGGCTGATAGGACAGATAAAGCAGCATTCAGCAGTGAGGCGCTGGGGAGAGGAGGAGGACAGGAGCTTATAAGGAGCAGGGAGGGAGACAACGAGAGACCCAGAGAAACACAAGATACTAACGCTTTTAAGAAATAATAGCCATTATACTTGATATAAGCTTTATGTATTTAGACACTTGACCACCTGCTCTGACTGACCGTGTACCGATAGAAGACAGCAAACGGATGAATGTAAAGACAAGATTGAATGTGATTGGATTGCAACCCTGCCGTAGCGACTCCTCTTCAGCTGGCAGCCCATTCACAAACAGCGGATCGTTGCTCTGACAGGGGAAATTTTGAGTGACACTCTCTCTGTTCCATTCTCCAACATGGATTGTTTATCTCATCCTTGATCTCAGACGCTTTTAGAAGACCGATCTTGGCCGGAGTCCACTTCATCTGTGCCCGGGGAGCTGAATCGAACCGGGGAGATATGCTAAGAAAAAGAAGACAAGCAATCAGCGTGAGTGCGGCGTCTGTTTGCACCTGCCACTAAGAAAGACAGCTCTGCCAGCACGGCTTTTGTCGCCTGCCTGGCGAATGAGAGAAGGAGGCCTCCCGGTCGAGGGGAATGGAATCCAGCCATGCGACTCTGACTGGAGTTGTTGTTTGCCTTGTGCTGTCAGTGGGCAGCTACTGCCTGCACTGTCCTGCTGCTGCTCCTGACTGTTTCCAGATAATCAAGAGTGTAGGCTGAAAATATTCGCTGCCTTCCTTTCCGGGGGTTGTCTTGTCACTTTTAGTCTCTGTTGGGCTACAGAAATTGGGGATAAACTTCACCCGGTCGAATTAATGTAGTTGTCTGCTAAAAGCGCCAAGAAGCCGCATCTCTGGAGGACTACGCTGGCCTGAATATTTTTCTATTTTCATCCCCTGAGGTGCCATTTTTATCATTAACTGCCCACTGGTTATACAGAGGCTGTAGTTTCCATAGAAATGAAGATATCTGGGAATCTCGGGAGATAGAGAGTGTTAGAGAAAGGTGAAGGGGAGACACAGGAAAAGAACTCCTTCTTTGAGGTTCTTTGAGCTTGGGGTGAAAAAAAGGTTTTGATGTTAGTGGAGGTGGAGGTCACCTGTGCTGGACGGATGAATGAAATAAGAGTTTTGGGAGAAGAGTTTTCCTTTCTTTACTCTGAGGAAGAGGAGGAAATATACAGAGACATGCTGTTCTGAAAGCTCTTCTTTCTCTGAGCTGCCTGGAGCTGAACAAGAATGTGTGAAATGTTCTCCTGCTCTCTATTGACTCTTTCTGTGCCCTCGTGTTGAACTGTATTCCTCAAATTTTTCAGTTCCTGGAATACATGTTGAAAATTTATACTGCCATTTATAGTGTTATTATCATTTTTGGAGAGATTCTGGCACCGTTAGTTGCACACGAGTGTGTTGTAGTATGCGGAACCGTTGCTAATTTTGTAGGATGATCACATCTGTTTTCTTCTGCATATGCTGTGGATGGGCATGACATCAGCAAAGACGAAATTCAGCACTAAAACCCAAATATATAGTTGTCGATCTCTGTCTAGTCATTTGTGCCTCACATGGAATTCTGGTGATTTTTGGGTACATGACTTTATCCATTAGAAGGAAAGTGTAACCACTTCACTAAAGTCTGCATTCAGATACAAGACATTCACAATGGATGACTCCAGTATATTAAGGCGGCGAGGCCTTCAGGTAAGGATGAATGATACCTCTAATGACTTTAGAAACATTATCTAAAACTCCAATGAAAGAAGTTTAGTCTTTTCTAATTTACTTTTTTGTGTGCTTACTACTTTCCTTGTGAGTATCTCCTTTATGCTTTACTTTCCTGAACTAAACTATTTTTATGCTTCCATAATGCATTAAATTGTCACAACATTTCATACTACCAGTTGGTCTTACTTAGTCTTTTCTTATTGCTGTGATGTGTCAGCACATTTAAGCTCTACAGAAAGTAAAGAACCCCTGCCTTTCAAACACTTTCGACAAAAAAGTTACATTATAAATGTGAAAGTGTGGCTCTTACGGATAACAGATTGTTGTGTGCTGGAATGAATGTTAAAATAATTTGTAGCTGAAATCAGCATTTTTGCACCAATGGCTCATGCAGTTTATCACATCTGCTTGTCTGTCGCTCATTTCTCAAATGATTTGCTTACCAGCTGTAATGTACTGTACTTATTCCTCCCTGAATAATTACAAGAGATGTCAATAGTCATGATGCCATGTGTTTTAAATAGTACGAATGTTTGTTAGTGCAGTCTGACTTTGTTAAATACTAAATCTAGTTAGTAGAAAAGAATGTGGACGGATAAAGTGCTTAAGAGTCTAATCTGGTTTCAAGTTAGCAGGAACTCTAATCAGTACAGCGGGAATTTGCTCACCCTTGTTTGTGACCTCCATCACGGGGTCAAACTCAACTCTATGTTGGGTCAGTTATCATGCACATACCTTCCCCTCGTGTGACAAAAACAGTCCAAGACATTCAGGCTCTGACTCGCCTTACACAAAACAAACACTCACTTATATATAGACACACATTAACACAAAATCACCTAACGCAGTGTGTATGATCACACCCATCAACAAATTTATTCCTGGCTTTCTTCACACCCACCTCCTGTACAGACTTCTCTTTTGCTTTTTTAGTTTATTATTTTAACAGTTTAAGAGTGAGTTGTGTAACTGCAGAATTCACGGTAAGTCAATCTGCTACAGTTAACCCAAGTAAACAGTTTTGTGGCTTTAGTAAATGTCACTTTAATATATAATACAGTATGGAAAGGCACATAAGGGCATATTTCATATCATTTTTTGTGTTTCCATATACTCTATAGAAGCACAATGATACACTAAACCCACAATGCATTGCAGTTTGCTTTTTGAGTGTGTAGTTTAGCTCTTGTTCCTGTGGGATTTTGGTGGGGAAGATGAGATGTTAGTATACGAGATGAAAAGAGAAATGACAACGTTCTGCTGTAATTTGGATAATATTTAAAAGGCTCTTGTGAAAAGGGAGCGGGGCAGGATTGCACTAAAGTGTCATTCTGTGGAAAGACATTTCACTATTGAAGTAGCATTTTGCCCAGAGGAGTGTTGTTATTGAGACTGTTTGTGCTTTTGTGTTTGCATTGTTAAGCACCAATAGCAGCCTAGGCACTGTTTGTTTTTGTTCTGGGTAACGGTGTGGTTTTAAGACACTTCTCAGGTTTTGTACTCAGTCTTTTGTGTTTTTGCCCATGGGCTGGTTGTGGTTGTGTTGTGTCTGTTCATTGAACTGTGCAGTGGGGGTTTTGTCTGTGTAAATCCACCGTAGGGCTTTCTGTCCACCAAAGCTGGACAGTGAGATGAAACAGCAGGCTTATATCGTGCTACCTACTGGAACATCTCATTTAACTTCATATCCTGTTTCTACAATCACTCAGCAGGATCTAAACAGGGTTAGAGCAGCAAAACACATGCTCGAATGTGGGCTTGTTGACGGTTCATATTTTGTATGAACATATTGAGTGATTGCTGATGAATAGGTTATTATGGCTTTAAGCCATGGATCTTCTTAATGCTCTAAAGTGGTCTGGGCAGTAAGTCACATGGGGACTGGGCCCAATACAGCTGCCTGTTGTGAGACGCAGTGCTCTGGAAAGCCACATTTGGCAGTGTTTATGGGTAGAGGTTAAAGGCTGAGAGGGAGACTAAATCTCCGTAATGCTCCTGAGTGGTCTCCTGAGGTCCAGGCCTGTTAAATGCCTTTTCCTCAATGTCATTGCTATTTTACATGCCCTTGACAATCAAACACTCCTGGGTATTTAATTGTTTGTGCTAAAGCACTTCAACTCTTTGTGAGAGGCTGTGCATTACAGGGGTTTTACCACTGGTAAGAGGTGTTGAATGCATTATTATTATTATTATTATTATTATTATTATTATTATTATTATTAATTGCTTATTATTATTATTATTATTATTATTAATATTATTATTATTATTATTATTATTATTATTATTATTATTATTATTATAACAATTATTTAAGTTTAGGCTGTTTATGGTTGTCACACAACATTAAATGGAAAAGCACTGCTACTTTATACACTGTATTTTTCCATAATTTAAAGTAATATTTTGGCTATATATATGTTATGAGCTGTGACATTTTACAGAAAGTTTGAGGATGTAATAGAGTTGCAAGTACTAGCTCTTCATGCTTTTTGCAGAACCCACAGACAGATGCGAAAGGTGACCAATAACAGTGATTTATTAAAAAATTATGAAATATGGAAATATCAGTACCATTCATCAAAATATGTAGCAGTCTTTAATTTCAAGTTCATTGATTTGGAGGGACAAATCTTATGTCCTCCTTTGCCAGCTCGCCTTACACGTCCACATTTGGAGTGAAAGAAAAACAATAGCCTCTCTGTGAGAGATGAAAGCTGGTTAAGGCGTGTTGCTCTTTACTGTTATCAGCGTTCTTGCACGTTTGATTTTCCTCATCATTACTCAAATGAATGACTCAATATGAATTTAGATTTGCACGTCACAAAGACATATTTGTTACTTTGTGTTGTTAAGATTATTGATGAGCTTTACTTCATTCATTTCAAAGTGTTGGTGTATCTGCACATAAACTCCATTATGAACCTTCGTTGTTAATTTACATGCGCCCTGTGGGCTAGATTAGATCATATCACTATGTCACCTTAAATTGGTTTTAGACTGTTAATTGGTCAACTGAACCATTTGTTGTATGATGGGCTTTAGATAGAGCTGTTGAGCATCAGGGTCTTTGGTCTGCAGGTGTAGATGAGCTGTGAAAGAACGGAGCGAAAAGGTGCCACCAGGCTCCTTATCTTTCGGTTTCTCCCATTTCCTGACAGGTTAGAGTGTTAAATTGTTCTTATGCCCTGGTGCGTTTGTAGACAAGGATTTCAGACATGGAGAGATTGTACCTGCGGGCTGTATTGAATCGGAAAAGAAACGGAGGACGTGATGGAAAGGGTGCAGCTTTTGGGGAATGAGCTCTTTAGGGGGTGGGTTTGCAGGTAATGGTGTGTTTTTGGCTCACATTGCTTCTGTTAATCACACCAGCCTGGTGCAATGACCCACTTTCATCCATTGTCTCCTGCTGGCCCGATGAGTAGCTTCCATCTCGGTTAGATGTATTGTACTGGGTGTACCTGCTAGTGTTGTCATAATTGCTGTAATTGAGACCAATGTGAACTTTCATGTTTTTCCATTAGCAAAACTAATGCTATTACATATTTGTTCATATTTGTTTACTACCAGTGCTTTCAACTCTTTCCTCTGTCATAATAAATACTGTCCTCTAAAGGTTTTTATTTTTTCCTGTCTTTGTCTTAATACAAATATTGAAGAAAATGGTTTTAATTCAAAATTATCGTTTTGAGGCTGCGCAAGCAAAAACAGCATATCAAGTAATCTGCTGGGATTAAAAGTAGTGATCGCAGGTTTGATGCGTCTCAACCCGGCACATTTGTTCAGATGAGGGGAGTATGATGAAAAGAGTGTTTGCTGGGATCTAGCAGTCATGGCCTGCTCCAGGATCCTTCCAGCAGAGTGTGATGAGAACAGAAGGCTACTGGCCTGCAGGTGCTCAGTGAGTTGGTATGGAGTCCGTCTGTGTATTCTCAAGGAATCAATACAGGCTTCTTCTGAGGCTGCGCATGTAAGAGATGACTGGAAGAACAGTTATTATCAATCAGTTATTATTTAGATATGCTGCCTGGTCATGGAAAGGTTATGTGTAATGCACCAGTCTTTCCTAATTTCCAAAAATCTCTCTTTAGGTAGTCTAAAAATGGTAAAAGTCATGTGATATGGATGTTGCATTCCTAAAAGATTTATATGATAATGGCAGCACAACTAGAAATGATCTAGAGTAGATTAAAATAAAACTTATTTTCAGAATAATTGTTAAATGTAGATGTGATTTAAATTTACAAATGCTAGTCAGTGACTTTAGTGCCCTCTGAATCTTTTTTTTTTTTTTCTCATATTTTTAGGTGTAAGATTTCCCCAGAGTACGTTGAAAACCATTATATAGTTTGTTCTGTCAATTTTCTCCAATGTTGTGAAAAAACATAGACATGTTTTATTTAGATGGGATTACAGTCACAAAATACATTTGTGAAACACACATTTACCTGACCTCCTTTGGGAAACCCAGTAGTATCCAAACAATATTTCTCTCCTTTGTTCTTACATTATTAGCTGCTACGGTGATATATTTCAATTCCATGCATGGTCTCCATACCAGAATAATGGAACAGACCTTCTTTGTTTCCCAGTTATTCTTAAAAACGGGATCTCTTGCATTAACCACACATTGCAAAACTTAAAGCTGTGAAAAACAACGCTGCCATTGTGTGGATTATTTTCACTTTGAGTCAAATATGCAATGCAATGAAAAATCCCTCATATATGTATTGAAAAGATACAACAGCTCTCTAATTACACTCAATTCAGGAGATTCATCATAAAAATAATACTAAAATCCACATCTTGCTTTACATTGTAGTCTCAGTCAGATCCCAGCCAAATGTACAACGGACACTTTGCAATTACTGCCGCAGCGTTAGATGGCATTGTATTTTCACGCAGTGGAATCGATAATCATGGCTATTGAGCGGCTAAATAACTTGTGAGCACAGTCTGACATGAACAGCTGCTTACTAAAAAGCCAGAGGGAAAGTTTGTGATGGCTCAGCAGTGCATTAGGACTGGCATTAGTTCCCACACAATCACAGTAAAAGAGATTTGCTTGTGCATTGATCATAGTATTCATTTAATATTGCATCATGAAGGCCTGTTGGTCACAGATGATCCGAATTTTAGTATGCAATGAGAATGGCAGTTTAACATTGAAAATTCACAATGTTCCCACTGTAGATTGTATCATTGGTCTCACTTTGACTTGAATGAGATGTGTTTTAATGAACACCAACACTGTAAAGTTATATTGCTCTTGTGTGCTGTTTTGATTGAAGTAAACTCACTCTGTAAGGTCGTTCAGACTGTAGAGATGTCCTAGTTTCGTCTGTCCTCATAGCAGTACACTCAGAACGTATCTGGATACTTTTTTGACTGTAGTTACCTTGCACAACCTATTTTTCTGATAAAAGCAACAACTGCAACTTGTTTTGCACGTTTTTGTAATGTGAGAAGCATGTTCATGATGATTCACTGTGATAGATCCATAGTTGTCCATTTCCCATTGCAGTTGATATGACGACATGGAGGTTTGCCAGTGGTATTGGCTAATAAACGATTCACATACAGTAGATAAAACAAGAGTATGTCACAACATCCTTGATGTACTGTGTGGATATGTTTGTGGTGGTTGATGAGACTTATCCTAACTAACACTAATGTGCATTTTGTTCCAGGAAGTTGTTTCTTCATATATTTGGAATGAATGCACTTTTAACACATTGTGTTAAGAGCAGAAACAGCTGAAGAAAGGCCTCTTTGTGCCTAGTTTGTGTATAAAAAAATACTAAAATATGTGATTAATCATTGCTTTCACATTTGAATACTCTTGCGTTCTTGCCCAGCCCTCCCCTCAACAGGCTTGTGTTGCAGTCATATTCATATCTTATTTGTTTATCGTGTCATACTTTTGGCTGTTTTGTTAGCACTGTAAAACCTTTTTTGTAATCACAAGCTGGTTAGATCGCTCAGCGAGCCTTGACTTTAGAGCAGCAGGGTTGTGAACCTAGACACCGTTGCTTTACCCTGTTCACAATGCTCCTGCTTAGGGTAGTGAGGCAAGGACGGCCCTCCTGCCAAACACTTGGATAAATGCATTAAGACTGAGCAATAAGCTCACTTTGAGACCAACGTGAGAGCATGAGCTCATCGTTTTTCACTGAAAAGAGAAGGGGGGTGAAGGAGAAAGAGGGGTAATGCCAGAAAGCGAGTGGACTCAGCTGCCAGGATTAGTAACACACACACACAGAAACCTGGACCTTGGATGGTGGCTTCATGGCAGACAGTATTACTTAGCGGTAATGAATTCTATTCAGTGTGCGTGCTTAATCTGCATTGTCCCTCTTGTCTTTGAGTTATACCGTTAAGATAGACAGTAGAAGACATTCAATCAATGACAAATGAATTAAAAATGCTGTTTCAGGCGTAATCACAGATCAGAAACAGTGGGAAAGTCAAAAGTTTAAAGTCAGCATGAAAAGGAATTGACAACCCATTTTACACGCATTATTTAAAGCTGAGTGAAATGGGATATTCAATGATAAGACTTGATTTTATTCATCTGGGATTGATTGTAAAAAGGGATTGTGGCATACTACTCCCACCACCGCCTTTTGAATATGAGGCTTTTTGACTCGATTCACCCTTGATATCATCAACTTTCTTTTCCAATTTTTTTGTTATTTGCAATAAGAGACATTGTTAACTAACATTACATTACTGCATTACATTACCCATTTTTAAAAGACTGTTTTACCCGCAGCAGTGTCCTGAAAACAATGTGCAGGTAGATAATTTTTCAAGACTGCGTGTTCTAGGTGACATCAGATAAAAAGTCATTTCATAAGAGACGTTTTGATTTGAAGATTAGGAAGACAAGCTTTTCTTTGGAAAGAGACTGATAAATCCAGCACTGTAGGACAAGGAATATTAAGAGAGTGAATATGATAAATTTTTGATCATTTTGACTTGAAAGGCTTTTTATAAAGTTTCTCCTTGAATCAAGGACAAAAAGCAAACAAAGAGTCCAGCAGCAATAAGAAACTCTGCTTTATTAAAAGAGTGTAACTTTAAATCAAGTCTGTATTGTATTAAATTTAGTGTGGCAGTAAAATGTGTCTATTAAGTTGGTCTTTATTGGTTTGTGGGTGAAGAATAGAGTAGGATGCCCGCATAGTGTCTAGACACCCACCAGCTTACAATTGGCCATGTGCTAAATACTGTTTCCAAACACAATTTCACAGAAGCAACACGTTTGGACAAATGAGCATGCCACCCTCCTTTACTTAACTTGGAACTAACAATTCTTTCCTAAATATAAACTACAATACAATGTATGTCACTTCTATCTCTCTTTTTGTTTTTTGTTCATTTTCTTTCTCCGGTTCTCTTTTGTCTGGCATTTAAGAATCTTCTGGTCTCTGCTGTAGCACCTCTCTCAGTAGGCATTAATCAAATGCACAGCAAAATAGCAGTATGTTGGTAGTGTGTCTGTCTGTTTGCGCAGTCGGGGGCGTCTGCCTCTCGTGTGGTGTCCTCTCTGGGGAGCCAGACCTCCATCTACCCTCACACAGCCGTTTCTCCTTCAGCTCCTAGTAATGAGCACCGCCACTTCTTTTGTCTCCCTGTGTATCTGGCTCTTGTCTACTGTCCTTAGCAGGTTCCTGGGCTCATTGCCTCCATTGCTCTGTGTGTCTCCTTATCTTTTCACTCTCTGTTGTTTGGAGCTGGTTCCTGGCTCTTTTATTCATCTGGGTATGATGTGGTTCCATGTCTCTTACGATTGTTTTGTATCAGTCATTCCTTTTTAGTCTATTTTCTTTTTTATTATACTTTCTTTTTCTTTCTACCATTTCATTTCCCTGCCCTGTGTGCGCTTTCTATTACAAGCAGTCATTCATTGTTGGCTTCCTCAGAGGTGCGTTTTTAGAGGTTGTTTTTATTATTCGGGAAAATTCTGAAGCTGTTTTCTTTCATCAAGACAAATGATGTAGCTTCTAATGTGCAGTCATTTGTGTGGAGTAAGGCTTGAAATTACGGGAGTGTGTGTGTTAACTGTGTGTGTGGTCAGGGTACATGTGCCAGGAGGTTTGCTAATAGTGTAAACTAGGGCTCTATACACACTGTCGCAAAATCATACACATGGCCAAAAATCACAAAAACAGTATTATGACAAAATGTATTGAAATAAAATAAATGATGCTGTTATTCAAATTTATCTTATTTTTTTTTTCTTTTTGGCCAATGAATCATACCCAAAATACTAGTGTAGGGAGGCAGAGAGAGCCACCATTATGGCATTTAAGGCAAAAATGAGTGTCAACAAGATACTAATGCTAAATTATGTACGATATTATTGTTGTGTAGTATTTACATAATATCAATAATCACAGCTATTGTCAATGACACCTTTATTGTGAACTGAAGATATACTACATTGCTAAAAAGTGCTGTCAATGCCAACACTAATGAAATGATTCCTGATGTCAGTGTCATTGTCATGAGAAAATGTACTATAGTATTGAAGACGCCCCTTTATTTAAAGCTGCAGTAAGTTATTGAGCAAGTACACAAAATAAGTGTTCAAAACCTTTCGTCACGAAAGCAAGCCTTATAATAATGGTTTATAAGTTGAACTGTCAAGTTCGATTGATGTCATTTCACTTTAATTTACAAAAAGTACATAATATCACCTGCAATTTTATGTTTAAACAGAACAGAGATGGCGATATAGAGACAATAGTTATGGATTGCAGCAATAAAGTTGTAAAATCTTGTCAAGCAGTGAACGCTAAAGATTGAATCTTCACAGTGCAGGTATCAAATACATTCAGTACTCGCTGCTTCCACTGGTATTGCAGAAAGACTGGTATCAGTGTTTTTTTAGTATCATCATGACATCTCTAGTTGGTGCCAGTTCTTTTGACATCCCTAAAGATGTTTGTGTGTGTCAGAGAGTTGGGTAGCACCTGGGAGTAGAATAGTGACTAGCAAAGCAGTGTCTTTGTTTGCCTACCGGTAATGAACTCAGACTTGTCACAGTCATGGGGGACATGCAGAGGGAGAATGTCAGACATAGAGAGAAAAAATACAACTTCATTTCACTTATGGAGGAGTAAAGGATCTACTTGGCTGCTTCATTTGAGGTATTCTGAAAATATGTGAAATAAAAAATTAAGGCTATATTTAAATCTTATCTGGGTCACAAGCAGGTTGTATATCGGACAATCTTTTTTTTTTGAGCAGGGATAAAATTACACACTTAACATTTTAATGCATTTTTATAAAAAACATTTGATTGAAATAAAAAATGCTTAATATGTTTATTATGAAGTAACCTGTTTAAATTGTGGCTAGTAATGACCCACTATATCTACAGTATGCTCACTTACCTTTTTATTAACTACAGCCCACAGTTGTGTATATTTTTGTAAATGCTGCTGTGAAGAACATGAACTTGTGCGATCTAACAAAATATTCATGTGCATTTAGACAGCAGCCTCTTTTCTTTTAATTCATGTTTTGTAAATTCATGAACCTTTCTAAATTTCAGTTTTTACCTACATTCAGCAGTTTATAAATAGGTCAGTGAGATTCCTTTCTACTGTTTCACCGTTTCACAAGCACCTGAAATGACCTAGTTTTTTCAAATACTTTTACACTCCAGGATGCGTTGTTCTCTTCTGTCACTTTTGTCGCTCAAAGCGAAACACTACCGAATAACATCCTGATCAAACCGTATGCAGCACAGCGTTGCATTATTGAAGCCCCAATTTTTTTTGTGAGGCACCGCAGAGTTGCAAACAATCCTGCCGACATTAAAAAGTCGTTCGTCGACGCTGGGGATGACAAATGTCACCGTGTATGTAAAAGATGGATGAGCTCTCTTTGAATACCTCAGCCGGCAATATATACTAATCAGACAGCATGCTGCTGCACATGGAAAGCTCCTCGGAGATCTGACAGCACGTAGCTACAGCATCACAACCTTAGACTGACGCTAATACAAAATGATGTGCAGAGAAAACCATGTTAGCGACAGCGTAAAGTGCTACAGTTCAAATGAAGGTAACGGTAACATAACTGTCAACACACACACATATTGTCAAATACGCTTTCCACTTGCTACAACAGAATTACTGCATTTTAATTGTCCAAAGGTAAAAAACAAAACCTGTCAATCTCAGTAACAGCATTGTGTTTTTCTCCTCTACATTATCTCCACTTAGAGATTTCAACGAAGTATGTAGATTTAATTTGAATATGCAAATTCTGATGAGGATTAGCCGGGTTTTTACGTTCTTTTTTCATTTTCCACGGTTTGATAGTCAGCGTGAATAGCTAGACTGATCACCAGATTAGCATCTTAGTGAGGGAGCGAAAGAGAAGACAGAATGAGTAAATTAGGGGCTTCCTCCCCAGACGACTCGGTATGCCAAAAGCCCACCACAATAGTAGAGATAATTACTTGGTGCTCACTTCCAACAACACGAGATCCTCATATATCACAACTGCTAATTATGCCGATTTAGCCCTCACGCGTGGTGATGGACGGCTGGCGGCAGCCGCATCCAAGTTCTCTTTGTGTGTACTGATGGCAGGGCAGCTCTTAAAACCTGCAGCTGCATCCATCGGAAGTGTTTCAAAGCATTTCTCTCGGTGTCCTTCTTCTTAAACCTCAGCTGCTCTGCGTCCTGTCTTTCCCTGCGGCCCCGCCTCAACCATCTTCCTGTCCTACATACACTAAGCGCCAACTATAATTAATATGAATGAGCTACATTCAGAATGAAATGCACCGTTCTCTCACACGCAACTGGGTTTAGTCTGTGCCATGCATCTTTGGGTAAATGATGATCATCAAGGCAAATCATAACCCCAAGTATTACATCTCTTAAACCAAGCCACGTCTAGAGACCAACACCACTCACATATTTCCCAGAAATATTATAAATGCCATTTATTATGGTCTTAACAATTCTGGCTTTGTAACTGAACCCCATATCAAAATCCTTAAGTTATATTATTATTCTATGAACCTTTGTGAATTGGCACAGCTTCCAGCAATCCAGCCTTCTCTCTTCCAGCCCTGCTGTTTTCAGTCAATCATTATAATAATGTCTGCAGGCGTCATAATTCCTGTCATATGTATATTGTTTTATATGATAATTAATGTCTTTCTAGGAAATATAACTCTGATTTTTCTTACTTTCTCCGTCTCCCCTCCGTCAGTTTGGTTTACCTAGCTTGTTCATTGCAAGTAATTAGTCTCGACAGGCTTAGTGCTACACCTCATTTGCTCCGTGAGATGATTTAACAGCCTCAGCCCTGCTTTATGCAGTCACTTGTAATCACTGGACCCTCTTGACCTTTTATTTTTTATACAGTGACAGGAACTAGTGGGTTGTCACTTTCTACTAAGAGTTCACAGCATGCCACATGTGTAGTTGTACTATGCAATACATTGTTTTATTTTTCTTTGGTGTGTTTATTAAACTTAAAAGAAGTGTTTTGGTTATGTCATAGATTTTTATATTGTTTCCAGATTTAATTTAATATTTATACTGAAGCTCTAGTTTATAATTGCTGTAAGGGGGCATGTAACCTCCTGTAACTCATCTGTCCTTTACCCAAAAAGTCAGACATGGAGCAGGGCATCCCTTGGGTCCAGTATAATCAGTTCATTAGCCCTGTATAATGAAATCAACAAATGGTGCTGTGTGTCCAGCCATGTTAATGAGCCTGGGTAATATGCATGGTTTCTGCTCTCCATTTATGATTTTATGTGCAATCCTGACACCCAAAACATATGAAAATTATTTGGCCTTTTATACTAACATTTGTGATTATGCATCATATGGACCTAATTGCTAAAGAAATGATGAACGATCTATTAGAAAGCTCACTGAACCCAAAACTAGGCATATTAAAATTTACCCCCTCAGTAGCATCAATGTTGCCATTTGGATTATGGTTCTTGCATCTGTAGTGCTGTAAACACATTCTACAAGTTTGTACTTATAGTAAGTTTGTATTTAAAGCTGCAATGTGTAACTTTTTCCTTTATATCACCATCTTGGTTCAAACTTAAAATTGCAGATTTCTTTGTGTACTGTACTTATCTTTGGAGTCGGATGTTAAACTGACTTTACTTATCAACTTATCATTATTAGGCTTATCATTGTGGAATGGTGTGAGATAGTTTTTGCGTGCTACTTTATTAACTGTTTTAGTTTGTTTTAAAAAAAGTTATGTAATTTTACAATTTTAAACTTAGTTAAAAAGTGTGAAGTCCCAGTTTTGTTTGTTAGACCAAGGCTTGTGGTACTGTACTTTTTAAACAAAACATGGAATGGTTTACTTTTGGGCTGCCCTTTGAGTCACTAAGACTAAATGTACAGATTCAGTAGTCACATTACCTTTTGTTTTTGTGTTATAACACTCACAGTTAAATCATATAATGTGCATACAGTATGTGTTGTGTCCTAATGTCTTAAATAATTCTTAGTCTAAAGAGCTCAAAGTTTTGTAATTAGCTCTACTACTGTAGCTTGAAATCTAAGCTGGAGAGCGTGACCACAAATCGACATTAATCAGCACTAAAAGATTTAGAGCTGTCAGTCGGACGTAAAACTGTTGCAACGTGCAGCAGGATCAGGATCAGGTTCCACTCTACCCTCGGTCTTGATGAGGTCACAATGTAATTGCACAGCATCTAGATACAACAGTCACACTATTTAACCCTAAAACTGGACATCTATCTCTCTTAAGTTCATGTGACAGTCTAAACACCGAATTGCTTATCGCACTACAGCTTCGGACGGTTTCAACCATCTCCAGCAGTCCATTTAAGCAATCTGCTGCTGCCTTTGGCCCATCTCCCTGATTACATTTCCCTGCAACTACAGCTTCCTGTCATGCAGGACGGACTTAAGAAATATTAATGGGCTCCATTGGGGAGATTGCTTTTGTACAAGAACAGGGGGTCTGCTCCAAACTGTCACTCTGGTTAATTTCATTGCCCAGCCTTTTAGCCCATGGCAATGACGGAGCCTTGGCTTGCGATGCTGTTGTGTGTTTGTGTCTGTCTTTGTGTATAGAAGCAACTGTTCCCTGGACTTCTGCAGACCCCACCCTCCATATGCTTTAATGAAATCAGTCTGCCAGAACAGAGATAATTTGGCTTAGATTACATATCTTATACTTTCACCATATTACTGTAAAAACACATCACTTCTCCTACCTTGCTTGTTATATAAATAACCAGTGGTTACTTGGAGGAAAAGCAGATGATGTTTTCTCAGTTTTCTCATTACATTAAGGCAAACATCAAGATTAGTTCTTGCTTTGTTTGATAACAAAATTACTGTATCACACCTAACAGTAGCGGTTGTCTACAAATATTGAGATCTCTCCACAAGTGTTGTGTTTTCAAGACACTTACTTTTTCTGTTTGCTGCACTACATCTCACTGTTGAACTCAAGAACATGTCTTTTGTGAACACCCCTTTTGTCTGTCTTTGTCCAGGCATTATACTTTCAGCATTCAGTGCAGAACTGTAGATAATAGATGTGAATTTTTCTACGGTGAGCTCAGCCTCCCATCACTCAAAACACAGCTCAGCATCCAGATCCAGTATCAGACAGTACTGATTTTCTCTAAAACTAATCAGATTGGGCAACAAATGTAGATACTCACTTTGTATTACACATGCATGCTAACAGGGTTTAGCCCATATACAGTACAGAACCTCGAGGCTGATGCATTCGAACCTGCATTCAGTAGTGGGAAAGCATCAATGAGCACTTCAGGCTTGTTATGGAGAGAGAGAAAAGGGGCTATAGAGGTCGAGAGAGAGAGTAGAACAGTTTTTCTGACAGCACAGAAGCAGAGTAATCTTAAGTTTCTATGAAATGTAGGGAAAGCTGCCACATATAAAGCCTCTGGGCATATCAGCTTGGTATCGCTAATTAAAAAGCAGAACTGTTTTTTGCTAAAACTGCACTTTGAAAAGTTGCTGTGTTAATATTCTGCAGATGGGTCAGGAATACTCCTCCAGTGTGCAGAGACAGATGTCTTGTAAACAGGCTTTGATTACAGCTGTAGATCCGTGCGTGTGTGCGCGCGGGCACACACTACATAGCTAGGGTACTGTTGATTTCCATGGCCATCCACTATCTGCGGTCTGTTAAATTCATTCTTCTACTCTGTTTGAAATGACAGTAATAAGAGATGGTTTTAGTGGGAGGCTGAAGTGCATTTGAAGAGCGTTATACTCTCAGCCGGAAATTGCACTTAATCAAGAATCATTATTCAGTCTCTGCATGCAAATGTGTCTTTTACCATCCTTACATTGCCACAATTTCAACTATAATTTATACTTTATTGCAAAATTAAAAGCACAGTGCTATAATGCTTTGGCTCAAATGCATCACAATATACACAAGAAAGTGTAATTTAAGAAATTTAAACCTAAAATCTGTATAAACTTTAACATTTAAAAATATATTTTTATATTTGTTAGGTCGTCATTTAGCAGTGACATGCTAAAAGACATGCTTAAGACATTTGTTTTGTATAGCGGGATCCAATATACAGTATATGCAATATAATCTATATATTAGATGTATTATATATTCCTATACATTCTTTTAGTATGTATCGCACACTCCTGTGTTTTATTCGTCAACATTTTATTTTGTATTTAGTTTTAATATGCAACACTCCCATCTGCTTTAAAACCTATATTGCACTTAAAAATGACAGCTAAACAAGATGTGAGTAAACATGGTATCAACATCAACAGGCTTGTACTTACTACCAAATGCTTTGTTTGTTTTAGTAGATGAATTGACCTGTAAAGATTATTACTCGCGTGACAGTACACCCACATTACACCCACACTGTTAATGGATGTTGGGCCCTGTGAACACATCCTATAATTGAATCTAATGACTTATCTAAAAGCCAGTGTTTGTGTTGGCTATTAGTCAGTCAGTGGCACAAATAGACTGCGTTCAGAAATATTTAACACTCAAACACACAAAATGATTGTTGCCAGTGTAACCTGACCTTCTATTCGCAATGCTTTAGCTCAGGCCACACTGGCTATAACATATGACAGACATATCAGGCCACTTTTTGTCCTATACGCTGAAGACAAGAGTCACTCAAAACAGCTTGTTTCCCCAAAGCACACAGACTGTGGACAGTTTTCCAGCATGCTGGCTGATTATGTTGGTAAACTTCACGATTGTTTTGCCAAGAGTGAAGTTTATATTAATCACTGCTGGCTTTGTTTTGTGTGGGTGATGATGGTGTGTGTGTGCGCACACTAGCACGGATATTTACACTGGTAAAATCTGCTCTCTGTGGATGACAGCAGATGGAATGACCTTATTTCGTATTTGCACTTTCTGTCCTGTGGGTCCTCTGAACCTGATATCAATCGTCTTTTCTCGGTCCAGCTAACAGTATGCCATGTGCTGCTTTCAAATACATATCACAGGGAGTGTGTCATTTGGTTCACTTTTGCCATCTAGTGGTCACTTGCATAACTTAAAAATAAAAATATTTATTTTTTGCTTTAGGTGTAAATAGCACAAGCCACACAAAATATGTGAAAATGTGTTTTTGACAATTTGTGAATCGGTCTGGGTACAGTTATGTGTATGTATGTGTTCATTGTCATGTACAGCACACAAATAAACATGCACCTGTTTTATAGAGGTAGATGTATGGGTATACTTGACTTTGTAAAAATGCAAAATGTAGGTAAAATGCAAATAATCAGTTACTTTTTCTATTCTAATGCAATAGCCTCTGTGTTTTAACTATTCATTATAGGCATTAAAAACTCTTGTGGCACTGGAAACCATTCAATGTTACTCTCAGTCCTTATTTAATCTTTAATTTAAAACTGTGTAATGATTGTACTTATAATAATTGTTCAGAAAGTTTGTCATCTTGTCAAACTGTGCCACCTGGTGGGGGATTTTAAAACCTGCATCACATTTAGTTTTTCCAAACATTTTACATGTACACAGTACAGATGGTGTGCTATTTACATAATATTTGGCACAAACTGTAATTTTAGTGTTTGTTAATCTTGCATCTCTCTCTTTTTAATTTCAGAAGGAGCTGAGTCTTCCCAGAAGAGGCAGTTTGTGAGTACCCACTTTCACTTGAAGTTTATATCTTAGGGAGAGTGAAATCTGTTTATATAGGTGACCCTAAGGTCCTGTGAATGTGGTGTATTCTACAGAACAACATTTTATAAAGCATATTTCTGAAAAGACTGTTATGCCCATTCGGCAAAGATCTGCTCAGTTCTGCTCATCTATTTTAATTAAATCTGTAGTTGTTTTTAGAATACTTAAAGAGTGAAGGAAAACAGCTTTGTTGTTGTACTTCAGATGTCGTGCTGTTTGCACACAAGGGCTCATTAATTCAGTTGGTATTATTTGATTTGATATTGCAGTGTGTAGGGTAGTTACAGATCAACGCCTGAATAAAACCTTTTTTGCTCACTTTAACCTCCTTGGTTCCAGGAGTATTTTTTTCTCTTTTTTTATTTGTAAGATTTAAAAAAGTTTGACATGAACCAGGTCAATCAGCTCTCAGATGAATCACAACAAAAGTTTAATTTGAAACAGAAGTACATTACAGATACAAAACTGTGTACTTAAAGGGATAGTTGAAAATAGAAATTATTTCATTATTTATTTACCCTCGTGTCATTACAAATCTGTATGACTTTTTTTCTCCTGTGGAACTCAAAAGAAAATATTTTGAGAAATGTCTCAGTGGTTTTGTGTCTATACAGTGGAAGTCAAAGGGTGCCACTGTTGTTTGTTGTCTTTGTATCTTCCTTTGTGTTCTGCAGAAGAATAAAATCAGGTCGGAGTGACATGAGGATGAGTTAATAATTAAATAATATTTTGGTGGACTTTTACTACGTTTTTAGTAAGGAAATAAATCTTAATATCATAAAGTGCCATTATGAATGACGTTATCTCATTAAATGTGGGGATCTCATTAGAAAAGTAGTCATTTAATATTGCTTGATGAAGAACATGTTCAGCGTCTCTAACACATGCTGTATCAGTTCAGTTAGCATTCCAACCAGATCACAGTGTTGGATGCAGTTTACTGTGCATGGACGGGGTCACGGGGGTCAAAGGTGAGATTACTGCAAGCTTTTTCCGACAGCTGGGCATCTCACTTTTAGTTCTCACACACCTATCTATATCTTCATGTCTATTTATTTTTAACTGACTGCCAGCAAAGAATTTGCTCTTTACAGCCAATCATGGGAAAGAGCCATATCAGCATCAGTGGGTGAGGCGAGGTGGGCGAGCAGACAATGTTGGTCTAATATGTTGTTGTTGTATGTACTGTTGTTGCGTTCTTCATATGTACACACTGAGTCAGAGATTTGCATAATGTCATTGACTGGCAGGGGTGGGTGGATTGCCTGCCATTGTAAAGGGTTCATAGAGTTCATTCCACATGCCGCAGGATTAAGTGACTTAATCAAATCAAGCATTTTATTCAACCACACCGTTAGTCAGTGAGATCTTGTTTTATCCTTCATTCCTTTATGGCTTTGAAGCTTTACTAACTGACTCGCATCTCCTTACCTCCCATTGTTTTTCTTTGTGCCTTTTCACTTTCCATGCAATAAAACACTTAAAAAGTTTTTAGATTGTTTAATTTTTATTATAAAAATTATATTGACTTCATAAATGACAATTACCTTTTAATTTTTTATGTATAATTGAAAAAATCTTTGTCTAGTAATTTCAAATGACTGGAAATTTGATGTGTAAGGATCTTTGAAAGCTGACCTAAAAGTGAAATTCAGTCATTAGAACCAACACTGTTTAGTCTTGTTGACATCAAACCTGGCATGATCCGGCAGGTTGGATCACTGAAAACAAACATAAAAATGCTTTTTTCCTTCTTGGAGCTTGCCAGCATCTCTCCACATTCCCTTTCATTGTATGGAAAAGAATATGCTAATGCACTCCTTCTGTATGCACTAAACAATTATATGGATTTAAAGCATGAAAATAAGAAAAAGATTGACAAATCTGTCCCTTTAAACCCCCCACAGAACTATTGATCATGTGTCAGTAATTGAATCAGACATTCCTGCAGTTGTGTGTGTCTGTGTTGAAATGATTCAGGCTTAGCGTACATGTTAATGCCCCCTGCTCTTTGTTCCTGCCTGTTGTTCCCTTTCTGGTGTGAGGAGCTACATTTAGCTGAAAGCTGGATAGAACATTGATGTTCTCTTGGTTCCCAGAAGTGTGTGTATATGTACGGGGATGGACCTGGGTGAGGTGGGGGTAACAGCTGCACCTCCCCCAGGGTCTTGTGATATCATGAGAATGTCCTCTCAATCTGAGCTCTAGTGTATGTGCGTTGGCAGGACAGTCAGAGTTCGGAAGAGAGAAGCTTTGCTCACTGTTGATGTCTGATTTGCCTGATCACTGTGGAAATGTTATATATTACATATTATCCTTTCATCGGACTGATGTTATGGTACATTGTGGTGCTCAGAAAGACATAAATTTCCAGGACACAACTTTGTGAGTACTAACATTTAGCTTCGAATGCCATCATGACCTGGCTCACACAATACGGGATACTCGTTGTGGCAGCGGTCAACCTGAGGCTGGATCAAGACACATCATAGTCTGAAAGTTGATGTTTCTGCTGAAGACTAAGAAGCCATGGCTGGAATTGCTAAAACTTTCAGAATCAGTCTTTGTAGTTCTCTAGGTGATTCAGCAATCTTGTATTTGGGTATTTGGGCAGCAGCGTTTCACCTTTAAGTTGATCTAGCTTGTCAGTCGCTGTGCTTTCATTAAATCTGAAAATGAAGAAAAGAAGGGAAAGACTTGGAGCACCAAACCTGCATTTACAGTAAGAGTTGCTTTAGCTCTCAAATTAACATTTAATACCTGAAAAATATAAGCAAGTAAATTATACATATAGTGGTTGACAGATGTTTTTTGTTCCTCATTTGATACTTTGAACTTGAAAGCAGCTGGCATGGTCTCGTTCATTTTTGTAGTGCACAATGCACAACTAGCTGTTGAGGTTTCTAAACATGACCACAGCATTTGCTCTACACAAACAGACCACAGTCCCTGACCTCCTGGCACTAAAGCACCAGGTTCTCTCTCGCTCTTTCTCGGGGAACCAGATACCTTCTTTACCCTTATGCACTCAGTTGTGCCTGAATTTCTAGCTCTCGGTCCAATTGATTGACAGCCACAGTGTGTGGCTCAGTTTACAGCTTCCAAACACAACCAAACAGAGCCAGAAACACTTAGGGAAATGCAAGCGAAGTCCTTCCTCAGCAGAGTATGTTTGTGTTTGTGCATGATTCAGTCATGTCAAATGCCAGCTTACTGCCCAGTCAGCTCCTCTTGCCCTGTCCGCTCTAGACTCGCATTACGCAGGAAGACACACTCGACCCTGGCCCACTTTCTGAGAGTACAGGATTTGATGAATCAACATAGTTTTACCACTAAAGAAGTTGTATATAGTGTTTATTAACAAAAGCAGTTATCTTAAAAGCCATTTTGGGGTTTTTGCTTTCAGAACCTTGTATTCCAGACATCAAGTTGTGCAGGGAACATTAAAAATCCATAGCTGCAAGCACACTGCAAAGGGTATTTAACAAACAATTGCTGATTAAAATATATGTGACCCTGTCTGTAAAAACCAGACTAAATACTTAAAATCAAATAAGCATAAAAGTTTGATTTCACTTAAAAATATTATTGTGATTTCCATCTTTGGCATGTCATTACTCAGTCAACAATAAGTATTTCAAGGTTTTATTTTCACAGAATGTTTTTCACATTGTATGTAGGATGATTTTATGTGGAAAAACAATAAATTAACGGGCAGTGTCTCAGGTACTGTATTTACTTAATAAACAATTTTATTTGTTTTATTTGATAGATTATCATTTATCTAACAAAATAATGCTTAATAAATATGTTAAATATATGTCATATTCTTTAATATATGTTATATATTATATGTTAAATGAGATTAACATAAAAAATTATAACAAATATTAACAAATGACATTTGTATTGCCCTACCTATGCATTAGTAATTTTGAAAAATCACATTTGATTTCTTTGCTGTGTTGCTTCTGAGGTGAATAAACCGTCACAGCAAAATCTAATGAAACAATCAAATAGCCATTAAAAAGGCTTACTGTATATGGGAAAAATCAGTAAATTGCATTGTATAGCAGGATTGAAGTACTTAGGGTAATGATACAGACATTTCTTTTTACAGTTCGCATCTGAGACAAATTCACACAATTAAATTCACGATCCTAATCATCTATTGATTTGTGACTGGATTTATAAGTAAAGTCTCATCTTTATTCTGGAAAACTGTGAAAGTTGCCCGAAGTGGAGGCAGGGAGAGCCTGGCAGAACTGTCAACCATTCCAAACCAACCAGCTTTTAGCTTTAGTGTGCCTACTTTTTTCTGAGTGTGTAGGCTAAAAAAGCCTGTCACCAATATCTCCCAGGAATCCCAGGGCAACTGACTGTCAAACAACACAAACAGTATATTTTTTTCCATGTTTACAAGAGCTTATACTTGAAGGCAGGAACAGTTTACACTGCCTGGTTGAAGTGTGGGCATAAACTGAAGTGGAATCTGTGACATATTGTCATATTAAGCCTTTGCCTTGGTCATGTTTATGAACCGCAGGTCATCCTGCCTTTCCATGCCCTCTACACATAAACACAAGGACAAACACTCAAAGCTTTTTTTAATCCATTCATACCGCTCCTTGCTTTCCTTTCTTGCCATGTTCACTTAAAAGAATCTGGCCAACTGCTCAGTACCGTTGTCATGGCAACAGCAGCCTACTGCATCATCTCTTCTCCCCTACCTCCCCTTCTGCTCTCTTCCTTCCGTCCCCTGGTGGACCCGAGGGACCTGCATCTGCCCCTGTGCTCGCCCCTAGCACCAACGCCTTTCCTGTGGAGGTAAGGTTAAGATACGGTCTAACCTCGCTCACCACGGCATGCAGCTTTGATGTGGTACTAAAACTATTGTGTGTCTCATATATTTTAACTTACCGGGTTGTGTTGTGTAGTGGCTACAGTCTCAGGACTGGCATGTGTAAAATTGATGGTTCGATCTCTGAGTCATGAGCCATTGCCTTTGTGCCCTTGAGCAAGTCACTTGGTTACCCAATTGGGGATTGTCTGTGTGATGTAATAAAACTTTGCCCAATTTATTTTTTGCTTGTTGATGGCAATAATTTGTTGTGGCGATTCTTTGTATGCTGCTTTGCATTATAGTTAGTTAATGAATTATTTTTTTGCAATATATTTAAAGTTATTTGCTTATGTATTAATAATACACAACAGTGTGGATGTTGTGGTAATGCACTTTCTTTTGCCATTATATTTTCTAGAGTCGACTTATCACAACTTGAGAGAATAATGTTTTGCTTGATGATTCATCAAGCATAGTGATTCACTGATTGGTTTGCTTGATGATTCACTAATTCATTTATAATGTCAGACAAAACTGATCACTGATCACAAGTCTTGGCTTTTTTGTATATTGCAATGTTTTAGTAAAAAAAAATATTTTCATTGTAAAATAAAGCCCAGCCCCATTGTTCAGTCAAGTCTACAGAAACATGACAGAGTAACTATATAGTGTGTCGACCACCTGTAGAGCAGAATAAAAGTGATTCTGAATGGAGACGCATGTGATCGAGTAACTCTGCACTAATGAGCTGCTTTGGCATGTCAGAACACCATGTACTGTCCCATTTGGCTCTAGGTCTGTGTGTGCTTACCTAAATCCCTCGCTGATCTTTTGTTTGATGACAGGTATTCCTCTACTTGTATATTTACTTTTGCAATGTGGGGGCACGATGTGTGCGTATTATACCTTTAAGAGCTACAGAATAAACAGCATGGCTTATGGAATGCTAGTGTGTGTGTGTGTGTTATTTAGAGAGCATCCGGATCCGTGTGTATTCTCTCGGACCTGCATTCAACCGAACTTGAGAAAATCAGTTTTATTCATGCTCATCTATTTTCTTGCCTGCTTGTGATCTATCCATCCTTTATTGATCGTGATCGCAATAATAGAAAATATGTTCAGAATGATTTCCTCTCGTGTGAAAGCTAATTTCCCCTGTGTATTGATTTGATGCACCAAGCACCTTTTCCTATTTCTAAACGATGTTATCTTAGAGCGGAATGGGTGTTTTTTTGCAGTTCCCTGCAGGGTTATACCGACAGAGAAGCTGTAGGAAATCAAGTCTTAAAGCCTTTCAGAACTGCAGGTAATAGAGCTCAAGTCAATAGGGTGTCCAAGCGAGAGGCAGGGAGCTTCTTGTGCCCTTTCTACACTCAGAAGTGATTTTCCAAACACTCACACTCTATTTTCCATATTTCCTATTTTGTCTCACTGAGTTGAAATCTTTTTGTTATGTTTAGACTTTGAGTTTCACTGTTTTGTTGGTCCACTGGCCTACCGTAACTAAGACTAGCAAATAAAATTATCCAAAATTCAGTTAGGATGAGACAGTTCCTGCATGTGAATCTACATCGGAAATGGCTTTTGTGGCTTTTATATATTTTGCAGAGAAACTATAAACGAATATGCAATATATAATTTAATTGGAGCTGTGGTGTGAAGTTTTTTTCTTCCAAAACATGGACAAAACAATATAGATTTGTATTATCTGCTGTATATCAACATTTATAATGCATCTTTATTAAGTCTGATACTGTGTCATTAGGTTTTAACAAATTCTGCTTTGCATTAACATTTACGCATTTTACAGACACATTTATCTAGCGGTTTACAGTGCATTCAATCCATGTCTTTTATCAGTTTGTGTGTTTCAGGGATTAAACCCACAACCACAATTTACAGGAACTTGTGCATGGTTTGCTAGCAATGCCAGCATGCATAAACACCACAATTTTATTCCAAGCTTGATGATCCATGTTATACCACCACAATATATCTTGTGTGCTTTAGTGGAAAAATTCAAATTGGACAAAGACGGTAAAGAGTTTTATATTTGCTTTGTCCTATAGAAACACCAAAGTTTTCAATTCTTCATCACTTCAAATCTAATATTTAATGGTCCCTTGAACCTCACTGTGCACACCAAACCATATCCCATCACCACGGACCAGAATTATTAATAAATAAAATCCTGAGGTTACCTGCAGCTTGTTTGGTGTATAGATGTGTGTGGTCTTGGGTGGAGGTGTTTTCTCTCTCTAGCTGTTTGTTCTTTGATGTGTATCGAGAGCGATTGAGCCCATGGTTAGCTGAAGGTGAAACAGTGCTGCTATGCCTGCCTGCAATCTACCCCCTGTATACTGTAACTGCTCACAAATATGCACAGAAACAGACAACATTTCAACCAGCACTGTTTATCTTCTCATTCCATATTCCGCACTTCACTTTTTTCTTGACCTGCTGGAATAAAGAATTACACCAGACTGAAAAATATCCCTTATTCTGTGCTGTTCTGTACTAGTTGACAGAATATTGCAGCATTTATGTGTGTGTGTATTCATGCACTTTAATCCCCTGTCATTCTGTCACTTTATCCAGAGATACATCTTTTGCTCTTGTCAAATCCAGACAGTTCTAGCTGTCAGATCATACAGCAATAAAATGTATTTCTCTCAAAAAATTTTAGTACTGTGAGTTGCCATTGGTAGTCATGATGTAATATTCTCATTTCAAGGTCTTACTTATTATTATCTGTGTACTAGTGATGTGCAGAATTGACTTATTGGTTAATAAATATTCGGATAAATAGTAGTATGGAAGTTATGTTTTGGATACAATCGAGCATCTTTACATGAAATTTATAACAGTTACATGTCAAGTACAACATGCTAATTAAAGCTCCCCAGCACAGCAATTTCAGAACTGAAAACAAATCTAGATCTAAATCTAGATGACTAATCTTTATGAGAGAGAGAGAGAGAGAGAGAGAGAGAGAGAGAGAGAGAGAGAGAGAGAGAGAGAGAGAAGCACATGACAGCGGCTCACACAAGCTCTAGCGATGTCACAGGTTGCCGGCATTAGCAGTATTGAAGGAACATCCTCCTAGTGCCTGCTATCAGAGGAAGCATACTTGTTTAGCCAGCTGTTCTCTCTTCTCCAATGCTTTTCCATTTTTGATCTCTGGATGACAGCCATGTTAGAGCAGCAATATCATGTCTGACTCCTTCTGGACCGTGCTTTCCAATTTCTCCCTGCCGGAGAGAAGCATGCTCCGCCGATCCAAGAGGTATAGCGTCTCTGCTCTTTCTGCATTTTTTTATTCTCTCCTACTGTTACTCTTGTGGTTGTCAGATAATTAGATTATTCAGTCATGTGAGCTGTAATGGATGGCAGTCTTGAGGTTTTGATTTTGCATGTGTGTGTGTGTGCACTCAGAATGTGGGTTTTGAATTTTTATTGTTTTCCTACTGATGTCTGTGGATGTGGTGTTCACGCTGTGTTTAAAGACTTCACGGCACCTTCTGCAACATTCGATAGAGAATAACAGTACAAATCTGCCTTCAACCAGAGGCTCAAATCATGACGTGGCCACACACACATACACATGCAAACAGATGATCAAGGTTAGTTTTTCATAGCACTTTGCAGGAGAGCAGGCAGTTGTGCTTTGACCTACCATGTCGGTGTGTCCTTGCACACAAATACACACAAATGTGCAACACTCAAAAAAGGGTCATAGATGCAGATACATGGAGATTGACTATAATCAGTCTCCATCCTTTCCTGCGTCTGTTTTTCCTGTAGCCTGGAGAGACAGATGAGGGATGGGCATGGTACTCGCATAGCAACAGAGCTGGGTCTGTAGAGTGATCTCCTTTTATCTACTCTCTGTCTTTCTTTGTAAGGTAGTGTCACTTCCTCACAGTGATGCTGAATGCCTGATTCATTCTGTATCTGTAGTTGTGACGTTGCAGCATTTTGCTCTGTGCTGTATGAAGTCATGCCAGGCTCATTTTTTGTGCTTCTTTCTTGCTAGCTAGGCCAAGCATTCTTTTTATTGCTCAATGTTCAGACTTTAACATTTTAATTGAATGACTTTGCGTTTAAAGTTGTGGTAAACAACTGTGATCACACATTTTGCATTATTAAGTCGCTATGTTAACAGCATTAGCAGATAAGGACAATCGTTAACAAGTTATTTGCAGATTATTTATTATTCATAGATAATCATTAAACCAGATTGTTTTATTAATATAGCACACTTTTGGAAATTACTTTAATTATTAATGTTGTTGGCAACCGACTTGAATCTGTGTGTTAGTGTGTTTTTTACAGAATGTTTTACCTGTTTTAATATTACCATAATACTCAGTCTCCTGATTGATTTATGAAATATGAATAATACTTCAAACTTCTCACTTCAAACAGGTAAAAATCTTAAGATACTTTAAGAATTTTCATTCATTTGTTATGATCGATTTAGATTTTCCAGCAGCAACATGGTGATGTAATTCCTTGATCAGATTTCAAAATATGTCTGCTGACATTCACCAATAGCAGGTTCTTAAATAAAATACCACGTAATAGCAACTTTAAACGATACAGTTATGAATCAGAATCTTTATTTATAGTTTTTATCATGGTCTAAATGTCTGCCTTCAGTATGGATAATTAAAATCCTGACCCTATTCTTTTACTGACCCACCTGTCTTTAGAAGCAGATGAGAGTTCTGCATTATTTATCTGGCATAGATGTGTCAAGAGAGTGTGTTATGCGTTTGACGCCCCCTGTGAAAACGCCACCTGTTGACTCTTTGATTTGGACCTACTTTACATTCATACATGCACACATACTGATAAAATAATAATAACAGAAACGCGTTTGTGTTCCAGTTTGTTAATACTAGCGTAATACTACAGCATCACTATTATATTTGTATTAACTTAACTGTTTACCATGACATCACCGTGTCATCAAAAAAGTCTCATGGATTTTCCTCAGAGCTCAGCAGGTGTGTGTGCATGTATGTGTAAAGCCGCTATAACTTGGCATCTCCTCCTCACCGTCTCATGGGTGGTGCTGAACCAGCTCTCACAGTCTTAACACCTCATCAACTTGCATCAAGTCAACATTCCGCACAATTCCCCTTTTCCCGAAGGCATCCTTGTTTTAGAGCTGATCTTCATGTCACATGTAGGAATGTAAAGGCAGGCCGAACTTCAGCATGGCCTCTCATCTATAAAGTGTCACAGCCACTGCTGTGTGTAATGACTAAATGACCGTTTATCTCTCTCTGTGGTTTGTGCTTATTCCCTCTTGTCTGCATCCGTCTCATCTTTTGTCTCATCCATTCTCATTACAGTCACTCCACATGACACACTATAGTGTGTGTGTGTATGTGCGTGTGTGTTTGGAAAAAGTCCCTTTGAAACGCTCATGAAACATTCAACAGGAACAATTCTAAATCGTTCTAACTGTTTGATTGTCCTCTTCCCTGATGATGTAGAATGAGCGATTTGATTTCTTTTTCCTATTTTCATCTTTCTCTGCTCTGTTAAATCTCAATATAAACACTTAGCCTGTATAGAAAGCCCGAGTGACCGCATTTTAGCAGCTCTCAATCATTGATTCTTCGAATGCGCTGGACAAAGAGCACTGCTTTTATGGTTGAGGTTTATCTCCATTTTAATTAGCCAGCATGTGAAGTTACAGGCAATGCAAAACGTAAATGTGGTAGCCATAGGCCACCATATTCCCCCCCAAAATTGCTCTAATTTAAAGCTTCAATCTGTAATTCTTTGGCAAGTACTTTGAAAGTGTTTATATCAAGTCTTATTGATTTGAAACCGTCAGCTTATAACAATCTTGAGCTTTCAGGTACAGTTCTGTAGAACATGTAATTTGACGTCATTTGACTTCAGCCTACGTAAAGATAAGTTCTAACTTGCAATTTCAATGTTTCAATAGAAATGGCTTTACGGAGGCAAAGGTTACAGATTGCCACTTTTAATAGAAAGTTACTGTTGTTAGGCCATTAAACAGTTACAGGAAGAAAGCTCAAGACAGAAAGTATTGACTAACCTATCCGTAATTGGCTTTCTGACTAGTGCTGACCCTGTCTGATCAGTTTGCATAAACCATTTTTCCCATTGTTTTACTTGACTCGACTCCAATGCATTTTTTAACGTCTCATTTTTTTCTTCTCAACCTGTCCTCAGTGTCGAGTTGGGTGGAGCATCAGGCTAGCAGGTGTTTGTTCCTAATTGCAGTGTTCAGTATTAATAGGCTCCTTGCATCTGTTCATGGTAATTACACGTTCAGCTCGTGGCATTTGGCAGCGTGAGTCCTAGACCGGAAACCGCTTGTTTCCTCAGGCCATGAAGTGAATAATCATTTGACATGCTGAAAACCATAAATGACACCGGAAATTTCCATCATGTTTTAACTTGATCCTGATTATGTATGTTCGTGTGCATTTCTATGCTAATGTTTGTATAATTCTGTTTATACCTATCATTCTATGCATAGAGGAGTATTGAGATTTCATTTGTCATGACATGAAGACACATGTCATATCACACCTGTCATATCACAGGGGATTTCCAGTCATACCTGGCCTGATGCTTTGGCAGTCTTTATGTCTGTTCATAATTTAACTAAATGCAGACAGATATTCATATGCACTTTTTGTTCTACTTTTATAATTGCTTTAATTGAACTAATGTGGTAATAAAACACATCCGGGATCTGCTGATGTCAGATGTCACCTTGTTCTAACCAAACGCTACTGTGGTAATCAACGTTTTGTGTGACACTTGGGTTGTTTCTGTGGAAATTTTATTGAAATCTCAGTAGTCCAAAATCTAGGAAATTTGCATATTGTAAGCACATTTTGATTGATTGGTTATGGTTGGACAGAAACATTTGGAAACTCATCTAAATAAAACATGGTGTAATTTTGCTGCTCAGAATGACTCCAGGAGTTCATGGAGCAAAGCTGAAGCAGTTCTCATCTCTCATTATCCAACACAGCTTTGTGAAGAACATTGCAGTCACAATCTCTTACCATGCACTCTTAATAACAGTTTTTAAAACAGTTTTTTGGGCCATGTATGAACTAATAAAAATCTAATCTAGTATACGTGAGTGTAGGAGTGGATTATCTTTTGCTTGGGTTAGGTGGCCCACTTTTAGAGCAATGGATTTGGCAGTCATATGCACAAAGCGTAAACTGTTGAACTAAAGACTTTAAGTAATTAATTAAAGACAGCAGAATTCATTACTTATTTCTACTTTTTTATAGTTGTTACTTGTATCCAAATCTGAACAAAATCTGCCAAATTAGTCCAAATGAAGCTTAACAAACTCAAGCTAACCCAGATGATAAACAAGCAGGTTTGCTCACAAATGAAATTGACATTTCTTGCTGTTTAAAAGTCAGAGGGAAGCAATTCTCTTCCCCAATTACTGTAATTAAGGGATAACTTTCTTTTCACACCCGTGAACCCTCCACAGCTGCTCATGTTATTAACATGTAAATTGTATCAGGGCTGTTTGCTGCAATGTTCCCCCTCCTAGTTTTCTGATGACTGTGACTGTTTACCTCCTGGATTTCCACTTTCGAACGAAATCTTTTTTGTGCTCATTTATGTCAATAAACCTTTCAGTAGGGAATCACAGATTTACATGATGGTCATGTTTATATTATAAACCCCCTTCTGTACTTATCTTAAGAATGACTTCTTGCTTATTGTCAGGTTTAGTCAGCTGTGTTAAACTTTCACAGCAGCATTGACAGGTTTGAATTGATTTACTTACCAACGCATCTTTTTACTCGTTTTTGTTGCTTGGTGAGTGCTCACTTTGGATCTTGATCGAAACTATTTTAAGCACCTTCTGGTTGGCGTGGACTTAGCAGACAAAAGCACAACACACTCTGATCTTTCATTCAGCCAACATTCTTCTCCAAAGTATGTCTCATTTTAAGTCGGCACCAAAAGATTTTTTCTTATCGGCTGCTTAAGAAGAAAAGCCTTTCTTTAAGTATTAATGTGCCAGCGTTAGCTCGTGAGTCATCGATTTTCTCCCGCTTTCTCGCTTTTCTTCTTCCTCCCACCCCTCGCTCTCTCTTTTTCTCTCCATCTCTCCCGCTGTGACTGTACCTCCATTACACACACTGAGTGATTACTGGACTGGGAAAATGGTGCGGGTCTCCGCTGCAAGTTATTAGTTATGCTGGCTTGTTTGGACCGAGATCCATTTGTGCAATTATACAGAAAATGACAGAGCACCTTTACGGAGTCATTTGTCCGAAAAGACACACAGCCGTCCACTGACAGCTTCCGGCAATGTGTGATGTCTCATGTTGGTCACAGCTAGTCTTTGCTTTCTGATCACTCGACAGTGGTGTGTGCGTGACGATATTTTGTTCGCATTGAATCGAGAAGCACTCATCTTTTACTGCCACGCTGCTCTGCCCGTTACGGTCGGAAACCTTGTTCTGGAGGGCCGGTCATCTTCTATATCTACACTGGAGTGTTAGACGATATTATTGTAGCTGGAGGTCTCGAGGTTCATTTGAGCCGAGCACTGAGCTGTAGGTGGCCGTTTTCACCCTGTCAGCTCGAGCTGGAAGCCTTTAGCATTTAAGCCAGAGATAAGACAGATATTACTGAGCTCTTTCAGACTTGTAAAATGAGGTTGGTTCGTGTTGCCTTGAATATAAAAGTGACAGTTCAGACAGTCCAACCGTTTAGAGGTAGAGCATGTCTGAACTGTACAGCAGTTGAAAAGCTATGATCTTTCTGAATGGGCATGCGCTCTTATTTAATGCTGTATATTATTGTATATTTGGTTTAATCTACCAAAATATCCACTTCAGTTCAATAGGTGCTTATTTTGTCATTATGCATGAATGCATATGTGATGTGATCATACTGAATTGTGTATTTGGTTGTTTTCAGCTGTCGGACCAGCAACAGGAAGAGTTTGATAGTGACATCCAGCACCTCTCCTACTTTGCCTCGTCCCCACTCACCACTGCATGGACACCCAGGTAAAAGCTATATGTTTCTTTATCTGTCTGATAAAAGTAAAAACTAAAAATTAATAATGAACAAGTTTACTTGCATTTTACATTAGCAAAATATGCCAAAGTCAGATTCTGTTTGAGTCATGGATTATTCCTCCATGGCAACCATAAACCTCAATTGGCAATAGAGAAATCTGAATGTGATGTAAGGATTTCTCATCTAATTCACAAGCATTATAAATGGATTGACAGTTGACATTTACTAATGCAGTTTCGCTGTGTGCCTCCGTAGGAATTGGCAGATTTGTACTTTTCATCTTCTTCAAAATCCATCTCTAAAATTCTTATTAACCTTTGCCAGTAAGACGCGAGGCTTAGTCAAATCCATGTTGTATACATACATACACAAACTGTAGTGTCTAGTGAAATAGTGTGTAGTATTAGTGTTTAGATGAGCATAAGCTAGATTGTTGTTTTTTTTTGGATAAGTGGTTCTCAATGAGAGGTATGTGTATTTGTGGTGTAAATATGATAGTAAGGAAACAAAACATTCTTTGATTTTAAAGAACCATAAATAACAAAATATAAATTAGGAAAAAAAATAGATTTTTGGTCATATAAAATCATGATCAAGCTCAAACTCAAAGTGACTAATAACTGATAACTAAAAACTAAGAAAATAGGAACAATGAAAGGTGTGAAATTCAGGGAAATTCTGCATTAGAACCACAAACAAAATAAAGCTTTTGGTATATTAAATAATTGCCAAATAACATTTGGAATGGCTGAATATGGCACTGTTTTAAATGTGATCAGTCAGATCCCTGATCTCAGTTCAATTGAAAGCATAAGTTATTGTATGATAATGAAGGGGCAGATGAAGTATCATGAAGTAGATAAGCTTTGATATATCAAAATATATCAAATCCGCCACAAAGAATCAGTCCATATAAAAAATGGCATGTTCCTCTAAACAACATGTTCAAAAAAGATAAACTAGAACATCTCTCATTAAAACAGCAATCTTTAAGTTTGAGTGCTGTGTAATAAAATATTACAGAAATTTGGCATTCAGTAATAAATAAGACAGGTTAATAGTCTAATTACTTTGCAAAGCGCCGTGTATCACTGCAGTTGTCAGGGTAATGCTTTAATAAAGCTTATGATAAAACACTAAACGAAACTGCTGCTGCGGCAGTGGGCGTCTCCCTCGTGTCACTTCCACCTTGCTAAAACTGCAGAAAAGAGAAATGGAGAGATCAGCTGTCAGAGCCAGCAGCTTTTGACAGTTTTATACTGTGTGTGTGTGTGGAAAGAGAGATTAAGGAGATGACTGAATCTGTGTTTTTAACTAAGCTTAGGGTGTGAGCTTGCATAAAGCACACACATCAGCCTCACCGTCTTTAATACGGCATTGATGCCTGTTTATCAACCCAAACTAGTCACTGCTTTAATGGATTAAACCGTCAGTTTGCATACACCAACTGGCCTTCAGAAAATAGACATCACAGAGACATTGTAGGATAAAGAACATGTCCTTGACAGTCTTTCACTAGCAATAATGCATACTAGTGATGCAATTTAAATGCTATTTTGGGTTTTTATAAGACTTTATTTGGTGCTTTGTAGTGGTCACTCCTTGTTGCTTGAAATAAAGTGTTTGGTGATTTTTAATTTTTTTAATTAACTTTTTTAATTGCTTCGGTTATTGGAAGTTACGTTCTTGCAATGTTGGAAAGAACAGGAAAACATTGCACTAAAATGTGCCTTTATTTGAAGCACATCAAAGCCATTAGGAGCATTTTAGTGTGACTGCCAACAGAAGCAGCAGAGGCTAAATTATTTCTAACTTGGAGAAGCCGAATCAGCAGGGGGTTTGTACTGCCACACAACACTGATTACAGTCTGTTTCAGGAAGCTGTTTGCCAGGTTGTGACACCAACAACAACACTATTAAATATTGCAGTTCTGTGTGGCCTGTTATAACACTAAAGACAAAAATTATGCATAGTACTAAAGACAGTACTAAAAGAATTGGGTTAGTATGTATTACTGCTATGTCTTTGAGAAGTGAAGCTTGAATTAAGTAAATCCATCCCCTGTAAAACAATACTTGGAAAAACACTTCAGATCTTCTCTGGATTCCCTGATTTAATTTGATATATTTAACTTAATATTTTTATCTGTTTATAGCTTTCCTGCTATTTATTTTTAACCAAACCCTGATGTTGTGGCATTTATCTAAACATTCTTTCTGTTCCAGTTTTCTACTCTAGCACAACCATTCACACTTCAGTGTAAAGTTTCCATTTCTAACATTAATCAACCAATTTGTTCACATGAGCAAAATTGGAACATTAAAAAATTTTAATAGTATCTAATAAGATACCTATATAATAAGTTTAAATTCATCAGATGTTTATTGACTCATGTCAACAATAAATTAAGCATGCAATTACAATAAATGCTATATGAGTAATATTCATGCTAGTCAGTGGCACTTAAAGTCAAGTTGCAAGGCACAAAAACCAGTTCGAAATTGGAAATGTCACATTCAATTAGATTTTTGCTGTTCACACTGTCATACGAAAACAGATCTGTCGCATTCGCCTGCGGTGTGAATGAAGCCTGTGTAATTCAACAGGGTGCTGATTGCCATTTTTCAATTCCAGTGTCTCTTTAGCTATGTTTGTTTCTGAGAGAGTCCCTGCATCTCTTCATCTAACACTTCATCCACAACTGTTGTTTTGATGAAAAATAAGCAGGTGCCTTGCTGTGTAACACACTATCATGCCATCGAAGTTATCTCTAGTATGCTCTCCCGGCCCCTCCGTGACGGGATTCTCCTCTACTCCGTGATGGATTCACACTGTTCTGTGCTCCGGTCCAGCTGCGCGCAGCTGTTCCTAAAGTCACTTCCTGACAATGAATTATGCTCTCATTAATATTTAAGATTTGGCACGAGCCGCTTGCCGAATGCATTAATGCATGATTAATACATAGGGGATTGTGACCAGAACCATACCACATAGTTCAGATAGAAGCTCCCCATTGCTCATAATGACATGGGTTGATTGATGATGCTTGGATCCCTGCTCTTTAATTCACTAATGACTAGGGATTGGACTTTTGTATATTCAATAATATCAGTAATGGTTGCTTTAATCTTTATATACTGTAATTTGAAAGTTTATACAATTCTTTATATTTTGCATTCTATATTCTTATATAAAGATTTATATAATGTGAAGAACCCGGATTATGACATCTACTGTGCTGAAAGAGAAAGCGAGTTTTGGGCTATATCTTTTAAATATGAATATTTGCATGAGTTAATAAAAAAGGATTTTTAGGTCTACAGATCATTAAATGATGTCATTATGTAATATCACTCTGCTTGAGGACTTTTTGATAGTGGGGTCTATCACCCAGGGCACTTAAACAGGGTTTAAGTGCTTCACTTTCCAAGTGCTAATCTATTCTCAAAGAGCTATGAAGGAGAAGAGAAAAGGCCTGTGATCAAAGTGTGTTTATCTCTGTACCTCTGCTCTCAATGAGCCTGCCCAATAAGCCCACTCCCCTTAAGGGTTTTGTTATCTTACAAGGGCTTTGATGAATACAAAAGGGAAAGATTGACAAAAGAAGATAAGGTGAAACCAGTGGGGCTAAGTGAAGCAAATGCTCGATGTGTATTTTGCTTATTTGGACACATTGTGTTGATCAGGTTGCCATATTTGACGTATGAAGCATGGAAAATACATTGATAATACGTTGATAATACGTTGCTGAACCAGGAGTTGTACAATACATTATCTCCTAAGTTTGTTGTTTTTGCCTCTTTCAGGAAGCAGTCCATTGGACAGTCCACGCAATTTCTCCCCGAACACTGCTGCCCACTTCTCCTTTGTGCCAGCTCGCAGGTGAGTGCTATATTTGGATACGGGCATGTTTGGATGAACTGTAATTGGAGTAGTAGGCTTGTGTGTGAGAGGACCACAATATTTTTAGATTGGTTTTTACCTAAACAAGTGTTATAGAGCAAATAAATAATAGAAATAACTTTAATATAACACTAATATTCCATTAGTGGTCAAGTTTAAAGTATACAATAAATTCATTGTTATAAGTTTAGCAAGTAAAATATCTCCTCTCTCGCTCCTCTTGCAAGTATAATTGTCATAGTTTGCTTCTCATCTGTTGGTTATTAAGCACCCCGCTTTCAATTAATTTGTAGTATCCCATAATCCTTCAGTGCGGCTATGAATAACGACACAAAGAATGTTAATGAGTGAATCTGCATTGGTAATTAAGCAGCACAAGATGGTAATGCTTTAACAACTGGGAGAGAACACACAAAGCTGATGACCTCAGGCTTAATGAAAGAGATTCATTTGAATGTCAGCCATAGAGCAAGACTATTGAGTCACAGTTGCTCATGGACTGACAGTGCCACCTAATGGACAAAGAGCAGTACTACAGTAATAGTTCAATCCAAAATTATATTATTACATCCCATTATTGGTATTCCTTTATCTTCAACCAAAGGCTTGCCATGAACAAAGCTAAAATTAAACAGATGTAGCTAATATAAACTGCGTTTTTCATATGCAAGTTCAGACTTACTGATTGTGAGTGAAGGTCATAAGAAAGTGAGAGATGCTTAAATAAGAAATTAGCACTACATACACATCCCTGTTAATGCTGTATTTTTTTTCATAGCCATGGACACAGGGCTGACAGGTAATGACTTTCTTTATGACATAATTTCCTGTGTCTGCTTCCAGCATGGCTACATACCAAGCATCATGTTTCCATTTGATTAGGGCTCTCAGATAGATTTGTTTATAAACATCTCAGACAACTTCATTTATGTACTGCACCTATTAATTATTAATCAGAGCACTGCCTTTAGCTAGCTACAACGCACAGCTTGACTGTGTGCTTTAGAGCAAAATCTAATTATCAGAAATTCTGCAGAAGGTTGGATCTCACAGACATCTGTGCATAAATAATTAAAGTTACCTGTTTTGCCTAAGGAGATTTAAAAAATCAGCTATATTTTAGCTGCATGTTTTCTTGTTGTATATAAATTTGTATTTAAATGATTTACTCTAAGTGTCCTGAATATGCATTGTTTATATTTGTGATTTAGCATTGCTTTGTGTGTGAAACACAATCATCTCACATAGATCTTCAGTTATATACTGCATGAATTTGCATATGTGTGTGTACTTGTATGTCTGTATTCAAAGTCTTATTAAACTGCACTGTTGAATGTCACATTTATCATCATTATCATTCATTGTTCATCAAGTTGCAGTTTGATCTGGTTTTGTGGCTGTCAGATTTAATTGAATGTGTGTGTTGGTCTGAATGCTGCTGGTGCCGTTTATTTCTGCTATTTCTGTCCTTTTAAAACAGGATAATAAGAGCAAAGCATAGATTTTCAATTTTAACTCATCTGATCCTTTAGGACGGATGGACGTCGCTGGTCTCTTGCCTCTCTGCCATCCTCCGGGTATGGAACCAACACTCCCAGCTCAACAGTCTCGGTAAGTATGTATGTGTGTGATTGTCTGTTGTAGCCAATGTTCTACCCGTAGTCCCTATTTGTTGTATAGACCTATTGGTATTGCATTTGATCCCAAACGTTAACCTTGACCAGGAGGTTTATCCTATTGAACCTGCAGTGGGATAAACTATAGGTACAAAGCAGCCACTTCAAAAGATTTCTGTCCCTGAATTTGACTATAACTTAGTCAGGCTGTGGCTCTCTTTTTTTTTCTAGTGAAGGCCAATTTTTGTTCAGAAAGAACTTTTAATTTACTTCTTGAAACACCAGGGAAGAAAAATCTATTTAAAAAAATATTACGTTATCTTTTTAATAGGGTGAATTAAATTAATGCTCAGAAATGACTGAGGAAAATAAAGCCTGTTTTTCTGACCATTTAGATATTTTGCCTTGTGACATTTTATGACATTAGTACACATTGCTGTATTATAATAATTATTTTCTTAATTGTCATGAAATAATAGCTAAATAAAGTCTTTTTTTTCTTTAAGCAAAATGTAACTTTTTTCTTTTAAATGTACTCAATTAAAACAGCGACGTTTCCAACGTCTCAAAGTTATGCATAATTTGGCTTAATAATGTTTCAACATTCGCTCACATTTAAAAAAGTTCAGTTCAGTCAAAGAAGGCATTTGATTGACAGTCAGGGCAGCCTATGCAATGCCTTCTGTCCTTGTAATCCCTCCCTCTCTGCTTCTCACAGTCATCATGTTCATCTCAGGAGAAGCTGCACCAGTTGCCCTTCCAGCCCACCGCAGATGAGCTGCATTTCCTCACCAAACACTTCAGCTCAGAGAACATCACGGATGAGGACGGGAGAAGATCTCCAGCCATGCGGCCCCGCTCTCGAAGTCTCAGGTACCTAGTCACGCACATGTTTCCATCTCACAGCAATGAGAAGTTGTTCTTTAACAGAACATGAAGTTGTGTGTGTGATGTCAGCTGAGCCCTCGGGCTCTCGCTCACTTTTAAAGGCCAAATCCTCAGCTCTGACAGGAAACCGAAGAAAGTTATTCTCTGGACTCTGTCCGCAAAGGTAGCAGACGTATTATTTATCCTGTTTGCCCTTCACTTGATGCCTCTTCACTCCTCTGCCGTCACAGTCTTACTGCTTCTGTCAGAGTGATTCTCACGAAACCTGTCAGTAAAATGTCAGGGTCATATTTAATCCCCCAGATGAAATAAAATAAATGAAAAATATATTTTTTCATAAAGAAAACAAGGGAAATCTTTAGGACCGTTGATATTTTTTGCTTTGTCACAATATTTTAGTGATACATCAATATTTTTTGTAAGCACCTTCTATGTAATAAATGTGAGAAATTATGATTATTTAACTTAATAAGTGTCACTGCACAAATTGAGCATACACATAAAAAGTGCATGAAAACATGAAAAATACACTTTTTAAGAATTTTAAGAAATTTATTTTTTTGTTGTTATTGTAATTACAATTGGTCAAATATTTAATCTATTTAATCATTTATCTTTTCATCAATATATAGTTTGTAAGTATGATTATATTAGAATTCAAAAGTGAATGAATAATAATAAAGTGTTCTTCCTGCGTGACAGTTAATAGGTTAATGTTTAATGTCTATATAGCATAGTATTTGTCACACGTGTCTTCAGCTTCATTTATTTTTCTTTAGTAATTTTTACTTTAATACAGTAAGAAAATAGCTTTAGCAATTTTGTTCTTCTATTATGATAATAAAAACTTGCAAATTCACGTGACAAAAATTCATATGGTCCCAAAATAGGCTTAATTTTCTTCATGAAAATTTTAATTCCTAATTATTTTGACTCAGATGTGTTCTTGTAAGATCATCCATCTTTTTCTCATCCTGTTTACCATCGCTCCTAATTTCAGAATAGAGCTGTACGACTTCAGCTGTTACTCGCTGACCGACTAGGAAAGTGACTTACTTCTCTCTTTCTCTCTGTTAGGATGACTTATTCAGGAAACACTGGCCTTCCCTCCTTTAGTATCTAGACACTCACAGTAGGGGTTCAGCACTTCAGTATTAACTTCATAAATATTGAATGAGGGAAAGAGGGTTGCTCTTGCCACATTTTACAGATTACAGCTTCCCAGGATTATCCGTTTCGGCTGTAGATAGGAGAGAAAGAAGGATGAAAAGCCTGGACAGGGGAGGAGGTTGGGGGGAACTGCGGTTGAATCTCGTGCTGGTTAATTAGACATGAGGAAATGGAGCGGTTTTATGCTAATTTCATGGTCTTGGATAGCAGACATGCAGAGAGAATTGACAGAGATGTTGCTTCATGCAGCGGACACGGAACGCTTTCCATCAACTAGCTCAAAATCACACATGCACTTGAGCTCAACATTCAGCGGTCATCATCCATCATCCATATGTCGAGTGATTTGGTAGCAGTAGCTGGAGATTACAATATTATTCTAATAAAGAGCTCGGTGCCAAAATATAACAGATGCAGTCTGGATTCCTTCCGGCTAAACGAGTCGATCCTTTTTCTTGAAATTACCATGTCACAGTTGATTAAAATGAACCAAAATGTAAAATCAGAATGTTTGTGAAAATGAGTGTGTGTTGGTATCTGTGGTTTTGTTGGTGATCTCATACATTTGTGTGTGTGTGTGTTTGCGTTAGTGCAGACCACTCTGTCACGGCCAATTAACTAGCTGATTTCCCTGGTCTCCTGCTCCTCGGAGAGATTTAGAGGTCATTTCTGCGCTCAGTTGTGACACATTAACACACTCTCATCCCCTCGTCTCTCTCTGGAAGCCCCTCCTTATGATTTTCCTTTGTTCTGTGTGATAGCATCTCTCTCTGTTAGTCTTCACAATGCTCGGGTTCCTTTTAGATAACTTTCCCTGTCAGAGTCATAAACACATAACTAGATTTTTATAGCTACTGAAGAAACTTACAACTGTATTGTTAGTAAAATTGCTGTGGGACATGACACAGTTTAGTCAATCGTAACATATTTAACGATTATTGCAGTTATGTAAAGCAGGATTTTGGACCAATAAGATTTAACACATGCCACACAAATAAGCCTGTTAGATTTTTTACCCGTTTTATCATCTAGCAGGTGAAAGTCAGTTTACCTGAAAATGTTCTTGAAATGTTAAAGCCTCACAGACAAGCTTTAAGATGTCATTCATGTCTGCAGCAAACTGTGCTAATCAAAACTTAAGGTTTAGTTCAAATCAATCACCCCAAGATATAATCAGTAGTAAAAGTTTTGCTCTCAGTTGCATGTTGTTAGATTTTCCTATTTACGTCTCTAATCTGATAAATATTTGCAAACATAGATAAAAGTATTTGCTTAATGGCCAAATGTAAATGTACATTGCACAGTTTTCTCTTTGTAATCACAAATCACATATAAGGAATAGCTGCCCTTTCTTTTCCCAATTATCTCCTTAATGTTTTTGCACAGAACATCTCTGCAACTTCAATTAAATCCATTTTGCTTAAAACTATAATGAGAAGAAAAGAATCTACATCAAGGTCATTTTTCAAAAAGGCGATTTTCGGCAGGGACATTTTTGAACCCATCAAAGGAAAATAATTACATTTGCTAATAATCATCCGTCTGCATACAGGATGACTTTTTGCGCTGCAGGAGTTTCGTAGTTTCTTTGCGCAGACTAAATTCTTTATTTAATAAAAGTGGAGGATCGCTCCGAGGCATTTTCTTTCTCTTTGCTCTTTTGTCTTTCCCTCACTCAGCAGGAGAAATATTCTCAGTGTGATTGTTAATGCAGCTCCCTTCGGCTGTGAATCAATCTCTGTCACAGTTAACCTTTTCTTACTGCACCTGTGTTGATAATTTTTGATTGAAATGGCTCTCAAGTAGGTTAAAAAATTTGACTAGAATATTTCTCCCCTGTCTCTTATTGTTATTGACACACCTGTAGATGAGACAATTTAATGTTTGTGTGTGTGTGTGTGTGTGTGTGTGTGTGTGTGTTTTCACATCGCTCAACAGCACCCTGGAGGTTGACCAGATGGGCTTTGGAGAGTATGTGTTCATTCAATCAGTCGGGATAATAGGGTTCGCGAGGCTTCGATTGATGACTTATAGCATTACCTCATCCTCAGGGTCATGTGACTAGCTTACCTTTACTGAATGACTCATACGGTCACAGCTGCATCTGTTGTATAAAATATGTAGACGCACACACTTTCACAAGACATATCTCTCAGTGTTCCCTGTAGGACATTGACATTGTCACATTGGTTCATAATTTTGTTTTTATATGAATGAGGTTGGATATGTCAATCCAGGTGCTTCAGTCCTGTCTTTAAGGTTATAGATTACAGGGTACTTTAATGTTCCTGCTCAAAGGCAAATTACTATTAAAATTATCTTTAGACTTTACCTAATACATTTCAGGTAAGACCCTATTGCAATACTTCTTCCACTTATTCTGTCTCTGCTTCTTTTTGTGCTTGCCTTCTTCAGCCCTGGACGCTCACCCATATCCTTTGACCATGAGATCGTCATGATGAACCATGTTTACAAGGAGCGTTTTCCCAAGGTGAGCTTGTAATACAACAGTGACAAACACAACTCCTGGACTTTAAATCAATCTCACTGTCACTTCATATTGCTTGATGGCTATAGAAATGAGATCTTAATGAAAGATTTTTTTTATAAAAGACAGAAATGAAATTGGTCATAATTAGATTTTTCCTGTTGTCTTTCAAAGGAACTTGTTGTTAACATTATAAAATAATAAAAAAGATGAGTCAAATGCATCCCTATCTTCATCAGTGGTTTGGCCTTTCTAGAACCCAGCTCAAGATTTGCGTACAGATATGCACGTTAAAGCCCCATCTGTATCTTCTCTCTCACAGGCTACTGCTCAGATGGAGATACGTCTGGCTGAATTCATATCGTCCTCAGCTCCTGACAAAGTCATGCCTTTAGCAGACGGCGTCCTGAGCTTCATCCACCACCAGGTCATCGAACTGTCCCGTGACTGCCTGGATAAGTCTCGTGAGGGTCTCATCACCTCCCGTTACTTCTACGAACTACAGGAGAACCTTGAGAAACTGCACCAGGATGTGAGTTTACATAGACAGTTGTGTGTGTGCAGATGTTTAAAGTAATATACACCTACCATTTAAAAGTTTTCATTTTTGTTTGTAAAAAAATGGGGCCAAATATGAAATTAAGGGAAAGCAGCCAATTCCAGTACATGGCATCTTAGCTAGAGTTGAAGTTGGTTGCGAGAATATCCAAATCAGTAATGTTGACAAAGTATAAATGGGTAGTTGACAAATAAATATGTGACTGTGTCCTATGGTGTGACAGCAAAAATGTAAAAAAAATTAAAAATATACAAATAGCATGAGAGATTTATCTTCTTTGCTGGAGTTACAAATAGGATGAGAAGGATTTATCTTACTGTAATTGATTTATTGTAGGTCACACCATATGACATAGACTTTTGTCAACCACCCAAATATAGGTATCTACTTGGATAATTTATTATATTTATAATTTTATAAAGCTTTGAGTTTTAACTTGAGTTTTGGTTACTAAACAATTTGTGGACTTTCAGTTAGGGTTAGTGTCACAATATACCAGTATTAACAACAACTGTGATATCAAAATCCATGATAATAAATTTGTGTTAATTATACACACTGTATATGGTAGTATCGTTAATAATTCAACACTGTTACGTTTTCTCCTTAAGAGACACATTAAAAAACTCTCAGAATAAACAAAGACGAGTTAAAAGAACATAGCATTATTGATTCATTAAAAAAAATTCATGGATGTCAGGATAATGTTTTTATAGTAAATTCTTTTAGCCACAATAATTGTGTGTTGAAAAAATGATATTACGACAGCACTAATTTTAATAAGCAAAATAAGCAATAAGCAGTAATAATAACCAGGTATGTGTTGCAAAATTATTACAATGGTATCACTTGTATGTGTGTATATGTGGGGTGTTCAGGAATTGTCATGCCTGGTTTCACTGAGGTCCTCCGTTTGGTTCTTCCTCCATAAATCCCTGTTTGTGTGTCTGTCATAGTGGTGATGTCATCACAGCAGGGCAGAGGTCATCTCTGGATCTCTGATTCCTGACCCAATTCCTCATTTCTGTTGCATCTGTGGTCACCTGTCACTTCTGCATTAGTCAGAAGGGTTGGACAGGTTGCTGATGTCTTGATTAGCTCAGTCACAGTACCCTATAGGCATTAGCCAGCGTTATGACTCCCTGAGGTCCCATTCTAAACCTACAAATCTTTCGGGTGTTTGTGTGTGTTGGAATGCACGAGTGTTTGTTGTGTATTATCGGGAAGGGGGGTGGAGCTCCTGCCTGATTTCAATTTCACACCCCAGTAACCACCGCTGGTGACAGATGAGTATCCCAGACACCCAAGAGGAGGGTGCAGGGAGAGAGAGAGAGAGAGAGGAAGAGGGGGGTGAGCTTAGAAGGAGGGATCAGGACAGGTTTTCCCTTTTTTCGGTTGGTTGTCCATAACCCTCCCATCGCTGTTGCCTGCTAGAATCGAAACTGTGCATGCAGGTGGCATGATCTCATGCAATCGCAGCGCTATCATGCAGCCGTCATACACACGGTCCACGTACTTGGCTTTCAGGGGAGTAGGGATGACATCATCCAGCACATGATAATTGGCTGTTTTGGTTTGGGCACCGATGGTGACAGGTGGTCTAGACGGGGATCGCAGCATAAATCGCATCTTCAGCAGATGTGCTTCAAAAGAGCGCATTCCTGATTTCTGCATTTAACGATACCTCGCTCGGCCAGAGGATGTCCTGCGTTTCGTGGCAGAGGAGACTGGAGGAAGAGCAGGTTCTTCAGCACATTTTAGAGCGCTGGGAGCAGAGCTCGCTCCGAAACCATGAGGACCTAACAGTTGAGTTTCTGCTTGTTTTCACTTTGCAGGGTTGCATGGTGTCAAGCTTATAGTATGATAGATTTTATTTTGTTGATATGTGGGCACACCGCTAGTCTGAAAAAGGGATTATATTCCTGTAATTTGGCAATTTTGTTGCGATATTAATTTAATGAAATTATAATTTAAAATTTTATTTATCATATATTACTTTTAGGAAACAAAATTAAGTTCATATTGTATTATTGTTAAAATAACAGTATTGATAACCTTTTTTGGATTCACTAGTATTTTTGTTGATCAGATTTTGTTATTCCCTGGATGCCTTTCTTGCTTTGTCCAAGTTTAATGGAAAGTTCCCCCCAAATTTACTCAGCCTAATGTCATTCCAAACCTGTATGACTTTCTTTCTTTTCGCAGAACACAAAGAACACATCTTTTTAGAACTTTGTAACTAAACAACATTGACCCTCGTTGACTTTATACTATTGAATAGACATAAAGTCACCAAAACATTTCTTAAAATACTTTTATTTTTGGTTCTACAGAAGAAAGTCGTATACAGATTTTGAACAACGTGAGGGTGAATAAATGATGACAGAATTTTTGGGGTGGTGAACTATCCCTTTAACTGGACATATGTCTTAAGGCCAGACTAGTTTGTCTTTTTACAAATTACCAGTCTGTATCATTCAGTCTCCCATGGTTGCATTATTAAAAACCACAGGAGCCAATTTCAAGTCCTGGGTCACTCAAGTGACCTGTCACCCTGATGCCTGGTCCTGGAGGAAACATCTTTTGACCTCGTACATCCAGGAAGTGTAGTGTATCTCCTGTGGTTTTCTCTCAGGCAGGGTATGTTAAACTAAATCCGTCCCCAGTCCTACAGTACATCTCACTCTTGTAACTTCTGTCGGTCTATGGTATATTTACTCAGTGCGGAGAGCCTTTATTACCCTATGTGTGTGCGGTTCACTGGCGGTTTCATTACCTGTATAAATTATTCAGAGGTTGATTAGACTTCCCCTGAGGTGACTGGACTGTCTGTCAAAGATGACTCTATTACTGTCAGCCCGCTGTTAAACCATCGACTCTAAACAGCTCATCTCTGTCCCGATGATGAACTGTCTCTTTTATCTTCCTTATGAACTCTCCCTTTTTATGCACATTTTCTGATCACTTCATTCAATCCCTTTGTTTAGTAATCACATATTTTAGGACAGACTTTGATCTTAATAAAAACATTAGCTATCTTTGGAATGGTATACAATATAAAAATCTAATAATTTACAAAATGACTATGTTTGGCAGTATGATGAGCCAAGAAGGAGTTACATTTCCAGTTAAGTTGGCACGATGAAATTAAAGCTGACGCATTGCATTTTAGGATAAAATTTCCCATGCATCTGGGTATTTAATACTGAAACACAAGTTGGTTATTATGGTACCTTGTCATTCTAAACATATACATTCTCTTCTCTGTTTGTTGGCAGGCTCATGAGCGCTCAGAAAGTGGGGAGGTGACTTTTGTCACCCAGCTGGTAAAAAAGCTAATGATAATCATCGCCCGACCGGCTCGTCTGTTGGAGTGTCTGGTAAGCACTGATATCTTAAATGTGTCCCTGGACCACCAAACCAGTCATAACTAGCACAGGTAAATTCGTTAGCAATATCCAAAAATACATGATATGGGTCAAAATTATCGATTTTTCTTTTATGCTGAGAGTTATTCCATGAAGATATTTAGAAAATTTCCTACCCTAAATATATCAAAGGTTTTATTTTTGTGAAAGGCGATTTTCTCAATATTTTGATTTTTTTTACACCCTCAGATTCCAGATTTTTAAATAGTTGTATCTCTGTAATAATGTCCTATCATAACAAACCATACATTAATGGAAAGCTTATTTGTTCAGCTGGTGTATAATTTATGACACTATGACGGGTTTTGTGGTCCAGGGTCACAAATGTCTTTGATCTGGAATGCTTAGCATTATTCTGAGCTTCAGAGAAAACTGCTTTTCATAGTTAATGAAGCACATGCTCAATACAGAGCAATTAAAAAAACATGCTTGGTGATTTAAGGCAATATTTTAAAGCTACAGAAGCACTGTGATTAGTTTATTTTAGTGTTTTCAATTGCCAGACAGTGTATTAAAACCATTTATTAATTCACAGTAGACTAAAAGCATGCATGCAAACACAGGAAGCCCCTGTGATTTCCACACTGAGCAGCAGGACTGTGGCCACATGTGTATTTTGAGTAATCTGGTATAGTCAATGGTGTGACAACATGCATTGATGGAGGACCAGCAGCTGAGAGAGGAAATGAGCTGTTAACCTGTTCTGCTTCATGTGAGCACAATACGTCCTTAATACCTCATAGTGACACCATGAGACAAACCTGCCTGAGTTACCACAAGAAAAATATTACAAATGGATCCTCAAATTAACAGTGATTTCTGACAGTTTTGTTTATTTGCCAGCATTTTTTTAAGTACCTTGGTATTGCTGTCTGATACCATAAATCTACTATAGGAGCACTACTAGAAAGTGCTTTTTTGAAGTGTTTACATTTTAAATATATGAATTGATTATGAGGGCCTTATAAGAGTAAAGCGGTACAGATAATAAATAGATATATGTATTAAGCAGACCTTATTCCCTGTGTGTGTGTGTGTTGTAGGAGTTTGATCCAGAGGAGTTCTACCACCTTTTAGAGGCCGCTGAGGGTCATGCTAAAGAGGGTCAGGGCATCAAGTCTGATATCCCTCGTTACATCATCAGCCAGCTGGGCCTTACCAGGGACCCCCTGGAAGGTAAGATCCTGTAGATTATTTCGGGATGTTTCATTACAGATACTTAAGAAACATAAGTTTTAGATTCTTACCACAACAATATTTGTGTTGTTCTTAATTGGCACCTGTCTATGTCTCTGTAGAAATGGCTCAGCTGAGCAGCTATGATAGCGGTAACCCTGAAACACCAGATACAGAAGAATCCACAGACGTGAGTAATTAAATTGAAAAATAGATTTTACCATAGCCATTCGCAAAGATGGAGAGTGTGTGATGTCTAGTAGTTTAACATTTTCAGTCATGTATTGTCATTTCTGTGCAGAGTCGGGGAGCCACTGTTCAGCCTCCACAGCCACAGCCCAAAACTAAAACTCCTCGTGAAGAAGACTTTGAAACTATAAAACTCATCAGTAATGGAGCTTATGGGTAAGACAGCAGGACCTTACCACTGTAGGAATGATTATATATGTTAGTCATAGCGGACAAATTAAGGCTAAGCTTCATTGCCTGTCTCTCTCCAACCAGGGCCGTGTTTCTGGTGAGGCACAAGGAGACCCGTCAGCGGTTTGCCATGAAGAAGATCAACAAACAGAACTTGATCCTGAGGAACCAGATCCAGCAGGCCTTTGTGGAAAGAGATATTCTTACATTTGCAGAGAACCCTTTCGTTGTCAGCATGTTCTGCTCTTTTGAGACAAGACGACATCTTTGCATGGTTATGGAGTATGTGGAGGGTAAGTAACACTTCTAAAACATCTGCATAGAGATTGAATATATTCTTGGTAGGATGTTAGTATAATTAAGTCAAGTCTGCATTGTAATTAAAACTGAATCTATGTCTAAAGGTGGGGACTGTGCCACTCTTCTGAAGCATATCGGAGCTCTTCCTGTGGACATGGCACGCATGTACTTTGCTGAGACAGTTCTAGCTCTTGAATACCTTCACAACTATGGCATTGTGCACAGGGACCTCAAACCTGACAAGTAAGCACAAGTTGGCTTCCTATGTTAAATTTAAAGTGCTTAGCCACCGTAAGAATTAAAAATACAGTATAAAAATACAGTATAATACTGTAAATGGCTTGTTTTTTTTTACAGTCTCCTTATTACATCAATGGGACACATCAAACTAACAGATTTTGGCCTATCCAAGATTGGTTTAATGAGCTTGACAACTAATCTGTATGAGGGCCACATTGAAAAAGATACCCGTGAATTTTTGGACAAACAGGTAGAGGTCTCCTATAGTCGTATAATATGTTTCCATTGTGTTTTTCATTAAAGAAAATCAAAATATCTTCTTAATTCGCTTCTATTTCTCTCTGTCTCAGGTGTGTGGCACTCCTGAATACATAGCACCAGAGGTCATTCTGAGGCAGGGTTATGGTAAACCAGTGGACTGGTGGGCCATGGGAGTCATTTTGTATGAGTTTCTTGTGGGCTGTGCTCCTTTTTTTGGAGATACACCTGAAGAACTGTTTGGACAAGTCATCAGTGGTTAGTGCCATATTCATATCCCCTTAAATCTTTCTGTAGTATCAGTCATGAGTTTGGCTGATTCTAGAATTGCTTTTTCTATTAGTATGTATCCTATTTTAGTAATCTTATTAAATTAATTAGATGACACAGATGGAAGTATTGATGTTATGTAGTAAACAGAAATGTGCAATTAAAAGCATTCTCTTATATTAGCTTTTTCAAGGCATACGAAAAAAAGGTCTTATTAATAATGAGAAACCGTTAAACGTCGTACTGTAGGATGTTTGACTGATGCTACTGTATATGTAGGTTCAATTTATGTTAATCTTGCTTTTAAAAAAATTGCTTTACTTCTAAAATGTCTTAGTCATTTTCCATTTACTGTAACTCCTGACTTGTTTATTCTGTGTGTAATCTGCCATATCTAGTTCTAGATCTAATCAATATGTTTGGTTTAACAGATGAAATAATCTGGCCAGAGGGTGATGAAGCTTTACCTCCCGAAGCACAAGATCTCATCTCCAAGCTACTACGGCAAAACCCCCTGGAGCGTCTGGGAACAGGTCCTCTAGCCTTACATACACTCACTAGTCCTTGATCTGATGAGATTAAAAGTGCATGAATAAAAACAGAACAGAAAATCTTGAAAAGAATGTGTTCTACAGCTCTGTTCTGTAAGAAATATTTGAGGAGTTCTTCGGTCTGTCTGTCTCACAGGGAGTGCCTTTGAGGTGAAACAGCACCGCTTCTTCAGTGATCTGGACTGGAATAGTCTCCTGAGGCAGAAGGCCGAGTTCATCCCTCAGCTGGAGTCGGAGGATGACACAAGCTACTTTGACAGTATGTTTTAAGACAGCAGGGACTGAAGTAAAATGTATAAATGACACACTTCATCGCGTTCTTTTGTACCTGCTACACTGACATGCACCACATGGGCTTACATTCTCGAACAGTGCAGAACTGGTTTGGTTTAGGACCTCGATTTTAAATTGGATGTGGTGTTCATTCAACACTGTAACGGAATCATTTATATTAGGCATAAAAATATTTCAGACAGCATTGAAAATTTCTAAGGTGAAAGGTTAGTTGAGATAAATGAGACAGTTTTTTACTTATAATGTTTTTGTGCTTTGTTTTTCTCCTGCTGTTTTTCTCTTGGTTGTAATGCACAACTACAGATGTAATACAATCTGAGATCTCACTTTCTCTTTGACCCTCTAGCACGCTCGGATCGGTATCATCATGTGGACTCGGAGGACGAGGAAGACACTAATGATGATGACCACTTGGAGATCCGCCAATTCTCTTCCTGCTCTCCACGGTTCAGCAAAGTATGGAGCAACACATACAACCATCCCACCAACCACAGCAAAAACAGTGTGATTAAACTTGAAAACAGCTTAATAAATAATAATAATTTTTTACCATGTAATATAATTCATAAGCTTAACAGCAGTCTGCTATAGCTGCCAAGTCACATATTATTTTTGTGTATAAATCATAGGCGTACATATGCTTTTACAATAGTTTTAAAATCCAATCAGAATTTTGAATTCGTTTTAGTTTCATAAAATATGATATGCATTTAATAAGTTGTTGTTCTCTCTGTTTATCTTGTGCTTTCTCAATCAAATTTTTTTCTTTCTCCATTTTTATTGTTTTTGACTTTCAGGTGTATAGTAGTATGGAGCGTCTGTCCTTGCATGAGGAGAAGCGCACCCCTCCACCAACTAAGCGCAGTCTAAGTGAAGAGGGAGGAGAACGGATTGATAGTCTCAGCGGCCTGAAGTCCAGAGATCGGAGCTGGCTGGTGGGCTCGCCTGAAATGTGAGTAATGTGTGATTTTTATTATTAAAACATGCAACTGCAATAGGTCTGTCATGTTTGTCACACTTAAATAAACATGTTTGGTTTCTTTCAGCCTAAGAAAGCGCCTCTCTGTTTCCGAGTCCTCTCACACTGAGAGCGACTCCAGTCCGCCACTGACGGTTCGTCGGCGCTGCTGCTCGGCAATCATTGAAATGCCTCGATTTGCCATCTCCAGCGAAGAGGATGGGGGTGTGGGAGGCAGAAAGACTCCTGTGAGGGGTCCTCGTGGAGAAGATCTGCCACAGGCCATCCCAGAGCTCCCTGTGGAGAGAGAACTGAGGCTGGATGAATCTCCCACCACACCAGGATCCACATCCAGCCAAATCAGCCAATCCACACTCACACGTCAGTCTTATTTTTAAGATTAGCAGTAATATCACTAGTTTAGCCAAAAGCTGTTTAAGTCAAAAAGTCACATTATATAATTTTAGGATTTTAATACAGTATATTAGCATTATGTCTGTGTGTGTTCAGCTGGAAGTTCTGGTGACGTGTTGGATCGGACCTCTCGCTTCAGTGCTGAAGGCTCTGACAACTCCACTCCTAAAGCCATTAGTGATCTAGCTGCCCGCAGAGCTCGACATAGACTGCTGTCAGGAGATACTGAGAAACATGCATCACGCCCACTCAACAAGGTCATCAAATCAGCATCTGCCACCACCCTGTCACTTATGATCCCTGCTGGTAAGTACGAGTGCATGTGAGTGGTCTCTATGACTTTGCTAAGTAAGATTTGTTGGTGCTGGAACAACAATCCTGTCAAAGAGGTCAGTACTAATCCTGGTTTGTTCCATCCACTGTGAAATCTTGAAGGTTTTAAACACAGTCCTGTTTGGTTGATAAAAATGGGACCAACAAGAATCTTAATCCTGTAATATTTTCTCCTTGGCAAAATAATACTTATACTAATACTTATTTATTAACTTCCTCTTAAAGAGCAATTTTTTTTCTTGCAGACCACCATGGTGCCTCTCCTCTGGCCAGCCCCATGTCCCCTCATTCTCTTTCCTCCAACCCATCATCTCGCGACTCTTCTCCTAGTCGAGACCTATCCCCGGCTATCTGCAGCATTAAACCTGCCATAGTCATTCACCGAGCTGGCAAGAAATATGGCTTCACCCTACGTGCCATCAGGGTTTACATGGGAGACACAGACATTTATACTGTGCACCACATGGTCTGGGTAAGCACAGCAACCCCATTTATACCCGAATGGTGCCATCACATTTAAAACTACACCTATATGTGTTTATAAATGCTATAACATGTTGATTTGCAGCATGTGGAGGATGGAGGACCTGCTCATGAAGCTGGACTGAGAGAAGGAGATCTCATCACACATGTTAATGGAGAGCCAGTCCATGGACTGGTGCACACAGAAGTTGTAGAACTCATTCTGAAGGTGCAAACACAAGTCTGGTGGAACTTGATGTTTGACATTGTGGATGTTCAAAGAATTAATTTTTGTTTTATGTTGTAGAGTGGCAGTAAAGTATCTATCTCTGCTACACCCTTTGAGAATACATCCATTAAGGTTGGACCCGCACGCAAGACCAGCCACAAGTCCAAAATGGCTCGACGCAATAAAAAAAACAAAAGCAGAGAAGGACAGGACAGGTGAGTTCAGCATGTACAGTCAATAATCTTTGTCCTCACATTGTTCTACTTTCAGTTCTTTCCCATTAATGGCCTGCTTGTGTCCATTACAGTAAAAAGAGAAACTCACTTTTCCGTAAGATCACCAAGCAAGCGACTCTCCTTCACACCAGCCGCAGTCTGTCCTCCCTCAACCGCTCAGTTTCATCTGGCGAGAGTGTCCCAGGATCTCCTACGCACATGTCCCCTCGTTCACCCACACAGGGCTGTCGTTCTACACCAGACTCTGCTCATTCAGGTAAAGCCTTCTTTTATAACAGTTCTAACGATAAAAAACACTTTTAAAATACAAACAGCTACTAATATTGAATATAAAAATTTGTAAGTGTTTTTGTTGTTGTGTAAATTCAATAATGTGTTATCATTTATCTAATACATTTTTCCTCTAATGCAGTCGGTGGGAACTCATCTCAGAGTAGCTCACCTAGCTCAAGTGTGCCAAACTCTCCTGCCAGTTCCGGTCAGATCAGACCCAGCTCCTTACATGGTCTAGCTCCCAAACTGCAGCGGCAGTACCGTTCACCCCGCCGCAAATCTGCAGGCAACATCCCCTTATCTCCACTGGCCCGCACACCATCTCCCACCCCTCAGAGCACCTCCCCCCAGCGCTCTCCTTCACCGCTGCCAAGCCATGGCCTCATCACATCATCAATAGGCCAGTCCTTTCCTGTAAAACTGCATTCTTCACCTCCGTTGGTACGACAGATATCCCGCCCGAAGAGTGCAGACCCTCCACGTTCTCCTTTACTCAAACGTGTCCAGTCAGCAGAGAAACTTGCAGCTTCTCTCTCTTCATCATCTTCCTCTCCTTCTCCCTCATCTGCTGCAGACAAAAAACTGCCGGTTGGTGGCAGCCGTAAACACAGTCTTGATACCTCACATTCAGAGTTTAAGAAGGAGATGCTGCAGCGAGACCCTAGTCTACAGAGCCTGCAGGAGTCAGCCAGTGAGACTCTACTAGGTGGACGAGTTTCTCCTGCAGAAAAGGGAAGTCTGCAGAAGAGTTCTGTTCGCAAACTTGGCCGGCAAGAAGGTCCCGAGTCTGGAACCGGTTCTCTGGGTCTGGTTCCTGGAAAGAGTAAACTAAAAGACAAGCTGTCGGCCATACGCCAGGATCGTGCTGAACGCCGCGAGTCTCTTCAGAAGCAGGACGCTATCCATGAGGTGGACTCCTCAGAGGATGAAACAGATGAAGGATCTGAAGATAGTCAGGATGGACGTCGGCCAAGTTATGTTCCTCCCAGCCATGTCCTGCGGCCGACTACGGTAATTGCCTTACCCCATACCATCAGAATGGGACCTGCAGCTCCACCAACACTGGGACTGACATCCTCCACAATTGCACCCCCAAGCTCACCTCAATTTAGCCGAGGACTGCAGGTACAAAGTCAATTTAACACTCAATCTCAGACGCAAACTTTAATCTCACCACAAAGTCAAGCTGTACCCAAGACTTTAGAACAGAATCCCACAAAGCCCCTAACCTCTGTGGTCCAAGGCTCCAGTTCAACACTAGATGAGGGTTCAAAAAAGGTAGAGTCAAGAGCACAGGCGTCTCAGTCTAGTCCTAGGCCTTCTCCACCTCAGCCCAGCCCTCTGTCCAGCACCTTTTCTACCCAAGGCAGCGCATTTACCTCTGTTATCAAAGACCCATTTGTCAAACCCACCCCTCCTTTGGATCGAAGGACCTCCAAAACTTCTGAGGCAAGGTCCAAAACTAGTAGCCCTGCTTCTATGCTAGCCAAGGATGCCCCTGCTGCTACCACACCAACTGGAGGCATCACAAAGGAGATGAAGGAGGCTGACAACCGCAGACAGGCTGCGGCCGCTGCTGCTGCATCTCCCTCCACTCCCTCCGAGAGTGGAATGGACAAAGTTGTCTCTCAGCTGGCCACTGTTGCCAAGAGCATGTTGGGCCCTGTAAAACTCAACATCCCAGGAACCAAAGAGGCCTTGGAACGGACAAAGGACCAGCGTCCCCCAGCAGATGCCACCCACCCAAAGATAAAAGAAAGTCGCCTGGAGCATCCTGATTCTCCTGACCGCGTAGGGACATCTGCTGCTTCTGGCTCTCACTCGCCACGTCTGACTGAGTCTCCGTCTAAACAAACACCAACTACCAAATCTGAGCCAACCTCCTCTTCTCAAAGATCTGTAGAGGTTCCAGGGACTTCAAAAAAGCCAACTCCCCCAACCTCCCAAGCTGGTGAAGAGCAACAGGACAGATCAGGGACAATGCGAAGTGGTACCACACCAAGGTCTAGGGCTGAAGCACAGTTGCAGACCCAGGCAAAGCCAAGTTCCACTACGTCACGAGATAAATCCAACAAGACGACGTAGCATGAAAAGCTATTTTCTCCAGCTTTAACTACTTTAGCTTGCCTGTTAACAGATACAAGGCAGTTAATCTGTTTATTGTCAGTATCTCTGTGAAAAGAATAGAAAGATAATACAGGAAATGATGTAGATGAGCCCAAACGCTTCATTTCAGTATGTTTTATGCTCTGCCATTCACAAAATATTTAAACCTGTGTAATAATTTTGCTTTTCCTGTTAATCCTTTCAGTTAATTTTCTATAAAATCTGGCAATATACTTGGTTCTGTGCCCTGAGAGACAAAAACTAACCCACATACAGTATATTACCTCTTCATATTATCTCAATATTCCCTCAATGTCTCTGTAGTAGGTATAGCTGTGCCTTAAAGCAAGACCTCAAAATTTCACTTGTATGTCTCTCTGCCTGTTCATCTTTGGAAGAAGACATATCGCAGCAATAAGAGTAGCGTACGCTGAGCAATTCTACAACAGTCGAAATCATTACATCTTTACGTTATCATTATGTCTCTGTTGTTTGTAAAGAAAAACCAAACTTCATCTTGCACTTGTCAGGTTTTCGGGTGTATCGAACGGCATAGAGATGTATGTCTATGAAAATTTCCCACATGGCACAGATGTGGTAAATAAAAATTGGATCTGTAATGTGGTAGAACGATGGCCTTAAATTGCATAAATGGAATATTTAAATTGTTCTTGATGTTTGTGTAATTAAAGATATGCGTTTTGAAGGTCTGTAGCTGTAATGAATTAGGCAATTTTTGGCCATCATTTACACAATTTAGGTGACGAATCGAATTAGCTTTGCTTAAAAAGCAAGTCGCAGATCATTATTTGTAGATGAAGTTTTTGGTTTTTTACTTTGGCTCCCGAAGGGGTCAAAATTTGTCAGCATTTTAAGTGGACCATTGTTTTTACCCACTTGTTTATTTTAAAATCTGGACCAATTTCCTATTGTTTCTGTACATTTGTTGTGTTTTTTGTGACAGACTCATCCCTGGCTTGCGTGTGTTTGTGTGAGAGTGTATATAAAAGCATGTCTGAGTGTGTTTGTGTGGGTTCTTACACAATGAATATTTTAAAAAAAATGTTCTTTGTCAGTTTTATGTCCTGCAGGGTGGAAGTGTGTTGTGAATTCAACCCTTTGTCAAAAGCCAGGCAAAGATGTATTTGCACAAACCCTTTTTATTTTGTGTATCATTAATATGAAACCAATAAATACAGTATACAATTACAGTAGATCCCATGCCTGGTTGGGGTCTTGAGGGGTTTAACCAAAATGACAAACTGCAGTACCTTGTAGTATTACCTTGACATACGGATGTGTTAACACCTTAATGTATTTAGTGTGAATTAAGCATTTCCTACTCTTGTGAGATCATTTATATTTTGCATTTCTAATCAATACTGCTTTGCGTAATGGTCTGTATTGTGCTTCCGCTAAGTTTGTCGCACAATTTGTGCTCATTGCTTAGGATTCAACACATGCTCACGGTACAAAATAAATCTGTTTAAAGTAGGGCTATTTCCAATCTTGATCTTGCCCATACTAAAACAAAACGAGTGATTTTTGTTAGTATGGTAGTGACTGGAGTCACATGATGATGGTATGTACAGCTATGATATATAATCTTATTCATGTTTTGTCATTATGAAATGTGAGCGGATGTCTTGCACATTTTTGCTTCTTTATTGAAACCCAAAGGAATGGAGCTGTTGATAGCATTGCGGCCTGAAGCTTAATTCCTAATGATCCTAATTAACCTGTACACTGAGAGTAGGAAGAAAATGCACTTGCGAATATGAATGATATTTGGTTGAAGTTGGTAATGCGTCTGTAGGCAGTCAGATTTAAAATAGTGTTTGCACTGTCACGCCTAGAGATCATCGACAGGTCTTACACCCTAGTGGCCGAGGCATAAATACACATAGTTTGTGTCCCTATAAAAAAAGACCAAAGCTCATCCATTCTGTCTACAAGGATGACCTACAACTAAATCCCACTACAGAGGTAATATTCTCATACCCAGTTTTTTCAAGAACTTGAAAATTTCAGCTAAATTTGGAGAGCTTAAGAAGTTTACACTTAAAAGTTTACATGCGGTACAGCTGGAGAGATCATTTTGTAAACAGAGTTTGTAAATGTGTTGTTCCAGTGTCCAGGCACATACTGTAGTTTAGATTACAGCTGGCCACCAGTGATTACAATTCTGGCAGGGGTGCTCCAGAGAATTTACAGGGTGTGAAGACGACATTAAGACTTTTTGTTTACATGTAGTCTCTGATTAACTACATCACATTTTACCCAATGTGCTTTTAACAAAAACAGAAAAACATTGTAATTTTTCAAGTACGTGAATGCATTTAATTCATCTATGCTCCCTTCGCTAAAGTCACAAGCTGCCGCGGGCTATGAAAGTGAGCGCTAACTGCCTTCTCACATACGTGACTGGGATAATAATGATGGTTGGGCTATTTGTCGGAGTGAAGTCAGGTGTCAGAATGCCTGAGGTGGTTATCCATCAATGTCCGGCAGCCACACTATACACGCACTAGTGAAATGTAATCTCGCACACGTCGTCCAACAGCAAATTCACCTGCTACCTCTCACCTCTGGCATTAGTTCAGTTCTTTACAAATGAAAACCTTGGAGCGCACACACCCATACACACTACTTGGAGCTACAACAACCACTATGTCCAACCACTGCTCTCTCATCACGTCTTTGTGTTCGTCAGTCTTGAATGACAGCACGGATGGCTCACTTTTATGTAAATATTTTTGAGTCTTGTATTCTGAGTGTCTTTATGAAAAGATTTGAAGCTATTCTGTGTGCATTGGCCACTGCCTTAGACAGCTGGAATGAAAAATTGACTGGATATTATGTATATCATAAGAGTTGATGGTCAGTTACGAGAGAGCCAATGGTGAAACAGTCGTGTTATGGATGTAGGGCATTGTGTCCGTCATGCTTTGTCCTCTAAGGCTAAAAAAGACAGTAGACTGTGTGGTTGAATGGATAGTAGTGAATAGAAATGGGCAAAGAAAAAAATCGCTCGAGTTAAACCAGTGCAATATCTTACAATTTTCTATTGTGGTAAAACGCATGTTTGTTGTTAATCCTACCTTATGAATAATAAAGATTTTTTTAAGTAACTTATGATGTTTGTATTTATTCATGTACAGATGCAGCAAATGCATTTATGTGTATATTGCTTAATAGAAAGCAATATACAAATAAGGAAAAACATTGCATTTTGAAGTGTTTACCCTGATTCTCATGAAACACTGATCAAGACATCTTTTAATGTGTGTTACTGTAGAAATAAAACCTGGATGTTTAACAAGAAATATGGGGTGGGAATTATGGGTGTTACTGTGACTACCAGGATAGTCAGGCGAGTAGAGTAAAGTGATTAAAATACCAAAAGAAAGATTTGTAAAGTCCTTTTAGAAGGGAGCAAGTGATAACATTTTTAACTGTGCCCAATATAAGCTCAGAAATATGAATTATTAAAAAATAATTATTTAGAGAGTTTGAAGATGAGGTGAATTATTTCTGTGCTACTTGTGGTTTTACATAGCAAAAAAAATTTCAGTCTTCCATTTCTTGACAAACAGGTGTATTAATTATTGTACAGATAATAAAATCAAACAATAAAATCATCACTGCAATGTTACATTTAATAAATAAAATAATATACAAATAGAGTACTGTAAAGTGAAACTGGTTAAACAATAGAACTTTTTTTAAAGATTTTAAAAACCTTTAAAATCACATTATGCGTTTGGACATTTTTAGTGAATCATTCTGCCAACCGAAGTGTTTTTTTCCATAATCGTGTCGCATTTAAATCCATTTCGAAATGAGTAAGGGATCATGTTCAATTAAAATGACTGTTGTATATTAGCTTTTAAACTTGTCCATTTGCCCTTCCTTTCACCATGTTAAATGGATCCTTAATGGACAGATATTTAGATACTTGCTCATCCACTTGTCACAGGCTCCATTTAGGGAATTCCATTGCAGTAATGTATGTAGACAGTCAAAGAAGATGTCTTCACCCTCTTAATTGACATAGCATGCTAGGCGTTGAAAGTAAAGCCCATTAGATAGTGCTGTATCTGCTCTCCCTCAAACCGGCTGAGCGTATGTTCGAGAGCTGTATGCTCTGGAGCAAAGACAAGGGGGTCAGAGGTTGGCCATCCTGCTTAAAAGGCACCCACCATGGGGGATAATTGGGCTCCTGGCTCTCCCATCACCAGACCAGAGAAAGATAGAAAGTTTGTGGATGAAAACCCACCCCCACCCTTCACTTTTGCCATTAAGACGATATACGTGGTAAAAATGTGCATGAAGGTTTACATTTCCCCTTTAGACCCTCTTTACCATCTCTCTATAGTACACGAGCCATTGAAGGATGACGATACTCTGATGACCCGATGTGTCTCTTCTGCACGTCCCTTCCCCCCATCTCTCCTCTGACAGGCAGCCAGGGCAACTGATGGATTGCTGGTTGAGCCTTTCTCTGACACCCGCTCTACATGACCGGGTAAATTCATTCCATTCCTGCCTTTCTCTACACGGCCGCCCATCCCGGCTTCCACTGCCTGACAGCCAGCCTAATGGGGGGACCAGGCCAAATGGATTTCAGTAGAAAAGCGAAGGAGGGAAGAGCCTCAGGGGGGCAATAATTTCTCCCCCTTTTCAGAATTTATTTTCCCCAGTCCTCTCACTTTTTCCCTTTTAAGTTTTCTCTGGGAGAGATTGGAGAGGAAGCCAGCGACATTCACTTCCTTGAACTATTGATTCCATTTAAATGTGACAAATTTAAAAGATGGGCGCGCATTAATCATTTGATCCTATTTATGAGAAATGTGTTACATGTTCAACGTTAACCATCAAAACAATACATCCAGCGCACCAGATAACGGGATACATAATAAATGCCTTCATCAGTTTTTCCATTTGATAGTTAGCAATTTGTTTTACCCGGTTATAGTATGGCATAAAAGAATGGCAGGTGGAAGCTGCATTATGAGCTAATTGCTCTCTGTGGTACCACGTGCCAGGTGTAATGAGCCTTATTCTGTGTGATAAATGTGCACAGACACCCATAACCTGTGCAGTGTAGAAACTTGATGTTGCCTGCCAGGCAAATAGTGTGAAAGTTCAGTTGCTGAGAGCAATAAATTAGTCTGCAGAGCTGAGAAATAGCGAGGGGTATTGGGATTTCAGCTCTGCTAATACTGCACGCCAAGGAAATTGTGAAACTAAGGATCCGTGAACCTGTGGATTTTGATAGCAGTAAAGAAACCGTAAATTAACAAGTGAACTGTGTTCCTTGGCTGGTGGGTTTTTAGTAAGGCCTGAAACAAATGGAAATGCTGTAGGCTATTGCAGACCGTGAACATGAGTTATACATAAATAATGTTAATATTTAACTAGATAAATATTGAAATATGGACAGAAAGAGTGTTTTCTCTTATTTGATAGCACGTTCCGATTGTGTTGGATTATAGAAAGTGATTCTGAGTAAATCAGGTGATCTACAGTGGTCCGTTTCCTTCAAGCTGCAGTTGCTTCTGAGTCTGTGTAGAAAAGGTAAATAGTCTGCTATCAAGTGAATAAATTCCTTTGTGACAAACTAAACAGGGCATTTTCTCAGCAGGATAGAAGCTAGAGCAAGATAATGTGATTTCTCAGTTCAAATGATTCCTTCGAGGGAGAAATGTACAGCCAGTTGGTCATTATTGCAGAAATAAACCTGCCTGAGCTCTTGTATCACCCAAAGGGGGTTTATATTGCGATAATGACAGGCTTACTGTACATCCTGCATTATACAATAAACCGCCATATAAATAAATATTTGGACAAAAATCTTAGTAGGCCTCCCATAAGTTGTCAAATTTTTTAAAATAATTAAAAACAAAACATCTCTAGACACTGCCGATTTTCTCTAATCTGCATTCTTTCGATGTTTAAATGCTCTGATTTAGGTTATTTTCCACGTAAAACGCAATTGAGTAACATTTAAAGTATTTAGTAAAAATAACTTTTTGAGGCGGAAATCCTAAATCCGTGGAGTCTGGAACGCAGCATTACGACATTAATGATCCTCACCTGATGTTGTGCTCATTTAAGGGAAATACCTGCATCTCAACTTCTGATATCAACTTTAGGAAAATTTTACTCGTTTTAAATTGCTCATTATGTTGGTAAGTTTGATACTTTTTCAAACTTTTTGTTACGCACATTTTAGCACAGATTGTGTGAACTAGTCACAGGATATGAGCACTGCAAACATACTGTAACTGAAACACGGAGCAGTAAAAACCGTCACATTTACATTTACGCATTTGACAGAAACTTTTATCCAAGACGACTCACATGCGTTACTATATTTACTATACAAGTATGTGCAATCTTTAGGATCTGACCCATCTCCTTGGTGTTGCCGTCTTACCAACTGAGCTACAGGAAAGACATATTTGGACCCAACAGCGAATCTGTAAGTAAATTTTATTATTAATTTGCTGATAGTATATAATTATGGATAATAGCGAACTTTTACGTCAGTTACATGTATCAACTTTGGGTAAATAACACACAACGTAGCTTGAAGCTTCTGAAGAATATCTAAATGTCCGTATGTACAGAACAAGCCTACTACTATTTCTCTGTTTTCATTCAAAGTAACATGCACTACAGTATGTGCTCCATGTGAAACCCACAACCTTTTGCAGTGCAACGCAATGCTCTACCAATTATATACCTGGAAAAGAAGCCCAATAATTCTCACAAAATAATTGGTTAACAAGTACTGTTGGTGAGACTGTATAAAATGGTATTGTTTCTCTCTCATGTTGACTTAATAAATAGTTGTGCTTAAATCTCAAAGCTCTCCTTCAGTAAGGGTTAATAATGACAGATTGGGCGAGTTGGGTCTGTATGAGGGTCTGGCCACTGGGGTCTCCATCACTGTCACGCTGATTGATTGGGACATCAGCCAAGATAAAAGATCCTGTCTTCCCCGCACGAGAGTCCGACTCTCCAGGGAAAGGTGACAGAGAAACCCCTCCAAAACATACACACCTGCGTGTACATATGCTCATGAACACCTGCAGGTGGTCACCGTGCTACTGTTCTCTCTCAGTCCCAGAAACACAGATGTTCTCGTTTTGTGTCTCTTGAGATATTCACTATGGCCTGTAATGCCCAACTGATGCGTCCTTTATTTTCTCTCTTCCTCTTTCTGTTTTTCTCTCCTCTCTCTATTCACACCATCTCCTACATTACGGCACTGATAAGAGATTAAAATTTGATGGCAGAGATTCAACACTGTTCGTGTATGTTTGCCCCGAGACTCTGCAGTCTTGATATTATTAATAATTCATCAAGGTTCTGTGTTTCTGAAAATCCCTCTTGGCTGCCTACCTATAATGAAGGTCTAAGTTCAGACTTCAGCACTGAAAAAGAAAGTTTAAGTTTTCTCTCCATTCTGCCCTTCAGGTTGCATTGAGTTGCATTGTTAATACTACATTGTTAGTCTTTTCTTAGTGGTTTGGTTTTAAAAGACAGCACAGCTCACTGATAAATATCACATTTATCCAGTCTTTTAGAGACAATGCCATTAAAAAAAAGAATCATTTGCCTTTATACTGTATCGTAATTATGGTTACACGGTTAAGCCATAGGAGGGCAGTATTTGATTAAGTCATGTGTTGTTGAAAAGCCCAAACAAAGACAAGCTTGATATTTCACATATTGTCTGCATCAGATTTATTTTTTATTCACAACTTTTTTATTTTATTAGTCATTGTTGCTTGAAACACATCTAGCAGAACAAACAAAGCAAAAAAGAATAAATACATTAAATGACGCAGATACATATTTCATGGAGCTTTGCTGAAAAAAGCACCAAATAAATAATATAACAAGCATTTCATAAATAAAATTAAATATGTAAACCTCAAGGAATCCCAAAGCAGCATAACGTAAGTTATGTGGAAATGTTTGATTTTGCTTTGTTAAACCTATAACTTTAAATATGTATTTAGGTTCACTTTTACTGGCAAGACAGTTTGGAGATTCGGAGACACTTTGCTACTACATATTGTAACAAGAAGTCAATAAGTCATCATCTACATGCATAAAAAATGACTGCCGTGTTGTCCCCCTGTGGTGAAAAATGGAACTGCCGGTGTGAGAACAAAGCCTTTCAACTCGTACCCACAGGCTGCAGACGTAAATACCGTTGAGAATTCTTCATTGTTGAAGTCTCTACATTCTTTCATCTTTTTTCCAGCAGTTTTAAAAAAAATGTGTGATTTGTTCAAATAAAAGCCCAGCAGGTTTGTTGTAATTAGAGCATTGCTGCCCAGTTCATTATGTAACATAATGTAAAAGATATCAGTGAAAAGTAGGTTACTGGATAAATCCCAACATGCTCTTACAGCTGAATGGAGTCCAAAGAACAGGCTTTTGTAGAAGAACTTAATAGGGTTAGGCAGCTGCGTTCTTAAGTGCTGGCCACTTCAGACGACAGAGCGAACAATTCAGTGAGTGAGCGAAGTCAGGAGGGACAGATTAATTGATTTGTCCGAGGGAGGCAAATATTTTCGAGGCAGGGAACTCAATTTGCTGCAAGTGAAAAATGAAAGAGGCAATCGATATTTTCCCACAAAGAGAGAAAAAGTTTGATACGATTTTTCACATAGTTGTACAACATGACAGGAGAGTCTTTGAACAAACTGGTCATATTCCTTAACAGAAAAATGACATTTTAAAGTTTACTTTTTCCACAGTATCTAGTTGGATGTTAATTCATGATTTTCTCTTGATTTAAACAGATTACACAGAATATTTGATTTGCTGCTGGAGCCCATGAGGGCTGTGCAACTCAAACATGATTTTAGAAGAAATTATTATTTTTCAAACAGGGTGAGCTTTGATCAGAGGGAACTTATCAAAACGTATATTTTCTGAAAGTTTACTTGCTTTCCCATCTCTTCTTCCAGAACTTGATATTAACAAATGTTTCGTCGTTCAAGCTAAAGACAGTTTTACATTGCAAAAGCAGCACATAAGCATCATTTAAATAGGAATTATACATTAAAATGTATAAATTAGTACGATGTGAATCGTACAAAAACATGCGATTATTAGAAATAAAGCAATGATAAAGGCCTGATGCACCAGATGTTAATTAATTTCTGTTTTACAAGTAACGCTAATGCACTTTCTTTATTCTGCTTCCTGTATAAACTGTCTCTTCTGAATCTTTTTCATGACTCTCTTCTCAGTGTTTTATTTCACTCTTCTTACAATTCACCTGCATTTTCATCTGCATTTTCTCCTTTTTCATAATCCATGTCTTTCCTTTTATTTATACCCTCCATCTCTTTCTCTACTTTTAAGGAAATTACAGGACACCAGTAATGTTCCTTTTTACTGTTATGGAATGATCCCCTTGTCTTTTGCTTCTTAGAAATACTGACTGTGAATGGATTATCACTTCATCCCTTTATGTCCTAACCCAGCAGATGGCTGGAGAAATTCTTATAGTAAGCATTCTCTGTACTGCCTCTTACTGGAAATGCTGTATTACAGTACTTACCAGCTATAAATGGATACAATATGTCACCATACATGCTAATCAAAGACCCCGTTCATGATTTATTTAGTGACAAGACCCAAAAGCTCTGGGGATGACAATGTTTGCAGTAAATGTGACAATTTAAAGTTCAGTTTGATGTTTACTATACATGCTGTATTGACTCTCACTTATTCCTAATTATTCTTCTTGCTCATATTGACCTTCTTACTTTTTGTGACCTGTGACTCATTACACTGACTTTGTCCTGAGATGGCTCTTCACCATACTGCCTTTGTAAATTAACCTTCTCCTCTACATCCAGTTTACATTTGTTGGTGGGTCAGGGAACTGATCAGCTGGTGAATTAAGTTAGCTAAGGTAACTGGTTTAGGATTGTCACTGTAGGCTAAATGTTTAATTCCACTTTGCTATTGATGCTGATAAAATAGGAAATGCTTCACGGAGCTCTTCTTTTCCATTTTTATGACCTTTATTTTACCCTGAGACTGTTTTTGAAAAGGGGGTGTGACCAAGATACAAGGGCATAGGCCACAAAAATAAACTTTTGGATGAAAACCACCACGAACAGCATATGATGTCAGTGCGCAAAAATGCTTCTTAACTGGTGGGTCGTGACCCAAAAATAAGTCGCAGAGCTGTTCTGATATAGTCACAGACTGCAGGAAAAATCCAAATGATAAAATGCAATTAATTATATAGTTGTGCATAGTTAGGATAGCAAAATAAAGAAGCTTTTTGCATTTCACCTTTATCTTTCTTTTCATTGCTATGTCTTTTATAGTTTGTTATTTTGGAACAAATTCATAGATAAGTCGGACAGATGTTAACATGGGCAGCTTGCATGACTTACCCTGATTTTTAAAAACTATAAACAAATCTCCACAATTTAAAAGAAAATGGGATCCAGTCTACATTAAAAACATGTTTACGTGGATCCAAGAATAAAAATGGTTTGTGCTGTGAGTTATTGGTTGCAGAGTGCATGAAACCATTGACCTGTATATAAGATCCGGATAGAAACCAAACACTTAACATGTAAACAGAACCCTACTGGTTTCTGAACATCACAGCATGTTATTAAATTATAGTTTGTTATAATAATATTATACATTTAATGTTTCGTTGCAGGCACATTTTGGCATTTGATAATGTGTTGGGTTTCCACATAGACAATAGAAATTCTTTCATCATTTACTTACCCTCATGTCGATTGAAACATGTATGACTTACAAAGGATATTTTGAAGAATATCTTTTGCCAGTGTTGTTTGGTTACCAACATTCTTCCAAATGTCTTCTTTCGTGTTCTGCAGAAGAAAGAAAGTCATACAGGTTTGGAATGACATAATGTTGAGTAAATTATGATTTTTGTGAACTTTGTAAAATGTAAAACATCCACTATAATATTGGGCTGGTGGCTGTACATAGGTTACATAAAACCATGAATACATGGAAAAGCATTTGTAGGTTTTGTGCTGAGTGAGAGACCTAAGCAGTTGGGGTGTATAATTAGTGTACATCCCTTAGTGTTTACACATGAGAGCGTGGACTAAACATCTCTATTCAGATCTCCTTTCAGTTATGACTGAATAATTACTCTAACAGATCCTTAATTACTTCAGCCTTTCTGTGCATATCCACACACACTCCAGGTCCATTCCACCACTCATCAGAATTCATGACTTCGTCTAGTTGCCTCACTCCATCGAGCAAGATGTATCACCTCATCCAATATATCACAGTTTCTGCAAAAATAAATGGAGAAAAGGTGTGAGTTTTGATTCATGCAATACTGAAAGCAATCCGCTCTGTGCTGCCCAACCCTTACATTGAGCTACCCAAAAGGCAGAAACTGAAACGTAGCTGAATTAAATGAAAATCTTAATTGTTCTGATTTTAATTATTTATAGGTTCATGTGTTATTCATATATGTAAATGTTTATTCTGGACTAATAACAGTCTATAAATCAAAACCGCAAAGTCTCCTGGGATTTATTATTATTAAGGAGCTCCATAGCTCTGTATAAATAGTATGTTGTTTTTCTGTGTGCATGTGAATCAAACTGTGACCGTGATTAATTTCAGTACCTTTCTATCAGCAGTCCACATACGGCAGCCGAACTTCTTAATGTAGTGTGCTACAGCATACGTTTTCATTGTATAAGTATGTGTGGTGTGTTGTCAGTGTGTGTGGATATGTGTCTCACCAAGCTGTGAATGGAGATTGAAGACTTGGCTCATCCATCAAACGCTCAGGGTGGAAAGCCAGTCAGGGAAATTAAAAGCTATGAGCGCACCAAACCAGTCAATACACACTTGTCAAAGCTAACAATCATCTTTCTTCATCTTTTCTTATCTTTCTCTTTCTCACCTTGCTTTGAGGTTTATTACTGTTTTAGTGTTTAAAAAATACTTTTTTTTAAATTCAATGCTGGTTGAGGAGAAGGGATGGTATAGACAATAGCTGTGGATTTGTAGTACAAAAATAATTGAAGTAATTAATTCCTGTAATAACAAATCAAGATGCCATCAAATGACAGTTTAGTCATCTTCATTTTTAACCTGATTACTGTCACTGCAAATATTTTTAAGCATATATATGAAAATGCACTATCCAAATTACAATTATTTACATTTTAGGTATTTAATTTTTTAATTGTATATTATTTTCTTTTATTGTTTAAATGTTTTTTTTAATTTGATGTATTTTTAAAAATAACATAATTACAAAAATTTTCTTATTAAATTCTTTTTGTTATGTTTATTGTTGTGAAATTGATCAAATATAGATTTTTAAGTCTTTTCATTAATATATAGTTTGTCATGGTTAGATTAGAATTCAACTATGAAATATTAAAGTGATTAATGATATAACTTAATCTTGACAGTTAACAGGTTAAACTCCAATGGAAAACAAAGAAATAGAGAAATAAAGATAGGTTGATAGGTTTTGCTTTTTAAAATATAATTTTTAAATTGATGGCAACTTTAATGAGTCTTAAAGGTATTGTTCACCGAAAATTATGGCATAATGTTTCTGTGCACTCTATAAATATTGACATGGTTGGGTAAAATACAGACAAAACCAGTCATTGGTTTAAAATAACCTAAAAGATATCAATATTCCTTAAGCTACTCTGTTCCAAACAATGGAAGTTAAAGGAGATCAGAGACTGTGAAGCTCAAAAAATGACAAAGAAACACCACAAAAGCTTCATCAAGGAAGTACATATGTACCAACTAACCAACAAAATTTCAGTTATTATTCACTGAAAAACATTTGTTTGACAGCCATGGTCACCATTCACTTTCATTTTTATGTAACAGAGCATCCAGGACATTTTGCTGTAAATAAATCAAATGATTAAAGGCGAATAATAGAAACACTTATTGTGCTTTATTATACCCAGCGGACCACTGAGATCATAATATGGACCCTTACTGCCGCGTAGAATAGCCGTACTGTCCTTTATTTGTATATTCATGTCACATGGAAAGATTCCTGGGTACTTGTACAAACATGTCAGGTGTAGAATGTGACAAAGCAAAGTTCAGATGTACCGTAACGAGCAGCACAATCTTTCCTTAAGACTATAAGTACAGTATTACTGGTACATTGCAACAATCAAAATCCTACTAAAGATCTTTGACACGGTATACACAAACACAACTGACAAGCTAAGAGGCTAATCGGCTGGAGTTAAATCTGCCAACATCCGCCTGCCAACAAGGCGGTTTAGGGTCTAAAGATGAGCCAAGACCAGAGCTGTCTAAGAAAACCCAACACTCGAAGGTCAAAGTTTAAGACTGCCATTGTGCTTCTTTCATTTCAGTCACTTTCATAGCTAGTATAGTAGACCAGCCTTAATAACTTAAAAGACTACTTGCGCTCACCGCTGTTTATTCTTACATTAAAAAACACAGTGTACTGTAAATTACATTAATTCCTAGAATGTTGTGTTCAGGTAAACAATGATAATAGTTCATGGATGAAGCATTAGACCTTTAACATTGAAGCCTCTTGAAATGTTCAAGCAACAAATTGACCCTTTACTCTAAAAACTAAAGATTCCAATAATGTTCTTTATTGAGCTATATGGTTATATGAAGAACCTTCCTGTAACCTTTCTGTTACATAAATGTTTTTGTAGTGGAAAATGGTTTTCAGACTATAAAAGATGGGAAAGAAATGGTTCTTTGAATAATATTTGACAAAAAGATGCAAAAGCAAGCCTGCACACTCAGCAATTAGAGAAAAAGGGACCAAGAGACCAAATGCAACTTCAGTCACATACAGATTTTTTGTGTTAAGATCACAATGTATCAGAGTGTTAACATATAGCTCTGTGTGGATTCAAGTACATCAGAAATCTAAAAAGTGGCCAAGACTGGTCTTGCGTTAATTTGCGTATTTGATTTTCTCCCGAGTTACAATGCAGCCCTGTTCTGTGAGGTATGTGTGGTATGCTGCAGTTTAGAGGTCTGCCGTGTGCGCACATATCCTGCCAGATCCCTGAGAGGATGTTTATGGAGGCTGAGAATACACAGGCACACCTCTTCCATCAGCACTGGAATAACTGACAGAGATGAAGAAACAGGAAATATTCAGAAGGCAGGCATCAAATGTTAAAACACCTGCTAAATCTCCTGGGAGCTTGTCATCTTTGACAAATGCAAATGCAAATGCAAAAAATATTTGCTTTTCCTTTTTTTATTAGCGCTTAACAATACTGTACTAACACAGAATACCATGAAAGTTCAAAACAAGCACTTTCAAAAACAGTTTCTTCAGTCTTGATTAAAAAAAAAAATCTGCATGCTTGGGGCAAATCCAGTATTAACAACGTTGGTGCAACGTATAATTCTGCATTTGCAAATATCTTTATGATCATATTTGATAATTACGGTCGATCTCTTTGACATTTAGCAATTACACTCTTTCATGTATTCTAACAAGCTGATTCTACATGTCATTTCATACCTAATGACATCTTTTGGTTTGCCCAAGGCTTGAGACTCTTAATTAACCACAGACAAAATTGCAGCAGAGATACTCAGTGACAGTCTACCAGTTTTTGTAATTAAGATGACTGTAGTCACCTTTTTTCTTGCATTGTTAATAGGACATGCCATTGGGTTTGTGTGGAGTGTGATGTATCCTCATCTAATGTATCCTTCTCTTTCCGTTCTTACCAGGAGAGTAAGCCAGAACCCTTAGACCTGTCAAAGAATTGTCCGGGGATGGTTTACTGTTCCACCGTACTGTAACTGCCACTGTTGAGACTGCACAGCAGCAGGGTAAGTAAGAGATAAATCTCATTAAATCATGTATCCACTGCCTTCTCTGTCTTGGGAGGATGGTAAAAAATGGCTACGATGCCTGTGTAGGCAAAAAGCAAATTAGAAAACAATTGTGCTCGTTAAGAAAGAGAGTCCTTAAGGTACATTAATGTCTTCCCCATCAATAATGTGCTGTTCTTTGTCTGCTCTCCTGGCTATTTGTGTGTTCTTGATTTGCATAAAAAATGAATTAAGATGCTCACTTTAGCCAGATCGAACAAAACTTTTGCATTTTCTGTAGAGCATTGTGGATGTTTGCTATGCAGTTGCAAACTTAGTTTAAACCTACAGTACAGGTTTAAATTACAGTGATGCTTTTGCAATTCCAACACACACACAATCTTAATCAGTGGCCTTTTACCCTTAGAGATGATTAGCCATTGAGACCCTTTATTACCCCTAAACAAAGTTTGAATTGATCCGTGCATAACTTTAATTTGATTATCAAATCTATCAGTGATTTATGAGCAGTCTGCATTTGAGATTATCCTTAATGTCCAGCCACAGCACACCAGCATCCATCTCCATTGATTCCTTGTCATGTTTAATACATAATGACCGTGTTTTTGTATTGAACAAAACTAATCAAATGATTCATGCAAAAGTCAACGTGCTGGGGCAATTAGGATGTGAACACAAAGGTGTATTTATAGACTTGATTCTGCATTGATTCTGCTATCTTTTTTGGGACGGTCCTGTTATTGTTGTTGTATACCAGGTTTGTTCTGTGTAATGTGACCTCATAGCACAATGTTGTACATTATTTACTCAAATGATGCCAAATTGACCACTGGAGCACTTACAGAATGCTTTTGGTGGCTTTTAAACCATATATGATGTTGATGGTTATTAAAGAGAAAAAGTTTTTTTAACCTTTTCAATCAGATTGAAAACAGTCATCCATAAAGCCCTCAAAGACTATAAAAGGGTTCTTTTCAAAGAAAATTAAGTTACAGTATAGAGTTTTGTATTACACAAGGGTTAAAGTAAGCTAATTATTATTGTAAAAACACCCTTCTACTGTACATTGCACTTGTTTACGATAAAAAATGGTTTATACTGATCATGATTAGTTGTGAAAATAGCTTTACTGTGTGAGATAAAGCGATTACAAATCCTTTGCCAGTAAAAATGTTCATTAATTTTATATAAATAATTAGGTAATATTAATAATTAAATAATTAAACATTTAGTCAAATAAGGTGGAAGTTAGTCTGAATAATTTTGCACATTTTGCATTCTTCCTTACAGTAACATTCCTTTAAACATTTTTTCCTATTCATCTACTATAATGTCGATGACCGTTAAGTGAACCCTGTGAGGTGAAAACGATTAGATATAGAATAGTGTTAACTGGATAAAACTTTGCTTTCCACCCCTAACTGTGACTGTGATGATGACTGAGGTGAATCTGAGTGTGTTGAACACGGCAAATCTGCACCATTTTCCCTTTAAAAACTCCTTAAGAATTTAACAAGAAACTTCTCCCCCCCCCACTCTCATCAAGTTATGGAGTTGAGAGGCTGGCATATGAAATGCACTGGAAGTTTCAACCCCATTCAATTTCAAATGATGCAAGAAAAGTACGGTGACCGTAGTTTGACTCCCGAGTTGCCTGCTTGTGCGTGACATTGATTTGAGAAGCGGAGGGGAGAGAATTTGACAGGACAGAGAAAATCAGTCGGAGTTGGACAGGGTGAGCAAGAATGGGAGAGTGAGAAAGAGAGACAGAGATCCGAAAGTGATCTGATCCCTCCGTGGAATTGGTAACAAGCTTGCGACAAACTGCTTTAGTCTCTTAGGGGATAATTAAAATCGTGAAATAAGATAGAAGCTGTTGCCACGACGGAGGCTCTGCATGCTAGACGAACGGCTTCTTCAGATAAAAGACAAAGTCTTGTGTGTAACTTTGATAAGAGTGCAGTTTTGAGGGAGATGACCTAGAAAGGTTGACGTGACAGACAGACACACTGTGCACTTCCCGTCTGAATTAAGTAATAATAACGTCTAATAACGGGGGCAACTGTAGGCTGTTTTAATTGGAATAGACAGTCCTCATAAAACACACACAGGGAGAAAGAGAAGAGTTATTTAAGCTTACATTGCTTCCCTGACTAGTTAATGATAGCTGATATAATCATCAGGGTTATTCAGAGGTCCGAGCAGTCAGGACATCATCCACACGAGTTGCTGTGAGCTCTTATCGCACCCTTATGTCAGATGAACTCCTAGCCTTGTGAGATATTGTTAAAATAAACTGTCTTATTTCATCTAAAGCCCCGAAGGCAAAGTCTGAGTGCGCCGTAGATGCAAGCATTGGCTGGAGATGATAAGAAAACGGGCTTTTTTGAGTTTAAAGCAAGATATTGAGTTTTAATTCATAGATCTTGGAGAGGATGAGTATGCACAAGTAAAGTAATTCGGTCGTAGGTTTGATAATAACTTCATAATACCTCAACTTTACTGTTTATTCTTTAAATGCACAAGAGGTAACTGTTATGGTTAAACATTTTGAATATAACACATACTGTTCACTGTAAAGTCGCAATTGTCATTTAATTCCAATAAACTGTAAAACTACCACTGTAAAAATGATCGTAAAAATATGGCAGAAATGTACTGTTTATGTAATTCGCACTAAACTTTTACAGTCCATAGCTTTGTCAGATTGCTAACGTCAACAGTTTGTAATTTTTTTCCATGCAAATAAACCCCTCAGTGTCACAAAAAGCGCACATATTTCATGTTCTAATTCCACCTAGTTTTCTTTGCTCAGCATAAATATAACGGCACGTGTGTTTTTTTACTGCCTATAAAAGACGAGCATCATTGAACCCCCCTCCATATCCATTTTAATTAACCCCTCCGTCGACCCCCTCCGTATTAGCATGTACTGAAATGCATGTCTCGGTGAACGCAGGGTTAGAGATATCTCTAGTCTCTCCTAACCACAACCTTGCTTTACAACTTAGTCTTATTGCTGTGGTATGTATTGCTTTTCTGTCAACACCCTGAACTAATTATTCAGTAGCAATTACAGACGCAGTAACTGTGGATTTAAATGGAAACACATGTGGCTGCTTAAGAGCTGCGGGGAATGTAACTGTAGAGATCTGCAGTAAAAGAGCTTTGAGAGAGAAAATAACATCTACAATCGAAACCGCAGAAGTGCATCTCACTCGCCCACTCCCAGTCAACTCCTTTGCTTGCCTTTCACTTTGTTAGCATGAGAAATATTTTAGATTTGTATTAACCATTTGTATATAAACAAAAAGACAAAGAAGTGCAAAAGCAAAATTCAGCATGCAAATTAGTAGAGAAAAATACAATTGGCAAAAAGTTTCTATTTCACTTTCTTTCTCCTGCAGAACATGAAAGAAGATAACATTCTTATTGTGTTCCACACAGATTTTGAAGATAAATAAATGATGACTTTTGACGATTTTATAGTTTTAGCATTTTGTTTTGATGTTATGTTTAGTTAGTGTTGTAATATGGCTGGATCAAATTCTAGCATCATTGGGATCAATAGATGTAGTAGTAAAACATCAACGCTTCAAGCTCTGGACCAGCTGTGAGAAGGAACTGGTTTCTGTCCAAGAACCTTTCTCCAGTGATTAAGAGCCATCCCGTTTCTTCATTGTTTCCCATGTGAGCTTTGATAACATTGGAGCAATGCCATCACTAAGCTCCAGGATTTTGGCTACCTGTGCATTTAATAGAGAAATAATTACCTTTTACTTAATTGACCTCTATGGATTTCACTGGACTCTTGTGTGCTTTCCTGAACATTCCTAATTTGTGGTTATCCCAGCAGTGGAAGGTATGAATCACATTGCAACAAGAGATATGGCTTTTCCTCTGAAGTGTGGCCAACTCGGAGCCAAGCCACCTTATTTCATGGCTGAACTAATGTGCTTTTAAATCTATTATATGCAGCTCCATCTGCAGCTATTTTTATCACATGCTGGTTAGGAAATGGGTCATGGAGTGGTGTTGTTAATAGTACATGTTTAAGGAACTGTGGGGGTCAATATATGGTTAAGGCACCACCTATGGAATCTCTAAGAAATAGATGTACCAATCATAGCCTGAAATACTAACAGTTGAAGTAATCCGTGCCACCACAAAACAACCTCCCTCCTTCTCCAAAACATGAAGCATCAATTAATAGTGACAGTGTGTCGAAACAGCAGGTTTTGAGTCTGTCCTTTCGATTGAATTTTTATTAACAGTGAGTCATGCAATGAATCGGAAAGCTGGTAATGAGTTTTTTTATGTGCTATAATTTATGAGAGTCAGTTTGTGAAATGCATGATATGATCAACCAAAGACGCATAATTGAGAACACATTGTCTCATACAGTAGCATGTGAAGGTGGATGTGCTATCCAGATACAAAAGCTTGTGTAGGTGTATTGAGTGTTTATGTGTTAGTTTATTCTGAGCTGCATTCCTAATTATTGTGTAAGCCTCAGACAATTCTTGTCCTAGGACACAAATTAAAAGCAATTGAAGGGAATATAATATTATGTACAACAACTTACAGCAGGTCAATAGTTTTTTTTCTATTGTAACAAGCAGTTTAGTTCGTGTCCTAACCAGATACAACCTCGAATTAGTATAATGAGTAAATATGAAAATGTTAGTAAAATCAAGTAAATTTGGAAGAGGTTATACTTAACCTGTTAACTGTCACCGTTCCACAGGTGGATTACTGATGTTATATGACTATTCACTTTGAAATTTTATAGTTGAATTCTAATCTAATCATGACAAATGATATATTAATGGGAAGGTCTAACAATAAATATTGGCAAATTTCATAACATGAAACATAAACAATGTTATTTGAAAAACACATAAAATAAAAAAATACAATATCTAAAATTATTTTTAAAAAAATCTAAAATAAACATTGTAGTTCAGTGCATTTTCATGTTTATACTCAATATGTGAAGTAACAGTTAAGAGGTTAATATTAATAACAATTATAATATTAGTTAATAATAATAATAATAACAATAATAATGCTATATTAAAATAAAGTAACTTCTTATATTAAATACTTGTTTAAATCGCATGTTTAAATTATTTGAAATTCTGAGGTTAATAGGTGTGCTTGATATAAGATTAATTTCTCACTCTAGACTGTATTTCCAGACTTTCTTTTATTCTACTTTTCAAGCTGTCAAATAACACAGGATGGTTTGATTTAACTTCAAAGATCAAAGTTTTAACCTCCATGAAGAAGTTTCTTCTCCTGGCTGGGTTGAGATTCTCTGTGTTTAGGCGCAAGACTTCTTAAAGTGATATTTAAATATTCTTTTCAGTTGCCACATTTATCAACATTTAATCATTCCTATAATGGATTTAGCGGCATGTTAATGTTTCATAAATCACATGTAAAAGTTGATTTCTGTGCTTGAATCTGTGCTTATTCCTATGTAAAATGAGGCCTTTGTACTGTCTGTTTAAAGTTTTTAAAGTTGATTCTTTATGTTATGGTGTGAATTAAACTTTAATCTCAAGTTGAATCTCTGCCTCTCCCTTAGTTTGAGCCTGAGCACATTTGGGTCGGACTGATGCCAAACTCCTGGCAGGTGTTGCCCATGAAGTCCTCTGCACTGTTCTTTTGACACTCTCCTCTGTCTTTCCGAGTGGAGTCAGAGAGACATACTGGCCTCATTCATCTCTGTGTGGCAGGAAGTCGTCCAATCCCTTGCCAGCACTTTTCAAAGGGCTGAACTCTAGTTGACTGTGGCCCAGACGGCTAGCTGTCAAGATCCGTGGGGGGACCCGGGCTCCAAGCGTGCATTTTAAACACCAGGCCCCTGTCCAAGGCCTGGCAGGGCGCTGTTACTTCAGATACCAGTGCCAACTAGAAAACAGAGCATGAAGCAACATCACAAGAACAGGTTTTCATCTAGAAACAGGTAGAAGCACAGAGGGGTTACCTGTGGACCTTTATTTAGTTCTGAACACTGCCAAAGAGGGCAGAGAGGTGAGCGGGAAGGAGGACGATCAACAAGAGACACAGTCTGGCTTGTCGCCAGTGTCAGTTGTTCATCTTCATAACAGCCTCATGAATTTTTTAATTTCTCTTGGCTGAGCTGACCCAGAGTTAGTTAGAGTTACTGAGCTAATGAAGAAGACCCCGTGATGTGAGGCCTTCTGCACTCACTCCACCAGGGGGCATTACCAAAATAATTGCCCTTCTATTGAGGCGCTCTTCATGTCCTCTACATGAACCCTGATCAAAGCCTCATCTGGATAGAATATGAATGAGTTAAGCTACTTAATTTCTAATTTGTTTAACTGACATGCCTATAATATTGACATTATCCAGAGAAAGTATATCTTCGCCATAAGCCAAGAAGTATATTTATGATTCTGTATATGTTGTGAATCTTCGATTTCTTCTCAGTTTTTGTCAATAAAAGGTTCTTTCAAGGTCACCATCTTCTATAAAGGTGAAAAGGGCACCACAAAGCAGAATTTCACAAGCCTAATTTAATATTCCCTTTGATGGTATAAGAAACATAACAGCTGTTCCTTGGGTCTTATTAGTGCCCTGTTTTTGAAGTTGAAAATCTTCAGAGAACATGACAGGAGAATCAAGAGGTGTTGTAGTGGTAAGCTTGCAAGTTCACAGGAAAGTTCAACCCAGAAGGCTTATTAAATATTAGAAACAACATCTTTAGCTACTGTATGTGTTGAAGGTTTTGATAGGCAGAGCTGGAGGCTGGTAGCTCATTACACCAGAGTATTTGTTTTCAATGTAATGTTGCTCTTTGAGCATAAAAAAGATCTGCAAAGCTTAATGCAAAGGGAGATATTCTCTTTAACAGAAATCGCTTGTTAAAAGCTACAAGAAGAATGGGCTACAATGAGGTACTTCCCGGGTTCATGGGTTCACAAACCTTGAATTTGAATAAACCAAATGGAAGGCAAACTGGGGGTTGATGTGGTGTCCTATCCCTTGCCATAGTAGGAAAAAACTGCACAGGAGGTGCATGCTTAAACAAAGAGAGAACTTTTTGGGCACTTTAGAAAGAAGGTGCTTCATATAGAGTCCAGAAGAAACATTGTGTTTAAGAGAGGTGAGAATATTGGTGCTGCAATAATGTAAAATGTGTGAAAACGGTTTTAACAGTTAAGCATAAAAATATATTCTAGCAAAGACTTAAAAGGGCATATTAGGACCCCTTTAAGAGCCAAGTTGAACATGTGAAGTTGGGAATACCAGGAGTTCCATGAGTTAAATGTGTTGTTCTTTCATTTAGGCTGAGAGGTCTTGCAGGCAAGCAGAGACAGTATCTGGAATGACGCTGTGTCATCAGCATCAGTGTTGGGTAAGTTATTTTAAAAAGTAATCAGTTACTAATTGTATTTAAATACTGACTTTGCATAACTCATTACTTTGCATTTGCATTACTTTGCATTGCTAATGTAAATGATATAAATGATCATTACAATTATAAATGCATATAAATTACATAATAAAACAAAATAGTTAAAATTAACTTAAATTTAACATTACCTGTAACAAACTGTAAACATTACACTAACAAAATGATTTAAACAAAAACGAAATTCTAACATTTATACATTTTAAAACGTTTTACATCTATTTTAAATTCCAAATTGTTTCATACAGAGTTGTCAAAAGTATACACTGTACGTAATGAAGGTATGTCATAAATAAATGACCTAAAAAGTGACAGTAATACCTAATGCTATTTTTTCAGGGCCAAGCAATTTAATTACAGTAATAAATGACTTATGTTTTCCATTACACCCAAAACTGATCAGCATAGCATTGGTATAAGAAACCATACTTTAAAGATTGAATCTAGAGAAATTGTGCATATTGAGAAAAGCAGGAAAGCAAAAACTGAGTCACTCCAGTGGTCAGCTCAGAAATTGATGTCTCTCCTTTCAATTTATGTAATTTATTAGAAGAAACAAATGTATGGACACCTTTTTCTTTGAATGTTGTGTTACAGTGTTACCTTTTGATAAATGTACTTTTGACATACTTGTACTGTAGGTGTTGTACCACATCAATACTCAGCTACCAAAATAAATGTCCACCATTCCTGAAGTGCTTGCAAATAACTATTGCATGACTGGGTATGAAATCTATTCATTCAGGCTAATTAAGAAACCATGCTAAACATTTGTTATTTCTAAAATAAACATTCCCATCATGCATTTCAAACCTTTGTTTTTAATTATGATGCACTTCAATTAGCCACTCGCAGTCTCTCTTTAGAATTGGATTATAGTGCCTAGAGACTCATGGACAGGGTATAGATGTGACTTCAATTTAGCAACGACAAGCTGATTGGTTAAGACCCAGGCAGTCTGAGGCGTGTGATTGGTTGGCTGCACTGGTGTGAGTTGGGAGGGCAGAGAATGAGAGAGGGAGGTAGAAACATAGACAGTAAAACTTGACCATACAGGTGGCTGTATGGTTAGTAAAAAAAAGGAAAAGACATTCTGGTGTTGCTAATTTACTGAAAGCATAACATATTCCCTCTTCAGCAGTGTGTCACTGTCTTTTATCACAACAAACATACAGCTCAGTGTTTTTCGATGTATCCCCAGAGCCCCATTAGTAAGGCTTAAGTACTTCTTAATCTACACAAAACCAGAAATGTGTTAGTTTAACTCATTGTTCTGGATATCATTCATCATTATCACATACATTATTAAAATGATGATTATAATGATTCATTGCGGTTGAAAAATTGCTTTACTTACCGATTATACCATAACTGTATAGCTGGCGATAGGACACATGCACTTTCATACATAAGAAGCATATCCCCTATACATTCTCTTTCTGACATAGTTTCATTTTGCCAATTTCGTTGAATCTCTTTCACATTTTTGCACTTGTGTCTTTTACACATTTATCGTCCTTCTCCTTTGTTGTGTCACCTGCATTTAAGTATCCACACAATGACTTGACTGTGTCCTAAAATGTCCTCTCCTTTTTAATACTCTCAGCACAAGCATGAGTCAGGATAATAAGCTGGACAAGACTGACCCAGCTTTCACCTCCTAACCCCAGAGGAGGAAAAATAACATTGGGCCCAGACCAGAGCCACCATGCAATCCAGTAGAAAGAAAGCTAATCCACTGGCCTGGATTCGAGTGAATCTTACCCGGGAACATCCTTTGCCCCTCTGGCCTAATCCGTAGTAAATGCAGAGCTCACTTATGTTGATAGGACACCTGCTGTTCAACAGGCAGCCAAAAGGGTGCAGGCAGGATGAAAATGTGCAAGTTTATTCAGAATTTTTTGCCTTTGGTGTGTGTGAAATGGGGTTGGACTAGAGAGATGGTCCCTGATTGGCATTGGCAGTGGTTTAAGAGTTCTGTGCAAAAGTAGAGAACAGAAAAGTGGAACAAGCAGGAGAGAGAGATGGCAGTTACTGTAATGAGTGTCTGGATGGAGGCCTGAACTCTCTCTCTCTCTCTCTCTCCTCTCTCTCTCTCTCTCTCTCTCTCTCTCTCTCTCTCTCTCTCTCTCTCCTCTCTCCCTCTCTCAGAAAATTTGGATGCACATAGTGGGGAAAATAGTTTATGTCACTCCAAGAGTCTGGAGAACGTCTTCTCACGGCAGCGGAAAATAGAAGTGTAGGCCTTTTTAGGTGATTAATGATTAGATGCCGTCTCTCATCTCTGACTCGCTGTATATGTATCAATCTTTCTATCTTTGGATGATAAGACAGAGCCTGAATCCAAACGATTTGTCACAGCTGATGCTTTGCTCCATTTATAGCATCTAGTATAAATACAGCACATATACACAGATCTAATCATACACTATATTAATACGCACACACACGAGTTGACAGGGCTCAGGAAATGGCTGAGTAACCCAGCAAACTAATGCGCACACACACAGAGAAACCCAATCTGGCAGTAACAGAGAGAGGCATTGTGCCGGTATCAGGTGTTGGCGTGACCCAGACGTGTGTTAAGGGCAGGAGAGCCCGGCTGTCTGACTGTGTGGGGTCAGCTGAGCTTCTCAATGGGCTCTGGCTCCAACCAACACAGCCTCTCTCCGCTGCTCTATGGAGCCTTTCAGCTCCCCCTGATCCACTTCCAGACCCTTCTGCTGGGCATCTGACCCACGGGATCCAGGGAGATATGTAACCAGTGATTCAGCAGGCAAGACAGTACAGCTTTTTGTGTCCGTTTGCATTCTCTCACTCATTTTCACACAGATACACAATAGCCAAACAGTCATAAGACCGCAAACAGTGACAGAGAAAAAAAACCTCATAAACCACTCTGTCCCCTGCCTCTTGTTTGATGATGTGTTTGCACAATGTGTGTCTTTGTTGAAAAAAAAATCTGATATTCACTCCCTGATTACCATCCGTCTTCACTTCATTCCCAGTCCAAGAAAGCTCATTTTTTCATGCTTTCCATCAAAATTGGCCTGCTAATCGGAGAGTCTAAAAATACTCATGGAGGTTTGGCTCTCTCCTCAGGGCACAGAAGAAGTGTGCTGTATGTGTGTACACGAAGAGCTATAATTAGTGTGAGTGAAGGAAAGGTAGTGTTATTTGATGGGGTGGGGATCTACATTAGGCAGTGATGGAGTGGAGGAGTTGGAAAGAGACTGACGACACACACACATGTTGGGTTTCCATGTTTTATGGGCACTTTCTATAGACATAATGACTTTAATAACGTAACAAGCTCTATATTGTTTCCCCCAACCCTCACCCACCCTTAATCCTAACTCTAAAACAAAGCCAAATGCATTTTTACATTTGAAAATAAACATCCTTTAGTGTAATTTATAAGCTGTTTTCCTCATTGGGACCATAAAATGGCCTCACAGAGTTGAAAAATTACTGGTATTACTATCTTTGTCTCACAATTTACCCACAAAAACAGTTCTTCATTAATACTCTAACATACATGAACATAGAAATATCTTTTCTTTTAGACTTTTATTTAAAACGAATTTGTAATAAGTCTCCAGGTATGTGATTATATATTGGGTTACATAATCTTTGAAAGTTTTAAGTCGTGAGAAGAAGCAAAATGAAATCATTTCTGTGCATGAGCAAACCAACATACACATCCTTTTTTAAATGCTAAAATCTTCCATTTTGCACATCATCTTATTTCTAGTAAATTTCCTTCTTCCGTTGTGTTTGTCTAACCCTTCCCTTATTTATTTTTCCATTCCTTCACTCCCATTTCCCTTATTTTATTTTGTTAGCGTTCTGGCCCGAGGAAATTTTTTAAGAAGATCTCTGTGTCTTCCATTACTGTAACACAAAGGAAAGTTTGCGTAACCGAGTCGTTACAGTCGCGGCGCTCGCTGTAGTGTTGGCTCCGAATTAGTCATTTTTTCCATTGTTGTGACCTCATCTTGGGACATTTAGCAACACTGTCAAATCTTATAATATATGTCACAAAATTATAATATGGTCTGACTGAGCTCACTGGTGATTTATGGTATTTTTGACTCAGATCTTTAAGTGTTCTGAGACCTTTAGCTCCTCCAGTCTTTCGGATTCACATATAAAAAAACATAACAACCATTCACATGACATTGACAGAATCCTGCAATGTGACTTTTTAATGCAAAACTATTATAAATGCTTTTTTTCTATTTAAGTGAAAGTTGGCATGCAATAAAGTTCCTTTAAAACATATTACACCACTCATTCTGTAATGGCTAAAAATTACACATGGAAAGATGTCAAACAAAAACTGTGATCAGTTACAGAACCTAAAACATACACTTTTACTGCCCACTGCCTTTATTTTCAATGTCACAAAAAACATTGCGTTCCTAAATTCTATTAAATTCCAACGTCTCCATCTACATTGTTTAGCTTTGTGTGAACACCTGAACTAATCTCCAGTCACACTTTTCACATGTTATTTCATACTGGTGCGCTACAGCTAGTGAAAGCACAGACAGCCAGGTCTTAACATTAAATAAACATTCATTAAACCATTGAAATAGGAGTTGGACATCTGCTGCAGAGTTCTTATAATGTTGTGGCTTTGCTGTCAGTTTAAGTCACCGCTGGAGAAACTAGAGCTTATTTCAAACACACGGTACAGGCCATAGCATCGAAAAACAAGGCCATTGCTTAAACAAATACTCCAGGTTTCTTTAACCTGAGCGCAGGGTGGACAAACATAGCCGTTAAAGTGTAACAGCCTTTCCTCCTGGCCGGCAGAACACTAGCTCCTATTCACAGGCTGCCCACTACACCGCAATCCAACATCATAGAGCTTTAATAGGCACAGGGTTAAAAGAAGGCCATTGAAAGGGACCTGTAGGTCACTGCTATATTTATAAACATTACTTTGCAGATTTTTTAGTGGCCTGACCACATATCCTGTAATTTAACCCTCGTTCACACACCCAGCACCACCCTTATGTAAACATTGTCACAGGGGATGGTGCTTCACTCTTCACTAAACATGTCAGGTGACGGGTATAATCTTAGGAACAAGGCTGTAGTGCGTTCACAAAAGCCTTTAATGAAAGCATTTGGATTTTTGACATGTAAACCTGTTCCTAAAATGGTCTTGATGAAGTGGTTTATTGAACAAAAATGAGAATCTTCTTTGTCACTAAATTAAAAGTTGCTATAAATGTTGCTTATAGGTGTTAATTGTTTGCTCCTACAGCAGTTAGCATTTTAAGCATCGTGTAAAATATGCTTTTTAATCATGTTATGTATTTTTATGTTTATTTTTTGTGTTTATTTTAATTTTATTTACCTTTCGGCATAATTTTTGTGCCGTGATCAATTATATTTTTTACTTCTGGTTTGAATATATATTATAAGTCGCTTTGAATAAATGCACCTGCTAAATAAATGTAAATGTAATTTGTATATTACATTTTAATTTTAATAGTATCTAATGCAACTTCACGGGAAAAGGACAAGGACAAAACGTAAGGTTTTCGAATTGGTTACAGTTTTATATTGTATTGTTGTTTAAGAATATTTAAAAAAACAATAGACATTAAACAATTAGCCATAATTAGCCTGTCAATTCCAGTTCTTCCATACTTCTATCTTAACCGAACATGTAAATGACTGCTGTCAGATTAATGTCCCCTGTAAAGGAGATGTAAGCATAGCTTAACCCCTCTTCTCTCCACCTTCTTTCTTCACTTCTTCCAACATCTGCAGCTCTTCTGCCAACACCAACATCCACCTTTCCATCTACTCTCTGTCCACCACCCTCTTACACACACACACACACACACACACACACACACACACGCAAACACACTCTCTTTCCCTCTTACTCAAGCGGTCTCTTTTCACAGAATTTATGGTTTGACTATATCCAACTCCACAGATAGAGTTAATGTGCAAGTGTGGAAACCTCACAGTGCCTTAACACTGTAAATACGGTCAAAACTAATCAGCAAAAAGCGTTCCCAGCAGAATTAAACGTGTCCAATGGAAAATGTTGTGCCGCTTCGGCTAGTAACGCAACGTGTGATGGTGACTCACAAGCCAAGCCATCCCAGCTGTTCCTATGCGATGTGTCATGAGTAACAGAATGGAACAAAATTAAATTATCTCACGGCACGTTTTTTAAGCTTTTGTTAGCTTGATGAGGTGAATTACAAATGTAATTTTTTTTTTTTGTTTGTTTGTAAAAACGCTTTATAAAGCGAACATTTAATGTACATAGACACACAAAAGTGCCCTGTGTAAACAGGCATAACCAGCAATGAGTAATTTTCTCTTCCTGAACACATTAATCAAAGCTCAGGCCTTGTATTATGATATCTAATGGTACACAGGGGTCTATGTCCCGTCAAACAAGGTTTAGCACAGACCTTTGTTTGAAGGTTGTCTGTCTGGAGCTAGAAAGATCCTTGCCGTGATGGTGAAAAGATATGAGAGAAGCAGCTTGCTCTGATGTTTACGGCTGGTAGACGGTGTCTTTCTCTTAGCTGTGAGGAACACAGACCTTGGACTGCCAGGGCAGTCAGACACATGTCACCTGTATTTCCCGTCTGTAGACTCAGCAGCTTTTCCTCAAAGAAAAAACAGCCTGAATGGATCTTCTGTCAGGATTTCTAGATGTAGTAAAGCCAATAATGCCCAGGTGAATCTCATGATGTCGGTCAGTCAAGTAGATTTACCCCTGATTTACTGTACTGTAATTTATCATGTTGCATAACAACAGGGTCTAGTATAGTTTTCTAGATATTATGTTACTTTTATACAATGTTCAAAACTGCCATTATGTATGAATATTTTATTCTTATATTTTATTCTTATATTGTTTTTATATTTTTTATTTTTATTACACAGAGCACTGGAATACTTGATTCTGATTGGACAGATGCAACATCCAAGGTATGTTATTCCTCAACATTATTATATGATAGGGTCATGATCATTCTGTCAGGGTTTATTTTGTGACAACTGGCTGGCTGAACAGTAATACCCTTTAAATATTATCTTATAGAAAAATGTTTCCCTTTTCATTGAGAAATTTGGAATATTTTCCTGACAGGTTTTGTGAGATGCACTCGTCCAGTGTAGTTTGTCATTAGATCTTTGTATTAAAGGGACAGAAACTCTGCATTGACAAAAATGACATAACCATGAAATGTAGCACTTTTTTTTTGCACTTTTCCATGTATTTTAGAAACAATATTTACAGTTTAGAAAAGGATGTGGAGACTTACAGGTCTTAGAATTTGCAGTGAAATCCAAACCGCAGAACCTGTCAAGGAAAAGAAGCTGTTGAGCAACTGTTGAGTCTTTATGCAGTCCAGATCTGCCTCGGCCGGGCACCAAAACAAAGTCAACATTTAATTATAAAAGAAGGAAACTTTGGACGAATATGAAATAATGGAAGGAGGAAGGCATGGAAAAACATTCTTTTCATTATATGAACGCTGCCTGTGAATGCTCTTGCTGGGTTTACACATTGGGAGAAAAAAACGGCATCCATTAAGTAAAAGGATGATGTAATGAGTAATTAGATAATTGAGTTATTTGACTGCGATCAGCAGGAAGCTGTTTGGATGACTTGATGGATGATAATGGTGGGTGAGAATCACTCCATTAAAAATATGGATATTTCAAGGTGACTAAACAGGTTATCTGCACACCAAATTTATCACTGCCAGGTTTTTAGTAGCCTTTACCCTTTTAAGTATTTAAGTAGAAACAAAAACAGCCTGACAGCCTCAGAATAACAGTGGTCTGTCTAGAGGTGAGAAAGCCTAACAAAACTAAAGAAAATGCTTAGTGGCATTTTTTAAATGTTATCGTTGCGAAAGGCGATAATTTCTTTCAAGCATCAAATGTACGCAACTGAAGTAGCTTAGGGAAAAATAAACCATGTGTTCAGCAAAACAATCAAATCACGGATTAATATCTGGGGTGCGGCCCGAGCGAAACCTCACCTTTTAATAACCATAGCTATCAACTCTTGATGTTATTGAACAGCACAACTTGGAGACTATTGATTTTGCTATTATTGTGTTTTCTGAAGTTCTAGCAAGGTGACACAAGGGGCTAAAACTCCATCCTTTCCAATGACCCATCGCTCCCACTGGACGAGTGCAGTTGATAAAGGACGTAAAGATCAGCTGCCCCTTGGCCTTTATAGATTAACGAATATGAGCTGTCAGCACCTCCCATCTCCATTTCCAATGATTTGCATCAGGTTTAATGAGCCTGCCTGAACTGGATCACATACTCACAGTGTGCTTCTGGGTGTGCTGTAAAATGCACAAACACTAAAATAAAAACATTAAAAAAACCTATATTTTGTAGATCAGTGCTTGTACATACAGTATCAGGCATAAATAAATGTACATAATATAATGTGGCCTAATTTTAAAGTACAGTTAGAAAGTTAAACTAGTAAAAAGAAAATGTAAACACAATTTAAAATGTACTGTACTTTCAAAACAGTCTGATTATTAATTTTGGGTTCTTGTAGAAATGTAACGTGCATTAAGGATATTTACATATTTTTACTAAAAACTGTAAGAATACTACACACCCAAACGTTTATTTATAACATTTTAAGTAGCAGATGAGCAATAATGCAAGTGCTATATAAAGTTACAAAGATTCAACAATTGCATATTCAGAGATTCAATATAGAGTAAAAGAATATAGAATAGAATAGAATTTTGTTGAGAAAAAAGAATTTCATTGTTATTGTGCAAGCGTGCAAAATTAAAAAAAATTCTAAATTATAAAAAATTATGTGAAATGCAATTATTTAATTTGATGTGAGTATTTTTTTATCATCTATTTATCATTTATCATAGCAGGATTTATTTTATGTGTGTGCACTTCATTTGGTATACTTAGTACAAAGTGTATCACAGTGCTGACTGATAAAGACTTAGCCAAAGCTCAGCCCTTGATCCAGAGTCCCGAGCTGGTCAGAACAGTCTGGACACACATGAAGGCCAACAGGACCATTATCAGACTTAACCAAAACAAATTTTGAGAAATTTTGTCACTTAGTGACTCTAACACTATAAAGGTAATTTGATGCGTTTTATTATTGAATAATGTTAACAATCTCACACATGTAGGAAAGAAAAACAAGATTTTCCTACAAAAATGTAAAAAATTAGTATAATGTATTATTATAATTTAAAATTTGTTTTAAACTTAAAACAGCATCTATATTACTAATAGCTTTTTTTTTTTATCAAGCACTGGCTTGTAATATTGAGCAACAACCATCAACCATCTTCATAAGGTTAACCATTAAAATAAACAAAACCTCAAAATGATTCATAGTCAGAGACTTTGAACAAAATATTTTCTTTATTCTGCGAGAGAACTGAATATTGTGGAGTTCCATTGATTATATACATGAGTTTACCTCATAACAAACAGAGTCTACAACCAATACAAACTATTGTAACAGATACAAGAAAATGTGGTGTGGTGAATATTGTAACTGAAAAATACCAGTAAGTCTAAAGCAATAATGACATTCAAATACTGAGAGAGAGGATTCCTGGCATTGCTTGTTAACAAAAGAAATGGGATCCCATGTTCATTTGTGCCATAGCTTAAAATTATATTTTGACCGGAGCCAGAGCAACATGTTGAAAGTACATATTCTGCTTATTGCTCAAGCTAAGTCTAGAGATGAGAAACACTGCTGGTGTTAGAGACTGTATCAATTTATACAGAATAAAATCTGTATTCTGTCATGTCAATAATATGATGTGAGCGTGTAAAGAACACGTATTGTATTTAACGGTCTGCATTTATTTACTGTGTTAAGGTTGTGCAAATGGTACTGAATGCTGTTTTCTATTGCTTCAGTTTCTTCCTCCATCTCAGTTTTTGTGAACAATATCATTTTGCTTTATTTGCTGCAACAAAGGACTCCAACCTAATTCAGTTGAAAAAGCAGTTTTTTATGAGCTATATTAAAATTTATATTCGACTACACCATAAACAGACAATTAACAGTTTTTGTTCCACATCTTTTTTATATTTTAGATTTTTTTACACAAAACAACAGTCAAGAGTACCAAAGAAGCATGCTGGGTTTTACGTATGTCAAAGTGGGAAGAGAGTGAGTATTTCTTTTTTTATTCTTTTTTTGAAAATCTTGTTTTTTATAAGAAATGTGCTGGATATCACGGTGGGACAGCTGTGGTAAGAACACAAAAGACTCCCAATGAGAATCACAACATATTCAAACCTGCCTGCAAATAAAACTTTGCAGAACTGCACAAGTAACGGGCCAATAGCCATTGCTAGTTAACAGTCCGGAAATGACGTTCTAGTCATTACAACACCTGCTTTTTTACTGAGATTGACCGAAAACTCAAGCTGTTATATAGAAAAAAGGTCGTTTTGGTTCATGCCCAAACCCCTTGAGCTTTTGAAGCAATGCACTGCTGATTCTGTTGGCTTGTTATAATGTGTTAGTTTCCCCCACTCCCACTTCAGTACAAAAGAAGCATTTCTTCCTCCAGTAAAAGTCTCTCATACGAATCCCCAATGCAATGCTTTTTCATGTCCCTGAAAACTTTCAGAAGAAAAAAGAAAAACAGAATATTGCATGCTTTCTGGAGTGTAAGAACAAAGAAAGCCATCGAAACCCACTGCTTTCTGCCCTGCAGAGAACGGCAGTGCCGTTTAGTTTTTTTTAAACAAACCACAAATTACTGTGGGGTACAGCGTTTTCTGTTTTCTTTATATCAGTTTCCAAAGTAAAAAATAAAAACAACTAGATCAATAGTCTGTGAAAACAAGATAATTCTGTAAAGAAAACACACTTGATTTTGTTGAGGTGTTTTAGTGACCTAACAAACAAATTATAATTCAAGGTAAGGAAAACTATGATGGCACACAAGAATCTATTTACCTCTTCCAAATAAGTGAGTGCAAAAATGAACCATCAACAAAACAAATACATCTGCTTTTAGGCCAGTCTGACCTGAATCTTACAGTTCACTTTGAGGCTTAACAATCTACATTTAGTTTCGGTAAACAAATTGTCATCAGTTTTTGAATGGCAAAAAGACACGGCCCCAGCCAATCCACAGTGCACTATAATGAACCCTTAAATATACGAACAGAAACAGTCAAGGACATTGTGATTTTGTCAGACAAGCGAGGGGTGGCAACCCAAAAACTAAGACACAAAATTAAGTTTGCATGAAAGCAAGGCAATTGCAATACAAGGGGAAAAGATTAATGCATCTCAAAAAAAAAAAAAAAAAACTTAAACTTAAAAAATAAACTCAAATCTTTGGTCTCAATGCCTGGGAAAACGCTCAGAAAACAAAGAAAAACTGATTAAACATATTCTTTTAACTCTTCAATAACAGTTATGTATAACCATTGCATGAATTATATAACATAACATTTGTTACCAGTCTAATAATTCACTTTAAACTCTTCAAATATGATGTGTGCTATATTGGTCAATACACTTTAATAAACAGTCATATTTGAGCTCTGTGAACATAAAATAAACCCCATTTCCTTTGAATAAAACGTCACACGAGCATCGCGTCTTCACGAGTTAATGCGTTAACGCACTTTTAATACTCGGTCCACTCGTGCCATAAAAGGGGTTTTCCTGTGTTTTAATAAATGTATATATGTACTATAAAAACATTCAATGGTGAGCGATGCAAGAGTTCAAGTAATAGACAGAGGACCCCTCAAGGGTCCAGCTTTAAAAAAAATCTAGACCTCTTAAACTATTTGGAGGATCAGAGAAAACTAAAGAAAATAAAGCTGGAATAACAGTAAAATATGAAATGAATTAACCTAAACCTTCCACAGAAAAGAAGCTGGCAAAACTCATGATCTTAATACCAATAGATGTATTCATGAAAGGTCGCATGCACAGACAGTAGAATTAAACGGCATGTTCTGATTTAGGTCCTGCTACAGTTACGGTACAGCAAACAAAATAAAAACAGCAGAATCATACACACCACTGTTGTCTTTGTCCATGCCAATAACACCCAATCGAATACGCAAGATGACTAAAATCAATCAGTTGATAATTTAATAACATAGTTTGTTAAAAACAAACAAAATAAAACTGTGAACTAAAACAAGAAAAAGTGATATAAAAAAAGTAATATAACTTGTGTACCGATAGTGAATATTGTGCATATAGCATCGTAAAGGTTTTATTGTGCGACATTACAGCCAATCAATGAAAACTGTATTTTCTCTTCTGACACAGAACAAGTCAACCTGCTAATGAGAGAGAAGCACTAAGCAATAAAGGGGAACTTTACTTTATGAATTAAAAAACAAATCCCAATTTCTTTAAAAGGTTCAAGTGATTATCGCTTTTTAATGTTACCAAGAGCATCTCTTTACTTCAGAACATCATTAAAAGCTGGATCGCACTTTCTTCAAGTTCTTTACTAAAGCACATCTGCTCTAATGAAAAGCGTCACTCTCGCTCATGCCCGTCTCACAATTACATAAATCCGATTTTTCTGCCACAGACATTAAGCATATCAGTTAAAACCACACATTAAGCTTTGTTCTCTTAAATTTGTTGTACAAACGTGCAGCGGTCACTTGTCATTTGTATAAATAAGTGCTTCATGTTGACTGTGTCTGTGCATGCGAATTTGGTTATAAAAAACAATTTATACTAAAACAAAACGAGCTTCCGTTCACAGGACAGTTTCAAACTATCTGTATAGTTTGCAAACAAGGTGTGTTAAGAATCATCTTTTACTTTGATAAATACAAACCAAATGTAAAAAAAAAGTCCTCCCCATGCCAACTTTGGTCTCTGTACTGAACTGTAACAATCTGATCTGCTTAGAAAGGACAGAAAAAAATGATCCAACAAAACAAAAAACCTCATCCCTAAAGTTAGTGTAAAAACTTAAGACAACTCATATTCACTTGTGCCCTCCCAAAACATCCCACAATCCCTTGTTCAGCAGCAGTCTGTGAGAACGCTCTGAAAAGTGTCAGTCGTCTGTTTGCTACATAGTTTTGCCTTTTTAAAAACTGAGAAATAAAGAGAGAGACAGAGAAAATTTAAACAAACTAAATATTTCTCCTGCCCTACATTTAGTTAAGAATAATGCAAGACAATACAAAGGAACACAAAAGAAAAGAAAAAACAGCTGAATGAAAAATGGAAAGACATAAGAAAAGACACGCAGGAATATAAGGGAATAAAAGCTCAAGCTAAAAACTAAACTGAAGCATGTAAAAGTCCCAGCTGGAGTTTAGGTAGCAGCGCAGGTCACCTGAAACTCGCCTCCTCTGCTTCCTTCTGCTTTTTTTCACATTCACAAACATTTTAAACTTCCTTGTGCAAATCAAGCAGTCTTTAGAAAGAATGCCCTCCAAAATGTTCTTGTAAAAATATATAACTCCAAGGTGGCTGACGTGTGTGTTGCAGCAAGTGTTTTTTTTGTTGGTAGGTTTTTTGTTCAGTAACCTTTCCCCCCTCAACAGAGTGTAGACAGTTTAATTTAGGGGGGCGAGTCTTCATCTGCGGGGGCCTGAGGGCATCTGTGCATACACGGGATACGCCAACCGCACGTTGAGCGAGTCGTTGTGCTGGACCAGCGAGGTCTGGTGGTAGTGCAGGACCAGGTCTTTCAGAGTGCTATACAGGTTGTAGGGCTCAGCGAAACCGTAGCCGCGAGGCGTGCTGTAGATGACGCAGTGCTTCACCTCGCCGTCCACACTACGGAGAGAAACGAGAGATCTGATTATTAAGCTGTTTCCAAACCAGAATCTGACCTCAGAGACACAGCAAAGATAAAGGCATCAATGACAACCAAAGTCAATACTGTTTTAGAAGTCACTGATTCAGCCTTGCAGATCAAACAGCATCAATATATTGACGTTGTGTAAGGTTAGGGTATATAATGTGTAACTGGTAAAGATGTGGAGTTAATAGATGTTAAAAGTGGAGAGGAATTGGAGTAATGGAGGTGGAATAGGTACCACATAGGCATCATATAAGATGGAAAATTATTGTATACAATCATGTCAGTTATTTATTAAAAAGCCTTAATAAATACTCACACAACAGAGCAGGCGTAACAGCCCTTCTTGCTGCTCTCGCGGATAAGGAACGCTCCATCAGGTTTGCCGATGAGCAAATCCTCCGACTGCGTGCGGTTTAGGTCTCCCACGAACCAGCTCTTCTCATCGTAGTGTGGCAGATTTTCATCCTCCTCACTGACAAAGTAAGCACTGCGGGGAGAGGAAATCGGAAAGGATGGATGCTATATTGGTGCAAACTTAATGACTGAAACACAGTAACACTCTGGTGTACTTACTCATCCGTGTTCTCGTTTTTGATCCCCAGCCAATCGTTTATTCGTTTTTGTCGAACACCTTTATGGTTGAGCCAACTGCATAAGAAAAAGACACATTTTACATATAAAAAAAATTCAATTTCAAGAATTTTGATGATAACAACATGAAAAGTTGCTCTTACACAAGGTACTGATCTCTGATCTTTCTTAGCTGAATGAGGTCGGGCTTTAAGCTGTTCATCTTTTTGTCCGTCTCCCTGTTGTCCAGAGCTTGTGTTTTTAGGTCCTGTTCAAGCCGGGTCTTGCTGTCGTGAATCTCGCCCAATCGGGATTTGAGCTTCTCGTAGTTCATCATGATCCTAAGAAACAAAATCAATTAAGGACTGACCTCCACTGAAACTTTCTGAATAGTGGATTGCGTGCATCTCTACGTACCTTTCGATCTCTTTGTCGTTGCCCTCTCTGCGGAATCGTTCGATGTATTCTTTACTGTAGCGTTCCTGCGTGTGACACTGCTCTTCAAATATTTTGATGGTTTCATTGAAGGCCTCTATTGCAGTACGTTTCATCTGAATCTCCTGCAATAAAAAGATAAATCAATTGATTGTAATTTACTGTTCTTTGAGTGTGCATGTGGTGTGTAATGCCGCTGTTAAATTTATCGATCAGACAGTGATGCTCTACCTGTGAGGTTTTTGTGTGCTCCTCATAGAGTCTGTCATATTCTTTACTCTTCTCCTGATATTGATTGTGATATTCCTGGAGTTTCCTCCCCACTGCATCAATGTTGTCCTCCTTGACCAGCTGATCCTATAAGAGAGAATAAATGCATTGGTATTGATATGAACTGCTGGAAGGAAAAAAGAACTGCATGCAGCAAGGTGTTACAGCTTTTGCTTACAGAGTAAAAGCAATTTTTCAGGAATATTCTTCTAGGAATCATTAATACATCTTAGAATCTCTAAGTGTCTCTCAAGGATTTTTCAGTGGAAACCTCTAAATAATGAGCACATGTGCGTGTCTGAAACCAGGAGGGCAGTGTGTGAGGGAGGGGCGGGCAAAACGAATAAATGCCCGGAAGGCCTTTTGACATTGTGGATGTGTGCAATTATTTAGGACCTGCGCTGCTGTGGCAATAAACAAAGTAATATTTCATGCCAAACGCATCTTGCTGCCTTTGCAGTTTAACAAGCTGCATAATACACAAGCGAGGAAGGGAGGATTGGAAAAAGGTTGCAAATGGTTGTAAATGTAATACCCCTACACCCAATCTGAAGTCAAGTCAATGGTTTACCTGCTGAAAGCGGGAGACGGGGTACATTAGCTTAACGTCCAGTTTGGTGTTGTACTGGGCCAGAGACTCGTGCCTATAGTGACTGATGAGCTCCACCACCGAGCTAAACGTGAGTGGTTCTGAGAATCCGTACTTCCCATCCCGATGGTAGATCTTTATTAGCTTATTGTTTCCACCTTTCCTAAAAGACAAACACAACAAAAACGATTTAATGACTTATGCAATCTACTAGAACCATTCGAATAAGATGTTTTCAGTAAGTTACCTTAGCGTTAACGTGTAATCCCCCTGCATTTTGGTGGAGGCGTCCCGTACCAGAAAAGTACCGTCCGGCATGTCTCTCAGCTTGTCGTTCACCTCTTCCCTAAACAGAAAGAAGGTAGGGAGAAACAGTTTGAGCAAAGCTTTAAACATAAAACTGGTGAATTTCACTTTTAGTAATTGGCAATGACAGCTAAAACAGGTTTCCACTGGCCCCTACTAAAAAAAGCATCATTTCACACCATCGTTTTCACTTTCAGATGGCTGTATTTGGTCTGGCAGAGGGCAAAGTCACTGGTCTATGACCATGCTGTCTGCTACAGCCGTCTCGGGGAGAGTAAGGCATCTTGTCTGGTTTAACTGTTAACCCCGTCTTGCACACCCACATGTACGCCGATGCCTTAGACAGTCAGACGGCAAGAGGAGGAACCATCAGACTATAAAGACTTCACTCCTTTGCCCCTCTCTATTTTAGTCTGTCATACCATCTTCCAGCTCCTCCCGCTCCCCACACTGTCTGTGCCTGACGGCCAGAAGCCTAGTCATGCTGGAGTTCAGCTGACCTCGGCTCTCAGGAGGAGGGTATATTTAGCCTGTTTTGGGGTGCTGAGGTAAGAACCCTATGACAAAGCAATGTTTCAACTTTAATGAGGAGGAGTCATCTTCGACCTCAGCTTTACAAAAGTTCCTACACTGGGAGCTGTGGGAGTCATGCACATTTTTAGGCTGCAATGCATCAGCAAGTTCACTGTTGTGGTGGGGGTGAAGGCTATTAAATCCCATTTCATTTCCATATTGTCATTATATTTAAGTTCAAAAGGATATTGAACAACATAAAAGGATGTCAATCAGGATCATAAAAAGTGGTCATTTATATCACAGCTTGCACAGCCTATTACACTGACGAAAGATTATGAAGACAAAGATTTTCTGTGGATTAAGCTGCACTGAATTATGCACATTAAGAGCATGCATGTGTAAATGGGCAAAGCAAATGGGGCAATTTTGCAGGCTGCAGATGATTAACATGGAAACAACCCATACTGTGTGCTCAACTGGAACTGCATGCCCTGTGGTTTAATGCTGATCTCTGATAAATCAGATCTACGAACACACTAGCACAGAGACCATATTAACATGTTCTACTTAAGGACAGATATAAAAAACCAACCCACATGCTCTTATAGTTATGTCACATGATTTTCAGACAAGATATTATTTGATGACCTCATTTACACTTTTAAACCTTGCTGGTTATGCAAAATGTCAAAAGTGGTTGCCAGGTTGGGATACTTATACAGACTTATTTATACAAGACTTCTTCAGGTGATAGCTTGAAATCAACACAATCATTTGAAACTCATCCAAAAATGTGTTATTACTGATACCTCAGTACCATAAATGAAAATTGTAGCACTTTCGCAATTCGATTAAAAGTATAACAATCCAATAAAAAAAACAGTGACTTTAAGCACAGTGGACAATATCAAATGAACTGCATCAATTTGCTTTGAGTCCTACTTTACTTGAAGGAACTTTTTGATTCTTAAAGCAGTCAGCCGCAGAGGACAGATTTCAGATAAGGCTAAAAGCACCGGAGGTCTATCAGGGTTTCGGAGATCCTTGAGCACATCTGCAGAATTTCTGCTTGCCCAACATCAAACAGGTCTAAAGCTGGTCACTAAGCAACAGACTAATCTGCTAAAACCTGAGTTTTATGGGCTCTGCTGGAACTGGGCCAGACTGCTTGACATTTCAGAGATTTTGGGTTCTTCTGTCTCTCCTCTTAAATAATGGCAACTAACCCCCCCCTTTCTTTCTAAACTTTGTCTCTCCCCCATTTCATTGGCTTTCTGCTTTTGTACAGCTGCTGCCAGGCATACATGCCTTCGGGACAAGTGAGCCAAAAGAAAGAGAGAAGATCAAAATAAGTTTCACTGGCTCCCCTAAAGAAAGAAAAGAAGAGAGAAAGTTGGCTCCGGCAGAGCAGAGCACAGAAGCCTTGTCAGAATGAGCAACAAGACACAGCAGAGCTGCATGTGAGATTACCTCAGGCTAGTGATATATAACAGCGATTAGGTGGGGGAATAGAAAGCATCTGATGAACAAGCATTGTCTTAAAAACTCAGAGAATAGTTCATCTCATAACTGCCCTGGTCAACTGACCACAGCAGTGATCTAGTTTGTCACATATGATGAGGGCAAAGACTTATGGTATAAGCTAACATTAGTGAATATTTTAGTTCAAATCAAGTAAAGAATGAAGTTCAGTGAGTGCCACATGAGTCTTACCTTGATATGTCTCCCCAGTACCATTCTGCCTCTTGTAATGAACCGCTGGCGGCTTCTTTCCCGCCGTTACAGTTTACTGGTGTCATGGGTTTTGCTGGTTTCGGAGGAAGCGCTGCAGAAGAAAAAAGCAAAATGAAAAAATGATCACTGAGAACAAAATTCCCTAATGTTACATCTCAATTATCAAGACACAGAACTGTTAAAAGTTTGTTGATATTTGCAAACTCTCCTCATTAAACGTTGGTGTTATTTTGGAATTCTTTAAAGAGACGAAAACCTAATCTTTATAGCCTAAACTTGCTTCACAAATTGCTGTTTGTTGTTAGATTGTGACCACACACAGTCGACTCCCATGAATACATACAGTGCTGCCAAGAAAATGCAAAATTAATCTGAAACTGCAAAAATACAAGAATTCAATAACCCGAGACACATACAGACAAAATCTGAATAAAACAATGCTTTAACCAGACACATAATACTTACAAATCAGCACAAAGCACCAAACTGACAACGTTGCATTCGGATAGCAATGCTGTTAAAGAAGGTTGCCTACTTTGATTCCTGACAGTCAAGAAGCAGTAATATTATGCAGGTTACCGCCCAGCTTTAGCATCTGACCTTTAGCCCTCCTGCAAAAAACTTCATCTTGATTTTCCCATAGAGTGTCTTTCTATACTATCCTTCAGGCTCCGACCCTTTTACGTAATCTGTTTGGGAAAATGCACCAATGAATTCCACTGAAAATGCAAAAAGATCCGATTTCATGGAAAATGCAACAGCAACATTTTCTGGTTCATCCGTGCAAACTGTAAACAAAACCCAGATGACTTCTTTTCTGCTACTTGCTGAATTTGTAATGAATAGGATCGTAGCAAAGAAAATAGCACTTTCTTTGTTGTCTGCAAGAGCAAACAACAGCTGCCCCAACAACGTGCAGGAAAGTTAAAGCTAATGTTGCTCTTGCTGTCTTGCAGGTCAGAGGTCACCAGCATGTGCTTACTCAGCCACGTAGTATATCACAAGACCATCAGTCAGAGTATATTGCTGTAGGATTTATGCAGAGCATGCTTTTTCCAAGGTTTTTTCTATTTTATTTCTTTTAAAGTCTTAAACAACTTTGAGCAAGACTAGTTAAACTTAAGAATGTCCTTGACTGAAGCTAGTCTAAACAACTCAAGGCACTTTCATTAGTGTACTTTTGTAAGTGAGACTGGTGCAGTGGCTTCAGCAGACTTGCCAGTGCTCAGTCAGGTGCTGCTGGAAAAGCTTTTGAGACAGAGAGAAAAAAGTGAAGGCTGTAACTTCGTCTGAAAATCACAGAGACACAGTGTTCAGGCCTTGTACCTACCGCCAAGCCAAACTAACCTCCCCCTGACCTAGTCAAACACTTGCAACAGCGACCTCGAAACACAGCACCAACACCATTCTGTACTCAATGCGCGGGTGTTATTCTTGCTTAAATAACAGCTGCAGTGGGCTTTTAAGTGAAACCAAAGACATACCCCAAGCTTTCTCCCCAAGGCACTTATTTCAGGTGGCAATGCCTTGAAATACTAGTGAACTGTTTAGGGAGGAAATGGCTCACAAAGAGCTGCAGGATATTGCCAATGACGGTTCCAAAAATTCTAAATTGACCACATCTAGCTCAAGCGTACACGTAAACACAGAAATATACTTCAGGCTTCCCTGCCACAGCAGAGACAGGGCAGCATGACAGCGGGTGTATATGTATGCGAGGACAGGGGAGGAGGTGTGGTCTCCTGCTTTCCTAGGTAAAGGGGGAGGTCGGAGAACAAGAGAGCATACAGATATCATAAAAGCTGATTCTAGAATCCTCTGGGGCCATCTAGCAAAGAAAACGTCTATGTGGTATGTGAATAAAACTAAACAAGATTTGAGGGAGGTTACAAAAATAAACACATACAGGGGCATGCAATGCACCTTGCCGCCTATGGAACACACACAACATACAAGACATTTAAATAAAAAAAAAAGAGAATTTAAATTCTAATCCAATTTCATCCAATTAAATTTAATTAATCCAATTTCATTAAATTCTCATTTCATTACCTTGCAAAATTAAATACATTCTTTACAAGTATAAAGAATACAAGGTTTTATATTTATAGTTTTTTTAGGCTTCAAGAAAGTGGGCAGAGGGGTGTGTGAATGGCTTTCTTTGAGGGTGTCATTAATTGAAAGCTGTGGTTTTGGAGTAAGACAGCACAAGGGAGAGACACGGGCACAGGAACAACTCCTCCCCCCGCTGGTCCAAAGGCAACACCTTAGTCTGGTGGGGTGAGCTGCCTCGACCAGTGAAAGTAGAGCTAGTGTAATGGACACATCCCCGCCCAAACTCAAGTCCTGCAGGTGCACACGCACACACATACACACACAATTACTACATTTCAGATATTGGCCAGATGCCTTGACAGGAAAAGGTACATTTCCGGAAAAGAAATGAATTTTGAAAGTCCAAAATATGGCCTTTTTGCACACTTCCTGTTGTGACAAAAATTAAAGGAGTACACTGGCCACCTGTTAGAAGGACATTTGAACAGCAGAGCATGCGTGTATCATGTGTAAACATTTCATCTCAATGTATATCATTCTGTTTCCATTACAGGGACACAATTATTACCATCTTATCATATTACATTTGCAGATACCCATTCTTTTTCTTCTTTTTTGCTTCTGTAGTGTCAACCTGATCATGTGTGCATGTTTAATTAAAGTATTTCTTTTCTTGTTTTACCTGAGAACAAGAAATAACTTTGACTCCTAAACTAAATGTTTAGAATGAACAATGTAATGCAGTTGAGGAAAAAGATTTGGCCCTTTGTTTACAATCAGACGAGCCATTCTCAAATAACAATATACTACAATGCTGTTTATTATATATACACACACATATTGATTTCAAACAGCGCCCCCCTGTGGACTGAATTTTTAAAAAGGTGATCAGAAGCTTTCAGTAGCTTTAATCCCAAATGTATTATTATTTATTATTACTATTTATTATCATTATTATTATTAATCAAGTTGTTTATAAACGTAATATACAAAAAACAACACTTAAATAATTACTTAAATATATTTAAATAATATTTGCATTTTAGTGATATTTAAATGAAAACTGTATTTATGAACAATGGGGCATATTTGATTTAGTAGCATACTATACAAACGTGACTACAACTAGTACACAAAACCCACATTTCTATAGCATAGATTTAGTAGCTCACAAGACTTTCATTTCGTCACAAAGCCCCTTTCAGTGCTACAGTAGCAGCCCACCACCAGAAAGGGAAATGACCCCCCTCTCTCACTCTCTCTCTCTACAGCAGCCAAAGGCAGGTGCACCAGCCCAGCTGAAACCTCAAATTCCTGCCCACCAGTTTTCCACCGTCAGCTCTTTCTGCAAGTGTGTGAGCACCTCTGTCCCACACAAACACAGATATCTTTGTGAGTTACTGTTGGGATGTGTGTAAGAAAGAACACTGAACGAGGGAAAACAAAAGGAAAGAGGGCAAGAAAGAGTCAGGGATATGACTAGGTGATCTCATTTCTGCACTCATCCCGTTCTGTGTTAGTGTCAGATATATCGCAGCAGGGGACACACAATGAAAAGCCCATAGAGCCTTGCACTGCCATAAATTTAAAACCCTGTTTAAATCAATCTTGATTTAAGGCAAAAAAGAGGTAATTTGAATGACAAAAGAAAGAATAATTTATTTAGAATTTGCTAATCGCATAGTAAAACAAGCCCACAATTACAACCAAATATGTAAAATCTGATTTTATTGGTATATGGTGTAATTTTCTATAAAGAACAAGCACAAAACAAGACAATGCAGGCAGAAGAGAAAGAGAGTGACCAGGAAGAAGAATGGAATAGGTCAGGAAGAAAGGAGCGAGTGGTAAGGAAACACTGCAGTCCATTCTAGTTGCGCAGCTCCTCTGAACAAAGAAACTCCACATCTATAGGTTAACTCTCAAGCCCTGTTCACACTGCCAGCGACTTCATTGCTATATGTCACAAATCTCTTTTTACTAGGTTTTTGAATGGCATTTTTGTCATGACTGGTGGATGTCATTACATGCATAAAAAAATAAGGAGGAACATTTCTACATATCACACTAGTTTATAAAACATCATATTAAAGATATTAAGGATAAACAAGAACAATCACATTTCTTTTGCCATTGCAGCCAAACAGCTAAACCAAGCACAGACTATCTGGGTGTCTTGGTACACACACATACATCTCATATCATATATAAAGTTAAGAAATTGCTTACTGCAACAATTGCCAACACTGATTTGGCTAAAGCAGCTAACAAAACAAAGGACCACAAGAGCTTTACTCTCATTGGAAGCCACTATAAAAGACGCTTCTCATAAATAACTTTTGCAAAGTTTAAGCTGTCGCCGGAAGTCACCTAGCTCCTACTGAAAATGAATGCGATCATGTTGCTTTGTTGCCACGAGTTGCTGGCAATATAAATGGGGCTTAAGACATAATGCCTATTGATGGCCAAGCACTACACTACATCAGAAAAACAAACATAGCATAAACAAACATAAATACAGCATGCATGTGGTCATTGTTCTGTCGTTGCGCATCGCTTGCAGAATTAGACAAGACACCAACATCTGCATTCACAGGTGACATTTCAGGGGAAAACTGTACACATGAACTGACAACCACACACATACATTCAGCTTGGTTTAGGATTTGTATGAAGTGCATTAGCATGCGAAAGGGAATGTGGCCGAGAGCGATGGCAGTGCCATTAAGAGGTTTAGCAGGCGTGGGCTGCCACGTCCCAATCCAGGGGGAATGAATTAAGTATCGGAAAGCACATGGGTGGTTTAAATAGTCAATCAGGGACTCAAAATCACACTATAAACCAGTATGGGCTTAGCTCTGCTCATGTACATATAATAAAGTCAATATCCACTTGAAATGAATGACTGAAAGACACTTAGCCTGAATTACCTTCTAATCAATCTTAAAGCTAAAAAAAATAAACAAAGAAAGTCACTTCAGCAGCTCAAATCCAGGAATGAGCAAAAATGTTTCATTTCAATTCAAGCTGACCATAGTGTGTAAATCCATTAATTCACGATAGAGGAGACTTCCCACACAATAGGACAAACACTAATTGTCATTGTGCCCCCCTGACAGTCTGTTTAGAGCATTACAATAGCCATAAAACAGAAAAGACAAAAGAAAGAGAGTGACAACAGAAAAGCAGAAGAAAAGAGAAGATTCTCCGTCTCCCTTACCGTCCTCCTCTGGTTCCTTTTTCAGCTGCATGTGTACAGTCTGCACTCAGCTGTCTGTGACACGAGTCCTCTTATTCTCTCCCTCTCTCTCTCCCACTCGCTCTCGCTTTCTCTCCACCCTCCCTGCTTGCTCGTTCGCTCTGCCTTTCAGACTAAAGCCAGAGGGAAAATCCCTGCTCCTAAATTCAGATGCTGCTGGCTTAACAAACCCTCTCAATGGAGAAGTCGGCAACAGCCAATGAGAAAGCAGGAGGGGAGGTGGACACGACCATATGAGACTGAGAAAGAGAGAGCGCAAAGCTCTGGGGAATGTTGTAGGAGGGGGAAGCGCTCCTCCCAAAGAGAGACAAGGCACAGACATTAGCACTGAGACGGACACAAAGCAGGACATACGCACTGAACCACTTACAGACACATCACACTGGAAACTTGGTTGTTACAGTACATATTATGCATTAATGTGCATGTTACATTATTACAGATTACATTACATGTATTGTGAAAATGCATTTTCACATCTAGCACAATTGTGTATTGTGTGTGTGTGTGTACAGAGAAAGAGAAATGTCATATGTATTTATAGATGTCAATAAAAACCAACAAAGGAACACCCTACATCCACAAGAAAACAAAAATTTACTGTAAATGTTCAAGAACGAAAAAGCTCGAATACATTTAAGGCTGAACAAGGCACAGAACAAAGGACCATGTATCAAGAAATAAAGTGACATTTCCACCTCTCATGTCATATGGATGCCCATAAAAGAAAAGTACAAAGCTGACTTTTTCTTTGGTGTCACTGCACTTTTGTAGTCCACACAGAGCACAAGGCTCCAAGAACCTTTATTACACTCACACATCACTGGCCTTCAGAGACAGTGGCCAACTTTCCCCTGGGGGAGGCGTAGCACCTGTGCTCATTGGACACTGGCACGAAACAAAGCAGTCGCTTTCTTGTTTGCGAACATACACACGGCCAATACCTTGGTGAAGCCACTGAACCTTTCACACTTCAATTCTGCTGTAAAAAAAAAAACACCTGCACAGGAACCACGTCCTGTTTCTTTTCAGTTCAAGTTAGTCTCCTTAATCTACCCATCTTCTCACAGGTCAGGCATATTTTACCATCCCACAGTTTCTCTAAAACACTGTAGAAAGCAAGAAAGTGTTATGAGATGATAAGTCAATGACAGGCTACTGACACCACATGGAAAGCAGACAGAGGGAGAGAATAAAGGACAGATCTGATAAACCTGTGTGCAGTGGCACAGAAAGAAAGATTAGATTAATGTGTGGGATGATCGCATAGCGCTGCGCTCATTCATCCCCATGGCAGAGCAATCGAAGTGCTATTCAACCCAGAATCCAACTTGCCAAATTCGTTCAGTCCACCACCGCTCATTTTCTTGGAAAAGAGAAGGTTATGACCGAGCGTTAAGCTTTGTTCTCTCGAACAACAGACAGCATGCCATAAATGTAATAAAATGATTCATCCTTTTCACATTCAAAGGCTCACTGTTGGAATCAGGCTGTATTTGAACAGAGAAACAATTTATTCTGTGTGGACATGGAAAGACAGTGTCATCTAAACAATCTATCAATCAGTCATTGACAAAATGTTACTGCAAAATAATTATCTGTAAGACATGTTTTGTGCTATTACATTTATAAGTGACAAGGAATTACTTATGTCTTATGCAAGAATAATATCAAACACTGCCTCTATTCCTATTTCATTCACAATTCATGCTTCCTACAGTGTCATCCGTCTTTTTATCACAGGAACCATCCCATCAAGAATTAACGACATGAATTAATGAGCCATTGTCAACTATGCCCGTGACTTCTGAATAGGATCCTGTTTCCAGTCTGACATCATTGTTAATGGCTATAAAATGGTGTCAGAGCTTAATAAATGGCATATGAATGGTACTGCATGTGAATACAAAGTGTATCAAAAGTAACATTTAGAAAACTTAGAGACCCCCGCAACCCCCTCAAGAGCTTTTAGTATACAGCGACAAGCTAAACACACAATGACAACAGGCACTGACAATAAGCTAGCCTATAGAAAGTCCCTATCCCCCAAAAATGCAGAAGGCATTTCCAATAAATCTAAAATTAGTTAGGATGGCAATTTACCAGTTCAAAGAATGCATTAGGATTTCTCCACATTTTGCATATCTAAACAATTTGCAGTGAGTAATGCAAAACCATCAAATCTCCTGAGGTCATACTGACTAGCAGGTAGCAGGACCTGTAACACAATATCTCTCTATGATGATTCCTCACTTAACCATTTCGAGGCCCAAATTAGAATAAGACAAAGACCAGTAGACAAATGTTATACACACTGTTTAACATGTTATTTTATCATTGACATACATATACGTTATTATACAGACAAGTTTATAGCAATCCTATATATGGCTTGTGTGTCCGAGTAAAAACTAGTTTTGGTTATGACGCATGACAAGGTAGATGATAAGGCAAAAACTTCATCTTTAAGCTCAATGAAGCCAGATTAAACATGACTTTAAGACCCATTTTAGCATGACGACGTGTTTTATGTTTGACAAGGACAAGCGTTTTTTGAAAGGCTAACTATAGATGGATAATACTACAGACAATTATAACAGGAGAGATAAAGGAATATAAGGGAATATATCTGTAAGCACAAGCTCCATTTGTACAGGCAGAAAGCTAGTGCTTCAGAAGACTCTAATGTCTGGCTATAATACGTTTGTGTTTAAATTAAACGTACAGTAGATTTGACAAAAGCATACTGTTAGTTTAATTATGTTACATCGGTACCTGGCGGCTGATCCATCTCAATGTAAAATATTAATTCGGTGGAATAGGGCATCATCACGTCCCTCCAGTCGTCATCTTCTTTTTCTGTAGTCCACACTGTATTGTACATGGTCTGAGTCCTCTGGTGATCGAGCGGTCTCTCACCAATTTTTCTAATTTTTATCACCGCCGAATGAAGGAAACATAAAAATGCTCGTCTGACTGAACAGGGAGCTTAACTTCAAGTCTGAATGCCTGCTTCAGAACAACTGCGTTTCATGAAATCTGTCAAAGCACCAGGCTTCTCTCATGCGATATTACTTCATTTAGCATTTTATAAAACACCTAAAACCTACGACAGAACAGAAAGTAGATACCAGCTCTACAATCCACTCCGTCCTACCATGACGAAACCGTAGTCTTCATTTCAGTCAGACTCAGAACACCAGCTCCACCGGCTCTTTCACTTCACGGGGAACAGTCCATTCTCTGCGCATAGCATAGGGGAAGACAGTATTCTAACCGAAACCCGTCAAGCAAATTCCTCTACGTGTAGTTACAAATAAGCGGAAAATAAATCTAAAAGATATTTAACAACGGAAAATAACAGTCAATTTAATATTACTTTCCCCCAATCTAACGAACATGGCGGTGACGTTTTATTCAGAAGTGACATCATATCTTCGCACCCCTTCTCCGGCACGCAGTGGACTCGTCCTAGAAGGATTACTCGCGCACTGCTAGGTGCTGCGCAGCACGCAGACGCTTGATTTATTTGGGAGCCAATCAGAATGCGAGGCTCTTTTAACGAAGTTCCCCAAGTCTGAGTTTGCGCTTTAAATGTCCATTATTGGCAGCCGCATGTTTCTTAACAACCAATGACCTTATTAGAAGAGCGGAAGTCGAAAGCCTATTGGTCGAACCGTTACTATGAGGCGCAACACTGATGGCGAGAACAGAAGATGGGTTGGAGAAAAGATGTCACAGTTTTGGTTAGCTGTGACCTGTGCATGAATTTATCATCTCCCAATCACACATGCACATACAGATTAAAAACAATGATTGACTTTATAGATTGGTCGCTCTTTCTATCAAATACATTTCCAATATAAGATGAATAAATTAATAAAACTGAACTTTCTCTAGGTACTATATGCGCAAAGATGGCATTACAGTAACATTTTACTAATTGTTATCCTGTGGTGTAGCATCTTCTTCTGTAAACACCTCTCATTCATGCAGCAACGGTTGGTGACCTGCAGTAAAAAACAATTCTTTAATGGATGGTAATCAGCATCTGTTAGCAACTGTGTGATCTATCCATTAATAGGGAGGATGTCCCTCCTCCATGGCGAGAGCAGAAAGAAAAAGGATGACAATGTTTGCATCTCTTAAACGAAAGACAGGGAGGACCCTCCAGATGGCTCGTGCCTGACAAAGGCTGTCCTTGTCAACTGTGTCAAACTTGTTTAATTGTCACTGTCACTGTATGCTTCAGTTCAGCATGGACAGATGGATCCAAAACAATGACAAGCAACTGAATACGCACAGTAATCCACAAAAGCTGTGGGAAAATATTAATCACTTACACACAATGCATAATTAGTGAGTAATAAATGCCGCAGGCCAATATAAAATGCATGAGCTATAAATTTAAGACTAACACATTTGTTTGGGTCAGTCTGCATCTGAGATATTAACATGTCTGGTTTGGACTAAAGTGTATTGCTAGATGCCTCTGCAAACATGACTTAAGTAAATTGCTTACTTACAATTCATTCAATGCCAAAAAGTCACAATCACCTAGTACACTGAAGCCTTTTTCAAATATAGTTCATGGGCCGCAAACATGGACGCCATTGAGATGTGAACGTGCAACTGTGCAGTCAACCGACTTTATGTATGGTTCGGGCATTAGAAGACCAATATGTAAGGCAGCAGCCAGCAAGGAAACTAACTAAGCTTTGAAACTGAATCTACAAAATAGATGACAAAACACACTAAGCCTTAACATATTTTCAAAATTTGCTGACAAAGCTTAGCCTTAGCCTACTCTCCATCAGACGAATCCAAATGTATAAAAAGGCTGTGAATTGTGGCCTTGTCTAACAACTGCAAGATGATATGGTTTGACACATTTTACCAGCTGGATTCATTATTCCATCCTCATTCTACCAATTACTCGGTTGAAATGCTTCCCTACATGTAGATTTGAGCATCTGAGCCCATGAGGCAGGCAAGACTAGCAGAAAGCGAATCTAATCTGCCTGGCTACAAGACCAAGCTAAACGATTCCAAATCCTATTGAAAGAATGTGAAAACAGGAGGGCTGGGAAAGTTTTAACGGTTACTTGAGTACCTGCAGATGTGAAGTTGGTAAATGGAAAGATATTTTCCAGCATGTTGATATCAAGTCTGTATGCTTGCTGGATGACAACAGTCTTACTGTGCCGTTTTATCTGTGACTGTGAAAGTACAATTCCAGTTCAGATGCAAATAGGATGCTTCATTGTTCCATATTTAACACAGACATAAGGACGATACTGGAAGAGCACACAAACGCAGAGCTGTTGTGTGACCGCTGGTGTGCACTATACATAATTCATAAAGGAGTTGAACGCTGAAAGAAGCAATATCATTGTTCCCCAGCTGATATCGTGAAGGGGAAATTAATTTCAATCCACTGTAAATTACACACAGTGAGAGCGATCACCTTTTTCGTTTATTCTGCTGAGCTCATGAGAATCAGGCTGCTCTCTCCGTCACTGTCTCGCTGCCTGGAAATGTGATATTACAATGGGCCTGAATAAGCCATAAGCTGTTTCTCTCAAAGCCACAGTCGGCGGAGGAAAAGTACTGCACAACAAAAGATGCACTGACTTGGTTTAAAGGAATAGTTCACCACAAAATGAAACTTCTTCCATGGAACACAGAAGATGAATTTTTGAACGATGAGGCAATTTTTGAAAAATATTCTGCCCATTACTTTCCATACAATAAAAGTGAATGATAACTTCAACCTACAAATGACAAAAAGCACCATAAAAACATCAAGAAAGTGGTCCAGATAGTGTACTGCATTCCAAGTATTCTGTCATACAAAAACTTTGCATGGAGAAAAGACTGAAATTTCTGTCATTAATCACTGATTTAGTAGGCTGTTAACTCCATCCAACTTTATCACCCCATATACAGTAGATTTATTGAAAACATCAGGCTCAAACAAATAGTTTGCTCACACATCAGACATTGTCATTTCTCTTATAAACACTAACAAATAAACCAAAAAGAGAACTAGGGAGGGTGTCAAATTTTGTGATCTTCATGAGTTTTGCAATCAACTCCAGTCCCTATTCACCTTCATTATATGGAAAGTGAGAGTGACAGACATATTTTTCAAAAAATACAATAAATTCTGGTAAAGGTTTACATTATGTAACATGGAAAAAATACGTACATATGTATTTGAAACAAATCACAAAGAAAGAAATAGCAAAAAGTAAAATTTTGGGGTGAACTATTTCTTTAATGTGGCAGTGTCCATTAAAAATGAATTATAGAATATATATGACTAAATCACAACCTATAGCCTTACCGAAAAGCCATTACAGACCAGAAGCACATTACAGATTCAGTTCTTTATTATTGGATATACGTTCAAGCATGACTAGATATCAGTCTCTTTTATCCACAAGACTGCACTAATAGGCTCTTACGGATGCACTCAGCAGACAGAGTCATGTGTCTTGGATAATGCACGCTCTGATTTGAGTTAAACGATACTGTCTGGTATTTATTCGCCACCTCTTTTCATCTCGAGTTGTCTGTCTTCCAGATTTTCAATGATGCAAACACAAATAAGTCACTAAAGGAGTGTGTTCATGTGACAGAATGGCCCCAAAACTGGCAACAAAGTGTTAATGATGCTGCAAAAAGGAAAGGCTTATTAGCTAGCAAAGACTAAGATAGCACCCTCCATCTCCATTTCTGGGTGGCAGGCAGTCTGCGCTCCTGTGATGTCATCCTGCAATGTGAGCATCCCTTTCGGATTGATGCAATACTCTGGTGACACACGGTAACAAGGAACCGGCGTCCGCCAATCCCCGCCCCCGTGCCCCTTTCCACGCTCCCATTGTCTCTCACCACCTCTTGGCCACTTTTTCTTACAGCGTTCTCAAGTTTTAATCAGCCTCTCTTTCACCTTTCTACCTTTCTCGCTCTCTTTTCTCTCCTGGGTCTACTTTTCTTGTCATCCCTTTCTCTCCACACGCCTACTCTTCAGCTCCTCTTCTCTCTGAACAGCCCTCTGGTTGTCATGGCATCAGGCACCATTGCTCAGCATTCTGCAGTTCAGCAGATAAAGGATGAGCTGTTTAACTCTTGCCCGTCTCAGCCAGAACAGTCTGCAAGGCAGAAAGCTTTATCCACATCCCTTAATCAACAGCTTACTGCGATGATTAAACAGCCCCTAAAACTACATATCAGGCATTGATAAGATTAAATGCACAACAAACAGAACATCAGAAGCTTGATACAGTATGTGGATTGAAACTAAAGCTGCAATTACCCCAACCGCAGTGTCTAAAGTCTGAAAAAAGCCCATTGTTTTCTAGTACGACACTAGGGAAACCTGCTGGGCGTAACGGCTATCTTGGTGTTCTGTCACGAGATATGCAGCCAAACGACGTTTGCAACTGCGACAGTGTGTCAATTTAAGAAGCAAATAGCGACAAATTAACCCTTTGCCATAACTGCAAAGCTGCACTTATGGAAACCAAGTAATTAGTAGACTCTATCATGACTTAAAAAGATTACAGGCTGAAATTGGGTGTGCCTCTTTAAGGCTTGAAGTGGAACAGGATCAAGGTCTTGAAGGATAAAAAGTCATTATTTTCTTTTTGTTGTCTTGCAGTGATACACCTACATCTTTATACTAGCTTGTACTTAGAACTCTTTGGAGCAATTCTGGAACTTCAAATCTCATGTTACTCTTTTGTAGAATGAATATTATGAATATACTGTATAGTGCTCGCCTCAAAAGGGCTTTTTGGGGAAGCAATTACTATTGCACTGGTTACCCTCAGGGACCTGTTGTCAAATTATGAGGCAATTGTGAATATCATAAGAACAGTAAAAGAAATAAATTATACAGTATACAGTACCCTGAGGTAAAACAAAAGTTACTTTTTATATTCACTGTATCTGGCAACTTTGCTGTCTTAGGTATTTCTATGTAACCCATAATTTGGAATTATTTTTTGCAAGATATGTTAGCCACATATGCAAAGCAATACAAACTTCTGCAATTGTTGATTCACATGCACAAACAAAAAGACCTACAATACATTTTGGACATGACATTAGCTTTTGAACTTATATTATATATTTTATTAGTGTTCTATCTGCATCAGAAGAAAGATGTAGACATATTAAAACTGTTAACAGAAGTCAATTGGTTCCAGTATTTTAATACATACTTTAATGGAATATGAACAGGTTTTCAATTTCTAACCATGCAATTCATAAACAAAGATTCAACTGTGCATGATTAAGGCACAGAACTGTTTTATTTTTGTTGTAAAAATTATGCATATAATCTATAACGCATCCTCCTCCTGTGGTTTTAAACGAGGATGCGACTCTTATTTGCATCTTTCCATTCTTTGTTTGGATGCAATTCAAATGCCTAGCAACCACAACCGTGGGAGTTGAAGGCAATCAGCAGTAGATACAATGACATGCAAGTGTCATCGAGTTCAGTCTCCTATCAAGGGATGAAACAGGCATCAGGTGCTGAGTATAATTGTAACTAAGGGCCGGGGGGGAGAGAAGGGGGTTTATTAGATAGTTTGTGCACTTCAGCATGAAATCTCATTGGAACTCGCACAGTTATCAGACAAAATTAATTACGCGCACAACTTCTAGATACTTGTTACGATCAAGGGACTTTTAAAACCCAAAGAAACACTTACACTGAAGAGTTGCCAATTTATGTAATCACATTGGTTTCACACTTAATACATAATGGGGCCCTTGATTACACAATAATATACTTTATATAGTATATGAAGATGTAGAAGTGCTGCTGAAGCCTTAAAACTTATCATATACAAAACGTTGTGTTAAATCTGACTAAATTCATGCATTACATCATAGAATTGTATTTATTTCAAATGCAAATTCAAGTGGCACAGTAAATTATAAGCAAACACTTTTGGAGATTTCAATCTTTTCTTATTTAAGTAGACATGATGTATATTTGTATGACTGCCACCTGAGGGTTAACCAAGATGGCTGCCAAAACACTGACTTGGCTTAAAGGGATGTTGCTTTGGTTTAATTTCTGAACTAGAACCAGATGGGTGATATAATATCCAATATACACAAAAACGTTCAACAAAAAGCGAACCATTCAGTTCATCAGACCTCTCATCAGAGTCGGTAGCTATTGACAAAACTGCAGCTGACCCCAGCCTAGCCTGCAGGGGCGATCCGTTTGCACAACACCATCCTATTGAAAAGCAGAAAGGCCAAGTAGCCCGTGCAAAACGGTTGCGATATTGGCAGGTTCGGAGATGGGAGTGTGCGATTGTGCTCTTGTAAATTGGGGCCAGGTGGCTAAACATGGTTTCCACTAAGCCCATGAGAATAAAGCAAGCTGCTACGTTCCTCCACTATTCTCTCTCCCACATGCACGTACTACACACACCAGTTTGTAGAAAAATGGTGTTTGTTTGCATTGCATGCAAATTCAGACCACATCATTATACTGCAGAACATGAAACACTTCTGGGCAACAAAAGTAGCATGTTATTGAAAAAGTTTATGCGGTTCAAACTGTTCATGAGGTGTGTATGCAAGAATGAAGTAAGCTGAAAATGCAACGCAGATAAACCGCATTAAACGTCTGTCAACGACAAGAAATGTTAGATTTTCTTATGCCAAGCGCTACATATAAATTAAATCCAATTACAATGCAAACTGAATACTATTACAAGCTCATTCTTTTGACTGTGCCAATGATTTTTAGGAAATAAATTATATACTATAGAAGTACCTTAAAGGATTTATGTGACTTGTGCCAAGCAGTCCTCAGTATTTCTCTTTCCTTTCTGTATTATACAGATTAAAGAAAGACATACAGCTTTGGAATGGCACAAGGGTAAAATATAACTTTTTTTGATTGAACTATGACTTTAACTTAGTATGTATGTGTCCTCAAGTGTAGAAAGATCAGGTGAGAAGAGGTGAGACGAGGTAAGGAAGAAAAGATGATAGACAGAAGACAGTGCAAGACATGTGAAATGAGCTACAGAGTGTGAAGTGGCAAGATTGAAAAGAGACAAAGGAACATCAGAGTCTTATGTCACACCGACTTGAGGGTCTAAAGGGAGAAAAGAAAGATTTAATGATGAATCAGTTATCAGAATAGATAACTGGGCAAAAACTTAGTGACAAGCAGAAGGCCAAGATGCAAGTCACACTGATGAGCTTTTTTGACTTATCTGGAAGATGTTTTACACATTATTTTACTTTTAATTGACAAGAAACCCTACTAAATGCATTCATTCCTCTAACATTATCTTTAACCTACTTTATACATGGGTTAAAATGCAAGAAGTGGTAAAATTATACATGTGGGAATCTTTAGGCACCTTAAATTGGCACGTTGCCATTTTTTGCAACATAAATGAAACTGCTACATACAGGTTTTGATACTTGCTCAAGGTTTTTCTGTTTGCAAGCTCCAACAAATATTTCTCAGGATAGATTTATATACCATCTTTTGTCAGTGGCTGTGCATATTGCACAGCATAATTCTTTGATGCGTATTCCTCCATCTTGCTGTATACGTACGACTTTAGTTATCTTGAATGGTTTAATTTAGCATTTGAATCTTTACCGTTTAGTCCTGTGAATGTTTTTGTACAATAAACAATTATCAATAATCAACGTATGAATATATAGCGAGATGGAATTAAAATGCATCTGTAACAAGAATTTTTCACCCAGCCTTATAAAATTGATTTTGTATGTACTGTACCATGTCAATTAGACCGTCTGTGGTTATTTGACCATGTGTATTTAATGAGGATACAAATGCTCTCATTCTATCAGCTCTGTCTGTCTGTCTCCAAGCCCAACTATTTAGATTAAATTACTAGATTAAATTATTTTAAATTAAAGAGGTTAATGGAGGATTACAATATGAAAAGTTCTGTTATGTGCATGGACATAGTTATTGTGGTCGAAAGAAAAGCACTCCATTCATCTTACTGAGGATAAATGAAGAGCATGCTAATGTGCGTATGTAGCAACTGCAAGAAACTTTTGATCAGTTTTGGGAAAGAAAAGCACATGTGGTAAATGAAATGAAATATTAGTTATAGGACATGATATCAAATTCAGATGTTCACATGTAATCAAATTGTAATGGTTTTTATGAGATACAATACATGATTGGGTAATGCGAAGTGTAACTTTATCCATATACAATACTTGGGTATGAAAGGAAAGTCCCTCTTGGGATGCACAGAAAGAACCCTTTTATCTGCATCTTTTTTCAACAGGAATAGTAGCCCAAGATATGCTTCAAGCACTTGGTTGCATATCATTGTGCTGTTTTGATTTTGATTTGCCTTTAAAATGCAGTACTAGTGAGCGAGAGTTCATTTGGTGTGACCCTTCATGCGTTTTCTCTGTTGAGAGTTATGGAGGATTGGGTCTGATACAATGACATCACCTTAGAGGATGACAACTGACACCAGAGCTCTCATTGACCCAGTGCACTCTGGGCTTTGTTGACTGAGCAGCCAATCATTAGAGCACATCGTCAATTATTTAAGGTACTGCCATGTCACTTATCCTCTGTGATGAAGACGAATAGGGCCGCGGCTGTGGTACGAGAGGACACTGGGGTTTACTGAGGTCTCGCATCAAACGCTAAAGAGACATACTCATGCGTTGAGAATTTTTAAGTGTCCTCTGTGATTTCACAACACAGGCTAATGATTCAAGTGTAATGCACAATTAAAAATATATCTGAACCAAACAGACCAACAGTGTCTGATGTTTACATGTAATCATGAAATCAATAAAAATTATGCTACTGTTGAAAGATACAATAATCTTTTTGTTATCTCTTCAAAGCTTCAGCTGAGAAGAAATACAAATACTGAACTGCTTGTTAGCTGGTTAAGGACTAGACAAACCTCCATAATGACTTGAGAAGTTTTAAATATCAGACAGATGGAGAAGAGGAGAGCCACACTGATCTCATCTCACACCTTAGGTAGGAAAAACCGCCAGCCAATACCACCTCAGCAAGTTCCATTCTTATTTTCCAATACTGTGTGTTTATTTGCTTTTCATAATATCTAAGATGTGGTATGGAGCAACACATTACTTATTTGATCTCAATTATCTGGTATTACTGTACACAAAGCTAAAATGAACACCACACATGCCATGGTGGATCAATTGTAAAGATTTATCACTCATAAATATTTCTAACCAGCCACCAACTGTGTGATTATAACTTTATGTTTCTAACCAGAAAACATTTTTAGAGGTATAAGTAAACTTTTAATTGCATAGCTTATGTCACACAAATCACTAAGGATCAGATTATTATTCTTTTAATTTGATTTAAACCATGAATTTATTTTGCAGTTACTGGCCAACGTTTTACTGTATTTACATGCCAAAGCCAATTTTTACCTCCATTTGGCACTCGTGAATGTTAATTTTGGACCCTGCATATGGCTATACATTACTGTAGCCTTTAGCTGTGGGTATTTCTCCACTGAGACCCACTAACTGTAAAATAATTAAAAGCCTTCTAAGACTAAATTAAGTCATTTGGCTTGTCATGAGGATAAAATGAGTGCCCGTAGAAACCTCAGGAAAGAAATTGCCGGACAAGCAGCCCCAGAAAGAAAAACTAAAACCATGGGGTGAAAAAGAGGTGAGAAGTTTAAGATCCACTGGGAGGGTGTGTGTGTGCTGCAGGGTAAGATTAGGTGCTCAGCCTTGTAGATTTGGTTGCCCATAATGGGATTAATGGAGGAAAATCTGTGTGAATTAATCTGGCCTAACGGAAAGGGGAGCTGAAAAGCAACACTCTGCTTTTCATCCAACTGCCTGTTTAATTCGAGCGCTCCCCATACAGCTCCACCAATGGGAAGTGGACACAGGGAGCAGGAACTGACAGGACAGATGTCACTATTGGTGGAGCATTTAGATTGTTTCAGACTAAACTAAGCTAAATGGAAAGAATTCGGGAATGACTTTAAAGCTTTATATCAATATCTGGTTCAAGATAATGGTTCAATAATATAAAATTTTTTTTACTTTATCTTCAAAACTGCAACAAATTCAATATTTTACTTAGTTGTTTCTCTTATTTCTGCATTGAACGTTGCACTTTTATATTTGGATTTGTGCATTGGATTTGTGCAATATGTTCTGTCTTCTCAGGTTTGTTTTGAATGGTGACCTTTCTCAAATTTTCCCAAAATATTATTTTGAAAAATTTAATTTTTAAATAATATAACACGTTGTAAAATACAGCAATACATAGAGATAAAAATATTCACAGTGAAATGAAAACTGATCTTTTATATTTTTTTAATACTACACTATATTATTTTAAATGATACGACAAAATAGGGAAGAAAACATAAATGATGTAATAATTAATAATACTTAAAATATTAATAATAAATTATTTACATAATAATAAATTATAATTTAAATAATTACACCTCTAAAAAGCAATGTAAATTTAAGGTTAATTGACAAAATAATATTAAAACAGTTTTTCACCCAATGACATGTTATAGAGATTTCTCTATAGAGAGTCTTAAGCACAAGGTGTAAAAGTCTAACTGTAGACTGTCAACGGTTGTCGCGTAACATACTGCACTAACCATTCTAACATACTGTAGAATTCAAGTAAAATGTATTGAAAAGTTTGTGTGAATCATCTATTTTACAATAGTTTTAAATGCAGTAGAACTGTACATTATAATACGGCTGTAACACTGAACATTATCTGGGTCAAGCTCTTTTGGCTGCATAAATAAGCTTATGTACATATGCCTGGACACAGAAATGCCACACCCTACCCTGGGGGCTTTCGTCTGGTGAGATGGCCTATGGTGTCATCTGTTCTCTGCCCAGTGGGTATGAATAACCAGCATCTGCTGCGTATCAAACCTATGCACGCTCATGCATATAAGCACGTCCACACATACACACACGCAAACGCGCAGAGCTTAGCCCATGTAAACTGCTGAGAACACAACTTTCAACTTCGATCTCACCATTTGGTTCCAATCCATCAAGCAAAGTTTCTAATTGGCCCTGAGAGAATCACACTAGACTGCATCTCAGTGCAATCCTGGGATGAAGACTGACATGGATATTTCGTTTTTTAATGTTGATGAATTTCATTTCTGATCAGCACATACAGTTTACAGAAAATTAGAGGCTCCTTATGTACTGTATGACTGATTGACATCTGAAAGGTCCAATGAGCTGCTTATGGTATATCAATAAAATCATGTCTGGCCAGTCCAGCTGGGAATCCATTTAGCTGCTTCCATTGTTCATGTCCATGTTAATTTATGTGGCTGTGTGTTGGAGCAATGTGCATGACATCTGCATGTCAACAGACTCTTGTAGCACAAAACAGAGCCATGTGTTGCATATTTGACCCTAACTAAAGCAAATTTGCTGAAATCATTTGCAAAAACACATATGATCCGACACAGATTCTCTATATTATGCACTCCTTTTAAATTTTGTATTTCCATTCACTTTTTTTACAATCACCCAATAGACTGATTTTGCTTGAATATGGCTACAAAAACCTGACTGATGATATGGATAATTAGCTGTGATTAAATTGGTAAGTATCCCTAAATGCTTAAATAAATGACTTTGATTTTATTATGTATTGTTAACGAAAAATCTGGCGCAGGTGTTTATATACACAAGAATGGATAGTATTTCTTGTAGATTATACCATAAACATGCAAATCCCATTTGGGTTAATTGTTTTAAAATCACTACACAATACACAATAAATCACATTAAATTTTCTGCAACTGCCATGTTCTGGATTACCTCGGGGAGTCATTTAAATAAACAATGCATTAGATGAAGGGTGTAATCATTTTTTTTTTTAATATCAAACAAAATGTCTGTAATCTTTCGGCTCATGTGAATGACAATGCCATTGCACGATTAAACTGACAGCAAAAACATTATGATCCAACACTGAATTAAACACTATGGCCCAACAATAACCACAAATTACGCACACAATATTTAATTATGTTACCGGCAGAACAAAAAAGAGTGTTTTCTGGTATCATTCAACTGCTAGTATGAAGCCTCCAGCAAACCACATCCTGTACTCACTAACCCAGTTTTGCAAAGATCACATATTTGATTTACAGAAAACATAAAAGCACTTTTGAAATGTTGACAAATGCTTCAGAGGCGGATTCACCATCTTTTATTTCTGTAAGTGGGACGTCACACAGCCAAGCTAGTATTAGACACACAACTAGACAAAAAAGCTGACAATGGTGACCCAGTTGCCATTTACTGTCAAAAATGAGTTTTTCTAACTGTGGCCAAAGATGATGAGATGATGGAACATATTTCTCTGTTTCCAAAATCTTTTCACCATTATCAACGGATAATCTAGACTCTAAGAAACTTAAAGAACATGATTAATGATCAAAGTCCCGTAAACTATTCTGTTTTTCTGCAAAATGTCCAGAAGATTTTTAAAGGGGAGTTTAAAGAGCGCTCTACTTTAGGGTTAGATTTGATCAAACAGGATTTGATTTGATCAAACACCTGACTTAGATCATAGTACAGATCATGGAACTTGGAGGTTTCCAAATGCTTACAAAGCAGGCGGATGGGACTGCCATACAGCGTATCTGCCAGGAGTATAAGGATTTCAAGTTCACTCTGAAGGATTGAGAAATGGAAGAGGTGCAGACATCTGGCCTGAAAGCTAAACAGGACTGGCTCAGCATGTTTGTATTGAACTACTTTTGATATTTGTGGTGAGTTTTAGTGTAAAATAAGACACTTTAAGCCTGATGAATGAAGAGTCCTAACATCTAAACAATAAACATGTTTAGATGTTAGGACTCTTCATTCATCAGGCTTATGTCACTCATGTCACTCACAGTTATAGAATTTGCACATTTTCATTTAAACAAAACTGGGAAAAAAAGATAGATGTCATTGCTGTAGCCAACTCCATTTTTTTTCAGGACATCCATTAGAAAAATGAGCCAGCAGGGTCTCATCCTCATCTGACTGTGTCTCTGCACCTGTCCCAATCTCCCCGCTTTCCTATGACCCCCCTCTTTAACCCATTCCACTTATCATCACTCCATCAAAGAGCCAGTGCGCCGACGGCTCAAATCAGCTGACACGCATGACAATTATGCAGAAGTGACATCCCTGACTTTGACATCAGCCAGATGTACAACTGACTGGAATGTAGAGATTCTCAAGAGCAAGTGATAGACATCAGTGCAGAAAGGAATGGTGAGGCTGTATTGTACGATATTGTCTCAATATTAAAATGTACACATTTAGATACCTGAATATTTCTAAGTATTTAAAGACAAAACATACTTTAGCTTTAGTTCAATGCACATAATTTTAATCAGAATGTGCTAAAAATGTCAAATGAAAACAAAATACAACCAAATAAGTTAAACGATCACCATATCATTATACAGTTTCTATCATAAATAGTATACACTAACAATTCACGAAGCATAAAAAACTGGAATAATATTGAAATGTGCCCTAAATAAGTCTGTGCAGAATCTACCATTCTTTATGAAAAAGGATGCTAGTGTCAGTATTTAGGAGTAATGACGTAGATTCAATAAAACTAATAGTATTCAGAAGACATGTATTTAAAAGGTCTATGTTCAATATTTGACACAATCATAGAGATCAAAGACTGTAACTGTAGCTTGGGGTAAATCACATCACAGTAATACACTCAAGCAGTCATGCACGCATCAAGACACCTGCACATCAAAGATAAGGTTAGGCATGCCGTCAATGGAATTATGAGCATCACATAGATGGTTTAACACATTAAGTCATCAGATCTTCAAGTATGCCAATGTGCAGCATGGCACGTAGCATTACACTCTGTACAAGAGGGCTTTTTCATCCACACATGAACTTCCAGATACATTTTTAGGAGATGTTACTTTATCACAAAACCAGACGCAGATGTACACATTAATACATAAATAAAATATATAAACTATATATGCTGATCCAGCAAAGATCCAGGTCTTCGTAATTCTGTATGAAGGAATCAGTAGCACTGACACAGATAAAGTAGCACTTTTTCAAAGTCAGCATTGTGAAGCCGCAACAACTATATTTGGCTTATCGCTCAGGCACAGGACACGAATTGGTCTAACAATGGCGTCATTATTTACACACAGATGGAGAGGCCAATTGATATGCGGAGGTGGATTTATGCTGTGAGCGCGAAGAGGAATGACCTACACCCTGACCTTCTTTCATCTGTCCCTCAGTGGGGAATTGATGTCTGGATGTCCTAGGCCAACAATGGTAGACCTAGACATAGAAAAAAGGGTTTCTGGGGGAGGGTAAAAGAAAACGAGGAATAAGGTTCATCCGTGACAGCCGAGAAGGAAATGACCTCTGCCAAAGTGTGGTGACATCTTTGTATTATTGTAGCCTTTCAGTCAAGGCCTATTCTGACTTGGTTAAGCAACCGTCACGAAAATATGAATTCTTTAATATGTAGCCCTAAATTACATTGTGAGGCCATTGTGTACAGTAGGAACACAGCAGTGATTGGTTACAGGATTTATGTACTGGAGGCAGACAAACAGGCCATAGGATGATTCTGTCAATCATTGGTTGTCAAGCTCAACAAATCACCTCTGTGGGTCAAAAATGAATGTACTTTTTCCCAAACCTTGGCCAACCGTCAACATGCAACTGCTATGATAAGACCCAAAGTACATGAAAGAAAGAGGCTGACTGAGCTTTGAGACAGCTTTTGATGTAAAATCATCTCAAACCTTCCACTCGCCTTACCTCACCAACTAGATCTTCACTCCTGCCCTTAATCGTCCATCCATCCATCCATCCATCCATCCAAATACCACTGCTGCCCTACACAATCATCTTTGGGATTTTAAATGGGAAAAAAAACCCTTGAAGATTTCTCGCCTCTATAAAATCCTGTTCTGGCCTGAGCGGATATTTCTGTATCTTGACTTTTCCCTTTAGACTTCGGTAGCTAGTAAATCTCCAGGGTCACTGCGGGTGCTGATATGCCCACTCGCCTGGCCTGACAGACAAGGCCATCTTCTCTGTAATAGAAGTAGTAATCCGCCCAATCAAACAGACACAATGGAAACCTAAGGTCAATAATGCAAATCCGTCAGCCCTTGCTTCAGGCAAACACTGAAAACATTCAGACTGTAGCTTCAATTTGCACGTTTCAAAGCCTGCAGATAACCGGGGTGAAGTTTTCTTAAAGGAAAACTGTCTGAAAGAGACTGCTGAATAGAAATTTGAATAGAAAGAGAAATGACTCAAGTGTGTGACAGCAAGACATACTGAGCGATGCAATGCAGGCATATCATCTCTGAGACGCACATGAACAGGCTGATTAGATCAGCCGCTGTGTATTGTGATGGTGACACATCCATCTACAGCTCATTGTTGTCTCTCTGTAGCTCACTGCAACCAAATGCTTAAGAAGCAGATTTGGCAACACGGAACAGGATGCACATGAAACCAATTTTGTCTCATCATCATTGGCATCATTTTCTGTGCAGCGCTGCATGAAAGTAACCTACTTTATTTCAAAGGTCCAGTGATGTGACAAAGAGAAACTACGTTAAAACATTTAAATATTATTCACAATTTCCATGTAGCCTCTCAATTAAAATTACACACATACACACACACACACACACATACACACACTTACATCATGTTTTTATTGTTCCTTCATATATGAAGATATTAATTTATTAAAAATGCAGAAACTGTGTATATATATATATATATATATATATATATATATATATATATATATATATATATATATATATATATATATATATATATATATATATATATATATATATATATATATATATATATATATATATATATACACATATACATATACATATATACACACACATACATATACATATACATATACACACACACACACCTTTAATATGTTTACGTGAATATTGTAATCAATCAAATTTTGGCCACAAAACATTCCTTATAAGGATTTTTAAGATCACATTTCATAATGAGTGATCACATTCAATACATTTTCATACATTACTCTTTTCTTTTCATGCAACCTAAAAAATGAGTTATTGCACAGGATGTAATGGACATGCGAGAGTCTAGATCAATAACTCTATATAATGACCGGTCTGCACACTCTGCCCTGTCTGTGCAATGTATATGTATGTATGTGTGTGCGGAGCCTTGGGGGAAAATAATCGTGCCTGCGTAAGATATTCTGTTTAATCAAATATTTGTTTCAGGCTCTGTCAACCCACTGACAGACTCTAGTTAAAATGTATACATTTCATTGGTATGTTTGATTGATGATGTGTTTAGCTCTGTTTTAAATCTAATGTTTAACCTTGACCACCATTACAGCTTAGAAAAGCAGTCTGACCCCTATATTTTGGTTGACACGCTCTGTGGCAAACTGATTCGAGAACAGTTCAAGTGAAGCCGTAAGTGATAGGCAATCAAAACACAAGTCGTTTATGCAACAACTGCAACAGCATCTACTACTGAGGCAGTAGTGAAAACTGCATTATTACTTTACACACACACACAATGGGACATCAGGCTTGCTGAGTGGAAGATTTTCTGTTACTTGAGCATCTTTCAAGGGAACACTAATTTTCCTCAGTAAGATGTTCGAGCTGTATTCTTTCTCTCAAGAGCCAATACACGAAACAGTTGTGCTACTTTCGAACATTTATGGCATTTCAATGCAAAAACCTGTGTCTTATTCTCTAACCACCTGCAATCCAGCATAACCAGATGCTAAATACACTAAAAAAAGTGTGAACAGTGTCACGACTTCTTTGTAAATTAGGCTCTTGTAAACTGAGATTCCTCACATGAAATTCTGATGTATTTGCCTGACACAATTCATATACTATTACCACCTAAATAACTAAACAAATAAGAATCCTGTTTCATTTTATTTCTATAGTGTTTTTCCCAATGTGCATCAATACAAAGCAGTGGTGCATCTAACACTTTATTACAGTAAAATTTGCAGATAAAAAACAAAAATATTATGTAAAAATATTACTCTGTGACCAAACAAAAGGCAAGCAATGATTTTTTAAAGAGATGACTACGTAATTTTTTTATAAGAACACATTCTTAAAAATAGGTTCTTGACAGCGATGTCATGAAAGAACCAGTTTTGGTTCCCCAAAGAACCTTTCTGTCATAGGTCCAAGGCATCTTTTTTTTTTAACATTTTTATAGCCTAAAGAACCTTTTTCCACTACAAAAACACTTTTGTGAAACAGAAAGCTTCTTTGGATGTGAAAGGTTCTTTGCAAAATCATTCAGGCAAAACTTGTTCTTCTATTTCATCATGAAGCACCTTTATTTTTAATAGCACATGAATGATTTTTCAAATGATGATTAAATTAGAGAAGCTCTTTATCTGGCCATATATCGAGTTAAGCATCCACATTCCAGAGTTGAGACTGCAGTAAGCTAAGAAGTAAAAGTATGACAGATCGCATTTGTCTGCTGCATTCTCCACAATCTCACATTCAGAATCATCCCGCAAGATCTGGAATTACAGCATGCAAATTGTGTTTTTCAGCGGTTTGTGCCGTTACCATATTTGCATAACTCTTTAGTGAATCGAGTGCTAAAACACGCATACAGCACGTGCAAATAAACTATGATATCAGCAGTCGCGATTTATTCTTAGTAAATTCCCCTCTGTCGATTCAACACTTTTCTGCTGTTGTTGCTCTACATATCTTTGATTCTTACTTTTTTTTATGCGGACGGAACGCGCCCCATGTTTCTTCCTGACCTCATTTAAACCCCTCTCTCTTTGCGTAACCAAATTTAGGTGTATATCCTTCATATTTAATGAACACTTCTCGTCTCACCTAAAATCTAAAGATACCTACAAAAGGAGACCAGAACACCAAAATACATCATGCATGTGAGTCTACTTCACTTTGCCATTAATTCACAACACAGACACATGGCAGGCCGGTTCAATGGGATATTTCTATGGGGACCTATTTCAAATTATATTATCCAATAAGATGGAGGGACAGAGAATTGTAGCATTTGAGCCTGGAGGACAAAGTGACTGACATCAAAATGTAAATACCCCATTGATTTTTCAGACTCTAGTACACTGCTTATAAAGAATCAACACACACACACACACATCACAGCCTGGCTGACATTTCATGCTTTTCGATCCAGGAACCCAGAGAATGAAAGCCTGGATGAGGGCTGAGATTCAAACAGAGAGAAAAGCCAGTTGAAAGCAGTAAAGCTTCGGGCACAAATGAACAACATCGTTTGACGGTTTATTTGATGGTGTGCTATAGGCCTTCCAGGAAACAGTGGGTGTCGGCTTGTGTATGTGTGGTAAATGCGCCTTTGAGATGGTAAAGTGAGTGTCGAACAGACAGAACACCTTGTCTTTCCTTCTGTTGCTCTCTAAACTATCGTGTTTTAGCTGCTTCCACCCAGCAAGTGGCTGGCAGGGCATGACATTAAAAAGAAATAGGAGGAAGATTCATAAGTGTACCTGCACAGTGCTCTCTTGAGGGCTACATTGCTTCACTCTGCAGCCCTGCTGTATTTGTTATGAAAGATATAGAGGAAGCCGGGTAATTTGATGATGTTATAGGCATCTCAGGAATAGTATATTTCAAATAATGCATATGCATTAGGAAAAGAACTAGAGGTCTCTTCGGCTAAAATGTTTAGTAACTAAAATTTTAAGTTGGTAAATGTTCTTTAAAAAAATGAATTTGAGTTGTGATGACTATTATATGATCTCAAATAGAAACATACAGTATATTTACATTTTTGAATCCTAAACTGATATTGGAAATACAATATTTACATTGATGTATTTGACTATGCTTTATACTGAAGTTAACATTTGTAGTGCCAATCTCTACCAGTTAAGCTACAGAAACATGGCCCACCATTCAGCCATCTTAACTGACAACAGCGTTTTCTCTTGCTCATTAAACTCAAAATGTCCACTCAGCAAAATATAGATTTTTGTGCTGAATTTAAGAGGTTGACTCAGCACAGTAATTATAATAAACCGAATATAACCTTATTAGTTAAGTGGCAAAAATTACATAATGATTGAGAAAACCCATTTGGGACAGCTACTTTCATACAGTATTACATTCCGCCAACAGTTATATTTTATACTTTCCTCATAGCGCACTTTCAAAAGCACTGTTACAGAAACTAATTAAAAAAACTCAAGTTTTTACAAGCAAGCTTATGCCATTTATTTTAGTCTATAGTAATATAAACTGTAAATTGTTTTACTTTTTAAAAACAACATAAGCTCTATCATGTGATATTATATCATTTAATATATTTAATATATAATATAAACATAACATATTATAATATAGTGTATAATAGTTCAAACATTTTGGGTTGAAATAACTATATTATAATAAAAATACCTTATAGCTTTTTATTTGATTAATATAAAACTGAATACACACTACATAATACACATTGTGCATGTTAAATAAATCCTTTAATAAGTATAGAATTTAAAGCCCCGTGTGTAACAGACTGACAGATCATTCTGCCACAGGAGTCCCACAAGGACATTAACAATCCATGTGACAAGATCTAGCAGAACATATAATAACAATGCACCAGCCATCACTGACATTTCGCTATCTGATCAGATAAATGACCTTATGTTGTTTTCAGACAGATACTCTCTGTCTGCTATTACGGTTCCATAGGGGTAATTGGTGCTCCAGTTCTGTAAGGTGTGAAGTGTACAAACAAAGCTCCCAAAGCAGCTGGCCTTGATAGTGTCATCACATGCTTTGAAGACATGTACAGAGCAGCTGACGCCTGCTTTCATACACCGTTTTTGTGATGTTTTGAATGCATACCAGATGGGACTCATCTCATTGGTTAAAACTGAAATGCTTGCAAATAAAACTGAAATGCTTGCAAATGATTTTGATTCTTACTTTAACTGCATCAATACTTTGATGATCTTTTATAGACTAGCATTGACTGACTTATGAACAGCGACTACAGCTCGTTTTGTTTTATGTTCCATTTAGGGGTTGGTTTATCTGAAATGGATTACATACTATACTGAAAGCCTAGTGTTTGTAGTGACATCTGATATCCTATCTAGTGAACCACAGGCTTTGAAAATGGTAAATAAATTCTTATCAAGCTGTTACCTTAACCACAGAGTGGACTCACAGATCATCTAGGATTGCCTGCAACCAGATGATAATATTTTGTTAATGACATCTGGTTCATTAACAAAAGCATTCGGCAGGAATAATAAAACTATATATATGAACACGTCAACAGTTACTAACTGGTTCTAAAAATAAATAAATAAAACGAAATAAAATGAAGCACTTTAGCATTTAAATGGACTACACATATGTAATATATCATTTTGACAATGATGTGGTGAATACATTTGGAAACATATGGTATGTAACGCAACTCTTTAAATCCACTGTTCATTTAATCACTTATCTCAATGTTCACATACCTGATGCTTTATAACCCACGGGATCAGAACACATGTCTGAGTTAAGTGTATTACAGCGTTTACAGTAAGAGGTTTACAGTATTCACAGCGAGCAGGCTGATAACTATTGAGTGTTTGTCTGGGACCCAAGGGAAATGACTGAGAGCAGATGTGGATGCACACTCTCACATACGGTACATACACATGCACACAAACAAACATACTGTAGACATAAATGCACATCCAGAGAAAGTGATACTATGGGTTGTAGTGCAGCAAACACTCATGAACTGTGGTAGCAGTGAGATCATGGGTTTAGATTTCCAGGGAATATACAGACTGATGTTCCTGTAGCTCAGCTGGTACAGCATTGTGTTATCAGCACAAAGGTCATGGGTTTGAATCCCAGGAGACTCACATACATGAATGCATTGCAGGTTTTTGCAAGTGCCAAATTCGTACATATAAATAATTTTATTTTTATTACAATTTTTCTTTCTTTAATTACTCCCACTTCCAAAGTATATTATATTTCATAATAATTTATATAACTTTTACTGAATCCATATGTCATGCACACTTTTTCACTTTTATTGCAACCTGGAATATATATATTCTCTAGTACTAAAAAGGTCCGTAAACCTTTACACATTGATTGCACATATATTGTTTTTACTGTCTACAGGATTCATGGTGGTATTGTTGCATTGGAGCAATAATGTTCTCTGTGTATACGGTCTTGCAGGGGTTTAACGATATATCAATGCTTGCATATTTTGGTTAAAAGCACTGTGAAACATTGTAAACTTAGGAAAGCACTTCTTCGTACTATTGTTGCCTTCTTTCGATGTGTCGCTTCAATGTCTCCAAAGTCGCTTTGGATAAAAGTGTCAGCTAAATGCCTAAATGTAAATGTAATGATATATCACAATAAATATATACAATAGGCAATGTATAGCAATGGCAATTTTTTTAATAATGTATGGTTTTTATTTGTAAACAGATCTAATTAGCTGAGCTTTCCTGTAGTAATGCCAAAGTCATGGGTTTGATTCGTTTTGGTTAAAAGTGCCTGCCAAATGCATAAATGTTAATGTAAATGTGTATTATTTAAGGTTTAAATAAACTTTATCCTGTGTGTACTGTGATTACTATCCTACAGCTCAAAATAGTTTATGCAAAACACTATGTAAGAAACATTTGCAAAAGCAAATGTTTTAACCATGTACACATGGTTGGATGACAACAAAAGCTTCTTTTAACTTGATCTGAAACAAGCACTCACTGTTATTGCATATCTTATGTTTGGTTTCAGATAACACATAAAAGTTACTAGTAGGGTTGCAACATTTTGGAAACATTACAGTAACAAACAGGAATATATGGAAAATAGGCACACAGATAAGTCATACGTCAAGGCAAAGTAAATATGTTTATATTTATTTTTGTATATGATACAGTTCGTATAAATTACCTTAAATTTCCAATTATTTTCTTTAATTCCCATAAAATCCAGCATTGCGACCCTTATTTTTAAATGTCATATTCTGCTAACTTTACGCAACTAATTTATTCCCAAAGGACTGTTAAGTAGACACACACAAAAACACACACACAAATTCACTCTCTTTGTCATACGCACAACCCTGGTTCCAAGCTCATTAAGTCTTTGGCGTCAGCACTTCACGCGGGTCACATCTCTTTAGTCTGAGAGACTTCTGGTCTGCTAGGACAAGCCTGTGCTCATCTACTGCCTGGGGCAGCAGCTAATGTCAGCCCCTCCTCCGTCACTCCGGTTCAAACAGGGACACTGACCTAACCAACCTTTAATCAGCTTAAAGTGCATCAGCCTTACTTGACCACTCACCCGATGTAAAACTCACAGCCAGCGCAGATTTCAGTCTCATGCCCCCTTTCTTTCCCTCTCACTGCACAAGTCTGAATCTTACATAACAGGGCAATTCTGCCCTAAAGCCCTTTTATACTGAGGAATTAGACCCCTGGAATGCATAAAAAGCTTTTGCGGAGAGCAACATAAGACCTGCCATATTCTCTGTTTTAAGAAATGATTTATATTCATGATTTACATGTGGTCTGAGTTCATTCAGCTGTAAAGCTTTATTAATAATTTCTGTGTTTGGAGTTACTGGTGTTACTGGAGTTTCTGTGGTTGACTACTGGTTATGGTGGGGTGAAAATGTACTATACGGTGGTAAGATCTCCTTAGGCCCCTTAGTCTGTGTTTTCTTTTTTTGCAATACAGGATAAAACACCCGATTAAACACTATGGTAATTAGACGAGCTTTTTTTCTACAAGGGTAATGAGAACTGGAGGGGATAACAGCGAGAGTTTGTGAGGCTTTTGAAGTTTGTTCCAAAATCCATAACTAGCGCTCTGGGAAAACACAAGGAGAGATCATGTTTAGGGGAACTTGCTTAAACATTTAATAGGCAAAGTGATGTTTTCATTGGCCTTAATTAAGTGCTATACCGAGCCTATGTGTCCGGCAATAAATTGACCAATGTAGCGCATTAAGGAGTGGTGCAGCTTTAATATGCAAGCAGAGAAAACAAATCGCTACAGAAGTAGAAACATAAAACACAGAGCTTGTAGTGAATGAATCCCAAATGAACTAGATGGAATGAAACGGATCATTTCCAATCTGTGTCGTGAAGCTTCATCGGATTAACCAAGCAACTTTACTAAAAAAAAAACTAATTTAAAGCGCCACGCCACATAAGTAAAGTGTGTTGTCACTTTCAAAATAAAGTTAACTTTTATTGGCATGCATGTTAGAAATGACACTAATTAGAAAATACACTATTTATTTTAGATCTTTTTCACCAGTCAGTTAAAATCTACATCTTAACACACATTTCCAGGGTTTTAGCATTGTTTCTGGACCCATTGTGCATGATCTGTCCATCTACATTATTCCAAAGGAAAGAAAAATGCCTTTTCATTTTCGGCTGATGTCACCAATCCACTTTTAACCTCTTTCCTCCAACCGCTTGTCATGTACAAACCTTGTTTCCTTCTTAAGTGGGTTGTGAATGCCATTTTATGTTGACTTTAACTTCATGACTGAATATAAACTCAAACAGGAATCAGCGGACGGATTATAAGCAGGTATATTTTGATTTATAATAAGAGAACAGGACACAGAGGAGCGGATGGGCTGCACTAAACGGGATGACATGAACGTATAATAAAAACATATGCATCATGGGTAAAGGAAGTACATTTCAAAAATGATGAGTGCACAGATTGAGAGCTTATAACTTTACACAAACAGTGTGTCAAGAAGATTAGATTGTACCAGTATGAAGAGATTATACTGCTCTCAGCGGATTACAAAGAGGAGACTGATGAAAGAGCAAAGTATACAGATGTGTGTGTCAAGAGTCAGGTCTGCCAGGATGTCCAACAACTATAAAATCATCATTTAAAAGCAAAATGCTTTTTACATATTCATACTAACTAGTGTCAATACTAGTAAATGAAATATAACTGAAGTTGTTTAGAAGTTTTCTTACCATTTATAAAAATATGTACATGCTAAACTAAAACAGTTCACTTTTAAATCTGGGAAGCCCATATAAAGAAGTCAGATTTAAAAAAAGATTAGTTTTAATGGTCATTTACATTGCTAAGACCACTTTAGCATATCACCCGCTGATTGTTATGCCTAAAACAATAATATGAAATATTAATGTTTTCTTAGTTTAAAAATATGAAAACTCAAAATAATGTAAAGATGTCTTCACAATTACAAATCTGCAATATAGATTACAAAAACATCCGTAAATGTGTATTTCCCAAATCTAAAACACATTTACTAAAAACATTTTCCAAATGAGTCTGAAACTGAAAAAATCTAAACCACAGTTAAACCATTTCAATTTACATTCAAATACATAACATGATCTGGTAAAAATGAAGTAACTGAAGTCATTTTTTACAACAGATTCGTGTTCTGAACAATAGCCTTGTGATATTATGTAGCTAAGCATTAAGCTTAGTTACAGTAGCCTACAGTACATTTGACACTTGACCTTCTTAGTGACATCATGATCATGTGACTAAGATGACATGACAATCCAGCTAGAATACTTTAAGTAAAACAGACTCTCTTGTGATATACAGTAGGAAGAAATTCACACATCAAAGCTCGAGTCTCCACCATTACCCAATATCCCCGATTAGCCATTCCATCCCACTACATGATATTTCTTGCACAGAAGGCGCATTATACTGAGCTCACTCAAGGATCAAGGACGACGTAAGACATTTAGATGTGCTATTGCAAAAAGGCTTTAGATTCTTGTTAGCTTATACCTCTGAAAGCTCTCTGTGCATTTCAAAACAATGCGAGCACGGTAGGCCGCTTTTGTTTCCCACACAAACCAGAGCCTTTGCTAAGGACGCAGGAATTACGTCCAAAAGACGGGGTTTTCCTACGCGCCCGGTTCAGATAGAGGACAAGCTCTTGGATTTCCCACAAAAATCCCTTGGTATAATTTAGCAATGCAAATCCATGCATGGGAGTGTTTTATCCAGGCGACTGAGACATCCGCCACACTGGCACAAAGAGGACAGATGGTACCCAAGATGAACCTAATTTCACCTGAGCCTATTCTAATAACTCAGAGAAGACTGAATAAATATCTAAAAAGTTTTTTTATGTGTGAAAATGCAAACTACACAATGTATAAGGCTCTCAGAGAGCACAATTATGGATTACCGGTCAAGCTTCATATAATCTGAATTAGTGCTAAAATCAGATTTTTTGGGTGATTTACTTTTTTCAACTTTTCAAACATAATGTATAAAATAAAATAAATATAAAATATAATCTTAAATATAGACTGAGCAAAGCCATGAGATGTGACATTTTGGTCTGGATTTCACACACAGGGTTTGTTGAGTATTGTAAACATTGACCTCTTCCCTAAAACCTGTCCAGATTGACCTCTGACCTTAAGCCAGGTGTTATCAATCTCTTTTGTTTAGGAAACCTCCAGACGGAGCCATCTTTAATCCAGCAGAATGCATGCACAAAATTTGATGTAATGTGCCAGCATTTACATACAGACATAATTAACAACAAACCCTTTAAACCCATCGTATTTGACATTTAAGCCAAGCTACAATTTATCCACTAAACAGCTCCTGATGAAAATAGACACATTCTCATTTCTGCTGTGTTTGGTATTCATGTGCCACAAGGTAAAGGGATCAATATGGGCCCTCTATCAAACTAAGAACCCTGTCAGTATTTACTCGAACCCCCTGGAGAGACAGCTGGAGGTGAGAGAGATGGAAAGGGGGAGGAGGGGAGCCACGATACTCAGTCAGATGTCTGGGCTTGCGTGAGAGGTTGCGAGAGAAAGCACGCCATGGAATCCCTGGCCTAAAGTGCAGCCACTCGCAAGTTCACCCACACACACTTTTTTACACACGGCACGCCAAGGACAAGTTGCTGGGTGTACAGCGGAGACTGTCAGTAGCTGTGGCTTGTTCTGTCACTTTAACATGAAGGTTGTCCCTTTGGGATCCCCAGTCCAATGAGCCCTGATGGTTCCGAACCCCTCCCATGCCTGCTGTAGATGGATGTCATACATGCACGCAAGCTATGGTAAAAGACAGATGATCTGGTGAAGCAGGAAATGTGTATCTTTTATCTACAACAAAGTCCAGATATGGCGTCTATTTAGTGTTGAGCTGTAACTGCTGGACACTTTTGTAAATGTTGAACGGAAATGTTTTAAATTCAAGCTCCTTTTTTTAATTAAAGGAGCAGTTCACCCTAAAATAAAAATTCTGTCTTCATTTATTCACCCTCATGTCAAAACCAGTATATGATTTTTTTTTATGTAACACAAAAGAAGATATTTTAAGAAATGTCTCAGTGGTTTTGTGTTCATACAATGGAAGTCAATGGGGCTCAATGTTCTTTGATTACCAATACTCTTTAAAATATCTTCTTTTGTGTTCTGCAAAAAAAGAAAGTCATACAGGTTTCAATTATAATTGCAGACAATCTATTAGTGGATCCATGTATTGCTGTGTACTTTAAAAATGCAGACACAATATAACGGATTTAACGGCACAACATGCACAGCGGGTACAATAGCATGACAATTTAAATGCAAATAAATTAGTGCAAGTATTTCACAACATGAGATGTTGTGATCATTTCACAACATGAGATGTTGTGATCATTTCACAACATGAGATTTGATAATAATAATTTTTTAATCATTTAAATTTTTAAAAATAATAATTACATAATAATTTTTTAGAATGCAAGAAAATGCATTACCCAAAGAGTACTAATCATATTCAAGACTTTGTGGAAACTTTAATAAAGACTTGACAAAAGTACCAATTCTTTTAGTAACAAAGCTAATATCAGTTATCTTGCCGCTATTATCCACTATTCACCTCATGTGCACCATGTAAAGACAAGGGGAATTTTAGTGATAAACCTTTATCAGAGCCATAAAACATATCAGCTCCTCACTTGTGTAAACACATCTTAACAATAAACCCCCCTGGTAAATCCAAAGCTCATAAAAGAGAAGAAACAGATCAAAAGTGTAAGAACTTTTTAACCAACAGAAATCCAAAAGCTTTAAAACTTTCAAAGATCTAAAGACTCGTGATGTAACTTGGTTGAAGAATTTGTGGAGCAGCATACTGAGGTCAGTTTTCTCTTTGATTGCTACAGTCAAAATCAGCAGGCTGTATATTTTGTCCCTGTTATCCCAAAGGCACTTTGAAGAAACATTAAACATCAAGCACTTACCCAAAAGACAGAGGGTCATTTGAGGATAATCAGATTGACTTCAAGATCATTCCAATGGTACCTGTGGGATTGTGTACTTGCGGTAAAATTAGGGATTCTGTTGATTATAACAGATAATGTCTGTTTTGTGCCCTCAAACTACCTTTCTCTAGCTCACCCTATTACCTCTAACCATGTGCCATTTATCCACCAATCTCTGTGTCCAAATGCATTATTTAATTGACCAGCGCACCCCTTAATAATACCCTGAAGGTATTAAAGGTGCATAGCTGCACCAAGACGACAGAGCTGGGAGTAAAGATCATTAGAGTAGTTAAGTTGGCTTCCATCATTAACAGTCAGATTTTGATGGATTAACGCTGTCTGATTACAATTAACTAATTTGCCATCTTAAAAATCTTCTGTACTAGAACGAGTCAGTCGGCTTTGCTACTGTAAGCCCATTTGACTTAAGGCTGGGTCTATGGGTATTAAGAAGGGACACTGTTAATTGTATAAGCAGCCTTTTTGTTCATTTTTGTTAAATTCTGTAATGTTTTCTTTAAGAGGAAAATCTGTCTTAAAAAAGATTACATTTAAACATGTTTTGTTGGGTAAACACTGTAAAAAAAAAGACACACAAATCTACTGGGTTATAAATTAAGGCAATAAAAAACATGTTTTGGGATTTTAAAAAAAAACAAGCTAAGGGCTTTATAGCACCACTGTATACAGCATTCATCTTCCATTACGTACATTAATGCAACATAAAGCCAGGATGCCCTTAGCAACGTTGTATGTAAACAAACAAGCCATACACTGTATGTGGGAAGATTCACTGAATGAAGCCTGGCACACCACCGGCCACGCACTGGAACTACATGTTCCTGTAAGTATACAGTATGAGCGGCACCACATTCTATTCTCGTAGCACCCGCTGCGAATGCTGCTGTACGTCATGGAGGGTGCAGCCTGGGAAAGAGTTAGTGAAACAGTGGCCCCAGGACTGAAAAATCTGAGGTTGAGGGAATTTTTTCTTTATTTCTAACTGTGACCAGGCCTCACCCTACGGGAACATTACAAATATGAACAGTGTGCTGAAAGAAGGGCTAACACTAGAACAAATTGTAGGACAGTGGCATAACTATGTCATATGGGGGCTTAGCCCAGATACAGACAGGTGGTGCGGGGGAACTTGTCGCCTAACTTATATAAATTAAATTAAAAGTTATATAAAATGAAATATAAATATCATATATTTACTACAATTGACTGGTATAATAGACTTTCATACAAAAAAGATCTATCCTTTTAGATCTATCACTTTGGGATGAATGCAAAAGAAAGGATAATTTTAACAGTTTTTTTTTATTTTTTCCTAAATTAAAATCTCTATTAAATCAAAATTAAACTTTTTTGGCTTTTATGAATATCACTTATAAAAAATGACCAACTGCAAATATAATCAAATAACCATGGTTTTGATACAATAACCGTATTTTAACCTCAGTATAACTAGTTGTACAAATGGTAGTCAATTCGCCAAAAATAATAAAACTATGGTTAATTTTCTTATGGAATGCTAGCCTTAAAGATATCTATAAACTAGTGTACTCCAAAACATTGACAAAATTCACATTGATATAAGCAATCAAACTTCCGCCAATACAGATGAACAATTCATGACATCATACTGCACCTCGACTACTCATTAAATTGCAGGCAGAGGTAAACTAAACGCCATCGGCTATTTTCAAAGCTGGATGGAGCAAGTCAATATGTACTGCCCTAATTACCTATTTAAGTGGAAATTGTGTCAACACTTTAAGAAAAGCTGCACATTGGGGATTCAATGAGTCTTTAAAACCATTACCAGAACTTGTTTTGTAAGTTTTTACAATAAAAAGTAATTTTTTAGTATTTCATTAATTATTTACTTTGGTTAATGTTCCCATACTCCAACTATGTACACGCTGCAAAATCAGCAAGTGCAAGTAAATAAAAAGAGTATGAAAATGTTTCGGGTTAGGTTGCGTGCGATGTCGAGGGCTGGTGGCTTCTTGAGCCAGCATTCTTCTCTGACAGCATCATTAGCCAAAGCGAGTGAGGGCTGGGAGACGCGTTCTATCAATAAAGTACCAGAGACAAGGGGCAGACTGCCAAAGCTTGCCCAGAGAAAGTGGCTGAGCTGTGGGTGCGAGCTGTGGCTGGAGCTCGGCCAGTAGCTTCTTCCCCAGGGGATCGCCTGGAAACAAACCCAGAGACTTTCACTGCTGCACATTTCCTTGCTCCCTCCATCTGTTTGCTCTGTTTATGGCTTAAACCTTGGATGTGCAAGCGGACCGCTCCAAGATCTATGTTTATACTACCACTCTGTAAACCGCCGTGTGGTTTTTACCGCCGTGCATGTGCTGAAAACGTACATAAAACGGCGTAGCGAGCGGATAACATGACAACAAAACAACACAGCCATAACAGCGAGCAGAGCAAAGGAAAGGTCCGATGAGGTCTTCGTGAAAGATGTTCTCCTGGCTTATAGAAGCTGCTGGCAGCTTGCTGATTGCTGTTCAGGAAGCGTGAGAGAGCAGCTTTGATGACAGACCACAGAGTAAATTTTCATTAATCTGAAAACAAACTCGGCTACAGCCACTGCAAAGCCAACCACAGAAGTTTCTTAAAGTTCCAAAAAGTATCTAAAGAATCAAAGCGCAGATGGTACATATGAAAACAGTAGTGATCTTTATTCTTTTATATTCAAAATATGGCTGAGGGATCACAATTAAATCAGAATAAAAGTGCATTGGGTATGTCTAAATACCGATACATCGGTTGACAGATGCTTCAAAGTGTAAATTCTCTCCATGGCTATGAAGTAGTTCCAGGTTGACCACAATGCAGATCAAAAAAGACAAAAAAAGACAAAAACATTTCATTTTTCATTCGCATTTATGCATTTGGCAGACATTTTAATGTTTATACACTTTACTTTATACAGTATGTGTGTTTCCTGGGATCGAACCCATGAGCTGTGCGTTGCTAGCACAATGTTTTTTACCTGAGCTACAGGAACATGTTGTACCAGAAAATCAGATTGCAAATTCTGTTTATTCTGCTTATTCTTTTTTTATGTTTTATTGTAATTTTGATGACTTTAATACCAATAATACCTATTAAAAGCACTAAAATTTCAGCAGCTGGAAGAAAGTTTTTTAAAGAAAGTTTATTTATTTTCACTTAATTAAATAAATTTAATGGTCATGCATAAATGATGCAGTAAGCCCACCAACATTTTGTTCTCAATGCTCTTTGCATGTTAACATGTTTTCTTCATAGCTCTCAGCAATGTTTTGTGCTGTTTTCACAGATTTTCTTCCTTTTCTGTGCAATGTTCAAAGGGGATCCTAAAATTAAACAACTGTGCTAAACACTTGTCTGTTGCTTGTCAGAGTATTAGTAGAGCTCATTCTTGTGTAGAAAATAAACAGACTCACTAACCCTCTTGCCAAAAAGCAGACACTTTTGCACATACAGACACTGCACACTGCAGTCTAAAAACTGTGCACAGAACTACAGAAAAAAAGTTCATAATCAGTTATATACAGCTTCCTGGCAGCACAGCAGAAAGAGAAGAGAGATCATATTTTTCCGTGCTTATATAACTCCGCTGGAGGATGGGGGAGGAGGTAAATGAGACTTTGCCGAAAGTTAGCTCAGACTCTCAAACTGAGAAAAAGTGGAGCAGAGAGATGGCGTGAGAATGTGCTGAGGAAAGCAGCACCAGTCTGAGATCCGCCTCAGGGCCATCTCATGCGGTCTTTCCTACTCTTTCCTTTTGCCATTCTCGTCTGTTCCTGTGGGTCAGGACCATCACAATCCGGTTTCACAGAAGAGGTCCTTCTCTCATTATAAAGTCTGGGACAGTTTTTCCCCATGTGATTTTTACAACACTAATGAAGTCCTTGTGAATTCAACTTAGGAGCAACTTCAGAACAATATGCTATACTTCAAATCATGTACTTCAGAAGCTAATAATAAAAAGACTACAGAGAAGTTCGGATTTTATCTACATATGCTATTTATATTAACATGCTGGACCTGAATCACCCAATCGGCCCAATTTGGCCCACACTGGCAACCACACCGACAATCCATCCTAAATGTCTTACAGCCTTCTATGAACTGATTTTGTAAGGCAAGAGCTGTGTAATGATTTTAAGATTGAGTGAGCTCCAAAGAATGAATATAAACAATATGACGATGGTTAAATAATTGACAGAATTTTCATTTTGGGTGAACTGTTACCATAAAATCCAATAAAACACATCAGCAAAAATATTCAGTGCAGATGTTTTTAAATTGCCAACATGCAAAAATGACATTCCAAATCTTGCAAATAAATCATTTCTGCTTTCTCACTGAAGATACAATCTGAGTGTTTCTTTTGACCCCTGCTGGTTTTTTAAAAGGGCACATCTTTGATAATCTCCATAAATCCTCCCTGGGGTTGATAATCATCAACTAACTTTATCAATGTAATTGGCACTCTTTAACTCCTAATGACTGACTTTACACACACGCACGCACACGCACGTCGCCACATTTGTGGCTGGGAGGTTTGGGACCTTTGTGGTGAAGGGGTAATCATAATTAATACCATAATAAGTTTCTCCTCCACCATGTTATCGTTTCAGTAATTATTTCGAGCTAATCGGGACTTATAGTAATTAATCATATATCAACATGTGTCAGTCCATCAATTAATGTAAATAAGCAGCCTTGTGATGAGAGCCCAATTTCATCTGCTGCCTTCTAATCATTTTTCTCACGGGCTTTTCAAGACTTGGTTAGCGGGATTACTTTTGTCCTCATGTAGCCCGGCACTCATTATATTGGATTATATTATGAGTACTTAGAAGCTAATAATTGGCTAGCTGAACCCATAACTCATGAAGTACATTTCAGTTTAAATTAAGATGGGTGCAGTACTGTGCTGAATTGGATTACTTATTCATTTTGTGCTTTGATATTAATGCCGGTGGGAGGAGGAGAGACACATAAACAGATGACAAAGATAGACAGATGTTGGGAGGTGTTACTTTTAAGTTTCCGCTGTCTGTCACCCACATGTTATTTTTTGTTCACACACTACCATTGATTATATAAGATTAAACACACAAAGTTTATATTATATATTAACAAATTTGATGTTTTATCACCACATTAGCCTTGACAACATCTGAAAAACTGTCTTTTATAAATAAATGTCAAACATTTCAAGAAAGCAATGTAGCAATGCTGGTGTTAAAGTTGACTTACTTTAAATAACATCAAATTCTCAGCAATAATTACTTGAGACAAGGCAAACCTCCATTCTTAAGCTTTAACATATCAACTAAAAATATTAACTACATTTGCACATGATCTTTACTAAGACCATAGCCTGTTCCAATAACAAAGACATTCCACAGAAATCGTTTTGTGCCTTCTTCCCTAGTTCTTGGGACACTTGCCGGTTTCCTGACATTATGGCTTGACATCTGCTCTCGGTCTGTGAAGCCTGGATTGGAATCTTTAATAGAATTGAGCAACTTTCTACAGCCAGCAGGGCTCTGAAGGAAAGCAGTTTATGCTCTCACGTCAAAGAGTAATTGATATTATTTAAAGAGATTTATTTATGCTAGAATCAAAATATGACTTTCGCAGCTGTTCTGTGATAGACCAAATTTCTTTTGCTTTCACTATTGATTTTTCAACAGTCTCTTGACCCACTATTTAACATGCTAGATTAGTCTTTTTCTGTCAAAGCAATAGTCTGTAATGTAATAAGACTCATAAGTACCAAACTTACATTATGTATGTGGTCCAAACATACTGAACTATAAAAATGAAGCTAGAAGTTATAAAGAAGTTTTAAACAGATATAATTGTTGATAGTGTTTCAGCACAATGTTGTCCAGCAATCAAACAGGTAAATCGCTCAGTAAATACATAAAGTATAAAGAAGTATTTGTCTAAACACTCAAACATTATAAAAACATAATGTATATATATTAGGGCCTGGAGACTCTCATATCCACTATTACTATCTCCAAAACCCAGAATCAACAAATAACTGAAAAGCAGCTGATTGTCCTAAAATATCCAAACATTCAAGATCCGTGACCATTCCTCAGAGACATCCGAATAAAACATCAGTCACCTTTTGACACCTACCTGATTCAACCCAATGCCCTACTGCTTTGGAGGCCAGACGGTAGCCCTGATTGGATCGAGAGTGAGCCTCTTTCAATTTCTAGGTAATGAAATCCAAACTCTTTAGCCCAGGGAGAATCCCTTTAGCCTGCCATGCAGTGTGCCCCATAACAGCCAATCAGATTAAGACCCAAGAGCAGCCACCAAGGAGCTTCAATGCAGCTTCCATTATTCAATTAAAACCCTTGAGCTCTCGGATGCGTTTTAGAGGTCTGCCCTGTCCAACACCATCTACGTGCGGATTTGCATTACAATGTTGCAATGTAGGTCAAAAGAACATTTCTGTGACCTCCAGATTGACAGTTTAGTGATGATCATGGAGGTCTGAAATATGTTTATGAATATATTCATGAGATTTGGAATGGTACGGTATTAGATGTGTGACTGTACACATGAGTCATGTATGTAAATGATAACTGATGTTTGGATAATGTTGATGTTTAATCACAATTGACTATGTGAGTTTTGAGCTCTATGTGTACAAAATCTAAACAATATGCACATTGCTAATCCTGAAAGCTCACAATTTAGACATATCTACTACACAAGTATTCACTTTGTGTTTTCTGCACACCATCTGTTGCTAGGTTGTGGGGACATTGTGTATGCATGAGTAAGAGAAACAATAATGTAGAGTCCCGGACCACATCCACCGTGTCGTCTTAGAACTTCCAGACCTTACACGATAAACTGAGCAGGACATTCAGAACCTCAGGTCTAATTGATACATGACAGGGCGAATAACAGACAGGATATTCTTCAAGGCCCCTTGTGAAGTAAAGCTTGCCAAGTATCTCTGTTTCATCAGCAATAAGCCATTCAATAAAGAGTATCATGTTGCACATTCAGGGCAGAAGCTGTCAGAGATGTCAGACCTCACAGGGAGAGGTTTTTATTGTCTGTGGTACTGAGCTCATACGCTTCTCTGGTGCTAAATCGGCACGGTGCCTCGCTGGCCATTGTGCTTTACCCACGCACACGGCTTACATAATCTCAACATACACATCAGCAAAACAGATTCTGATCTATTTGTACTTACAGGTGAGAGTGTGGTAGAACAACTAAAGCGTGAAATAGTGGTTGAATAGAAATATATAAATTAAAGTTGTATTTGGCATTTAAGAAAACTTCAGAGTGAAATGCTGGTTAATAAAATCAGCAACTTCAGTGAAGTAATAAAAGAGAGGAAAGGCAATACAGAGAGGAAGAAAGAAACGCTGGAGGATGGGAACTAAAGGGATTAGAAAGAGATGCTGTGTGGTTGTGCCTAAAACTCATGGGTCAAATCTACTTGACCTTTGGCACTGGGGTGAAAACCTCCAAGCCAAAAGTCATGGTCATATGATCACGTTCAGTGAGAAAGTCATGTTATGCCTTGTGTGTGTGTGTGTGTAAGAGAGAGAGAACAGCAGGGATGAGAGGGGCAGCTGCTCTCAGCTAAAGGCTATATGCCAGTCTGCCAGAAATGACCTCATGTCCTGACTCAGTAACTAGGATGAAATATGGATTACAAATGTTCCTAAATGTATATCAGACTATAACCAGGTTTGATTTATGACTATACACACATTTTCCCCAATTTTTCTTTTAAACTTAGGCATATAGTAAATATAAGAAAATTATAATGTACCTTACATAAAGTACATTATAAGGTGATGATTTCAGGTGGTTAAAAGTATTACTTTAAAAGAATAAATATGCACACACACACAAATGTTTCCATGTTTTATGGGGACTTTCCATATAGATCTTTATACTCACCCTACCCCTAAACCTAACCCTCACACAAACCTTTTTACAATTTTACACTTTCAAATAAACATAATTTAATATGATTTATAAGCCGTTTTCCTCATGGGGACCAAAAATGTCCCCACAATGTTAAACAATACTGGCATTACTATCTTTGTAGGGTCACCAAAAGTTTACAGTCAAATGCTTTTATCTGCTTTTCTGTATCGGTAGAAAATACAAGTATAGATGCAGTATTCCAAACATTCTTTGCCATTAGGATTAACTGTAATAATCAAGATATTTTTGTATAAACAAATGTGAAACTTGCTTATTACATCCATGCCATTTATATACATTTTGAAGGAGAATAACAAAATATTATACCCTTAGGTAAAACGATAACAACAATTACAATTTAAAAGAAAAAGCCACCAATACCAAATGCACAAACTGCATATAACCAGTATTACTACTCTTTAGGGAACACGTTTCATTACTTTGGCTCTCATTCGAGGACAGAGCAATATATACAGATCACAGCTATGTGTGTTTATGCATGCGTGTCTGAGTATGGGTGTTTATGAGACACAAATGCATGTTGACAGGGAAAACAGAAAAAAGGTGTGTGTGGCTGTGAGAGATCAAGGTTGTGTGTGTATGTATATATGGCTAGGATTGGAAGTCATTGCATGCTTGCTTCCATCTTGCCACCCTGACCATTACGATCCCCCCGTCGCCTATAAACCTTTCCACCGTGAGAGGAAAGGTGATGCGGCTGTTTTATTGAAATGTGAACAGAAATTAGAGCTGTTTTTACACATCTCAGCTCAGGACAATATCAGGGCCCATTTCACATCTTCATACAGGCTAACCTTGACCCCTTGCTCCAAGGGTTTGCTAAAGGCCCATAATGTCACACCATTATTCTCCACAGGCCAGAGTGAGATGGTATCGGCACTGGTGCAGATGACCTGATAAACTGCGTTGCACACACAGCTCGACCACATAAAAGCCATAAAACCCCAGCCTGGGGCTGTGACTCGTAAATCACACCACATTAGTGCCTCAGTCACAGCAGACAAAGCCTCCTCTGCTCATTTATTCAGAACTGGTTTGAAGTTCCAGACATTTCTCAGACTCAAAGTCTTGCTCTTTTCTGTTTTAAGTTGACTTTCATTTCCACTTCCTGTCTTTTTACTATAACTTCCATTTACCCCTTTGCCTTCCAGGTAACATACATAAGTCACGGCAAATATCTTTGACAGCTTGGTCCTACCTCGCCCTTCATCTCTCTATGTTTGCTACTATATGACATGCTAACACAAAGATGTCAAACCCATGGGTTAAAAGCGGCTTACTGCTTTTTTGGTCTTCTAATCTACGTTGACAAGCAGTGTTTACTAATGTATCACTCGATTTGTGTTTGCCACATTTCAACAGTATTTCAAGACTGTAACTTGGAAATGCTGATTTGTATTTATTTATTCGAATTATGTAACTGATTTGCTCTTACAGTAATGTCAAGTTTTCACAATAGTTACAATATAATATAAAACTTAACATGATAAAATGAAAACTAAGCACTTTGAGTTCTTTCCTCAGGAGTATAGAAAATGCAAACTCAAGCCAGACTTGAATTGATTTTAACATCCTTGTACTTGCTTTAGTCTCTCTCTCTCTCTCTCTCTCTCTCTCTCTCTCTCTCTCTCTCTCTCTCTCTCTCTAAGTTCTTTGTACTGTACTTCAATAAGTATTGCTAAAACTGGAAGCAAGGCAAAGCGTACAAACATGCATTTGAGTTCACACATGCTGATGGAATTAACTGGAAACACAATAAAACAGTCATCACCACAGAGCAGTGACAAAAAACGTCGCGAGATGTACAAGAATCAATAAGATTTAAAGTTATTGATGTGCTGTCATCTTTGAATGTATCGCTGTGCATCTGTTTATTTACATTTTAATTTTATTCAGCTCAAAAGATTAATAGGTTTCTCCTACAAACATAACGTTTTGCTTTAAAAGATATTTATTAACCTGCTGTCAATTTGGATTACTTCAATGATGGATGGATGTGATTTTTCCAGCTTTACCATTCTGAGTATCATGTACGCGTAAAAAAAACATATATATTAAAACATATTTATATATTATATTATATATATTTATATAAATTAAAACATATTTAATATATAATGTTGTGTTCAACTGGCTGAAAGGAAGTGATATACAACTGGAATAGCATGATATGAGTACATTATGAGAGAATTTGGGGTGAACTACTCTTGTGAGTTGAATATATGCACATTTTTACACTATATATAGAAAAAAGCTTTATGTAAAAGATTCTTTTCTTGCACCTAAAGCAATTTCCTCACTGCCACAGGGACTACTCTTTGCCAAGTAAGTTTAAAGCAGGCATTTACTTCCTGTTTTATTTTCAAGCAATTCCCTTTGTTGGCAGGGTGCCAGTGTATCTGCATATGACATTTCTGCATGCATGCAAGTAATTTGTTATATTAATTGGTCCGGATTGTCTCTGAAACTCTGCCCCTGAAGAGACACACTAAGAGAATAAAAAAGAGAGAAAGAAAAAGAGAAAGAGAGTCAAGGTCGAACAGCTGTGTGTTAGGTTTTATTTGATTTTTTTACGATGGTATAAATTCTTTTGTAACACGCACTTGCTCGCACTTACAAACACACACTCCACTGGGTCTTTTATAAATTTGCACATTCAGTTTGTTCACAATCAGGATGAGATGGCGGCTATATTCTTTTGTCTATGTAATACGTTCAATCTGAACAAATAAATCCCTCTAGAGCACATCACATGATGTCATGGCTGAGCAAACACATAATTGGATGAGAAGCAGTGAAGTAAGCAGTGATTGGCTGACGATTATAGCAGCAACGCAGATTCTTTTTTTAAGTTTGTTATGTGCGCACAAACAAGAGCATTTGCACACAAACTTACTGTACACTAACGAAGTACATGCAAACCACTTCATAGCTGGTAATGAGCTTTGCATGTTGACGGAATACAGATTCTAAGCTTGGTCTAAACCCTATGCTGACCTGGGGTCAGGCGCTGCGTGCGCAGAGGGAAGATCTTAAAAGCAGACAAATCTGATAGACATCTCAGCAAAACCTTAACACAGCAGATTTTTCCATCATATCCTAAGATTGTATATATACCTCACATGCCTAACGTATTGATGGAAATTCTCACTCCCAAACCACATTTCATATCGGAGCGGCTGTGTCGGCAATGAAAAGTGTGTGTGTGTAAAGCAGATACATATAAAGTTGAATTACTGCCTCAGCACCACCGGCAGGCCACCATAAAAGGATTTGTTTTGAATGAAAACAGAGTTATTGGTATTATTGGTTTGCTCGTTTTGAGGAGACGGCATAATAACGAAGCGGGGAAATAAAAAAACGCTAATATACATCTCCTGATAACAAAATCCACATTCAGATATACACAGACAGAGATAATGTAATAGTGTTCCTAGCTCAGCTGGTACTGGTCATGGGCTCAATCCCAATGCAAGTACTGATAAAATATATAGCTTGAATGCATTATAATGTTTCAGATAGAAGTGAAACGTGTGCCTGAAATTTTAGGGAAAGATGTGAAAGAAATGTAAAGAAAACTGTGTACAAAACCACTCTTTTTGCACAGGGTTCTATTAGATTGTAGAACTGTAACTAAAGATGTCTTTTTCTCTTGCAAAATAAATGACAATTCTAATAAAAAGAGTTTGCAAAGCTAGGCATCAATGGGAAAATTTCACATATGTTCACAAATCAACCTGTCTTTCTTTCTCACTGTCTTTTTGTGTCTTGATGAATAAAGCAATAAGTACATGACATTATCAAGATTTTATCCATGTAAAGGGTGTTCCATCACTCTTAATGTGTGTAAAATATCGAGTTTGGCTATATGCCTCTTTCAAACCGTCCGCTCATATTAAATATTTGCATAAGATTAGATGGCGCATCGCCAGCGGAAATTATTCAATGTGTGTGTGTGTTACATGAGTGTTTTATAGATTAAAATGTCACATGTATTAGTAAAAAAATGAGTAAAAAATGAGACAATTACTTGTCTGGTAAAAAGAATGAAGAACCCATCAGTAAGCTCCAAGGCTAAAAAAATCAACATCAAGGTCATATTGTGAAAAAATTACCAAAGGTTGGGCACAAGTTATAGCTCCAAAAATATCTGACCATGACATTTTTATGTGGTTCAAGCTCATTATCATGTGGTCCTTGATATGAAAAAATACTTAAAAACTGGACCATGTGAACAAATGATGTTTACCTCCTTGTATTTACGATGAAAATCTTCCCAACTACGTCAAACATCAGCTTGGCTAATTTTACTTTGGATCACCTTATCAACAGCGGTAAAACTGGTTAAACAGCTTAAGATCAGCCACGTCATATTAATCAGGGCTTGATTCGCTGCACGCTAAGAGCGGGCAGGGGATCCTTAAAGGAAGATTAATGTGTTTTAGAGTGCAACTGAGGCAACCTTAATGAGATTGCTATCTCTTTAATGAAGAAATGCTGTAATCAGAAAAAGGAAGTAGAGAGAGAGAAAGGGAAAGAAATGCGCAGAATAATGGTAAACAAAAGGATTGAATTAATCCACAGTGCATATGGACATTGGATATGGATGTTAACACACGTGAAATGTCATTTTAGACATTGTATGTATATAATAGTCCTAAAAAGTTAAATGAGTGTATGTTCACATCAACTGTAAGATGTACTTTTACTAAATTCGAAGCAAAGGAAATGGCTCATCATACCCCATTCTCTCATGTACGTGTAAAACATACACCATAACTGCCCACTCTCAAGACAGCAGCTGTGGGTCTACCCATAATGACTACCCTGGACCAGACTGGAGGCATGTATGACCAAGCACAATCCCAAATTTGAGCTTGTGCTTGCAAATGACCCTAGATGAATTAAGATAGATGGGAAAAAGCAGAACAAAGGCCATGGAGAGTGCAGTTCAAAGATTATTACATGGTACACTGAAGCATGTGATTGTGTGCAGCTGAGAGGCTGAGGAAGGGAGCACTGGTCATTTTCACTGGGTCATCCGGGACTCGGGGTCAGCCAGTGGGAAATTCCGTGAGGTTGCAACCTGACCTCATGAGAGAACGTGTATGTGTGCATGTGTATATATGGAGGTTAAAGTCAGTGCTTGGGGGCATGACTGAGAACAGCTTTAAGTGATGTGAACCGAAGCCTATAAAGATATAGATAGAAAGATACAGATCTGACTTTTCAAAACCATTTTTTTGACTAGATTGTTCAGCAAAAATATATATCACGCACCATTAAATACTTAAAGTGGTACTTCACATGCCACATGAAACATAAACAAGCAGTCTTCCACCCAAAGAAAGAACCTGATATATTCATTATATTGCCTTATAACATATAATATTTTGTAATATTATATAATATTTAATTGTTTATTTTATTTAACTTGATATGCAATCTGTACTTGCTTGTTAAGAGACTGGAAAAAATGAGGGTGAATACTGTAACTGATGCCAGAATAGCCATATTTTCATGTGAACTTTCCTTTAGGCAACATAAGAACTGCAATTTTTAGAGATTTTGACTTTGATTGTGTGAGTCATTGTCTGCTGAATACACCAAGTGGCCTGCCCTGTACTTTTGGGTCATCTAAAGTCCACAGCATGTTGTTTTCTCCATTATTTGACTCAACCTGCCTCGTTTCAATGCTTTCTCTTTGCTTTCCCAAGAGTAAATAATGACCGATTCAACATTTTTTTGGGTGAACTGCACCTTTAACTCCACAACGGTGACAGTAAAAGAGAATGTGAGGATTTGTCATACCCCTCTGCCTGCTTTTCCTCTTTTCATTTCCTTTCTCACTTTCCCTACAGAGCTCAAGCTACCAGCCACAGTGAATCCATCAACGTTTGACAAGTGGAGTCATCCAGGAGAGATTGTGCCTGAAAGATTGCTCTTTAAATGCAATGTTTTACCAACAAACTTTAGCAAGCTGGAACACATTAGGGCCAAACTGGAGAAGTGGAGACAGAGGAGGGGGTTGGTCAATCTCTAGAGCACTCGAGGTATAATATTGCCTGGCTCGAGAAAAAGTCATACATGGATGGGTTATGATGTGTTCTAGGCCATTTTGTTTGAGTTTTGTACTGAATAAATCCCGTTTTGGGGGTTCACTTTACTGTGTGCCACCAATTCTTTCATTCTTCTAAGAACTACGATGAGTGGAAAAAGTGGGTGAAACCTTTAGCAAAGAATATCTGCATGTAAATTTATTCATGTAAATGCCACATGGAGGCAAGTATTTTACTGCAATGTTTCTAAAAGTAAAAAAAACTTCAAACTTTAGCCTACAACCCATATCGTTACCCCTTGTCCTGCACTAGGGCTGAGGTTATGACCCCACAAAGCAAGAGCAGGTCACACAAGACCCCGTAAATCTCTGTGTGTGTGTCCATGGGGGGTGCGTTTATTGGCTATAAGTTATAGTCTGTAACTTCACTCCAAACTAAACCACTGTGTCAGAGATTTCGTTGACCACAGCTTTCAATTACTTAAAAATACTCTAAAAGTGAATTTATCTTGTGGGAAACTTTACTAGCAAGCTTTGTTTTTGAGTGCTTGAAAAATGTACCGGTGAAGGCTACTGTGAAATTGGATACAAACTGAAATTAGTTTATACTGTGAAAGTACAGCAAGTATTTGTCAGCTTTGTTGTGTCCCAAAAATGTTTTTTTATTTTTAAATTTGTTGGTTTACAAAAGTTAGACATGTTATTTTAAATTAGGTTACTTATTAACTCGAGTTTATTTACAAAAATGCTATGAATCCCCTTTTACGTTAATCAGAGCAGCAAAACAAACAATAATCCAAAAATCTCTTGCAGTATTTCTTTGTGCTGAACCAGTGAAATTCATATTTTATTAAGAGTAAAGTCCAACAAGTGATACTGAATGTTTTGAGTCTACATAATGGCAAGATCTATCACAAGATCCATCACAACAAGTTTCATTGAAGCAGAAGCGAGTTTTGAAAGCAGGTATATCATTACTCTTTATAATCTTTCCATGAATATTCACTGAGCTCTAAACAAACACTTGCGTCTCTCTCTTTCTCCATCGCACGCAAACAAACATACAGTACAAGCCTACATCCAAAGAAGACACGTTTACTACCAAAAGTTTTCAGGCTTTCAACTTAAATACTACACAGCGCTGTCATAATCAAAAACTGTTTGGACAAAATCTATGTGATAGTTAACCAATCAGGTTAACACGACAAGCAATTCATAATAGAAGGTTAAGAAAACAATGATATGGCCTACCTGGAGCAGCCTGTATCTCCACTAGCCCTCCAACCATGATAAGCGCTTCAAGAATCTTCACATGGTGTTCTGGGTTTACATCCGCACTGGAATAAAAAGAGAGAATAAGAGATTATAAAAGGATGACACAATCACATTATTAATAAAAGTGATGTACAAAGATGTACAAAAATATACAATATTTAGTGTGTATGTATACAAACGCTATTGTTCAAAATTGTAGGGTCACTTCTTAAAACTCGTTTATTCTGAAAGTGTGTGCTTTGCAGACATTGTGCCAACATAGTTATATTCCAACATATTCATTTCTTTCATTAAAAATGTTATTATTTTCTAATTTTAATATTTTTTCGAATTTTCTTCAGTCACAACATAATTCCCATAGTTACATGTGTGTAATTTGTGTTTTATAGTTTTTATGAGTTTACAATTATTTTAAAAGTTGGAACAAAATTGAAAAAATTAATAATCAATAATCAATGAGAATGAGACACTGATCTCATCTCACCATCTGATCTCATCAGCCGTTATTTTTTAGTAAAGCATAAAGTGCCTATTAAGACATTTGTCTGTTTGTTAAAGTACTGTATAAGCTGTCTATTTCTATTATCCCCACAAACCTCTAGTTGAAAACCCTCGCCCTTGTGTACTTTTGCTAGTCATGAAACCATTGGAAAATATGAAGTTGTGAAACACACCCACAAATCAGCAATTAAATTAGTCATATTTTCTCTCACACATCATGTCATGAGTTGCAGTGGCTGATCTGATTGGCAAACTGGCCAATACTCTTTTTCTCTCTCTGTGCCTGGACTGCCCTAGAGCAAAAGGACTATTGACAGGCTGTTATAAGCAGGGAAAATCCCACCGGAGTCTCTTGGCAGAGGGACAGAAAAGCAGCTGAAAATCAAATAAGACTGAGGCGACTTAATGGACTACGATGTGCTGACTAAGTGGTGACTCACTTGCACACTACTCTTTATTATGTGCACTAAAGTCCTTTATTCAGGATGGTGTGATGTCCTTGACTACCTAATGATCTAAAATACCAAACTAACAAAAAAGTCCAATGGTATTAGAGGGTTATTTTGGACATGGTACCATGTTAATTCAGATGGTACTGGTCTTACATTAAAAAAAATACCAATGCTTTTTTTTAATACAGAAGCATGAAAAACTTAAAATTGTTACATAAATTACACACAGAATCCATTTAATACCATCTTCCTACCACAGCAAAGTTTTTTGTAAGGGCATCTACACCCTATTTCCAAAGCCAATGACCTCTATTTCATTGTTCATTGAAACATATTTCAATAATATTACAATGTATTAAAATCTCATACAGAGTCAGATGTTCGCTATGGCAAAATTAACCCCAACAGGGTGATCAAGTCCAGTATCATTTAATCCCTGGATGTGTGGAGGTTATTAAGTAACTTAAGGCCCGCTGGATTGGGCAATTAGCCAATCAGAATCGAGTATTCCAGTGAGCCATGTAATACTATTCGTGTTACATAAATTGAGAGTTATCAACATGCAATCCTGGTACGTTTAAATGGCAGGAACATGGGCTTGTAGCATGGAGCAAGCCATTTTAATAAGCATTCCCATCTGTTATATGTTATGTGCTATTCCTCTCAGGAGATTGTACTGGGGATGTAGACATTAAGGGTTGTCTTACACTGGGCTGAGGGATGCATCAGCCATAACAGCTCCCTCATTTCATTTCCCTCTACTTTAATTAAACTAGGGGAATAAAGATAGGTTTCGACATATGCTCAACTAGGCTTTCTGCAGAAACCAATAATTCCAATGTACATGCAATTTGAAATGCATGTACGTATATGCACGGTTACTTGCACATGCTTTTATTCATTTTTATAGGACGGCTTTTTCCACAGGAGTAACCACAAAATTCTACACGATGATATATTCTTCTCCGGTCTCTGCGAGTTTAAATTATACAGGTTTCCGTTGTGAAGCAGCCAGTTCAGGGGAAATGACATTTACTTTCGACCTAAGATAAAGTTCTTTGTCTTGTTTCATACTTTATCATGATTTAAAGCTTCGGCAAGTTACCTTAAACTAACTTCTTAGCAGCACTTTAGGTTCAGCAAAAACTTTTACACCATTTTTTTGTATAATAAATGATTCCACTACTAATAAAACCATTACAAAAATGTGCTAAATGGTTTAGGTTCAAATGTGCTTAAAGATTTTGCATGACTGTAAAACTAAAATACCTAAAGTGGTTGTTTTTGAAGATGGCCTCGCTGTAGGCCAAAGCCAGAAGCCTGGGGCTTGCCTGAGCGGCTCCTCCACACTGTGCCACCTTGGTTAGGTGTCGGGTCAGATGAACCAGGAGCTGGTGATTAGCCTGAGGGACACTGGGGGAGTCCAGGATTCTTTTCAGCTGTTGTCCACACTCCTCCATGATTTGGATCTCTGAAAGAAAGAAAGTGTATTACCAGGACATTCTGTATTAACCAAACCAATAAAGACTGTTCCATTAAGTCTTGGGCACATTTACTGTCCACTTGTGATTGGCTAGTGACACTATCAAATCACAATTCCAAACCAATTACTTCCAAACACAACAAAATGCATAAACTGTTCTAATTTCACTGTAAAGAAGCCAATCATTTTGACACTTAGGTTATTTCACTATTCACTTTAATATTGTTTGGCTAAATTCTAATCTAATCATGACAAACTATATAATGATGGAAAGGTCTAAGACACAAGAATAAATATTTGACAAATTTTCATAACATAAACAAACATAAACAAAAAAAAAACATGTTCATGCTGTTTTTAAGTAAAAAATGACTTAAATAAAAATTATTTTTCAGATACTGCATTTTAATGTGTATACTCAATATGTGCAGTGAAGTTTAAAGTAACGACTTATAAATAGAAATCCAGTTTTAATTTCCATGACTGAACCCTTTGGACTATTTGGGATGCAACTTCCATTTAATAGGAAAAGAAATTATGCACTATCACTTTGATGCCGACACAATCATAGTAATCATAGTTTTAATCACAGTACATATGTGATTGTTTGGTTATCAGTAACATTAATAAACACATAATGCACTTAAATGAGCACATTACAAAAGCCATGACATAAGACTAGAAAGTCAGCTCAGCGGGAGTTAAGAATACTAGCCTGACATTGGCCTTTTATCTATTGTCCACAAGCAACCACAAGGACAATGCAGTTATTTAAGACAGCTCCCAACATATTGATGAGCTCCTGTGAGATAGAGTTTCCCACAGCAATGAGGCAAGCATCTGTGATTCAGGGTTATCTGAACTAAAGAACGCCCTTGTGGCACAGCAAAGATATGAGCATTTCATCCCAAAGTCCCTTAGACACAGAGAATATTTATCTTCATCACCTACAGAAAAAAAAGATGCACTCTGGATATATAAGAGAAGCTCTCAGTTCAAACATGGCACGTATGACAAAGGTACGACTCCATTACTATTGGTCAAACCCAATAGAGCTTTACATAGACATATACTGCACAAGTGGTATGGACTACTTTATGGTACTTTTGTATGTTTTAATGCTTGGTAAAGTGCATGTTTCTATATAATGGTCATAATTCAATGTCAGTAGGGCCAGCTTGCAGATAGGCCAGTGCTGTGTTAAACATGCTCCTTAAATCTCGTCTGTCACAACACTTTCAATGTAAGTAAGACTACTGCCTAAAAGCTGCTCTCCCACACCCTCAATCCCCGGCCATAATTCCTGCGTGAATTATGAATGTGAACAAAGCCATTAAGGTGTTGCCTGGTTAAGGCGTCTCTGCCATGGTGGTTATATAAGATAAGTGTGAAGAGGTCAGAGGTCACAGGCAGTGTGTGGCAGGGGGGGGTCGAGTGATGAATGTTTGACAATCTGTCTATCAGAAAACGGGTCAGTACTTTGACCTTGGCCGGAGAGCAGACCACTGATACTGGAACAAATTTAAGACTTCTACATATAATAGATGCACAGTCACACACCCCCGGTCTGAAGCCGGACAGTCCCACTCTCTCCTCCCACTCAAAGATTGCCGATAGAGAGTGACCCCTGTTCAATAAAGGCCAGCGTCACGGGCTGCAGGCTGGGAACTTGGCCGAGTCCATCTGGACTCAGCACGACACAACCGGAGAAAGGGAAGCCAAGCAGACGACCAATCGCATTCCTGGAAGTAGGCACACTGGCTCCTGGTCAGCCAGATGGGCACCGGTGCTCTAGGCATGTGAACCCTGACAGATAACACTGAATAATGACACTTGGACACTCAAGAAGATATACTGAATCACTAAAAAAAGTCGCTAGCTGAAAAAAAGACATTTTGCTACAGTATCCTGATTGAATTAAATCATTCCACCCTGAAGTCATGGTTCATAAAATTTTAAGGATTTTTATGGATGATATTATTGTTTTAAAAACAATGGGTAGGTTTTATATATGTAATATATTAGGTTTGTTGATTAAATTAAGGGTATCAAACAAAAGCATGCCTGACTTCACAATCGGATAGGTTTTATCCAGGAAGAGAGAAGTAGGCATTGTTAGGGGCTTTCCAGGAAAGCTTATTTGCCATAATAGCCCATTGATTCTTTAAAACGGTTAATGCACAAATCCTGAAAATGCCATATGGCACATACTATAGAAGTCCAAGCGAATCAAAGCGAGTCATTCCCTTGATTTAAAATGTTCACCGCACCACAAAACTAATATTAGTTCCCTTCTTTGGGGACAGAGATGCAATATTTTACTCTAAATCTTGCAATTCATTTAAGTAATGCACATAACAGCACCAGCATAACTGAAGATGGAAGACAAAATTATTAGGTGTATAAGGCATCAATCAAATATGTTCTTATTGCTTGAGCTAAATGGATGCAATTAAACTGCACCTCGCTCTGTGGGACCAGCAACTGAGGTATTATGAAGTAATTCATTTATTAATGGGTTTACTGTATGAGATGGCAGATAAGAACTGTCTTAAAGGAACAGTTCACCCAAACATACAATTCTGTAATCATTTCTTGTCTTTCTAAACCCATACGACTTAACTTTCTTTCACAAAAGAAGACATTTCTGTGCTGGTTGCTGCATAGAAATGGCATGAAAACGGCAAACAAAATTTCTATTTTGTCGTCCACGCAAGAAATACAGTTTTGAAGGTTTAAAACACTACAAGGGTGACGCTTTACAATACGGTTGTATTTGTTAATATTATTAAATGCATTAGCTAACTTTTTTTTTAAGTTAGTTAATAAAGTTAAGTTAGTTAATGCCAATACAATTGTTTATGTTATTTAACTGTGCATTAGGTAAGAAATATTGTTCATTGTTAGGTCATGTTAGCTAAATGCACTTACCAATGTTCACAAATACAACCTCATTTTAAAATATTCCCAACATAATGTTGAGTGAAAGAATTTTTGGTTGAACCTTATTTTTCAGGTGAACTATTCCTTTAGGGCTGAATGAATTCTTATTATTTTTTCAAGCATGGGAAACATGATGAGGCATTACTCAGAGATGGTTCTTACATAATAGTGTTTGTCTTTACAAAGTCAGGACACACTCAGGAGCAGCCAGGCATGTTTAAAGGACTGGGCAGACTCCATGTATTTTCAGTGGGTGTAATGCAAAGCGAGGTCAGGAGGAAATGTAAACGTACCCTACGGCATATCAGCACCTCCACAGACACACACACCTCTCCCTATCACACAATACTTTTGTTCTCACCCTCACTTAACCCTGTGTCTGCCCACTGAACACTGTCAGCTTTATATTAGATATTTATATATATATTTATATAAGATGAAACACACGTTTTTGTGCATTTTTAACGGCAGAGCCTAACATTTGGCAGATGCATTTATCCAAAGCGACTCACATTGCATTATACTATACTTTTGTTTATAAGTTGCTAGTACCATGCTCTAATCAAAACGCATGGTGCCTAAATGTATTTCACTTACCCTGAGCAGTGTAGACCAGCTCACTGTACACTACGGCTGGGATAAGCGGGCAAGGCAAGTTCTGAAGGTAACCTCTGAGAGTATCAGCCAAAACAGATAATTCATATTGCTCAAAGTCCACCGTTGCTTGTTCTGCAAGAAAGAGAGAGAGAGAACGAATGTTTAAGTATAGACATCTGGAGTGCTTTCTCCATTATTTACCCTCACAAAACATGTGCCCTTGGCGAAACCCCATAACGATTCACTTACTGTGGTGGTCTGATTCTCGGACCATTTTTTACCCCCTCTGGGGACAATGATCCAGTCACAAGCTTAACAAAGAGAGTAAATTTGAGTGGACGTCTCTTGGTCAATAACTTAAAGCCTCGGATAATGGCAGCTTGGAAGACTGCGATTATACAGTAGTAATTTTAAAAGGCCCTTCTTTGTGCTAAAATCATAATGGCATATTGATGTATTGGAAAGGTGTAAAAGAGGCTGACAAATCTCACGCATTTTTCGAATGAGAGCGTTTTCATTTACAGTTAGGGTATTGAGTGCCGATTTATAAATACTTTTCTACATTAGGCTCAACACAACCTGCAGGATGTTGGACGGTGAAACCGACATACTTGGCAACTGAATAACACATGGAAAAATGCAGAGGCGCAGAAATGCATGAGTAATCTTGACACACTCATTGGATATCTGGATAAAACTATGAATATACTTTCAAGCTGTCCATCTTTAAGAATAAATTCTCCAACTAAAGAATATGAATCAGTGCCTTTCTGATTCATCACACTCTCTCTCTTTTTTCTTCATAGGAAATAAATGGGTGGTCCTGGCAATAACACAGACTTATGGCAGGCAAAGGCATAAAAGAATGATTATTAAACTCAGACTAAAAAAGATTTCTTAATAACACAATACAGCAAATGTTTCATTATTTTTGCATGATATCCCTTCAGAATTAACATAACGTTATCAATATGGCCTGCTGGTGTGAATGCTAATGTAGTGATCGTTATAGTAATCCTTTTTGTCTATGGTGTGAATGCCCCTTAACAGAAAAGTGTCAAGTAGAAAAGTGACATTTTAGAACCTGAGGAAAAGCCAAAAGTCATCACCTATCCTCACCTCTTTAATTCTTTACTCTACTGTTTCATCCTTCAATTCTATTGTAAGACAAGTGTCTGAACCCTGCACGGCTAAAATTTAATAGAATTGATCACCCTTTGACAAATTGTAAAATAAGGTTTCCCTATTTAGGTTTCAGTGAGATCGAAAACCCATTAAGATTGGTTTTGTCTCTCCAAATGTCATTAGTTTGTCATTAGTTAGACCCGGCGTTATGTATGGCTTCTGTGTAGGGCTTTGGGTCATTCTTTGTTTTCTCAGAGAACACTGTATGTGTCGTGATCCAAGTCCACAATCACTTGCATCAGAAAGCTATGACAACATAAAATATCTCAAAGCAAAAAGAAATTAGTAATTCAATAAGCAGTTTGTGATGCAACAAACTTAAACAGTATGCAAATCAGCAGTGATGCAATGCGGGAACTACCATGATCAAGTCAACCTAATAGGATCAATAGTACCAACAGTTAATTGATGACTAACAGTTATTATAACACTATGTGTGAACACACTTTTTGACATCCCTGATGACGTCAGCATTTATCTTACAGCAGTGTTGTTCATTGATGTGCCTATGAAAACATTTGATATTTTTGACCTATCCAGTTACCAATACTTGTTTAATCTCTGTGGGATTAGCCAACTTCAAATCCTCAGGGTAAATAGCGCTTATGTGTCACAGTACAGCTCAGGTCATACGTGGTTCTTTATAATCTCTGGAACATTACCATTAAAAAGGCATAACTTGAATTGAACTTTCCCATTGTCTGATGAAAATATCTCTTAAAGTTATTTCATACTGACATACCATATGCTAAGAAGTGCCAATCATTTTTTAAATATTTTAGATCTGTGTGTGTGTGTGTGTTGGCACTTTTTGGCCCAGTTTAACCTATCCTGTAAATGTGTGTCCATCATGGTTTATGTGCATGTCTTCTTCACCGAATCAAAAATGTCCACTTCAGGTAAGCATATTCAGCTCAAGCAAGACATTTATTAAGCATACATTTATTTGTACTTTTGTTTTTACTCAATAATCCCATAAAAATATTTGGATGCCAGTTAAGTATACCAACTTTAAAAACATTAACGTTGTAACCAGCACATGTAACCTGCTATGTTCATCATGTGCTTTCACACGCTTCTCTTATTTTTCTAATCAACCTCCCAATGGATGTCCATATGCTGATCTTTATTTTATCAGTGGCCAGTGGCCCAAATCGACTGTTTCCCAGCTTGTCTTAATCCATATATGTCGTTGGAATTTCTCTGACTGTGCTTTTAAATGCCCGGTTTGTAAAGTGTCTAACCCACTACAAACAGATTTGTTGAAGTCATCAAAAAGCTTTTAACTGCACCCCGGTTTCCCACCAGCCTTTCCTTTCATCCATGTACATGCATGTCAATTAAAGTCATTGTCAAATTCAGCCGTCCAATCTGTCTAGCCTAAAACTATTGATCCGCTGAGCCTTTGTTTATTGTTCCTGGCACCTTATGTTGGTCACCGGGAGACAAAATCAGCAATGATCGGATGGGCTTAAACCCAACATTATTCTTTTGCACTGTGGATCAGTTTGGCCTTATAGTACCTGCTTAAAATGTGTTAGGAGACGTCACATGGTGCAGGATCAGAAGGTTGTGATAATGGCCTAAAAGCTTTCAGACTGATTTTAGAGGTTAAAAGCATCATCACTATGATCTTTTGAGTAAAGGTCACCACTGGCTCTGGATAAAGCCGCCTCAGCTGGTCATTATCTGCTGTTCAAATTTTACAGATGGCTTAGTCCCTGCGGAAGCACTGACCTACAAATCTCACGCAGGCCGTGGAGGAAAATAAAGGTGTAAATTACGGTAGTTCAACCACAGCGAAAAAACATCACTCATTCGTATTAAATTGTGTAGGAAAAGAAACCTTTCTGCCTTGCCGGGTGTCTTAGGTTGAGGAAAAGACCAGATACATCTAAAGACAAAAATGTTGAGATGGGTGTGAAAATGCTGCTTTTTAATATGATTTAATTTTAATTTATATGGAAAGTTCTTCCAATTCATCTTAACAAAGAATTATGCTCTTTTAACCCACTGGGTAAGCCAAAAGCAACAGTGGAAAGAAAAAAAAAATCCTAGATTTCAGTAGTTGGCAGTATAGTTAAAAGAAATTGTAATTCTAATGTACCCAAAAAAGAAAATTCTGTCATAAATTACTTACCCATTTACTCTATCCTTGGATTCTATTTATTCATATTATCCCTTAAGTGTATAAACAAAATGGTAAGGATAAGCACAGTAAACCAAAAACAAAACTGAACTGAGAAAGTAAGATAATTACATAACTGATTTAGGCTTTATAATTAAATAGGAAATATGTACTGTAATATAATTGTGTAAATTATGAAAAAACTACACAAAGATAACACAGGTAAGAGAAACCTCTTAAACAGAAATGATTCTTGACAGTTAACCGTTAAGGTAATGTATTACACAAGAAAAAACGACCTCTAATTATTTCGAGCGCCATTTCAGCAGGACAATTGAATGGCAAAGAAAGAAAACTGTCAAATGATCAAATTATTTCTAGAGAAGTTTTCACATTAAATCTAATAATACAGATTAAAGCTAATAGGGTGGTCCTGATAAAATGGTCAGAAAAAAGTGGATAGGTGAGGCAGTGGTGCTTTTTTCTGCCTAAGGGAATTAGGCAGCTCACCATAATTCCATTTGTCGCATTATCTCATCTTTCCCTCTGCTCTATGCTGTGCCGTGCAGACAACCCGACTCACTCACAACAGGAAACACTGTGACTGTGCAGCATAAAAAAGGAATGATTGTCAAAAAGTCATGGGCCTCTAAATCAAGAAGCAGGGCTAAGTATATTAGGTCCGTGGAGAATAGAGATGAAATTAGAGCGTATTTGCTCTGCAGATCTTTAAAATTTCTACAAGTCAGGGGAAAGAAGGTTATTTGTCTCAAATTGGCTGTTGTTTGGCTTGTGCTAAATAACACCGAGATGTCTTGTGACTGTAATTTGAGAGAATTACACAGTTGGAAATCTAATCAAGCTTTGCAAGGACAGATAACCAGCTCAAGGTTTGAAATACATGTTGCGATTTCTGCAAACAAGTAGAGTATTATCTGTGAAATCCATACATGAAGATATATAATATACGTTATGATGATACAGAAAAGTGATGTATGGAGGGGTATATTTGTACGATATTTGCTTTTAATGTCCCCTCAAGTTAGATTAAACCATCAAAATGTAAGGTATAAATCACAAAATCAACAAGACACTAAACTGAAATAAAATATGTTTTGGTCATTTTTTGGCATATAATTTTTCTATGCAATTTTTGTATATTTTAATAAAACTAATATGTTTTTTTTTTTTTCAAATGAACAAAAAATGCATATAAACACAAAAAGCTCAAGGGAAATAAAGCATACTGTATATTGACTAAAATTGTATCTGATATTATTATTTGTTGATTCTTTCTTTTGTAATATTTTGCAGCCTTTCTCCTGGGACTGGAAACCAATAAGCTTTGTACATGTTTTGTAATTTTTTTGCCAAGCCTCCTTAAATTCTTCCAAATACTGAGATTTAGTTTATACTCCAATCAACTATGCAAACTGAATACAAAGTTTTTAAAGACACCTTTAATAATATATTTGAATAAAAAGCAAAGACATACATTTTCCAAAGTTGGAAATCACTTTTGACCAGAACTGTATACGGAATTTATATAGTGCCATTATTAATTTTTTATCAAAGCTTTAGTTAAATAATTAACACAGAGTTCAAGTAAGTTTTAAGTAAGGGGATTTAATTTTTGAAAAATCGATTTCAGATCTTCACAGACATCGTCGAAGAACCTGTGGCATCACCACCTTCAAGAACACATCCAGATAAAAAAATTGATTTCTTTTAGTTCGAATCATGGCTGGTATTTATGTACAATATGTGAAATGTTTGACTGTGCACCGCATTGTAATTTTATGTTTGAAGCTTTCACAGCATGACAGAAAGGGATTTGAATTTTTCTCTCATTCTCCTTCACTTGACTCGGTTGAATTCTCACCCACACATCAAAGAGTTCCCTGCATGGCATCACACTCTGATCTCCTCATCTGAACCAACCTTTTTATAACTGTGATCATGAATACCAAAGAGCATACCAACGACGAAAATAAACATATAGAACACATGGAGAAATAATACAGACAGTTTAAACCAGCCTACTGTAAGGTGGATCGTTGGTCTTTAATAAGGTTGGTCAGGCTAGGCGACCAGCTAAACACCATCTTGAGTAGACCATCTTAAACCAGCCAAGATAAGAAAACCAGCAGAGACTAGTCGAAGATGATATTCATCACATCACACTTGTATCAGAGTTACAGGTGTCTGGTTCCAGTCTGGACAGAAACCATGCAGAACAGCATACCTGACCCTGTCCAGGACACTTTCAAGCTTTGCATGTGCACATAAAACCACACAGACAGACTAACACTGTGTGAAAGCATGCTTTACTAAGCCTACTTTAACCCTGTATTGCTGTCCCGCTCCCTGTCCTTTGCTAACCTGGCATTCCCCTTGATCTTTTGCTACAATTTCTCTGTCACCTCTTCTATCTTCCTGTCACCAGCCTCTCTCTGAAGCAACGCAAGAGTCCCAAAGGCTTTTGTTTATGGTATTTACAGGCACAAACAGAGAAAGGCATTCAGACACCAGGCTCGCAAAGGACATGCACAGGGGCATTTAAGGCCCTTGTGCATGCCGAATACCCACACCCTTCACTGGGTCATTGAGCCTTACAGTTTATTTAAAACAAGGCCAGCTTTATGTTTAAGTAATGTTTTTAAAATCTTATGTATTTTAACAAGTGTCGGCTCAGCTGATCTATTTTGACACAGAAAGCCTTTGAGGTTACGCTTTGTGGTTATGACAATTCCGTGCTTTGTGAATGGCTGTATGTGTTTTTGCGTACCTCTGGGAAATGTGTGCCGGCTACTTCCACAAAAATGAAAATTCTGTCATCATTTACTCAACCTCATATTATTACAAACCCATAAAGCACTAACCAGCTCTAACCATGCAATTACAATGAAAGAAACCCAAAAAGCAGAATATACTGTAGGTATCTTACTGTAAAAGTGTTCTACAATATTTTAATTGTATGACTGTGTATTTCAAGTCTCCTGAAGATATGCTCTGTCCCAAGGCCTCATGGAATAGAAAAGTGTCTATCCAACACATGAAATCTCTTTTAATAGTATTTTGTGAACAATAAGGATTTGGATTTACTTCTTAAACACTAAGAAGTGTGTATTAACTTGAAAGCGGTACAATATTATACAGTACAATATTTTTTAATAAATGTTTTAATCAATTTCTTAAACTTTGTTCAGATCTGTCAACATACCAACATGAATGCATACTCTTATAGTACATCAGATTGTTCATGTTTCATGTTCTCCTGATAAATTTTAGGAGAAATATATGCGACCCTGTCTGTGAAAACCAGGCTAAAGTCTAAAAATCTCATTTTGAGGTAACAAGCATCAAAGTTTCATTTTACCTATTAATTTCACTATGATTTTTGACACGTCATTACCTAGTAAATATTAAAGATATTAAGGTGATATTTCCAAAGATTGTTCTTTACATTATGTAGGATGATTTTTTTGTAGAAAACAGTACATCACAAAAAATGACTTTAGCTTGGTTTTCACCGACAGGATCACATATGGGACAAATACCTGAAAAGTCCCCTGAACTACGAAAGACCAACATTTAGGCAATTATATTTTCCTCTTGGCATGGGTGTAGCGTGCCATGTTATCGTTAGCTTTGATGTTACATACTTGTTTTGTCTGAGTGTTTTGTCAGAGGGCTGTTCCAGTAAAGCCTGACCTTTAGGAACAGGGAGGGGAAAATAACTTTAGAGATGACAGCCTTCATTCCAGTGTGACCGCAAGACCCACAGTGGACCGGGACAACAGAGCCATGTTCCTTATAGAACTGAACTCATTTACCTCATTTATAATTCACAGACCTCAAAACATCTTTATGTCATGAGTACTGTACATAATGGCTGTATAATACAGCATAATATGCGAGATGATTATAGTCATAAATGTAAGCATCTGTTGGTACTGTAATCGTGTCTACAAAAGTGACAGCATGACATCACCAAAAAAGCATATTTCATGCAAATGGACTGTGGACTATTTACCCAAATATAACTCATCCATATGACCTACCAAACCTATGTTACTTCCTTTTCTCATGGAAGAAAAAGTTTTGAAGAATGTCAAGTTTAGGACCAGCCAAGTTTGGGTAGCCTATAAACTTAACATTCTTTATTCCAATTCTTCCAAAGCCATACAGCTTTGTGTGAAGAACAGACCAAAACTGCCGTCATTATTTACAAAACTGTTAATTAACTTAAAATGTACTTTCTTTGTATGTAAAAGGCCAGTTTGGACATTCTCCTAAAAATAACATTCAGCATTTTGTGTTTTTTAAATGACCTTTTCAAAGACATAAGGGTGAGTAAATGATGACAGAATTGTTATTTTTGGCTGAACTATTTCTTGAACTACAACTATAGTGTCTTTCATTCTGGTCTGTGCTGTAATTTCTTAGAGACTAAAAAAGCGCACAACAATAACAGTCTCGCCCACATGCCTGCCACCTTTCTTGTGTATACAATCACAAGCGTGGATATTAGTAGCGTGCGACAGTTCAGTTCAGGGTGACTGCGGCATGCCACTGTTTACCCTCTGGGGTGGGACAAGATTACGGTGAGCGGCGTTTGCGTACGTGCGAGTATGCATGGAGGGAAGGTGATGAGTATAAAAACAAGGGAGAGATGTAAACATTTAAAGCAAAAAAAAGAAGATGAGCCGAAGCAGAGGGACACGCACAATGACTCTGACCTACAATATTAGCACACAAATACACTAAGCTTCATTATACACCTAAAAGACTGAAACCCCGACTGATTAAAGCTGCAGGTCATTAAACAACTCTAATCTTATAAAATGAAAAGATGGCAACTTTGCAAAGAAAAATCAATCTTAATTATATAAAATGACTCTTCCTGGGCTGCTGATGAGAAAATGTGTTTTGGTCATCGATAATAGATGACATGAGTCTAGAATTATTAAAATTGCCCAGACGGGGAAATAAGTAAATGAATGAGAAGGAGAGGAAGAGGTAAAGCAAGCGGTGCATGAGAGACACTTGTATGTTGTTATTCGGTTTAAGCTGCTGTAAGCTCAAAATTTAATTTAGCTGCGGTTTGGCACTGCGCATTATGCATCTCCATCTAATCGAGTCTTCGAGGAGGAGATGAAAAGAATGAGGGAGGAGAAATAAGTGAAAATGGAGAAATGAAAAGAAGTTCAGAAGAGGAGACAAATGAGACTGCGAGCGAGCGAGCGAGCGAGAGAGAGAGAGAGAGAGAGAGAGAGAGAGAGAGAGAGCTCTGAAATTATGTAACATGCTGGTAATATAATTTAGTTATATATACAATGTACTATGAAATCATACCGTAATTTTCAAAACTCATTTCTTGATACTACATAACTCCAAAAACACTTCTACACTTGTGCAACTTTCTTGTTCCACTGAGATTATTGATAGTAATGAGAAGTGTATGCATTACTCAGCCTGAGGAAAACAGCTTATAAATCACACTGAATAACGTTTATTTGAAAATGCAAAAATGCAGAAAGGTTTGTGTGAGGATTGGGTATAGGGTTTGGGTGACCGTTAGGGGATAGAATATACAGTTTGTACAGTAAAAAAGTCTATGGAAAGACCCCATAAAACATGTATGCTTATGTGTGTGCATTTTTGAGCTATATATTTTTAGCATCAGCCAACTGGCGATAAAAATGTGTGTGATCATCTTAATTGGGACTAAACATCAATATTCAAATTCACATCACTAGGAACAAAGCAGCACAGCTATCTGACATCGAACCTCCAATTCTGCCATACTAAAGGAATCAATAAGGAAACTTTAAAAGCTAGAAAAGCTGATCACGAGAAGAGTGTGTAGTGTACAGGAGTAAACGAATGTGTGTGTGTGTGTGTGATAGTGATAAAGAGAGAGAGAGAGTCAAGGGATGACATCATAGCTAGTGATCATTTCCAAGGCTGTATCTGCAGAAAGAAAAAAAGAGAGATGGGCAGAAATGGGCAGATGGATTGCTGAAGGTAAAATGGGTGTAAACAAAACTAGCGAGGCCAGTTTAATCTTTCAGAAAGGTCAGCACATCTACAGTAAGTCTGTGCAGGTGCATGTTTGACCAATCAAAACAGCTAAAATGACATAAATCAGACTACAATCAACTACAATGTCAAAATATGTCACGTTTACAGTAAATACATACAGTAAAGGTGAGTCCAAACGCTTGGATTGTATACCTCAAAACAATTTAACAGGTGTTTTTAACAGTATACGGTAAAACAGATGCCCATTCAGACTCTCAAACAACACAGTAAAAACAAAAAAGTGCTAAATTTGTTTAACTTGATAATAACTTTTATAAAAAACAATCCTACTGTGGTTACAAACAAACATTATGTAACACTATAAAAATCACAGGCAAATGTTCTTTCACAAAGTTTCAAACTTTATTATATAGTATGTCATCTTCACTGACCCTGGGGTACTTTCATAGGCATGAAAACTCAGGCCATATACAATTAACATGCACAAATGATTGCATTTCTTCTATCTATAAACAGCATGTGTTCCAAATAGACAGAGAAAAGGATGTTAGCATCACTTGCAGTAAAAAACAATTATAAACCCCACGCGCCATACAAAGTGCTCCTGGGGGCATTGAACCATCTCCCCCTGAAATCTTGAGGAGTTTAAGACCGAAAGCACCGGTGTGTTAATCAAGACAATCGCTAAAAGACTCCAATAAAACAAAGGGTGTGAAAGAGCTCAAGCGGCAGAAGTCTCTTCTGCCCTAGCTGACTGTAAAACGCTGGACTCTAATAGGTTATTGACTATTGCATATGAGACAGGATGACATCATTGTCAGCCAATGGGAGAGCAGGAAGTGTGGAAGATGAGAACGGTGTTTTTAATTTGTGTATTGCTGAGCTCAGCTTCTCTCACGCAGGAAAAAGAGAAAAATTGGGACGAAGATGAATGACGGAATGAATAACTGAACAAAAAGTCAAATAAAGACAGGTTGCTGGTATGTCGGCACAGGTATCCACGGAGACTAGAGCTAGCGACTGCGTATGTGTATATACGGTACATGCCTGTATGCTTTAACTGTACACCAAAAGTACAGTATACATACATGAATGCATACAAATACGTGCCAATTCTCCTTGACTATTACACTAAATTTACTGCGTGTGCACTTGTCAATCTTCACTGCACCTGATTCATGAGTCATGATTCTTGCAGCTGCTCTCTGCCTCCTACACAAGTACATCTCTCTTTCGCATTTTAGAAAAAGATGCATCTTTTAAATGCAACCCTGTGGCTAAAGCATCTCTATGACAACACACTGTTGATCCATAAATCGGTTGGTTAGCGCAAGCTCTAGCACGGTTGATGTAATGTTGTCCAGTTTTCTGTGGCTACCGGACTTAACCGCTTTTTGGCCGGGCTCTTAAATGCCAACCATGGTGCGTGTCAGCCAAAACACTGATGAGAGTGACATGGTGCGAGTATTTCCAGATTGCATGTAACCCATTATATAACTACAGGAAATGTGTTGGATGAATTTCGTAAATTTTATGTTCATTCCAGTCAAAGGTTAGACTTGATAGTTGTAAAGAAATATGCATATATGGAAATTTTAACATATCTGTTACACATCTCTCATACTCATATTTCACATCTTTCTCTAAATGCTTTATTAATTTTAACTACAAAATATATATATTTTTATAATATATAATACAATATATATACTATTTATAATATATTTTCTACAGAATAACAATTTAAGTAAAAGGTGACATAGTAATAAAGATTATTAAATATTTATTTATCAAAATTAATTTTGGTGTAAAGAAGCCTAATGTCCCCAACACTTGGTCCACAAAACACAACAATGACCCAAAGAGGATAGCAAAGTTCACATACTATTCTTAAACTCTCAAGTTCCTATAAGGTGAATTGAGCAAAAACCCAAATTAATATAGAAGCCATTCTGATATTGCCTTTTCTACAGCACTGTATACAGGTCTTACCATACTGTCAGAGCACATACATGTCACCATCTGCCCACACCCAGACATCCAGACATATATATATATATATATATATTTAGCTTAGTTAGAAAAATATGTGTGTTTATGTGTCAGAATACATATATTTCAAAATATGTGCAGCAACTCGTGAAGAACCCTTTGCCCTTTATGGATTTGTGTGTTGTTCTGTTTGTGCATGTAGGCGTGAACGTGTCTATGTACCTCAAAGAAAGTGACATGAACACGTCCTCGGGTCATTTTTGTTTATGTCATTGTCATTCTGAGAATAATTTAAGACAGCAAAGTTGTGGCGATTTAGTTTTGACAATGCACACATTCTTCATGAGTGGAGGATATGGAGGTTTACTACAGATGAATAATATGCTAAACCATACTGTACTCTCGGTACTTGTATAACTCATGATATTACGATCATAGATCCTTCAAAAGCACAAAATTATCACTCTGAAAAAAACATTCAGTGTACTGTATGTGAAACGATTTTCTCTTCTGTGGGAAATTCATGCTCTACCTAATCATTTCAGTAGAGCAGACGAGGTGTCAGTGTGTGTGTGTGCCAGTGTGTGTGTGTGTGTGTGTGTGTGGATCCGTCTCATCCAATGAGAGTGCAGAGTTTTTTGGAAGCAGCATCCCCCCAAAAAAGTACAGAGTCAGAGCACTCCCTTGTGGTGCAGAATATGAACTTCAACTAAACTTTGTAAACTTTTACCAGCAGTGCCCTGGAAAAGCGTTGACACGCAGTTACTAATAAGCAGTTCTTACTTTATTTGTTGTTACAAATATTATTACACAAACACTTCAAAGTATCTTCTTACTATCTCCTCCTCTGATGAACTTTTATTCTGTAATTCTACTATCATTTTAAATCAGATGTCTGAATAAATACCTCATTAAAAACAGTATTTCTTTAGGTAGTTTAGTTTTAGTCACTGAAGACCAAACACTCAGGTCAGGTAAGCTCATTGTTAACTCAACAGCTATTAATCCTCATGGACACACATGATGGCAATTGATGCTCTATACATTATTTCAAAGAGACTCCATTATTAGCACATATGGAATAAACCAATAATGAACAAATATATCATGACTGACCTGTTTCTAAAGCCTGGTATAATTCTGGGGATCCAGTCGAGGTCTGGGCAGTCCGGTACAATGGCTCATTCTCCCAGCCTTAAGCACAGACAGAGGTTAAGGGTTTGATCTGATATATGTTACAATGTGTTAAGTAAAACATGTTACTGAAGTGTATTTACCACAGTGATGAGATACATGGTACATCATGTTATTATAATATTTTATTAAAAAATGAACATTCTATGGATAAAGCATTGAAACGCAAAGTTTTACTATAGAAACCAAATTTTAGTCATATTTACTATGGTCTCAATGCAATAACCAAAGTTTAATGGTATTTGTTGTAAAATACAAATGATAATCAATCAGTCAAAAACATGGTTACCACAGTTTCACCATAACGAAATCAAGAAATTAATTTTCTTAAGAAACATAATTGTTTGTATTTAACATTTTTACTATAGCAGATGCTAATGTATATACCATCATAAGACATTCCTGCAATGACAGGTCTTCTTTATTGACCCTTTAAATGCCAGCATCCTAGTGTTTGACTCTCCTTAAGGAGTTCAATTAGATTGGCGGGGGGAGGGACTAACTCACCCTGTCTCTCCAGAGCCTCTGTCAGCCTGAGCACCACCGCTGGGGATTGGTCAGACAGAGCACACTGCTCAACAGCATCTCCTTTTCCAAAAGAGCCTGTCAGAGAGAGAGAAAGAAAGACAATGTGAGAGGGAGAGAGATGAGAAATCCCACTGGTGAGACCAAATTCCCTGTTTAGGTGACTGCCTGTAAACCCACATCTCATCTCTCCTTAGGGAACGGTTAGATTGTCATATTCATGCAAGCATGGTGGATAAGCAATATAATACTCAAGTCTCAACCACACACACACATACTGTATAAGGAATCCCAGAAAATACATTGATAAATTGAAACCGAAAATAATATCTCCACTTTCATTGGTTGTTTTATCAGAGGTTACAGTTGTGTTTCCATACTGTATATCTTTGTATGTGGGCACTTATACATGTGTTAAGACTGCATTGTGTATCCTTGAGGGGTCTGTTTTTAAATGCCACTTTAAATGTCCACTTGCAGAGCCAGCATGTCAGCATCACCCTGCCTGAATGCATAATATACGCAGAAGCACCCTTCACATTTGCTCTCCCGGGGTACTGACCGTGTCAGACATCACAAGAATGTGTGAGCTGGTTGTTAGTTGGATATGCCACAACATGAGTTCACTTCATGGTCAATATGCTCTTGTTCACAAGGTGACTGGACATTTAAACATTACTGAGGACAGACATACTGTACATTTACACAATTTAAAAAATGTATGTACCGGCTCACTTGGGTGCCCTGGGAAAGAAAAGACACGACCAATGCAAAAACACCTAATGAATAGTTTACTATTGGGGTGTAAGTTGTGGTAGTCACATGATGTCATTTTAATTTTCAGTGCACTGGGACCCAGGTTTAAATCTCAACCCAATTAATATATTTTCAATAAACCAAAAAAATTGCAATTGCATTTGACAGCCAGTCAAATGCAATTTTTTATGTACTGTATGAAAAAGCACAAAGTTATACAATTTGGTTGATACATGGGTAGATAATGACAAAAATTCCATTTCAACACAAATAATCTGCAGAAGGTGAAATTTGAGCAAATTTAGTAAATGCAAATGTAATTATTAAAATATCTATGATAATTCTGCAAGCTTAAAGGAATAGTTCACCTAAAAATTGGACCCCGTTGACTTTCCATAGTAGGAATAAAAAAATACTATGGTCAAGTCAATGGGGTCCATTTTTGGGTCTTCAATTTCTTTAATATGATTTTTTTTTCATATTAAAAACTGTTTGCTAGTTTTATTCAAAAATACACTTTACTCTCCACTTAAGCATGCATCCTTGGTTTGAAACAGTGTGACACTTCTGGTTATGCGATTTGTAAAGCCACAGAGTGACATTTAGACAGAAAACCAATCCATTTACATCAAATTTCCATTTGCGTAATTGCGAGCACACCGATGAGAAATTGTGATGTGAGTTTTTTGACGCTATAATGAGAGGGATGAGGTGCATGAAACTGTGGCACTCCTGTAGTGCTGTTTACAGGCCCCAGTGAATTATCGTCAGTGACAACACTCATTAGCACTGACGTGTACCACCCGCTAACGTCTACACAGATCCTAGTGCTATATCTCTCTCTTTCTTTATGTAATTAGGAAATAGCTGTTTATTTAACAGAACCTCACACGCAAGCATTTGTTGACAGCGGGACAACTTTGTGTTTTGGACACGTGGATAATTGGTGCATTAATGCACAGCAGAGGCCTCTGTTGCACCCCGCCAAAATTTTCACATGGGAGAATCATGTTAAAATTGGAGGTGGCGATGCGTTGCTGGACTGCTGTGGTTTAAATATGAAAATTTTGCACCGTGAGAAAGGTTTAGTTGAAGGGTTAGCTGGATGTGATGGTCTATATTCAGGGCTGCCATAAGAATTCATGGGGCCTGGTAGAAAACTATACTGGAGGAAGTTTATAACAGTATATTAACTAAGAAAGAAAGAAGCATTGTTTATTTTTATGAGATGCCTGCATTGGTTTATTACCTAATTTAAGAAAAGAATTAGGCAAATGAGGTAACGATACAAAAAATGTTCTTGCAGGCTGGTTTTGAAAAGTAGGTTGTGGAAGATGCAGCACATTACCATGATCGTTTAAACTTTTAAACTATTAACATTTAACATTTATTAACTATTAACATAACTATTAACATTGTACAAAACTGTAATCCACGCACCTAAATCATCTTTTAAAAATGCAAAAAATTGCATGTCTGTGCATTCAAATGTGTTTGGTTTCATGCTCTTCTACATGATTCGACCATATCAGTCTTTTATGAGACGACTAACTTTTACGATTCATACAATGTGAATTGTATAAAAAACTTTTGATTATTGAAAAAACAATAATTAAGCCCTACTCTTAACCCTGAGGACTTTCAGAATGCAAAACTTCTACACAGACCCCTGCTTATATGGCCAGTAACAAAAAAAGTTTTTCTATCTACACGTCATGGCATGCGACGTATTTGCACTGTTATTGTTGTATTTGTTAAGATGTATTGTACAAAATAGTGCAATAATATTATTATTTTATGCAACAACGTGACTTATTAATATTCTATTGGTGATTCGAATTCGCAGGTCAGAGTACATAAAACTTGACCTTTGAAAAGCAGAGAAACATGACATTTTTTCAAAGGTGCTTGTGTTTTCAGACTGTTGCATTGGCATGCATACGAATAGAAGTCAATGACCACGCCATTAGCCACCTCGTGAAATAGTTACGAATTGCCGTTAGATTGTGTTTTAAATACACAAACATCCTTTTTAAAACTGCAATACCACCATTTCGCGAACAATAAAGACTAAAAGTATGCATGCTGTATCAATTTATTAGCACATTTAACAAATTTTGAGATGGATTGCAACTGCAAGTTGTGCAACTGTTTCATAAATTCGGCCCATATAAATTGCTTATGACGAACATTGCTCTAAACTAACCACAGTTTGCTGGGATTCCTTAGTAATAATATGGTTGAGTCTTTAGAATTAGAAAAAAAGCAGGTGATAGTGACAAAAAACTAAGATTAATGAAAAGTTCCTCTGAGGCTTTAATTCAGGTGGCAGAAATACTTAGGGGGTTTGAGATTACACATGATAACGGCAGAGCGCATTGGTATTCCAGCAACACACGGCGCATTTAATTGCTCAACATCCTGCTGCTTTCTCTATGGACCTCGACAAGCAACGCCCTATGAATGAACAAACAGGTCAGAGAATGGTGGGAGGAATCATAATTCTTCCTCTTTCCCTCCCTAGCTCCTTTTGTTTAGGAAGCATCACGTTGCTTAATTGTTAGTGAGCCGCTGATGTAAGATTTATAACACAAGAGATTAATGCAGAGCTGTGCTCAAAATGTCAAGTGTAATCTAGTGAAAGTGAAAATTCAGGAGTGGTATTTTTAGGAGTGATTTATTTTTAATTCAAATGCTTAATTGGTAAATTGCCATTGTAAATGTAAAAGGATTATTATTTTTATGAGTTTCTGCACAATTTCGTCATAAAAAGATTTGATCTTTAATTAATTAATTGTATCACAACAATAGACAACACATCGTTTGATTATATGACAAATGTCTTCAAACATTCGGTGTGCAGGATTGAAATAGCATGTGAAACCTCAGACTAATGACTCCTAAAGCCAACTGGACTCCGAAAGTCGGCTAACCGAGAATTGCATTACAGCAACTGCCAACCTCAACAATGTTCAGGCCAAAATCAGAGGCTTTAGTCCATGTTCCCTTTTTTTGTTTGAACAAAGTATGCATTGTATTCTTGTACGAATACGACAGCGTAAAAGTAAAAACCAACGAACAGTAACGTATAGAGAGGAATCAGGAATGTATTGAGACATCTGAGATGGTATTTACCCCATGGTTTTTGAGATATCAATACTTAACCACTGATCCGTGACATCGTAAACTCATGTTTACGTTTCCTTTTAAGTTTACTGTATATGTGTGTATGAATGTGGTCACAGTTTGTTTGGCTTTATGCAGGATGTGGAGGACAAATTTCTTTTCAATTGAAGTGATGCTATTCGTGTGGTGCTTCGATTAACATCAGTGTCAGAAAACATCTCGAAGGCAATATCTCACAACGTGAGGTACATGCGGATGGGTGAGGCATACGAAGCAACAAACGGAGAAACAACAGGGAAAGCGCAGAACACTTTAGGATGAGTGAGAACAGTAAAGGTGAAACAACAAATTCGGTGACCATTGAATAATGTGACCCTAGTAGGTGCTGGATTAGGATTGGGGTGACAAGAGTATTTACTAAGGCAGACAAATAATATGATGGTCACAGAATTTGGACTTGTTCACAGGAAGAACGTTAACTATCAAGATGATCAATAGATGATAGTGTTACAACTGATGAGTTTGTCAGCTGCAGTTTTGAATTTTGATTGGAAGTCAATGTTTGATCGTTCATCAGCTCAAAAAAAGTGATCCCAAGAATATTGTTCCTCTGTATCATTATCATGGTAGTTGAGGTGTGCTATTATCCTAAATTTAGAAAAAACTTTTAACACTTTATTTTATGGTTATTAGGGGTGGGAATCTTTAGGTACTACGCGATCTGATCCGATTCCGATTCTGGGACTCACGATCCGATTCCAAAACGATTCTTCATATAACTTTTATGCTTTAGTTTTTATGCTTTTTGTTTATAGTTAGAATCTCTTTGACAGTATTCCCATCTTGAAGTTTAATTTTAGTGAAGTTTGATTAACTAATTTCGGGAGGAGCATGCACAGATAAGTGAACCGGCCAATTCATCATTAGTAATCGCATCATCTGCCCTATCAGCGCAAGAGAGAACCTCTATAAAATAATCAAGCAGCCTTACCTTTGTTCTCTCTAGCGTTTCGGCATCCCTCCTCCACCCCTACGCCTCAACGTTACCTTCCGTGGGGGGGCAGCGCTCTGGGTTCGGGCAAGCGCCGAGCTCGGAGCCCTCCCCGGACAGGGGGGAGCGCTCCGGGTTCGGGAAGAACTGCCGAGCTCGGGGCCCTCCCCCGGACAGCACGCCAAATACGCATAACTATTACGCTTGCTTATTATCTGTAAAGGTGAACTCGTGAATTGCTTTTCTTTTAACAAAGTTATATTCAGGATGAACAAGTTCTGACATAGAATCGATTTTGAATCTTTGAGAATGAATCCCGATGCATCGATGCATCGATTTTTTCTCCCACCCCTAATGGTTATAGTTAAAATCTTTGGTATAAACGTACCTGTGAACAAACAAAATGAATACAACAATACGTACTGCTAATGTCAAACCTTTAAAATAACATCAAGCGATAAAATCTACTGCTTGTTAAAATTGCTTGTTTTCTACTCCTGCAGTGTCATTGTGGGAAGCTCCGCCCATGTGACATTTCATTGGCCTGAGGTCCAACACAACACAATGTGACACCAGTTTTTACAGTGTATTGTTCGGTATATTTGCATTTTAGTGACAGACAAATTGCATTTTGCCAGAAGCTTATCGTACAGTGCCTGGTCTGACCAAAGTAATGCAAGTATATTCCCCAGGGTTGAGCAGTTCAGAAATATGGTAATTAGTCTGCAGGTACATGAATACAATCAGAAGATCTGCAATTTGCGACAAAATATGGCACTCTTGGTAAAGGACCTCTAGGGCAAATCCACATCACCTCTTAAGTCCATTGTGGATCCAATTATAGCGTTTATGAGTGTAAAGAGCGAGACTATGTTAAACTGTGGGGGTGTCACTGTCATTGTACAAAGCCCCTTGTGTGTAACCCCAGCTGCTCACAAGCCTATCAGATCTTATCCTTTTTCTATTAAGAGGACAGAAAGCAATTTCTAGGATTTTCACTGCCCTGTATGTGTGTGTTTTAACTAGTTGTGGTCAGGATGACAGGGAATTACCGAATGGATCAGCAGTTCTGCACAAAACCATTACGTGTCCAGAATCAGAGGCAGCCAACTGAAAACGTGGCGGCACCACACGCAAACAAAAGAAAAAAACCTTGCAGTCAATTTCTCATAAATTTAAATAAATCATAAGCAAGTTTAAAGATCTCCGTTCATTCAGTACTTGATTCGATTCATACTCTGCAAACACCATCAAACCATTGGCTCATTCACCTTACAGATGCGAACAATGACCTGCTCTCCTATAACTGTGTATGATGTCCACCTCACATGAGGCACTGTGTCACTTTCACCACTAGGAGGTGCCACGCTAGCCGCAGAGTTTCACAGTAATGCAGATATCACTGAGCCTTTGTGTGCTGAAGGGATAGAGATGTATATGGATTGAAGGGACAAAAGAATGACATCTTACATAACACAAAGAATATTTAAACTGCAGGTATACTAATATTTAGTAATAATTTTGCTTTTATGCAAAGCAACATTTACACTGCATTTTGATTTATGCTATGGTTTTAACTACTTACCCTTTGTTTTGTGTTGTTTACTGTAGCTCAACAGCTAGAGTATGATGCTAGTAATATTAAACAGATATACCAAGGTCACCAAACAACAGTGGTCTCCATTGACTTCCATTGTATAGACACAAAACTACCGAGACATTTCTTGAAATTTAAGTTTTTGGGCAAACTATCCCTTTAAGGACTTAAAAGTGTTTGCGTACATTTGTGTATGGATGCATTTTACCTAAGGCAAGTTTTTAATTTGCCAAATGCAAAACAGCACAAGAAAACTGAAAATAATCTCCTCTTTACTGTCACTCTCCCGATCCCATAAATTTTAAGGTCATCCATTAAGTAGAGTTTTGTCTACATCAAACAAAGCACACAAAACACAAAATTCAGACAATGGGAGCCATAAGTGTCTTTCCCGAATGGATCTAGAAGGTCTGCAGCCATGACTGCCCTGCCAAAATGATAGGGGATTAGTCTCCTCCTGTAAACCTTAAAAATGTTTTGGAAGGATTTACCTCCCTTTATTATTTTTCTTTCACATTTTTTTGCCCCTCACAGCTATAGTCATCTTCTCCATTACAACGTGAAATTGAAACTCCCTCCTGTTTTTTCACCTGCTTTGCTGCACTGTGTCAATAAGGGCTGTTTAGCCTTTGACCCTGCCACAGGATAGAGTGATGAAAGAAGCGGACAAATGTATTCATACAAATAACCATCCAAACAAGCGTGAACACTGATTCAAATGCAGTTTACCAATGTGACTTTTCCAATATTTAGCCCTGTGCTGCGGACACACGCAAAACCCACAGGCACACGCCGCACAGCTTTTTAATTTCGGCAATCCACATCTTTATCAATCACCGGTGATAGCAGGTGCCACCCCCTGCAACACGGGAGAGATTACTTCAGCTTGTTTCCAAACCGTCTCACATTTCACGGGACCACTATAGAATCTCACGCACCTGCACACACACATATTCGCCCACCATGCGTGCGTTCAGAATAGTTTATTAAGATAATGGCAAAAATATGTCAGAGAAAATAATTGAATTTAGATGCACTATCCAAAGCAGTTGTCCGGATAGATAGAACCGCCCAGTTCCTCCCTCACACCCCCGTTGCCTATCGATTATGTGCTCATTGTCTATTCCTGAAGGAATAAGAAAATACATTACAAGAATCAATAGTTCCCACAAATTTTATCTGGTGCACCCAGACCGAGATTAAAATTATGATGAAGTGCAAGAAAGTGAGGCCAAGAGGAAGATTGTCAATCTATTAAATTCTGAGCAATTTCAGTAAATTTAAACACTATGAACAGCCTCGGGGGGGAAAGTGATAGATTTCAATACTGAAGGTGTGATGTTGCTTGTCTTTTCTGCTGTCTGTATTTTATGAACATCTTGTTTGCAAAAAACAAGTTATGGGGAAAAACAGTAGTCAGACAAAGATGCATTAAACTAAGAGGCTACATAACTTTATAAAAAAAGAAAACAAAGTATGAAATATACATTAAATTAAGCAAAGAAGAATTGACAGGGGAACAGAAATGAATGCATGCATTGAAAGAGTGGCGCAGGTGATGGATCCGACAGAAAGAGGAGGAAGTGAGAGTTTGGTATTCCCAGAAAGATGGCACATGGCAGAAGCCTGGCCAATGACAGAGTCCCACCAGAGGGGCGTACAGCACATGCCTCTTCAATTAAAGCCTGCACGAGGAAGGAAGTGAACGAGTGGATGAGGGGTCATAGTAACTAAACTAAGATTTGTGCGTTGTCAGAAGAGCAGTGCAAGAAGAGCAAGACTAAAGCAGTCTAAAAAATAGAGACAAAAATAAATAAATGGGGTTTTAAATATGTAGTATAACAGACTTCAGTATAATATGTAAAATGTTTATTTGAATAATTAAATTAATTTAAGAAATGAAATTTAAAAATTCTAATTTGTTATTTTTCAGTACTGCCCTGATGCCCTTAAAATGATGTTCATATAGCAGATAACAGGTTTGCACAGTCCACAATACACAACAATAAAAAAACTTTACATAGGCTTGAATATTAATACTGTGCAATGTTACCTGGACTATCGATGACTGTTTTAATGTTTTGTGATAGATCATTCTCTTTTCGTTTCGTCCTGAGCCATAAAACTCACTGGTCCACTGGTCTTCAGTTCATAGCAAATCCTTCAGGTGTCAATATAATGTCGAGATCTTTTTTTTTTAAAGGACAACTGTCAGACTTAAGTTCACAAAAAGGTTCAAACATTTACAATACAACATACGAATCAGGTGTATAAAAATATAAACAGGATGATCACTCCAAATATCTTTTGCCGCTTTTGAATGCCATTAGTAAATTAATAAATAATATCTCTGAACAAACTAAAATTACAATTACAATTTAAAACATTTATACAATGTATGTAAGTAACTACATAAAAAAAGCATGTTTTTTGGTGGAGGTGTATGAATTAGGAGCTCTGTGGTGGTCTTCATCTATTCAACATTAATGCTCACTTACTGCAGGCCACTTAATGAGTTATTTAAGATCTCTCTTCCACCATGATGAAAACTGGAGTGTGTGTTTGTGTGCCACAAATGTATTCATTCATTTGTGCCTGGCCGTGGCTCACTGAGGCATGCATAATTAATAAGAAGCGGGAGATAAAAGCACACTGAAGTTATTTTTTCCTTCTTGATGTAAATGTGTGTGTGCTGCACATCAGCATGTATGTATATTATACGCATGCAGTACTGTGTGTGTGTGGGAGATAAGTCGGTAGTCTTCCTCGCAGTTACTGGCGGTTTAAAGTAAGAGATAGCAAATGTAGGCCAAATCTCCCCTGCTGGCCACTAAATATTTATCACATATTACACATCCAAGCCCTGCAGCTTAATATTGCATATGAAATACAGGCAAATTCTGCTCTAGACTGCATTTGAGAGAGAGATACGGTCTGTGTGTGTGTGAGAGAGAGAGAGACAGAAAAATAATTTAAAGAATGGATTCGTAACTGAAAGATTGAGAAAGGAGAAGTAATGAGATATATGTATGACAAAGCTCATCCTTGTCTTCTGACCATTCCCATGGGTGATCAGCTATGCAATGACCAAATCTAATGCATAACATACTGTCTTTATTCTACACATTCAACACAACACAACAGAAAGAAAAATGAAGGCTTTCATCCAACTGAATGGAAATGAAATGAGAATACATAAAGGCAACATTGAAAACCAAGGGTCACATGTGTGCTTTCAAATCTTCGTCTTTACTGAAAATTCCTTTCAATTTCCTTTAATTTCCTTGTGTCTTTATATATTTTCTTTGTATATCTCTAGCCATCTGATAAAGTTCTGGCTCTTTGGTTTTCACCATAGTGATAGTTAAGATGTCAATATTTGATGGTTTGAATACCTATGTGAGGTCTCTCTCAAATTATTTTGTCCCATAACGCATATATTATATATTTCCATTTTATAAAATAGATAACTTGTGTATAGACTGACTTTTTGATGCCTGGACTCTATCAACAGGGGTTTCAAAATATAACCAGATGCTTCAATATATTGTTATGACTGACAACGTTAATAACGCTGGAATTGCCCTCATAATGATTTTGCCAGTGACGTAAGATTAAGCAACATGAATAGGACATCTTTATATGGCCACAAACTTTTATTAAGAGTGTGTCATAATATAAACATTAATGAGTAATGTGAAGACAGAGATATTTAATACTGCATCTCATTTAAACTTGGTAGAAGGGCTGTATCATCTTAAATAACACTAACTGTTTTTTACTTTACTTTTGATGTCATTGTTAGCTGTTTTGCACAACTCTAAACATGAATTATTTAACAAATGAATCAACAAAAACAATTAACTCCATTAAAATTTGTAATCAATTCAATAGACTAATAGATTTAGATTAAAAGCAAAACTGTACAGTATGTGTCTAGTTATAATAGCACATCTTTGTTAAAGCCCCATTTCCTCTCTATGCATACTCCAGACAGAGACAGATCACTATAGTGACCCCATCACGGCCACTGACCCTATCACTAAACAGAGAAAGAGAGAGAGAGAGGATTGGGGTATGGGGGGTGTGAATCTTCCATGTCTGAGTGTCTTTTCTGACCCCCTACCTCATCTCCAGCTGTACTTCACAGATTGCATCTGCTTAGGGGGCTTCCAGCACACGCCGGCAAACAGCAACTTCCCCACATGATTTACAAATCCTTATCGTACACACCTGCGCTAGGTAACCCATTAGTTGCACCCTATCTTTCATGTAAAGTTATGCCCCACACCGTCCAAAAAACGGATAAAACAGCACAGTTGGCTCGGTGAGCGGGTCGGCATATTAAAATAATTGAGAGAGAAATGAATGAGAAAATAGACATGCAGATGCGCAGTTTGCATCCACGTGTGTGCATGACACCACAGGGAAACTGGGAAACAGTGGTACGAGTGTGTTTGTCCTGATTATCGCAAAGCAGATGTGCAAAAGTAGAGAGCACAAAGCAAGCTGTGAGGAAAGGTCCCAGCAAGCCTGTCATTATATTCTAGTACATCTCTCTTTCCGTCCATAGAGAAATTATTATGCTAACGGTTGTGACCAGCACGCTGTGACCTTTTTAACCTCGGCAACACATGTTGTGTCTATTTGTAGACTTTAAGACCCCACTGCACATAAATTTATTTTAAATGCCACTAACAAAACTTAACCTGTTAACTGTCACCATTCCTCAGGAGGAACACCTGATGTTATTTCACTATTCACTTTAATATTTCATAGTTGAATTTTAATCTAATCATGACAAACTATATGTTGATGGAAGAGTATAACACTCATGATTAAATATTTGATACATTTTCATAACAATAAACATAAAAAATTGACAATACCTAAAATTAAAAATGTTTAAAACAATGTAAAAAAAAATATTTTTAGTTCAGATGCACAGTGCATTTTGTGTTTACTCAATATGTGCGGTGACAGTTGTCAGGTTAACAAAACTCAATCAAACAAAGACACACAATGCCACACAGACATCAGGGATCACATGTTAGAGATGACTCATTGGAATGATTTGCCCATGCGATCCAATTTGCCTAAATGAATCAGACTACCTTAAGAGTCACGTTCGTGGGAAGCATTTGATGTTTGCTTCATTACTACGGTCACTTTCCACCATCAAATAAAAACACATTACAGAAGGATGACAGGGAATTGAAACTATAGATGTTTAGGGGGATTTCAGTCAGTATAATCCACCAGATGTTTCGTACAGAAACAACAGGGTTTGCTTAATGCGTCTTACTATTTCAGTGCGTTTCTGAAAAGGTTATAGATTAGATAAGAAGCGCGAAAGACCACATCATCCACCATCGCAGGATTCTGTCTGATTTGTGCCTTGAGGATACAGAACAGGTCGTAATAAAACTGGGTGGCAAAACTACAACAGTAACAACGAAAACCAACCATTCGGTCCAAAGTGTAAACTGAAAATCAATTTTAATTAAATAAATAGGTTGACAAAGCAGTTCTTCAGAAAGGGGTTAAAGCAGGACCCCGGCCTCCCCGCCGTGCCATACATACACACAATGTTGTAATTGATCAAACTTAAAGGGCACAGCAGGCAATTCGCTGTGTTCAGGCCACACCGGACAGATGAAATGTGTTTTTCTTTCTGTTTGTGTGTGGAGTTGAATGAGATGGTGAAGGTAATGATAATAAATGCTGATAATACAGAAGCTGATAATAAAACTAATACTGCATACCTCCTGCCCTTTAAGGGCTGTTAAACTTATCGTATCTCACTCCAGTAATGCATCTCAAGCCATCATCATTTAATGAACGGTAATGACTCAATGTCATCTATGGCTGAGGCAATTCTGCCTGATAATAAAACATTAGTGTCAATATACGGTCACACTATAGGCTTTAAGCATGCTAAATTACTTCGGACATTGCAGTGAATATCGACAACAGGATATGATGTCATGCTCTAGGGTTTATGTGTTTAATAAAGCATACATCCCTAAAATAAAATATACCATCTAGTTATTTGTATCGAGTTACAAGATCAACCTGTAAGGTATATATCTTCTATTGACCTTATTGATTAAAACAAATTTGTTGGAAGTTGAAGGTCATCAAACTTGAACTTTAGGAAGCAGTGAAAGACTAAAGAGCAAAATGTGTAATGTTTAAGTGTAACTTGATTGTAACTTTATTCACATACACTGCTAATGTTTAATGTACCATATAGATTTGATGAACGTCATTGTCACGTAAGGCAGGAAATTTCCAGAAGCGTATTCCATTCGTAAAAATGAACACTAAACTCAATAAGCAAACCGTTACATTATCCAGACGTGCTATCCGAGTAAAGTACACAGGGATAATAACTTGCGTGCATGTTCAGTGTCATGATAACCACTTTACACAGCCTTTTATATCTCACATTGTTAACATGACATACATGTTCAATGCCTTTATTTAAACTATCCTTTTCATCATACAGTAGTTACAAAAGACACTTAAATTATCCTGCCTTATTGTACAACAATGCTGTTCTGCAGCAGCAATTAAAATATGTCCACAATGTTGAAATGATGTCACCTTGTGAGAAGCAGCAATTACTTAATATGCCCTACAGTATCCACTGTATGTGTGTAGGAGTTTCATTAACAGAGGTTTTAATGGGCACATCATGAAAGTCTTTGTCTGCATTAAACTGTTCGATGTAATTTCCACTTAAACAGGAAGTTTTAAAATAACCAATAGCTATTTTAAACAGCCTTTAAAAATAATAGCATTTAGTTAATCCCACAACCTGGAATTTAATAAAAAGCTAAAGTGCAGAATGATGTCACAGAAATTGGTGATACATATTGGCAGAAGTGAGTAAATTAAAGGGATAGTTCATCCATATGTCCTTATGTCATTCAAACCCTGTATATGATTCTTTCTTTTGTGGAAGACAAAAGAAGATATTTTGCAAAACGCTGGTTACTGGCATTTATTGACTTTCATTGTACATTGTGTTCATACTATGAAAGTGAATGGGTGCCGGTTACCAGCGTTTTGCAAAATATCTTCTTCTGTGTTCTGCTGAAGCAAGAAAGTCATACAGGTTTGACATGAGAGTGAGTAAAAAATATAATAATTTTTATTTTTGGGTGAAATATCCCTTTAAGGCTAACATGTTCACATTATATACCGATTTTGATTTCATGGGGACTTTAAATGTTTATAGCAATTATTTGTGTTTCAAAGAACTAGTATTATCTCAGATTTTATGCATGTTGTATATTTTGATTTATTTACTTTTTTTATTTGGCACCATGGGGTTATTATTTTGTACAATCCACAATACTGTAGTTTTGTTGGGGTAAAATGTAATTAACTGCTATATATCTGTCCATTAATAATCCAGGTAGTCAGCTGATACAGTCAAGAGAATTAGTAGTTAAAACTGTTTACAAGTAAAAGCATTTCTTAATGCCTCTCCATCTCTAAGAAAAGGATTAATCACATTTAGAAGTACCTCACACTTGGAAATGGGCCGTAAAATAGTGCTAAATTAGACATCACGTTTGAGATGTTATGTGCGAGAAGAAATCTCTACGGGGCAGATGATATTAACACCTTTGTTTGGAAGCTCAGATAGCACACAAAAGCACTAGAGAATCACTCGGCGGTCGTGTGTGTTTGCGCATTAGTTTCTCATAAGCGGCACGAATCGTGTCTTGCCTCGCTCATCTCTCTGCAGCGCTTGACTTGTTTCCCAGCTCTGCCGGCACAACTCCCTCAATACAGTTCTGCTCCCTTTGTCACGAAGTGAGCCGTTGCACCTCTCGCTCCTCACTTACTTGTCTAATCACCTCCCCGAAGGACACCTCCTTCAGCTAAGCACACACTGTTCACCTACATCTTCACTACAGTCGAGCAGACCTGCTTCTGAGCTCTCATTAACTAACTAATATCTCTAGCAATGAGGAAGAAAGAAAATATGCTGCTGTAATGATAGTGGCATTTAAAAGTGATTATGCAAACCACGTTTAAAGGATGTCTTGGAAACATTGGGGGTAAATAGAGGGGGAAGTATGTGTGAGTATGCACGTGGAAGTGTGTATTTGTGTACTACTGTATTCATTTAATTGCCACTAGAAGTCAACTAAATCTGATGAAAACCTCCCTCTAGAGACGATGAAAACAATTATTTGTAACAGATAATGTGCTGGTAATTTTCCGCCAGTACTTTATCAGGGAATTTTATGGACATTTCCGTTATTGCTTAAACACAATGCAATGAAGTGAAAAATCTAAAATACAGTTAAAGCACCTGTAAAAAATACAGAAAATTCCTTCATATTAATGTAGTATATTGTGCACTAATTTAACAGATTTTTGTACGGTGTAGTTTTTAAATATTATTCTAAAAATGCAAATATTTACATTTAGGTTTATGGTTAATAAGCAGTAACAATAATAAGCTCTGTAATTTTAAACAAATAAAAACGACAATTTAGTTTCTATATACAATTCGAAACTAGTTTATTGTAAATAATATCACACATCATAATGTATATAAAAAATAATCTGCACACAGTATTAGTTTGTACTGTATATGTGTACTTTCTATGTGTGAGTTTTCTTTATAGTGTATATTTAAAAACTGATACAGGTTAATAATAAACATAAAAAAGTTCATTATCTATCGGTATATTGTTAAACTGGCACAAGAGGATTTTCCTCTCACATTGTTATCGTGCAATAGAGATACCAATCGCACAAATATCGGATGATATATCAGTCTATCACAACTTTTTTTACCGGTGTGCGTGGACGGATGTTGAGGCCTGATGAACGAGGACAGGACTGGCACAATGGAGATTGCTTTGTCACATGCTGTTCCTCTCGTCCCTTTGATTAATACAGAGCCGCAGAAAGAGGGATGACGGACGTATACAGAATAAAGAAGACTGGGATACTGTACATTCACACCAGCCCTCCTGTGCAGATAAAACACATCAGAGCCTAAAACATCTCCTGTGTAAACAGAACGCACACTGAGACAATCGCATCTCCATCGCACTCCAGCTATGCTCATCCACACACAAAGACGCATGCAGGTGCACACGAACCACACACACAAACACATGTGCCCACACATAAGAGAAACGACAGATTTATCAGCAGAGCGGCAGAAAAGAAGGGATGCAATTAAAAAAAGGAAACTCTCCTCCACAGCCCCACCTGTTTCCCATCAGACAGCCCACTCGCTCACTCCTATCCTGGGACATACAGCGAGAGGGGCACGATTAGAGAAATGCCATCACAGTTTATCAGGAGCGACTCCACCATTCACTTTAACCGTGCAGATCATCTTCCTTATAATGAAGATAAGAGCCGGAGGATGTTGTGATCCATCTTATTAATTTCTCTCTCTCTCCTGCAGATAATTAATTTCTCTAAGGCTCTCAGATGTATTGATGATATTGTGAATGTACTTACAGAAGATTTTAAACAGAATACAGGAAATAAATTGGGTCAAGTAGATAAAGAAATAAAAGGAACATCAAAAAGTTTTACAAATCTGTAATTTCTGCCTTTATATCACCATCTCGGTTTGAAACATGAGATTGCAGGTTACCTTATCTTGCAAAAAGAAAAGTCAAACTGACATTTACTGACAGCTCAAATGATAAATCATTATTATAAGCTTACCGTTGTGAATCGGGGTAAGGAGAAGCACTGATTTCGAACAGTGATTTTTTTTATGCACTTGCTCAATATGCGATAAGCTTTAATATGACTGATTATGTGCGATAGTGTCAAATATTATCAAAGCAAGAAGCAATCAAACAGGCGATTGCGTTCATTCCTTTCACTGATTTCACTTCCCTTGACTAAAACACCATTAGGAATGATGTACAAGATAAAGAAAATTGTCACATAAAGCCACTTCAATTAACAGCCTGACTTGATTGCGTTCTCTCTTCTTTCTCTGAAGCAACTACGCCTGATGACCTGATGATAAAAGCTAAATGAATTCAAATGAATCCTCCTCTGGAGAAATGGCTGTAATGCTTGTATTAATATTCATATTTAAAGAGAGAGAGTAGTCTTGCCATCTCTCAACCATCTTGGCATCATTCTTTTGTTACCTGCTCAGGACGTAGTAGTAGCCGAAACAAAGAAAACCCGTTTCTAGCTCACGGCACGTTCTAATGCAGTCTAAATATATCTTATCACAGCAATGATGTAGAACCAACATATTAAGATTTATAAAATTCACAGTTCAGAAAGTCACAAATAATGTGAAATATGTGGGAGATGGAGATAATATCCCCTTCTGGGTTGATAAAGCCTAGCTAATCCTTTTTCTTACATAGGATTCACTCCATATACCAACATCAAAGGAGGAACACTGGAACATATGCTTATCTTTACTGGCACGAAGCGGAATGCACACTCAGAAATCTCTTTAATTACTATTTATGGAGTTTTCGGACATATCCCCATATGTTCTATACTATATGGTTCTGACTTTCTCTGTATTTTAAGCTTAAATTAATTGTAGTTACATCGTAAAGTTAATATAGTTAACGTATTGTGCCACTTTAAAAGACAGAAGGTTTACTAATTGGTCACAGTTTGGTGAAACAGCAAAGACTGTAATTAATGGCAGTTTTTCAGTGTAAACCTACATTAAAAAATGACTCCCGCCTCCATCTTCTGCACACAACTTAAATATTGTTATGCATTTCATTTTGTCAGTTTGATTGGAGCATTTTTTCAGGTGGCGTTTACTACTAAAGGACATAAATCATTTGCTGGACAGCAAACAAAGAAGGCTCTCTCTCTCTCTCTCTCTCTCTCTCACTCCACACTCCTTTCAACCAAGTGATTAATGGAACGTAAAACACATTCATCATCACTAATGTTGCTTTCCTTAAGACGCAATTTGTGCTGACCCAGGAAGAAACAAAATAATTTTATATATTAATAAAATGGTAAAGCCACATCGCCGGCAAGAGTCAACCATCAAATATAGAAACACAAAGAGCCACTTGTTTCTTCTGCGTGTGTAGGGTGTGTTTCAGTTTTCATCTAACCATTAAACAGTTATTAGTGCTAGAAGGCCGCTGCTTGTTCATCTCACAATTTTTGACATCCACTGCAAATTTAATCAGTGCCTCGCAGCGGGACATGCAGGTGTGCACTTCAGGATATGCTTTGTTGCTTTGACAGAGGAGGAACTCATCATCGCTGCCCAGAAAGTGCCTGAAAAATGTACAACAGACACAGGATTCATGGTCTTTGTGTGCAAATTGTGGCATAGTTTCTGCCTTTTCTACCTTATTGCACTTTCTATGCCTCTCACAGGGCAGATATAACTAGGCTGTCAGGAGAAGGACTGCACTATCCATTAACCTCTGCCCTCATGCCCCCCGCTGCTGATGGAAGACATAACCTGCATTACAGGGGTCACTTCCAACTGCCGACACTCACTTTCTCTCTCACACGCACACTGTCCACTCTGACTCTTCTTATATTATTGTTTTTAAACTAGTTCTTCCAGTACATGAACCCTCTAACATAGAAGAAAATGAACCCTATAGGGAGACAAAGAAAGTTTTTAAGAGTTTAAAACTAGTTGGTGTGTTTGATGTGCTACAAGTGGGATCTGACCGAACTGCAACAATAACTATAGTTGCCTTAGACTTATGACAAGTTTCAAATCAAAATGCAAATAGTTACCAAAAAAATCAATAACAATTTACATGTATGAATTAGGCAGACGCTTTTATCCAAAGCGTTATGTGTGTTTATGGGATCAAACCCATGACCTTTGCACTGGTAACGTGATGCATTACCAGTTGAGCTACAGAAACACAATTTAATATTAATTTATTTTAAATATTACACCTACGCTTTTTAAATTCTAGTAACTATAAGTAAATTGGCTACTTCTTGCAACTAGGTGTTAGAAGATAAATGTAAGTTTTACAAAAACGTGTTTTTTAAAACACGAAAACAAGAATAGATCATACATATGGCTGAAATGAAGCACTGAAATGACAAACATTTAAGCTGGCATAATACAAAAAATAAATTAATTAATTAAATAAAAGCAATAAAAAATGACAATAAAAAGTAATAATATAACATTGAAATAATTTTGCAAATCTTCACCAGATTTCTGTACAAAATTATTAGCAAAGGACTACATAAAAAGCTCTACAACCTAGTGAACCTCAAACCTCATTCACTATTTATTGTGTTTCATATCACTTTGAAGGCCCAAGTTTGAGTTGTCACATTAAGAATTCAGCACATGAAAAACTAATGCGCTCGAGGGATGGAACCGTGCTATTTTCATACTAGGATGGCGGAAAAGGAGGTCAAACCTGGACATGCAGAAAACAGCTGGATATGATGTTCTCACACTACACAGATCACAGTTGACGTAAGATATGTGGAATGATCTGTATGCAAACTAGGGGGTCACACTAAAAGATGATGAGAGGCGAAGTGAACCTCAGACTCAGCAGGTGAGTAGTGGTTGTGATTATGTAAATAATTTGGTAGATGGAAAAATGAGAATATTAATAAATCTAAAGTGCAATGTACGTTAGACCGGACTGTCTTACCTCAGGGCACAAGACTGTGGTCAAATTTAACACACCACATACCCACCTATTATTCCATTATGTTAGGTAAAGGGTTAAAAAAAATCAAGCAATAAAAACAATGTGTTTTGTGTTTTGAGCTTTGCAGACGTGAGGCTGACATTGCAGCTGTTGTTTTTGACATGTTCTACCAGGCCCAATCTGTAAAAACTGTGAGTACAATGTGAATCCTTCCAGTACGGTGCGTGTCCGACAGACAGAGAAAGAAAAACTATGTGTCGGTATGACTAAGTGAGCATCTGTGATAAACACAGAGAGAGCGAGAGAGAGAATAAAGGTTGTGGGTTATGTGTGTGGGACAGACTCTTTATGTAAGCCAGTATGTGTATGTGTTTGTCAGTTCCACTCAGCTGGGGTTGTGATTCAGGCCTGCAGGGAGAGGCTGGCTGTCAGACTCACAGGCCACTGCAGCATGCTTACATAAAACACTTACGGCAGGGGGAATAAATATGGAGGGAGAAACATGAGTTTATCAGATATCATAAAACTTCTGAGAACCCGTATTTCACTTTCATCGCACATATCAAAGGCCAGAGTGGGGAGGAAGAGAAGAGGTAGAGAGAGGGAGAGGGAGGGAGAGAGGGAGAGAAAGAGATGAATGTGGAAAAACTAACTTGGCTCTTCTTGGCCTATGCCCATTGATGAACTGCACATATTGAGCACAGAAACGCACCTGAGCAAATTTTAGATTTTTATTTTAGGTATTTTTTTAAATAACATTAACATTTTTTATTATGGCATTTTTTTATTAATTTTTTTATTAAAATCAATCTTTATTCTTCAGTCTTATACCTGAAGCTACCATCAATATATATATTCTGTCATGATTAGACTATTGAAGCGAATAGTGAATAACCTAAATGTTCCACCTGTGGAATGGTGACAGTTAACAGGTTTACGCTGGGATGCATTTGATAAAAATGTACTTTGAATGCACTGTAAATAGCTCTGAATAAATGCATCTGCCAGGACCAAGATCTACTGCAAAGAATAAGAAAAAGTGACTCCACTGAAACTCCAGCACAAGTTGATGCCTTCAAAACTTTCCTGCCCTGAACAGGTTGACAGATAAAACTTAAAAGACAAGAAAAAAAGAAAGGAACAGATGCTTGCAAAAAGTGAGACCTTCAAAGACAGCTGAGAAAAAAATAAATCCAAAGAAGAATCTTTGAGGGTTCTGAAGAAGCTAGGTAAAAGAAAATGTAAATAGAGCAAAAGCAAAAGAGAAAATAAATAACTAGAGAAATAGCTTTGAGAAAGAATAGGACATCAGAAGATTAGAGACTGCAGGTGTCCTTGCCTGAGGGCGTAACCGTGCGCTCCGCTGTGAGGGCACATCAGGGGGACAGCTGAACAGGTGCTCAGTCCCTTGTATTACTGGAACAGACTGGCATAGACCAAAGACACAACATACTGCCCCAGTGAGGCATGACCAAGAGGGAATATAAAGGAAGCGTGCAAGAGAAAGAACAAAGCAAAGCCAAAGATAACACAGATACCGCAGAGCAATTGCTCTACTCTGAGACAAGGATAAACTTTCCTTTATTTGCTCATTTCTCCTTCCTCCGATGTCAACGCACACTCATGCTTTGCTCCTGCAGACCTCCCACCCAAAGTCAGGTCAGAGATGCAGGGCGACTGTTCGTGAATGTAATTAACCTTATCTGCACTGTGCAGCACTGACAAACGCCGCATACAAGGATAAAAAGTCCTCAGCATTGTTCTCCAATGTTACCTAAGAGTCCAGAACAAATGACACCTTGGTGTGGATTTGCATTCAGACACGTGTGCTAAGGAGAGAAGTGTTGTGTGTTATTCAAAGTTCTCCCCACAGACAAATTGGATTGAAATGAGAGACCACAACCTTTTCCCAGAGGAAACATCTGTTTAGGTGAATATTTTGCATGCGATGAACTGTTTGTTTACAGTCGTGCTTTTGAATGTCATTTCATTAGTGTGCGTCGAGCTTGTGATCGTGCGTGATCATTTGCGTGCCATCTCGTCGTTCCTCTGGTGTATTGGGAACCCGGCTGATGAGGTAACGGAAAACTGTGTTCTTCGGCTCATTGACAATCTTGTCTGGATTTCCCAGTGTGCGTTAGACTTTTTCCTTAAACAAACATCCCTCATCGCTTAAACCTCGTTCAATACACTCCCTTTGGTCTTTACTAACAGCTTAACCACATTTGTTTCAGAGACGAACTCCTTTTGACTACACTGCCGAACAAATGTTGCTATACAGTAACTCAAAAATCTATTATATAATAAGATGTATCATGACATCTTATGCCATTGGTCAAAATGTTTTTTTGGCAACCCATCCAAATGCACTATTTATAAGCTTTAGAGTGAATCTTTTTTTTTATTATAGAAATGCACCAATATGATGATGTCAGGGTGATGTCATAATTCTGAAAATTAGGCTGACCAAAGCTGAAGGTCCAGTAAACGTATCAGTTTTCAAGACTTGGAAAGGCTGTCACCAATCAAAAAAATAATTCACAGGACAGAATAATTTCAAGGATAGGTGGAGTTTATGCATTCAACAACATGGAAAAATATAACCGTATCCAATATCCCAGGGAAATATGTTTTGGCGACTATATCTGCGGAATGTAAAATAAATATCCATAGATAAAAAAGAAAAATGTTAACAGGTAAATTTATTTACACACCACTACACACACACACAAAAATGACTGATATCAAAACACAATATACCAAAGAGAAACACCAAATTTCCCAGTATCAAATGCCCGAGGGGACAGCGTCTCTATCCGTACCAAAGTCTTAATGGGTAATATATGCATCTGCTTTGGAGGGATCGTCTTATTTACATACATATTAAATACATATACATATAGCACTATCTTCGCAAACATTGCATTTGCAGACATGCCATTTCCACAAAACCATAAACACTTAACAGGAGCAGACATCTGTCTCAGGTCAGCTATTTTAAAGACATTTACTTGCGGGCAGCGGTGACCTATGCAAATGCTTTAATAATGCTGCTTTTCATGCCACAGCTTTTCGATTTCATAAAATGCAAATGACCGTCTATTTGTACCTAGTGTGGCAAACATTTAATGATTCTAGGCTCCCTGTACTAACACTGGGCAAGAACAGCAATGCTACACACACTCCCAAATGATGGATATTGGAAACATGCAAAGCCTACACATATTCAGTTTTACATAATCCATTTTAAACAACGAGAAATAGATTCGTGAATTCGTGATATTGCAGTGTCAAACAGTCAATGATGATTTCAGGGTAAATGAAAATGACCCATGACACCAAAGCTGCAGGTTATCCGATCAATTACAGCTGTATCAGTTACACAATGCTTTTTAAATATAGTCTTACAAAACCAGAGACCAGCAATCTCACTGTCCAGAAATATATTATACTCAGGGTCATTTTTGTTTAACGTTACAAACATTTTAAACAAATCTAAAATGATAGCATGTGTAATACACAAATGTAAAACAACAGCCCTACCTGTGAATCACTGAATTACATTTACGAAGGAAATTTGTTGTGATCCACCAAAAATTTGACATCATGTTTGGTGGTGTGGGTGGTTGTCGAGGCATTGTTATGCAGGGGTTTAAAGTGGTTATTAGAATGATAATATGTGGTTGCTAGGGTTTTCTGGATGGTTGCTAGGTTGTTGTTAGGGGGTTGCTAGGGTGTTCTGAGTGGTCCTTGTTACTTTCCGTCTCGAAACAAAAGAGCTCTCCCCGACTCTTATCCATTTGTCAAGTAATGCACCACTGCAAACTCCAAACACTCCATCAGATGCCAAAGGCAAAAAAACTAATAATGCTAATATATACTCATGGCGTGACGTAACACTACCAATAAACCCACAATCTTAAGTTAAAATCGTGGGTTCACTGGGGATTCTTAACCTTTATCTCGATAACAAAATTCCAATTCTATTTGGCCAGCAATTAATTTTTTATTAATAATTAAACTATTGCTGTTGGAGATTCTGTGAGCCTGGGCACTCTGGTGCTTACCTTGACATAAAGTAACACAACTTATCAGTGGTTCAATGATCAGGAACACTCAACCCCCCCAAAAAAATACACCTGTGTGTAATTAGGGGTGGGAGAAAAAAAATCGATGCATCGGGATTCTTTCTCTAACGATTCTGAATCGATTCTCAAAGATTCAGAATCGATTCTATGTCAGAACTTGTTCATCCTGAATATAACTTTGTTAAAATAAAAGCAATTCACGAGTTCGCCTTTACAGATAATAAGCAAGCGTAATAGTTATGCGTATTTGGCGCGTTGTCCGAGGGTTCTCGAGCTCGGCGCTTGTCCGAACCCAGAGCGCTGCACCCCCACGGAAGGTAACGTTGAGGCGTAGGGGTGGAGGAGGGATGCCGAAACGCTAGAGAGAACGAAGGTAAGGCTGCTTGATTATTTTATAGAGGTTCTCTCTTGTGCTGATAGGGCAGATGATGCGATTACTAATGATGAATTGGCCTGTTCACTTATCTGTGCGTGCTCCTCCCGAAATTAGTTAATCAAACTTCGCTAAAATTAAACTTCAAGATGGGAATACTGTCAAAGAGATTCTAACTATAAACAAAAAGCATAAAAACTAAAGCATAAAAATTATATGAAGAATCGTTTTGGAATGATGTGTAATGAGCCACTAGTTGACCCAAACATACCCCAACAGATTTAGAGCTGTCAAGATATCACAGAAATTTCAATGAGCTATTTGCTAAGGCTTGAATATTTTATACCAAAACACTGGACATTTGCTTATCCCTACATGTCGAAACACTCTAAACGGATACTTTATCTGACAAAATAACTAAACCAAGACTTTCAAAACTTTGTCCCTCAAGTTCATGTCTTTAAAAGGGGACACTGCAGTGAACAGAGAGGCAGCAGAACATTACTCCCAGAAGGTCAGACTATGTGTAAATTGTGGTCTTGGGGTTGGGGTGTTGAAATATAAGAGTTATAGAGTGGCAAGGACAGCCCTCTATTTGCCCGCCACTGCGCAGCTGTCAATCAAACTCGGAGCTCATAATTCATGTCAGTGGCTCTGCTCGACAACCACTTAGTGTCGTCTAAATTCCCACAAGAACACTCATACGACCCTACAGAAGTATGCACACATTTACACAGAGTTTTTATATAGTTTTAACTTCAACATAGCCTACATTATGCATTTATTCATGGACTACCCACGGTCAAATAGTTAAAAAAACACATACTATGAAGTACAGAACATAAAGATATGCATATGCACGCAACAAAAAACGTGCTAATTAAATCAGCCGATGGCTAATACGCAATCATTATCTTAAAAAATACCAATTAAAAAAATCTCCTTTAAAGTTTCTTCTGAGCTCTATAGCTTTACATTCTGGCTGTTCCCAGAAGGAGAAAAACAAGCCAATTAAAACAGGCCCTGAAAACTGGACAGCAGCTATTCAACAACTCATTCCCCGTTCACCCCCCCCTCATCCCCATCACTCTCTTTACTTCTTCAACTCTGTGCTCCATCTGTCATTTGACTCATTTATCTCCACCTTCCCCTTAATTACGTTTTAGTGAGCGCATGTTTTATCTTGAAAGCACCTTCAAGGGCGATTTAAAGGGCTTTTGGCTTGAAAATTACAAACCCAATGAGTACATCTGTGGGTACAAACAGCACTATTTATACACATCCCAGGGTTCCATTAAGTGCACAATGCAAAGATACAAATACAAGCGATAACAGATCGGTATTGACGGCACAACAACGGTAACCAGCGGCTTTTACAACACAACCCGATACTGAAATCAACTGCCATTCGAAACATTACTGTAACAACTGTATAGTTCACACTACAACAAAACAAACAAAACTGGACAATTCCAGTGTGATGGACATGAAATTATTAGTCAAAAGTTGAAATATAAATTTTCACAGAATGCAATTATTATCAATACATTGAACTGATCTGTTTATATTTCACTAAACCCATGCTGATAGAGTCCAGACATTAGAAAAATCTTAGTCTATGCATGAGTTATATACTTTTAAAAATGGGTATATATCCATGCATTAATATGTTTCTTAATGCAAAAATCAAAAAAGGAGAAGGGATGACTATTTAAAGAACATAAAATAGTTGTTTTTATTTTAATTGATGATTATGGACTGTTATTGATATGACAATTCTAAACAACACTCTGCCTACTAACTTAAAAAATGCCTTAAAACATTGTGAGGTTCACATTTGCTTGGACTTCCCCAAATGCAAAACTTCAATATCAATCGAATCACTTCTGAAGTGTATCCAGTTTTTTAAAAGAAGAAATGATGTCATATGCAGCAGCTGGGGTAAGTAAATTATATTTATATTTGGCTAAACTACTCATTTAATAAGAACAAAAAGAGCTAAACAAACTGCCATTATAGGACAGGCTAACTTTTATCTGACCTTTTTGTTTAAATGTAACCATAGAAAAACCTCTGCAGCAAAGAACACACCTGGGGCACAGACCGTATTAATGGCTAAGGAACTTATCATCTCTTGGCAAAAAGCCGGGTTAAGCTCCCCGTCTCACGCTATGAGCGTGCAAAAGAAATTAAAGCCAGACCACTAATAGCCCGCCCGCTTAGAGCTGATGACATTGCTACTTCAGTGATCAGAGAGACGAAACGCATATCCTACAAATGTTTTCTCTTTATGCAGACCCACAACTGCACATCCAAACAGGAATGTACACACAGTGGCGTGACACAAAGCAACTCACGGATCTCCAGCTGAGCGTCATGTAAGCTAAACATATTCTAAACGGGTCCTGATCGGTTACACTCCTTAATCATGCTGCTGTGTAAATGATGCATAACTAATTCTGAAATGGCACCAAAACCTTCATCACTCGGCGCCGGACGAATGTGCAGCCCGAAAAGTGATTTTCCACTCCATCTCTCTCAATATAATATCATGCAGTCTCCTGACAATATCTTTGACCCTAACTATTATAAAGTAAGGACATTTGGGTCTATTGTTCTTCTTTTGAGCTGTCAAGAAGACATTTTAAGTAGATATCAAGCATCTTAATTGAACACTTTAAATAGTAACTCAGATGTGGATTGATTACTAATGCACTAATTTCTAGACCCTGTGAAGGTTTGGTGGGACTTATCGACTGCATCATCTGCTGTACCTTAAACCAGAACAAAGATCTTTGTATAGATTTCTGAGGAAAATTTTTCATGCCAGATAAGTCATCGGTGTTTGCTGGCTATTTTACTAAAGGCAACAGACCATACATTTTAAATGTGCAAATCTGTATATTCAGTACAATACATATATAAAAAGATAGAGATAGAGAAACATCAATATGCTTTCAGTATAGAGTGAGTCCTTAATAGGTATTTTATTAATCTAATGTCTGACAAAATCCAACTCTATGAAATCAGACAACTTTAGTAGAAGAAGGTGGATTACTGACACACTACTAAGGGAATTGGATGAATCATAATGTTCAACATTGGATGCAGGAATGAAAATCCAAAGCCAGACTGCCGTTGCAAACACATAAACCGGATCTTTCTGAGAAATATAAATATATGTGATTTTGGCTGAACTTTCATGACACTGTTATTTATTTACTTATTAAAATAATGTAACATAATAAAAAAGATGTAATCTTGATAAATGTTTTTAAATGTTTTTTTTCTTCTTCCATTTAAACAAATAGAAGCTGTAATGTTTTGCCTATTATCAACATAGAAAACAGCAGCCCGGTTACAAAGTACAACGATGGCTGTATTGATTTGCTGTAAAGTGGCTTTGATGCCTTAAGAAAACTTTGGAAAAGTTTTGATTCATTGTAACTGCCTGTAACTGTGTGTATATGCATGCATTTGTTTGAGCACATGCAGAATCAGCAATATTCAAAAGCCCCTCTTAATGAAATATATCGATGTGCACAGTCTTCTAAAGTGATCAATGCTAATAATTGATCCAGTTACTAGGGTTGGAGGCAGAATTCAGTGACACAAAGTAAAGATCTATTCAACAGCCGGTGTCCTGTGAGAGTACAGTAATACAAACTGATTGAATTGATATTCAGCTTGGTCAATTCTATATCCGCCTCTCTCCCTATTTACAAAACAAACAATGGCAGCTTAACCGATAATGTCAGAAAGTGTGCTGTAATTTTAATGCAGTTTTCAGAGACTATTTTAGTTAGTTGCAATACATCAAACATGTGATATTGACAGACTATCAGTTGGTATAATATCACAACTGAACTATCTATCGTTCTGTTCTATCTTTAATATTGTCCCATGGGACAACACCAGTCAGAAGATGTAATAAGGTCCATACTCTTACATTCAGTTTGGCTTAAATCATTAATGGTTTGTGCAAGAAGACAGACATCACCTCCTCTCGCCTGTCTTAGAAGGGAACATCAAACGAGTTTAAGGAGCAGTATGAAGGGATAAGAGGATTAGCGTTAATACTGTAAGATAAACATTGCTTAAGTAAAATAGCATGATTCAAAAATGGTCTGGAATAACAACAGGAAGCATTTTTGAAAGAAATAATAAAGAGGAAAATAATATACGTAAGTGCACATCCATATTCACAGCTGCAAATCTCCTAACCCTACTTTAGATTGGCAGGTGTTTAAGGTATTAATGAGCAAAAGCCATATAACTGAACTTCACAAATGCCACGACTTTACTATAACTCGGTGTGGGCTGCGCTGAAATGAAACGGACATATTAAATCCGACAGGACGTTTTATCTTGATGGGACTCTGGCAGTTTATGACACAGTCCAGCTGTTTGTAAAGGTTAATAGAGACCCCGTGCATTCACTGCACATTCATATATGCATGTGCCAGTGTTACCCTGGGGGTAAACTGTAGGCTGTTGAACTGTGAAGCTTATCAAAGCACAGAAGAAAAGGTGGAGGATGAGGAGGAATTTCAAAGCCAGAGGGGACGTATAGTGAAGATGGAGAGACGTGTGGAAGGTAAGATTTACGGGCACATGCAAAGGCTTCACGCTGCACATATAAAGACTCGAATCAGCATAACTGGGCTCATGGCTCTGTTGGTGGTCCATAAGCCTCTCAAGACTTACCGACACTTTACTACTTGCTAGTCAGTTGCAGGTGGTGTTAGGGGGGAGGGCATTCTTCTTTTGATCTGAACGAGTATGCTTAAATGGTTTCAGTTAGTTTTATATATAAAATATTTTTTATTATAAAAAATATAATTGTGCCAACATATGAATTGTTTTGATTTTCAAATTAGCGTTTTATTACAAAACAAAGGAAAAGCATTTCATAGTTTCAATAAGATTCCTATTAATCCAAAATGTGGAAAAATTAATAAAGAATAAGTAAAATAAGTTTAAAACTGTAGTGTATTCAGGCAAAAATTTAAGAAACGCTAGATGAATCATCAATATTTTTGGTCGGTTCTCCCAATGGACAAAGTTAAACCTAAATCACAAAATTTTCAAATAAGATTTATAAATGTGTATATGTGCTAATTTTGTAACATTTAAAAGTACACATGACCTCATAGCTACCAGAAAGACCAAAGACAACAAAACCGGTGGCTAAAAACATGGCAAAATATTAAAAGAATATGTGAGCAATAGCTGAAAAACCACTAGAATCATCAACTGGAACTGGAAAATTATGTTTCCTATCTTACACTACATACAGTCCAACAGATTCCCAAAATTCATGTCATCAGTTGCTGTGTTACTGATCGTGATACTCAAATAAACAAAGCAAAGTTTTGGAAATCCCACACAGCTTCAGTGTTTACACTTTCTGGGAAAATATCCTATGAATGGCTTACTTATAGCTGTTTCTGCATTCAGTATTAAGCTGCCATGTGGTGTTAATCTCTTTTGAATATGAGAATATGCTATGACTATATAACTTAAGTAGGCAAAGAGAATGAAAACGCTCCAAACAACAAAAAATACTGAATTTTTACTCTTTATTTTAAATTACTGTTTGGCTAATTCAGCAAAATGATAGTGATAAAATGTCTTTGTATGCTGTATGAATTTGTGAGTGTGGGAATGTGGTGTTGAGGCGCACTGTGACTGTAATACTAAATCCAGTGAGATGGAAACAGAGTATCAATAATGCTAACAGAAATAAGAGGATTGATTTAACAGCCAATGTGAGATTAAATGAAGCTTGCAATGTGTTCGAGCCAAAGGTGTATTGAACATGAGGGATTTTGTGTATCAGATACACTGTAAGCACGCACCACAGGAAGGCGAGTCAAACCACAGTAAAAAGCTTTATGTGAAACTAAATACATAACATTTAGACACATGAATTAGGAATAAATGTAAAGCAGTGGTTGTCAAAATGCAAAAAAACAAAACACGAAAAAAATAATAAAACAAACTTCATAATTTTCTATTATTTTCTGTAATTTTGTTAAACTGTTGTTTTGCTCTTTTGTTATTTTAATCAAATAAACTATACAGCGACTACATAAACTTATGTACACAGACATGAGATGACAAAGACACTGAAAATAACATCAACAGTTCATTCACTCATTCCTAAGTTGATCAACTCAACACTAGTGCTATATTATTAATAATTATGTATTTTAATAATAATAATAATAATAATAATAATAATAAATTATTGCTATTATTATTATTATTATTATTATTATATTGTTGTTTTTGTTGTTATTAATATTATTATAAATAAAAATAAATTATTATCATTAATAATAAATTACTATTATTCAATTACAAGAATTATTATCAAAGTATGCGCTTTACTGAGATTTAAATTTAGGAAAAGCCAGGATATTATTTAATATAACTTAGATTGTGTTAAGCTTAAGAAAGTCAGTCCTATACAGTACATCTGGAACTGCATGAGTGTAAATAATGAGATAATGAGAAGTAAATAATGAGATTGTTTTCATTTTTGGATAAACAATTTTAATCAGCCAATCTGAAGTCAGACCACAGTTTGGGAAACTGACGTAAACAACATTTCATGAGAAAGGATGGAGTGGACTATCATGTCTTACACTGCAGGTATGGAGAGAGCATTAGCGTTCAGCACGCAAGCTACCGTGAAGTCAAACTTCATACGCATCTTTTTATCTTCCCCCTTAAGGAGAATCCAGCCTGTTCCACATACAGAAACCAGGCTTTCTTCATTTCCATTTTTAGAGCTCCATCCTATCCATTAAAAGTGACAAAACCTTACAGTGCAGACATCTTAAGAGATCCAACAGCTTCAAAGCACAAAGAAATACGGCATCCAACTGGGAGCGTGATGGAAGCAAAGAAGAGCAAAAGCATGACAGGAACGCAACATGTTCTGCAGAAAACTTACCTAACGGGCCCGAGGCTTGCCTTCATTTATCGGGTGAGTTTTTCAGACACTTTGAGAACAACGCTCACCGACATCTATGAAGATGAGAGAACCTTTATTCTTTCAGTGACATACCCATTCTCATTCACAGCACTGACGGATGGATGAATGGGTGAGTGTGACAAGAAACGTAACAGTTTAGTTAAGTGAGGGGATCCTGTTGAGTTTTCTTTCCTCTGGGGATCAGTGGGTGGGTTGGAAATGTGTGGGTGAAAAAGAGGGTAAGGCACTCAGTTTCTTCTCAGGTTTTCTTATCTTCAGCTAGGAGACTATATAATTGCCAATTAAAATAACAAACCGCAGTGTGATTCTTGCTGTAAAAACAGGCTCTGTGGAATAAGTAGGAACTGTGTTAGAAACAACTTACATTTTGCTTATGGCAGCTATCTGTGGCATGCAGCACAGCCATCACACACAATCTTCCATCAGGCGATGTATATTCTGGGCCGCGTACTAAAGTACATTTATTTCAATAAAATCTTTACCATTATGGGATTTCTTTGTCTCTGCAGGTCCAATTATGTCAGAGGTCGGAATACAACGGAATAATGCCGCTTGCAACGTCAAGGTCATGGGTTCGATCCCAAGCGTTACACATATAGTAAAAATGTACACTGTAGTAAAATGCACTGTAAGTTGCTTTGGATAAAAGCGTCCGTCATGTAAATGTAACGTTTTTGAAAGCGAGTACAGTAAAGTTTTTAATTAAGCTTAATTTTAGATTTAGCTACTTTTTAAATACAGAAGCAAAATCTACTCCTATTTTAATAATAAAAGAGAAAGATATCCCTCCTGAGTCTACTCTCTTCCAATTTTAACTAAAACCCCAATCATTCCTCCTGCCAGCGGCTTAACACTCCGTCTCCCCCACACTTCCCCAACACATTTCTCTACCCCACCACCCCGCCTCTCCATGTCCCCATTTCTATCAGAGAGAGACCTTCACACCATCCCACAGAGCTCTGGTACTGCATGCCGTTTGATCTTCATCCTGCGTATAGTGCTGGGGATCTATTTTGGGAATCACATAAGCTAAAGTGATGATTTTTCCCACTTCAAATGCTTTTTAAAGAAGCAGAAAGAAAAAAAGAAAGCTGCATGGTACCATTAGTCTTGTCTCATCCGACTCCTATCGTCTAGAGCTCCCTACATCAGCCATTTTTCTGCTCTGTTGGAGTGTCACGTCCACTCAGAAAGACAGATGAGAGTTTTGATGATTAACACACAAACAATGATTTGTTATATATAAGCAAGCAACCAAGCATCCTATCAATGTCATGGCTTCAGTATTAATGAAACATTCTTTGCTGAAGTTTCCTTGCAGCAAATGTAACAGCTGCCAAGCTAATATTAAATAGACCAATGAAAACTAAACATAGGCCTAAAAGCACTAATGAGAGACCAAAGCTTTGAAAGCATTAATATGGTCACTCCGGTAAAAATAAGATAAGAGTACCAGAACAAAAGCAATAAATTATAAGAGGAGGAAACTGATGCAGGATGATTAAATCAGAGCGAGTGAGGCGAAGAAAGGAACAGAAAGAGGTCTGGAGAAGGAGACGCATGAGCTGGATAATGTGTTGTGACAGTAATCAGCAGCTCCCGAACCAACAATTCTCCTTGAAAAGGAGAAAGCCGGTAAAACAAAAGCAAGTACACGGCGTCTCCCATGTGACTGCATTTTTACAAGTGCAGACCCTTGGTTTTATGGCATACTTAGAGATCAGTAAGTCCTTTTAGGCCGCAAGGGTAAGATGAAGATAAATACTGTGGTTGTGGGCCTTTGAGTTCTATATACGCCATCTATAAATCAAATAAGAAACAAAGATTAGACTAGTTTACCAAACCATGCACCACTGGAGAAACAACAAATGTTCTTTCTATTAAATTCTTCTTCATTGTAACTTTAATACAAAGATGCACTATAGTGCAGCTTGAGGTCTACATGAAAACAGCCTTCAAAAGCCTTCTACAACCTTCAAATACTATAGTAACGGCAAGAAAATGTTTGATCCAAACAAACAAGCGTGCCAGGCCACGCTTCGTGCTGGCGGTTCTCGCAATGGCCACGCCGTTCTGAGCAGGGAGTTTCCTCTCAATGAGTTGCCTGGCTCCGATCTGTGTGTCCCCGGGCCAATGAGAGGCTAAAGCACGGCCAAGCCAGGGTCAGAACTAAGCATAGCCCACAGTGATGTGGGTCCACACCGATCCGCAAGTGTGGTGGCCACCATAGCAACCACCATTTACAACAATCATCAATACAAGACACCCTGTGCAAAACAAATCTAGTCATTGTATCTTAATGCAGGCAATATTCATCCCATTTATGTAACTTTTGTTTGAAAATCACACAATTCCACATGCACAAAAAAAATTCCAAACTGCAGGAAAAGAATGTAAACTATAAAAGACACTAAATGTGAATGACTCACAAACACCACAAATTCTCTCTTCCTTTCCATTTACCATGTAATGTACTTTGACTTCTTTTTAGGGTTTTTATCTTGGGCCAAAAACAACTGCGGTGAAACACACCCCTCAAAAAACAAACCCAGAAAATGTATTTTATGAAACCAAAGACAAAAAGATCAAATCAAATAAAGGTCTTTTATGCCCTGGTTCTTGTCAACAGGGAACAATCTTTACGGAGATGACTGCTGTGAACTTTTGTTGCGCTTTTCGGCTGTAATGGTTTATATAGACCTACAGTAGAAAATCCACAGAGAAAATGCATCTCAGACTAATGTTGACCAGCAAGCAGACTTTTACTATTAGTAGTGATTCGAGACATAATTTGGGACTTATTTGTGAATTATTGTCCCTCCCTCTGCAACATCATCATGTAGATGATGAAAAGGAAAATATAGCCATCAAATAGGATTTTTCCCTGGATTTTGTCCATGTGTGAATGGAGATAAAGAGTTTCAGGATTCAGATGAAAGGATTCATTAATGTCGCCAAAGAGATAAAGGGGCAAACCTATTAGAGGTCTAGGGCAGGTCAAACCAAAAATTGGAAGAGGAAGGACAAAAAACATTGAGCTGAATTCTGATTCTAGACTATATAAATGGTACCAACCAATGAAATATGGTATTTTCTAATAATATCACCAGTAAGTCATACTTTATGTCCATTTTTACAAATCCCACAGAGAACGTTGTAGTGTGTGCTTTAGTGCCATAAACTCACATCAATACACACACATAAAGCCACATCAATAAATGAACAAAGAGAACAAAATAAGGGCCTTATTAAAATGACAAAACTATTGATTTAGATTATTAATTGTATTATTAAAAATAGTACTTTCTTGACAAAAAGAGATACAATGATCAATGTATAATGTTAAAAAAAAACAGAAAAAAAGCTACTCTCAGTAGGTTAATCAACAAATGTTTAATCCTTATTATTTATTCTAAAAAATTTAAAGAGATATTTTGACATTGACAAAGCAAAAGCAGGCAGTCCAGGTCTGTCAATGGTAATGAGTCTGAACTCTCTTTGCGGCTGTTGACATCAATTAAATGCAATAACCCACAAAAATACTTTGACATTCACCTGACAGGACAGTAGTCTTCTGAGAACAGAACAAATTAGCCTAGAGAAAAAGCCAACAAAAATAAATAATCATCTATAGACGAAGAGACGGTTGCCATAAATGTAAAGACAGACCGAGGGTACGTCTAAGCATGACAGTCTCTTGTCATGATGGTTCAAACTCTATTAAAATACTGACTTTGATTTTTTTTATCACGTAAAATACTTTTGACATGTAGGTTCTCATGCAAGATTAAAAAATGAAAAAAAAAATCAAAACACATTCTTCCTCCTCAAGATCATCAACAACAAGGAAGACCTGAGGGCATCACTTTATCACAGATATCCAAACCTCCTTATCCATAGTAAAAATCACCAAAAGACAAAAGACAGTTTAATAATAACTTTAGCACTAACATCTGCTCTAAACAGAAAATGTTTCCAAAATCCCTGTCGTCTAAGAGAAATTGGGTCGTTCTGTAGCGCAGCCATTTGCTTAACCTACCCTAACCTTAGCAAACAATGTTGTTTAGAAAGGCCTAATGCAGGTCGCCCTGGTGTTGTCCAAGCAAATGAAATACCTTTTAAGTTTTGGCAAGTTTGCAACAGAAAGCCTAGAATCTCCGACCTTCAAATATCTCAAGCTTTTTTCTACACGCCAGTATAAACGTTTTAAAGGTTGTGTAGCTAAGGACAGATGGGAAGACTTTAAACAAACTTACTACAAGTAAAAGAAGAGCAAATTGAAGATGGGGCCAAGGTAAAAGAGCACCACCTGTGTCAACACGGCTCCCTGGGTCATATTTACTGATGCATCATTAATTTCCTTGGAGTGCTGTCTCTCCTTCAGAGACTCTGCAAGTTTCCAGTGAAGATGAAAGACAACAGAAGGTAAGGGATGGAGAGCAGCTATTTCACTTGAGGGAAGGTTGGCAGACTGCTGTCTCTGGCAAACTATGAGCTTGTATAAAGAACTTTTGATGTGTTTGCTAGGACAGCTACCAAGAATTCTTTTATTCCTCGGAAAAATAAAAAATAATGAAGTGGACTTACAGCTCCTGCTATCTATCTATGTAGCAATATCCACGAAGGTATTAATGTGAACAAAAACGTTTTACCAGAAAACAATTCAAAATAAAAAGAAACAACTTCTTCATTAAATCTTAAAGAGTTTTCTTTTATAATGCAGAAACATCACTTTGACCTTCTGATGTCCTTCAAGGATGGTATTTGTTCTTCCTGACTGAATACAGGCAGGTGCCTCCAAAGATGTTCAAATCAATTTGTCACATCATATGTAACCCATTTCTCTAAATAAAATCTCAATTTCAATGCAGCTAACCATGTTACGTGCAATCGTAATATACAGTGCTTGTGCACTTGGCCGTATATTGAAACTTTCTTGATTTAATCCATGCGTGAATGGAAAAATACACCACAAGTATGTTGATGTAAATCTTTGTTTGACACATGCAAAAGCATATCATATTCAAATTAAACCCATTGCTGTAAAGCTAAACAGGGGCTGTATTATCTCTCGACAGACAGTTGGCACGCTGGGTATTCACCCCCTCGCAAGGCTCGCATCCATGCGCACGCAGTAGCACTTAACGTACTATACGACATTTGCTGCCTCTTTCCCCGTGTCTTTAAATGCCAACACAATAAGAGCATTCAATGCGCAAGACATGTGGAAAGCAGGAAAAGCTTGAGAAGGCTGGAACACTTAAACCAAGTTAAACCTTAAAATCCTTCCCTCTAAAAACGGCTGTGACATTTTTAAGAATGGTTCAGATTACCCATCAGGCCCTGAGTCATTGCAAAGCACTTATAGGGAACTGACAAAAAACATGGAGTGTCCATTAAATTCTAGTCATGTAGCCTATGTTTTCTGCAGCAAATTTTGCCATCCAGGAATGTCAACACCTCTGTATGTCCAAAATGGATCTCAATTTAGGTATATAGGCACATATACAAGAGGAGTTTTAACTATTCACCTGTTTAATCATTTTACCCTGCCGCATTTTATATCTTTGGGTATTACACTGGTTAAATTACACTGCGACACATTTATCGAGAGCCTTTCGGGTCGCATTTAAAATGCACAGATGAAGGGGACATAAAATAAGCACATAAAAGGCATGAGTCTTTATGGGTGCTCATAAATAGCTGGAGAAAGTGTAATATTGAGAAGCAGTTTTAGCTGGTTTGCGCTTTTCTCTTTCTGATTTCAGGAAACCGCAGTCCAATCCTGAACCACAGCCTGGAAATAAGGATAGAAACAGATTTATAGTGCAACTTTGCCCCAAGTGAAAGTAGTGTTTATTATCACCCTCTGAGCTTTATGGAAAACAAGGGGGACAGAGAATATGGCTTTTTATCCCTTTGGCGTGCGTTTGAGTGGGACTGCAGAGATGAACTGTCAGGGAGACATGGTTTATGATTGAGAGGGTTTGAACCAGCCCTTGTTGCCATGTTTAAAGTAAAATCTTTCAAACGTCTGTTTACAAATGCACCATGGGACGAATGCTCGAATGCTAAACAGCGACATGAATAGAGAGGCCTGCACATGATGTGTAAAATGAAACAGTGCCCACCAGTTTCACGTTTTGGCAGAAATAAAAGCTAGTGGGATTTCTGAATGAAATATCCAGATGATTGGTATAATACAAAGAGGTGAATCAAAAATGTATACAATATTTAGATATGTTCTTATTCTTTTTATTTATTTATTTTAAGAAAAAAAAGTCATCATGGTTGCTTCACTACTTATACTACAGACACAAGATCTACTTTTGAACATAAAAACGATGATTTAATAAAAGTCAAGGAGGTCTAAGTTCAGGGGTCACAACTTTTCTTGAGGCACAGACCCATCAAACAAGCAATTTTCCAAAGAATTCTCCTTATACCCAAATAGCAAAATAATCTATTTAAATTACAATACATTTCTATAAAACATGAACACTACAAACATTTCTCTTTCACCAAACAAATTGCAATTCACCATAGTGCTTACCGTTTTCAAGAATAGCAATGGTTTTATCACCTGTTCTCCAGGCCTCAATTCTTTGCTCGTCAAAAATGAAATTGCCATACAAAACACTGGCTCTTTCTGTTTAAAGCAATAAAACTGTACTTTACATAAGGGATTAAGCACAAAATCCTTGCTAACACCTATCGCATGGATTTACCGTATGTCCTAACACAAGCACTGCTATCATTGTTTTACTGTTAACAGCCTTTTGTTATGTAGGAATATAAAACCTTCACCTGCAGCGAGACATAATTGTCAGAATAAGAGCCTATTATCTGCAACTGCATCACACTGCAGCTTAATTTTAAAGCTGTCTTTCGTTTTATTGTGCTTTTGAATTGTGATCACTGCTGATTGGCCAAATCCACCTGGGTTGCACAGGGCCATTCGATTAGGAAATCTGACAAGATGCTATAAAATTACTAAGTCCTAATCGGATTTTAAAAAGGTTACGTATTTGAAATTGCTCCATCGCATTTGCAGCTAATGTGGAGAGCAGAGGAATATGGAAGCCAGCGAGTGTTCTGCCAGAGTCCTGGCCGAGTCTGAACCTCCCGGTCCCACGTGGGAGCATGAAGAACTAACACACTGGCAAATTAAGCAGGGACATGGAAGCCAAAAGCTGTAAATGAAGCCTGTAACACTGAACCTTAAACATTTTTCAGCAGTGGGAGTGAAAACAGAACTTAAACAAACCAACAAATTTAAAATGTTGAGGAGAATGAAATTCATCTAGGGCTGGGTGAAACACATCTTGATAATGTGCTTCCCTCTGGAGATACTCAATATATGTCTATTAAAATAATACTTAAAGGGGTGCAGTAGTTTTTTAAAATGTATTCAGAGTAGGGATCATTTTAACCATTATCCCCAATTAAATTAAAAATGTAAGAAGTGAAAAATATACTTAAGATAAATAAAAGAAAATGTAAAAAATGCTAGACATAAATACAGACACGTTTTACAGTTTTTCTCCATAATGAGAATGTGAATGATATTTAATGTAAGGACTCGTGTAAATATTTCACAATCCAACAAACTTTGTCCTATTGTTTAATTAAGTCAATCAATTTAGTGAATTTTCAGAATTTCTAAAACTTACCAACTAGAAAACTCTTGCTATTAAAGTTTAATTTATAAATGATCATAAAATATCTCTCTTTTAATACTCTCATGGGCTGCAAGACTAAGGGGCTTTACACGATAACATTCTCAACTAAAACTAAAAACTTTTTATGGATTTTTGCTGTTTGTTTACACAACAATGTTTTGGGGGAGTGAAAAGCGAACCTTTGAAAACGTGTTTTTAAGTAGTCGTCTTCGTGGATGTCGGGTCCTGTGTACATACAATGCTTAAAAAACGCAAAGATAAAACTTTTGAGTTTTTACTACATTGTTGTGGAAACAACATAGTCTAGGAATGAATAAAAAGTGCATTTACTTAAAATATTTGCAATAGCCAGGATTAGTTCTGAAGGATGTGGTTTGCATTCTTCATTTAATGTCTCATATCAGAGAAGTAAACTACATTGTGCACAATCTTCCCATATGATAATACCTAGATTGTTTTGAAAAATTTCTAGGTATAAGATGTCCTCAGAATAATCTACTACAGCAACTCGTAGCTTTGCCATTTCTCATTAAGCCCAGCCACAAATGTGGCCATTATGCTTAACCTGCAAGTCCGACTGTCATTGAAAAATTGATCCCAACGACAGCTCCTCATGACTTTCAAATCTCAAACAGCAAAAGAAAAAACAATGGCTAACACCATAATCCCTCTTGGCTGCTCTCCGACTCGTCTGTTAGCACATAACCGTGTGCTTAATCAGAACACGGCAGCATTAGTGGCTGTCCCTCATCAACCGTACGACTGCACCAGGCCTTTGAGAAACAGCAGTCATCACTGATCAAAGGAGCTAGACCCAAAGTCAATAAAAAGAACAATGGCGAATGTGAAGATTGCAAGATTTGACAGACACTTTCACAACCCGGAGAGCAGCTAATAAGTGGAACTTTGCATCGATGGTACCTTTGAACATGTCAGATAATTAACCGTTCACGCTGACAGAGAAGAGAAAAAGACAAAGTGAAAAACTGCGGCATCTCCGCGAGAGAGAATTTACCTGCCAAACGCTTGACAGCCAATTGTACGTGCGATAGACATGTTGCTAGTAAATGCTGTTAGTAAATTAAAGGAACTTTGTAGGCTGCTTTTCTCAAACCTAAGATGCTAATGATGCCTCTGCCGAGGTTAAAAGAGAGAGAGAGAGAGAAACCAAACATGAGAGGTGGTTGCTGACCTTATAAAACTAGGCTAATGCACAAAGCAGCTGTTCTCTCAAATGCAAAATTATGGACTTGTATCTTAAATTATGTGACGCTAATATAAGGTCAACCAATTCAACGTTAGGTTTTTTGAAGAACAGCAAATGTAAATATACAAATCATGGATGACAAATGACAATACATCATATTTAAATGTGTTAGATCAACTTTCAAGTGTATTCCTGTGCAAAACCTTACCAGAATACACAGATTTACTCGTCTAGAAAGCTACGGTACATTCGAGAAAAAAAGTTAAAAAGAGGTTTTGGACACAAACTACTGAATATGTCTAAACTCTGAAAGTATAAGTAGATCCATTCCTAACACTCTCCTCTGCGCCCTTGTGAGTTCAGCAGTGCGGCAAGATGTCACAACAGAGATGAGAAGAGGTAAAATTTACTGTTTTCCTTCCTAAGCATCATGCTGATCCATACATCACTACTATAAAAACCAATGCACATACAGCACAATACCAGCACTGTCTGAACCAACAAAATGTACTGATCAAACCTGAAAACAAAATCTGATCTGTTGGCAGTATGAACAAATCCTAAATATTCTTCTGCAAAAGGGCCATTCAGTGTGTGGTAAAGGACACTTCAGAGAGTACTGATGCGATCTCAGTGGAAAAACACTCAAGATCGCTCTGCTTGTGTGGTTTTGGCCCTCATCTCTGGGACATTTCCACCACCATGCTCACAGAGCAAGAATTCAATTCTTAGGTGGGTCTTGGCTAGCTCGTATCATACACAATAGCAGTCCAGCTCCATCAGCTTTGGCTAAACACTTTATGTGGTCATTTACAGATGATATCAACATTGCAACTTACTAATGAATATTTGATTTACTTCCATCATTTTCTTCCATCAACTTTTTCATAATTTGCTGCACACAAAAGTTTAAGTTTGATGACCTCTGACCTGTGATTTTGCACAGAAAAAAGATCAATCGAAAATCTCTTTAAGGCTGCAATCTGTAATGTTTGCCTCTCTATCACCATCTCATTTTGAAACGTTAAAGACTTTGTGTTAAAGTCAAAAAAGTCATATTTCCCGCAAAATTGTATCCAAAATCTCAAGTCACAATTCATTATTATAATCTTACCACTGCAAATCGAGGTAAGAAGAGTTTTAGAAAATTATTTTATGTACTTGCTCAATACCTGATTTTTGTTTATTTTTAACCAGATTAAATTACAGATTGTAACGTTAAAGTAATCCAAACTTAAATTAAAAAACTGCATGATTGAAACTGGAGTAGACGATATAACTTTTGTATTTCTAATTCAAAACACAAACCGCACACCAATGTGCCATTATATTCTAACCATAATCATTGCAGAGTTCTATATAATATCAAGAAAAACCTATCATGGCCGCCTCTTGACTTTGCTCTAGGCCAACCACACTTACAGGCTTTTATTATAAAAGTTGTTTTTTAATTATACATCAATATAACAGTTTCTTGGTCTCTATCATTAATGCATTGCTAGGGCCAACAAATGATTTTCTATTCACCGCTACAGGAAAGACTAATGCATTCACTCATTTAAAACCTGAACAATGACCCATCTCACCGACAGACTTTGAATTTGCAAGGCTCATAAATTTCCTTACAATCGGTATGAGTGTTCCATCAGTGTTCCATAAGGATCCCTTAGCACGATGCGAGTCTAATGATTGTCTGACTGTCAGCCATCCAAGTGATCAATTATTCAAAAGAACTGCATGTTTTCGCTTCTCCCAGCGCTTTGAATGACTTTGCAATGCTGTTTATCACTATCCCTGCACATTGGATGAAACAAAATGGACTAAGCAAGCCACTAAAAGAGGATCTACGGTGCATAAAACGCATAAATACCATAAAGGCAACCTAAACCTCCCTGTAAAAGAGACAAGCAGCTTAGACTATAAAAGAAAATAGCACTGTCGGAACAACCAGAGTTGGCTGTCTGACCTAGTTAGCATATGAACACCCCCACAAGCAGACTGTACCAAAATCAGACATACAGGGGCAAAGCAGGCCCCAAAAAGAGCTTAACACAACATTTTCAATACAGTGATGTCGTATATGCAGATTTTCTGTAAGCTTCTGATTTCTTATCTCTTCTCAGAGACATTTAGAGGCACTTGAGGCCTTAAATTCAGCATGGGAAGAAATGTTCTTAGTGGGAGTGAAACTATGCGATTTGCACACAATGTTCTCGAAATTTAAGTGAAGCATTTTATTATAGGATTGGGCTGACTAATCTGAAAGTGGGGTGGAGAGGGAGAAATCTTGCTTTCAAGATTGAGGTTATAAGATTACAGATGCCTTGGAGATGTGGTAATGTTGTATTTCATGAATCTGGATATACTGCTGGTATAATCTGCACATAAATATATATATATATACTTAGAGTATAAAGTATTTTTTATTTTAATAATATTCAGACACTCACCCTCGAATGCAGAAGCCCCTGGAGGCTGAGGCCCTACAGGTGTTGGTGGTACCGGTCTTGGCCAAGGTTTCCCTGAGGGTAGGCCCACCCTCACGACCCCAACATACTCCACAAAGGTGCCAGGAAAGTTGCCTTTTTCTTTTGTGCGTTCATTGGTGCCATGCAGCCAGCCCTTTGGGCACTTTTCATCACCCTCCTGGTAATCGGGCGTCACCAGGGTTGTCTTGCCGACCGTAAGAAGATCTCCAGGCTGTAGTGAGATGTCGTCACCCCTCTCCTGATTGTACTCAAACAGTGCACGGTACTGAAAACTGTCAGAGCTCATGATTTGTTCTTCACATGAGCTTCAAAGAGTTTCTCTGCTTATTTGATGCTTGTAATAAACCTGAATGTGGTCGGTAAGTCCTTGGTTTAAATCCTGAGTGCTAACTCAGCTCGAGTTAAATCCTGAGAGCTCGACATTCGGTTGACTTTTTTGCAAGGGTTAAAACTCCACCGCTATCATGTGCTGGGCAGAGGCCGTTATTGCGCAGTTCCAGATTCGTTTTACAAATAAAACGGAAAAAAATCCAACTTATCAGAGTCAGACCATGAGGGTAAAAACAATCCTAGCGGTCTGTGGCGAGACACAGAACGGGATTAGAGAATGCAATAACACACACAGAGCCATGAAGCCCAGGATGAATACAGGGGCGAGGGCGCGTGACAGTGGTAGCACAGATTTGGGGACACAGTGACCTGGAATCGGGACAGTGGGAAGTTCTGCAGCGTTGGCACGGGTCCATAGACAGAAATGAAACATTTATTGAAGTGCTTTCTTAGTCCATTAGCAGGTGTGGTCAGAAGATATTAAGATGGGCAGTGCCAGTTTATTTATTAATGACAGAACAAGAGCCTTGGTCTTCTTCTTGATAAAAACCTTAAAACCTGAAAGCATTTATTTTAGAGTTAGTTTTGCTAATTCTTTCTTAATTCAAATTTCTAAATTGCAAAATACTTGCATTTGAACAACAACTTTTACACTGCAATAAACACCCTACATGCAAGAAGAATTACAAATATGTGCAAGGTACATTTTCCAGCATAGCATCTCAATCTCTGTCATTTCATCAAACGCAGACACATACAACATGTCTCACTTACAGCGCGTGACTGGGACGGTGCCAAGTTGAGTACAGCGTGCAGAAAGTCGACACGCAAGATAACTGCGTACTATAAACTTACCTTTTTTCGCACTGCGCAGAAGCGTCCAAAATACAAAATACTCCAAAGCAAAACGAATAAAAATGCATATTGAATTCGGTTACAAAAAGCGGTTTAAATGTATCCCCAAACAACCTGCGTGGCTGAGTCAGACACCCAGCCAGACTATTGCTGTAGTACGAGTCTGCCCGGGTGACGTCAGACACCACGCCTCCACTGTCTGATCATGACACACTGTGGGACAAAGTTGGGAACTTGCCTGTCATCAGTGAAACGGGTACATAAATAGTGGACGCTATATGCCTGGACACGACCGTACAGGTTATATAATAAATTTGACGTGCGACAGGGTGCGGATCACGTTTAAAGGAACACTATCCGAAAATTATATTCTTTTTTTTACCCTGTTAGAGCAATATCTATTTCAAGGACGTTAAATGTCAAGCATGCATGGAATGTACCATCAAATGCAAAGACTTCTGTTTTTACCTCAAAACGGTAACTTTACTTTTACCAATTATAATATTATTTATAAAATTATGTATAATTATTATTATGTATTATTATTTTAATTAATAATAAAAAAACAGAAAAAAAAACATTACAATTGTTTTATTTTTAATAGATCCAACGTAGTTGTCCAGCTACACCTAAAAACGTTTAAAAAGCAATTATTTACATGAAACATTAAACGATAGGTAGACATATTGTTTGAGATAATAACATAAATAATAATTATGATAATAGTATTAATTATAACAAATCATTAACATCAATAACTAAATTACAAAATAAATATGACGTAACATGACGTAGCAGGTTTGGTCTTTTCTGTTAATATGTTCTTATTTTCTCTTATAACATATAGTTAAAAAGTAATCCTTGTACTGCTGATATTAAACTTTCTGACACAACAGATATTGATCTTATATATTAAAAACTGACTTTCATTTATAAGCATAATTAGTAGACAGTTCTTCCACAGTAGCATGCCATTTGTCTTCTATATAATTCACTTAATCATAAAAGTCTATATATTTAAAATGGGTGTTGAATTATACTTTAGGAGGCTGAAAGCCTAAAAGTAATCATCAAAACAGCACACAGGCTCTTATCTATGTCTAACACATGGTTATTTGTTGATATTTCCTTACAATAAAATACATTCCTCAGATTGTAGAATCACTGCAATCACCTGTATTCGCTTGTCATTGTCTACCCTTGGTTCTTATTACAATACTTTGTAATTCTGCTTCTTTGAATAATAGAAGTAATGTCATAGGCCATGAGGTTAAACATGCAATTCTGATAAAAAGACACCTAGGCCCAATGCCTAAAAATACAAAAGTAAACATTAAGACCTTATGTAAATGCAAAGTGACAGAAATCAATTCATGCTGCAGAAAGGTAGATAAGATGTAATCAAGATAAAGCACCCACTTGAGCAAGGATGTGTGCATGCAATCTCTGCACATGGGTTGATGCATGCTGAGATGGATCACATACATCAACGACACAAACGTTAAAAAAAAAAGATGAAAAACAGCAGCTCAGGTAAAAGGCACTGACCACCATGTCGTCTCTCAAATCAATTTGAAAGTCATGCATCTGGGTTCTCATCCACCGCATAATGACATAGAATAAAGGCAGACACAAATTGTTTAGTTCTGCTGTTAGCGTGTTTGCATTAACCTTCACAGCACCCACACAGTCTGAGGCCTCTTCAACCACTCTCACCACTTAAATGACATGAAACTCTATTTGTTTTTCAATCTGTGACAGCCAGGGTGGAAGAATAATAGATGTATTTGATCAGTATTTTATGCATTATGTTGCTTGTTTTTTAAATATTCTGTGCACTTGACACTAAAGAGAAACGTGATATAACCAGACTGCTAGTTTAATATTAAAGCTTTTTACAGAATGCAATTTTGTTAAATTGTCTTCCAACGCTTAAAATAATAAATATTTCAAGCATTTTGCATTTTAATATGTCAGATTTCTGCTATTGGATTGCATTGGATTTAGTGATAACAGAACAAAGGGTGAAGTTAAGATCAAGACCTTCCCTTGAAGTCTATTGGTGTAGGCCCCATTCTATATTACTTCAAAGCTTTCGCCATCCCTCACAAACCAAAGCAAAGAACTAATCCACACCATGCCAGATGTTTTTTGAGAACACATCTGTTTTCATTTGTCTTCAGACCCACCAACATTGAACCTTGTCTTTCAGCCACATTTTAGAGGCCAAGAACTGATAAAAGAATATGGAAGGTTTGAATTACATAGAAAACCTCCAACCGCGATAATAAAACCATATCTCTTCAGGGCCTGATGTATTGACGTTGTAGGGGTCACTTTCATTTGCACTTTTTATGTGTATACTGTCAATTTAAATGCATATACTGCCAGGGCTTATGCAGTTGAAAGCTGGATCGCATCTATAATGACAACCTTTGATGGTCCTGAAGCCCCAAGGGTGGATACTTGCCTGCATGATCTCATTTACTGTCCCCTTCCAGTCAACATCTGGAAGATGCATTCCACCAATCGGAGGTCAGGGGCTTATTGGTGGTCCGTGGTTTAGACGACTGTAGATAGACAGATCCAAATGGCTAGCAAAGCAAAAGTAATACAGATATAATGTTGGGAATGTAATTTTGGTGAAATTACTGTAGGGAATGTTTGTTGTGCTTATCACGTGAAAACACATGTCTTCAAATGTAAGTGATGGGGAGGAAAACTAGCTGCTGAAGTATGTAATAAAAGCACAGGCACATTTTAGGTATCATTTGCAGGAGGTGTCAGTCAAGCAAAGAGGCTTAACTTGTGTTCTATATCTATAGTGGATCTGCTAAGAGCAGGCTATAGGCGGAGACTGACATTTTTAAGCAAGAGTGAGCACATTTAGCGTGTTAAACATTCAGTTTACTGAAATGTTGGGATTTAGGGCAAGATCTCATGATTAAAATCGAAATAGTTGATAGTATTTTGTACTGATAGTACCGTTAAAGGTTACGGTGTAAAGTTAATGTATTGCAAACCTGTGAAGTCATACATCTGCAACCACATTATAGATTTAAAATCATATGTTTGCAATGCTTTGTTTCATCCACTTCATTTTCAAAACTAATTTGCGCTCATACCTTTACTGATTTGCCATTGTCCTTCAATAAGTGTGTAGTGTTTTGTGACCACATCCTGGTCTCGGAGAACCGCCTTATGCAGAAAATTGACCCTACTTCATTCACATTCATTGAATTCCTGGTTAACTAGGCATGTGTGTGTGTCTATGAAAGAGACTCCAAAAGAGAATCATACATTGCCTCTCTCATTTTGAAAAGGAAAGGCTTGGGAAAGGAGGGTAGAAGGACAAAGACATTAGGATAGTAGGACGGTTAAAAAGAGGGGTCATCTACCGCCTGCAGCATCTCTTGTAAAGAACCGTTACCCAACCAAAATAAAAATTATAAGGTGAATGTAAACTCATAGTAACTGCTGCCAAAGCTGTCTGCCCCAGGCTAAGTGAACTAGACAAAACAGCCACAGAATGGTAATAATGCAATCAACCGGATCTCCTTGTGTCCAAGATAGAAATTACCTAGCACATATATACAGTATAATTTTGTTGCTTAAATGCTGATTTGTTTTGGGTTATGGTTTATCTTAAAGTGAGACAAGACAACAACTGGTTTCCACTCAAAGTGCATAATGCAAATCTAGGAATAGTACATCATTAGTGCCACTAGTAAAAAGCCTCTCCAAACTGATGCAGCGCACATTATTGAAGGTAACAACACAATTTGCTACAGAAGGTCAGTGTTATCATCACATGTTGAGCATATGTGCTCACAGTGTGGTAAACAGACCAGACAGGATTCGTCTGGCACGGGGAGAACCTGAGGGCTTTGAACTGGTTCTGTGACCTAGTAAATGTGTTCATCTCCACCCATACCTCCACCACCCATGGTTCCTCCTAGGGTTAAGAACATGACAACTGATTGAGCCGCTGATACTTATTTTCATTGTTAACTTAATTCCCTGAGACTATCCATAAATTCATATGTACTGTGTGCAACGAAATATTGTCCTGCATGCTCTGCTAAGGGTTGTGATTCTATATTGGTAGGCCAAGATCCAAAAGTTTCTCAAAGTAGCAATTAATGATATATTGTGTCCAAAACAGTGTGTGCATAAGATTAGAGAAATAAAACAAAACAGATCTCTCACTAGCTCTATTCCCAAATCTAGTGAGCTGCCTGTATGACTGGTATGAGGTGCTTATTTGGTAACGAATCAAATATTGCCACACAAAAAGTGCATTACAGGGGAGACTTACAAAATACCAGGTGAAAGAACATCTTGCTGAAAGCTAAAAGTGTGACATTTTAATGAGCATAAAACATATCACACAAATAATACATTTTATTGCATCAACCTATTTTTATCAATACCGTTCTGTATTGAAATAATGTTTACTGATTATATTTATAAAGGTTTATTTCTTACAGAGCTTAAAATTAGGCCAAAACTAAACTATTTTAGGAGGCAGCGTAACACCGTCTATCTTTTGAAACAGTCTTCACCTTAGGAGCTCACCAATGATGCCTTAAAATACAAACAGAACAGCTGTCTGTCATTTTGAGGCCATATGTACATACAGTATCGTGCTGCTAGCAGTCTTTACATTCCCTTAGATAAGAGCTGGAGTCTTTCTTCAGGGTATATATTTAATTTAGTGGCAAAAACTTTTCATTGTGCGTTTTCTAAACCCTGTCAAGGTGCTTCTCAATTTTTTATCTCTGTACAGACAGCTTGCTACAGTGTGTTGTACTGTGATTTTTAGGGCTAGATAGTATTGCATTTTACTTTGTTGTTGTGCTTGAGTTATTCAATATTCTCCTGTGTCTGCATCTATTACCATCCGTACCATCCTCAGCGATCCGGAACAACTATTTTTAGAGTTCAAGAGGAGTTCAACGCTGGTTAAACAGTTCTCAAGAGTTCATCCAAGAGTTTAACACTTCAACACCGATTCATCAGGAAGCTGCTACTGTTGAGCTAACATGCTGACTTGTGAATTAATAATCATTTGTGGAAGATTCTGGCAAAGCAAACTTCCCTCACACACAGCCAAACAACCTGCTCATTAGCGGTGATAAGTAGAGCACTTATCATGTGAGATTGCATGCCACACACTATACGCTCTCACTTACTGTAGAATCTGAGAAGAGCTCTTTATTTTTTCCTTTGCCTTGCAGTTTTATCTTTCTTTCTGCCTCTCTGCAATGACACACTTTCATTCAGTGTCTAAATCTCAAGTATTCTCAATTATCTCAATTTTGTTTCAGAAGAAAACGCAGGAGAAAATGACCTTATTATTAAGAGTAGCACTTTTATTCGTACATACTTAGTCAAAGAATAAGTCTAATATACACTAAGTTTATGTTCAGTTTGAAACAAAAAGAATGGGAGGTGGATGATATAAATAATAAGTATGGATGAAATAGAATTAAGAGAAAAATTTGAAAAAATTAAGGAAGCTGAAATCACATTCTCGAAAAGAAGTGTTTGTTTACAATATTTCAGTGATCATAATGCCAGTCTTGAAAGTCAAATAGTTGATAACCCCATATCAATTTGAAAAATTAATGAATGTTTTCTAACACCCTCTCCATCTGTTACTATTTAAAAAAACATGTCCCGCCCCAAAATCATTCCATTGGCTGAGCCAGTCAACGAACACTGCAGCTTATCTGTAAAGGTCTTTGCATATTACATCAACACTATCTGGCAATTTGTAATTATTTTATGAGGTTAGTAGTTTGTATGAATTTATACAGTTTCGTATAAGTATTCGTACAGTTGATCTGCCCCAGTGACGTAATGTTTAGTGGATTTTATTTTACTACTTATTTCAAATAATCGTACGTTTGTTTACCATTCACATCATACAAGAATCACCACCTCATAAAACAGTTACGCTTTCCTGTGAGATTGATGGAGATTAGATTTATATTTTAAGAGTGTAAAAAACTTCACCTGCAAATGTAATTTTTAGTCTTTAATTTTTCAGTCTCAGCACAGTTATTGGAAAAACCTTAAACCACTTATATAGAAAACAAGCAGACTTCAGTGATAAATAGAAGGAAAAAAAAGAGTTGTATGTCTTCCCGCTCTGATGAAGCTGTGACGGACACAGATGGCTGCCTGATTTACATCCCAACTGGCTCACATTGAAGGTGTCCTCTGCATTGGCTCACCTTTGATTATCCTTCTCGAAAAATGAGGAGAAGGATGCGACTGATTTATATTTAGTTGGGTAAACTCTTCAAAGTTCCTAAAACAGCAGAGACTCTAAAGAGGAATTGCTCGGTAAACAGCTAATTATTAATGAGATCTTATCAAACATTCTGCTTGGAAAACAGATGCTAGTACTCAGGGAGTCTTCCTCATCAACACTCATTAGCCCCTGACCAATCACAGAGTCCTGTGAAAGCATCGGTGAAAGTACAACGCTAAAGTGGTTGTTCATTTCACCCACCTTCTGCTTAACATCCCAAGGCAGAAGATCAGACGATCCTGTCATTCATGGTCTTTGCTTTTTTGTGGGTGTACATCTGTTATTCCCACAGCTGCTTCTTCCATCATACACATGAAACTAGTAAAAACATACACATAATAAATATGTGATTATTTTGCATAGTTAAAAAGCCTCATTACCGCAAACCCATAGCTTTTAAAAATATCTCATACATTTTTATAAATAAACCATTGCCCTGGTGAGATAATCAATGTCAAACCGTTGACAGTTTCTCTCCATCTACTTCGATTTCGACGAATCTTAAATGATGCCTCGCTGAAGTTCATTAAAGTTGCACAAAAACTAACAATTTCTATCATGTCTCCTGTCACTTTGCAATACCGCCTATAGAATTATTCATCATTTAAGCCTTAATTTTCTCACACTGTACATTTATGTTGGTAAAGATTGTTCTTACGGCCCACAAATAAGCCTTTGGATTCCCCCAGGGAGGGCTACTGGCGGAGGTTGATCGAGGTGTGCCTTTAAGGCATATAATGTACATGAGGGTTACTGGGGCTCTAGGGTGAAGCTGGAGAAGAGATGTGCGGTCTCAAAGCTGATGAGCTATTCACTGCCTGTGTATTGCAGTGAAGGAACTCTCTGACCTACTTGTGCTATTGCCTTCAGTGCTTCTGCTAATGAGTAGAGATGTCACAGGCTGTTGCTCACATGCCAATTATCCCTGCCTCCGTTTCAAAATGAAGAAAACTCAGCGTAACAGACAAAAGAGAAGCGGCCAAACATTTCATGAGAGGTTACCACAGACGAGATATCAGAATTTTTGATTATTTGGGAGACTGGGGCTAGTTGTCACAAAGGAAAAACTGTACCTATATACGGTATAGGTTTTTAGTCAAAAGTTCAAATTACACAAATGTGTAATGCTATAGCAGTGAATTTTAAACATTAAGGTTGAACTGTTTTACTGATATGTGACCCTGCCTGTGAACCCACAGCTAAAGTATTTTTTTGTCATTTACTGTTTCTATTCAACATTATGTAACTTTTGGTAAAAATATAACCTTCATATCTTTAATATTGACTAAATAAGGCCCATGTCAAAGATTAAAGTGATAGTAAAATTAATGATTGAAATCAAACTTTGATGCTCCTAATCATAAAATCAGATTATAAGACTTTAGCCTGGTTTTTACAGGCAAGGTCACACATTTGCTGGAGTTTCATATTCTTGTACAATACCTTTTACATTTTTTGCGGTTTCATGAATTATTTTTACACTTATGCTGTGAAAACCAATGATAGGCTGTTACCTGGTTCCTTTATTATGACAACTGACCACAAAGACTGTAACAAAGATTAACGAGTGTTCAGTAAAATGTATCCTTTGCTTTGTCAATATATAAATTCACAATAGCGTTTTTGCAGCCAGTACCTTAATATTTGTGCCTATTCAGATCTTTGCCTTAAAGAACAAATCAATCCTAATACATTTTCAGTGTAGTAAAAAGTGTACCTGTTAATATTTTGCCTCTGATGTTTTTTCTGTATTTATCATAAAAACAACATAATGAGAAAATCTTCATATAATTCAGCAAATGTTGTATCACAAGTCATACATGTGATATTCTTTTGCCAGCATTAGCAGTTCTCACTAATGTGCAGTTCTGCAGATGCGCTGCAGTCAATGTGGCTTCTTTGTCTTCTTTGTTTTCTGCACTGCATAAGCTTCTCTCTTCTCCTAGAGGGACCCAGAGAGGAGAACAGTCTGAACAAAGAGTTCCTTCCCACACACACATACTATATACGCTCACAAAGACACAAATTTAACAACAAACCACACAAAAGACATAAGGAATTAAAGCAGTAAAACACCGTTATTTTAATGTACATTTTTTACACACCGAGAAAAGCAGTCATCTACATTACTCTTAACACAAAATGAAATCTTGGACACCTATTGATGTTTTCAGAAATGCAATTAATTCTGATTTATCGTGTTTTAGGATCTTCAATAATCTTGTTGAGAAAACTCTAAATTGCCCTGTCTCTTTAAAAGCATTCCACATTCAATACATCTCTTTAACTATAAATGATTTCATTACTGCTGCATTGTATTGTGGGTTTACTTGAGTTATGAGGAAAGTGGCTCAATAAAATACCATAACAGGGTTGAGGGTATTAAAATGCAAAACCGATCCAAATGTCAAGGTAATGTAGAGAGAAAACATCAAACATATGAGGTCTGCACTCTTATATAAGGTATGTGGTGCAATGCTGATGAAGTCTGTAATATATTGGCCTGACACCACTTCCAGTGTGAGTGTGGATATGCATTCAGAGATGCGAGACAATGATCTTTGATGATAAGCAGGGATTCGCAACCATATTCTGCACTAGTTATATCCACCAAGATCTGGAAGTTAGATTTTATTTAGCTACTCTCCATAAAACTTATCTGAGGAGCAGATAAAAGCCTAATGCAGAGAGAAGAGAGGAGAGAGAGAGAGAGAGAGAGAGATCCTTCATTGCTTAACTGATGCATTCTGGGTAATTTCTCTTTGAACATACTGTCATTGTGATTTTGTGCTGGGACAACACAGATGTGTACAGTGTGTGTTCATTTGAAAAGAACAAGGGCAAACACTGTTTTTTGCATTAAAGCTCCATAGATTTTGCAAAGAAAACTCAGAAATTACACTCTCAACTCACGACTGTAATGCTCCAGGGATGTTTTTCCATTGCCGCCACATTCCTTTCTTCTTTTTGCTTATGAGAAGCATTTTTTCTCACACTCAGTACTGTCTCTCGTAACCACTTCAAAGGCACTGATTGTCATTAGTAGATCTGGCGTTATGAATATTACATCTATGGCGTGAGGCAGTGCCGTGCCGCATAACCTGCTTCGACAACCGCATCAAATATTTAACTAGGTGACTGCAGGCATGCTTTGGGTCTGAAAGAGAGAGAGATGGAATGATAGAGAGAGGATGGGTTTGAATAAAGGAAGGGTGTTTGGAGAAGAGTGGGGGTACATTGTTCATCATTTACATGGAAGTGCTGATTCTGTCAACGGACACCACCTCATCTTCCCACTTAGGGAAATGAAAAGTGTGGGAGGTTTGGTGCCAGAAGGTTAGGGGTCCGGGTTGGGGTTGAGGGGGGTTGTTGGGTGTGGGGGGTTGTTTTAATCAATTTGCTGTATCAAGCATACTTATGCAAACGGATTTCCACAAAGATTATATGTGGGCGATATCATGGATTGAATTTTAACTAGCACTGAGATCAACCAATAGTATAGACAAGGGAGTAGACTGTGTGTATTTCCTTTGTAAATGGAGGTAACAGCCTGTTTAATTATGCACACACAGGAAAATGAGCAAAGAAGGGCCAATATTTGATCATTAATAGAATGCAAACATAATACCACTGACTGTTTCATTTTTCCTGAACTGGGACTGAGGGACATTCTGATGCAGTGGATTTCCAGCATTCTTCATCCCTCCCTAGTGAAAATAAAACATCATTTACACATACTAGACATAGTTAATCAGACACTAACAAATACCTTTGTGGCATTTCTCATTGTTGGTCCAATGGCTTCCACCTTCACCCAAGGTCAACGCAGACATTAGGAATGACAAAACATTTATTTAACTGTTGGCGAACTCACAGGGTCTGAAAATAGTGCTCTGCGGGTCACCAAAACAAACAATGATGAGGTGACTAAAATGAGGAAACTATGAAAGGTGCTTGTGTTTAGGAATAACTGTACATTCACATTATACAATCTATACAGATACATTAATATTTAATATATGCTCCTGCACACAGCTAGATTCTACTCTACTGCATAAACCATAAATATATGTGTGTATTTTAGTCTACTTTATCTCATGCACTCAGCCTGCTTCAAAAGACTTCAAAAGCTTAGAAATTGGGTCACACTCCAATGAAGATTGTGAACATGAAAGTAAAGTCAGGGAATACAATTAATTTCTGTGTACATAGTCAAATCATTTTAATTATGTTCATAGTTATTATTCATATTTGAGTGCATGTTAACTTCAACAAAATGTTAAATTCAACAAAATTTGGTCCCTCGTTCTGTTTACAATGGCAAGGCAGTCAAGCCTAGTGAAATTATACTGAAATACTATTTAATGATAAGTGCTATTTTATAACAGATGGTAAAAAGGAAGAATCATCATTTACTATTGCCTGATTTACAAGGCAAATTTTTTTCCAGTTATTTCATAACAATAAACATAACAATAAAAAAAATTTAATGTTATTTTTAAAAATACCTAAAATGTAAAAAAATGAAAAAAATGTAGTTTGAATAATGCATTTTCATGGTAATACTAAATTACATGCAGTGACAGTTATCAGGTTAAATGGAATACGACTGGCCACCTTTTTGATGATTACAATCATCAAACAGGGTTCTGAACACCATCCTAAACATGAAAACGGATAGAGATAAAGAGAGAGAGAAAGGTCATTCACCTCCATCCAACAGTATACATGAATTATTTCTCTACGGAAAGTAGAAATAGATTTATTTTAAGGTAAAAGCCTAATAGCTAGAAGCACTCTAGACCTCATGTTTTCTTAATGTGGGACTTTTTACTGAAGTTGATGTCAGGTAAGATAAGAAGCACCTCAGGCGTCTGTGCAGATGGCTCATGTCCAATATGAGACCTCATCTAATAAAGAGAGCAGGTCAGGGCCATAGGTAAACATATAGCTCATCTCCCATGATTCCCTTGGAAGAGGAGACGGGGAGCAATAAGAGGAGCTATAAAAGAGGGAAAAACCCACAGACAACCAGCAAAAGAGCTAATAATCTCAGCATTCCAATGAACGTGGTGAAGCGGCCCATCCATCCTTAGGGTTGGGGTCAGTGTACTTATACTGTCAGAAAAAGGGTCATTTTGAGAAGGTATGGCTATGTGGTTAGGTAATGTTGCCTTTGTAACGGCCCTTGGGGCAAATATGTTTCAACTATGTGCCTGTGTTTATGTACCACATTTCTCAGCCAGGAAATGAACGTGTCACATTCTGGAAAACACAGACAAGGATTGTTTGTGTAAGTTTCTTAAAGGCCCCAAAATATCTTTGTTTGTGCTTATACAATATGTTTCCCAGTGGATATAGCACTGTCTCTTTATGTACTCTTAAAGACTCATACAGTAGATGACACATGTTACGATATCACGCTAAACCTGCTTTTGTTATTTAATTGGGAGTTGTGTGAGCATGGGAATCCTTTGATTCAATATCCTGTCAATTGGTTCATATTTAGTTGAGTCACTTACATAATCATTTCAATAACAATTGTGCAAGTCTCTGGCTGCAATAAATATGTCCCACTTGAATTCACAAACCATAAATCATACAAATCTAACTCTTATAATGCCAAGTCCCTCTGCCAGTTTCTCTATATCACATTTAAATATCAGTATTTAGACAACTTAAAGAAGGTATTCTCTAAAAGAAGACTCATCATCATGAATAGGAATGCATAATATGTTGAAATTGGACTTTTAAAACAATATTTGGAGCATTATATAATTTTTACCAATATTAGAGCCATTGCCTTTTGGGCAGCACTTTCATCTCCTCATACCCCCTTCAAAAAACACATAGCCAATATATAAGTACCATATTCAAATGAGCTTTAAAGGATTTCTGCAATCTAATTTAACATCTCCCAGAGGAAAATATTATAGCTCATAGGTTGCTCTTTAATCACTCAGGAGACTTAATTAAGTTCTCATAAAATTAATGTGAATAGCACTGCTCATGCAGATCATTTGGTTTTTATGAATCCATTTTAGAGTTTGAAATAAAATCTGAATTTTAACTGCACAAATCTGAGCAAAGTTTGAGACATTACTGAGATCTCCTCTGAAGCTCTAGAGGAGACACGTCCAGATAACCGGGGGAAATTTGACAAGCAGTAGACTTTAATCTCAATTTAATCTGCTATCTTGGAGAGCTAATTGAGACATTTAAGAGATCTCATTTGTGATTTTTCATTTCAGTGTGCTGCCACTAAATCCATCTTGGAAGGCAGATAAGTTATCTAATCTCATTTATCTAATTAAGAGTTATATGGATCCTTCAAGGATTCAAATGTCATGCAAGAATTTCATCTCGAGTAGAAGACTCAAGGCACACAAGTACAAACAGAGGCGGCTCTTCTTTGTCGTGGGGTTTTACAAACGGGTTTTAATTATTTTACAGAAAGACTATTTTATTTTAAGATCATCATTATCACAGGGAAACTGATTAATGGTCCCAAGACGAATCACCTAATGAAATTGCTTTGGCCAATTGGTCCTTGTATGTGACACTTTACATTGAAGTACTTGTTCAATTACTTTTGGTAATTACCCTTTTTTTCTTTTTAACCCTTAGATTGAGGTGAACTGTAAAAAATAATTGTTGTAAAATAGACATGCACCTTTTAGAAATCGAAAAGTCTTTCCCCCAAGCTTATTCCACCTAGCCCACTAACATGTGATCATATCTAAGGTATCAGACCGTACCGCACTCACTAATTCTACTCCCAGTTAGCCTTTTCCCCTTACTACGGCATTAAATTACTTTTACCATTCAGAACTTTCCGTAAGATGTAAAGAAACCTCTGGCTATATACTCTCTACAATCTGCTTCCCTCCTACACTCCCACTCCGCTTTACAGAAGAGATTAAGCAGTCGGGTTTAGGCTGTGCTTGTTGGCTGCTGTACTGAGAGAAATCAATGAGGATCAGTGCTGTTAGCTTATAGGCCAACTAATCCTTATCTCAACAAGCGCATCCTTCTTTCTGCTTCATCGCCGACTCCTAACAAACACCAACCCGGTCAAATGAGGGAGTGCACGAAAGTGACTGTGTCCTTTAGGCAAGTTGGGACCAGTATTGATCCAGTACAGTTTCTGAACAAGCCAGTGGGTATCAGAGGACATAATCTGAAGGGCATCTGCACAAGCCGCTGGAGCGATTCCACCAATTTCTGGGATGAGAAACTATATCAACTACCTCAGCGTCTTATTAGAGATGTTCAGGGCCTGTAGAGGACAAGAAATAAAAGCTAACGCTGTTATCTGTTCAATAGGGAGGAGAAAGAATGAGATCAAGATGTGCGAGTGAGAGACTGATCAAATAAAGTCTATATATAGTCTAAACGCATATGGGAACAAAACTGTATTATTACATAAAAATAAGTTTATAGACAGTGGGGTCCAAAAGTCTACTACTACTAAAATTGCAATTTATTTAGCATTTGGCATTTAATAAGACAAATTCACATTACAAATAGTTTTTTTCAGCATACCAATTTATTCAGGGTATAGACAGTGAGGTTCTATACAGTCTCAGACCACTAGTGACATTGCTTTTAAATCATAATTTGTCAAATGTTATTAAAAATTCACATTACATATTTTTCCAACTTTAATGAAAAACTGAATTAAAGCGACATATTTTTCTTTAAAAATCTGAAATGTATGTTGGAATACATTGCAAGTCTGGGCAACACCTGATCCATGTTATCCCAGCATGATTTCAGAATATTCCAACCCATGTGCTTCAAGGTAGGCTCTACCAATTGGTAATTCTACCAAATGTCCCATAGTCAATGCTATAAACTTGCTTACATTTGACCAGTGACCTAGAAATCCTAAATACTCCTTTTTCATTCTACATCATTCAACCTGCCCTTAAAGCTGAACCTAGATACAACTAAGAACACAAAGGAATCTTCCATTTCAGCTGTCCCTCCACGTCCGTCTCTGTAGCAGGATTGAAAATGGTGTCCACTCAGGTGTGAAATTTGGCTTGTGTAGAGATGAGCTTGAGATAAGGGGCTCAGATCTCCAGCCTGATCGAAAGTACACCTGGAAGAAAAGTCTTAATTTAGAGATACAGGGCTGAGAAAGGAAAAAGTAGAGTTGAAGAAAATGAAGGACCCAATGTGGCTGAGATTTTTCAAAGCTCGTCCATTCTGTGTTCCAAGTTTGAACACCTAGTATAATGCAGCCTATTTATCTCAGCAGGTAAGGACCTGCCACTGCTTCCTCTTGGCACGTCACTGGGACCGTTCGCAGTCATCTCCGCTTGCTATGCAAGGCAGGTCATCATCATGGTCTCCTGAGAGTAAAACAGAGAAAAGCAGGAAGATTGAATAGACATGGCGAGTGAAGGCGAGAGAAGAGGGCGGGGCAGAAAATATGAAAGTTCTCAGTACCTTGTCAACGCTTGGTACCTCGTGGAGATAGATTCTAATGCCAGTGAGAGACTGAGGACTTAATGTGCTGTCAATTTGATACAGCAAGTGGCTCTCTGTCCTCATTTTTAAACCCCACACCCCACCGAGTGGCGTCAACTTAATAGCCTCCCAGCAGCAGGAGCCCAGACAGGGTGAGGAAGGTATGGGACAGAAGGAGAATAAAGAAAGATGAAAGAAAAGACTTGCTGGGTCATTATGCATCCTCTCTACCTTCCAGGGATCATCTTTGCACACATTTTGACATTGTTTGGTGGAGCCATCGATCAGAAAACTCTATATAGCACAAGGAACACCGAACAGGTGAAGCTGGGGGGGAAACAAAGAGTTGATGGTGATTGAAGATGATGATCAGGGCCGCACTGGGTCACTTTTAATCAAACTCTCGCCTCATACTGTGCCTTGCTGACATTGATGATGATGATGGTGTTGACAATTATGATGATGCTGATGATGAGCCCCACCATTGGGTTAGTATATCCCTTTGGGCAGCATCCTGACAATACGAGAATCCCCCAAAACGGTCAATCAAACTGACAACCGATACGGCCTCAGCTTACACAGATGGCTTTGCACTACATATCCAATTTAATCCCCAATATGGCAAATTAAAACCAGACCTTCTCAGCTCTGCTTAATGGGATTGGGAGCATTGAAGACAGCCTTGAGGTGATACTAGCTTTCCCTGTTCCCCTACACACAAACACACAGCCACCCAGAGCTGTAACATAATGGTAAATACAGCAATAAAGTCATCAAATACCCCCCGAAGTCCTATCCATAATTAAAGTTTTTATTAACAGCTGTCACAGGTAGCCGAAGGCCTCCGGGATCTTGGCTGACCTTTTGGAAACCGATCTCTTGAGTTATACGGTGTGATCGCAAGTGAACCACAAATCAACAAAAACAAAGGTTACGTATCAAAGAAGCATGTTCACCCGCGTGCCGTGTTGTAGGTTTTAAATAGGCTCTTGAGCTCATTCCTGACCTCTGTTGTTCTTTTCCAATGATGCCTTGGCAACATGACATCACTGAGACAATTAAAGCATGATAAATTAGTCATTGCTGCAGTCTCGCAGGATTGATCGAACTATCGATAAGAAGGTTAACTTCTAACTTAAGTTAATCTTGTATGCACAAAAGCAGCTTTTGTTACACCAGGCAGCATTTATGCAGTTTTTGAAGTATAGTATAACCAACTTAACACAAGATAAAGTACCATCACCAGAGGTGTGAAGGAGTGGGAGAGTTCGGCTCTGCCCTCAAGCACAATGAAGGTGTTGGGTTTAGTAGGCAGAGGTACTGAGGATGTTTTAGTGGCTTGTGAAATAAAAGCGATGAAGCCAGACTGGTAAGGTTTTCTGCTTGGCTGGCTTAAGCAGACTGGATTTAGTACAGAACAAAAGAGCAGTGTGCACACAAGAGAACAGCTGGCGCGTAGCGCTCTTGGCACATGCAGAGATACACACATACCCACTAAAATATATTTTTATCATACACTTTGAATGCACAGTATGCCACTTTGAAGCATCTGCCAAGTGCATAAATGTAAATGTAAACAAACGAGAACATAACTTATCCAGTGATAAATATGCAAAGAGAAAGCTTTGCTTTTCACAAATCTGCAAACAAAAAATGTACACATGCGTTCAGGCATCCACTCCATGAATTACTGTGATGAATTGTTTTTCTGTGCAGTTTATCATTTTTTATATCAAAGGGGAGTGTATAGTTACATATACAGTAGGAGTCTTTATGTTTAGATTAATAGATTAATATTCATCAACAAATAACCTGTTAACTGTCATTGTTCAACAGATTCTAATCTAATCATGACAAACTATATATTTATGGAAAGGTGTAATACTCAAGAATAAATATTTGACAAATTTTCATAACAATACACAAACTAAAAAATACAATAAAAAAATGTAATGTTAGTAATGTTAGTTTTAAAAATACCTAAAATTAAAAATATTTTTTTTAATAAAAAAATTTAAATTTGTAAAATATTGTAGTTCAGATGCATTTTCAGTGCATCAAAATTCCTGTCGTTTGTATTGTACACCATTTACACTGTATTAATTTTGCTTCCTTACAATTTTAAGTACAATCAACCTGGCTTCATTTCAACTTACCATTTTACGTTTTGGCCAGAGTTAAGCTGCTGTAAGTTGAAATTGCTTAGCTTACTTTGAAATAATTTCAAAGTAAATTATGTTGACATAAGTTACGGAAGTTAAAATGACTTATACAGCTAATTTGAACTTTGATGGTAAATAGTTTTTACAGTGTATTAGATACAGTGATTTACAGTTAAAATTGTTACAATCCTCCTAAAGTAATCGAATATACATGAAATATACTTCTTTTCACATTTACTTTTCTACTATGATGGAAAATTATTGACTGCTATGCTTAAACTTTACAACTGTCACAGCAGAAATTGAATATACTACAGTTTTTAAATTTTTAGACATTAGATAAATTTCAAAACATTTTTAAGTCTTTACATTTTTTTAATTTTAGGTATTTTCAAAAAAAATTGTTTATGTTTATTGTTTTGAAAATCAAATATTTCACCTTGACTCTTATACCTTTCCATATCATTTATAGTTTGTCAAGAGTAGATTAAAATTCTAAGATAAAATATCAAAGTGAGTAGGGAAATAATATAGGTGTTCCTCCTGAGGAAAAGGGACAGTTAACAGGTTAATATGAAGCTAAAGTTATTTTCAATCTTCAAACCTTACTCCTAAACCCAACCATCACATAAACATTACCACATGTTTAGGTTTTCAGGACCAAACCTCAATGCAGTTTAAAATACAACATTAAAGAACAAGTCAACAGCCTACTGTGAACATTAAATGCACTTCATCCTGCTATCATTAAAGGACAGGCTCCAAAACCCATTTTAATCCTCTTGAAAAAGGAAGAACCCTATTTCTTACCATGGCCTCCATCATCTTTATAAGAATACTGTATGGCAGTGCATGGGCTGGATGCGTTTGTTGTATCAGTTTGTAATGAAACCACAAAGGCTTGATATTGGAAACCACACACACACATACAGATGGAGCACGAGGGGCAGTGGACTGTTATAAAGAACTGTGATTGGGTTAAATCTAATCCAATCTGACGTTACTCTTTGGCGATCATCCTGTGAAATTACAACTAATCAGCCTTGTTGGTATGGAAGGTCTCCCCCGGGTACACACAGTCATCCATACATTATCTCCACACTTCACAGTCATCTTCTTACCCCCTCAAACAAAGCAGACTGATCCTCTCTATGTTCTTTGAGATCTCATCATGGCCGATTGATTTAATCCATCTCAATCTGCAACCTCAGGCTCACTCTTTTGCTGTCTAATGAGGACTCCGGGTCAGACCTCATTCAACCCCCCCGCCCCTTATCTACTTCCAAGCCATGATACCCTAAAGTGACGTGTGCCATCTATAATAGCAAATGCCAAAACAGCCTTGGGAAACCTACATCCTACATACACTGTAATCTAGAAGCGACCAGCAATTTCATGTCTGGTGGGTGGTTTGAAGGACGTTACATGTATTAATAGCAGTTTATGCAATCCTATTTTGATATGACCTATAGCGGAATAATGCATCATAATGTGCTCACAAATAGGATCGCAGTCTAGAGATGGCAGCTTCATATCCATCTACAGTATGTGTGATTATGCTGAGGGGGTAAAGGGCTGATGGTAAATTTTTCAGCTGTCAATAACCCTTCGTGATTGACAGTATCACATGAGAGTATCATCTCTTGCGCTCAACCATAAATAGTTAGCAATCACAGCCTTTTTTTGACTTGAAGGTTTGAACAAGATGAGGTCACGGTGCACAGAAATATCTGAATGTATAAAATAAACAAGGGGAGGGACTAAACATGTCTAAATATGCAAATAATTACTCAAATGGGCACTCATGAAGAATAGAATAGAATTCTATAGAATTTATCTGATTATTGATGAATCATGATTTCTGCTTTTATACATTTGCACACAGTTTTTACCCACAAAGAGGAAGTATATCAGGAATATAGAACTGATTACTTATTAGATTTTTAAGTTAAGTGATGACAGCACAAATTAAAATGTTGGCACAATTGTATTTTTGTAATTACAAACAATGAAATATACACCCTTCAGGTTCAAAGAGTTTTAAGATCATGAGAAACATTTTTGTCAATTGTGTCTAAACGTTTGACTGGTACTGTATATATCTATGACTGAAGGACAATTCTGTATGTGTATATGAGGTAGTATTTCATTATATCATGTATTCAATCAATCATTCCAGGACAGTTACTAAATTAGATCTGGACACTTATGCTCACAAACAAATAGCAGGTCCATGAAACAAAGCACAAAGCTACTACATTATATAATGTATGTGCACATGTGTGTGCGTATACGCGTTTACGAATATAATTTACAGCGGTGTGACTTTTTACTAAATTATTGTTTAACAACGACCAAACGCCTGCAGAAAATGAATGTACTGCCCCATTAGAAACATGTTCCTACAAGAAAAAACTCTGTTCATTACATGGGTACAAAAATCACTCAAAGTAAGTGCTGGACTGAGACTAATTAGACCTCCATCACTCACTAACTCAATTACCACGTTCATGCTTTTGAGAGCAGTACAACACTAAATGGATCAAAGAGCCAAACAACAAAATTACTTCATGGCAGGTGTTTGAGAAAAACATGATATAAATGAGGTAATTTTACTGTTCAGTTTGTCAAAGAAACTGAACCACCTTCAATCTTATTACAGAGAGTCCTCACACACATCTTGTGTTGGTGACATGTTGGCATCATTTGAAAACAATAGCACACAGCCTCTGTTTAATTGGTACTTATTTGCCTTCATTCTTTCAGTCTTCCTCTTTCTTTCTCTTGCACATCTAGTTCTAACTGCTTGGACTAGCACTCCCTCGGGCACATCCAGTGTTCCCGCTTTTATTGTTATGGCCTATTAAATTCCATGATGGAGAGGCCAAGTTGGGGATGGCATCTGTTCTGCCGGCCGTCCCAGATGGATACTTGCGCCAAGTTAACCAAAGCAGACGATTTCTGCGGAGCTGAATATATTTGCTGAAAAGGTCAGATCGATTTAGGAATCATTTATTGTCTCCTTTAATGTCCCGTTCAAGGCTGTTGGCCTTTTTCCACCCAATATTTTATCAGCGGTTGCAGGGCCCCAGTGAACTGTGGAGTGCTATAGGGTGAAATGTCCCGTTTCAGAGTGGCCCTAGATGTCTGACAAGGAGTGTTGTGCATTTTGTGAAAAGAACGGAATATAACACTAGATCTGTTATTTTGTTTGACAGCGTAGATAAAAGCCACAACAAGGAAATCGAAAGGCAATGGAATGTGCAGTCATCAGTCTGCCAGTAATGACTTCAATTTTGTCACACAAAGCTTTCATACGACTTCAGAAGATTTGGAATATAGCACACAAGTCAGATGGACTACTTTATGATACTTTTATAGGGCTTGAAAGCTCTAGTCCCCATTCACTGTAATTTTCCCTGGGCACGAAAAAGAGCAACCGGTAAATAATTTAACATTTCTCCTTTTATGTTATACACAAGACAGAAAGTCATACAGGTTTAGAAGGTTTTAAAATGACACAAGGGAGATAATGACAGGATTTTTATTTTTGCACAGACTGTCCCTTTAATCTGACCTTTCCTGTATTTTTTCTCTTCCTTTCTCTCTGTTACATAAGAATTCCGCTGTTGTTCACCCAAAAATAAAGTGAAAAGTCTCATGACCCAAGAACCAATAAAGTTTGATGTTTTTAATCATAATTTGTTCAATTATGTTAAGTTAATTAACATGTTAACTGTCATTGTTCCTCAGGAGAAACATCTATGTTGTTTTCCTATGTTACTGAATTCTATTCTAATCATGACAAACTATATGTTGATGGAAAAGTATAAGAATCAAAAATCTATATTTGACCAATTTTCATAACAATAAACAAACAAAATAATTATAAAAAATGTTAATGTGGATTTTATTATTAAAATATCTCAAATTAAAAACATAAAAAAGATAGCAAAATAAAAAACTGTGCATTTAGCAGTGCATTTTTGCTTTTTTTGCATTGCTCAATATGTGCAGTGACAGTTATCAGGTTAATCAATTATTCATTATTCACGGTCAGCTATCCAAGGTGATCATATCAATACAAAAAGCACACAGATTACTTTTAGGCTGCATTTGAATTCAATTATTTGGTATAGAACCAGTTAAGACAGTTTTATATCTTTGTCTGTGTTCCACAGGAAGTAAATGTTGACAGAATTTTCACTTTCTTCATTTTATGATGTCGCATGTGGTGTGACACTAATGAAGTCAACAAGAAGCAGTGGAGTCATTCCAACATCCCACAACTCTAACCCAGTTATCATTCCAACATTTTGCACAAAGCTACCATTTATGCCTATTTGGAAGACCTTCTCAGTGTCATTTCCATCTCAATGAGAACCCGTAATAACAGACCAAAGAGTAGAATGGGAATTACACATGCAGGGATTTTGAGGGATTAAGCATTCCAATGAGTGACATGAGTAAATGTCAGCACAAAAGCACAATTTAATATTCCAAATAGTCAAATTAATCAAATGTCTGAATAACAAAGGAGAAATAAGCCAGCAGCATCTGGCCCAGTAGATAAAAGAGGGAGAGAAATACATGCGCTAGTTCTTTACACAACATCTAGTTAACCATTCTCATGAATTTCACATGATTAAAGCTGGAATTTGGATGGAGGGAGTGATGGTGGAGTCGGGTGAGGGGGGTGTTGTAGTTTGGGGTGACAGATCAGGCAGGACAGCATGAATCCATGCAGGTACAGTGGCACGTGCTGCGAGCAGGTGGAGATTTGTATCTCCATCGGGTTCAGACGCGTCAGGCGGCTCATTTTGTCATTTAATTCCCTGCTTAATTTCCAGAGGATAACCGCTCTCCCCCGCTGCATCAAGCGCTGTCTTATCTACAGGCGGCCGGTACGTGCAAAAAAGAACATTGCTGTCTGTTCCTGGCACAATTAAGCTTTGACAAATGTATTATTCCCAACACTGGCCGAGTATGTGAGACAAAGGAACATACACCGCTTTAGCTCCACGAGCTTCTCTGATGCACAGCTGCCTCTGCGTAATGATGTCACAGGCACCGCAAAGATCTCCATGAAAAATTCTACGGATACAACTGCTCTGTTTATCATTCCGGCAAAGCGCTCCTGTATTGATGTGCGGGCATTAGCGGACAAATAATTGCTCGTGGTTTGCGTGCTCAATCCGATACAGGTCCTGGCATCTGGACAACCGACATACAAAACAAACAGCGGAGAACCTGCTTCCAAGACCAGCTGACTGTAATGCAATATTCACAGAGGGGACTTCAGTGAATGGGTCAAATCCATCAATCTAACAGCCCTGGGAATCACTGCTAGCCTAATGGGCCCACCCAATGTCAAAGGGAACACATGCAGCATGGCTGGTGTTACATAAACTCTCTTAATGGATTATTAAATATCAGGTCGGGGAGGAGTGAAACACTTGTGAAACTCTGGACTATCAGATGCACTCGTTCCCACGGGATGGTCTAGGTATACATGAGTATTATCCTACAAGACCCTCGGAGCTTGAGAAAATCCACAGGCCCAGTGCGTGTGCCAAACCTAAGGCTAAAAACAAGGCAAACAGCGGCAGATGGTTACCAAAAACAAAGAAACACTTTGAGGGGCTTTGTATGTGCTTAGTGCCATACAACGGAACGGATGTCCCTATGTGATGTTTTTGATTAATGAAATTTGTAAATCATACTCAATGGGGTTAAGCAAATGAAAAGTAGAGCAGCTGAAATCGAAGAAACACACAACACGGGCAATTAAGACTATTTGTTTTCAGATCTTATGTTGACAAAACATCTAAAGACCCTATGTTCTGCGATAAAAGACTATGTAGCTGGATGTTCATGGACGACGGCCATGTGTAGTCAAATGACTAGCCATAAACACACAAGGCTATTAGTGTTTAGAGAACATTATTAAAACCGGTTAAAATCAACATTTCGTCTTGCATGTCGAGTGGCATGAATGCGCACCATAAAAGAAACGAACTAAGTGCCTAATAAACCACATGTGAAAAATATGACGTGACTTACACAAAGCTCAAATCACAAAGCTTACTGTGGAATTTAGTGAAACAAATATCATGTGTTTTAGCAACATGACCACAACCATTGCAATTTTCTAAGTATTTAGTGATTTATAGACAGCTAAATGAACAGAAATTAACTGCATTAGATAGCATCTCTTTTTCAAGCAATGGAAATCAGCATTTCTCTTAATGTTCTGTGTCTATTTAAATGAACCCAACGACAAAACGAGTTACGTAGATGTTTCCCAGAGTCAGTCTGCCCATACAGTACCAGTCAAATGTTTGGAAACAAAGATTTTTCCCACATTTTAGAATAATAGTAAACTCTTCAAAACCATGAAATAGCACAATTGTAACTGTGGGAATTATGTTGTGACTAAAAGCGTCCAAAATAAATAAACTCTATGTTATATTTTAGCATTTTCAAAAGTAGTCACCCTTTGTCTAAAATTTTTCATCTTTTCAAAGATCATTGATCTTTTATCATTCAGCTTCTTGAGGTCTCAACCTGGGAAGCTTTGAAAACAACACTGAAAGAATTTCTATCTGTGATGGACTATTATTGGCTGCTATTCATCATTTAGATCAAGTTATCCAAAAATATTACATTATTATAAAAATTAAAGAAATAAATATGTAGGCACAATTACATTTTTGTCTAAAAAAGAAATCTGAGCATTGAAATATACTTTTCACTGATACTGTATCAACACCAAGTTTCCTGCTTTGTTGTCTACTGACATAGAAAGCTGCCATGTGCTAGAATGCAAAATGAAATAGAACCACTAATGTGACTGATCCAGCAAATCTCATGTGTTTTACAAAACTGCACAGAAGACTCAAATTGTTTCTATTAGGCAAATTAAGAAACAATTGCTTTTATTTATTTGATACTTTTAAGTAATGAAATTCATCATTGAAGAAATTAAATATTTATGCATGTCTGATGCATGTCTTATATTTTTTATTTCACTTCATTCATCGCAATGTATTACAGTATGAGACTTATCTAAAAAGGATACTGTATGTTTGATGCTTCCCTAAAAATAGCAAAAACACAAGCACAAGATAGGAGGCAGCATAATTAAGTTGCCAACATCCTTTTGTCCAGAGCTCCCCTATGATGCCTTAAAATGCTGCCTACAAAACTGGAGACAGCTCAATAGGTTTTGGAACGGAGCCCCAGTGTTGCTTTTATCCACCCCAGCACACTAAGCTACCCCATCTAACATGAGCCCCCAAACAATACCACAGGCTGCCATGCCAGCCGCAGGGGCTGGGAAAACACTGCAGGCACGCACATCAAACAGCCTGGCGCATAGACAAGTCTAGCTTTGGCAGTGCTGCTTAGAAGTAAACCAACAGTGATCAAACAGTAAGTGAGCGGTTAGAAAGATTAGCACGGAGCTATAACTGTTCACTGTGTAAACAATATTCTTGTGAGTTATTCCATTCTGTAGAGATGAATTACACCCAGATAAAGCAATACATTTCTTTTTAATCTGTTAACGGTCACCGTTTCACAGGAGGAACACTATTCACTTTAATATTTCATAGTTTAATTCTAGTCTAATCACGACAAACTATATATTGATGGAAAGAAAACTATATATTGATGAGACTAACAATAAATATGTCAAATTTTCATAATAATAAAAATAAACAAAATTTTTTTAATGTTTTTTTATAAAATACAAAATATTAAAAAAACTATGTAAAATGTTTAAAAAATATCTAATATCCAACCTGTTGCATTTGTATGCTCAATATGTGCAGTGAGAGTTATCAGGTTAAATTGTTTATTCCTCTAATAACAGTCTAAAGAGACTTGAAAGAGAGAACCGTTTGTGGTAATTAGTGGTTTTGTAGACGCACACTTAGATGAACCTTGCTGTACATCCTCTCTGACTTTTGCACCTCTGCGGAGGAAGAAAACCTGTGATGTGGATGTGATGTGGATGTAAATGAAGCGTTTTCAGGGCAGCACAAGTAGGGTTGATAAAGTAAGAGATGCATGATTTAAAAAAGAAAGACATTAGGGCATGCTGACAAAGACAGGGTTCTATAAATATACCTGTTTATAAAAAAAACCTGTCCAAAGTTACATAACATGCAGATGTTTGGATTCATTAGAACCACAAGGCTAAAGGCTACCCATGCATGCAGTAAGCAAGCATACGCCACAGTGGACAGACTAAAAAAGGCATTTATATGTATCCTATCAGGCACTGTAACACAACAAAACACTCCTGAAACCCCATAATCCCAGAGAACACAATTCAAGAGCAGAAAATTTGCAGTAGCAAGACACTCTGGCTAACAGTGTCCCATGAGCATAAAGTCTGATGATTTAAAGATCTGATTGAGAACCCTGTTTAAATCCATGAAACTTGCACAAATCTAGTGTGCAGCCTGGTACTTTTAATACAACTTTGTTTCCTGGTGGACCAATAAAAACATTTACACCTATCTATCATACCTGGAGAGAGCTATGCATTCTTACTCATTCCTGTTCAATAACAATAGAACAATAACAATGACTATAACTACAAACTAAGTTTCAGAAATAAAAAGTGCAGAAACAGTTTTTGAGCTCTACTTGCCATGTGAGTAATCACTCTGGAGTCCAAGGAAAATGGTGTCCTGATAATGCTGACTGCCAGGTCCTGAAAGCCCTGAAAACATCAGCACAGGGAAATCATCTACTATTATGAAATAAAAGACTATAAGAGATTGACTTACGCTAACATTTTTTATTCAGAATACAAGCTTTCCTACAATGAAATGGTTCTGTTTTGTCATGTCTTTTATTTTGAAGCTTGTATTATGTTGTCACTTCCTGTTGTAGTCAGGTTCATGGTCCTTCTGGTTTTTGTCAGCTGCTGTTTAAATATATTGTTTCTTTGTTTGCTGTTGTGGTCATGTTTGTGACTAATAGTATCCATATAGTTTTTTCAAAATTATCCTCAGTTTTTCCATTATTTATCTAGTATTTATCACCCTAATAACTGTTACTGCACATATGGAGCATTTATTTTTAAACATTTCAGATATTTACATTTTTAAAACATTTTTAAAATCTAACATTAACATTGTTTTAATAATTTTTGTGTTTATATTTATTGTTATGAAAATTTGTCAAATAATTATTCTTGAATCTTATACCTTTCCATCAATATATAGTTTGTCATGATTAGATCAGAATTCATCTATGAAATATTTAAGTGAATAATAAAATAAACTGTGTGACAGTTAACAGCTCATACATTCATTTAGATCCCACCTTGTGTTTCTAAAAAACATACGTAATTCAACTAAACCTTGACCCGTGACTCCCACTGGACTTTTCATTGCAGATTATAGGTTTATGGTTTTAAGAAAGCCCTTGCTTTCATTTTTGTGTACAATATACAAAAAACAGTCAGTCAATCCTTAATGACAACAAAGTCTAATACTACATTATTAGCAGATAGCACTAAGCAACCTTCTACTAAACCGACAGTGGTGTAAAAAAGTGAGTCAACAGGCTGCCTACAAAAATCCCACTGTGGCTCCCAGTGTATAGCAGTGTGAACACAACACAATTTATCTGTAGTGTAATCAAATTAAAAAACGGGAAGAGAATTGAAGCCATGTCTCTGTCAGACCTTTTTCATGTAGTAGGTGACAATGATGGTGAGTTTTTGTGAACAGGTTAATTGAACTATAATTCACTGCCACGGGTTCATATCAGCTGGGAGATTCAAGAGCAAAGAAAGAGAAAGGGGATGTAGGTTGGTTGGTGGGATTGTAGAGGGTTAAGACACATGATAAATGTACAGTTTCAGGTTAATTCACAAGCAAGGTGTGAGTAAAAGATTGGCTGACATTGATGTCTTTAGTGTGGCCAAAGGCAAAAAGTATGAGGTTAGATGAAACTATACTGCAAAAGAAGTAGTAAATGGTTATATTCTAACTACAGCGCTTGTGGGAAAGCCTGGCTTCTTAGAATGATAAAAATTGCTATTAAATCAGTAATTCAAAGACCTGCTGCATTAACAACAGGACCCATGATTTACAGTAAAAGTAATATTGTTTCTTTGTTTGTACACAAAGATCACAAAGCATCACAAAGTCACCTTACTAATGTAATGATAAAAGGTGAAAGTGCTTGGTGATGGAGAAGGTCATTGAATCTGCTTATGGTGTAAAGAACAATTGTAGGTTAACATCACTGAAACACCAAAATGAAAGACAACGGTACAGGACTGAAGTCAAGGACAATTATTTCATCGTTCAATGCTGTTCATAGACTGCCTCATTATTCAGTGTTCTGTACTACAGCACTTAAAGACACGCTTGTGACTCTCACTAACAGTTGTTGTCCAGTAATGATCACGTAACACTTCACTTGCCCTTGTTTAGCATCATCAGTGTCACATCATCACTCACATTAATTGGTTTGGGGGGGAAATAATGAAAGCTATTAAAGGGCAAATGCGATCTTGTATCTGATTCTGTGTACTTCCTGTATTATTGTTAGCAAATTAATAATAGCGAATTATTTGTCATTTGTTGCACACGGGAAGAGCAATTTTGCTGATTTAGTTGTTGTTATAATTACTTTTATTTGTTTAGAACAGGGAAAAAGTACAATATTCTAAAGTCTGATAATCCTCAGTAAACATAGTGGTATTACTGTAAGGATTTGGGGTTTGCTTTGCTACATCAAAGTCTCTGTGTTTTATGAGTGTTTCTGTGTATGTCCAAGTCTAATTTCAGACCAGATCACCAGAGGCCATAACAGTAGCAAGTAATACGGTAGAGCCAATAGCTCCATATCTTTCATGTTGCTTAGATATATTCCTCAGAGTATAAGATCTTCATACAAGCCTACACTAATCAATACTTTCCACTTAATTTTTCACAAGTCCTCGGGCATGATGTTCATGTTGGTCAACCAGCTGTAACAGCCTAAAACTGCAAATCCCATAATCCAATGCTCTGTCATATGACTTCTAATTGGAGCTGGTTCACAGATCTCCTGAAAGATCTACCAGCTCACAGTTCTATATTTCAGTGACATTCTAATCGCCTAAATATCCTTCTCAAAGTGAGAAATAGCCTTCTTCATCATCATCAGGACGTACCGTAATTCATGTCCTTGGAGAGAGATATGGTATTATGCTTAGATCCAAACTTGTTCACCTTCATATTCGCCAGAGTTCCTCCTCTAGGCTATTCTGAAACAGCCCAGAGAAAATTGAGCTGTAACTCATCCAAACCTCAGAGCACGAGAACAGGTTTGTCAAACCGTTAGACTGATTATAGAGTTTCTTGCCAAGATTGGGCTTCTGGGCTGGTTCACTTACTGTGCGTTTGGTCACTTGACCTCTGTTTAAGATATGTAATGAAACAGAGAGATCAAGGTGAAAACACAGAGGTGAACGGAGGGTGTATAAAACAATTTCACTATCTATGTGAAATGTAATATTCGAGTACTTTTTTACATTGCAGATGCAAAATATTGCTTTAAAACTGCTTGGTTAATCATTTTTAAATAACAGACAAAATTTTAACCCAACAACAATCTATAAAAATACAAATACTTAATACAAAAATGCAAATGATATAATAATTAAAAAAATTAATACAGTATTTACAATTGAAATAATATTATAATAATATTATATTATTATAAAACAATTAAATAATTATAAAAAATCAATGACAATAAAAATATTATAAAATAATATAACAAAAATATAATAGACATAAATAGATTGCAAAAATAATAATAATTATTATAAATATTATAAAAATAATATAGTTGAATAAAAATCTTTTACGTTTGTTAAATGGGCTAGCCTATCTGTTATGATGATAAGTTATATTGGCAATAAACTACACATAAACTTTTCATTAATATACAAACAAACTAGTGAAATCCAGTAGTTGAAAAATAAATATGTGACTGTCCAACCCAATCATATATTTTGTAGAAAACATTAACGTATTTTACAGTCAATACTTTAAAAGATTAATAAAGCAATTCTTTAATACATTACAACCATACAATACCATATCACAGAAATTTGTTATATTGAAATATATTTAAAACACACAAGTTCATATATGGCAATATATCTGATTTCTGTATGGGTAGCTTTTAAGTGGTGACTAGAACAGCAGAATAAAGACATCAAGGGGAAAAGAGGGCAAGACGCCCACCATGGGGAAACTCAGAGCATTAACCAAATCTCATAAGAGCAAACCATGAGGAGTGGGGGATCCTCAATCAATTCCTCTTCACTTGCCGCCACCGGCAAGCCGTTAAGATGACGCATGGATTGATCTAGCCGTGACTGCAGCCGCTGACAGCGGGAGGCCCAGAGGTACATTGTGTCATCTGTTTACGTGGCCTTGCAAGCCATAAGAATCAAGTTCACATTTAAAAGCTTCCCAAATTAAGCAATTGTTCCTCTTAACCTCTGTAGTTGTATGCAGCACGCATTAGGCTTTATATACATTGCACATCCCTGAGGCCTGCTCCAGTGTACTTGAGAAGATCGAGTCCATTTAACCTACAGTAGCGAGGGGCGGCGAAGTTCAAATGGAAAGTATGAGCGCAGCCTCTGGAGAAATCAAATTTGCATGAACACCAAAGCTGTAACACTTTGTGCCTCTGAGAACATAAGGGCAAATGGGAAAGACAAGTCCTGATTTGTAGGCAGTGTATATAGGGTCATCTGCAAATCAATACCATCTTTTTCCATTAACATCCTAAACATTCAGTCTTCCATCGCTTTTGGCTCATTACAAGCCGTTTGCTTGTCAGAGAGGCGGTGGTAGTCGTTACGGCCCTTGAGGTTGTGGGAATCAAAGCATCCATGCGAAGGACATACAGCTTCTGCTTGTATGTCAGTGTGTACAATTCGGGGAATACAAAACATCCTGTTCCCTAATTAGCCCTATTGATTTACACAGTGAAAGCCTCTCTATACGTCTTTAAAATGCTCTTTGTCCTTACGAAAGCCTGACAAGGAAAAGAATTATAACTACTTTTTCACCCCAGGCCGCTCAATGGTGGCTGTCGTAACGGCAAATCATGACCCTTTTAGGCTTCGTCAGGCAGAGCCACACATTCAAGGTCAAGTCTAATTCGATATGGAGGTAATTTTAAATATTCATTGTTGACCCCAGGAGTTCTGCTTCGAGCTGCCACTCCCTTGAGACGATTGGTCCTTGTTAGTCCCCCTGCTCGGATGAGGTGAATGACATGCGATGCGGTTTAGCTTCGGGCGTGAATGAAAGAAAGCCATTGGGGTAGAAGTTTAATAATACGATCAGAGGTGTGGAATCAAAAGAGCCCACCGAAGGGTTTAGTCCCGGATTTTACGTGCATTTCCGTGAGCAATTTGCATTTAAATTCAGAGTGGTTTCAATGCCAATTAAGATTTGGCCCAAGGAGACCTTTTTATTTTATTTTATTTTATTGATGCGTATAACAGTGTGCAGTAGTTTTTACAGTGCGTTTAAGCACCTGGAGTCATGTTCCTGGCCTGGCTGTCCTTTAAGTAAGACATACAGACTTTATTGGAAAAGCGCAGGGCAGCGAACATCTCTTTAAATGGCACTAAATGGCAATAAACCCCAGTGGACCCTAACACGGCTTATACAATGGTATTCTTTTTTGACCTTTTTGGTGAGAAGCTTAAGTTACATAAGCATGCAGTGTTTAAGGACAAGCTATAGCTGTATCAACAAAAGATGTGTGTATTCACAAATTGAAATGTATTATTCAGCACGCTGAATTCAAAGCATGCGGAACAGTAATGGATTTAACATACACATATGCGCTTGCACACACACGCTGACTTTCCATGTTTTATGGGGACATTCCATAGACATAATGATTTTTATACTGCAAAAACTGTATATTGTATCCTGTAACCCTGACCTTACCCCTAAACCTAACCCTTACACAAACCTTTCTGCATTTTTACATTTTCAAATAAACATCATGTAGTATAATGTAGAAGCCGTTTTCCTCATGGGAACCAAAAAATGTCCTCACAAGGTTAAAAAATTACCCGTATACTATCTCTGTCCGGACAATTGGTCCCCACACTATAGGGTTTACCGGGATGAAATTTCAGTCTGAGAACATGCTAAGACTATGGCTAAGACTATGGTACCACTTAAAAGCCAACTATACAGGTCAGCAAATCACAATACGGTATGATATTAAAATAAAAAAGTAAAAATATATTAAACCTACACAGTGTCAATCAGGCAGCAATGATGTTCTCAACTCATCTGGATATTCTTGTCTCCTGAATGTGACTTGTAGCTTACTGACTGATAGAGAGGTCACTGCACTAACAAAGCCTGGCTTTGCTACAGTGGCTTTATTGTCATCGGGTTAGAAACTGGAGCTAATAACTGGAGCTGTGGGTTGACCTTTGCATCTCGCCCTACATCTTGGTGCTGACCTGCCCTGACTTTTCTCATCTGTAGTGCCCGCATCCACATCATCTCACCTGTGTCTTACAATATTGCCGCAAGGAAAAGATAATTGTGTAAAGGTTGCTCTCACATAGCTCTCACATGTCTGACTTAAATATAACTAACATTTAGATTTTTTCTAAAATGCTGTATTGGAAACGAAAACAATTTAGATACTGTATGAGACACGATACTCAGATATTTAATTGCAGAATTGGCACATCTAAGCACAGTTTCTGACAATGTTTAGAAAGCCTCAGTTCTGTCTCTCAGAAGAAATATTCGAGACGCTGGAGACCAGTTGTAACTGATTTCCTTTTAAACAATTGAGTTAAACAATCGAGTTGCTCCCCATTGTCTAGAAGAAACAATCGAGATGTTATAGAAAGATATTTGGAGATTTATATCCTGCAGAGAGGTCCCTTATAAAAAAATCTACAGCATTCTCTCAGCTTTGATCCGATCTTTCAGTTAAACTCGATCTTTCACTCCATCTGTCTGATATACACGTCATTATCCCAGCTTTGCTAACAACACGCATGTTGGAAAGCGTATGTGCACATGTTTGTATGTGTGTAGTGTACGGGCAGAGGGATGATACCGGTGTTCTCGGGCTCACTGTGCTGGTTCAGCGAGCACAGCCCTGACCCACATTCACCAGCATCACTCCTCTCTTCGGTCTGTCACACAGACGTTGCGTAACGCTGCGGCTCTTCTCAGCTCTCGAATGTCCCACTTCTGCTCAGGCTCCAAACAGCCAATGCACACACAGTACAGTAGCGAGTGCCATTTCGGCTGCTAATGTTTATATTAAAGCGAGTGCACAAAATACTACGATGGTGCATTATTTTATTTTGTGCCTGCAAATAATAGTCTAATACATTTTTTTGCTTCTTCCTGTTTTATATACTTTACGTACTCCACTGTTTTTATTATGAGGAGCGATTCTGCGCAAGAGATACGCATAACTTTAATTTTTTTTAAACCTTTAATTAAGTTTTGTTAAAACCAAAATTATACAACTCTGTACACAGCGGTGTTTATTTTCTGCTTTAACAAAGTTTTACAAACACTTCCTTGACAGCCATTGTTCATAAAAACAGATAATCCCGCCCCAAAGAAGTGCAAAACAACGAAATATAAAAAGCAAACATAGGTTCACATAGGTGTTGTGGCTTCATTCCGTTGTGTTGTGGCCTTGTTTCTTTGTGTTTGCTTTTTATATTTCGTTGTGTTGTGCACTACCAAACTCACACCATTGAATGAACCACCTGCTGTGACAGGCTAAAACACAGCGCAATGTTTTACCAACGACAGTTATTACAAGTGTTTACTTTGCTTTTGAAAGAAATCAACGAACAAACAAAATGGTTTACTTACAGCTGGTTCTGCAAAGCGTGTTGAGATACACGTGGGAGAAAATAAACAAACATCTTCCAGTGAACAATACAACTTTTCTACAAGGGGGGAATGTATTTATATAATAAACACTGCCCCTTAGTGGCCATCATTATAAAAACAGATACACTCTCAGATTTGACTCTATTGTTCCTTCTGATGGTATTTTAGCCATACACAATCTCTCAACCATAAAATATTTATTAGTAATTTGAAGCTATACCATCTGATAACTGTTAACACTATTTGAATTATGTTTGACTACAAAATGCAGTTGGTTTCTGCTTGAACTCATGCAATTAAAATTGAAACTACAGTGTCGCCATAATCATCTTACAACCCACTTATTAAGAATTCTCCTTCCATCGACCCATCGACCAATGCCCTGCATCTAATACAATGTAATGCAAAAAATTCATCTCATCCAAACGTAAGATCATTAGAGTTGCTTGATTAAGACTTGATTCTGTGGGAGCGCTCAATTTTACAGTCAGTGCACATGCAAATTTCCCCATGGCAAAGTGGTGTGAAACAGGTCTGCCCTGTTGGTGTGGTACAACACACTCATCATAGGAAAACGACACTGAAAGAAAGAAGCAGAAAAGGGGAGCGAGAGACACACACGCATAGAGACAAAGAAGGAGAGAGAGAAAATGGGATTCTAATGAGTCAGCCATCCAGAACCACCACTGATGCCCTGGGGATGAGCCAGGGCATACACTCTACCAATACTGTTTATTCTTTCATTTCCACAGGTTAACGTCTGTTTCCTTTATAAAACCGTAATTTCAATCTTATAAGGTTATTTAATGGGGCATTTCTGAGTCGGACTGACACATGCAAAGGCATTCTAAAGGTAAATGTCATTTTAGCATACTTAAATAGCTTGAGAGATGTGTAAAAGACTATCTGATCTGGTGAAATTGAGTTTGCACAAATGTAGCATGACATGGAGACATTTCACCTTTTTACATACTGATTATATGATGCATATAAAGAGCATATTTCTCATGAAAAAGCGCATTAAAGGCTCAGCACACATAGTAACATCATTGGAAGATAAAAAATTGTAATGTAGCTAGCTACTTCAGTTAAAAATGGAAATAATTTTAAAGCCACAGTTAATCCAAAATGAAAATTAATGGAAAATTCAAACCTGTACAGCTTTCTTTCTTCTGCAGACCAAGAAAAAAGATATTTTAACCTGTTAACTGTTACTGCACATATTAAGCATACACATGAAAAGTTTTTTACATTTTGGATATTTATATTTTTTATCATTTTTAGGTATTTTAAAAAATATGAAAATGGTAAAATAAAATTTTTTAGTACTTTATTTTATGTTTTTGTTTTTATTGTTACAAAAATTTTTCATATTTATTCTTGAGTCTAAAACCTTTACATCAATATAAAGGTTGTCATGAGATTAGAATAATAGAAATAGAATTGAAATATTAAAATATGAAATATTAAAATATTAAATATTTAAGAAATATTAAAGTAAATAGGGAAATAAAATTCCACCTGAGGAACCCAATAATATTGGCTTGATAACATTGACTTACATTGTATGAACACCATACCACTTTCCACAAAAAAAATATAAATATTTTTTTTAATAAAAAAATCTCAAAATATCTTCTTTATTGTTCCACAAAAAAGTCATATACAGGTTTTAAAAGACATTTTCTATTTTTGTGTAAACAACAAGGCCCAGAACAATATACAGGCTACACAGAATTATAGTCCACAAGGACAATGGATTCTGAAATTACCAACATTGTTGGATCAGCAAACAGCATGTTGAGTATGACAGCTCTTCTCATTAGTTTTGACCAAAGCTGGGAAGGACTGTTGACATCAGACTAAAACTCTCAGAATTGTTTACCATATCTCATTAAAAATAGCAGTTTCAGGTCTGGATGAATAATTACTCATCACTGTTGTTCTCATCTCTGGACTATTGCTCTCTGGAATTCTGTCTGAAACAAGCTGTCCTCAGACCTCCGATATATCACTTTGCACGTCTACATGTGACACGCACCACCAATAAACCATTTGTCTTCATATCGAAGTGTGCGTTGTGGTTGCTTTCAAAAGCACGTCCCATCTTTCTGTCTGGCAGCAAGCGACACACATGGCGCGAGAAACGCTGAGTCAGCGAACAGGCCTGACAGAAACCTGGTGCTCTTTCTCATCCAAAAAGACGTCCCTTGAGACCTCAATCAGCTAGACAACAAATACAACAACAACAGGACGTGGGACACTCATCTTTCACAGGTTCATGGAAGAGTCAGGAGATAATGAAGCTGTTAAGAGATAAAGAGAGTAAAGAAGACAGAGAGAAACTGAACAGGGGGGGCTGGGGTTGATAAGTGGGGGAACAAGATCGAGTAATCATTACCAAAACGAGTGACAGTGTGAAAACAACAAAAGATGGGATGCATCGCGTGGAACGGAGCACGGCTCCCCCTCAAGGTCAACTCCTTCGGTACGTGACGTGAGAAAAATGAGCTGGCGAAACAACGATGCGGTTCCCGCTCGCAACGGGGTCCCATCGGCTCCTCTGCCGGCGTATTTTGCTTTGACGAGTTTCATTTATTAAGTGGAGGGTTTTCGTATGCGGCGCGGTTACCGGCAGTCACCTTCGAGCATCCCAATTAACTCCTCTCTAATTGATGTTGGATGTATTAAAGTTAATGAGGCAGCGGTCCATCTGTTGCGTGGGGAAGCGGAGCTGGTGTTGTCATTGATGGGGCACGCGTGTGCACAATGCAGCAAGGACAGCGGTTTTGCCAAACGGGATTAGCGGAGTACAAGAAGACAAAGAGCTGTTTGGCAAGCGGGATCCATAATATCACTCCACGATGTTCCTTCAGTTCGCCTCTCATGCATTTTTACGAGTTTCATATATCAGCTATATGAGTCTATATAAGGGATGTATGACACAATGAATGATTCACGGGCTCTGAACAGCTCAGTAGGTCTAATAAATAATAAATCAAAATTTTACTGATATACACACTATGTTTTGCTCTCAATTAAATTTTAATCAAGGTGACGGTGGTCACACAGTGCTGGAGATGGCATCGTAGGCATCTCATTCTTTCTTTCTCCTCTCTCTTTTCCACTTTTGCTCTCATTTCTTTGTTGTGGTTTCATCCCCCTGTGGCTTATCAGAGAGAAATATATCAGACCGACTGAAAGTCTCTGAGTTTATGTGCCTTTGTGTGTGTGTGGCTGTGGTCGCTGGCATACCAATGCATGTGCTAATGGAAGTGAAAAGGGGGACAGGAAAAGGCATTGGGGACGGAGGGGCAAAGGTAATAGATACTGATGAATATGGGTGTGAAAGATGGAGAGAAAGCGAGAGAGCAATGTGAGCTGTATATTTTCCACATTGACCTCATGTGTGTGAATAAATGTGAGGAGGGAGAAGTAATAGGGGGTGAATGTGCCATCAAAAGGGGGATTAATTTACTCCTTATTCAGCATTTGTCGTTAATAATTTTGTGTAATGTTGGGCCTAAGCGACTTAGGGTAACATTAATATGTTAAGGATGATAAATTATTTGGCTGCCACTTCAATGCCAATGTAAAATCAGGGTAATACCACTATTAAAAAAATACAATAAATCGAGTTTCCCAACCCACTCTGTTCTCCATTCTTTAGAGAAAGTGTTCAGAAACAAAGGGTGAAAAGCCAGTCAAGTAAAAAACACTAGGAAAACATTAAAAGACAGTCCAGCGGTCGATTGAGTTTTCAGAAGGTTTTTTTTTTGAACTAGCAAAACACTTTATAATCATCATAAGCATTAACCTTTAGCAAGCTACATTGTGACGTCACTCTTTATGTCTTTAGAAGACGCTTCTAATACATGCATGAGAAAGACAGGAATGAAAAATGCTTCAAACACAAAGGGGGGTAGGTGATGAGAAAAGATTGCCCAGCATCGGATGCGTGGCTGGCATATTTAACCTGCCCATCTGCATGAAATACGGCCAGGAAAACGTGGCTCCGCTTCAGTGCTCCCGAGCCCGTACTTAACATTTCCGCAGGTGAAAGGGGAGGCGTCGTTAAGGGGAGCCACGCTCCGGGGATGCTCATCTCCAGCTCTCCCCCAAGCCATTTATTGCATGAGAGCTTCCATATCACGATCAATCCTCTGGAAAGAAACAAGAGCTTTTGTGAAACCACAGAGTCACACAGCTGGACCGTTTTGTCTTTTTGAACATATTTGTTCTCTCAGAAAAGTTTAAAAGGGACTTGTTTGGTGATGTTTGAAAACTTGCTAGCTGTGGTCATATTTCGCTCTGTAAATGATGTTAGGCCTCTAATACCATAGATAGATTACATTTAACAGTGAGACTTTGTTCCTGACATAATGGAATGAAAGGGAAACCATTTAGGGGGCATTTACCTGACACTGTTTTCAACTAAAAACTGAAATCTTTTAGTTGTTTTGGCAGAAGATTTAAATGACAATGGCGTTTTGAGGGCCTGAACTTCGGTGGATATTAATGGAGTCTTTAGGCATGCTTGGGTAGTACTTGAGTATTTTATAATGTTGATTTGATTATTATTATAAATTTAGTATTATTAATGATATTTTTATATTTATTATTTTTTTTATTGTATGATTACTATTTTCATTCCATCTTGATTTTTTGTTTTTACTGCTCTGTAGAATGTGCACAGGCATGCAGCACAGTGTTGCTTTACAAAGTGACATCGCCAACTACTGGTCTGGCATGCATAATACACTATCACTATCTAGTATACAATAAGTAGGTTTTCTGAATTTTTGCTTGCTTATGCTATTACTGAGAATGTAATTGTCAGATAATGTTCTGCTGTGTTTAATAAAAAAGCTTAACCTGGGGCTAATATGGTATCCCTGTCTTCAATTAACAGGGGTTGAGCAGGGTTCAAACCAACAACCTTAAGAACATGAAGTGAGAGTGCTAACCATTATGCTACTTGTGACTTGTGTTTGCTGACTTTTATAGCTAACTTTGTCAGTCATAGTTGGGGGAACGCATCCTGACAACTGAGAATTTTTCCTGTCAGATAGTGTTCCCCCTGTTTTACATAAGGCAGATAGTTCATATGTTTCCAAATTAAATTTCCCAATTATTCAAAACTAAAACTGCTCACTATCTAGTCTACAAGAAGTAAGTTGTGGAGATTTTTAGCTTGCTTATGCTAAATTAGTTTGATTACAGAGATTGTAACGGTCAGGTAATGTTCTCCTGTGTTTAATAAAAAGGATAAGCTGGGTCAGATGTGCTTTCCCTGTGTTCAGAAAATATGGGTGGAGCAGGGCTCAAACCAACAACTTTCTGAAGACAAGTTGAGAGCACTAACCACTAGGCCACTTGTCATTTGTGGGTGGAGGATTTCTATAGCAAAGGTTGTCAGTCAGAGCTGGGGGCACGCATCCTGACATCTGAGACAGAAAGTTGTGTGTTTAATAAAAAAGCATGTGGATCAGATATGCTTTCCCTGTGTAAAATAAACATGTGTTGGGCAGGGTTCAAACCAACAACCTTCAGAGCATGCACTAAGAGAACAAACCACTAGGCCACTGGGCTTCTTATAGTTTAGTGTTTTGTGTTTGTAGACTTTTACATCTAACTTTGTCAGTCATAGCTGGGGAACGCATTTTATCACCTGAGAATGTTCCTTTAGTCTGTTCATGTGAAATTTGTTTAATTACTGAGAATGTAACTGTCAGATGTTCTCCATTTTACTACCTGCCAGATTTTGTCATTTTTTGGACCTTGCCGGTGTCCCATGAACCATGTAATGTAGTTGTATGGCAAAAGTTGCATAAATACGGTGGCCTAGAAGTGCAAAACAAAAGTACAAATCGCAAAACTAAAAACAAATCAAAAACAAAATAACAAATCCAAAAACAAAATAACAAAGCCAAAATCAAAATGACAAATCTAAAAACACAATCCCAAATTTAAAAACAAGATAACAAACCATAAAACACAACAACAAGGAATAAAAATAACAAGTCAGAAAACACTACGACAAGTGAGAAAACAAAATGGCAAATTGGAAAACACAACAACAAATCGCAGAAACTGGAAAAGGTAGGTACTTTGTTGGAATTTTAGATTTGTTACTTTGGTTTCGGATTTGTTATTTAGTTTTATATTTGTTTTTAGATTTGCGATTTGTTGTTTTGTTTTGCACTTCTAAGCCACCGTACATAAAGAATCAATTCTCATTTTGTGCAACACCGCGGTTTCAACTCTTAGGAAACACAAATAAAATAAATGAGTGAATTGAATGCACTGGAAGTCGCTTTAAAAAACACTTTAACCAAATGCATCAACATAATAATATTTAAGCATACAACAGAACGAGGTGAGAGTAAGTAAATCATGACCGTTCTTTGTCTGTATGAATACACAATCTTTCTGTGTAATAAAAGCCAAACAGTCTCATAATACAGGACAATGTACAGAACAAAGGAATAATACCATGTTGCAGAGCAATTCCTCTCTCTCTCTTCTATAAGCTGTGCTAGGCACTCCTCCTTGGTCTGATTTATAGGTCTATTCTCCTATAGCATGATGGACCAGCTTGAATTAATATGCATTTTCTTATGGCTTCCTGTGATAAATTAATACTAGGGGAGACAATAGAGGTCACAGGGGAGTCTCTGTGTTTAGGCACAGTCACTACTGCCTCCACACGCTGCTCTGCGTATTTTGTGATCCCTCACCGTGATGAAAAGGAAAATCTCGCACAGGGACTTACAGTCTGTGTTTACAATGCGATTATACCGAATGCTGTCACGTCAGGCTCTCTTGTGGCGCTAATAAAGAAATAGGAATGCTGATGTGTCTTTTCTCCCATGACTATTTGTGCATGATTTTAAGCCTATTTGTTTGGTCCAGATGGTGAACTTGAGGAAAGCCTTTTTTGTGAGGGGGGTTGCAGTGTTGTCATTGTTAATGACATAATAAATCAGACTTTTCTCATGATCATAGTTTCTTACATCCAGCTATTATGGCGATGCATTCACTTTGTGTTCTTGTTAGGGCAAAGCTGCTTGTTTAGCAGGTTTGCAGGCGATTTCATTGGTCAGCTGATGACAAGAGTCCTGTCCTGGGAGGAGATTCTCTGGATTGTCATTGAAACTAGAAGCCAACCATGCATCACCTAAGATCCTGTGCTGAAGAGAGCAGATAATACCAACCTCATTAAGACTGGCCATGTTTTACTTGCTCGGCCAATACAGCTAAATCTCCTATCACGATAAAAAAAGTGTCCATGTAATATTTTTACATTTCACGCCAAATAGGAGAACGTGTGGAGATTATTAAGTGCTTTTATACCTAATGATGCCTGACAGGTGCTCTTCTAGGTGAGATTAAGGACCGTCCGCGTTAATGATGGGATTGGCGAGATTGTCATAACTCACAAAAGAACCATTAAAGTAATTTTACGAAGAGGGTTGGTGCTGATATGTGTTAAACTCTGGCAAGGTGGCACTAGGCAATCTATCAATTTTTTTCTTACCTGCAGGGCCTCTGGTTTTAGATGTGCTACAAATGTCAAATATTGCTGCCCATGAAAGATAGAGAAAACAGAAACAGCAGAGACACAACATGCAAGGCAGCATACAAATATAACACTACCCTACACACTATATATATACTGTATATCTCCAATACAAAAGATTATTTCTGTGTTCTGACCTACGAATGCTCTAGGACACAGCTTGATCTTCCAAACCATTTGCTGAGGTGATTTCATTATCTCTTTGTTTTGTTTTTGTATGGGGGAAACTGGACAAAGAAAGACATTTTCCTCCACTATGGCACCATCAATCATCTCTAGGTATCTAAGATACAAGTGAAGCCCTGAGAACTAAGGACCTTGATACTGCAATACTGCCCTCTACTGGCACAAATCGGTGCGTAAGTATGAAAGAACAAAGGAACAACACACAAAGGAAAGTAAGGGATGTGTACTTAAACAGCCCATATGTAGTAAATCTAAACCTCTCATCCATTAAGGCTTTCTATGCTACAGTATGTTGAGCTTTTGTCTGTGGAGACTCTTTGACCTTGGGATGTTGGAGGACGCCATATATCATAATTAAACCATAGAAATCCTATACAATGATGTACTTTATTTTTACTGAAACATAGATTTTTGACCATATACATGTTAAATGAACTTATATGTAGAATGCCATTCAAGCCAGTCATGTGACACACAAGCCACTTTTTAAGCATTCTAACCAACTATTTTATGTCCTAACCACACCCATCTCACCTGTGCGCGTCTCTGCCTCTGTATTTCCCTCATTACTCGCTTAACAACTCACTCAGATCAACAGCGTTTACTTTAATTAATGCACTGCAGCTCAAAAACAGGTAGGTTACTTTTAAAGCAGAAAAAAATTGATCAAATGTGTTTTAGTGACAGGTAGCTGTTTGTGTGTGCGACTGTGCATGTATTGAACACTGTAAAATATGTGAAACCTTTCCAACTCAAAATTTTCTAGTGACTTGCTCCATCTTAATTTTCCAATTGGCGCAATTGTTAATTATTAATTGTGGCAACAGTCTGTTTTTTAACTAAGCCAATTGAAAAATCTAGACGCCACTAGAAAATGTGAATTAAACAGGTTTCAGTTTAGATTAACAAATAATGTCCATAAGAATTGCGTAAGGGTAAATTTTGAAATTTAATTAAAAAAAAAAATTGGTCTATTGGTCTGGTATGAAACCAATACAAGTCTAATATTAAACCTCTGTGAGTTTATTGGTTTCTATACATTGTGGGACTCAAATTCAAACGGATAAATAAACATACTCAATAATGCCTATTTGAAAATGTAAAAATGCAGAAAGGTTTATGTGAGGGTTAGGATACAGTACAAGTCATTTGTCTATGGAAAGTCCCCACAATGTATAGAAACAAAGTATGTGTGTGTGCTTTTGTGTGTGTTAGAAAGATAATAAAATATTAAATGCTGCACTGATTTATATATTGCTTTATTACAGATTAAAATGGCCTGCTTCACATTTGTCAAATTTATGATGACTGTGTTCAACTTGCTTATTTTTGTAAGTACAATTTTATTCCTTATTACATGTATACATACAGGAAGAAGAATGTTTAAAGGAATAATTGCATTTTTTTATTTATTGGCTAGGAGACTTTTATATGGGGTGTAAAGAACGAATAGATTTAGCCTGCCTCCAAATGAACATCAGATAATTTATTTTCTCCTTTACGAACGCACACGCCGTAAACGCATAAATTGAACAAACGCAAGCTGGATCCATTTGAAACTCTTTCACTGCATCACGGTGGCCTTGATAATCACACTAAGTGTGAATGTGACTAAGGCAATCACACTTACTCATATGCAACAATTTTCATCTCATTATTGTTCACAGAACACTGGTTTCACCACTTTGTTTGAAAGCGTAAGAGCGCAAGAGTTTAAATTGACGAGAACACAATCGATAGCATGAAGGTTTTTAAAGCTGCGGATGCTGAAACAAAGGAGAGAGAGGGAAACATTAAAGAGCATTATTATTATTGTGTGCTACATTTTATTTAGAATGTTCTTTCTGAAAAGACTTGTCTTGACTCACTGTCAATATAGCTTAATAGAGAAAATGAGTTTAAGGTTTTCTGCAAAGATTTCAAATCATGTACATTGAAAAGCTGCAATGATTGCGTGTGTTGGTTCGACTATTGTGGTACATTAAACTAATAATGGGAAATATGTCCTTCATGTACTTTACATACCTGTTGTTGATGATCCCCACACACACCCCAGGCATCTTTCTTAAAGTCGTCTTTCTGAAAGCCTGGATGACATTGAGAATGTAATTTCTGGCTTGCAGATGTGATATAATAATGTTTTTTTCTTTGTGCTACTATTGAAGTTTTGTAGTATCGCATACAGTCTGATCATGTCGTGTTCATGAAGAAACAATATTCCGTACGCTTCTGAATTCATGCATTACAGTGACCTCACATGTCTGTCATAAATCTTAGATATTTTTCTTTGATAGCAGTATTTTGTACTGATAGCAACTAGTTTTGGCCAGTCTGCAAGCCAAGAATTTCCAACAAAACCACATTTGCGATGACTAAAAGAATATCTTTGCCTTTAAAAAAAGTATTCAACTCCACATTTCCATTCAGCAATCGTCCATATCCGTATTTCTCTATTCAATCGCTCCTGGATTGTGCTGTCTATAACACCCCTATTTCTATTGTCATCGAATTCCTCCCTTTCCCCCAAATCTAATCGTTTTTTTTTCACACATATACAGCATGCCATTTCATTTCCTCAGTTTACCCTTACACACAACTCGATTTCCATGTAATCTCTTCAGGTGCATCTTCTTTTGACACCCCGTTCCCAACGCATGGCATTTCATCAAAGGATTACTCACAAAAAAAACTCAACACCAGTATTAATTATGACAGGGAGGGAGAAATGTTTGACAATGAGAAGTTGAAGGTAATACGTCCGTCACGTCTTATTTCCTGAGAGCCGTGTCCATTAAAACAGACCGTTAGACCGCTGACATGTAGACAATTCCCAAAGGTGTTTGACAGCAAAAGTTAAAAGACAAAATGAAAATAATTCTCATGTGGACGTCATGAACGCTGAAGGAATGGAATATCGAATGCTTTGTGTTCAGCTGTCAGCCAGCGGAGTTGGATGTGAGTGGCACTGACAGCCGTGATTGTGTCTGACAGAATATGTATGGATTTAAAGATGGTTGTGGCATCAACTGTGAATTAACATGCTGACATCAATCCACCCATTAACCCAAATCACCTTTAAATGAGAACATGTGCTGCAGAGCTTAGACCTTTTGATATCTGATCGGACGCATGTCATTCTGCTTGGAAAGATCTTGCTTGCTTTTAAAGCTTTAAAAGGATCCAAAGACATGAGAAAGGTATTTCGTGTCTATCACTGCTTGTGGAGATACTTAACCAAACCTGTCTGTGAAGAGTCTTGAAGGACATAAATAAACAGCAGACTTGTGGCCAATAATTTTTTCCTATTGAGCCAATGCCATTGTTGAATGACCTACCTTTATGGTCCATAATCCATAATTTGGGTTCATTCTGGACAAGGTCTCATATTAAACAACGTAATGTTGGTCATGTGATGAAGGAGTGCATTCGACATGACTAGAAATGATATATTTTTCTGATCGGAAAGCTTGTGTAAAATCTGAACCTTATAAAAAACTTCACCATGTTGTATTATGAACTAAAATCTTTCTTCAGAATGATCTGTCTTTAGTTTATTTACTCTAAAACTTTCAACAATCATTATTAAGTGTTGTAAAGACTACTTTAAAGGAAAATTGTGATGAACAACAAAGTCCAAATAATTTTTCTTTCCTTTTGCATTGAGGGTATCCTTGCTTTTTAATATCAGCTAAAAAGAACTTACAAGAACTTGGCAAATATGTGTAAGTAAAGAATCAAAAATGTTTTGGCAGCTGGCGGGTGCATGTTTAACGGCTACAGGGATATGGGTGTCTATTGATGGAGGTTCCTTTATCAAAATTTTAACACCATTTATGGCGAACTACTTGGAGCATGCCAATGTTAGCATCTTCTGCATCTCTATTGGAATAGTTATGATTCTGCTAGGACTGCTGGGATGCTGTGGAGCTCAGAAAGAGAGCAAATGTCTTCTTATCATGGTAAAACTCATTTCTTTTATTACATCATTAGTATCATATGCAATATGAACATTTCATTTTGCTTGTGTGCTTAATTAAAATATGTGCTTTTCTTTTCTGTAGCCACAGCATTTAAATGTGACCTCAAACATTCATGTGTTTGTCATAACCTAATTACACAGTCACTCTCATTAGACCAAAGTGTAATCTCTCTCTCTCTCTCTCTCTCTCTCTCTCTCTCTCTCTCTCTCTCTCTCTCTCTCTCTCTCTCTCTCTCTCTCTCTCTCTCTCTCTCTCTCTCTCTCTCTCTCTCTCTCTCTCTCTCTCTCTCTCTCCCTCTTTCCCTCTCTCTCTCTCTCTCTCTCTCTCTCTCTCTCCTCTCTCTCTCTCTCTCCATTCTCTTTGTTCTATCTGTGTCTGTGTACAAGTTCTTTTCCATCATCCTGATCATTTGCATTGCTGAGGTGGGAGCTGCAATAGTTGCCCTGATCTATTCCAAATATGTAAGTCTTGCACCACTAAATCATTGACCTTTGCTTCTTTCTCTCTTTCTCTCTCACTCTCTTAATTTTAGCTGCATGTAAATTCTCATCATACTCTGGCCATCATTAAATTAGGGGGGTTTGCAATGGCTCCAGCACATTCACCCACTTAATAACTCCCAGATTGCCTCAGGCGCTATGCCAGCACTCTCACTTTGAGCAATTTATCGCACTACAATATTGACGGTTAGGCATTTTATATGCAAAACAGGCTATTTACATATAGAGTTTCACCCATTTAGTGAAATGTATAATAATTACAACAACTAGGAATGAGTTATTGAGGCCATGTTAAGAGAATAATGCCATTTAATTAAAAAACACAAAGGCCTGTTAGGGCAAATTAAAAATTTGATTTCATTTAACAGGCAGCAATCTCATTTAATACATATAAAAACTCTTACTAAGAAGAAGATATGATTGTATCATTTTTTACTCATTTCTAAGATGTAATTAATGATAAAACCACACATACACACATATATTGTTGCTTTTTAACTACTGACCCTTTTCTGTCCCACGGGTTAATTTTTATTAAAACGAAAAGAATTTAATTATTGCATTAAACACATTAAATACAATCTTGAATCATGGATTCATTACTCAGTGTATATATTTTAATTTGTCGAATGGAAGGTTTTATGTATATATTCTTGTACACATGGCTTGGGTCTGGATTTTCCAATATACTTCTTTTTAAATGTTTTATTAATATAAACAGAGTGAATGTACATTTTTCACATTTTCAATAGTATTTAATGTGTATTCTCAAAAATTTTGTGTCAAGATTTGTATATTAAACACACAAAATTCTAGCTCAAGACAAAAAAGCCTGTAATTTTATTATACTCTAGAAATATTCAAAATATAATAAATGTAATTTCCACCACAGTAATCTCAAATACAAAATACATGATTAGGAATGTGCTTGAAATAACATTTGTTGGTTCAGAAAAACTATGTGATGCATCGTACCCACTGTTGTTTGTATGTTTTCAGAGGGGGTTATTTTTTAAAAGTTCTTGAGGTACCCTAGTTGAAAGTTGAAGGAACAATCATATTTGAAACTGTTTGTGATGCTTGGTAATTGTGGTTAAAATCCACAGAGAGATAAAATGGTCTTTTAGGTATTTATGCAAGCAGAAAATCAGTTTGTTTATGAAGCATCATTTATACAGCTATCTGGATGAAACGCGGTACTTCATCACCAAACCAGAGAGGTTAATGCTACCGGGGAATCACTCGGAAGCAAGAGTGTAGGACATTCTTGTGAATTATAGATCGTCTAAATCGTTCAGGGGAACATTAGGCATGCAAATACCCATTTAATGTGCTGTTTGTCACTATCACACATTCATCTATTGATTTATTTATTATCACGACAGAAAAATTGGTGGTTTAATAATTCATGTGCAAGTCTATGAGCAGCTGCCCCCGTTGTAGTTTTGACACGAAATTAGTTTTGTAAAGTCATAACAATCACATGACATGAGTATTACATCTTTACATAAATGCGGATATTGCTACAAAATAAGCCAAATCATTGTTTATGGATTATATTTTTATTGCTCACAGCTGTTTACTGTGCCATTCAATAACATTTTGATTCAATTTTAGGATTAGGATGCGGTTATATTTAGCAATAGCAATTGTCACTAATTTAAAGAAATATGCTTGTAACAAAGGAACAGAACACAGTAAACATACTTCAGGTATCACAAATTCAGTTCAGTTTAGTTCATCCAAGGCTCAGATCAACAATTAGCCATCTCTCTCTTGCCTTTCAATGCTTTGTCCTGTCAAGATTTTGAGGGAATTGTTGCAGACATTGATGGATTAGCCAGCACGTAATAACTCTACTGATCTGTGTTCCTTCCCCTGCTCTGTAGGTGGGAGGGGGGACACTTTAAATTGCGTTTTGTCTGCACATACCCACAGGCGTGCTGTGCTGAAGACCAGTCTCGCTGACCCCATGTTTCCTGACATACACATCAGACACATAGCAACAAATTGGGAGACCTAAACTCATCTGGGTTTATTAATCGAATTCATACTATTTAAAGAAGATTAAAAAAACGCAGAGAAGAAGAGAGAGAGAGGCTTTATTTTATATGACTTTTATATGAAATATTTTTATATTTTTATTTTATTTTACAAATTATTTAAAACATTACAGAATAAAATTACAATTTGAGGCAAAGTAGTTATAGAAATTTTGACAATAATACATAGGCTATTAATACACACTAAAAAAATACATATCTGCATGTTTTCCATTCTTTCTTTCTAAATAACTTTGTGTTCTCTTCCTCTAATTTAATGTGTCTTTGTTTGTGCTTTTCAAAAGGCCGAGATCATCTTAAGAGACTGGGCCACACGTGGACTAAAACATAAATACGGCAAAGATCAAGTGTTTACAGACTTGTGGAACTCAACCATGACAACAGTAAGCCAGGGCTAACCAAGCACACGCATAGGCGACCTCCGCTATACTGTATAGAGAAAAACATCAGTGTGTATCGATTGGGCCTGAGGCTGTTCAGCATGTGGTCAGATGGTATTCATCTGTCATGTCAAATTTCCTGGCTAAAAGCACCCTAAAATCGGTAAAGTAAATGTGAAAATTAGCTTACTAAACAGGCTAGGGGAAATTTGTCAGGCTAATGAAAACCATTTAAAGGGCTTTACAGATCAATGCCTGCATATATGGGACACCTGGGTTGTCAAAAAACACATTTGTGCAGTTAGTCTTTTAACTTAAAAGAATGGTTTTAAAATGTTTTAAAATTGTTTGTGTTTAATAATTGCTTAAATTGTGCTAAAATGTCTACAGTAGGCTGATTATTGGTATTCCATTGTGACAGCCCAAATACTGTACCGTAGTGTGACGATATGCCCAAATATCTGTTAAATACTTTAAATATACTGTATATTACTGTAAATCTTTTACAATAGATATTGAAGACTATAAAAAACCTAGTAGATGTTCATTGTGTTACATTTCTTTATCTAATGTTTAGAAAGCTAGATTGTGAATGTAATTACAATTAACCGAATGCTTTTCTCCTTCTATTGTGTGTAATAGTTGAAGTGCTGTGGCTTCAGCAACTACACAGACTTCTCTGAATCCTACTTCTACCAGCACAATGATCTTCTTTACCCTCCAACCTGTTGTATAACCCCTGCAGAGTTCACATGTTTCGAGGAAAATGCAGCTTTAAGGCGTGTTCTGGTGAGAAATCATAAATTGGAGAAAATGACCTGGAAACTATAAAATAATGCCGGTGGAAAAGATACCAAAAACAGTTTGATCGTGTTACTCTATATTTTTCTAATATGATTCCAAGGGAATTGTTTGGTCATTGGGTGAAATTTGTCCCCTTTTATTTGATATCGGTTTCTTTTCCCAGGGATGTTATAAAAAAATTGTTAAGCTCGTCCAGAGGAATATCAACATTGTAGGGGGCCTAGCATTTGGAGTCGCGGCCATTGAGGTAAAACCAATACATGAAACACATTGTTTTAATATCAAAAGATTCTTCTGAAATAAAAAAGCTTTTGAGTTTGTTTGATTAGGCACTGATTGGTGTCTTCTATATCAGAAGTTACCGCTTTGCATGAACTGAACAAGCTTTAGTGAAGCGCATCATTATCTGATTCATCCACCTTGATAAAACATTTGGCACCAAATATCTTTTTCTTTCCTAGTTGGCAGCAATGGGGGTGTCCATATATCTCTATTGCTACCTGGATGAAAAGGCCACCTGAAAATCTCATCTTCAGTTTATTGTATATATTAAACTTAGACTAATAGACTACTATTACTTTTATTACTATTACACTGTTATTGTTTACTATTTAATGTGTGATTACATTGGTAAGTTAACCAGGTAATGAGAAATAACATCATTTGAATATACAATGATGTGAAGATTTGTAAAATAGCTTATTGTTGCATGAATGATTATTCCCTTTATATAGTTGTCTGTATATTAAATAAATATATTAATGAAATAGAAAAGAATGCATCATATTATATTTCTTTTGAATAAAGAAGCATTATATGTTGTGTTGTTAATATGATTGTTAATATGAATATTGACAATTCATATTGAATATGCTGTTGTCATTTTTCGGTTATGCACACATACACATTTTTTTCTAGTTGTAGTGAGAGAGATGTCAAGAATTTTTGTCAAGTGGTATTTTTTGCACCAGCCCTAAATCCTTATCACTAGCCTTATCACTAGTATAATTCTTTGTAATGATAAAATATACAGGCAGTGTGATAATTTCAGCAGTACAGTATGCCAGAGTTTCATTCTGACTACACCTTCATCAATAAAACAGCACATAGTCCGTCCAGCTGGTGATGTGCATCATTATGAAATCAACCCTACATGCATGAAACCTCAACACACATTTCCGCATGAGTTCAGCCACACAGTAAATTTGCATTGATTTCAATAACCACATTATTTCCTTTGTGGCTGCATCCAATTTCCACACAATTTGCCTGGTGGGCTGTCTGGTGTTCTGTCATAACATGAATTACAAAAGGAAAAACAATATACAATATATTATTTATTATTTAATATTATTTATATTATTTTTAAGTGTTTTACTCCACTTAAAATGGGACCTCCGTTTTATAAAAGGCAAGATATTAGTCACTATAAAGCCACATTACTATTATTTTAAAGAACAATTCTTTACTGTGATGAAAACTTGAAAAAGAAACAAAAAGCCCTACAATTATCCTTCTGCTGAGGTTTCAACCATTGAAATGATATGAAAGTCATTAAACCTGAAAGAATTTTATGAAAACATTTTTATTTTGTATACGAAAAAACACTTTTAATTACTTACAAATACAAAACTAATGTAAGAAGCCAGTAGGACAATTTGATAAAGAATAGAACTTCCACTTCTTGAAAGTATAATGACTTGTAATGAGACACATTATATAATCCAGCATTGCACAAGACACCATGAAATGTTTAGTGGCACCACAAACACAATGTTTGTTTTGTGCAATATTAGTGTTATACCGACCGATCGAACTTTAGAATAACGGAACCCCTCCAGAAACCCACAACATACTAATCTGAAAACTCATCCATGAAATGATTGACCATTATTGCAAGAAATATCAATGATTGACAATTTTCATTGAATACAGTAGCTTGTGTTAACACGGGACAGATCTATGAAGCAGCTGAAATTGCATCGATTTCAAGTTTCTCAAGATCTCCCCTCCGGTTCTTAAGGCTCTTTAGTGGTAGAATAGATCTTTTCACTCAAGAAGAATCAATCACCTTAAGTTCTCTGGCAACAAGGATTTGCAAAGCTGTTGCTGGAGGGCATACTTCACTTATTAGTGCCACCTTTAAGAAATCCATGATACTAATACTATAATTTTAATTTTTATCAGTCTGTTAGGAAAGAACTTCCCTCATAAATTCTGTTCAATAAAATTCTGCTTGTAGTTTTGGGAAACTACTCGTACCGACAAACTTATTTAACTCATAAAAACCACAGAACCCTTAAAATTAATACAATCGTTTGCTCTAAAAATATATATGTCTGCGGATCATTTTATTTGTAAACAAATTCAGGCCTTGCTTAACGTATTGTTCTTGACAAAATAAATACACGTAAGTTAAAACGTATGTGCAGGACAGCCCACAGCACATCAGTAGTGTTAAAAAAAGTATCTCATGCCTGTAATATCCTCTTTTTCATTTCCAGTAACTCAAACCAACATTGGCCTTTATTATGCTACCAGAACGCATTTTTCAAAACGTCTATCAATTCATCTCTAGTGTCAAACCTCCCAGCATTAACAAATATAAAATTTCATGACCTCACAAACAGCTCCTGACGCAAAACAGATACCGACAACATGAGAAGATTCTGTTACATGCCATTTTAGAAGATCTCACATCACTCCAGTTTAAAAGATACCCGCACAGGACAGTTCAGAGAGGTTCATCCCACAATTCACCCGCTTCTTCTTGCAATGGCCTGAAGTGTGACATAAGGCCTGGTTTCGGCCTGACGTACGCCGCTTGTCAGTGGTTGAAAAAGGCCTCTGGGTGGGATTGAGACAATAACTGTTCTAAATCTGTTCCATAGGAGGTCCCTCCTCTTTAGGTGCTGGCTCCAAGTGAATAGGAGTGACATTATTGGGCTTCTTAACCCTGGGGGGAAGATGTCAGTAAGGTTACGTACAGATACTAGGTATAATTTGTGTGATAGTTAGCTTTATACATGACAATGAATAAACATTGATAAAGTGATCTAAGATTAGAAAGAACTGCATTAAAGAAACAGTTCCCCCAAAAATGAAAATTCTTCCATCATTTATTCTAATGTCATGCGGAACACAAAAGAAAAAATGTTAAAGAACGTTGGTACAACACTGACCCCACTGACTTTAATTGTAAGGACTATGTGTTCTATAGAAAAACTAATTCATACAGGTTTGAAATAGCATGAGGGTAAATAAATACTGAAAGAATTTTTCTTTTTGGGTGACCTATCCCTTTAACACACTACAACGCACAGCACACACCTAACCAATAACTGTATAACTAATACATCATGGGTTACATTGATCAAACACTACATTTTCTGAAAAACAGAAACATTTTATCATTATGGAATTCAACACTATCACAGATGATTAATTTCGAGGTTCATTCCTTTCAAGTTCGATCTAGTAGCTACTAGCTCCACAATGTTTTTACTGTATACTCACGAGTAGGGTGAGATTGGAACAGCCACTACCAAGACGTGGTTCTTTTTCCTGAAGAGCCTCCACAGTCCTTTGTGATAACCTCTCACATCCAGGTCCCACACATGCAGGCACTGTAAACAAGATAAGACCCAACACTACAGTTTTATTACCCTCACCTATGTTCTTATATATCTTTTTCTTTATTCTTTCTCTCAGTGTTTACGACAAGCCATTTATTATCCATACTTGCAGGCCCTCCAAAGGATAACCAGCTATAAAATGTGCATCTTTAGCTCACAGTTGTTACAGGAAAAGATATCACCGCTTCCCTAAGCTTCACTGCAACCCACAGGGGTCTTTGGGGCCGGCTGACTTTTATTTACCTGACGCAGCGGAAGTTAAATTTTCTTCTTACCTTAATCGTCTCGATCTTAATTTTTTAAGATTTGTGTGCAGCGTGAAGATGAAAATCATACCTTTGCCAGTTCGGTCCAGGTGTTGGTGTCCGTTTCCTGCTCCATTCTGATGAACATCACAAAGGTCTTTCCCTCAGTATCTGGGATAAATGAGTCTTCACATGGATTTTTACTGTGGTCCAGGACCTCCGCCTCACTGCAGAGACACAAGATGTTGTAGTACTGCAATACTATAGTGTTACTTTCAATGGAGCAGAAGTATCAAATAATTTTACCGTAGAAGGTTTTGAATTTCAATCTCATAAGCGTCTTTCTTTAAGCTGTAAACATAGAGGAAATATTACTATATAACTATCAGTCTTCTTTAACTATTGAGCAGAAGAATTCATATAAATCAAATATAAACAGGGCAAAACATTTAAACTGTTGTCAATGAAAGGAGACAACTGGAACTACATACCTGTCAATGTTTTTCATCTGAACATTAGGGATTGTGTTGAACTTGTGCTTTTTAAAGTAAACTTCCTATACAGAATAATAGACAAAAAAACTATATAAGACATTGTTTTCTATTTTACTTGTACCACAGTACTAGAATTCTAAATTCAGAAACACACTAAATAAAAACACATCAATTTATAAATACTGTATACTGACAAGTATAACCATCTCACGTACATGGAAGTAACCATTCATGTTCAGGCCAATGATACCAAAGTGATAGGAACGAGAGACATCGGGTATAATACACTCTCTCCCTTTTCTCTGTTCTGGCATCCGCATCCACATGTCCCAGTCCCACAGCTAAGAGACAGTAAAAGATGGATAAACCCAAGGAAAGTTTCCTGAGGTAGGCTTTATAAATTTAGCCAATATGTGAAACACTGTAATCTCAATAATATAAACTTTTTAGTCCTTATACCTAGTTTAAGTACATACATGAGACATAAAAAAAATAAGGAAATGAGCTGTTTCACCTTCTCAGGCGTTGGCCATTTGGGTTCCAGTTCATCCTTGTAAAGGCTTTTTTTAAGCACCCAGCCGAGGCCAGGCATACTTTCGACTCTGTAGAGCAGAGACGGATCCTCCGCTGTGTGCTCATAGCCCTGAAAACAGCACAGTTGAGGAGTCAATAACATCATCCTTCAAAGACTTTCAGTAAATTAAAATATACTGAAACATTTTGCACTGATTATCATTCTGTAGGACACAATACATTTAGAAAAAAACCTCCACTTTCCACTTACTTGGTCGTTCCAAGCTGAGATACAATACAGACTGTCATCCTCACTTAATAAATGAATAGTCTGACTGAGAAAGCTGAGGAAAAAACAATAAGTTACACATTATAAATGCTGTTTGTCACTAGATCATTTATAAGACGCCTTATGAAATGGAAAAACGGATAGTGTGGCATTTGCTACCCTCTAGTGGACGCATTGCAGTATTACATACTGTACATTTACATCTACTGTATACCTGAAGAAATCTATGGAAATATCCAGATCCTCCTCCAGGACAACGGCAAAATCTGCATCCTAAAGAAGGATTGTCTGAGTTAAACACTTGCAAGTTGCTTCACTGTTTAAATGCATTACACAATAATATACGGCTTTGTATAGACTTGGTAAAGCATAGATGTATGTATACACTCACTGGATGTAGATTAAAGGTTGCCGTCAAACTGGCTTTGTAGTGCTGTGGAAAAAGATTTACATAGCAGATTTGTGCTATGTTATGCAGCAACACAGGACCAAAACAATCATCAATAAGCAGCCATTAAGTGACCGTCAGTTAGTTACTGTATAGGAAGAAATTTCACCTGTGATACTCTAGCGTTCTTAATACTGATAGGTGTATGCTGAACTCCTTTGAGACCAAAAAGCTCCACCACATCCATGGGTTCCTAACCACAAAAATATTTTAGGCCATAACAACAAAAAATATGGAAATTAAATATGCATTAAAGATAAGGGAAAAAGTATGCAGAAATGTTACCTCATAATATCCATCAATAAAAACTGTGATCATGTGTGGATTGACACCATGGGAGGATAGAAGTGAACGCAACATTCTAGGGAAACAAATATAACTTGCTGTAGTCCATTTTTCAACAGATGTTTTATATACAGAATTCTACAGAAAACAACAAAATAAACTTAGTTGGCTTCAAAAGATATATGCAAGTATACAAACTTGGCAAAGACAAATACTTTTGCAAATTAAACTACTGCACTTATGATCTGGTACTCTGGTGGAACACAAGAATTGTAAGTCTACAAACCTATAGAGATAGTTTGGTCTATTTCCAGCTATAACTGCAACCGGGATGTTGTAGACATTGTTGCTAAGCAGCTAGAAAGGACATAAAAACGTTTAGTTGAATTTAAAAAGTTAAGGTCTGTCCTATTATCAGGCATTACACAAACTCAGTGATGTCTTACTGGTTCTGGATTGAATTCTATAGGTGCTGGATCCCTGCAGCCACAAATACTCCCATACCCTTCCACTTTACTGCAGAAAAGTTTCCGTCTGCGGTTCAACTCTGTATCCGGCCAATGACACTCAGCCTCTGAAACGATTAAGTAAAGTTAAATTGTAGACAGAAGGTCTAAATAGAAAGTTTCCATGGAGTAGGGCGGTACATAGTTTTAGGTCATGATGAAGGACTGTGCCAACTAGAACTCTCCCAACTCATGGGAATACCTTCAGAAGCAGTAAGCTGAACCTCAGTTTTCAATAGCACTGGATCACCCCATGTAGAAAGAGCTGGAGACTTGGAATGCTTCTCCCCATACACTTGACCTGAACACATAATAATAAATGTACATGGATATAGTAAGTATACAAACTGATGTTAACTTGCATGTGTTGTGTGAAATTGCATGGGAGAAATGATAATGTCAGCAAACATTGTCCTCACCTCCCTTCTTTACGACCAGAGTCCACATATCTCTCCAGCCTAATGTGACAGCAACCTGACTCCCCAAACCTTTCAAAAGATTCTTTGCAGCATCTTTCAGATGGAAAGTACCCTCGTCCTGAAGAGACCCAGAAGAAATGTACACAAATTAGTACACAAAAACCCCCAAGAATGTTTCTGTATCTCAAATTCAAGAGCAACTTTCTTTAGATAAACACATCTGCCAAATGCATAATTATAACTATATTACCTTAATAGTGAAGATGAGGATTCTGCCTCGTGTGACCATGTTGAGGAAGAGGATCATAGCTTCATCCTCATGGGGAGAGTATGTGTCAAATACTCTTTTGGCCATCACGTGACCCTGAAAAGTCGTCGTAAAACCATGAAAAAAGTTGTACAACTGAAAGGAAAATTAATATTATAAGAAGTAATGTAAATAGTGAGGATGTGAGCTTACGGAGGCCTGATTCAGAACTATAACATGTATGCCTCGGCCCTGCTCCCTTATTTCATCTTCTAGCACCTGCAAAAAACAAAATATAATCTATTGTGTTGTCTGGTAACTGGGTGTGTCATATAAAAAACAGCCTAAAAGCACTTACAGTGGTGCCATCCACAGCCACATAGACTTTAGACCGACTCGAGTACACTTCAATATCCAAAACCTTCCTTCCGCTGGCTGGTCTCCGTGCAGTCTCCATGTTGGGCAGAGCATCATCTGAGAAATTAAGATATATGAGAAATCAAGAATGAGCGCAACGATATAGCATTAGATAAAAAACTAAAAGTGTGATTACATTTACCATTTACAGATACATTTACAACAGAAAAAAACATTCAGACAGGACAGAAGTCTAACACATGCTGCACGTTTTATTTAACCAAATATGATTAAGTTATTCTAACCAAGGGAAAGACTGTTTTATATCCCTAAGAAATAAAATGAATGAAAAACCATCATTTTGTACATATAAAACTGTAACATCAACATTACCATAATCTGGAGCCACATCGTCCTCATTTGCAACTCTTTGTGTATCGAGAATGAGTTTGATGTTCACAAACACTGTGATCAGCAGAAAGATGACAGCACTGGCCTGCAAATACAGCCACAAAAACTGATCATAATATAAATTGATATAACGCACTACCATTTAAAAGTTTAGGATCACTTGACCAAAATGTTTCTCATGATCTTAATAATCTTTTGATCTGAAGATGTTTGCTTAAACGTTAGTTTCATACAAAAATATAATCGTGTCAACATATTAATTTCTTTCATTAGTAATGTTTTAAATAAAAATGTTTAGTGAATACATGACTGAATAATAAAGAAAAGTCTCAGGGTGAAACTTCAAGAAGATGGTTATTAAAACGTTATGAGAACACTATTACAACCAATTTTGACAAAGGATGAGTACAATAAACATGCCATATACCATTGTATGATTTTTTTATGTTCTCTTGTCACAACATAAAAACATTCTCAAAGCTACATGTCTGTTATTACATAGTTTTACAAGTAGTAAAGTAGTAAGTCGCCTAAATATTTTGAACAGTGGTGCAACTCCAACATAATATACAGGAAAATGCTTCATGTTTGGGACTGTTTGGGACTGTGAAACCCAACCTATGTTTTGATACAGCTTACATACAGAGATAAAACAACCCCCACTGCAAATGTCTGTAGATAATCTGATTTAGTGACATGTGCTGACCTGACAGATTCGTCGTACTGCTCTTTTGTTGGTGAGTCTGTATTTCCAGGTGAGGTAGAGACTGCGCTGCTGGCGGGGGATGAAGGGTTTGGCTTTCGGGTTGGGTGTCCAGGTGTCCATTCCTGCAGTCCTACCCACTGCTCCAGAGCACAGCACATGCGATCACGTCTTCTTCATCTACACAACACAGTTATAAAAACGACTGAAATTACGGCTTACATTTTACATGCGTTGCAGGTGGAACAACCTTAATGTGCATTGTCAATATCTAATAAAGAAGACAGGGCTACAAAAGTACTAAACTGCACAATTCAACAGATAAAATGTAGCACGTGCACGAACTGATGGCAATAGTATTATTACTTCATTAAACAGTGATTACTGCAAATATATGTTAAAGTACAATAATAGCGGTAACGGTAGCTGAGTTGAAATTCTTTCATAGAGCTATTTCTGTTGACACTAACGTTTTTGTAGACTGTTAAACAGCACAAAATATAAGCTGTTAAATGGTAAGGTGTTTACCTCAGCAGCATGTCACGCCGCTACGAAAGCGACGTCCAGAATCGGCCGAAAATATAACTATAATGTAGTTATTTCGGGTTCAGTACCGTTTGGCCATATGCAGGTAACAAGCGTAGTGAAGCCAGAAAGCAGGAAGACGAACGCCAGTGTACGTTTCAAAATAAAAGCTCCACAGTCCTGTGAAAAAGAATAATATGAAATAAATAAATAAATGAACCGGTCATTGCATGTTGTTGTCATACCCACCTATTTATGTTTGATTTGTGTGATAAGTGGTCTTTTTCCAATAAGTTGTTTGTTTTGGCAACGAACATATTTAAATACTAAATAACCTAAAAATGTGTTGTCATCATAAACAATCCAAACCAAGCATTAAAACCCTTGACAATGCAGAAGTAGCCAGAGTGTCACAATAGAAAAATTACAATAGAAAAATAGATTAAATAGATTATTGTGTTAATTCTACATTATAATACTGTAAATAATTCAGCACCCATTTAAAATGTTGTCTTAAGAGCCACAATGGTTACTACCTCTGTCTTTTTTTGCCTCCCTAGACCTCGAGTTTGATTCACTGGCCAAAAAAGAAAAACTCAAAATAAAAAAATAAAGATGAATTTGACTGATTGAATTATTGATTTATTAAAAAACTTAAGAATAGATATATAAAATAAACCAGAATAAATAGAAGTGCCACTGTCAATATGGGATAGCTACAATGGGTTTTGTAATTATACAATTGTTATTCTGAACCAAAATGATATTTTTCAGCTATTTAGTTTGTAATTTCAGTTCATCAAATGGTCAATCCTTTATTCACTATAAACACATTTTACTAGTTCATGTGGAAAGAAAAAGGAGCAAGTTCCCAAACTGCATGTGAACAGATTTATCAGTTTATCTGAAGGAAGCGGAAAAGGAGGGGTAAATAAGTGACTTTAAATGTTTTGCTGGATGTTACACGGTCATTATGTCTCTTTGTTACATCAGCACTGCAGAATAATATGAGAACTTTCTTGATTGCTGATTATTTAGGTGAGCTTTCTACTTTTAAGATTAAATAATTGTCAGACCAATAATTATTTATCAATTGAATGTTACTCATATGCAAAACTAGCTGAAAAATGTAATAAAAATGTATTGTTATTGTAATTGATCAAAGGATTACAATTGTTTATTGTTAAGGAGCAAGTAATGTAAGAAATGTGTGTGTACCAGTAATATGAGTGGTTTTAGTTAGGAGATATAAAAGGTGAAGAATGTCGATATGTAACATTTTGTTGATGTATTATGTACATTTTTAGTGCTGTTGTCATTATTGATTCCACATGGAGCCTCTGAAGGTAAGAAATAATATTTAAACATTCTCTATATGCATTTGTGTATATTTTTATGCATTTGGCAATGGCTTTTATCTATAGTTATAATGTATACATTTGATCAGTGTGTGTGTTCTAAATAAAATCATTAAATCACAACTATTTATTGTTGCTGTTGTTATCTTTCTTCCTCCTCCCTCAACCTTCTGTCCTCTCACTCAGAAGGACCACCTGCTTCTCTGGAGGTCTGGCCTGACAGCAGACAACACTTCAGGGGTGAAGAGTTTTCCCTTCACTGCTCAGTAAATGAAGGCAATTCAACAGGCTGGGTGTTGCGGAGGCTTCGAGGAGCAGAAGTGAGATCTGGCTGTTTGCAGTTAAATGGCACAGAATCTTCCGGCAGGCCTGAAGAATGTCAATTTACCAACATCGACAGCAAGAACAGCGGATTGTACTGGTGTGAGAGTCCTGATGGAGACCAGAAAAGCAACTTTGTTAACATCACTGTGAGCTGTAAGAATATCAGTGTTAATATATCATTGAAATCACACTCATACATGCTAAAATTATACCTGGTCCAGGATTGAACAAGTCAATGAAAAGCTCTGAGTAGCTACCATGTTCCAAAGTAAGATTAAGCAGGATAGTCCCGCAGTGATAGTTCTTATCTCTTGTCTCCAGATGGTGAGGTGATTCTTCTGAGCCCAGTTCACCCAGTGATGAAAGGAGATTTGGTAACTCTGCAATGCAAGTCCTGGTTGTATGAGCTCAGTCAGACTCTCCTGTACAAAAACGGTGACAAAGTCCTGTCACTAAACGGCACTCAGACAACCATTGAGAATGTCACCCAAGCCGACGAGGGCTTCTACAAATGTGTTATAGCCAATTCAAGTTTGGAGAGCTCAGAGAACTGGCTTTCTGTTAGAGGTGCGAGGTCTGAAAAGTCACAGTGTGCATTTAATATCACTTTTTAATTCAGTGACTTTATCCAATAAACTTGTCTCTGTAGAGAACTCCACAGCTGACTCAAACGATGAAAAATCATCTACAGGTATGCGATTTAGATATAATACTGTATAAGTATATATATATATATATATATATATATATATATATATATATATATATATATATATATATATATATATATATATATATATATACTGTATACCGCCTGTTTCACAAACATATTTCTGTTTGTTATTCAGGATCTCTGGTGTGGTTGTCAGGGCTCTTTATAATCTTGGTTCTTCTGGTGATTCTTCCAGTGCTCTGGCTGTTGTTTCCAGGTCTCAGGTACAGTATGCATGTATTCATTTAATTTATATAACAATAATAATAATAGTCATTTCCAAAATATTAATGGTGCATTGTTAAACGAACACTTCAACGAAAATGGCAGTTGTTTACTTTCAGGGAAAAATTGCTCGCCTGTTTAAATGGGGCATCTAGAAGGGAAAGGATCCCACAGGAAATGCCTAAAACCAAGCAGGACGTGACTGAAATCCAGTGGGATCTTCCCTGGATGGAGATGGACAATCTGTTGGACAAAAACCAACTTGGTGGCAGCTGAACATTCTTGTTGAATGTTATGCATTTCATTGTGTGTTCCTAAAGTAAAAAAATAGGCACTGTAGTACATAAGTGTGTTATGGGAAATATGATACATTTATAAAGAGACTGTTATTGATATTTACATAATATGGATATGTTTTGTGTATTTAGCTCAATTACTAAATGACAATCATATGTTTCAGATACAGTACAGTAAGTGGTCAGAGGTCTTTAAAGAATAATGACTGTGTTTTTCAACATAATATCACAGATTTGTGACTTATTAACACATAAAAAACTTTATTTTGTTACAGATGCTATACAAGCTGGCAATGAATAGTACAGTATTGACTTTTGTACCAAACAGGCAGAAAATAGAGATTGCTTTTATACAGAGTGCCTTTAAACAAAATAAAATTAAAAACTACTTTTATTTTTAATAACTAGATAGAAGAAAATTATTGTTAAAGTACATTTTAAATCAATACCGTTTTAGTGATACATTAGTGAACTTTAAAGAAGTACATTGAAATATCTAATTACCATGTCAACTTTATACTCTGTTACTTTGTAAATTACATTTAAGGTAAATGCAGTCTTAAATGTTCTTTAACGTCCTTTCAAGAAATACACTTCTAATGCATTATTTAAATTGTCTTGTATTGCCTTGTTAACTTTAGCGTATTAGATCACAACAAAGTTCTTGCCGATAAGGATAGATTCCACTCCAATACTGATCATGCTAATCAAATATATGTGCTACCCTGACATTACTATAAGAACAGGCTTTAGAAATACCTTGTTTGAACTACATCCCAACTATGAACTACAGAACCTTTATATGCCAGTATACATCAATAGCTCAGGGAAAGCACCAATAATTTACTGCAATATCATTGCCGTTAAATCTCACTACATCTTTTGATGGCATGTAAGAATGTGCTAATCCTAATCTGGCATACTACGTAATTACAATAGTTTCCAAATGGAGATCCTCTCAGCATGAACAGGTATTTAGTATAATTCATTCCCACATCCCCCACCTCCAACCTTCTGTCCTCTCACTTAGACATCCCCCCTGCCTTTCTGGAGGTCTGGCCTAACAGCAGACAACTCTTCAGGGGTGAGAAGTTTTCACTTCACTGTTCAGTAAATGACAATAATTTAAGAGGCTATTGTAGATGCAGAGTAGGCAGATAAAGTGAGGTCTGGCTGTTCATGGGTCAGAACCCATGGATACATCAGAATGGCTATTTCTTTATTTACACCGACTGCTGGTGTTTGGTCTTGACGTAGACAAAAGTGAGCAGTAAGAACCTAATTGCCAGTGTTGTAGACTAAATACATTGTTTTGATTTTTCTACATCGCCATTCATGTTTCTTTTTAAACAATCACCTATTTATTAAGTGTCCCATGATAGTTTGCTGTTCACAAAAAGGTGTGATTTCTTACTGTGCAGCCATTTCAATAACACTGAAAAATAACACTAGAGGGCAGCATGTTTTTGCATTGTCCTTATGCATGTCATTTTAACGCCACTGACATCATCAACCAGTTAATTCATCTACAATAACAAATTATTATTTAAGACCTCTGAAATACTAGTTAGCCTATAATAAAAATAAATCAATAATACATAATATATTTAGATCTAATTGTGTAAAAAGGAATCAAATCTGCATTTGCCATTTATAGACAGAGGTGAAGATGTTAAAACATGGCCAAAGAGAGCGTGTCTAGTGAGAAACCTGAAAGACAAGCTTTCGATCACATTATCTTTAATGCATTTAGAGAACAAGTGGCCTACCTCCCTTCTTATCTCTTTAGAGCTGGTGTCAGTACATTTTGCATGTATCAATTGAGGTATCATCAATTCAGGAATGTGAGCATCAAATGAAGAACACTATAAACAAATAAATATTTTTTTTCCATGCAGAACACATGCTTAGTTACCCATTGAGTTCTGCAGTATTTTCCCACAATGGCAAACATGCATAATTTTCCTTGTGTGTGTGTGCGTTTGTCTTTTTCTCTCCCTCTCTTTAGCGTGTTGTGTTTTAGCCAGCTGCTGGGTGACAGGAGATCAGCAGCAGGGGTCTGACCATTACAGTGCCCTGTCTGGCTTCTCCTGCTAAAGACTGGCAGTTTCAGAGGGGCACCTTGGAGACGCGGGTCGAAAGGCAAATTGTTGCCATGTTGACACTTTGGCTAAAGGAGGAATATGCACAAACTCGCTTTTGATGGAACCACCACAGAAGAAATACTGTGTTATATCATAAAACTGATTTTAGTATTATTCAAAATTAGACAAACATGTTAATAGACAATGTAATACAACAACCTATTTATTACTTCAAAACTATTCACTTCGCACAACACATCCTTTAATAATGACCTAGACATCATTTGTTGGCAGATACAAGTTAGTTTGATAGATTGTTTCTAAATAAAAAATCAAATTCAGAAATTTTGAAGTGTGGTTTGAGTTTCCTAAACTAATGTATCTAAATACTTAACTGTATTCATCTGCAGTGCTAGTGAAATCTCACACTATCTCTAGTCTGTACTTTATATATAATATAATTATATTACATATTTCTTAAAAGTAGTCTGACTGCTTCTACCTAGCACTTTCACGTATAATGGAATCGAACACAAATACACCAAACCCCAGAGAGCATCTCAACTACACTGATATGTGGAGTCACTTTCACATAATTTCTCCCATGGGGCACTTTGTAGTTTCTGCATTTCAACTGCGTTTCACTTCATCAGTTTTTACTCACATTAAAATTGCCAGTAGAGTACAAATTATTTCCCTTATGAAAATTTAAAGACAAGATATGGCTGATATGAGACGATATGCAGAAGAGGACATCTACATCATGATAAATGTTTCACTTTAGAGCATTCTCTTCTCATTCATGACAGATGGGAGAATGGGAGGTGAGACCTGGCTGAGGTTGCCATGGTGATCTATGCACTGAGCAATGACTGAATGAGAGTGAGGTATCTACAGCAAATGCTTTTATGTCAGAACAGTATAGTCACTCTTTTTCCATCATGTTTTGGTCCCCTCTCACCCAGCTACATTTCAAACAGTGTCACCAACTGTGAACACTCTGCCAATCTCCAGAAGCTTACATATGGCCTACGAGCAGGAGTTCTCTACCCCTGTGATGAGTTATGCAAAACCGCAATACATGGACTGACAGACTAAAACATTCTGTTATGAATGACTAAACCAGAATGAAAATATTTGGTATGAAAAAAATCTCACATTTATTTAAATGACTGAAATGAACTTCAGACACCCTCATGTAATTTTCAGCCCTTTACTGAAAGACATTAGAACATTTTATTATGGATGATGGTTGTAATGTGTTATTGAAGCGTTAAATTAATTATATTTACAAATATTTCAGGAAATTAAAATAGCACAAGAATCTCTCAGACCCCAAACATATTAAAAAATGGCATAGGAGAAGAGAAAAAGAGAGATCTGTAAACTGCACAGTTGAAAAATAAAGGAAATATGCTTTCTAGAACAAGAGAACAAGAAGTTTTATTTCTTTAGGGAGTCTTTAAAACAATCCCTATTAAACATAACTAAACATATTCTGGTGCACTGAGGTTGTTGTTGTGTTTTTGCATGGTTACACTACTTTTGTTGTGTTAATTACAACAGCACTTCCACCATTAGCGTCTCATAAAACTTATAAAGAATATTAAACACCCAACTGCTCTCAATTAGTATTGGTCTTAGAGGTACTGGATACATTCCAAATCACAACAAAAAGCCATTAATACAGTATGAACAACTCTCATGGAAAGACTGTTGTTAGAGTTTTACTCATCGCAATTACATACAATATATACTGATTAACAGAAGTAGCAAAACATACACAGATAGGAAAATTTATTTGAGATGAAACAGACTGTACATTGAGTTGCAGATCTCTGCTGTCAAGACAGAATGGTAAATGTAAACCCACACATCCATCCCCACCCTCAAAAACGAAAATATTTAGATTAGATTAGTGAATTATAAACATCACAGAAGCTTTTACAATGACATGTTTCAGATGGTAGTTGTGCAAAACATTGCTTTGTGAAATGTGAGTTGGCTTAAAGTGTCAATATAAATACTAAAAGGCATCAAAACACTTGGAGACAAATGTAACATACCGATATACAGTAAATGAAGGAGACTGTGGATTCCCAAACCTAAAAATATCAGTTGTGTTATTTCACACATTTTTTTTACTCCAGGTTGAAAATTGTGAGTCAGGTTACTTACATGACAAAGGAACTAGCATTTCGTATTACTTTAGTAAATGTACTGTTTAATAAAAACTATTGTAGCCTGTCACTATTGTAAATGGGATGTTTATCTGTACAATGCCATAAATGTGTTCAGAGGCATTATTTTGGAGAAATTAATGTGTTTGCAGCATTGCAAATACATTCACTTTACTGAAATAGCCTAATCAAAGAACTTACAGACACCTGAACAACAACATAAACAAGAATTGACAAAAGAACAGACCTCAACCAGGGATATAAATAGCCTACACAAGGAACTAAACTAGAAACAAGTGGGGACTAATCAGTAACCAAGGTAAGTACACTCTAAAAACAGATCTGTGTCTAGGAACTAGACACATCTTTGTGTTAATTTAAAAACAACACATCTTGTGTTACTTTTGACTCAACTTGTGTTACTTTCAACTCAACATGTGTCGTCCCTTTTATGTATTTAACACAAAATGACACATTATGTGTTAAACAGCATAACACAAAAATGTGTTAAAAAATAACACATCCTTTTTTAGAGTGTAACACAGTAATTGAGGTCAATGGGGAGTATTAATAAACAGAATGAACATGGAATATAGGAAAACTTGGGAAATTAAACATTGGGAAATAAAACAAAAGAGAACAAAACATGTTGGTTATTAATAGCAAGAGCACGTTAATTAGGTCTAAAGGAATAGTGGCAGGGCTGCCAACATTTTTAGTTCAGCTTTGATTGAGATTTAATTGGTGTCAAATATACAGACATGCTTTGTTATTATTTTGGATTATATTCGATTTCCATAATCTACAAATGTGCATCCCTGTATGTCTGTATTTCTTGGATATTGGCGTTGGATAACTGTTTTAAGTAATTTTAATTTGATTTTCAGCAACATTTGATTGCAATTCTACCACAATTAGTATCAGTATAGTAGTCCTATATTTCAAATATAATTTCGTTATGCTGCCTATGAAGCCTGTCCAAAACTCTTTCCCAGATCATGTTGGATCAGGTTACTTTTATTAATTTAAACAAGAATCTGGAATACATAAAATCTGCTGTAGTAATGTAGTAGTCTTAAAAAAGGCACGTAATAGCCAGAAGCTACATCTTTGTCAGCAAAAACAAACAGGCAAACAGTTCTAAAGCTTTTGAAATAAATTGTTATAGTTTTGATTTATTTGGGTTGCTGCTGTTCACTGAAACTTTTTGTAAAGCAACTAAACAAGCATAATAGTAGAAAAACCAGTTAGTTTACATATTAAGATGAATGTCTCCACAGTTAATACATCAACTAACACTAAGGGGACTTCCAAGATTGTTGAAAATAAGTTATATTAGCAAAATGTATTACACACAACAGGAAAAATCAAAATGCAACGTGCAGTATATTTGATATTTTAAAACCTTTTTAATATATAAAAAAGCTTCTGTACTGTACGTCAAAACATACAATAAATCCTTAAAATCATTTTTTTAAATGTGGTTTAACAGTAGCAAAGCACACAATAATAAATGAAAATAAATCAATCTGCTTTTTCTTTAATGAAACAAAATTAAATTATAATAGTCGTAGTGTCATTTGTTAAATGGAAAACGGCGAAAAGTTTTCCTGTTTGATATTTTATCATAATTTCTGTACCTGTAAAGAAATCCAGGCCACTGCTTGTTTCTCTCGTATACTTCTGTACAAACTGCCTGTTGGAAGTGTTACCGAACAGAAGGGACGGAGTCAGCGGATGCAAAACAAAGGAATCTTTAATGAAAAACAAACACAAAAGGATAACTTAAACAGGAATGTAAATTAAACAAATACTGTCCTTGAATGAGCCGATGAGTAGAGGTGAACACAGAAGAAGAAGGCGATGAAGATGAGGAGGAAGACGAATCCACTGGAGTAACACACAGGTAAGAGTCCGGGTAACAAATGTTTAGACAGGACAGTGACTGGTAGGGGGTGAGTGTCCTTTATACAAAGTGTGGTGATGGCGGTCAGGTGTTGGTGATGATGATGACAACGAACAACAGGTGTGTGCGGAGGTGCAGGGTGACATGGGAAGTGAAGTTTAAGCCGCGAAGACAGGTGACATCGTGACGAGTACCCCGGGCAGCGCAGCCCAAGACCTGAGGAGGGGAGAGGATTGGGTGGGTGGTCCCGAGTCAGGAGGCCAGGGTCAGGATCAGGAGGCTCGGGTCAGGATCAGGAGGCCAGGGGTCAGGGTCAGGAGCCCAGGCGAACTGTGGTGGCCAGCGGCCTGGCCGTGGCCATTGAACTAATGGCTGGCAGCCATGCGGCGCACTGGCGGCCATGGCGAACTGTGGCGGTGGCCCCTTGGCGGAACTAATGGGCCGCCCATGGCCAAGACTGTGGCGGGCCCATGCGAACTAGCCAGACTGTGGCCTGGCCTTGCGGGAACTGTGGCGGCGGCGCCCAACTAAGATGTGGGCAATGAACTAACTGTGCGGCGTGGCGCCCGGCGAACTGTGGCTTAAACTATGGCCATGGCGGGCTAATGGCCAGCCCTGGCTGTGGGGCAATGTGGCCAGCGGCCAGCCTGGCCAGGCTAATGGCCAGGTGGCCCGGCAGCTCTAGTAAGCTAAGGGGACCCAAGGCGCCCGGGAACAGAGGGGCCCCTAAAGCGCCGGGAACAGAGGGACCCCAGCGCCGGAGGAACAGAGGGACCCTAAGCGCGCCCGGGAACAGGGGACCCTGGCGCCGGGGAACAGGGGACCCACAAAGCGCCCGGGGAACAGGGGACCCACAAGCGCGGGAGACAGGGGACCCTGGCGCCGGGGAACAGGGGACCCACAAGCGCCCGAGAACAGGGGACCCACAAAGCGCCCGGGAACAGGGGACCCACAAAGCGCCCGGGAACAGGGGACCCACAAGCGCCGGGAACAGGGGGACCCTGGCGCTTGGGGAACAGAGGGGACTCCAGGCGCCTTGCGGGAACAGGGGACTCCTGGCCTTGGGGAACAGGGGACTCACAAAGCGCCCGGGAACAGGGGACTCCTGGCGCCGGGAACAGGGGACCCTGGCGCCCGGCACAGAGGGACCCTGGCGCCGGGCACAGGGGACCCAGAGGAGACAGGGACCCGGGAACAGAGGGAGACAGGGACCGGGGAACCCAGAGGAGAGACAGGGACCCGGGGGATCCAGAGGAGGCAGGGACGGGGACCCAGGGGAGACAGGAACCGGGGACCCAGGGGAGACAGGAACGAGGGACCCAGAGGGAGACAGGGATTGGGAACCCTAGAGGAGACAGGGATTGGGAACCTAAGCGGGAGACAGGGACTGGGAACCCTAGAGGAGACAGGGACTGGGGACCTAGAGGGAGACAGGGACTGGGGATCTAGAGGAGGCAGGGACTGGGGACCTAGGGGAGACAGGAACTGGGGACCTAGGGGAGATAGGAACTGGGGACCTAGAGGAGACAGGGATTGGGAACCCTAGCGGAGACAGGGATTGGGAATTCTGAGGAGTCTAGGAAACAGTCTGGGAATTTTGGGGCTTCTAAAAACACAAACTGGAAACTTCGAGGATATAGTCTAGGAACTTCGGGGAAACTCTAGGGCAGGAGTCTGGGAACTTCAGGGGAAACTCTAGGGGAGAGGAGTCTGGGAACTTCCCGAAAACTCTAGAGGCGGAGTCTGGGAACTTCAGGGGGAAACTCTAGAGGTAGAGGAGTCTGGGAACTTCAGGAAACTCTAGAGGCGGAGTCTAGGAACTTCAGGGGAAACTCTAGGTGTAGGAGTCTGGGAACTGGGGGAAACTCTAGAGGCAGAGGAACTCAGGAAACTCTAGGGAAACGGAGTCTGGGAACTCGGGAAACTCTAGGGGTCGGGAGTCTGGGAACTTCAGGGGAAACTCTAGGTAGTCTAGGAGTCTCCCTCTTGAACTCAGGGAGCAGTCCCTCTTAGCGGGACTGGGCCTTCACGGAGCAGCCCTCTTAGCCGGGACTGGAGGCTCGGGCAGCCCTCTTAGCCGGAGGACTGGAGGCTGGGGAGGCAGCCCTCTGTGGCAGGACTGGAGGCTCTGGGAGGCAGCCCTCTAACGGAGACTGGAGGCACTGGAGCAGCCCTCTTGGCGGGACTGGAGGCTGGGAGGCGGCCCTCTTGGCCGGGGACTGGAGGCTCGGGGAGGCAGCCCTCTTGGCCGGACTGGAGGCTGGGAACGGCCCTCTTGGCAGGGACTGGAGGCTCGAGGCGCCCTCTTGGCGGGACTGGAGGCTCGGGAGGCGGCCCTCTTAACGGGGACTGGTGAGGCTCGGGAGCGGCCCTCTTGGCGGGGGCGTGACTCTCGAGGCGGCCATCTTGGCGGGGCGTGACTCTCGAGGCGGCCATCTTGGCGGGGCGTGACTCGGAGGCGGCCATCTTGGCGGGGCGTGACTCACGAGAGCGGCCATCTTGGCGGGGCGTGACTCGATCTTGCGCCATCTTAGCGGGGCGTGACTCGGAGGCGGCCATCTTGGCGGGGCGTGACTCGGAGGCGGCCATCTTGGCGGGGCGTGAAGTGAAAGCGGCCATCTTGGCGGGGCGTGACTCTGGAGGCGGCCATCTTGGCCGGGGCGTGACTCAGGCGGCCATCTTGGCGGGGGCGTGACTCGGAAGCGGCCATCTTGGCGGGGCGTGACTCACCGAGGCGGCCATCTTGGCCGGGGCGTGACTCGGAAGCGGCCATCTTGGCCGGGCGTGACTCACGGAAGCGGCCATCTTGGCCGGAACTCGAGGAAGCGGCCATCTTGGCCGGGGGCGTGACTCAGGCGGCGGCCATCTTGGCGGGAGGCGTGACTCACCGGAAGCGGCCATCTCGGCGCCCGTGTCAGAAACGCGGGGAAGCGGCCATCTCGCCGCTGACAGAACACGGGAGGCGGCCATCTCGGCGCCAGAACCCTGGGGAAGCGGCCGCCGTGACCCACGTCAGAACCCTGAGGGAGCGGCCATCTTGGCCGCGGCAGAACTCTTGGCGGCGGCCATCTTAGCCGCGGCAGAACTCTCGGCGACGGCCATCTTAGCCGCGGCAGAACTCTCGGCGGCAGCCATCTTGACCGCGGCAGAACTCTCGGCGGCGGCCATCTTAGCCGCGGCAGAACTCTCGGCGGCAGCCATCTTGACCGCGGCAGAACTCTCGGCGGCGGCCATCCCAGCCGCGGCAAAACTCTCGGCGGCGGCCATCTCAGCCGCGGCAGAACTCTCGGCGGCGCCGGGACTTGCGACAACAACCGGAGAGGGAGGAGTGTTGACGGTAGTGCAAGGTGCGGTGGGAGTGGTGGTGGAGCGCTCGTGGAAGGCTTGACGAGCCGCTTCAAATAAATCCCGGAAAGCATCCGACTGACTCATTATGCTGTTTGGTCCTGTCTTCTGTTACCGAACAGAAGGGACGGAGTCAGCGGATGCAAAACAAAGGAATCTTTAATGAAAAACAAACACAAAAGGATAACTTAAACAGGAATGTAAATTAAACAAATACTGTCCTTGAATGAGCCGATGAGTAGAGGTGAACACAGAAGACGAAGAAGACGATGAAGAAGATGAGACGAAGACAATCCACTGGAGTAACACACAGGTAAGAGTCCGGGTAACAAATGTTTAGACAGGACAGTGACTGGTAGAGGTGGTGAGTGTCCTTTATACAGTGTGGTGATGACGGTCAGGTGTTGGTGATGATGATGATGACAACGAACAACAGGTGTGCGGAGGTGCAGGGTGACATGGGAAGTGAAGTTTAAACGCACGAAGACAGGTGACATCGTGACAGGAAGCACTGTTTGTAGCGTTGAAAGGTATGGTAATGGTTAAAAATTAATTCCTGTTATGTTTTCTTTTTTTATAACTCTTACCTTGCAGTTTGTTGTAATTATCATGGCCTACTACGTATCAAAATCAGCCTCCGTTAGGGATGGGTATCATTTAAGATTTTTACTGCATATAAATCAAGTATCAATCAAGTAATACTTTAACGGTATTCTTACCGGTTCTGCAACTTAAACAGAAAATCCTTGAATGGGTGATTTAAGTTTTACTTTTTATGTAAGTTTTATGTATTTGTACATAACTTTAATGGTCACTTTAATTAACCATTACATATATAGGCTGATTTATTTTTTTTTAAATATGTTTGGCTTTGTTATTTTAACAACAGTAGAAAATGTTTACTGAAAATGTTTAATGATTTTTCACCCAAGTGAAATTACCATAGTTTTAAGATAAGCAAACCAGTTATAGGTAAGTACATAGGGCAACTATAGATGAACTACAAGCTAGACAGTCGGTCTGCTGGTGTAAATGGCATATCAGTCTTTACAATCCCATTTACGTACTCTGTGTTTTGAGCTTTGAATGTTTTAGTTAATGTACTTTTTTAACTGTTGTTTATTGTTCTTTATACATTTTTTTTCAACCATACCCTGTAAAGTACTACTGGATGTTGTATAATTCCAAATAAACAGAAGACCAACAGCCATTCTATCCAACACTGGCAAAAAGTGTTTTTTCAGAGCTGCTCATGAAAAGATTTCTAACACAAATCATAATTAAGAGAATATTTTAAATCGTTTGTCTCATTGTGATCTATTTTTATGATTATTTTGGTAATTGCTCATACTCATGTTCATTGTTTTGGTCAGTCGTATGACTTATTTCTGTGGGAGGATCTTCTCTTTCTCTTTGTCTGTTGACCACTGTAGAAATCCTCGTGCCTACATTAATATAATCCTGCAAAACCAAAGAAAAGTGCTAATCAGTTTTGATGTTTACATATTATACTTTCTTTACATATATCAACATTAGCTTCAGATTTTCTTTGATCTTTTTACAATTGTTATTGTAATAGTAATATTATTAGTATAAAAGTATAAACATTATCTAAATGATCATTTATAACAACCCAAAATATCATTCACCATGAAGTTAAAAGCTGGTAAATTGTCTTTAAGGAAAACTGTTACTGTAGCTGAGCATAAGCGTCTTACCTCTGTGATACTAGGAATCTCGATGGGAACAGTCTGGGAATTGAACTGCTGATTCTGCACTAGAGCAACAACTACCTGCTTATACAAATACCCAATACACAACAGTATGACAGTGTGTACAGTATGACAATGAAAATACATCAATAACAATTCTGATTCAACTTGAATTCAGCTGAATATTCCTGAAACACCAAAACAACTACAATAATCAAGTGAAGTGATACTCACCTGAGAGCCACAGGTAGCTCTGCATGCAAATGCTGACAGAAAGATGGAAATGATTAACTGAAGGAGGTGGAACAACAGCAACACACCACTGATCCCAATTCCTTCCATGTTAGACTGAAGAAAATACCTTCTTTGACCATCACCCTGAATCAGAACACTACAATTGTATTTATCTATAGTACTTAGGATAAGATTGTTAAAATACTATAATCAGTTTAAAAAAAGTAACCAAATACAAACCCAGGATGACTCCCAATAAGAACAATTATACATTCCATATAATGTATAATCATATGGTATAACTGGATTGTGACAAATATCAAAGAGCAGTATAAAGATTGCCATCCCTGCAGTTATTGCACTGATCACATTCATTCCAAGAGAACCTTTAACCTGTTTTTCGAGAAGAAAAAGTTTCATAAACATATATAGTATATACATAGTATATATATATATATTGTATGTTTATATAGTACAACTACCACACAAAGAAGTGGCTATTGACAGGTATACTATTAATTAATAAAGTATATGCTTTGCAGAATCTGTTTATATATTGTATAGTACATATACTGTGTATATATACTATAGAGTTAAAATACTATTATAGAGTTAAAAATGCCATATTACCAAACAGGGATTGAGCTTGTTCTCTGCAGCAATGGATAATGAACCTGCTATAAGAAACTGTGGAAGAACCAAGGACAATTTACTATTTGTAGTTAGTTATAGTGTAGTTTAGTATTATTATTTATATTAAGTTTTGCAGGCCAAAACCAAAACACACTTACAATAAAGGGTCCCCAGTACACAATATAGGTCCCAACAGCAGCTGAAATAAATCGAATGTTTGGACACCTATAGAATCTATTAAATCCCATAACAGTTTCGAATCCCATAATAAGGCCTAGTAACAAAATCACAATACCAATCATTGTCTGGACTGTCTGTGGAAAGAAAAAGACAGACAATTTTGTTTTGAGTTTTCAAACATTTCTTTGACAAATTTGGAATTCGAAAGATTTAAAAGTTCATTATGGAAACTGTATTACCCCAAGTGCCTTTGGTTGTGCTTTAAGAAAAACTTTCAAGTTAGGAAGACATGTAGTCATTTGATCATTTATGTTTCGTGTTCCTGCTCCTTGTTGTGAAAGTTCTTGAATGACTGGCAAGCCATTCACATCAACTGAAGTATTCATGGACATCCTTAAAATTTAGATTGTTATATAAACAAAATGAATCAGTTGTACTCTGAAAAATGTTATTAGACATTTAAACACAAAACCACTTTTCCCCTGACAGATTTAAGCGTAAATTAAAAAGTTAAAAATTCTTCTGTCAAATCCTTAAAATCACATTTTTAAATGGGATTTAAAAGTACTAAAGCACTAAAACTAATCAACACAAAATAAAGTTAATGATCAATGAACCATCCCAGAGAAAATAAAATCGGAACAGGTCTACTGTTTAATTTCTTAAAGCAAACACTACAAAAACGTATTTGATCGTAACAGGTTTACCTGTGAGAAAATTCGGTAGATTCTTTTTACTCTTGTATGTCTTTGTGTGAGTACTGCAACTTCTGACTAAAGGAAAAACCTTTCCTCTTAAATTTGAATACTTTTGCAATAAATCTGTTAGGGGTTTTTTCAGACTGTTAATTATAACATCATTGTTCCTGGTGGGTTAAAAATTAATTTGTAACTGGTACTTTGATAGTGAACAAAATTTACTTTACCCATTACCTTACCCATATACATGTACAGGTATAAATAAAAAGCTACAGTATATAAGTAAAAAAGGCTGTGCAATTACAGTGCATTGTAAGTTTAGCATGAATATGTTTAATATGCTAATGTTTCTCTATAGTAACCTCCGTCTCTTCGACACGGCCACTTGTCATGTCTTCTGTCTTGTAACACATAATTTAACGCATCTCATTGCGCTGTCGTTTTGGGAGACTTGATAAATGAGTCATTTTTTTAAGTGCTAGTGTTGCTCAGAGCAACACATTGTTAATAGCTCACATTTTTGATGGCAAGAGGAACAAGCGGTTTCACTAGATGTTTTATTTGTATCTTCAAGGCTGTTTGTCACATTCAGACTCAATCAATTTCTCAAATAATGCATTGCTTGTTATTCTTACTGTCTCCAAGCTGTTTGTAATGAGGATTTGTGAAAATTACTTGTAGGTGTTAATAACAGAGCTTTTAAAAATATTCTGCAATCAAAACAATGCATTTTCTCACTCACATTACACCAAACGTTTCTATTCATCATCATTAACACGAGGACTTCATTATTAAAATAAAGTGCTATTACCATTAGTTCCATTAACACAAATGCACTTTAACCTTTTTTAAACGCTTCACACAATTAAAGAGAAATCATTGTCTAAGTCTCTTAACCTACTAATTACTTTATTATATTTCAGGTGAATGAAAAAGTGTGTGCACCACGTCTGTGGCTGTTTTGGTTTATACATGTGTATGAGGTTTTCTGGGAACACATGCAAGTTGCAATTTAACTGTAATATGTAAATAGACCTGCTGAGTTGCTACCCTTTCAGTATATCAAAATTCATTTCCTGACCTTTGCAGAAGAATACCAAACATCTTCCCTTCACTGTTGTAAGTCAATTGTCCATGTATCTCAATACACTCTAACCTCCTCTGCAAGGAAACTCTAATGCATTTAGTAATCACATTAATACTTTTATTCATATGGATAGTGATGGCAAGTAAGAAAAGCAGGCATGATGGATTTAAGACCATTATAACAATTCAATTTAGTCTGATGCAATGCATTTCCTCTTGACATGCACATATATACACACACACACACATCTTTACTTAAAAGCACACAGCATGTGAAAATGAAAGTGGGTAAAAGTGCTTTTAAAGAGATACGTAAATACTCCACATCATATAAACAAGTATCTTAAATTAGATTTGACAACAATTATCAAAATGGCAGTGCTAACGTTGCTTTTGTTTCTACTCCTAACACAATCTTGTCTCTGTGTTACACAGAATCACTTCTGGGGGCTGTCCATGACATATAAACATTCTTCAGGGTTACTTGTCTGCAATGTCTGAGAGTTTAAAAAGATTATTAAGGATACAAGACAGGAAATATATGGAAGATTCATTATAGTGTTGTGTTTGTCTCATTTTTTTAGATAATACAACACAATCAACAATCAATCACTGAAAAATAATCACCTCAATTCTTATCTTATACATTTCATATATATTTCTTCTGTATATTTCATGACTCAAAAAGCATTTCTCTCTGCATTTCTTTACAAAGCTGGCAAAATAAACCTGTCAGTCAGCCAGGTTCTGTCTGAATGCTTCCCTTAAATGAAAGCACAGGCTCAATTTAAAGCGCTATGGTCCCTGTATGCGCAGCTAAATGTCGTGGATTTTATGTTTATCTCGGATTCTAGGGCTGTGGGATTAGATCTGTCTATATTATTAATTGACATATCATGCAAAGCCAGATTCAATATTTCTTTTTTAGATGACTTTAGAATTACATGGTCTGTAAAAGAATGATTTTATTATATAAAAGTACATTTAGCTATACAGATCAAGAATTATAATGCTACAAAGACAAACCGTCTTATTCACATTGTGACAAGGGCACTGAAAGGGCAACTAATCCATATACAGGCTAAGGATGGTGTTAAATCTCCATGGCAACAAGATGAAAATAAGCTACTGCTTTCACTATGCAGAATCTTCTGATCATCATTCTCTTTCAGCTTTGTTATTACATACTTGGTTTAGCTTTACATACAGTATGATTTGTATACCACAGAAATTAAATTCTCATTTCCTGTTCACAAGGAAAATGTAATGAAGCTTATCTTTAGCAGACTGGGAAATTACTTCTCGATGTAAATATGTTTGGTTGAATTTGCTGGATCTGTTTCTGTCCTGAAACATTTTCCCAAACACGCTTTCTTTGACCGAAACTATCAATTTTATAATGAAAAAAAAACTTGCATAGCAGATTGCATAACATACAGCCAAATGCATTTTTTCATTATAATTTCCAATTAATAATGTTTTAATTTTTGTTTTCATAATATATCTTTTTGTTTTGTTTAATTTACCAAAACAGCATTCCAGGGAAGCTGGGCATGTTAGAGAAAAAGACCTCTGGTATTCTGAATCTCTACACATTTCTCAGTCTGTGACAGGATACAATTACGACACAATAACAGTGATTATTCTGTGATAAAGGCTGAGATTTAATACTGCTTGAACATTCTACACACAACACAATACTTGCAAAACTATTGCAAAACTACTTGCAAAACTACTACTAGCATATATTTTGACTACTTATTTGTCATCTCTATTCAGTTTTACAAATAAAGATGTTTCATTTTCTGTTAAGATGTTTAGACTGTTAAACAGAAAGAGATAGGATCTAAGTGCAGGCTGAGAATAATGTGGATACCAAGACACAGGTGAGAACACTGAGAAGGGCGCAAGACAACAGTAAGATTACAGGACTATAACCTAAATTCCACATACTAAAAATACAAGTAAACATCAATAAAATTGCATAGTAAAACCATTGCAAAAGGAATAAGGTAAAATAACTGATGTGCTCATAAACATTTATATAAAAACAGCTGTGTCAAATAGTTAAAATGCATGCGAACCAACTGGTGGATTCCTGTTAATGGCTTACAATGTGTGCTTGTAGATAATTATGAAAAATTGTATTGATCTTACAGTACACTTACAGTATATTGAAAACATCAGTTGACTGTATCAGTCCTGATTATTTCAATCACACCAACAAATCAGTTAAGACTTGAAAATATATAAATAAATACAACAAGATGATGGTCTTGGGGAAGTGCCAGGGTACATTTTGCATTTGTCAGTTTGAACAATGCGACTCTGACCCACTAAGTCTGTCTTGTCACAACAAAGGCTGTTGAAAACAACTGAGCTGTCATTCTCTGTCTGGCTGTCATCTACAGAATAGTAATGCAGAAAAATAAAAAGTGAAAATAAAGTGTATATCTCATTCTGTCCCATCTGTCTAAGTTTAACGTGTGTTGTATTTATCTATATACAGTAGTGTACCACTAGCTCACTTATTTCTGCAGATACCTTTTATCTGAAGCTACATGCATCAGGGTGTGAAGTTTCAGATTGTGAGGATGTGTGAAGTAGATCTTGATGACTCTTTAGTTTCTGCGAACTGAGATATATGAGTTAGCTGAACAGAATCTACAATAAGGCTGTGATGTATTTGCTTACCCCATTGTATAAATACCCCAGGGAACCCATTATATGTTACGCTGTTGTTTATACATTCCTTGTTATATGTTTGGAGTTATATGCACTTATGTCTTTAGCTGTTTCTTGAATGTTGTGGTGACCTTAGCAGATCAGGTAGATGTTGACAGTTCAAAGATTGTAGAAAAGAACGGATGAAGGTTTTGAAAAGCACTTTTATGTTGTGAAGGAACAATCAGGAACGTGTTCGTCTTTCAGAATATTTCAGATATTTTATGAGCTCTTCAATGTTGCGTGGTATTGTGGTCACCATGACAATGCTGCTGTTGCCGCTGCTTAGTGACCTAATTGATGAGATGGAGCAGAGTAGCAGAAGGACCCCATGTAGAGATTTTCACTGAGTGGAGCTGCTCCAGAAGCACGCAGACAAACATGGTACTCAAAGAAATAGAATAAACAAAATAATGATCCAAAGACTTATTTTTTTTCATTTGAACCTATTTAAAATTCGCACCTAAAAGTGCATATTAATACCTAATGGTGTTAAAACCTTTTTAAATGGTACTGCTACATTGACAACTGGGGTACAAATGTTGGCCATTTTTTTCTCACAATGTACTTTATATAGAAATATGGTGTAATTTCCACAACTACCTCTCTCAACTACCTACTACTATCTACTTTCCCTTCAGTTCGTATCTCTTTACCAATCCTATATAAACCTCTCTTGTCAAAAAAAGGTTTCTGGCATTTTTTCCTTCCTCTCTGTAACCCAGCTTTAAGGTGGAATCTGTTTCCATGACAACACCAATAGTCTCTGAGACTATTGGAAATGATTATTTTAGCATTTTAAACATAAGCAGTTTCTGTCTGTTACAAGATGAGTTTTCCCACCTGAACCATTTCTGCAAATCAGATAGAGGAGTATTTTTATCTGCTTACAAGAAAAAGGGGGAAGGTACAGTATAACGAAAAGTATTGTTGTGGTTCAATCGCTCATGTGCTTTTAAAACATCATCTATTCAACCTAAAGTTGCTTGAAAACCTTTTTTTCTTATAAAACACCATAGTTTCTTTTTCCAATATTACTGTGTAATGTTCTTATACATGCAAAGATAAGTGATGATGCCCCTATTAGCAACCATGGCCTAAATGGCCTAGATAATTGGCACAGGCCATTTGTCCACTACCACAGTCACTCAACCCTGGAGAGAAAGAGCCCACTTCAAGTCTATTTGGATCCTGAGTAAAGTTCAAAGCTTGAGGGGCTTTACTGAAGGTATCAAAGGCTGTTTGAAAGCCAAGACTCAGGCATTGAATCTCTAGCCACCAGCTATTAGACTAAAAAGACAGACTCCCACTCAAACATCTGCAACCAAACAGAAGCACATTAATAGGAGCAGATGTGAGGTTTAGTAATACAACCTCATGGCCCTCTCATCTTTTTTTAGGTGTGCAATGGCAAAATTCTTCATTTCGTGAATCCCTCTCATGCACATACAGTACACACACCCCTTAAGCCCCCTCCCCCGTTTCCCCCACACTCCTCTGCTATCTGTGGTACCACATCTCTGCTTCTTCACATCCAAAATGCCTGTTACCGTGGTAACTACACAAAGTGTCAATATTTTTTACCTTTCAATGGGGCATCATGGGGAGATATCTACATTGCAGAGATGCATTTTGCCAAAAGCATCAATGCAGCTTATGTTGAGAGGCACTGAATGGAGATGAATGAAAACTGGAGACAAAATATAAAAATATACAGTAGGAAAAACATGAAGAAATGTACATTTTAAAAATGTACACATTAAAAGTGTCATCATAAAAATACATGTTTAAGAACTTTCAATGTCATTTGCACAACTTACAAACTATGAATGATTTTAAAAAAGTAGGTTTCAATAATAGACAATAAAAAAAATTATATTGGCAATATTGTATATAGTGTCAGGCAAGATCAAACAAAATTTGGCTTGCGTCATGTATTAAATAGAAAAAATTTGACTACTTCTTTATGACAGTGACCAACTTTTGACAGTAACATCACTGTGATTTCTACCAAGTGACAAGAGCATAGAACAGAAAAATACATCAGTACAAAAAAGAGAGAGAATGAGTAATGCCCAAAAAAGAAACATTAAGATGTCAAAAGGTGACAAGTGCACTCTACTAACCAAGCTATTACAGTACATCATTCTGAATAAGATACAGCATTCTCTATACACTGTTGTGAAATTTATTTTGCTATCACTTCACATTTTCGCACACATTAAAGCATGCATATAAAGCAACTGCAGGTGATTGACTCATCGTTAGCTGTGTAGGAGGAAAAACAGAAAGGGACACACTTTTTCATAAAAAATGGAAGAGAATCTGAGTGCTGTGTTGCCAGGCTGTCTGTCTTTGAAACTGTTAGAAGTCTGATTACACCTTCATGTCTGGCTTCATTGTTTCTGTGTTGTTTTGATGTAGTTCTTACAGTACATGCATGATGGAAATCTATTTACATTTACATTTATGCATTTGGAAAAACTGCTTTTATCCAAATGACTTACAAGGCATTATACAAAACTTTTTTTTAGTATGTGCAATACCTGGGTTCGAACCCATAACCTTTGCATTGCTAGTGCCATGCTTTTTCTAAAAAAAAAGCTAAAAAAAATCACATATTTAAATGTGTAGCCATAAATGTGAATCATTGCATGTAATGTACTGTATGTGTGTGTACAGATTGGGTATTCTTATGGTCTCCCTAAAAAGACTCATAAATCATGTTTTACTTTAAATCCAATAATACGCACAGGTTTGTGTGAGGGTAAGGTTTATGGGTAGGAGTACTATAACAATAAAGTAAAAATCGATTACAATATTAATTGGAGTATTGAATTTTATATTTATCCAAAGTAAAAAGGACACATCTTCCTTATTCAACCCTCACCCCCTCAACTCACCAGGATTTAATTGAAGATATGTAACGTTTAAATTGTACATCTGCATTGAAATTTACTGTATGATGTACTTGATTGAAAGATTTATGTTTTAACCCATAACCCATTTATCCAGGGTGTACCCTTTCTGCGGCCCAGGATGCTGGGATAGGCTCCAGCCCTCTCATGACCCTGAGGATAAGCGGATTTGGAGAATGGATGGACTGATGTTTACTTAACCTTAAAACATCAAATCTGGCAAATAAGATGTTTGCTGAGTTGAAACAGGAACTCTTTAACTTGCAGCATTTCAGTCCACATCTGAAAATGCATTTATTGTTCTATCGTTTCTTCCAACGCAATGGTTGATGTAACATGATCAATAAAATGACGCGAGATTTATCGGCCGCTGTCCAGGGTCCTGAGGCGTTTTCTGGAGTATCTTCACTCCAACGCAGCTGGTTCTGCATATGGGTCAAACATGAGTTGAATGGCGAAATCAACTAGTTGGTCTTTAATACCTAACCACAAGACAACTAGTACTCTCCGTGATTCTACCTTATGAATATAAGCAATTTTGCAGTACATCTGCGAAGTACGTCAAGCCAATTATGCGTATGCAAGTCTGTTTAATCCACATATGAATGAAATGGACCGTAGAGAGGCAGCGCGAGAGAAAGGGAGTTGGGGGTGTTTGAGGGGGTTCATCTAAATGCGCAGCGCATATCAGGGAACATTGTGAGTCTGCGCGGATAACCGCCCGGTGTTGCAACACAATATAGAGAATAGCGAGTAATATCCAGACAACGTTCCTTAATTAAAATCTTGCGCGCCTCTTTTTCGTTTCTCACTTCTCACAATCAGACTGCCCCATCGTTTTTGGAAAAGAAAGACAGCGAGGGAGACACGTTACTTGTCTGTTGAACTCACCGAGTTCTTTGGGTCGTCTTGAGGGAATTTCCCTGCACCAGCGCAGCGTCTGTGACTGACAGCACGAGACAGTCTGCATTCGGCATCGTGTTGACATCCTTTCGCGAGACCTCACGGCTACAGAGGTAAGGTTCATGCTTTCACTCATTCTTTAAATGACCAACCGCATTTCTTTATTTTGTTGCATGTGTAACCTGTAATGAAACCGAATGCACGAATCAATAACTCGTGGACTGGTGGGTGAATTATACTGAAGGAATATTGGTCAAATTAATTGGAGACTTAATGTTTCACAGACGATCGAAATAATGTTTAATAGCGTGAAATAGGGATATATTGGTTGAGTGGTTGTGTTACTGGATTGGGTTTTACTGTTTGTGTGTAGTTCAAGTAGCCAACTGGGAGTTCTGCGGTTTGCACAGATGGTTTATTTAAACGGTTCCTGTGATTTGTGCGTTGTTCAGTGCTCACGATAAAGGCAAATGCCACATACGATCAGCCTTAAAACATCGGCTCACATGCAGCTCAGGTGCATGAATAACACAACTTCATAATTGTGCTTTAAATGTACATCTAAAACCAAAAACCTCCATATTCTCACGATTGATTTTTGCTGCATTAATAGATGCGTAAGACTGATGTATGCACTCAGTATTTTATATATGAATAAATGCCGAAACTTCATTAATATCGCCACACCCAAACGCGCTTTTCAATCTAATCCCATTATTATTTCATAAAATGGCAGCAACAATTTATAACTAATAGTCTATATGAATGCATTTCACATATTGCTCGATACATTTTGCACCATACATTCTTCAATCTTGAGATATTGTGTTTTTTGTATTAAAAAGGAAAATGCATATTAATTTGCAAAAAATATATATTAAATTAATATGCCAAAATATGTATGCCATTATACACTATATGCATAAAGCTTATAGAAGTGTACACTTTTGACTCTACTTTTTCCACCATTGCTGCAAATACAATTTGGACAAATCAAATGTGATCTTTGCAAGGCCTGATTGCATTTAGAAAGAATGTCACATTACTTTGTGAGCTCTGTTTTGAATGAACTCAGCAAAAAGCAAGTGTTTGGTTCAATTTGATTGCAGTGAACATTTCAGTCAGTTTTCCATTGCAGTGCCTTTATACTGTTACATCAGAAATCATTTCCAATCTTGCTACTCTGAAACAGACCCATTGAATTACTGTGAATGTTCAATATCTACAAATGAAAGGTTTTAGAGTTAAGTTAGATTCAATTCGACTCTTGGGGCCTATGCCAATGCACCACTAAAGACTACATTAGATTCTACGTTCCTCATACATGGTGTTCTCTTACACCCACTTTCAACTGATATAAGAATAGAAGATGAAAGTAGGTGAGATTACAATCTCGCACCTCTCTCATAATAGACTGCTATGCCAGTCTGAGTGGTCAACAATTACAGGCGATTGACATTTAGGACAAACTATAATTGTAATTGATTATGGCACTCACCGTTAGACTCTATAATGGATTGGTCTGTACGTTCTGCTTGTATATCTGAATAAATCCCCTATAACTTCATGAAAGGATCAGAGAAACACTGCATGTATTTTATATCCATAGTGTTCAAAAAGGAAAGATGCACGTATCAAGCAAACACAAAAATGCATACAGTATGATGAAATCCGGTCACAATCAACCTTGAAAAATCCATTGGAGAAACATCAGTATTATGCTGGTCTCTAAATATTTGCAAGTTGCATGTGTGTATATGATGCCATACGCATAGCTATGTGCACATTCTGTTTTCTGTTTGGACATAAATTTGATATAAAATGTGTTGGCCTGTTTCTACTTCTAACAACTTGTTTGAATGATTTGTGCTTGTATGAAATACACACACAGCATCACGTGCTGTTTGGATAATAACAAATCACTTTGCATTTCTGGGGACTCGAGCACAGTAATTGAAGTCACCACATGAATTCCTTTGTGATTTATGGTAAGTAATAAATGAGGGTAAAGAGAGAAAGGCAGAAGGGGAATTCTCAAATTTCCTTAATATCTGACTCACGCTCTTGTTTTAAAGACAGAAATGTGTCTATATGCTAATGGTAAACCCCCGACATCCCTTCAAACAACAATTGACAATGTAAATATAGCTATGCAGACATTAGTGACTCATGATTGGTCAGCCTTGTATGGGATTAACACACTATAATGAGATTTATATGAGAAATGAGACCGAAGATCTATCTTATGACTTGCATTACAGATTTTCTCCATTCCCGATGATCTTTCTTTCTTTTCATTTTTTCTCATATACAATACAGTATGTGTCCTGGAGGACATGAGAGGTGTGACAAATGACTTTTGCTTCAGAGCAAGTGTCCACTAGCCAGTGGCGCAGTGTACAGCTAAATGTAATATACTAACACTGGAACATTGCAGAATTATGGTATCTATGGGCGATGGGGGCCTGTGATAGATATTAGTGTGGGTAGTAAAAACCAAGGTTGTCAGCTGGCCAGACTGACATGCCATATTACCTCTGTAAAGTCATTTGGAGAGTGGCAATAACCTTGGTGGGATCACTGGCCCCTCGAGCTTTGAAAAAACTAGCTTGACTTATTTTTGTTTACAGAGGCCTAATGTCTTTCCATAGCACTGTATGTGTTATATTTGAGTCACTAGAATTTGATTATTTGGCTTTATATATATAGTATATATATCTTAATATTTTTCCAGTGAGAACATTTATTGCAGATAGTGTTTGTTCGTTTAAAGGAAACCAGTACAAACCTCTCTTTCAGTTTGTATGTTTATGGTATGAAATTTACATTATGAAATGGTATATTAAAATTTACATGTTACACACAACTTACATGTACCACTTAATTTACTTCATAATTGTTACAATTACATACATATTTTGGGATGTGAATCCTCTGTTCTGTGTGTCAGATATTATTTTGTATATTGCATATATTTTATGAATATACTGAAATGTAGTCAGATTGAATAAGAAAGATCAGTGGGTTTTTGTTTATACAAAAATGAAGAAAAAAATAAATTTTAGGTCTAATCTTAGCATTGTAGTATAATAGCAAGTCTAGTTCATTACAGCTCTTCAAACTTCTTTCTCTATTTGTGTATAGGACTATTTAATAAAAACGTTTCCCCCAAACATCACTTATGGTTATGTTGCTGTTACATAAAGAACTGTGGGATAATGCATTGGTTGTGGAAAAGTACTACTGAGTACAGAAAGATTTTCTGGCCTTTTAGACAAATATTTATGTATAAGAAAATAAAGATAAAATTGTTTACAGTTGCACAAAGAGTCATGGGCTAACCAGGGAATGCAGTGAGAATTGCATACTTTAATAAAGAAAACCTCAGATTGTTTACCAAATCATAATAGTTTTAAGATAATTTACACATATACCGTAAGCTTGTCTCAAACCCAACCAATATCACTTTTTCAAGTTTCATTGGTTGTCATTGACCCGAAGGCCAGAAAAATGTTTGAGGGCTAAATCTGTCACATACTATAAGAGATGTACAACCTGTCCCTTAAGTATGTCCTTTAACTAGCCAAACTGTTAATCTGAGTGTTCGCCCTATAAACGTCAACACATACACTGTGTTCAGCTTTCTTTAGTGTCAAAGCAACAATACAATTCTTTTAAATAGGACAGTCTACCTCTCATTAGTTGTTTTGTCAATACAATTACTTGTTCTTTAACAATTGTTATTTGTTAATTATTTAAGGATTTGCAATGTTAAATGTACACCAGGAGTGCGCAGAAGTAAAATTTGCAAAGTGCGACGAGCACATACCCTCTCTGTGGCCTGTGATAGCTGTGCACTTTGGAATGTCGGCACATATACACATGCACAAATACTCACACAGTACTGAACCACTCAGTGGATCCCAGACTCACACTTCAAAGACAGTGAAAAAGCGCACACACGCTCCTAGAGATGAGTCAAACAACATATATCGTTACCATTAAGAGGATTTTCCCCACAAATATTTCTCAGGATGTTTTGACAGTTGGTTGGCATTTATTAGCACTTTACTTAATGAATGGGGTAAGAAACTCCAGTTTGCCCTTATAAAATATGCTCTGGCATTGGAAAGCAGTTTTTTGCTACATACTTTGTAAAGCTGAAGTGGACATTTATAAAATATTGTACTGTATGCCATTTTTAAACAGTTTAATGCTGAATGCATTATCTACTTGGTACTAGTCAGACCAAAAGACAGGAAAATACACATTGTGTGTTTTATGAAAATGTTTACACTTTTTCAGTTGTTAAACTGTGATAGCAGAATGTTTCAACATTAAAAGAATCATACAGCTTTAAGAGTGTGTTTGCAAAAGAATTTGCTTTACATAACGATTATTATTTCATGCATCCTGTAAATGTCACTTTGTTGTGTAGGCATTTTTGTGAATATCTTTGCCTAGCGTGTCTATCTGGGTGCTGTTGATGCATATCTAGGGAGCTCTCAACCAGTCAGTTTCATTATACCCACTAATTACAGCAAGAGCGGCTTCCAGAACAGCTGTTCCATTGCTTCCTCCCTATTTCCCTCCATCCATCCGACCATCGCACTTTTACTCTCTTTTATCTGATTTCTTCCTCCGTCAGTGTACCAAAATCTCCCCTACAGCTCCCCTTGCTCCCCCGCCTGCATGAGATTGGTGCTTGTGTGGAATTGAATCAGCAATTATCCCCAAGCAATACTGTGCAGTTTTCTGAGTTGCGTCATAGGCTGTGGTCTAAGATACAGGGCTATTAGATAAACAGTTTAATCACAATTATTTGCTCCAAATGTTTTCCACAAATGTATGTAGCTGATATGCATTATGTGGTCACTGTGTAGGGTGCACACTGCAAACTATAATAACAGAATTTTTGGGATTATTATATTCAAAAATCATACTATTTTGAGTGAGTCTAAACATACAGTACCATGAAATTAATTGGATGATTTTCTTGTTTGAAAGGTGTTTTTTGCAGATATGAACTGCCATCTGTCATCATTTATTCACCCTTAATGTCATTAAAAACCTGTTTGACAGTTTGGTAAATGTCCGTACAATAGAAGTCAAGGGGAGCCAGTGTTGTGTGATTATCAATGTTCTTGGAAAATGAAAATGATATGAGGGTGAGTAAATAATGAAAGAATTTTTATTGTTTGGTGAACTATCCCTTTAACATGCCTTGGAATTTGGAAAATTTGGCAATGATGGTCAACCAGTAAATGCTTTTTTGAGTGGTGCTGTTGGCTAACCAAGGAGGTTAGAATACCAGTACACACAGAACACTGTGGTTGGGTCAGCAGAAATATCTGCACAACCCATAAGACTTCAGTGATACATCCATAAAGTACTGAAATATAATCACTGTCATTAGTTACATTTTTAGACTTTCAAAAAGTGTTTGTAATTATTTACTTAATGTAATTACTTACAGTACATAAACATAACTAAAGCAGCAGGCACTTGCAGCCGAATCTAAAAATGTTTTTCTGTGTGTGTTTCAGGGTTGAAGATGTTTTGAAGAACCGCAGCAGTTTTCCAGCGAGCCTGTTTACCATCCAGCACTTCATAGTTCATCTCTACTACAGCTGATCAGTGGATATAATCGCGTCAGTGCTCCAGACAAAATGGCTTCCGCTGTGAGAAAATGTCAGCACCTGTTTTTAGCAGTCATCCTTTTGCCTTTGGTAAGCTATGTGCACATTTTATGTTACTGGATATAAACAAGACAGATCTATTGGAATAATGGAGCTGAACTGCATGGAATTGAAAGATTGCCAGTGATTTAAACATGATTACGTTGAAAAGCAAACAAATTCCTCATTGATGTTTGAGATATTTGAGATCATGGGACAGAACAGCCTGAGAGAAACATTAGGCTTTAGATGAGATATATTCTGAAGAGGGAAATAAAAGATTTAAAGTACAAGGAAGGATAGAGAGAGAGAGAGAGAGACAGGGAGCACAAGTGAGATAAATGTATAGTGTGGTGCGGTCTGAGAAGGAAAGACCCTTCTTTTGCAGATATTGCTCTTGTTTTTGCCTTCTGTAAAGTAACTCACATAAAATCTGTCAAATCTAGCAACACTTGGAGTTTACATGGTATCCTTTCATAAGCAAGAAGAAAAGTGCAATCTTTGTTCATATAAAGAATCGTTTTCTATAGCCTAACATCTCTGCTTCCAACCGAGAGAGAAACAAACGTCCATGGGCAATTTACGTCACATACACTTTGGCACTGAACTGGCGCCTGGCATCTAATGATTACTGGCACCAGACAGGCCAAATGTAAACTGTCCAAGGGCCAATGTAGTTATGGTACAGTGAGTACTTGAAGCAGCAAAGGCCATGCTGTTTTATTTCACTGTGTTAACAGTAAACGCTGGCATTGCAATGGAACGTTTACAAAAGGTTATACTCCTGTTTTTTGTCACTTGGCAGTTTAAAATATGGCTAGATGTCCGTGCAGTGTTACTTTTGTTGACACACTTGACATTACCCATTGCCAATATGAAATGGATAATGTACAGCCAGTCAGTTGTTATTGTGTTATGGGGTCTTACTGTATATCACTTTGAAGGGGTTTATAATAACAACTGGCTGGCAATAAAAATTACAATACATCTATGTGGTAGAGCTTTCCCATTTGCCTGCTTTTGTGATGTTTGTTTAAATGAAGGTTTAAATTTGATCTTTTTTTCTTGATGACAGTACTGTGATAATCTAGGTTTTTTGTTGGATTTACTGTATGGTATTATTGCAATAAGAGAAAGTGTAGACAAAAAAGAGAAACGGGCAAGAAAACGTACAGGAAAAAAATTCACTAAACAATGTTTTGCATTCATTTTGTGTGACTGTTATACTGTAGGAGTAAATTGTATAGCCTCTTTATGATGGAAATCAACTCTGTGATGCAGACTGGTGAGGGGTGAGAACTGACATGAATATTAATGCAGCGCTCATGTTTATTAAATTTTGCTCATGTTTTGGAGGCAAGACACAAGAAGCCAAGCGCTCCGAGACCAATTATCACACTAACTGCAATGTCAGTGCACAACCACAGAGCCCTCAAATCAGCATTATCAGCAGTGCCTTCATAGGTGATTAGTTTATTAAATTCAATAACTTTATTTAATATTCTGTTTCATTGTGTATTTTTGGCATTTCTGTTCCTAAAGAATATCATATGTTTTTATTCACAAAACAGGGCATATGGCAACAACACTATAGCAGTTGTTAAAAAAAGGTTATGGATGTATTTTAAAAAATCTCATTAGCCATAAACAAGTTTTAGTTATAATTAAAAAGTATTAGGTTATTTTTTAATAAGACTACACCAGGGGACTCATATACCGGCCCCTCAAGTCTTAATAATTTCTCATTAAATCTGGCCCGGAGGTCAATTTTTTACTTTTGATTTAGCCTTTAATGTTACAGTATTTTATAGGCTGCATCTAAAATCAACTTTCAAACAAAGCCATATAGTATATATAGTACATATAGCATATAGTAGCGATACATACATAAAACATTCAATAGAATAGAATACTCTTTATTGTCATTGCGCAGCTGTACAATGAAATTTTGGCTCTCTCATCTAAAGTGCAAAAACATACATATATAAAAGCGAATATAGGAATGTAAGTAAATGTTTAAAATGCAAAAGTGTAACAATAAATAAATTAAACAATAGTAAATATGAGATGCAAATGCAATACAAATGTAAATAAATGTAAACAAACAAAGATAAATGATATTTCGAGAATCTTTTCCCCTAAATACAAAAGTATCACAAAAGTATCACAATTGTTGAGACATCACAACAGCAATGGAAGATTCATTGTTGCTCTTAATAAAAAGCATGCAGTCTATGTTTTTTCTTTCTTGGAAGCTCTAGAACTGTGTAATCATAAATCTGACAACTGTCTAATCGAAATATTTTTGACATTTATATTATAGAAAGAAATCACATTCGCAGTCATGGAATAATTGTTTGTTTTCTGTCTATTATTAATTGTTCCTTGAAGGTCTCACTGTTTTTGGCTGCTGTTGGGCTGCTGTCATTGCTTTTTAATAACCTTGTAATTTATGATCTCTGACTGATGTTGTTTGAAGTGGGACTGTGCTTTACAACTGCCTCTATGCATTAAAGATGTGTGACATTATTATATTAATAGCTCTAATTCATGCTTTGACACATTCTCATCTTTTATACAGTAACCCTAACACTTTCTGTAATAGAAATGCTAATTACGAACAACTGAGCCAGGTAAAAATGCACCTTAAAATACATTTGAAAAGGAATGAAAAAAAACAACATTTAGCTGTTTTAGCTGGTTGAACCAACATTGCCAAACAAAGATCTCATCATTATTTTATGCATTGCAGGTTTTCAGTCACAACCTTTACATGATATAATTGAGGTTTGATATTGTGGAAATGCATCTGTACTTATGGCCGACTACTCTGATTTTAATCCAGGGCGATACGCCAATGATGAGCTCATCAAACTGCACAACACTGTCAGAAATGCTTAAGCTTTATCTGTTCACTTGACAAGGCCAAGAGAGCAACTGCCAGGCCAAAAATGATCATGTAAATGAGTATTTCATGGTTTTTGAATAACACTGGGGCTATTATTCAAGTGTTTCATATCATCTCCAGTAGGGCCAGTTAGGAGCTTTGCCAGTGTAATTGTACATTTGTGCCATAGCTTGTAAGCAGTAAACATTATTGTGATCCTACAAATTTTTTCGATAATTGTACCAATAATTGTACAGTAGTTGATTCTGTGAAGACATTGAAACGGTTGTAATGTGGCAGCTTCACAGGTTATTAATAGCGGTTTGTGGCATAACCACAGCACTGAATGACAAGTTATTGACTATTCTTGTATTCATATGCTGTAGTCATAAACATTTTTCATGTGTCTGATTCTATTGTTGCACTATAATTTATATGTCTTCCAGATCTCCTGCATGCACCCAGACTGTGTCATTCAGTTAGAGAAAGAGAAGTGCATGGAAAGGATGGAAATGGATGATCCGGGGAGTGAACCTGAGTTCGGTAAGAACTGTTGCCCTGCTTTAGTTTTGGGGATATTTGTCCCATAAAATTTACTTTACTAGGCTCAGAGTAATCTAAAATAAATAAGAAATGAAAATAAACTCTTCCTTTATTCTTTAATCCTTAAGACACGCTTAGCTAGAAAGTGGGTGGAAGATCATACAGTATGCACAGAGCTCATCCACTACTGATTTTGACACCCCCTCGAGTGTTGTCTGCATGTGGCACTGATCATAATCCTTTGGACAGTCACAATCAAATCCAGTAATGAAATCTTGACAGTTTGATTTGACAAGGAGCTTCGCTTAGGGAACAAGCCCATGCGTTTACATGAAACAAGAAATGGGCCAAGGAGAGATGAGAAACTGTGAGAATTGTGAGTTTGCAGTCATGATCTTGGACTTGGAAAGCTAATGGGAAATGTGAGAGATGAAAGCATTTTACTCTTTGTTGTGATGCTACACACTATTTAAATATCTACAATGTTTAATATCACAAGTAGCTCAGCTGTTCTATCAGAAATAATCCAGGGTCCAATTCTTATATTATATGATTCCTGTTAGCTCATAACAATATGCATGCATCACAGCAGCTTTAAAGTGTCCCGCCGTGCCAAAAGCAAATTAACACATCAAGCACATAATACAAAAGATTGCAGAAAACTGTGGTTTGTGTGGGCCACAGAGATACATTTTCATCTTTATCCTGTTATTTTGCCTAATTTACTTGGATCTATTTTTGGTCATTCAAAATTAGAATTGATTGGATCATTGGCTCTTTGGCTCATTATTATTACATAACTAGATTCATAAGTCACATCTAATAATTCTGCAGGACATTCTCCTTCAATCTGGAATGGAGTGATGTACAGTATCTCTGGAAAATTCTGAGTAAAAGAAAAAACGAACAGCCCTGCCTTTTATCAAATCATGCAGCTGTGTCCAATTTACACAAGTAATTAAAGCTGCTCTCAGGAGAGAAATTATAATCTGTCATTTTGCGTAAACTCAATCCATCTTCAAGGTATTTTACTTCTTTTCTTTTTTGTGTTCACATAGATACTGTACTGTTGATGTTAATGTGAGTTTATATTGAATGTCTCACTTTAATTTCAGGCTATGGTATCTTTGCGAATCTTGCAACATGTTAAGATTTCTTCTAAATGTTGTATGTGAAATGTGCCTTAAATCATGATTTTATCCCATAAAAAATTGTGACTTAAATGAAGTCATGTGTCTTTGGCAGCATCTCAGTGTGAGGTGTACAGGCTTGTAAAAAATCCATCCTTAACATTCCAGTGTTGCAAACACTGTTGTGTACCAATTTTGCAAGCGTTCATTCTAGAGTTTGAAAGTTCATTGGACATCTGTTACTACAGATGTGCATTGTTTACAAAGACCACCAAGAAGCAAATGTTACGAGCTTATTCCCATAAATGCTAAAGGAATGCTTAAACAAAATAGCTAAATATATGTGAAGTGACTTTCTTTGCAAGAATGTCAGGATAACGTTTTGAAAGTGCTCTAAAAGCTGAACACAGTATGTAGCTGTGAACAGACAGATGTTGTTCTGCCATGTAAACCAACAGCACAATATCAATATCCAGAAATGAGCTTGCTCTTTTCTATTTCTGTATCTGTCTTTAATCTTTGTTGGCAATAATAAAATGTTTTAACGTCACACAGTATGCACATTGAAATGTTGTGTCATTGTTTTTATTGAATTCCTCCACCCTATTTCCTTATGGTAACAGATGGAGGACTTTTTGTCACTTGTCATCTGCACTGATTTCCACTGTATCATAAGAATGGCTGTCAAGTAGCACACCTAAATATATCTTAAATTAGTTCAATTCTCAGGTGCCGTAAATACCCCAATAAAAAAGTGGTTCAACGCCACCAGAAACAGACAGCACAAAACTGTAATGTTGAGATTGCACAATTCTGGGTCACAGACTCCATTCATTGACCGGTTTGGTTTAATTTTATAGTGCATACTTGAGCACTGTAAATATATTCTGTGTATTCATGTTTGTACATTACATTCACCTAACATGTTTTTGTTTATATCCTCAGTCTGTCGATGGATGTGGGACAATCTCACCTGCTGGCAGCCGGCCAGGATTGGTCAGGTTGTCTGGATGCCCTGCCCCGAGTTATTTGAGGTCATGAGTGAGGAAAATTATGGTGAGTACTAGTTTTAGTCTAGTACTAATCTTTTTTAAAAATCATTCAAAACTTCATTTCTTTCTCTTTTCATTGTAGACTTAGGAAAGGTGAGTCGTAACTGCACAGAATATGGCTGGTCAGACATGTTCCCTCACTACGTTGATGTTTGCCCTTTTAATGACAATGGAACAAGCCCAGTAAGTATCTTTCAGCTTTAGCTAAATATACTTATAGATCTGTGTCACCCTTTCTGACAAAAAACACAAGTGAGAAATTGTGTACATTTTTAACATGTTGCAACTTGGGGTTTAAATGATTAACCTGACAGTGGTGTATATTTTCTGTCTTTGTTGAGCAGGACATGTACTATGTATCAGTAAAGGCTCTGTATACTGTGGGCTACAGCACCTCATTGGTGTCTCTCACCACTGCCATGGTCATTCTCTGCAGATTCAGGTGAAGCTAGAAAAATATCATCATTCATTATTCAGTCATTATTGACGAGTCATTATTATATCTTTAAAGGAATAGCTGACTAAAAATTGTAATTCTTTCCTTTACTTATTGAAAAACTGTATGTTGTTCTTAAAATTATTTTAAGTTTTTAAAAATAACATATGTAAAGTACAAACTACCTATAAATATATAAAGGTATAGTTTACCCAAATGTACTCTGAAGATCCAAAGGTCATCCAAAATAAGCAAGTTACCTTTTCTTCGGTACAACAGAGAAGATTTTAAATTACTTTTAGAGTTGATGTTTCAAGTGCGTCCGTGGCTGTCCAAGAGTTAAAAAGTAAATACAGAAAACGCAAAATTAATATCAATAGTTCCTGGCGATTTTGCCGTCCTGACGTCTTACGAAACCCAGCGATTAGTCTGTGTAAGAAACTGAACACTATTTACAGTATAACATCCAGCGTTTTCGAATCTGGGGCGCATCTTCTTCTTCTTCTTCTTGTTTTAATGGCGGGTGACACCCAATGTTAAGGTGTATTACCGCCACCTACTATACTGGAGTATGGACCAGAAAGACTAACAGAAACTTAACCCCCCAGAAAGAGAGGGAGAAAAAAAAATATATAAAAAATTATTCCTTAAATAAATAATAAATCAATAAATAATAAATCAATAAATACAATCTTTATATCCTATTTATTAACCCAGTTTCCCTCAAAAATACAATTAAAGAGTTATAATTTCCTGTTTGGGGCCTTTTTGGGGGTTAGATTTTGGTAAATTAGTGCCACCTACTGGTGTCACATAATGTCTAGTTCAATAACTGGAGGTTTGTTATCTTGGACTTGCATGAGAGTGAGTACATTAATCACAAATTTTCATTTTTTTGGTGAACTAAGTGAAAAAGGACAATGTCTTGGCAATGTATTACAACAGAGAAGTGTTACACATAGACAAATACAATCTTCTAGGTGTAATACAACTAATACACTACTGAGACACAATGCTACATACAGTGTGTTGTTTTGTAAACAAATATTCACATTTCAAATGGCTTTACCCCCAGGAAGCTACATTGCACCAGAAATTTCATTCATATGAACCTGTTCGTGTCCTTCATCCTGAGGGCAATCTCAGTCTTTATTAAAGACGGTATTTTATATGCAGAGGAGGACAGCGACCATTGCTTTATACACACCGTGAGTCACACACCAACACACACAAATACACAGACTGTCATGGTGATGAGACCATTAACATTCTGACTTGCCCGTGTCATTACTTTGTGAAAAGAATTAGTCTCAGACTGACACGTTTGTGTTGCTTTAATTTGCTTCAGATAATGAGGTCTCTGTAGTCACCACAGTAGCTTTTGACTCGGCCAACAAGCTAAATGTACTTCAAATAATTCACTGTACAACAGTATAATTCTGTAGGGAGTTCTCTTTTTAGGTCATGATATTTTTAGGGGGAAATATGCAGTTAAGCTTGTCCTGGGACAAGTCCTGGGTTGTCAAAATCACTCATGCCACATTTGTTCATTGTTTGTTCTTCATTCTGCAGGTGGAGTGCAAAGCGGTATTGGTATTTTTCCATTATTGTGTTTTGTCAAACTACTTTTGGCTGTTTATAGAGGGTCTGTACCTCTTTACACTTCTTGTTGAGACATTCTTTCCTGAAAAACGGTACTTCTATTGGTACAGCATTATTGGATGGGGTGAGCAACAAGCCAGATACACAGACACTCATGCACAGATACAATATTACATATCATTTATATAATCATATGTAAAACTGAAATATTTTTTATGTTTATTTTGTTTGCTCTTATTTTTTCACACGTAGGTACTCCAACAATATGTGTGGCAGTATGGGCAGTCCTTAGAGCTCACTTTGATAACATTGGGTAAATACATAGAATCTATAAATAATATTGTAAATTGAAAAGAAAGATTGAGGAGGAATGATTTTGTCTGCAGGTGTTGGGACATTAATGTCAATGCTGCCATCTGGTGGGTGATCAAGGGTCCTGTTCTTGCCTCTATAATGGTAAGTTATACAGTACAACTAGTACATGCAGGTTAAAATATTTCGGATACAATTGAATTTGAGATATTGTCCTATATGCAAGCTAAAATAGTCTTTTTCCCACACTCAGATTAATTTCATACTTTTCATCGGCATCATTATAATCCTGGTGCAAAAGCTTCAGTCTCCGGATGTTGGAGGGAATGAATCCAGCATTTATCTGTAAGTCTTATGTATCACTTCTTATTGCAATTTTTGTATTCATTCCTATTAATATAAATAAACAATAGCTTTTAGATGTTGAGTTTTATTATGATATGGCTGGTGTGTTGCGTGATTGACAGGCGTCTGGCTCGCTCTACACTTCTCCTCATTCCTCTGTTTGGAATCCACTATACTGTCTTTGCTTTCACACCAGAAGATGTCAGCAAGAGAGAAAGACTTGTGTTTGAACTCGGCCTTGGCTCGTTTCAGGTACAAGCTCCTCTTTTCTTTACAGATTTACAATGCCAGATATATGTACAGGGTACATAAGACATTTTTTTGTTTTCATGTTTATCTATACTGTTTAATAACAGACAATGTGCTGCATTTATGCTACATTTATTTGTGTTATTAAAACAAACATTAAAAAATAACAAAAAATTACGCTACTTTATATGATTTACATTTTTATTTTTCCAACCTTTTCTGGTCTCTTTAGGGTTTTGTAGTAGCTGTTCTTTACTGCTTTCTCAACGGAGAGGTAAGTGTCTTTTTTTAAATGGTAAATTAAATGCTGTCTTATTATGAAATTGATCACTCAATTTTAAGATATAAAAGTCTGACCTGCTTTCACAGCCAAATTTAAAAATGCTACTGATTTTCACACTTGGAGGTTGAAGAAGTGTAAATAACAAACATAAAATACTGTATTTCAACAACTTATAATCTGTAATAACCCTCTGATGTTTCTCCCCAAAGGTGCAGTCAGAAATCAAGAGGAAATGGCGTAGCTGGACAGTGAACCGCTACTTTGCCGTGGATATGAAACACAGGCATCCGTCTCTGGCCAGCAGCGGTGTGAACGGTGGCACTCAGCTCTCCATCCTCAGCAAAAGCAGCTCACAGATCCGCATGTCCAGCCTGCAGGCTGAAACACCGGCCACATGAGAGCTCAGATCACCACACACCCTCAGAAGAACATACTGAACTCCTCAAAACTAGATCTATTTAATAATCTACTGTTCATCAATATCTAAGCCCTGACTCCTTGTTTTTGGGGTCTGTATTGCGTCGGCTCAAGCTGAACTATATCTTATGACCAGAGTCTCTGTAGACGACAGGCTTTTGCTTTCTACAGTGTTGCCAAACAAAGATGAATACTTTTGATGTGGACTTTCCGACTGATTTGGAATGGAGCCACAGGCTATGTAGAGTATTATAGGAACTGATCTATTGAAATCCAGTGTTTAATGATGTAATATGATGATCAGCTAATGAAGGACAAGATGGATATTTTTGTACATACCAACGGCACATCAGTCATCAGTTTGCTTTCTCTGTTTAAAAGCATCAAGATTTTCAATGTGATGCTTTATTTCATCTCTGAAGATGACCTTCTGTGTTACAGCTGGTGTTGTAGAAAGACACGTGACATTAAAGGTTTTTTGAAAAAGGACGAACAACATATTTCCTACGGGAGTTAATCAGTCCGTGACTTTAATTCTTGATACAAGTTGTGTAATATGTAAATATTGTCAGTGTAGAATGAAGGACAAATCTACTGTAAGGTAGAATCATACTATGAATTATTGCTTTTTTAACTGACATGTTTAAATGGAGGATTTTTTGGGCTGTATATTGTTGAAATCTCTTGCTTAGTCATGTGACCTATTTTCAGATTTCTGATAGGAGTAAAAACCTCTGGGCTTCAATCACAACCTGAAAGCTTAAACCAGAGAAAATGTTAAATGTACATTGTGGAAAGAGAACAAAATATTTGAAAGAATGAGACTTTTATACTACTCTGGATGGTTAGATTAGATTTTTCTCTGATGGAACCTACTAACATTTCAAACCTCATGAGTAACTTGCTTTCGTGAGTGGATTTCTCGTTTGTAATGTGGGTTAGATGTGCTTTATTAATGTTTTTTATTTAAACAGCCGTTATTACAGAAAATGTCAAATAGAATAGATGCAACAATGCAACAATGCACATGCCAGTAAATTTGGCAAAGGGTTAAAGTTTTGTCACATAATTTTTTTTATTTTACACACGCGCACGCACGCACACTTGTAGAGTGACATTGGGCTCTGGTACAGTGAATTAAAGTCACCTGTAAAATGAATAATTTACATATACATTAATGCATTTATAATGGGAAATAGCATACAGTTTAATCTGCCAAGCTAAATTCTATGATTCCATGTTCTGAATGTGCTAATAGTCTCATTTTATGGCAATATTTAATATTTTGCTGATTTTCTAATTTAATGTCACAAAGAAATATTTATGACATTTCAACAGCAGGCATACTAATATAGCACTTTTATAATTCCAAAGAATTTTTTTTGGATATTTTCCCTCCTTGAGACGTCATTTGCCAAACTAGTTTGCAAAGGATTGGACGTCTTTGCAACTGATATCATTGCATATACTGTACACAGAATATGCTTTTTCTTTTACAAGTGCCTTTTTTGCAAAAGAGACAATTGTTTAATTTGTTTATGCCGCAACATACAAAAACTGCATTCCTGGGTAAAGTGCTTTTATTACAAGCCTTCATATTGTGTCTGTTATGCTAAAAAACTAATGCCAATAGCTTTTTTATGTGGATTTCATATGCTAAACTCATTGTAATAATTCAGACAATTAAATAATCATTTGTTTCTTTTGACAGTAATGTTTTAGATTAAACTTATAAAAGCAAATTTTTTGTTTTGATGAAAATGATCAAGAGACAGTGTGTCTCACTTTCAGATTTAACTGTTAATTGTTTACATTCAGATCCTGTATTTGTGAAGCATTGTGATTTTAATATTAAGATGGATCTATTACAAAACAAATGCCTTGTTTTCGAAACGATAACTGCAAAAAAGGCACATAAGGTATAAATATGTGTTTTATACAATCAATATTTATTTATATGTAAGACACTTTATTATGGATTTTAGTAGCCAGATTTCATTAGCTATCAAGAATTTGGATGACGCATTAATAAATTTTGTGTAGAATGATTAAGCTTACAGTTGTTGATAAAATATCATAGGGTGAATTATAGACTGACATACTTTTATCCAGGATGTAAAATAGCGATGATAAAAATGTATGATTACCATATAATAAACTAATAATTTTCTAATACTTGTGAAATATACCTTTTGCATTCAATCTTTTATTCACCCAATCTGTAACATCTTGTTCAATAACACCATACGCAGTAGCAATACATGGTTGACACTTTAATGGAGGGTAAAGTAGTACTATTATAGTGTAAATTAAAACACAATAACTAAATAGTGTACATCTGTGACAGTTTCACAGGTTGTGCACTGAGGTTGTATCTATTTTTTCTAAGTAATTTGAAAAGTTTGTGTCTATAGAGCTCTTGGTGATCATCTTAAAGTGTATAGTTTTCTGAATCGCTGAAATGATGCATGCATTTTCTGTGATTTGTGGGCGCCTGAGCATACAAGGAAAGTGGGTGGCTTGTGGTATTAATGTGCAGCAATTGTTTGTTAAGAGAAAATACAGCTTTCACATCACAAAAAAACACATGATATTTTGTCTAGTTTGACACAGATTTCACATATCTATACAGAAACATATTCAGACCTCACCCGACAAATAACCTACACATATTGATTTTACCTATCAGTATTTGTGCCTGCAAACACCACTGCGTACTGTACTTCCTGCTACTGAGAAATACTTTTATGTCTTAGAATATGCATATAATTACTGATGGCTAAACTCAGTCAACATGCCATGGGGTAGGGATGTCACAGAAAATTACATCGATTTATATTTTATTTCTTGTAAATTTGAAAAATGTGAAGATGTAAAAATGATGTGTATTAAACTATGGATTTAGATGTAATGTACAATGTTTCTTTAAAAGAGAATTACTGAGAATACAATGTGAAATCACATGTGTAAACAGTGTGTTTTGTCTTATTTCAATATTTACAGTAATAATATATTAGTTTGGCTGACTTTTACTGGCAATAAAAATATTCTATTTGAATGTTTTACACAATGATACTAGAATAACACAGCTAATCTTAAGATTTGTAAAGAGTTCCTTGTGCTTTTTTCTTTCTTTTATTTTTTGTTTGTTTCATTTATTGTGCCACTATGCTGTAAAATTATTGGCTTTTTTGATGCATGGTAAATCTCTCTGTACATTATGGAAAAGATTTTGGAATCTCCATTAAATGTTGTTGGCAAGTGAAGTTAAAATGTTCTTTAAAAAAATAATAGCTCACCATAACGTACCATTTTAACTTATCCAAAAATATTCTCATCATTGTGTCTTTTAGCTGATTGTATCATTCAAGTTTATATGCAATGTCAATGTTATGGACAAATACAGTAACAAGTGCACCTGCTTTGCTCATTAAAAATGCAGTTGAAATAACATCCTTTAGGGCCATTAAACTGAAACTATTAGTTCTTACGATCACTTACCAGTAATACAGTACATACAGTACACATAATTACCATGTCACAAAGCACATAATAAAGACATTTACTTCACACATTCAAATTTCAACAAAACCAATACACATCTGATAACTGATTACGTTAAGGCAGGTCGGTGAATGTAACGACTTTTACAATTAAGACAACATATTGTTATCTAAGCAGATATCTGTAACATTTAAACAGGCTGAAAGAATGACAATACAATACAATACAATATTATAAACAAACAGGAAATAAATACATTTTGGTATAGTCTGCAACCAGACTTTTTAAGAAACAGGTAAATTCTGGGTTCACAGTCTCTTGTGATTTATATTCAGGGTCTTTTAAATGTGCATTGTTAATTTATAAAAAAATTGCAACTAAAATGAAATGATTTGTTTCATTGTGCATTGGGTATATAAATTAATACCATATTTCTCAAAATGTTAAATATACATCTAGCCAATATTTGACTCCTCTCATTTTACTAAGTATGATATATTCCTACAAATCAGCATCATATGACTTAACAGAATATTTTATTCGTTTTGTCACATGAGCATTTCTTTTACGTATGAAAATATATGGAAATACAGTGCATCTCTAAATCATAAAATTCAGTATTTAAATACAGATATTCCTAATATTTTAGCACAAACCACCATTAACACATGCATGTAGTAAAGCTTTTGAAAGCATATTGGTAGACATTAGTGATAACAGCTGGCATAACAAATGAGACATCTATAAATGTAGCATCTAAAAATCTATTAGATAAATAAACACTTAAACAGCACCTTCATCAATTATCAATACGTCAAGCAAAAAATTCACTGAAAGTATGCTTCCATTTTACCAATAGCAGCTTAATAAAAAATAACATTGCTCGGTTTATCATGAAGTTCATGAAGAATAAAAATTATAATGCTTAATGATCTTTTAGCAGTTCAAACTAATGCAAGGTACTAATACATGGTGAAGGCGTTTAACCTTCGCTGACCTATTGCATTTCTTTTGTGAAGGTATTAATCCTTTTCAAAGTTTCTTTTTGATGTTTGTTATGCATTAAATGGCTATTTAATGGCTTTAACAGATAATAATAATAATTTCTTAAAACATTTTTACTTTTGTCTTGAATAAGTTGTGCTATTTATAAAATAAATGTTTAAATATGCAACATATTTTGCACAACAGCGCCACCTCCCTCAAATGTAGACGCGCCACTAACAACAAAAAATCTTAATGAAACAATATCTAAAAAATAAAAACAGCAAATAACAGACACATTGCAGGCACACATAACACATCAAGCTAAATCTACATACAGCAAGTATATTTACAAACACATGTAGCAACAATTAAAAAGGTTAAAAACGTATAACTACATTTCTACCAAACAAGAAACTTTACAGTGTAGTGCTCCAGATGTGTGCACTGCAAAGGATTCTTAAATAGGCCATTTTCAAAACAAAATTATTCATTATCATTTGAATGAAAATAAGTACTATTTAGAGATCTTAATGCTTAAGCACTTTACAAGACTCTTTTTAATTAATATTTTAAAGAAACATTCTACCTTTAAATAATTCTAATCTGACCGCGTTTACTGGTCTCATCTAAATCGGAGGTATAATGAATACAATATCTTGAAAATACCTGTTATTCAAGAACAAAACTTTGTATGCCCTGTAGTAATTTCATATTTCAGTATACATACAGGGCCAGTGCACTGTGCAATATATTGCATCTCAACACTATTTACAAAATAAAATATCATATGCCTTTATGAATATGAAAATATGTTTTGAGGTCTTTGTTTTCTAAGGCAAATTGCTCTGTTCAGCTTCCACATTCTACATTCATCCATTAAAACCATCTCTGCTTTAAAGCAAATTGGTTTAGACAAGAAGTTTATAATTACCAGTTGCTAATTTTGCTCTGTAATTAATTTGTTCCAATTACCTAAAATTTATAAGGGGAAACAGCATTATGATTTTGTGCTTTGGTGTATGAGTGAATAGACAGTATTTTTTAATCAGTATATCTTCTAAAAATTCAGTGTCAGTTTAGAAGGGAATATCTTTGATACTTGATTGCATCTTGCATTTAGCAAGAATTGGATCCCTAAGTTGGATAGATAAATGGATTTTTTGTTTTGGAAAATCTTTGTACTGTGTTTTTATTTATTTTTATTATTAATTTCTGGTTTTTTTACCAATTTTGCACTTTGTACATTCTACTTCTTTTTCTTTTGTCAACACTATTTGCTCTAACTGTATGCAGCCCAGCTGCATAATACATAATATTTTTATCGTCCCAATAAAGCACAAAATTGAATTTTGAAAGCGAGATTGATGAATTGTGCTCCTCTTCTTCTCAAACTGTTGAAACACTGTTTTGGGCCTCAATGAGGGGCAACTCCTTGGGGCTTGATTTCTCTAAAACTGAGATTTGTGTGACTGTGCTACTCTCAGTAAAAAGGGTCCTTCTTCTCTTACTGTATCGCAAATAACTTTGTGTCTGCCACTTCCACAGTCTCTTCTTCAGTTCCGCTTGTACCTGAAACGGACAAAAATGTGTGTATTCATAAAAAGCAAAATATATTTTCTATTCACAAAATTTTACAAATAGCTGTGGCTTACCTCTCCATTGAGAAAACAGTATAACAGAGCCACGACAAAACCCTTAGATTTAATAGAAAGATACAACAGTCTTAGGAACGGTTGATTAGCAATTGAGCTAATATTACAGTATATTACAGTAATATTACAGTATATTACAGTAGCAGTATACAGTCAAAATGTAAAAAATGTCTTCATATAAGTGTCAGATCCTAAAAATCAGATCATAAAACATTAATATTCTCTAAAAATACTTTAATGGTGGGGTATACGATAGACACACACCTGAAAAGGGCCTAAACCGAGCTCAAGGAAATGACGAGCATTCTCTCCTGTGTTCTCTGGCAGAAAGGCAAACACCATGTAGTGCATGCCAAACAGAGGAATCAGGAAAAGAGTAGATTTGGCCAGTCTCCTAAAGGTACACATATAGCTCTGTATCAGAGATCATTAACAAAAAAACCGATTATAGTACAGGAAAGGATGTGGAATTTTCATGATATGGCTACAACTAACAGCATCCTATATGGTATGATTTTAATATGTGCATTTAGTTAATTATGACATAGTATAATTATTTATTTCAAATGAAAATAGCACTACAATTACATCATTAGTATGCTAACCAATTCTCTGTGCATTGTTTTCTATTCATTGTTCTGTGCATTGTGCCCGTTGTTTACTTCAGGCCTTACATGAAGTGGCTGGTATCATTATTGCCTCCCACTCCTGGAGACTTCAGCTTTTGCACAAGGATCCGGATCACATTTAGGAAGATGATGAAATTGATCTAGATCAGACAATGCAGAATTAGCTTTATTATTTTAGATCAGACAAAGCATTGTTTTCTGCATTACAGATGATGCTTATACTGTTAGCTGTTAGTTTGTATAGCTATGTGATGTTCAAATAGATACTGCGTTACTTATATTTTTTACATTGTTATCAACAGCAGTATAACAGAAAGGAAAAATGAAATGACAATTTCCAAATTCTTTAATTGAACAATGTGGCTTAAAGACTCATGTTGTATTTAACCCAGAATATTGATTATGCAATAGTGATTTATTGACAATGTTCTGAAATCAATTCTCTCTAAAAAAACAAACAAATATAGGATTAAGACAACTAGGGAAAAAGATAAAAAGCACTATAATCACAGGCTTTGTACATTTAAACATGTCAATAGTGGTTTGCTGTAATTCTTACACATACCAGCAGAGACAGTGTGATTGGTCCTTTGATGATCCACCAGAAGTAAGCTATATCTGTGTCATCCCAGCACCTTCAAAATTCACCGTTAACATGAATTTACATATTTAAAAGTAAGCCTGCATGAGATGTGTGGTTGTAGAAAAAAAAGCTTTGCAGATCCATTCCATTAATCATAAAATCCTACACATTCCCAAGCATGCTTATTTTATTTATTACACTTTGCTTTATTTCTTTTTGTTTTACAATATTGTAATATTGATAAATACCCAAAAAATTACCAAAAAAGGTTTTTTATAAATCTAAATAAAATCAGAAATGTACAGTAGGAAGTTTACAATCTATAGAAATCTTACCCTCTGTTGTCAAAAAAATTCCTTGCCAGAACCCAGATGGTCAGTGTTATTGTTGGAACACCTAAAGATTTAACAGACAGCTGAATCATATACTCAAAAGCAAAAAATGCCATTACATTGACAAAAATCTATGATTATTCACTTTAGATCTAAAAAGATCTATGCTGAGATAAAATGATTGAGATCTTAAAAGGATGGTTCACCGAATAATCAAAATTCTTTCATTATTTACACACTGATGTCTTTCCAAATCTGTATGAGAACACAAATGTAGATATTTTGAAGATGTTGATACCCAAACAACATTGGGCCCCATTGACTTCCATTGTATGGACTGAGACATTTCTCAAAATATCTTTTGTTCTGCACAAAAAAAAAATTATGGGTTTGAACTAATGTTGTTAATGGTGAACAACTTTTTAAGAAGCTGTATTTTTCATTTGATGCCAGCAGGTGTCACTAATGTAACATAACACAGACAAGCACACTATCAACCATACAGTAATACCTGTAGCCCATTGAAAATGTATTTTACATCTGTCAGAGTGCTATATTTAACCCCTCAGGTCTAAATTAACAACTACTGCATTGATCTGTAACTTTGTATTTGTCTTAAAGCTTTACCTACTACACAACCGTTTCTACTGGCCTGTCAATGTGCCATCTTTCAGTTTGATCTCAGTATCTCACTTACCCCAACCAATAAGGATGTACCACCAGAAATATTTCTTCTGTGAGACAAACGTAAGAGCCAGAAGAGTCTGGAGATACATCCCCTCGACGAGCAGCCAAAAATAATTAGCCAGAATACTGAATTGGAAGAAAGCCACCGCCGCCTTGCAAGAGGTCTAAAGAGGAAAACATTCATATTCCATCAAGATGTACAGTATGTTTTGTACCACAGAACACACAAGACACACATTCATGCTGGAAATCAAATCCAGCTTAAGCTGACTTAACTGAAATGTACAAGTACGAGGGTTGAGAAAATAGGGAATTGTAATAGAAACAGCTGAAATGCATCTGCAGTGCAGGTGAGCGTGGAGGAAGTGTTAGCTTTGTACAGGTGGATTTTTATACTTCAAAGAATGTTTGTGAGATCTAGCAGAGGCAGATCTTGAAGTGTCTTAAGGTGCTGGTGAGTTGGCTGTTTTCATACTTGACTGGGGAAAAGAAGCATAAAATTTGTGTTGTGTGATAAGCTCCAAGTGTTGCGTAACCTTGACTTACTGTACTGCAAATACACCCACAGCCTAATCGCTAAGGCTTAAATACCTCTTCATCAACACAAACATATGAATGTCCAAACATGAATTTATTAAACGTATATCAGCCTGCAGTATTAGTATAGCTTATGATGCATGAAAACAGTGATAAGGGTGATCTTGCATTGATGTCTATAGAGCATAAATTCTGAATGCGACATCTGGTGAGACTCACTGTTGACATGAAGCAGTGGTCCAGATTCTCATCTGCAAAGAGGACCTCATCTTTGATAAAGATCGCACTTGCTCTCAGGATGAAGGACACAAACAGATTCATGTGAATGTAGTTTCTGGTGCAGTGGAACTTCCTGTTTTGAACAAAGTAAAATGAAGTATACAGCAAATGATAACAATTACTAAATTACACCTGGGGTTTCAGTCAATCTTTTTCCATCACCTCAGGGTAGTGAATTTGCATACCAGTAAAATCAACCCCACAGTTAAATCTAATTTGTGATTCATTGTTTTGCAATTTAACCAATGCTACCTAATGTGAAACACACAATATAAAGATCATTGTAGTACCTGAAGGCTGTAAACACGAAGATGGCGAGAATCAGGGAAATCAGAGAGGTAGCATAACCCGCAGTGTACACCTGCCTGAAAGTTGAGTAGTATGTGGTCTGGAAAATAGGGAAATAGACAATTAAAAAAAATATTTTTAGAAAAAACATTAAACATTTGAGAGCTTTTCAACTGTTTTTTGAACATTCTGTAGTTGTGTCACCATGACAATAAAGTCCTGAGATTTCAGTTGTGCATTTTTGTTATGCAATACATCAAATGAAATTTTACATTCATAAAGCCACATATTAGTCTTCAAAAGAATCATTACAAAGAATCATTAAAGATCAAATTTGTATGCACATGTAAATTAAATTTAGGGCACAATCAGAGGTCTCCAATCCAGCTCTGGGACAGCCACTGTCCTGTAAGGTTAAAATCCAACCCCAATCAAACACCTGCCTGTCATTTTCAGGTAAAACCAGTTAAAACCAGTGAAATAAATATTAACAAGATGTGCTATTGCTATTAATATGAATGCATTGCTAAATATGCCAGCGTCATATTCTAGCGTCAGAAGTTCCGGTAAAACGAGCCAAACATTTACATTTATTAAACAATTTTAATGATTCAAGATCATGGAGCAATTGGTATAGCTAATCCAAAAGTCATACACTTAACCTAAATTTAATCATTCTAAACTCTAATTATGAAACAAGGATTGATAGAAAGAGAGTATAAATTGTGCACTAAAATGACCTACAATGTTATTGCTCATGTAGCAGTTTCACCTTGTGTCACAACCTCAATTGCATAAACGTCAAACAATATTAAAAGCAGGTCATGTTGTTCTGGGACCATAGAAAATCTAACCAATTATACTACAGGTGCATCATCTATAACCTCATTGCCCCTTCCCCTGATACAGGCACAGTTCAAAGTCATTATGAATAAAGAGTTTAAACGGTAGATATTAAATTTAGCATACAAGAGAGAGTATTATGCTCTTGTCTGACTCATTCAGTTGCTGTTAATTAGTTTGTTCACATTGGGAACATGCTCCTCTATTAGCCTAAAGCCACTTGTTTGTATATGTGTGAACATGATCATATCGTCTCTTTATTCAAAGTATTTTCAGTTTTCCCATTATCATTTGACTGTAGTGTGCTGTCACAACGCCAAAGATACTATGGATGCATAGAAGTGAACAAACTATTTTCTGGTTGACATGAATTTGCTCGTGTCCATTCTCAATACGAGTGAAGTGATATTTTAACATCTGAGATCAAGAATTTAAGGGATAGTTCACTCAAAAACTAAAACGTTGTTATTTATCTAATTTCAAATGTGTATGACTTCCTTGCGTCCGGACATTAAGTGGAATGTTTCTTTAGTTTCTCCATTGTGTAGCATTATTGGTAATTTATGTATTATAAATAATTACAACCAATTTGATAGAATTGAAAATACTTTTATTTGTTCGTTTCTTTACAAAAACTATTATACGAATTTTGAAGACTGTATAACACTTGAGTTATACAAACTTCTTTATGGTCCTTTTTGGTCACATTTACTTTTATTGGTTGGAAAAGAGCGGAGGTAACACCGCCTATAACATTTTGTGGGCTAAAATAAAAAAAAGAATATAACAGGTGACTAAATCAGGTGAAATTAAAATTACATAAAACTATATTTGATGGAAAGGCTTTTATTTTGTATTTCTGTGCACTTTTTCTCTTTCAACTGTATTTCAAAAGAACAGTCATTGAAGACAGTGTCGAGAGGAAATGGCACCGAGTAAGTTTCTCTGAGGGTGGACAGATGATAACCAGAACGGGAAAATGGGTTTTAAATGTTCACCTCTGTCTCTGATTCCACATCCTCCACAATCTTACAAGCGTTCTCATAGGATGGGTAGGTTTCAGTCCAACCATCTTTAGTGCAATTCCTGAGTATGTAACCTGCAGGCAGTGAAATAAAAGTATTAAACATAGTGAATGCATACAGTACATGACAGCATGCAACGATCGATCCTGCTCTGGCTTTCTCATGTTTTTTTTAAAGAATAAAGCAAAAATAGGCAAAATAACACACAAAATAACCCAAAAAACCAATAAGCTACTTGATGGTAACTAATGTTTAAAGTTATTTTTTTTTAATGATCATGAATACCTGTGACACAGCATACATAATTCTGAATCATAGCTGTGTTGCTCAGAGCAACTCGTGCAATATTGCTTGATTAAAAAATAGCAAAAACAGCTGGACAATTTTAAATGTCCGTGACAGATACACGGCATACTTATCCATACTATTCGTCACAAAAAGAAATGTCAAAAACGAAGCAGATGTTACACTTGTCAAGAAGCTTTTTATGAAATATATGTTAAAGAATGCAAATACCTGGTAGATCATATCTTAAACACAACAGACCTAAAGCCAGACAAAAGTTTGCTACTCTAATCCACTAGGTTTAAAGGTTCTTCTTCTCCGCTGCATTTCACAGTAAAGGGATTATATTTTTATTAGTCTGCTTATGCGTATAGCTTTGGTTATTTTTTATATTATGCAGATATGGGGATAAAGAGTGATGGCTAGAACGGATAACTCAAGGTTATATTCAGTGTATTCAGTATGTTCAGTAAGTATAATGAAGAGATTGTCCCTCACAGCCTATGAACAGACACTATAGGAACTATGGAAAGAGAATATAAAATTGCTTTGTGAATCAGTAATACAACTTCAAGTTGAATACAACTTCAAGACTAAAATAATTGTCACGGATATTGAAATGGATCATAAAGAGAAATAAAGAAAAATGTTTTATATACAACAAAAGTTCTGGAGGTTTATATTTAAACAAACATAGAAAAAAATGCTGGTAAGTGGTAGCTGGTAAATTTGAAATAAGACAAAACAATGCTTTAAAATAAGCAAAACAAAGTCATTTTTTGGTGTTTTATCATAAATATACATCTTTTTAGTTATGCCAAGCTCTAAAATATTTTATTAGGTAGAAATTATAAGTGAAAAGGGTCTTTAAATATTGTTGTGGACTATCAAGGGGTGCTGGGGAGCCTGATTATATTATTTCTTAATAATTATATTAATACACCTGTAGTATATATAGATAAATAAATGATGAAAAAATAAATAAATAAAATGATGAGGTAAAGCTGGAAAAAAAAGACAAGTGTCCAACGAATATTTAGTTTTAGTTTTCATAGTTTTAATATTTATTGTTTACATTGTTTTAATGATTTTTGTACAATTTTTAATACCATTTTATCAATATCAGCCCTTTATCACATCAATTTGTAGAGTATTTGTACATAAATTTGTACAGTATTTGTTGGCCTATGATATACTGTATATCATTATCATATATCCTTCTATCTGATAAGAGTGTTTACTGAAAGTCATAGCACTTAACCTTAAATGTGTACAGGAACGAGAGAGGTTGACTGTGCACAAAAACAAATATTTGAACCACTGAACTCTAAAAGCATCAGCCTCACAAGCAGAATCTAGTAACTGCACATACTGTACCATCCTCTGGGTTCCAAAACATAAGCAAACCTTAATACACTGTGCTAAAGGAATAGATCATGTGCTTCAAAGACAAATGTTTCTTCTTTTCTACTCTTCTCAGCAGGAGATGGAAAAAAGGTTCATTGGAGCAGTGCACATCACTGAGAACCAGCTGTTCTCTTTGTGATTACGAAATAATGCTTGTCAGAGTTTGTCTGACTTTTGATTAAAGCCTCAAACCCCTTCCGAAGATTTCAGGCCATTTGTCCACCACAGACATACTGTATAATCCCTGAGAAGTCAAATTCCATCCACGAGTTTCTAGTATGATTGTTATGTGTTATATTACAGATTTTATTAAAAGATTAAGATTAAAAATTAAGATTATATTATTTTGATGTACTGTATGTGGTTGCCATAACAACATCACACTCCAGATGCTATCTCGAGATGTTGTCCTTTCAGTGCAAGCTCAAGCACCTTCTCAAATTTGCGAGGTAAGCTTACAAATTGTCAAAATTAAAATATTTTGTGAGGTATGAGATGTTTACTGCAAATGTTTGTCCACAGAGACAAACAGAACCTTGCAGACTCACTAAACAATTTTTACACAACAAGTTATAATCACACATAAGTAACACATTTAGATTTTTGCCAAATTTCTTCCAGAAAATCTTCCAGAAAAAGCCTAATATAGTTTCAAAATCTCATGAAATGTCATTATATCAAACTAGAGTACTAAAGTGAAAGACTGGCTGGAGTGCTTTTCACCCTAAAGTTTCTGGTTTGGGAAAAGCACTGAAAATCTCTTAACCCTATAAACTATGAGCTGCGTCATGAGAAATCTATTGGGGTAAAAAAATAGAAATATGCTAAAACTACAGTATTCTCATGCATACATTTCTATGAATCAGTAAACTCTACAAGACTTGACATTAGAGCTAACCTACAACCTCAGATTTTTTCACCTACACTAATCTCGACCGTTCTGAGGGTCTGCTAAGTGGGTGGTTTAGTGCTAGCTTGCCAATGGGAGTTCTTTCCACCCGCTGTTTCTAGCATTAGCATAAAGCAGAGTTCATCATGCAAGTCTCACTCCCTCAAGCCACAGTGGGAAAAGACGGACCAGTAAAGGTCTCACCGCTGCTGCTTTCTGTTGTGAGGTATATGAGGCATTGGCTTAGGGGAATCCAAGAGATTTAGAAAAAATGAATAATAGCAGTCAATGCTAAAATGCTTGCTTTGGCCCTCTTTGATTTTTTTCATCATTTCTTTGGCACATGTTCAGCAGGATTTGGAACACAGCAGTGTTTTTTAGCCTCTGAAACATTTCTATCTCTCTTTTGATTTCTCAAAAGCCTCCAGTACTTTAGCTTGCTTCATGATTTTATAAGGATAACTCACCAAAAAAAAATTAGTCACCATTGACTACGTACCCTCATGTTCCATGACTTATATTAAATCATAATTAATTACGGTAATGTATATAGTAAGTTATATTAAATACACCTTTAACCTGATAACTGTCACTTCAGATATTGAGCATACACAACTATTCAAACTAAAAAATTTAATTAAATAAGACGTTAAATTTTTTGTTTAATTTTAGGTATTTTAATAATAACATTAACATTTACAATTTACAATTTTTAATTAAATGATTTGTTTTATGTTTGTTGTTATAAAAATTTGTCAGATATTCATTCTCGAGTCTTAAACCGTCCATCAATATATAGTTTGTCATGATTAGGACAGAATTCAATTACAAAATATTAACGGGAATTTTTAAACGGTGACAGTTAAAAGGTTAAAATGTCAACGTGTGCAACTTTCATTTTCCTTTTTTTCCAAATCCAATATCTCCTGTTAATTCAAATAATATCTTTATAGAAATACTATTAAAATCTAAAACAATCAGGTAAAAGGTTATTATACTGGTAACACATAAACAATAATACTTTCCTCAAAGCTTAATGTAAACTTCCCATCTGTAGAGTTTAACTGGCATGTATATGACATTTTTTGCACATTTGCATGCTGCTCCTTAAAACATTTTCAGCATAAAACATAGGTTACTTAACATTGTCATCTGTAACAATTTCCTTTGGACAGCACTTACAATCCATCACGTGGTACAATTCGCTTGATCACATATTGCAACGACATTGAAGAACAACTGTAATATCTTCACAACCCTGCACAAAAACAAATACACTCAGTGTCCCTTAGCAACTATTAGCAGTGTTTATGATATCCGGATATTCAGAGCTCTATCTAAAAGTTTACACAGCACTCCTGATGTTTCTCTGTGTGTGTGTCTGCCTTGTCACTTTTATTGCCCTGGGCTGGTGTTCCTGGAGAGACTGTTAAACAGAATGTTTCCTTTACGTCTCCAATCAGTGTGGACTCAAGAGACCAACCAAGGAGTACAATCTTGTATAGGGTGGATATTGTAAAAAAGGAATACTGTACTTGAGATTTGAAAAAAATACTTGTGGTTTAAAAATGTGGTGTTTCACATATATACAGACGGGTTGTCATAATATTGCCTTTATGGTCTGCACAGATAAAAAGCTCCAAGACCACCAGTGTGAGAATCACCTGATAATATTACATCTCATTCAACGTGTAACTTATTTTAACATTTGTTTTGCGCTTCAAACTTGTCTGATTACTTTTTAATGATCTTTTATTTATTCCTTTAAAAAGCAAAGAAACGAATATCAAAATAAAAGAATACAATAGTTTACCATGATTGTTTGCGAAGAGCTGTGATACTTCAGAACATGAGACATTAACCATCTGTCCGACTTCTGCCCTGTACCAGCACCAAAACTCATCTCGCTCAGTACGACACCCTGCAAAACATGAAAAAAACCCATAAATATTTGTAAATAATATATATATATATATATATACACACATATACAATTATAAAATATATATATTTGTATATTCTATGTAAAATACACCATCCATAATACAGTTTTGGTAGGATACTTAGGATGTGAATAAAAAGTATTTAACACAAATTGCATTATTAGGTTACCGGAATACCTGAACTTTTTAAAGTGTACAGTAGATGAACTAGTAGCTGGCAGCAATATAATGGCACACCGGCAGCATGTGTGCTCTCTGAAAAAGGAAAAGATAAAGAGCCAAAGAGATGTTTGACAGACGCACAGAAGATGGGCATTGAGACGGTAAGAGAGAGCGAGAGAGGCCATGGACATTCTGAGAATCGATAAAAACCTTTAGATCACTGCTGTTCATGGGAGATCTCTGACCAAGAAATAAGACAACAGTGGAAACAGAAACTGAATCAACGAAGAAGATTCTGAGTTTAATGAGAGCCACAGGGATCATATTAAGGCCTGGCTAAATAAATATGACTGCCACATCTAAGCCACGGATCATATTTCCTCACTTGCTTCTCTATCCACACTACTGTACAGTATATACACACACATATGCATGAACTGACAACTAGAAGGATATATAACAAACACTGTTCACACAAGTTTTCACTAGAAACTGCTTAATTGGAGAGCAGGGTGAATAAATGATGACAGATTTTACAGATTTTTTTGAGGGGGACATCTTCAATGTCATCAACATTCATTTCTGCAGGATTGCAAACTTCTTTTTAGAACACCTTAATACAGTAGTTTCACTTGTGTTTTTATATGTCTTTGGAGATGACTGTTCAGATTTGGAGCATTTTGGTCATATGGACACATACTGTAGCACTGCTCAAGTGAGAGAAACATTTTGTAATTTAATATCTCCTTGTGAAACTAACCTTTTAACTGTCATCGTTCCACAGGTGGAACACTAAAATTATTTTAGTATTTATTTAAATATTTCATAGTTAAATCATGACAAACTCTATATTGATGGAACTTATATTGTCCAAGTTTCATGAATAAATATTTGAAAAATGTTCATAACATAAACAAAAAAAAGATCAATAAAAACATTAATGTTATTTTAATAAATATCTAAAATGTAGTTGCACAGTTATCAGGTTAAGCTGGTTTATCATTAATAATGTTGTTTATGGGCTATGGGTACCCTGCCATCATTTAATTTCTCTAATTTCTTTCAAAACAATGAAAAGTAAACGGTGACCACGACTGTTACCATTATTTTCGTCTAAAAACCTGGCTTCAAATGACTTGAGTTGTATGGACTGCTGAACTGCACTTAATATGCTTTTATGGTGCCTTTTGGGAGCTTGACAGCTTCTGGTCAAAATGTACTCATATGGAAGAGTGCATTACTCAACAACGAAAATTCTTCAAAAGCCATAAAGGTTTGGAATGAGAAGAGGGTGAGTAAATGACGGCAAAACTTTAATTTTATTTTACAGCAACTGTTCCCTTAAGTACCACCATAAAGCTGAATGTCACAACAAAACAAAATTAGTTTTGCGCAGTACAGTGCCTTAATATTCTAGGTTTACAGCTTCTCAAACTTGGGTATGCAAGAAAACAATGTTTTGTTGGAAAACTCAGGGTGAGACATAATGTTCACACACAGAGTAACTATACAAGTAAACGTGAATGAGTGAACAAATGAGTAGTTTGGGACACAGCAAGCGTGAGGCTTTTTGGTGTGTAATAGTCATTTCCACAACACCTGGAAAATGTGATGCTCAAATTCCATAAAAATGAACACACCAGTGAAGCGCAACAATTAGTCCTATACAGGATACACATGGAAGAGAATAGGAGGAGAGTTTGGAAACCAGGAAATAAGTGATCTAGCATAGCACACATAGTCAGGATTTATGGAAGCTTGTGCTAGTCCCTACAGGAACGAAAAGACTTTGAAGGCCTTATGTCACCTCATTATAAAAGTATTAGGAGCCACATGAAAAGCTACAGATACATTTTTTATAGGCAGGATTTTTGATGTCAATGGAAAATAAAACAAAATTAAATTAATTTGCATTTTAAGCGTCATTTTTCATTTTTTCAGCTTATTTCTAATAAAAAAACAAAATATTTTTGTAAACTACATTCTTTGGCATAACTACAGATCTGAAACGCTAATGAGAACAGATTGGAGAGATGAACATCATTAACATCAACTGTCAGTATTGGTACACAATCAAACTGAGATTTATAGCAGAACTGACAAAGAACATAATTGCACAGATAATTCATCTTAATACAGTAAAACTATGACTACTCAGTGGCACTAGAGCCAGATAACAGCTAAATGATTCTGCCTCCTGTGTGTGTTCATTCAACACAATAATGCTTACAGTATGTGATATCACTGTCAACTACATAAAGTAGAAACACACTGGAAGAAATAACTTATATGTATGATTTATCAACAATTTTTTACCTTAATCGATACTTACACACTACACTATAATATTAGCAGTCATTTATTTCTTTTTTCTTTAGTTTTTAGTTTGTCTGTTGTATTGAGCCTGAACTGAGATCTCTCATTTATCTCTAAACCCTCATATTGCCTTTAACACAATTAAAGGTTGTTTATCAAATGTTTTTCTTTGATCACATTTGTCAGTTAAAGGTCTGTGTACTATCTGTTCAACAAAATCTAATTCTTATTACTGCATTTGTCTTCTCAACAACCCTCAACGCCCCAGAACTGCAACTGTACAGTACTGTACTGTTTACTGTATGCATGTATTTCACAAATTTGCCTTTTAATCTTTTTATCAAATCTATTCATTAATACATACACGTTTGTTTTGTTTCCATATATCACTGGAAGTAAAGCACCAGAAGTAAGTGTTAGCTGGTCAACTGTTTTAAGAGGTACAAAAGAAGAGAATATTTAGTAGAGGCTTTTAAATATTTAGAAAGGTCTTATCATTGCTCCTTTATCTGTGTCTTTTCTTGTCTGTTTAATTTTGCTCTTTTCTTCAGAGACTGTCCATTACTCTTTGTGTGAAGTACAAGGTTATGGGAAAAGATCCACAGAGAAAACGTAGAAATAATAAAACATCTCTCTAATGCGTGATTCTGTCTTGATGAAAATGTGCCACTAAGTGTTGGTTAAAAAGGCTCAAAAAGCTGAATAAAACATGAACCAAGTAACATTAAAAATCTTAAGTTAACATTACTCAGAAAATACCCGTTCATCTAATGAATTAAAGCAAAAGCTTTAATTCGTCACAGCACAGGGAACATCACACTCTAAAAATATAATTGTATCAGCAAAGCCCTTTAAAACTATTATGTACCAACAATTCTTATCTGCTTGGTTGCAGCCATTTGAAGACATGCAAACCCTTCCAAAACTAATATTTATTGGTGAATGTCATTTTTGTTTAATTACATCAGTCTGTTGGTGAACTGTAAGCATTTGTGAAAGGTGTTGTTGGTGAACGCTGTAAAATTAGAGTAAATGCGTTAGAAAATAAAGTTTATGGTGACCTAACATGGACTGCAAGCCGAGGGATGTTTTGTGGCAAACATATGAGCAGCTTAACGAGGTTTTGCTTTACGTGGTCGAATTTACACGAAAACCACCAACAACACCACCTTTCATCAGCGTCACTCTTGTGTGTGGTACATTCCCTTTCTGTGAAGAATATTGTAAATTTGTTTCGGACAAATTGTGTGTTTTTATGATAGGTAAAATGTTTTCCAAAATGTAAATTTGTCCCGAGCTTTGTAAATAGCAATAGCAAAAACTGTCGGTCTAATTTGATGTCTGCAAGAGTATGTTCTTTTTTTAAAGTACTAAAATGTTTGTTCATTTCATGTTTATTTCAAATAATCTTTCTAAAATTTGATATTTTCTTTTTCCGCCTGTAAAATTATGCACTAAATTACATTTTTTTAAGTTCTTTTGAGTCACTTTTGAATTAATGTAATTCTCCCAATTGGCTTTTAAAAATTCTAGTAAAAGCGTTAACATACTTTTTTTTGTTGAACCAATGTTTTATTTTTTAGAGTGTTGCAGCCATTTGAAGACATGCAAACCCTTCCAAAACTAATATTTATTGTTGATCATCAGTCTTAATAGCATAAAAATGTTGTATCCATAAAATATCAAAAAAATTTAAAGTATGTTTTTTTGTACTAAATTGTACATATTTCAAATACTTTAAAAATATTTTTTCTGTAAAAAGCACTAAATTACATTTTCTTTTGAGTCACTAGAGCAGCTAATGACAATTTTATTTTACCACATAGAAGATGATGCTTTATCTCAGTGATAACGGTAAAGAGGAAAGGGCATTGTGTGTAATGTGCCGTGTAAATATCAAGGGCAAGGCGTGAAAGCCATTCAATCTTTATCTGGGAGACACTGGATGAATGAAATCTAATTGTATATTCGGTGTGGAGCTCCTCTATCACTTCCTGTCGATCTTGATATGCTATAAATAGTGGGGTTATGGTCATCAATGATTTTGGCTTTTTCCCTTGTCAGTTGGAGTAAAGGCAGGGCCACACAATGCAGATGATATCTGATTACCAGATACTGCAAGTTTCCTGAACAGGATAAGAGAGACGTCTTTGTTTCTCCTCACCAGAAAAAAAAAAATTCACAGTAAAATCCCTTTATTATCTCAGTTGTTCGTCTTAGGATGCGATATGCCAAAATGAATAGCAAAAGATGATATTCTCTTGAGAGGAGAACTCAATCTAATGCGTTTCCTCGAAAGTTTAAGAAGAGATCCAAGCAGTGTCGTAAACTATGTCTTAATTTGCCAAGACACAAAGTGCAGCAACAAGGCAAATACTTCAATATGAACTCCAACATTTACAAATTACAGGTCAAATTATACAAACTATCTTTCAACATTACTGTCTTTACATACTTCACTGTACAGTATGTCAACAATTGTGTTATTGTGTCTATGTTTATTTCTCTTGAAAAATTTAGGAACTGGAGATGTTAATCTCCTAATATAAACAGCCACCTTTAAACAATACAATCTTCCTTTGGGTACTTTGACTCAAGTGTCCGACTCTTAAGCACCATAATTTTTCTATTATATTTATTTTGTTTGATTATTCATCATGGTTAATAATTTCATGCAGTGGAACATGTTGTACTAAACCACCCACCTGATTGACTGACCGGTAACAAGTGGCCATTGCGTCTGTATGTTTGGACTTTTTTCTCCATAACTCCATGTCAAGTCCAGGCTGGTCTGTAATAAATCAAATGAAGAGATGGCGCCTGCCTTCCTCCCCTTCATAAGCTTAGTGTTAATTAAAGTCTATGTGGAGCAGGAATCAGAGAAGTGTGGGCTCCCATTAGGAACTCAAGGGCAACACTTCCATCCCCACGAAAACTGACTTTAAAAATCTCTCAATATGTACCAACTTCGTCAAGATGGATGCAAGATGGCACATCGGTCAGTGCAAGGACTGCCAAGTAATATGATGTCATGGTGTCTTACCATCTCTTTTCGTATGGATTATAAAGATGGAACTTTTGGGGGTTAATATAAACAAAAATCAGTTATTGAGCAAGTACATTAAAAGTGGCTCCTTATTTTACCCTCATAGTATGAATGGTAAGCATATACAACAATTATTTATATTGAGCTGTCAGTGCAGATTTCACTGGAAACTTCCCTTGATGTCATTTGACTTCAACTCGCATAAAAATAAGCAGCCTACATAAAGTAACTTGCAATTTTATATTTCAATTAGATATGGTAACAGAAAGTCAAAAGGTAAAGGTTGCTTTAAACACTAACTATGCAAAATATATATTATCATTTCAGCATACTGCACTTGATTATGCTGAAGTACTATCCAAAGAATCTTTAATTCATCATAACTCAACGTTTTCTGTTTTTTTATTTTGTTTGCTCCACTAACTTAAATTAAAAAATTAATTATCATCAATATTTTTCATGCCCACTGAGTTTGCTTCCTCATTTGCACATTTATTTGCAGGTTTCAGTATTACATCAAGCTCTTCCAGGAGCGTCTCATGAGAAGCTGAAAGATATTATCTGATCCACGGCAGAACCTTTTAGAAATATCACTTTGCTGTACAACGTATTAGATGATAACCCGCATCTTTAAACAGCATATTTAAGAACACTTTCAATACAAATTTAAAGTATTAACCTTGTCGTGAATGTTTATCCTAAAACTGCTTAAGAGTTCAAGAATTAGATACACATGAGACATTTCTTGACATACAATAAGACAATTTAGCTACCAATTAAGCTACTGGGCTGGTGACCAGCATTATTGAAAGAACGTTTCTAAGACTCGCTAAAAATAGGTTTAATGCAATCTTTAAGTTTAGATGGGAAAATAATATAACAACAACAATTAAATTTCCAGAAATTGGAGCCACCAAGTTTAAACAAAATTCATTTACATATAACGAATCCCGTATCCAGTGGGTTTAGAGTTTGTATATTTAATAAACAAATCTGAATATTAAACAGGGCTGAATATTCATGCGTCTCAGCTGCCCTGCTGCAGGAATGTGTGTGTGTTTAAGTGCTGCAGGATAAATACCATGTGGGTCTCCAAAGCAGTCTAAGAAATGATCTCATTAGTAAGGTAATGGGTGGTAAAGAGGTCAACAGTAATTTAGATCGGCACCTGTGGGTTCAGTAGTTTTGTCACATCCCCTAATTTAGGTGTCAAACACATGCTATTCATTTATATACCGTGAATTATATTTATAAACCTGTCGGATGAATCATAATTGTTTAGGGATCTCACAATTTACTAATTAAACACTGATTGCAACATCTTCCTGCAATACCACATACTGGCAAATGAACTAGTAACTGATTAGTAAAAGAAAAAGTTGGTGTCAACCATGGTTGACAATAAAGAACACATGTTTTTAAGAGGCAACATTAATCTTGTGAAACATTAAATCTGTGAATTAATCTGTGAAATAAATGAACAAACCAGAGGCAATAACACCCAACAAATGGAGAAGAGATGAGTCCTTAAAGAACATGAAATGGTTATTTTAATTTTTATGTGTGCATTTATGAAGAATATGGACTATATGAATTCGACAATTTTACTTTACATGACTATCAAGAAATCATGCTTAAAACAGAAATAAATGCTTTGAAAACGTTACAGGGGTCATATGACGGTTCTAAAAAGAACATTATTTTGTGTATTTGGTTAAAGCAATGTGTGTTTTAGGGTTAAAAGGTCATTATTTTACACATACTGTAGATTATTGTTGCTCCTCTATGCCCTGCATTTCTGAAACGCATCGTTTTTTTTTTTACAAAGCTCATCGTTTTGAAAAGCGCGGTGTGCTCTGATTGGCCAGTGATCAAGTGCACTGCGATTAGCCCAAATATTTCTAGCTAGTGACTGAATGTTACGCCCCTAACCATATGTGAAAAACAGTGTCTACAAAACATGGCGGCAACAATGCGGCAGCGAGAATAAAAGGTACGTCTTCTTTCTTTGCGTTTACATTTGGGTGGTTTGGAAACCTTGCCCCCACATACAAACACAAGTGTCTTAGGAAGACGTGACTGAGCCTTAACGTTTACAAAGAATATCTCTTGATAATAACTCTGCACATCTTATACATGCACAAACAGCTACATAACACCCTAAAGAGAAAGGAAAACAAGAAATCATATCATATGACCCCTTTAAGAGAAACCTCACATGGGTATTAAAATCCACCAAATATTGAAACTTAATTTTTATTTGCATGGAATTTCCCAGTTGTTTCAACTTTATTGTACACTCTAAAAACAGATGTGTTTAAAATAACACAAGATGTGTCTAGTTAGGGACAACACACAGATGTGTTGTCCCTAACTAGACACATCTTTGTGTTAATTTAAAAACAACACATTTTGGGTTACTTTCAACTCAACATGTGTTGTCCCTTTTATGTATTTAACACAAAATGACACATTATGTGTTAAACAGCATAACACAAAAAATGTGTTAAAAAATAACACATTCTTTTTTAGAGTGTAGATAGTTACTGATTAAGACAACGATTTGCACTCAAATACCATATGCAAAGGGTGAGCAACTCTCCTCATGAAGTCAAAATTGAATTTTTTTGGCTTATGGCGTTAATTTGTTATATCTATAAACGAGTGTGCTTCACATTGACAAAATCTGTATTTAACAGTTACAGTATAAGCATAAGTTACAGTAAACGCACTGCTTCCCATCAAATTCCAAGCTGTGAGGTAAACTAAACATTACTGGCAACTTGAAAAAGGGGAGGGGCCACTCAATATAAACTGCACAATTCAAGTGACTCTTTAATACACCCTCGAAATATGCTTCTATGCTAAAGTGTAGCATACAACTTATCTTACAACCTTAGTGAACAGCCCCATTCGTTTAAATTAGAAATGAGTCATTATCCTTTGATCAGTTAGAAAATACAATAAGAGGAGTTGTATTGATCCCCTCTGCCGATCAGCAGCCAGAATTGAACAGCTTGAGTAACTGTCTGTAATCTCCTAAACCTTTACAACTGATTACAGCCCATAATTGCCTTTGGCTGACCTGACCTATATTGGAAAGAGTAAATCCTACTTTTTAATAGAATTAAGACAAAGCGCAATTGCAATGTAGCAAAAACATGACATTTGGTTGTTCATTTTGCCACTAAGGGAAATACACTGATATTAACAGGCATTTCAGTGCTTTTGTGTATCACATATCTGGGAATATTGCTGTTGAAGATAAATAGTGCTCATTAACAAGCACATATATAGATCAGGGATAATTACTATAATGCTACAGAAATATTGTCTGGAATAAGCAATGACTGAATCTATCTATAATTTAAAATCTAAAACCTTTACAAACCAAATTCATCAAGCATGAAAATGCCACAAGGTAGAGATAATGGCAGACAGAACTGATTGTTCATGCTGTTAAAACGTATTAAAACAAATCCCATTAGTAAAAACTTAATTGAATGAACAATTTGTAAAATAAAATAATAAAAGATTTAAATGAAAATGTAAAAACACTAGTGATTACATCAGAAAAGCATACAGTAATGATTCTAATGGACAAGCTCACCAGTGAAATTGTGGCTGTTGGCCTCTTGTCTTTGTGTGCGAATGCATTGCTCCTGAGCCTTCATATGTTCAGCCACCAGAGCACATGCTGGATGAATCGTTTCCACCTGCAAATTATAATAAAAAAAGAAATAAATGCGTGAATCAGGAGAAAGCACAAACTGTAGCACTTATTAAAAAGCATTTCAGAGATGTTCCCAGTTTCAATCACTTGTTCTTAAGGCAAATTGACACTTGAAAAAATCGTTTAATATGCAAGTGTAACATAATTCAATCCAGGCCACATAAAATATCTTTTTTCTTTCTGCAGCAGATACAAAACATACAACCCTTTATTCCAGAAAGGAAGAAGCATCAAATGCATTAAGATGCATTAATAAAATAGCAAAATCTCATTATCCCCAAAAAGCCACCAAACCCATCCTTTACTACAATTCACAACACATTTGATCAAGACACACAACAAGAACGAAAGCAAGAGAGAGAATGAAATGTGTGGGATGCTAAATCCCTTTATCTCATCGACAAAATAAAATGGGAAACTCGCCTCTGTTTCACCTCTTTGCTGTATAAAAAGGCTTGTAATGGCCGCCCACTTATTCCTGAGAGGAATGAGGCAGAAAGTCAGAGGTGGGTGAATGCTAATGATCTGATTAAGCCTGGGGTTATGATGGAACAACCAGTACAAACTGTTTCAAAACTTTCCGAAACAGATCTCTGCGTATCTCCTAAGAAAAGAAAGGAAACATAACAGTTTCAGTGAAGAGAGTGATTTAACTTTGGCATTGAATTGTTTTAATTAGTTTTAGAGGGATGCTTCAGGGCTGAGTTTATGTGTCACACCTATCATCCCCCAAGTGTAAATCAATAGTATGACGTTAGTACGAAAATCAAGGTAAACAGACATCATGGCTTGTTGACTATTATTCATCCAGTGGTTATAGTGTTTATGTTCTTTTAGCCTGACATAAAGAGACTGGGGGCAAAATATAATGTTATAAGACCACATGTTGATGCAGTTAGAGGCAGATCTTGTGTTTATGGCTGTAAGTGTTTAGTGAAGTCTGTCTGTGCACTTCTGAGTGCTTGTATGTTCAAGCATGCATACTTGTGACAATTTTTTAAAGTGTGCTCACAAATACAAACTAAAAGCATTTTAGATGGCTCTTTACAAGTAGCCTGATATGAACTCTGACTAATATACTGTAAAGAAACAAGTTTGTATGTTTGATTTGTGAAACAGCATATTAAAACCAACCCAGAACAGATGGTAACACTGTTGGTTTCAATGACCTCTGTCGCCTGCTGACAGGTGATATAAGTGAACAGGGATCTGAGGCTGAGGAAGTTTTCTTAGCTAATTTACATTTCAGATCATAACAAGGTGAATTTCAGTGCTAATTATCTAATCAAATAAATTGCAAAGTATTTAACTGGTTGACATTTATACAGTATGCATTTGCTAAACAATTATCTATATTGTAGGAAAATTGCAAACGCTGTCGGCTAGCCATCTTCCAATTTAACTAATACTCTCTGATATAGCAAATTTGCTGTTAGGCAGATAGACAATAATGAATTATACAGAGAATTTAAGGATGACAGAATATTAGCATTGGGTAGAATAATGGAATCCTCTGAAATTAGAAACTAGTGTAACGTTTTAATTATGCACAAATACGCTTTTGTGAGTGTATTTCACAGAAAATCTTCAAGCACAAAAATAATTTATGTAATTATGAACCGGCTTCCAGAATGTAAAAATGTGTTCTTCTAATAAACATAAAACATGGAAAAACTCAACATGTGTGTGTGTGTGTGTTAGTCTAAAAAAACAGTGTGAATATTGAAAAGACTGATGGAGATGAAGACTTCTGAGGAAAGTGTATATTTTACACTACTGAATAAATAAGACCTTACCTTCCTATACTCGCATTGCATGTAATCTACATAAAAACCACACCTGTCCTCTCACTGATACTACAAATCTCTGTGGCATTTGCTCAAGCCAAAGCTCATCTGTCTAAGGACATATAGACAGTGTGAGAGGAATAGTAATGAGTGAAGCCCTCTATGCATCACTCCGGCAAATTTCATTTGAGTCACAGGGCTTATAGTTACATTCGGGGTCCCAAGGGCGCATGAGAAAGCAGAGACGTGTCGAGAGAAAACCAGTTGCACCCCGGCAGCAACGCTGACATACCTGAGCAATACCGTGCTTCGTTTTGATTAAACTGCATCCCACAGGAAGACAAGCCGTTGCACCCGTGTGGCACTAGTGGACCCCAAACGTCTCCCATCTCGTTTAAACCAATTATGGCACAGCTGCTGATAAAGGGGATTCTGGACCGATTTTGAAATGCGTCTCACACAGATTTGGACCATAAAGAACTACAAAATTTACTTTTGTTGTTATAAACAGCTGTCTCGAAATAAGATTTCTGTCTTTATGACTTTTTACAGCTGTGTCCAACTAAACACCTGTTGACTGCAACTGGTTCAGCCCCTTGCTTGAGAATTTACTGGTGACCTCATAACAAATGTTAAACATAATGTTCAGAAGAGAAATTAAGGACAAAAATAACTGACAGATAAAGATCCTGTTATCAGTCAAAATGCATCCAGTGGCCATGGAAGACACTCGTGAATACATGAAATCATTACAATAGGAAATGAAGCATCATTCAGGAAAGGAAAGCCATATCATTAGAGGGCGTACCAAACAACAACCACATTTAATTACCACAATGATTTGTTTTCTTATTTGTGGCCTGTGTTACTCAGAAATAGGAGGGACCTTGTTCAGCCTTAGTATTAGCTGGGTAGGGTGTTTTGTCAAGCCTGGTTAGAATTCATTTTGACTGCCAATATGTCATATATTGACGTAATTTGGCATGCGTAGTATTAACAAACAGGTATCTTTTGGCCACGAGTTAAAAAAATATCAGTGTCTGTTTACTGAAAGTGGACATCAAAACGTCCTAAAAACAAGGACAAGCTCTCATTTCTTAGATCAGATCAGAACAGCTTTAATCACATCAACTTCTGTGGTACATCAGCACTTTAAATATAGCACAGAAGTTAACTCTAGAGAATACACTGGCTATCAAACAGCATGCTTTATACTTTGTCTACATTTACGGTGATGCCTTTAAAAATAAATATGTACATCTATGTATATAAATTCTCTCTCAAGGAAGTGTCTCCACTAGATGCAGATGTTAAGGCATTAAGGCATCATAAAACACTTTTAAGATCTGTGATGTTTCATGTTATAGTATTAGTCTTACACTTTACACCACCTTTAGATTACTTGAGATTATACACTTCAATATATTGAAACCTTAGATTTTTACATACAGTTTTTCATACAGTTCTCATTCCTTACATTTTCACTTGTTACCTTCAAAGAGACGTTTCATGCAGTCTCAGGAATATAACTTTTTTTAATCAGATGTAGCCTAATTTGTGCCTACTGCCTTTAGAATATTAAATGCTGAGACATGAAAATGAATAGGTGTGGATAGATATATACACATGCTATAGCCATGTGCGTTTCTGAACTGTAATTTTTGTTATTCTTAATATTGTTTTATGTATATTTGTCTTTGTTTATGCTTTATGGTGATAAAAACCAAGACAAATTTCCACTGGTGGACAATAAATTAAACGATTAACTTGCATTGCATTAAATTAATATAAACATATGTGACTTTTTCTGCCCTTTTACAAAACAATGGATAAAATAGATAATACTCTGTATGACAATCACGACACATTAACGATCAAATCCTTTAAATAACTGAATGCGTGTTAAAACCACAAATGCGCGTGCGCGCGCACACAATACAACAACACTTCAGACCAGATGACTTACTGCTTTCCAGGTACTCTGATGAACCCACAAACTCAGCAAAACGGCAACCATTCTTGAAGTTGACGAAGTTTTGTGCAGTAACATGTTCAGGCTCCGGTAAAAAAAAAGAAAAGAAATTAAGTTTGTTAGTGTCTAACTAAAAAACGCGTAGCCTCTGTCAGATTCATGCGTTTGTCTTCAATCATACTGCGTTTTTCAATTCAGCACAAAAGCTCAATCCTACATGATGTCTTATGAAGCTCGTTGTAATCAAATCGTGTAACAGTTGCTTCTAACAGACTGTGAAACGTATGTCGCTTTCGGAATCCAGCGCACACTGGCCATTGAAGCGGAGCGTTTGGAGAAATGTACTGGAAGTCACGGCGCGCCACCCATTCACGCACAAGCGCGCGCGCCCAGCTCACTGAAACTGCAGGTGACCGCACTTATCACGTCTGATATAAATCACCGACTTTTTCCAGTCACTCCTTTAATATATTAGAAAAGAAATCTCATCATCAGATGTCTAATATATTGTACAGGTTTTTATTGGTTTAATTTGAGACATTAGGATGTTTAAGGAGGTCACAATAAATTCTGTAAGCCGAGAGTGTAGTTCCTTAACATAATTAGGCGGTGGTACATGAAGCACCAAGGACATTTCTTTTAAAAATTGAGATTCAGCTCTCCAGAGTCAGCAGTCAGCAGTTATTTTGCCTTGAGCTTGTTATAATTTAGGCATATCCAGGAGATGTTTGAGAAACAGTTTGATGCAAACTACAGTATAACCAACTGGGCCATTGAACATGAGGAGAATGTGTACTGTATGCGTACACTTTTGCATAGACGTTTAATGACAATTCATGAAGTATTTTAAAAGGAAAATTGGCTATGCTGAGTAAAAACATACAGTATTTAATAGACTTTATGTCAGGAAAATAGATTAGTACATTCATTATCATAATAAGAGACGTTTTGTTGTGAAAGCAATTGAATCCCAAAAATTGGGCTTATGGTTGCATTGGCATACTGTATATCATGTTGCATGAAAAAGACTTTGATCTTGAATCTTGTTTGTCTGTATAACTGCTGAATTCCTCTGACTACCCATTGATAATTCTCAGCTCAAGCAGTCGGAGTCGGATATTTAGCTTGTGCATCTAAGCTAAATATCACTGAATGATATGCAATGGAGATGGTGTCTGAATCCACTAATTTAAGTATCCTGTCTGGTCATGGTAAATTGGTTTACCAATTTAAGATTGTATTCTAATCTCATGCAAATAATTTTACAAAAATGTTGGACCTTGAATGCATTGTACTATAAGTCTCTTTGAATAAAAGCATCTCCCAAATGTACAAATCAAAACATTTTGGCTTCTGTGAAATGAACCATTTTATTATATTATTATATAATATTATATTATATTATATATATTATTATATAGAATTATAGTGATTTGATAAGATCACAAAGGTATAACAAAAGCTTATTTCATCTTATATTGTGATAAATGATTATACATGCCTCTCACACATTTTTAATAATGGTCTCTGTAATCCTTTCTCAATTTATATTGCTTGTTTTTACTTAGTTATCAGGTCTCTAAGATTGCCTCCATTTAGCCTTATATAATTTCATTGTCTGAATTGTGATTGTCTGAAGTCTATTGATTAAACCATCACATATTTAACAAAAAGACAAGGATTATTGAAAGTGCACTTGCGGTTATTGTGCATCTGTGTTTATGAGTCTGAAAAACAACACACTGCGTATATATTTGATGTTCTTATCCAGCTGGGGAAAATATTATCCTAACTGGACAACAGACCCCCCATTGCTTCCAGCTGTCCTGTCATGCTGAGAAAAAGAATGAGAGAGAAAGGCATAGTAAACTATTAGTCTTGAAGAAAGGGTGTCAGAAACAACCTTGCTGGAAAGGAACCTGATTTGCACATACTGATCAATGAGGCTGTATGGTAAACACTTACAATAGAGCTCTGTGACTAATGGCCAGATGCGTTTTTAAAATATAGTTATTCCTTTTCTCTGTCTCTCTCCCTCTCTGACTTGTTGTCTACAAAGCAAACAACAAACCCATCTGTCAGAAGAAAAGGAAAAAATCTCATTACTTTAAAGTTTTCATACAACACAAAGATATTTACATCCCAGAAATGAACAAACATGCTATAGCTTTTAGGTACAATGTTTTATATCATGGTTGCAAGTGTCATATTTTTGGAAATATAAGAAAGTTTTTCAAAATTCTTGTGTTTTCAAAAATGTGTTACTTTTTTACATGATTTATACAATGAATTAAGTGATTAATAACATGCCAGTGACAGTAGTGTCCTTCATCATTTTTCATAGGGATTGTAAACCTCACTGTACTCCGAGAGAACATTAAACACTAAATATAAACTGTAGACATTCGTGAGACATTTCCATTTTTATTTTGCTCTTTTTATACTATAACACCATGCAACAGGGCTAATTAGAACTGGTTAATTGCTATTTGATCTGTGTGCTCTTGCATGTAAAGATGCTGTTAGTGTATATTAAAGTGGCACTAATTTATACAAATATATGCAATGTGACAGAAAGGTCAGACTCTAATGTTGTTTGGATGGAGTCCTTGTTTGCGTCAATGGCTGATGCATTATCTTAACTGATTAGCGTGTGCTGTATTACAACAACATTGTAAGTTTTTGGTTTATGACTGCTTTTAACAGTTTTTAATTGTTTCATGCTTGGTCTGTTTAAATTTCAGTAGATCATTGGTCTAAATTTGCTGACATGGATTGAGAATAACAAATATTTTTAAATAAATGCACTTTAAATAAATAATCTTGATCGCTTAGACCAACATATCAATTTGTATGGCCAGATTGTGTCACATGTCGCTAAAAGGGAAAAGGAATTTAAATAAAAATTCTTTAATCAACATCTTTCCACATTTCTTAAAATCGTCGTCTTTAGAGTCGTCTTTCAAAACAAGATTTTTTTGAGAAGTAATTCAGTGGTTATGTGTTCATGTAGAAGTCAATAGACCCCAATGTTGTTTGATTACCAACGTTCTTCAAAACATCTTTTGTGTTCCACAGAAGAAAGAAAGTCATAAATGTTTGGAATGACAAGTGGGTAAGTGACAAAAGAATTCAAGTTATATACAGTGTGTGGAAATATCTAAAACAATTATTGTAAATGTTTTTGATTTTATGCTGATGTTTGATGTTTATGTTTTTGAGCCAAATCTCTTTACCTTCAATATAAGCAAGAATGAACACCAGCTACATTAGGCATCACAAATGTTATCTGCATCCATGCTGCTAAGCAACATCCAACAAAAGCTTCTTTAGAAAGCTCTTTAAAGAATGATAATAAATCAATTAGCAAAACCAAATAAAAGCTCTGCATGTCACAATTCAGCATGTTCAAAGGCTTGGAACAAAACCGATGAGATAACCCACATTTAAACCCTCAACCATTATGCAGCACACAACAACCTTCACTTTTCAATTATTTGTCAAAAATCTGTTTTGGTCATTAGAGACAAAATCAGAATGTTAGAATTAAGCAGATGACTTAATGGGATGCAAAGCAAAGGTTAGCTGGAGAAAGCAGTCATTAATGAGCAAGGCGCTCTCCACACACCGCACAACAGGTATGTGTAAATACTGGTGCAATACAGCGAGTGTTTAGGTGCAATTGAGTGTGCTAGGCAAAGAAACAAGATTTTTCCTTTGGGTTATGTCAACAGCACTGAAATAATTACATGTGTGTTTTGGACAGTCTCTTGGAAGATCAGAAAGCAGGTGAGCCTCATTTAACTTACTTTATAAATCTCACATCTTTTACAAAAATCCTCCCAGTCTTTCACAACTAAAATGCCTTCCTGTTATTTTACTTTTTAGAAACTAGGCCTATATATATGTTTTTTTCAAATGCATAAATGTAAAATGTAAGACTAAGGATTCTTCTCAGCATGCTTTGTATTTTGTATTCCCAGCCATCATGAATCACTCAGAGCATTAAGAATGTAGAAATGACGCATTAGAAAATTCTTTAAACCACCTGTAGGAATTGTGTATGTGTGAGGCTGGCCAGTAAATAAAAATCGAATGGCAATCAGCCATTATTCATGGACAATACGCAGAAGAATTGGTTGTTTGTGTTAGATCATGCGCAGGCTTGCCCAGGTTCCAACAGATTGCACAAATGGTGGTAATCAATACTGATGTAGTCTTTGTATGCAGACTCATGGCTGTGTGATATGAAGAGCACCTTTGAGCACATGAGCTTTGCAACAGCCTATTGAGAGATCATTATGTAACCCAGTTATATGAATTGAATGATAATTTGCTTAGCCAGCCTATAGGGTCAGATGGTTACGTGATATAGAAACATGCTAACTTTGTTGGCAGTTACAGCAGTCTATTCTTGTTACCACAGAGCTCATCAACAAGGATACAACGTTGCTGTTGAGAGTTGTGTTAACTTTTAAAATATTAAAAGTTTATATTTTAAAAAGATATATCACCTAAAAATAAACATTCTGACATCATTTATTCACAAAACAAACCTGTATATGATTCTTTCCTCTGTAAAACACAAAAGAAGATATTTTGAGAAATGTCTCAGTGGATTTGTCCATCATTATTTTTTGGGTGAACCATTTCTTTAGCAAAACCAGATAATGCTGATGACCTAAAAGAAAAACTAAGACACATATATAACATGGTGCAACAATTTTTACCTATTATTTACATTACATTTATTAAAAGGTTTATAATTTTATCATTTTTAATATCTATATTATATAGATATTAAATATATAATTAATAATAATATAATAATAATATAATAATAATATAATAATTGCTTCTTGTAGTGCTTTGTGATTATAAAAGCACACAATTATTACTGCTGTACTGTCCTTTAAGCTCCCCATCAGAAATGTGTGTGTGTGAATGTCAGGTGTGCGTGTTACAGGAATCGAATTAGTGAACAATAATAGGACGTACTGGCCCTTCTAATGTCACCATTGTGGGGATCACCTCATAAGGGAAAGGCCAGTAGCTCTATTATACTCTTCTCTCTGATCAAACCCCATATGAAAAAATCACACTACCCAACCTCATGAGAACAAGCAGTGGAAACAATTTTGTGAGGATGTTGGATATTAATATCAAGCTGACAGGAAACAATATGCAATTACAGCAAACATGGGTATGGTTTCTAAACAGATGCCAGGTGACTAAATGGATAAAGAGCTACAAAAGCTATGTTTACTATATTTTTGTTTGGATAGATATAGGTGAACCCACAAGAGGCTTCCCTTTACCTGCGGTAAATTACTGTAACAAACAGACCTACAGTAAGTTACTGTGATTAAACAGCTGCAACTGGAATATGATAAAAGATGCCCATGTTCAACAAGCTGTTAAATTTATTAATAATAATAAACTATGTTTCAGCCTTTGATAGGTTATTAGCATAACTGGCTGTTTACAATTGCCAAGCAACACAGAATCTTGGAGCATTTTGTGAGGTCATTTATTTTAATTATCTATTTCATAAACAACTGTAAACTGTTTAGTTGGTCAGTTGTAGGGCAGTTGTAGCCTAGTGGTTAGAGCGTTGGACTAGTAACCAGATGGTTGCTGGTTCGATTCCTCAGGAAACAACTGTGGTGCCCTTGAGCAAGACACCTTACCCCTAATTGCTAAGTCGCTTTGGATAAAAGCATCTGGTAAATGTAAATGGTCTAAAGAGGTTAAACAGTCTAAACCTAATTATCAGAAACAACCCATTCGAGTTCATGATTCAACTTTAAATTCAGACTGTATGCTAACCCAAAGAAATACCCTTACTGATGACCTTGATCTGTTCTCGTCGTATTAAATTTAAATTCATGTTTAAAACCAAAACATAGTAGGACCAAGAGAAATCTCTCATTCTGTTAACAGCTCTATGGCGCACTAGCACCATTACCATAAAATCAGCACTTTTATGTAAGAAAGTGTCAGCATTTATTGAGGTGTGTGCAACAAACTAAACGCATGCTCCTTTTATCAGTCTATTTCTTTCATCTTCCTTCATCTGTACAGTTATTCTTCATGCACTTCAATGGAAAATGTCTTTGATCTCGATGTCTAATAAGTTTAGCATATGATCAGCAGAATTTAGTGACCTTTAATGCTCCAGAGAAATTGGGATGTACTGTACAGGACATTATGCAGGTTTTAAATAGTGGAAAAACCAATATTACTTTCATACAGGTCTAGAAGAACCAACCAACGAGTCATCCTGTCTGGCACTTTTACATGCTTAGGTAAGAAAGTTTTCAATATTCCAAATGTAAATTGATTAATTTGCTCAAAATATAACTCAAACTCTGACAATTTCTATTAACTAATTGTAAGTGGAATACACATGTAGGCTACAGTATATACAGTATACACAATATACATGCAAAAATCTTGAAATGCAAAAACGACCAGAAATCACCATTTAGAATTTCACAGATTGGGCAAAAAGTGCTGTTTTACAGTCACAACATTGTAAAAAACATTTAAAATTAAAATTGAGCTTACAAGGCCCTTCAAATACACCACACCCAGGTAACACCATCCTGTCAAGCCAGGTAGGGCCAAAATATAGGCACATCTTTGAAGATAACCTGTTTCTGTCACCTACAGATCTGCATTTAGGTTGAAGATGAATTTTTCAGCAGGACAGGGAACTGAAGCACACAGCAAAACTAAAAGAAGGCCAAAGCACAGACTGAATTCAATTGAAAAGCTATTATATGACCTAAAACTTTGAGTTCAGACATATCAGATAAATTGTTCGTATGTGGCTAGCCTGAGGGATAGGAATTGGAATATAAAAACGATGTAAATGGTGCCAAGTGTCCCAGCTATTTCTAGAATTCACTTTCTCTGACAAGTTTGGAAGACAGACCTTTGTTTCCCCTTCTTTGATCATCTCAGCGAGGTCTTTCATAGCCTTATTATTTCTCTCTTCTATTTCTCTATTTATTGGTAATTACTGGCATGTAAGGTCAAGAAGGTTAGTAGAAAATTTCTTACCGGCATAGTATAACTTTTACAGTTTCCCTAGTAACCTAATTTCTTAATAATACTACTGAATACCCTTTACTTGCATGTAACAAGCACTCATTTCAATTCCTGCTTTCCATCCGATCTTCTTTTGTGCTCTTTTGGTTAAAAATAAATAACATCCAGTTATTGAACAATCATAAAAAAACAGTGTTCAAAAGTCACCTTACAGTACACTCTAAAAACAGATGTGTTAAAATAACACAAGATGTGTCTAGTTAGGGACAACACACAGATTGTGTTACTTTCAACATGTGTCGTCCCTTTTATGTATTTAACACAAAATGACACATTATGTGTTAAACAGCATAACACAAAAAATGTGTTAAAAAATAACACATCCTTTTTAAGAGTGTACCTTACCCAGTTTGCAACAGTACTCTAATTATAAAAATGTATAAATTGAGCTATTATTTTGTAATAAATTTGTCATTTACAGTAATCTCAACCCACATATAGTGCCACAGAGTAAAATAAAATTTTAAAAATTAAAATAATTAAAAATATTTAGAGTGAAGTGTGCAATCACAAAATTATTTTAAAACAATCCCTCCATCTGCATGTGATAAAAATTGGTTGAGCCAGTGTTGTTTTTGCCAACCTTGAGTCTGGCCACTCAGTCACAGCAGTTGCAATTCCATTTGCCACATAAATTACACACTTAACCTTTGAAGCAAACAGACGATTGTGTAAGCTCTATAGCATAATTGACAGTATTAAGTCATAAAACATGCATTTAATAGAATGACTGACAAATTTGAAATCATTTTAAAATCGAAGGACTCTTCCTTGCAGGTAATTCTATTAAACCTCTTCAACCGAATTTGTCAGGTGCAATCAGTTGATATTGACTCCACCCACAGTGCTGAATATAATGAATATAATGGAGTTGGAGTCAAACGTGAGTGCACTTCCTGTGGCTGTAAAGCATGGGTGGTTGATCACATGTCTGCGCTTCTCGCTGCCTTTGACGATTCTTTGTGGATATAGCCCGTGTCATTCATGCATTCTCTTTGTTCTGAAGCAATTCAATGGGTTTCACAATGGCAGCATGAATATAAAAGAAAAAGGAAACAGTTTCATGAAAAGAAAAAGCAGTATACAAGGACAAAAAGTACACATTTTTGTATTTAATTTCCTTATATTAAATACCTCTAAATTCTTGCAAATAGTTCAAGGAACCTTCAGTTTCTATGTACAAAGCCTACAATTTTGCATTTGGACTACACAGATTAAATGACAGACCATGAATTGTCTGTCAGGAATTAATTTGTTCGTAAAAGAGTAAATATTACAATTTAGCATAAATGTTTAGAGTAACACCTCCTGCCTTCAATAGACGGTTCACCCAAATATAAAAATCATTTACTCACATTCATATAATTTCAAACCTGTATCACTTTCCTCTGCAGAACACAAAGCACATATACAACATACAAGAAAACAACATTGCTCCCCATTGACTTCCATTGTATGGACACCACTAAAACATTTCTCAAAATATCTTCTTTTGTGTTCCACAGAAAAGTCATTTACAACTTTAACACAACATGAAGGTGACTAAATGATGACAGAAATGTTATTTTGGTAAAACTATTTTAATATCGTACCTTGATCCAAATGTTTTGCCTTTATCAAAGCATAGCTTTATTCCAAACCACTTACTTATTCTTCAAAATATCTCATTGCATCCGCTCTTTGATTCCAACTGCCTGTCTAAATCACTACAGTTCCTATAAAGGTTCACAGAGCAGATAATGATGATGATACAGAAGTCAATTCTCTGCAGGAAGAGATAATTAGGATGGGAATGTGACAGTAAATGACACATACAGGTTTGACTCATCCTGATTGGTAAGGGGTAGACTAAAATGAACTTATAGCATATCTAATAAATCTGATGTGGATCTGATACAAGCACAGGCTGAGAGAGGAAGCAGAGGATGTAGGTTCTCGTAACAACGTTGCTGTCAAAACAATTTTTTTTATTAGTTGATCTTTTTCATTGGAATTAAATCAAATGCACTAAAACAACAGCCAAACCCAATTTTCAAGTGATAGCGTGTATAATGAATGAATGTCTAGTAAAATGAATCAAAACATTTTGACAGATAATTTATGAAACTGTCATTACATATGGCTCATAATGTTATTCACTTGTCAGAGAGCACTGTACAAAATTTAATAAACGGCCCTCTAAAATCAACAACAATAGAAAAGTCTGTTCCATAAGTGTCTAGTCGCAAACCTCTACATTTTACAGAAACACATTTTACAGCTATTTATCTTGTCAGTATTAAATGTAAAAAAAAAATTCTTTATGCCCAATTTACAGATAGGAATTAGGCAGCAAGCTACAATTCGTCTCATCAAAGTGCAGTGGTGGGCATAAATAGAAAATAAAATAGAAAAAGTATAGTAAAAAAGTTCATCCATTATGGTAAAAAATATTATGGAAAGGGTAAAACTTTTCCATGTTCCAATTTCATACACTCTAAAAAAGGATGTGTTATTTTTTAACACATCTGTTTTTAGAGTGTACATACAAGGCACATTGAAAATTTCAGTTAAGAAATATTAGCTGCATCATCCCTATCCAGCAAATTTAATAAGATTGTACCACCCACCTGAGCATTACAAAGCAGACTTAGTCATTGGTAATTAGATCGCAAGTTCTCGTTTACTGTATGTGTGTGTGTTGAGCATTAATTGAATTAACGATAAAGAGACATACTGCGGCTCTGGTAAAGATACATGTAACCGTCACAGAAGAGCCGTTTCGCCACTCCTTCCATATCTCGAGGTACCTGATTTGCTAGCTGAGCCAGAGGCATATGCAGATACTGGCCAACCTCAGGACACGCCCACACTTTTGGGACATTGTAGCCATCTTCTTCCCCTACAAACACATTATTGCATGATGCTCATGGAACCCAAAAATATTTTTGTTGCAGGATCTAAAATTCAGACCAAGCAAGCACATTTACTTACCAACCCGGTCAGCCATACTATCAAAGAAGATCCAGTCTGTAGCTTGTGGTCCGTATTTGACGAAAGAGACGTAGTGGCTGGTCTCAATACACAACACAGCGAACAGCTCTAGTTTTTCTCGTGGAGGAGTGCGTGGATCAGACCCTGAACTCTGTGAGTGAGAGAAGCCCTGAGGAAGCTGTAAGCTGCTGGGTTTGTGACATTCACGCTGTCGGTTAGAATGAACCTGTAGCGGAGGTGGAAATGATAAAACAAAAAAACTGATTTTTAGCCTGACATGTGTCTTTTCAGTTGCCTTAACAGATTAAACTAATATATTTCTCTGCCATTTGTAATTTAAGCTTGGCTTGAAAAATTATATCATACATATTTATAATAATATATACAGCAAATGTCATGGGTTCAGCTCTCAATAAATTATTGTGTTCAAAAAATGCAAGTCAAATTAATTTTACATTAATTAAGTATAATAACTAACTTTGGTTCCCTAAAATAAGACATAACAATATAGAGAGTTTAGTGCCCAACCTGAGCTGAACATTTAGGACAGAAGTATTTGAATCCCGTATGGCTAAAAACTGGGTCTTTAAAACATTCAGCACACTCTACACTTGCTAGCTGACCACACAACACGCATGGCTGAGGACCTAATGAACAAATAAACATAAACAAATGTCACATGAACTTCAAAATAACATAAACACAGAATACTGTAAACATCCAGTTGTTTTTTACAAGTTACCATGAGACAGCAGGCCAGTGATGTCAAGTTCTGTAGAAGGAATGATTTTCGGAAACATTTTGAAACTCTTTCCTGAGCGAGGCATAGTGAGAATCAGACAGGCAGGTACCTGGAAACACAAAGAAAACATACTGTATACATACAGCTTGATATCTCAATATTTAAGTAGAGATTAACAGCCCCATCTGCAGGTAAAAATAAAACTGCATACAGTAGAACAAGCACATACAGAACTGAAAATACTGTACAATGTCACATGCAGATAGTCACATGAAACGTAAAAAATTATACCTCTGCTAGTTTCAGACCGTTGCTGTAAAAGGAATGTTCCAGAAGCTGCTGAACTGTCGGCAGGACTAAATGATGGTTGTAATCCATAAAGATTTGGTAGTAGTAGCAGGTTTGCACTTTGCTTTGGTTTCCTGACTGACTCCTAAACATGCAACAAAATGATATGGCTATATTAGCATAGGAGGTATTGTCTAAAAAAATGTCACAAACACATTTTTACCAAAGGCTGCTTCTATAAGCAATCTTTAAAAATTAGGATTGTGAATCAAGACCTGCTTCCTAATCAGAACCGAATTGTTCTTTTTTATTTGCTTTCTCCCATTGATGCGGATGGTAGAAATTAGAATCATAATTCCAACCAGAATAAAAAAAATTATCAAAAAACAACAAAAAAAATAGTGCCATACCACAGTTTGAGTGGAGGATCCAGAGCGAGAACTTCTTGCATGATGAGAGTGAGAAACTCTTCAGGATCTACACGGTCAAGAAAAACAATGAATGAATGCTAAGACTCCTTTAATATTTGCAAATATGTTAGAGTAAGCTTGTACACAACTAATAATTAAATGTACATGTTGTGATAACAGCTGTTTAATATTTTCAGAGAATATATTTTAATAAGGGAAAGGAAATCTGTTTAAAACCTGACATACCTACTTAACTAAATACTGCAATGACATAATGAAAAGACCCTTCTCTTACCCTTCTCATCTGTCGTGTAAGTTGAGCAATGGCTGCGCTTTTGTAATAGTTGCCGAAGCTTCATCACACTCTTGTTTGGTACAAAACCACGTCTGTTAAAAAAAAGTTGTGTTTACTTGCTTTTGTTTTTCTTAAACAAAAAATCGTATCTAAAGCAAAATTTTACTTATTAACTCACCTGCGTAGTGGGTTGACAATTTCTTTCAAAAGAGTATTTTGAATGGGTTTGTCTGCCTGTTTTGTGGATTTAAAAAGCATAGAATCCAAGACTGATGAACAGGAAAATAAACTAGACGAAAAAAAAAAAAAACAGAAATAAGATCATGCTATGACTGCAGGAGAAAGACTTTTCTAGATTGGTTACTTATTGAATATTATTCATACAAGATGCACACCTATACAGTACATAGCAAGGTGAAAGTTCAAGGCTAACTCTCAATATTTTATTTTGGTAACTGCATGCATCATTTTCTGTAAAGTCTGTATATTTTCTTCTGCCAAATTAACATTTAATTAATTTTTTTAATTTGCATGTAAATGACAAAATTTTTAAAGTAATGGTTGATTGACAGTGCTTCACTGTTCAGAAGTGCATTAGACTGCCTTGATTGTAATTCCAGACATAAACGAGGTTTGAGATGAGTTCTGACCTAAACAGGGCAGAATCCATATAACAAGAGTTGCAGTGACCCTGAATGCCCTTCATGTGGCCAGTCAATTGGTTTAACACATCCTCTGAACTAACTGGTGGGACATTTTCCTGTTCCACAGATGCATCTGCCATGTCATGATCTATTATAGTAAATAAAAAAAGTATATTTATCATACATAAAGCATTGCAGCATTGTCGTCCACTAGATGGCGACTTTACAACATTATTTGTGGCCAAAATTCACCGCCAAGCTCCATATGACCAAGTGTCACTGTCTGCAGATAAAATGACACATCCCCTTAATCTAAACTGGAACTTTTACCAAAATGGAACAATCAAAACAACCAAAATCGTTTCTTACCATAATTTCCATTAAACATTTTTCCCTTTGACACAGAGAAACGGTCATCAGGTTTACAAGTCGACAGTCTCACAAATAGACCATATTTAGGAAGACATTTAAAGTAACTTTCTCCGTTAAATGTTCCATCACCCACTCCACAGTCATTCTCCTGTAAAAGATTGAAGTTTGAGTTTCATTTTAAATTTATTGGAACAAATTACTTCATTAGTCAAGAGGTATCTAGTATTATCATCAAGCCGTGAAAGATCTACAAGGATTCTTGATAGATGCCAATCGTTCATAATAACAGATGCCAAAAAAGAGAACATACCAGTTCCAACCCGGCCTGCTGTTCATTGAAACCTGGCAAATATCCAATCCAACGGACAATTCCATAAACAGGTCCATTATATTTCACCTTTACTAGGGACCCAACAGTAATTTCTGTGGAATCCACAACATTCTCTATTTCTGGGCCCTGAGAGTCAATTCTTTCAGTGTCATCTGTTTACAAAAGAAAAAATGAACAATGCCAAAATAATATTGTTTAAAAAAACACACAAAAAAAAGACACATGCAGTTTTAAAGCCTGAGAGCCTACAGTTATGTGAGAATGTCGATTATACCTTTTTTTAACAGCTCCTCTTTAATCACAGAATCCATTGGGACTTGTATTACTCCTCCAACTTTCCCCTCCTCATCCACATCCACATCCTGGGAGAAAACATGTATTCTGAGACTTATACAGATAATTATTTGTTTAGGGGCATTTGCATTGGACGAAATTATCCAAAGTAGTTCTTGAATCTAGCCTTGGCGAAACCCTGACACTGGTTTTGCATTTTGAAGCAAGAGGCAAGTACAATGAAAATTGCCAAAATATTTGATACATAAAAATGCAAAAAGGCAGAGATAATGCATAAAACTTCTTGAATACCATTAAGTGCAGTTCTGCAGAAATTAGTTTTGTGGGTGCAGTGAGTCAATAAGGAATCAGTACTCACAGTGGATATGAGAACCATTTTTATGCCGTTATCGTCCAATATATTCATAACCATGCCATGGTGAGCTTTTTCATTTTCAACAAAAAAAGCCACTCTGTCTCCAATCTCTAGAATCTCACTAGATGTCTTGGGTGACATGAAAGTTTTAGTATCCAATGGTTTGATTCTTGTAAAGGGAACAAAAAGGCCAGAGTTTTTGGAACAACGGAAGTAGGTTTTTGACATATATGAGCCATCATTTAGGCCTTTTCCTTTATCTTCACCCTGAGAACAGCAAAGAATATAGGATATCCATATTACTGTTAGTGGACTGATTTATTTTAACGAAGTCTCCTTTAATTACACAAGTAGACACATTCACACTTATTTATACAGGCTACTTACCTGTAATTCCACCCCAAAGAAGACTCCTATTGTGGGATCAAGGTAAGTAGGCATGATTGGGCCAATGTATCGAATCACACCTGTGAGCCACTTTTTATTTACCTCCACGTAAACCTGAATGCCTACTGACAGATGCAAAGACCTTTTTAAAGTTTCTTCATTGGCCATTGATAATATGCGGTCGTCATTGTTTTCAAGTGCCAGCAGTAATTCTGCTGATCTTCGTGTCAGTCTGCGCAACAGATTGGCTTCAAGTTCAATTTCATAACTTTTGCCAATACAAGTTACAGGCAAAGTATGTGCAGCGTTTCTTTTCTGTCTAGATTCATATCGTGTTTTCTGTATGTAGCATATTTGACCGGGATTTAGATGTGTTGAAGTCGGTTTAGCAATTATAATGAAGTACTCCTGGTCGTCAGCTGAAATCATTTTGTCCCCCAAAACTGTCACCTGGAAGATTGTAGGTATGTCAGGCTTTTAGTATGACATCATTGTTGGGCCTGTAGCACTGGAATCTCCCTTTGACAGCACTTCCTCTGAACAATATAGAGTACAACAGGTTACTCTGGTAAACTACTTAAAATCTTTCAAATAAATAAAACTGAATAATTTAAAACTGTACTATTACACAACGAGACATGTAAACACTTCACTACAAGACTAAAAAAAACCACAGACATTAAATATACACGACACGCATTACTTACCGATGTCACGTACTACTTTCGATTTCTGTCCAAACCAAACTGTCAAGTCTTCCTTCAAATAATATTTAATAATCTTGAGGTTACTATAAAAGATACGATAAAAACTTTTATAATGCTCATCTAAATCGCTGATAAAACTACGTTCCGCTAAAAACGTACCGGCTTGTATGGTTTAGTAAACCAGTCGTAGTTCACTTTTTAGACCTAAAACAAAACTAAAGTGTCGTCTGTTAAAAGGTATGTTGTGATTGGCTGAGTTGTCGTGACGTGCATCGTCGCGGTCTGATGACAACTGTGTTTTGAAGATGGCTGAACGCGAAGCGCTGAAAAGAGAAATAGAGGAGCTGCAGAGTAAGTGTATTTCTATATTTTAATGTCAAGATACTAAATTATTGTTAACAGTAGCACCATTTTTTTTATATAGGAGGCTGTTTCCTATTAAACATGTTTACTTGAATAAAGTGTTAAGTTAGAGGGTTCGACTGAGCTGATAGCGGGTTTCTATGTACATATTTTTGTCGGTTATATGTGTAATCTCTGACTCATCTCTGTAATCGCTGTCTCAGTAATCATCTTGGTTGATTTTTTAATTATTGTAAATCATTTGCTGATTATTACAAAGTTTCTCAAATAGTGAAGTGAGCAGTTTCTCCCAGTGTAGTCAGTTTTTATTTCGTAACATGCAACTGACACAGATTCAGTAAGTTTCATATTATGTGTCGTATGTCAACGCCATATACTTACCCTATCTTTTTGTCATTTACTTACCATCACGTCATTCCAAACGCTCTTCTGCAGAACACAAACGAATATATTTTGGTAACCAAACATCGTTGACCCACATTGACGTACTGTATGGACAAAAAACCTCTGAAATCTTTCTCAAAATATCTATTTTTGTGTTCCACAGAAGAGTCATATACTGGCTTTGAGGTACAGGAAGACAAATAAATGAATGTTTATGTTTATAAATGTATGTGTATGTACAACATACATTTATGTGTATTTATGTATTATATAGGCACTGACACTGTTGTTTTGTTTATCTTTTCGGAATGTGCGTTATTGCAAGCGGGTTAATGTTTTGAAATAAACATTTTAGGACAGAACTGAACATTATAATCTAAATATAGCTTTTATCATCTTTTTAATGTGCTAAATGCTACTTTTTTGGATTACATTAGTATATCAGAATTATGTTTTACCATTTAAGAGTATTTCTATTATTTAAGTCTAATACAGTTATAGAGCTGTTACAGTATTATACATTTTAGTCTTACCATATTCAGTGCCATTTGACCTCACACCCTACTTGTTGTTTCTATTGCAGACCTCATTGATAACTATAAAAACACTCATGGTGATGTTCCCTCAAGCTCCGCCCATTGGGACCACACCAGACGTGGTCGGGGTCATAGATCACACAACACGCAGTCATATTCAGCCCTGCCGCACTCATATGTGCCTCATTCTTCTGGCAGCTGGAGGAAAACGTACTCCCTTAGCAACAATACCAGGGCTACTGGGAGGCATGTGTCTCACCCTTATGGACATGTTTCTAATCTGAGTCAGATGTCCAATCACATCAATACAACGGCTTCTGCTACACATGACAATACAAGAGTTAATAGGATGACTGAAATGGCTTCAGAAGAGCGAACCGAGAGTAAATCTGCAGCATCTCCACTCCAAAATGAAACTTCACAGAAAAATACAGTTATCACAGCCAGTGATAACAGGACTGTGCTTAAATCTGCAGGTGGACAGATCTGCCAAGGCCGTTCATCTACCAAAAACCCAGTTGACCCTACTTTGTCATCATCATCATCAGATAAACTGAGTGGACCTGAAAGAAAGATAAAACCTGCTTTGAAATCAGCCCCAGCTGTAACTAAATCCACTGTTTGTTCCACTGTCAAACAAAAGACTACAACTCAACAAGAAGTCAAACCATGCCTCCCCACTGCTACCTTATCCAATAGGACTGTCATATTGCCAAAAGCCAATATGGATTCTTCTTTGGCTTCCTCTGACTCTAACTTACAGTCTCAGCCTTCTTTAAGCCCATCGAAGCTCACGCTCAAACAAGACTCAGACTCGACACAGACACGTGTCACCACGTGCCATAAGAGATCTCAATTTACCTGGGTAAAAAACCAAGAGGTTGTGAACGTTAACAGTATGCTTAAGCCAGAAGCTCATCCCATGGAGACCTCTCTCTCAGCTGCGCCTGGATCCTCTCCTGGTACTGCCACTGTTAGACGACACTCTGGCTCAAGCAAAAGAATATCTCGCAAGCCTAGTCTTTCCCTCGGATCTCCTAAATCTTCAAAGTACATCTGGGTGTCTTCCTCCTGTTCCTCATCAACAGCTGGAAAAATAAGTACTTTACCCAAACTACGCAAGCCTCTTTCACCAAAATTTTATAAGGTACCTGTAAGAACAGCTCAGGGTGGGCCTGAGGGATCCAAAAAAGTAAGACATGCAACAACATCAACGATATCAAAGAAAAGCCGTTATAGCTGGAAGGCGACTGGACAAGGTGCTGCAAGTACATCTAATTCAGTTTCCCCTAGGTCTACCCATAAAAACACAGTTTATCAGTGGACTGCTAATAAGAAAGGTCAAACCGGAGAGAAAGGTTTGACCTTAAGCCCAGCTCAACCAGACCCTCCCACCACACCTTTGTCATCTGGTGCCTTCAAGCTTAGGAGCAGAACCAAGATCATCAGAAAGTCTCCAAACAAGTAAGCTTTTATTAAAGTGTTTTTTTTATCATTGATATACACTTTATCATAAAGCCATGGAAATGATGATGGAAAAATTAATAATCTCAAATATTGTTATGTGTTTGTTTTTGACATCTAAAAAGAATATTACATCCAAGAATATTGTCCCATTATTAAAAACAGATGTAGGAAGGACGATAATGGGAATGGTAATGAACATTAAAATGTGGGATGACGTTTTCCTAAATTGTCCTCTAGATGGCAGCACATAGTTCTTTAAATTTCATCTACACTTTAGTTGAACAAAGCAAGCAATCTACCCATAACTTTTGAAACTTACTTTTGTTTTAACATAATATTAATTCAAGTTATAATAATGATGCAGAAAATTCCTTCAGCCAGTCATATACACTTTTTTCCCCAGCTCTCCCTCTTTGGAAAGGAGAACCAGTCCTGTTGTGCTGACATTGAAGAGCCGATATTCACTTGCGAAGGCGGACACACAGTCAGGTGAAAACTCCAACCAGTGCCAGACGAGCTCAGTCCAAAGTCCTGGTATCATTTGGCAGGCACAAGCTGCGCCGCCTCTCCCTGACATCGACTTCTTTGGGGACCTCGAGACCAGGTCAGTTACTAAGACGCATCACACATCGCTTTGCAACTCTCAAACCAGCCGACCAAGAGATTGTTTTTACACCTACTGTGACTAATTGGCTTAATTAGTAATTAACACAAAACAGTCTCTGGAAAATTAATTATTTCTGCTTTGTTTGTATTCCTCAGAGAAGAGCTGAAATGGGCTCATGCAAACGTAGAGCTTCAGCATAGAGATGATCAGTACACTGCGTACTGTTGTCTTAATAAAGCCATAATGAGATGAATTTATTGAAATTTTTGCCTTTTCGTTTTAGCAATGCTGTCAAGATTAGTTGTTCTCAAACTTTGTAGACATTTGTTTCCAAGCAGTGGTTTGCAGAACAAAATATGGTTATTGATAGCATTATTCATATTGTGGCAAACACACGCATGTGTGTCTGATTCGGTTCTGTTCTATTGTTAGTATGAAAAGTCTCACTACTCAACAGCTTTTTTATGGATCAATCTATCATTTTTAAATCAGAAAATGGTATATGTCAATATTTACATATATCTTTATCTAAAATATAATAATAATATGTTTTGTAAACAATTCTGTGGATCCCTTGCAGTTATGAAACAGACCACTAGGGGTCTGTGGATCCTTGGTTTAGTAACAATGTTGTAGATTACTTGGATTCACTAGGTCTCACAATAAACCTTTGGCTGGAGAATTATGTACATTTTCAAGCATTTTTCGTGTGAGTTTAGTACTATGAGCATTTTTCAGGTCTTTTCCACTTTTACTATTTTTTTCCCTTGTTCTACTAAATATTCTATAAGTAAATCAATACATAGCCTAGTTTAAATATTAGAAATATATAAATATCTTCTGTTGAAAGAGGAGTATAATTTGGATTACCTTGGAAAGTAATAATGAAAGTTATTGTAACAGATGTTCGTCTACCATTATTTTCAACATGGTTAGACTGTAAATAAGTTCAGTGCAGATGTTGCAAAGGCACAGTTATTAAAAAACGAGGAGGTTTAAAAAACTGGACCAGGGTTATTTTTATGCTTTTCCAGCTGATAATTATGATAATTATGGTTTAGGCTATTTGGGAGTATGCTAACATTGATGTGTATTTCGGCAGGATGTTTGTCTTTGTTTACGTGTGCGATGCTTACGTAGTCCACTGTATTCTTTGTAGTTGTAAATTTTCTTCTGATTCCCGATAAGATGCTGATATGCACGGCTTGATTTGCTCTGAGATTTGCTTTATGCTTGTGATTTTCTATGCACAAATGGTAGTCATTCATAAGAGTTGGTGTTTAGAGTGCAATGTTTTTCCATATAGTTTAAGAAAAAGTAACAAAAATGTAGCCCTTACTGGCAGAGCTATGTCATTTGTGTGAATGTGAAACCCATTGTGTTTAAAAAAAACCCATCAAATTGGTTGGCGATCATGAATTAAGGCTGTTCGGTATGAGCGTATACCGCCAATAGAGGGCAGCATGCTCCCAGCAGCCTCATTGGTTTAAAATGGAGCATGTTTGGGTGTGATGGCCCGTATCCGCTGGGGATGGGAGGAGTTAATTAATTGCCCAATCGGGCCGTGATGGTGTACATGTGCCGATAGCGGGTAATTTGCAGCAGTGCCACGGCGAATACGGCTACACTATCAAACCCTGCCAGCGCTCTCGCTCAGTAGATAAAAAGGAGCTAATGCGTAATTATCCCTTTGCAAATTGGATTGTTTTAACGAACTGGAGAATATAAGCCCAACCTGATGGAAAGCAATCACTGTTTTTACAGCCAGCTCCACCCCCTCCACTCCATCTCTACATAGGCGAGAAAGGCCATCTTAACGTAATCGCTCGTGGTCTGTCTCTGCACACAATACAGTGTTACGTATACGATGAAAATGCCTTCTTTTTCATACCTCTTTCTTTTTGTTTGTGCATCAAAACGTCCATAAATCTACTGTCTCTCTTTTGATTGCCGCTCATAACAGAAAGTTTTGTTGCATTCTGAGCGATGCTTCTTTGAGTTAAGAGCGTATCGGACAGCGATCATGGCAGCGTGCGAATGCTTGCAAAGAAAGGGGGAGAGCAGCAACGACAATGGGGGTGATGAAGGGGTTAGCCAGAGGGACTCTGTGCTGGAGATAACAGCAGCTAATAAAGAGCAAATTGAATTACTAATGAGGAAAAAGAGGGCAGCCGCGTTAAAAACCACCACTAACTGCCTCTCCTCAACGCCATGGCCACTGCCGCGTGACATCTCTTAATTCCTTCTCTGATGAGTGCTTCTCTCATGTCTCTCTCTCGTTCTCTCTCTCTCCTCCCCTCCCTCTCTGTCTGTTTACTGAGGCTGGTTGGTTATCTGTTGGGGGATTTAAAGGGGCATAAACCTAAGTGAGCAGTTAGGGGCGTAATGAATTGCGGGCAGGGGAGAAGCGCCTCGATAATCCCATAAAATAGATAAATGACAGAACACAATAGTGAGGAGATGAGAGGGAGGGAGAAGGAAATGAAGCCGCCCGAAGCCTCTCAACAGAGTTTTGGCTCAAGAACCCTTAAGAGTTACACTAATAAAGGCAGCTTGGTCTACACTGATTTGGCTTCACTTTTGATTCCTGTGTTTGTGGAATACATTTGCTTCCTTTCAAGGCCGTTCTGTGGTTTGCTTGTCTACATTATATGCAGCTTTTTCTGCTTGTCCAGCTGTTTGGTTTCTCTGAACAGTAGTTTTTTCTGTATTGTTTTCTTAATGTTTGGATAATTTAATGTAACAATTCTGAGTACATCATTGGTCAGTATAATGTGAAAAAAACATAGAAGGTCACTGGGCCATTGATCTGCTCTTTGCATTAAGCCATTTTTGATGCGATTATATGTGTTATGTTATTGCTTACTGCGGCTCTGTGGCACTATCAAAATATTGTGTTTTACTATCCAGACCATGGCTTAACACACTCCCTCACTTAGATGCTCATTCATCACCTGCTCTTATAAGATACCAAATACTCCCTGTTTTTTACAACTTTTTTTTTATAGACCAGGCATGTTGTGAGACCCACCCACCGTGAAAAGTTATTAGTCCGTAAACACGCTTAATAACTTTAAATATAACTTTAAACGCAAAATATGATCGGGGCTGATGTTGTTTGACATCACACAGCTGTTTCAAATTCAGTGTGGATTGACAAATTACTTGTTGCTTTCAGGTTGATTCACTCAATTCACCAACTGTAATGCTCCTGTTTTCAACTTGTACTTGTTTAGGCTGACAATAGTTTTTAGAGACACATTGAGAGCACCACATCAGCAATAAAAAAAATTACATGAAGTAAATGTACTATTCCAAACCTTTACTTTTGAGAAGCGTTTGTTCTATAGAGGAAAAAGCAGAATCTACACCTGTGGTTTTAGATCTCCCCCTTAGTGCGTGTTTGCATAGGCATCTCCCATGTGGCAAAGCAATTAACTGCGGGGAGAGTTGTCATGGCTTTATTTGGTATGATGTGTCTACACCGCCCCTTCCACACACACAAACACACTTCGTTCAGGTCAAAGATGCATCTCCTTTGCTTAACTGGAATCTCAATGTGTAAATCAAATAGTAGCATGTATCTTTTTCAGCTGGCAATTTCACGCAGGCGCTGGACGCACATGCTCACCTGTTGCGCAATTTACGACACATCACTCTTCCTCCGAACGCGTACTTGCATAGTCATGTTACCGCAGTTCCAAAAACATGTACGTATACACACCTAAGCCGTGCCTAATTCCACGTGGCGTCCTATTACTGTGCAATGATGTACTTTTTATTTACCCATAAATCACATCTTTGCCCTGTCACAGCCCTGACCTCCCTGTCATTTTCCACTCGTGCCGCCTCTCACAAGCTCATGTGAAGGCTTTGGCTATGATTCAAGTTTTTGTTTTTGTTTTCGATCACATTTACACTTTACACAGTTTTATGTTTTTTTAGTATGATGGCATTCCAATTGTAATTCACCATTTGGCAGATGCTCTTATACACGCTTTTTGCAAGATGTAGTATACACTTTTATGTATGTGTGTTACCTTGGTTTGAATCCACAACCTTTGTGATGCTCTACCAAATCTATTTTTCCCCATTTTATCATCATGATTTTTATGATCTCACTTTAAATAGGATGGTCGTGCATTACTATAGATTAACACTATGTCTCAAATGAGTCAGGGCTAAACAAACAGGCACATATCCTGGCAACCAGGGGTTAAATAGGGAGTTCAGAGGTGGAGGAACCCTAAAAATCTGGTGGAGATTTTGGTTCCTTAGGTCATTAGGCAAGATAAGATCATAAACGCATATTCTGGGGTGATAGCCAGTGCGTAAGTCTCATCTAGCCCATAAGCTTTTGTTTCATATGTTGTTTGTTTGTTTATTTTAGTTTGTTTTTTGCATCACTGACTAGTTCACACTTTCTTCAGTTTCTGGCACTTTTTTTTCACACCACCACTGCTCGCTCAACCCATCCCCGCTCCCCCCACCCTGCCGTTCTTATATATGTCACTGCCATATTGAGACACCTGCTTGAGTCTGGTAATGTACACCCTGTTTATGACAAATGTGTGTCGGCAGGCCCTGGTTTACCTGATCCACTTGCCCTCATGATTCGGTGCGTTAGCGTTACGTTGCAAGGCAGTAACCCTCTGAGGAACTGTGATATGTTTCCTTACATACCGGGGTGCTCCCAGAATGAGAATTGATAAAGACAGCAGGGCGCTGATATTTTGTATTAGTGATACAAGTGATGGATATTAGGGTTAAGTTGGCTGTGGATGTACAGATAGAGATAGTTTAGGTGCATGGGGGAGACAGACAGATTAATGTAAAAAAAAGTAAAAAAATGTATATGTTATAACTTATTTGTTATTGTACTTGTTTATAAGGATATCAAGGGCCCACGTTATGTTCTTACTCAACTGTTTCGCCACGTTGGGTCTCGTCGACTCGTAGTCTCTGGGAAGAACATTCTGCTCATTCCACATCACTTTCTCAGGCCCCGCATGTCAAGCAGATGGGCCAACTCGCACTTTAATGGGGTCTAATATCTCCCCTCCACCAGCGTCTGCTGGACAAACATCCAGCTACTCAAATTCATGCTCTGTACGGGTCCTGGCATGCACACTGACCTGCTCATGATGTGTCCAGCAGGCCTGTCTTCGGGAGGACCACCCACCACCTGTTAACAGCTATTGTGCGTGTGTGCTTTTTGCAGTATGTCCCACGTCCCTATGCTTCAACTCGTCTGTTTTCTCAGCTGTCGGTTGTCAGTTTAGGTATGGTTTTAAGATCCATTCACACCAAGAATAAAGTTTTTAAATTGGTCTAAATTTGAGAGAATAGGGAAGGTCACAACACAAGTACAACATAACAATAACACTAATGAAACGCATAAATGAGCCATTTTTTCCACCTGATGAGTAGAAAAAATATTGACAATAAATAAATAATAGTGAACAATATAATCATTCATAAATATATCATTGTTATTTATTATTATTAATAATAAACATAGAATTGATCAAATTTCTCACACATTTAAAATGTGAAACTGCTTTGCTCAAGCTTAGAAAAAACATAAGTTGGTTTGGACACTAATAGCTATCATAATATCTTTATAATTATTGTTCTAGGTGTGAATGGGCCATTTAAAGTAGATTTAAAGTTTAAAGCATTTTTCTATAACGTTTCCTCCATCTACTTCTTTCGTTATTGTGTCATTATTTATTTATTTATTTTTGCATTAACAAACAACACAGTGTCTCCTAAAACACACAGACAGCATATAGCACAGAATCTGTGAGCATACTTCTTTATAAATATAGATGTTAAAAAACACTTGTGAGAATGTAGTAGCGTATCGCAGTAACACCCAGATTACATACTCGGGTCAACTGATCAACCTGAAACTCTTTAAACACCCCTGTGTTGGACATGGATTCCCGGTTTGTAATTGGTGTATCATCAATGACAGACATACAGAGACATTATACACTTGCTCTTCTCCTCTGTGATGGTAGGGGGAGTCTGACTTTTTCCTGTCAAACTGTCAGCTGGCCATAATTAAAGCTTCTCACTCCTCAGCCTTGCGTGACACTCCCAAGAAACAACACGACTAACAGACACCTGCCGGGCACACCCGTCCCTTGCTCACTGTCCCTGTGAAGGAGTGGAAGTTCTTAAGATCTTTAAGATGTGCACCTGATATTGCCTAAGCTTACAAGGAAATGTGCAAGTACACAGACAGGCAGAAATAGAAAATGTGTTTATTGTCAAACTATTTCTGCACATTGTCGCGTTAGAGCCGGGATTGCATCCGTGCGGTGAAGGGTTGGCGTGTGAGGGCATTTGTTGAGTGTTTGTGCCAGCAGTTGAAGGCTAAGTGATGAAAAGTGTAATCCAAACTCCAATGAAACGGGACACTTCACTTAGACTCTTGCCTTGCCTGTTTTAGGGATAAATGTTTTCTCAATATCCCAAGGCGTCTCCGGTATCCCAAGGGACGGAATAAATCAGAAACCTTAAACAGGACGCACCTGCTAATTATTTAAAAACACACATGCCTCCGACACATGCATTGTGTGGGTATGTGCCCGGGTCCACGAGACTTTAAAACATGTTTGACGTGTGATTTATTGATGAAGTGTAAGTGAATATCGCTTTGCTCTGAGAGTTGAGGTTGACACGTGAGATCGCCATCATCTGGTTTCTGTACCAATGACTAATTGCTGCATGTCAATTGAAGCATCCACATTTAAAGTGAACGTTTCCAAAAATTGTCAGTGTTCACTCACCCTGTTGTTGTTTAAAAGGAATTCGGTCCTTGCTCGTTTTCATTGTATGCAAATACAACAGCGTAATAAAAAAAAAAGAGTTATTATAAAAGAGTTTTAGATTTTGTTTGAGCAGTAATAGCCTATATTTGCATTGCCTTTTCTTGCAGAGTGACCATATTTCTGATTTTCTTTTTGTGTCAAAGTCTAATGCAGCAAAATGTAATAGTTTTTACAAATTGCACATTACACTATTACGTCTTTCTCAGGCTTTTTACATTTTCCTTTACATCTGATCTCTCCTCCCACGCACCCTTTCGTCTGTCCACACGGCATGAAGTGTTACCATAATAATCTTGTAAATTGGCATTGCGTGGGAAGTGTCTTTTGCGTTATCAGGCCTGCCAAACATCAATAATAAGGCTTCTGGCCCCTCCCTGATTGGGTTGGAGCGAGCATATTGGAGGGTGACAGGCTCATGGGGTCAAAGTTCTCCACTTGGAAGGGGCAGAAAGAGCCCTATAGGTTACGCACAGTTCTCAAGCCTCACTTTAAACCAGTAAGGCGTGCCGCTTTGTGAAGGAAAGCTGGTGAAGTCACAGAGGTCATGTTTTGGGGGGGGGTGTATCCCGAAAAAGGACATTGAACATCAATCATTTACTGTAGCTCATATCTCACACTGTCACTTTAGCTCATGATTTACTTTGACCAGCACTCAACCTGTTAAAGTAACTAACCCTGTTTAGCTCTGAATGTACAGTATGCAAAGTATAATTACATTTGTTTTCAAATTATTGTAATTAGGTTTTTAAATTGTTTATGTATTTTTAGATCACATGCAAGTTATATCACAGTACATAACGGAATATCACAGTATTTTTTGCTGGATATTCAACCAAAATGTTTTATATATTACATGACCATGCAGTATTTCTTTAGGTAATTTTGTCACTTACACTTTTATTATGTGTATGCTATTATACAATATATTTTAAATCACTGCAGATTTACTGCTCATACTGCCAACCACATAAAGCATTTTTTCTTTGTATGTACCAGTAGCATTTATATAAATGCACGCTTTCTAAACTTTTTGATAGCTAAGATGATTAAGAGTTTGCTGACAATGGCTGTATCCCTGTTTGTCTAAAATCTGCTGCTCATCATAATATCACCACTTCATTTATAGGCTATGACAGTATAAGTTGATGATCGTTAAAAGACAGGTGGGGAGGAAGTGAAAGAATTGGGTAGACTGATTAATATCCATTTATATTTTTGGCCATGGGTATGTGAGCTCACACATGTTCTTAGTAACTGTATCTGAGAGCAGTTTCAACACAACGCAGTCAATTACAGATCTTGCAGGCATAGTATTGCCATTTACACCACCTTCACTGGTGCTGTTTCACTTGATTTTTGGCCTTTGATCTGCCTTGTTCACTCTGTCCAAGTTGCTAATTACCAGATTACCAAGTTACAAACTACAAGCCAAGAAACAGATAAAACTGTGACTCTAAAGCAGATGAGCATGACACAACCCAAGATTAAAGGTTGCAGTTTTTGTCGCACGGCCCTTGCTTTAAGCATGACACGGATCACATTATGTGTAAGAATTGAGAGTGCATCTTTAAAGCTGCGATCTGTAATTTTTGCCATTCGATATCTCTATTTAAACATACAATTGCGGGTTACTGTACATACTTATCTATACAAGGGTAGAAGGGACAGCTCAGATCATAATTTATTATTATAAGCTGCCTTTCTGGTAATCGTAAGGTAATGACAGTTTTGAACACTAATTTTTAGGGGTGAGAATCTTTAGGTACTACGCTACGATCCGATTCCGATTCTGGGACTCACGATCCGATTCCAAAACGATTCTTCATATAATTTTTGCAAATATGATAAATTTGCATTTTAAATAAATAAAGAGTTTTTATGCTTTTTGTTTATAGTTAGAATCTCTTTGACAGTATTCCCATCTTGAAGTTTAATTTTATTGCTTTTATTTTAACAAAGTTATATTCAGGATGAACAAGTTCTGACATTTGAGAATCGATTCAGAATCGTTAGAGAAAGAATCCCGATGCATCGATGCATCGATTTTTTTTTTTCTCCCACCCCTACTAATTTTCATATATTTTATGTACTATTATTTTTTTAACAAACATGTTACAGATTGCAGCTTAAAGTGTAACAATACTTGTGCCTAAGTCTTTCTGTTGACACCATGCCAATGCTAATTGTATACATTTCAGAAGAAAGTTCTGGGGTAAATATAAATTAAGCTCTGTCAACAGAATAATTTTGACTTGTCAAAAAAATGTGTCCACAGTAATGTAGTTATAATAGAAGTTAATGGGGCATGGGATTATAACTGATAAATGCGCAATGTTGAAACTATAAACATGAAAGAGTGAGTCATCACCAATCATGTCTGTGCAAAGTAGTTTTTTTATTTGTGGTACAACTATATACATTGAATTCATCTGCCTAGAACAGTAGTTTACTGCTGAAGAAAAATCTAAACAATTTTGCTGTTTAAATAACACTTTTAAAGTGCTTTAACAAAATACAAACCTCACAAAATGTCTAGAATGTATTGCCCTATAGACCTCAGTTGTAAACACATTACTGTAAAGCCTATTTTTATTCAGCCGTCTCATAGTTTTTTAAGAACACTGATTTTAGAGGGTTCATCTATATGCGGTCATCAACCACAAAAATGTCCTTTATTATAGGAAATGTTTGTAAATATAAATTGTGAATCAGTACTGCCAGTCACACGTATGCAGTGAGCATCACAGTGAAATTGACTTGTTTATGATATCTAAACCTGACCCGTGGCCCCAAACGCATTCTACAGTTACTTCATTGTTTTCTTTCACTGCACTTATGAATTACATGCTTATTGGGAAAGAAAAAGAAAAACATAAACAATCAATAGGAAAATGTCAATAAAACAACCGCTATTGAGCCATGCAGCTGAACTCGAGCTTGTGTTACAATGAACGCCATCTATATGGGCGTGAATCAACTTCACTGATCATAGACTAATGCTATATTTCTGTCCCCTCCTATCACTTTCTCTTTCCTGCTCTGTGACGGAGTGATGAAATTCTCCTAATTAACTGGCTGGCTATTGCAGTACACTGGCCAGAGAGGCCATCCAGGGGCTAGAGTACACGCATGCCTTCCAAATCCACAGTACGCTCCACCTGGCTCATAGCCCATGATGCCTCCATGCAAATTGGGAAACCCGAGCCTAATCACTCTCAACTTTCCATTTCAGTCGAAGTAGCCCAGACATCGGAGCTCACGCTCTATTCTAGGCCTGAGAAGTAAGCCAGCTAACATTAAAGGCATCCCTTCATTTGCCTTTTCCGTTCCCTGCTGGTTTTTGTGGCTGACCTGATTCGTTGTTCCCTCCAGAATCACTTCTTCACGTCTTCACGATGGGCCTGTTTAAGGAGACCACCGTTATTTTCCATTAGATCCTCACCAATGCTCTCTCTCCTTCTCTCTCTCTTTCACTCTCATTCAGTCTCAGACTTTATTTTTCTCTCAGGGGAGCAGTTAAGTACCTTCATGCCTCTTAGACACTTCTGGCCACGATTGGCATGCAAGTTCCCCAGCTCAACACCCCCATCCCAGTAAGCGCCATAAACCACTCATACGCACACACACACACACACACACACACACACACACACACACACACACACACACACATCTCAGTCATCCTCACAGGTGGATGTCCAAATTTAAAACCACAGGCAGGCGATGCGTGTGTTATCCTGGGAACTTTGTTTAACGCACAAAGCTTTCAGACTGCCAGACAGATGAGATCTGGGAAGCTGGTGTGTTTTGTCAATTGAAGGCCCTCAGACTTTTTTCACTTTCTATTTCTTGCACTTGTTTGCATTCTCATCATCATTTGTCAGTTGAGGCATATTAACATACTTGCTTAATTAAAACGTTGCTTATTAAATACAAAATCTAAAATAATTCACTTTTTTTAAGGTTGTTAAGCTTTTATATTTACATTTTATATTCATTTATGTCTTACTAAATTAAAACAAAAATCTTTTTGTTCAAACAAAAAAGTCACATGTTTAATGAAATAAACCTGTTGTCCCGATTCATCCTGTTTCTTCTGTAATATTTTTGTAATGTGAAAGTCCATGTAGTCTATGTGGCCTATGGCTGTTTGTAACTATTTTACGTGGTCGTTAATTTGTATGAATTTGTACATTTGAGTACAACACCAGTGACGTAAGGTTAGTGATGGGGTTTATTACTGCTTTTTTAAATAATTGTACATTTTTGTACAGTTCACTTTGTATGAATTTACATACTGCAGTAGCTTATATCTGTGCAGTTTTATTGTAATGTGTGTGTGTGTGTGTGTGTGCAAATGTCCGTTTAATTATAGATGATTGTTTGTGTTGGTCTGTCAGCCTGGAGAGTTGTTAAAGGACTTTAAGATAACTGCTAATTCCACTTCTACTGTATCGATTGGCTCAGATTGGTGAGTATAGTTTTATAGGCTCCCACTCAGGCTACATAATTAATGCTTTGCGTATTTAATTAAGATTTGCTTTGAACACAGAGGGTAATTGAGTCTAGGTGAGTGGGAGAGACGATTCGTACAGCTTTTCTATTAAAATGTGCATTTGTCAGGGGAATTTGGTAGTATTGTGCTTGTGGGGGTGTGGGTTCGAATCCAGCTTATACAATGTCTAGATCAGCACCACCCGCCTTCTGTCTCTTATCTTATAAAATTAAAAGCAAAAGGATAATATTAAAAGAGGTGTTGCCTTGCTGTGCTAGTGTTTTTTGCCACTGCTGAAGCTCAGACATTAGTGATTCCCACTGGCCAAATCACTGTCTGTTTCAATTCACCAGACCCACATGGTGAGCACAGTGTTAGGCATGGATCCCACTGCTATTTCTGCACCTGTATCAGTTGTACGAATCACTATGTAGACATTAGCACAGACTAGGTCAGGGAAATCTGCCAAAACAAAAGCAGAATCTTTTTTTATGCTCACAGTCTAGTGCAATGACTACAGCCTCATTTGTTTGTGGAAGTTTACATAATGTTTTTTTTATTTTAGTTTTAAGTCAAGCATTCCAGGCAAAAACATGCTTAAACCTCCATTCAAATACGAAATTGATACACACAATGTGTGTAGTTATTTAGTTTGTAAGTATGAATGCACTTTCATGGCAAGCTTTGCCACAAGCATACATTTCTATAAAGGTCTTTTATATAATCATTTATATTTAGAAAAGGAAATATGTGTTGGCCCAGGTTAGATGTTTGATCAAAGGTTTTAATGTTCATTACATCGCATAACCTGTAGAGGGAACCCTTTTACAAGGGCCCATTGATCATACAAACCACCTAATGACTTGTTCTGCACAGATTCTAAGCTCTTCAAATCATATTTGCTTGGCTCCCTACATAACCGTTTAGTTTTTTTCTGTCATCAAATGCTCTTTATTTGTTTTTTGTCCTTAAAAATATTGTCATGCAACATTTTTGTTATTAGGGAAGTTGCTTTTGTTCTTAAATTAGATTTGGTTGAAGTCACTTTGTAATATGGTTAGATTGTAATTACAATATTTTAGGTCTTACCTGTTAGAATTGAATTTACAGCATTTCATTAGCAGATGCTTAACCATTCAAACAATGTAATAATGCCACTACAGTCCACAAGTAATCTTTCATGAATGTGGATTGTAATATGTGATGCAATGAAGTGAGGAAGTCACTTCAAGAAAATGACATTTTTTAAAGAATAATAAAATAGTAGTTAGACGAATTTATTAGCAAATAAACAGACCTTGCAAGAGTTCATAATTGTGTGAGTGTGAATACCAACAGTGTGCCGTACACCCACCTGTCTCTGGCCGAGAATTGTGTCGAGTGTCTTTCCTGCACCTGTGGCCTCATAACAACGTTCCTTTCAATTGACAGCACTTGCATATCATACACACTGACGCACCAACTGAAAAGGAGTCTCAGTCATTAGAGGATGTATTACTGAATCGCACATACACACACAGATATTCAGAGACTGTGGTCTAATAATATTGTTTGTCACCGGGAACCTTCACAAGTTCTCTTCATAAAGTCACTAATACATTTCACATTCTTACAACAAGAGCAAATCTAAACAAAGTGGTTGTTAAATTCTAAGACTATATTGTTATATAATATATTTTAAAATACATTGATTGTCTCTCAAATAATAAAAATGTGTATTGTTAGGCATTAAAATGTGACACACAATGACAGCGTTAATGTAAATAACCTTTTACAGATTTATTGCAAGAAAAATTTTACCATTCGTGGATTAAAACAAAAGAAAGGCCAACCTGTTAATTCTTGTATTTCAGTGTTACTTAATTATATGTGGCTTTGGACACCATGCTGTGTGTTATTTGTGCATTTGTTTTCGTTTCCTCTGCGAGCAGCACAGAAGCAATGAATAGGAGAGAGAGAGAGCGAGAAGATGATCTGGATGGTATTGATCAGGGCCAGTTCATTTTCTGTTGTCCCCGGTGAGTTGTTCTGTGGGAAATAGCTAGTTTGTCTCCTGTCAGGGTGACTGTAGAGCAACCTGGACTCCATCCTGATTAGTGATATTCACTTATCTGGTCAGGCTTTGCAAATGTTACTGATAGTGTCTGGTCTGGTTTCTAATGTCTGGTCATGGTTGTTCTCTTTATTGGTTATAATGGCTAAAATGAAAATGACTGGTTGCTATTATTGAGAAAAACACTTAATTTCTTTAATTTACATAGTTGCTACAATTCGTATCTACTTCAGTCACATGTACAATACAAAGATGGACACCATTAGTTATTTAAAATTCAAATCATTAGAAACTTTTCAAAGCATGAAGACAGATTGTCTAATATTATGTTTTATGTACATATACATTGTTATATTATTGCATCTGACAGTGACTTTCTGTGTATTTAGGCTCTTTACATTTTTTCAGTATGTTCACTCCATAAGAATAAGAACCCACAACTTTTTAAAACATGCAAGTGTAAGTTCCTTAAACACATGCTCTACAAGTCAAGCTTTCTGTTTGCTTTGACATTTGTTGGTGTGGATGCATGTGAAATTATAAAGAGCATTGTCCTTTGTCCAAAATTGTTGGATGTTAAAATAAGTGTTAACTAAAATGATGTATACAAAGCATAATATATCCAGTGCTGTGCTTAACACAGAAGTGTCCTATTTACCTATTGGAACTATTCCCAATTGTTTATGGGATTAATGTAAAATGTAAACTTTAATATAGTTAGCCTTTCCTTTGTCCATATGTGAAGCACATTTTTTATTTGTTGTTGTTGGTGTTAGTGGTATTTAATGTAAAAATGTAACTTTTTAGCCTTTAGATATTTTTCTTTTAATTTATTTGTTGTAGTTGCAGTTGGACTGTATTTTTCTTTTTAATATTCAATGATCTGTACTGTATGGTGTATTTTTGCCTGACACTGACTAATTATCAGGCTGCCAATAGCATTCATTCACCGTTTTGGGCCCGTTCCCATCTGTTCTGTATATTTAAAAAGTGACAGCACCAGCTCCCATGTTTAAAGCACTGGAGTCTTTTAGGGACAGTGGACTCTGTTGTATTGATTGTGTGGTATGTGTAGTGGTCAATCAGTCTTAAACCCTAGTGGCTTCAGTGGTTAAATGTTCAATGCCTCTCTCTCTCTTTTTATGATAAACACTTTGCAAACCACAGATGTGCTTTTTTTACATTTTGATGCATCACTTTTCAGATGCTGTTTTTACTCATCCACTTTACTAGTTGTCCAGAAAAGTATTTGATTAGCCTGCGGGTCAATGTTTGCTTAATGTAAATGACTTACGGCGTGCAGCATCAGCGGTCTGTTGTGTTTCTGGCAAGTCTAATGCTGCATTGACTGAGAGTAGGTAGGTGAAGAGAACATTTGTGCAGTGATGTGGCGAGAAACAAAGCATGTATATATCCATTGAAAAATTCATGCACAGTGCTTAACACAGAAGTGTCCTATTTACCTATTGCAGGGCCACGCAGTCCCACTTTTGGAATGGGATCTAAAATAAATTCGATTTCCTGTGCATTTTTTAAAGGTTAATATAGTTCATGGACAGAGAACAATGTTGTTGAAATGATCTGCAGTCACACAGATTAGTAGCAGGCCAGTAGTTGGTTATAGTAGTAGTTTGCAGAGAAGCACTGTGCCTATTGGCTGCACGTGTATGACAGCACTGTTTACACAAATGTTGTGGTTTTTGTAGTTTATTATTTTAAGTAATGCTAAAGGTCTTGACTTGGCTTGTTTAATTGTGTTTCACAAGACTAGGATCTAAATTCTGGAGGATGGTGTTGGCCTGCAGTTTCTATCAGCCTTTGAGCAATTAGTTTTTGGATGGTTTGCAAGAATTTTGGCTTGTATATGAACACTCCAAATGAACACAAACCATTTTAGATATCCATAGCAGTGCTGTGGTTTGCAAGCATGCAATTAAAGCTACACAACAAGTGTCAGATTTTCACATAAATATTCAAATATATTTGCCCATTTTAGTTTACTAGACAAAAGTAATGTCAAATTTATAGCCAAGCAGTTTAATAAATATAGTCAGCAAGTCTTACCATAAGCACTGTGGCATGCAGCGGTTACCCAACGGAATGTTACGTAAGTTGTAACCTTTTCCCTAGGAAGCGCTGACCCCAGACTAAGAAATAAGTTGTCTGCATGGAGACAACTGTGCAGGTGTGTAAACAGGTTTGTTTATGAAAAGTAGGAGGAAATATGAAATAAAAATATTTATTTTGTTGCATGCTGCATATTAATATAAGTCATCTGCAGCCGATTAACTGGTATGTAACAAGATCTTTTTGCGGTCTAAATGTTAGAGGTCCTTAATGCGGCTCTATGGTTAGAGTTAGTGAATACGGCCTGGTCTATTTTAAGTGGCACTGATTTGTCCCGCTCCCTACCCCGCCAGAGCACTTGTCATGTCCCGGATCCCCTTTCATGGCATTCTCCACTTAACGAGTTTGTGGATATTAATGACCAACTTGAGGTGAAGACTCTAAGCTTACAACAGCAATGGAAGAGTGTCACTCTTGCTCTCTCTCTCCATTTGCCTTCCCTATCTTGAAAAGGTTTATAGATTTAGCATGGCACATATCCAACACCCAGTGCCTTGGTGAGAGATCTCTTAGTAACTCCTCCCAAATGACACATCTGATGTTGGGCGTGCAGATCCACTGAAGGTCGGGGGCTTACCCTTTCTCAACGCCCTTGCAGTTACCCTTGTGACATTGAGGGCAGCTGCTCCAGTGGTTATGTGCCTTCCTCTTTGCCCTCCCTGAACAGATGCCCGTAGCCCTAAGTGCCAGCCTTACCCAGAGGGACCAATTAAAACTTTCAGCAGCTGTTGGCATTAGTCCCATTCAGAACGGAAGGAGGAGTATGGAGTGATGAAGAGTTGTGAAGGGATAGTAAATGTGAGGGACAGTAAAGCATCATGTAATTTCTGTGTTTGGAGCACCTGCTTGACACCCAAGGCAAGTCATACATACAAGTTTGCGTTCACTGCAGGCAAAACGAACACAGAGCATGGCAGGCCGGCAATGTGCTGGGACCTTTGTGGATGGAGCTTGTTGGTGTGAGATGTATGTGAGGAACAGAATAAAATTTAAGTTGTTAATCATATTAAAAGTAACCTTCTCCAGCCATACCTGCACTGTAAAAAATGTAAAACCTCAACTCAAATAAAAAAAATTCTAGTAATTATTAATTGTCTGTCCAGTCACTAGCAAATTTTGAATTGGTATTTTTTTACAGTGTGTCCAATGTTATTCTTGTTGGGGTACATTCAAATACATATTAGTTGTTATTGATGTCAAACCTGGTGTGACATGGAGCGATCATAATATTATGTTCACTATAAAGGGCTGACATCATTACATTACAGGTGTTTTAGAGTCTAGTGGCCATAATTTATTGTCTCGTTCACTTAAAACGCAGCCCTCAACAAGACCATCTGAAGCTTTTGCCCCTCAGACTAGGTGAGTGTTTACCACTGTGACACTTTCACGACCGCTATAAGTCACTCAGTAAGCCATCAACCCTTAAAAACGCAGGGTTGGTGACTGGTCACGCTCAATCTCTCACTCAGAGAGAACTCAAGTTTTTTAGTTAGTCGAACGCTTAGACCTGATCGAGCATGAACAGCCAAACACCAGCTCCTTTTAGCAACACATACATTTACACCCAATGATTAATGATCCCTTGCATGGAATACACCGCCTTGGGTTTTGTCTGACCTGTTACAGACTCTTAGGTGCCCTTGATAGCAGACAGGTGGCTGACAGGTGAAGTATGCGTGTGAGAGCGTCTTTAGCTCTCAGTGGACATGCACACTCAACCCAGAAAGCATCAGTCAAGTTTATTCGGTCTGTCACCGGCACACAATGAAGCGGCTATGCGCACGCCATTGGGACATACATGGATACATGTACATTAGTCGTGTTCATCTACAAGTTATACTGTGCAATGTATGTGTCAACACGTGCCATAATCACTCACTCTAAATCTGTAATTCCTATTTTTGTGTCTGTTTGAGGAACTTACACTTGTTTTTATAAACATACCTCCATCTCTCAAAAGATATACTGCTGTCAGCTGTGACGGGAAGAGTTTCAGATCGCAAGCGTTTTACTCTGTATTGGAAATTCTGGGAAATATTATCAGTACAGTACATCTTACTGCACTTTCTCAATTTCTCCTTGTATTCATTTTATATCCCATCCAATGTATTGCTCATTGCACAGATAGGACTGCAGTCTTCTTAGGTTGTGGGCAAGGTCGGATGTTTGTCTCTCATCTCTTATTTATGTCTTTATTGCTATAACCGGATGGAAACAGCAGTATCTAAGAAAGCCATTGCCATTACTCATTTGTGTTCCCCCTGCTTTGCTTGTGACACGCAACCGCTTGCTTGCAGTCGTGAAGCAATTCTGAAATCCCATATGTGTAAACATTAGCAATATGGAAACATTTCCATGATGCAGGCTCTGAGATATTGATATCCACTGAGAGGCTACTTGTAAATATAAATAAAAAAATGGTTTTAATGTTAACACGCTTTACAAGCAGTCAGGGATGCTCAGTGCGGGTCGTGTTGCTCTTATTAGTCCCAGCCATCTTGGGTCGAGTCATCAGCTGATGTAGAAGCAGACCCAAGTATTTAGTGTGTTAATGTGGTGTTGGTTTCTGTGACGATAGCGCCATGCCGATGACTGATGATTCCTGGCCTCATGGGCGACACTTGAGCCTCCCCCAATTTTGAATGGTATGGCAACACAAGAGTGCAGCCGAGATGTCCACTGGTCCAGCATGGTTCATGCTGTGGAGCTTCTTCCTGTTCCAGATCTGTCCAAAGTACATCAGCAGTCTTGACGCACATCTTGTTATGTGTCTGTCTGCATTACCAGCTCTTCTGGGGCTCTGGGTACGCTTCTTATATTTCTGCCCTTTAAAACTTCCCAAGGTCACACCTCTTTCTGTTACACATGCAGAAACACTTGGCAAACACAGATCCATGTTGGCACATCTTATACCCACCGATATGTACGTTATTTTAGAGGGTGTCTGTAGTTTGTGCCAGAATGGAGAAGAGGCATCTTAGTATTTAAGCTCAGAGTATAATAACCTCCCTCCAGTCATATTCTGAATGTTTTTCTGGTTCCTTACGGCCATCACAGGGTAGCAGATGTCACCAAATGATGCAGGTCTTGTTTGTTGCATGCCAAATGCTGGTCTGTGGAATATAAAGGGTTACATTTATATACTTATTCCATTGTTGTTTTGAGTGTCATGACTTTTGATACCATTTTGGCAAGAATGGGTATACTTTCCCAATCATAAATAGATAACAAATAACCTACTTCTTATCTCATTTTTCCCAACAGTCAGTTTTAATTTTTGACAGCTTTAAATTTTGTTGTAATTTTAACTGTTATTGCATAATAAACAGTCATTTGGATTCAAAAGCCGTTTACAGGATCTTAATTCAAAGCTCAATTGCAGCCCCTCCTCTCCATTTGGTATCATATTTTTACGATTGCTCTGCCCTCGCATTGGGTTTCAGGAATGTTTTTTAAGCAGCTGGTTTGTAACACAGGTGCCAACGAGAATCATTATTGAATTGCTTGGAGACGGGAAGACATGCAGAATACAATCAAACAAGAGTCAACAAACCACAACTCTGCCAGTCCCTGCCAAGAAAAAGCACTGGCACAGTCTTTCTGGCACACTTATTTGTCCCATGAGATTTCGCTCTGCCCTAACGCTAGTTTGATAGCAGCGTTAAGTGTTCATGGTTTACCGAAAAAGCATTTAATGACAGCGATGCCGTCCCACTGGGAATCAGAGGATGAGCCCCTGGGGAATTGCTGCAGAAGCGGCCTCTTGCTGTCAATAATGAGATTAATGACATGACAGAGATGGAACGGTAAAGAATCGGACCGCTGTTAAACGGAATTAGTTGTCAAATTTGGAGACGGGATCACAGAACACGAGATGACGCTGCTTGATAATCCCTAAGAGGATGCAGGGTGTCACTACTGCTCTGTCATAACACGGATGAGGAGCTGAGGAACATTTCTGAACGTGTGAAATAAATACTATAGCAGTATTTATGCTATCCATATCTCGGTTTCAGTTTCAGAGAACATGGTAGGACAAGTAGCGCAGCTTGAATGTCTGGGTTTCCTGTCCTTTAAAAGCATCTTAAAAGATCATCAGGGAAATGCTGACTAGACTTGTTTGGGCACTTGAAAATGTCAAAAGGTGACTGAGGCTGTCATCTAAATATTTATTTAGTGTGATTTTAAATATCATGTGTGATTGACTTTATTGTAAAGTGTGGACATTGTGCCACCGATAGATTTCAAGCCATATATTGATTGGTTGAGTTTTTTCATTGATTTAAATCATTAAAATGTTTTTAATTCAATTGTTTATTCAATTAATCACCATGCCGTGGCATTAATTCTCTATTTTATTTTCCAATCCATTGACAGCCAAGTTAACCCAAGCAGCCCAACATAAAGTCCACAAAGAACAGACAGAAAAATAACATGGGAACCTGTCAGAAAAATGAGTCTGCTCGAGTGACAGAGAGGAATAGATAAAGGTGTGAGCTCGCAGCGGCGAAGTGAGTTGAGTAAATAATCGGCGGTCTGAGGCGGCACGGGTGCGGGGCCGGCATGTCAGCGGGCGATGGATGAGTCCCAGGGCCTGATTGTAAAGCCCAGCAGGTTGTGTTGGTTGAGTGAGTCTGTGCCGAGTAGAGTCTCAATCTTCCCTCTAATAGGCCACTGACAGGCCTTTACCACACACATATACACACACTTGCCAGCACACACATCAATAAAAAGTGTCCTGACAGGGACCACAGCCTGAGCTTTGGCACCTAGCGTTCAGCGCTGCACTAAACCAGCCGCACACAAAGACGCGGGCGGCATCAATTCTGCGGCGCTATCATTAGACAATAGGTAAGGTGGAAAGTGTCTGGCTGTGTAAGACACAAGCTCTCTGACAAGGTGTATTTGTCATCTGCAGGACTACCGTCTGCAGTACAGATGAGAGGTGTGTGAAAAAGTGACTTTGAGCCAGACAACTAATTTCGCAGACTCGCATACACAACCTTTTGACGTTGGCCCACACACAAGTCCCTCGCTTACGCAGTCCGGTCGTATACTCAGCGGCACGAACACTCCATCACGCAGTGTAAAACGCACATAAATGCTCATAAGGGGTCCTCCGTATCACGCGCACGTACAGGCGGATCCATCCCGCCGCTCTCGACGCTGGGCCATGCTGTGCTGAGATTTGATCATCGGTAAATGTTTGTCGAAGATGAATTCCCCGGCTGATACTGAAGTGTGTGTCTGGTGATAAATGGAGAGGGGCGCCCTGGCGTGGAAGACGGGGAAAAATAGGAGGAGGAAGGGGTGATATAGCGAAAGGAAATGCAAGATTCTATTTTGCCTTTACTTTAAAAATACTTTTCTATATCTTTCTTTTATCTTTTTTTTTCTATACTTTGTTCTAGCATTTGTTTCATGCTTTCATAATTTTTTCTTCTTTGTCTCACTTTGAACTCATTACAAAGGCAAAGTGTTGTCAGAGTCATGCTGGAAAATTTTACGTCTTTCTCTGTTCATGTAAGTGCATGCGAAAGAATAATATTTGGAAGACAGTAGTGGCTAATCTATTTTATTAAATGTATTATTCCAGTTCATTTATTCTTTTTATTTATCCCACTGTGTATTCCTATTCTTCTCTAGTATCCCTGTTTCGTGGAACGTGAGAGGCTTACAATTAAGACTTTGTGGCTTATTTACTCACATACTAAATCAGTCACCTCTATATTTACAGTTTTAATGTAACTAATTGCATATACTGTAAGTAGTTATATTTACTTACTTTAGTTTATTATATATACTTTATTTTATAGTTTGAGCCAAAACCTCTCTGTCTCTTGTCTTCTCTAACCCTCTCTGATTCTTTTAAGTTCTTTAAGTAATTCCATTCCCCTGCTGGCTTGTCTAACATGCTAAATTGTAGCTGCTGGGAATAAATCTTAAGGGTTTTTAGCTCCGGTGTAAAGCGGAGACGAGCGAAAGCCGCCATGCCGAGTCCATCTTTTACTCAGCCCGCATGCATGCATGTCACTTCAGCCCAGCCACTCATAAAGCAACATGATGGATAAATGAATACAGAAAGAAATAAATAAAAGCCACGCTTATTCTCTCCCACCCATCCTTCCCTCCGCCTCTCTGATGGATCTGTGAAATGATATAAGGAATAAGACTTAGAGAGAGAAAAAGAAGGGTTGGGGTGGAGAGACGGATATGATTTATTAGGCTGATCAAAATTCAGCCTTTGTTATTCAGTCATTTTTCCATGTGCGGCTTATTAAGGAGCACACCTGCCAGAGAAGGACTCTGTGGGTGTGTGCTTAAGTGTGTGTGTCCCATAGAGCAGAAGGACTCGGACCTCACAAAAAACAGTTTAGACTGTACATCACAAGTGTGCACAGACAGACGGGAAATGTGAGATTAAAAATCTACTTGAAATCTGGAATGTTTTTAGGTTTAAAAAAATATATAACATGAAATAATTAGGATGTGTACTGTGTAACATTTCATACTATTTCTAATGCAGAATGCAGATTACTGAATAATCAAATAAGCACATTTGTAACTATTTAACTGTAATTTAAAGATTATCTTCAATTGTGAAACATTCTTAAATCATACTGGGATAACCTGGATCATCGGGTTTACCTTAACTTGTGGATTCTACTCTCAACTATGAATGCACTCATCAAAGAAAGTATAGCAGCGAAGGGACCAAAATGTATTATATCACTGTATTATTATGAGAGTAAGATCCTTTTCCTAGATCTGAAATGTAAAATCCTACAAGATACAGTAACTTAAGCTTTCTCAAACCACAGGCTGACTAACTAATGACTTGGTTATAGCTCATGCGGGCATCATTAGGTGATTAAGCATTATTGATCGGGTGAAGTGACACCATTAATTTCCTTCCATGATTTGTTTTTTTTTTTCTCCGCAGGACCCCACTTTTCAACGGTGCGAAGCCCGGCATCGCATAGGGTCATCAAAACACGCTACAAGATCGACACGCGCAGGGCGCACACTGTCCACCATAGCCCTTCTCTTTCCTACAGGGTCAAGAGAGTCCAGTCGGCAAGGTAAGGCATTAACACGGGCCATTTCAGCACTTCCCTCCTTAGTTCATGTTCTTCCCATGTGCATGCACTTCATCAGGGCTCATTTTAATGGTTTCATTCTATCACAATCTGCATGTTTGCACGTGTGTGCACCCAATTCGCAATCACAGCCCGGCACAAGCAATTACCAAGCTGATTAAAACCTCTCTGTTGACATTCACTGTTTTTATCAGTCTCTCAGCGCCTAATAAAACATTAAATAACCGCCTTGCCCTTAATAACGCCACCCAGAACCATAACTAACTGCCTCATCACCGCTTATATTATGACAGAGAGAATGTGCCGCTCATCATGGTAATCTATTACCAAAACGTAATATTAGACTATAAAGATGTTCTACGGGATGGTCCACATGCTTATGAGAACGTGGGTGGTGACTGAGACGCCTAATTCAACCATAGCTTTTAATGGCCTGTGGCTCCTGGAAATGAGTTTGATATAATAACATTAAAAGCAAAATGGAAAAAGGTCGAACAACAGTAGTTAGAGGGTTATGTTTACATGCTACAGTTACAGTACAGTTGTTTTTTCTTGTCATACGCGTGGCCTTGAAGTTGCATATATGTTTTGAGATGTTTGGCTGTGGTGCTTATACGAGAGCTGCAGGTTCAGGTCTGGCCTGCGTTATGTTCTGATCCTTTTGCCCTATTTTTGTTTTTAATGGCTTTGTTCTAAATGTAATAGAAAGGTCAGGCATAATTAAAGAAAATACAAAATATAGGCAAGAGTTAACAAATAGATGAATTTTCCACTTTAGTGTACATTGTTTACAATGGTTGCATGGAACCACAAACACACAGTGGGATTAATGTATGTCTGTTTTTTTAATGTTATGAGCAGAATTATTTGTGGTTGTTATGGGTTATTTTGTTACTATTCTTCTATTCGTTGTTACTATTATTCAGATCGATTGAAAACAGGTCTAGCAAGCAACTGGTTGCAAGAAAGACAAAAAAGTCCCAGCCGCAGGACAGTAAAATTAAGCAAGCTAGAAATCTTCTAGATTGCTAATGCTTAATACAAAGACAGGAAAGAGAAAAAAAAGGGGCATAGCTGTGTCTGTATGGCATTAGCTCTAGTCTGATAGGAGACCACTGAGAAATCCCATTCACTTAAGGACGTAAATGAAGCACTCATGCGTGTGGGTGTAAATTTTTTATTCCCACTCTTATCTACAGAGTTAAAATGATCTTCATAAATCCCCCCGCTTTGCGGCCCTGGCTTAGCCATGTAGAAAAAAGAGGCTGTGGATTATAGGTGTTATATGTTAAGAAGGTTGCCACATTAAACAAAATAACCTTCTCTTTTATCTCCCCCCTCTCTCTTTTCCAGTCTCGCTCTCTCTTTCTGGTCCTTTCTGCCTTATTGAGAATTGTTTTACAGAGCCGCAAATGGATAGCGCTTACCAGAAACTGCTCTTTTTGGCCATTTAAAGCAGGACCGATGCCTGAAACCATTCGAAATATCTGATAGGCTGCTTAAAGAGCTGTAAATTTGTGTTAATGGAGAATATGCGGATTTACAGAATCTGTTTACACAATGGCTGAAGATTTTTAACTCTAGTAATGTAGCTCATATCATGAAGAGCTGATAATAGGTTTGTGACGATAAGTGGCGTGTGTGTCTATTACTCTGTGTGTGTGTGTGTGTGTGTGTGTGTGTGTGTGTTTGCTTCTTGTTGCAGTTTAGTGATTTAATCAAAGTGTAAATACTTCTAAACACATTTTTTCAAGTTTCATATGAGAGGCCATGCTAAAAAACATACTGGTATGCCTGATTTATTGATGCATGTAGTTATCATATGTCGGTTAAAAACATTTTGGGCAACAGACATGTAACAGCTGCTCTTGAAATAGATGATTAATAGGTCTACAGGTCAGACGCTCATCTGAGCTCATTATTGAAGAGATGCTAACATTTTGACCTTAGTGGCCCTGTCCAAGTATCACTTCGTTTTAATTAGGAAAGATACCAGGTAATGTTTTGTCCATTCAGTTTAATTACTAGTCCTTTCCATGCTGTGTTTACATTAGATTTGGTTACATTGTACCAATATACGTAAAGTACATCATCATTTTGTGTTACTACTTCGCGTTGCACTTTGTTAGTATTATTGTACTGTACTTAGTGCCAATAAATTGAATCATATACTGTATGTGTTTATATATTAGGGATGAACAGATTTTGGGCTAACAAACACTTGAAGGATGATTTTGATAGTGATATTGGAAGTGTTGAAAGTCTTGCTACAGTATTTCTATAAAGACTCTTTATTCAATGCATTACAAAAAAGGCCAAACATTCAGATTCTCAAATACTATTTTGTGTGCATGACTTGCATGATTTACATAAATTTTTATGCATGTCTGACAAAAATTTTCTGCACAGATTTCCTTTTTTGGCAAGTATTTTTTTTATATTTTACCCATAATAAAATGTTACTTTCATGCAATTAGTAATGAATTGTTTTTATCTGCATTTTACATGCTATCAGCTGCTAAAAATATGACATTGCATAACTATACTTAAATTTAATAGTATACAGTATAACTTAATATACTTAATTATGTAACTGCACTGTAAAGTGCTGCCAATTTTTTTGCAAGTCGTGTAATTTAGATTTGGTGGGGCAGTGCTGTTGGATTTATAATGGATAAGCGCTTGTGTGTTTGTGGGGCTTCATTTGTGTAATGCAGATTTTGTGAGACAGCGTGCTTGGTTTCAGACTGCCTTTGAGCTGTGATGACTTACCACCATTCATTTAGCTGCCTGCAATAAATATTGATTCATCAAGGGATTTTCAATTTGAACCTCTGTGACGCATTGTGAAATATTACAACAGAAAGGGAAATGAGCAGGAGAGAGAGAGAGATAGTGGGGGTAGAGAAGATAAGGGAGGACTTTTAACGATCCATCCAGCTTTCATTCATTCATTTGTTGGTGATGCTTATTTTTAGAGTATTTTAGATCATGGCACTCTGCCACATATTGTACTCATTACATTTACACATTTGGCAGCCATTACATTTACGCATTTATCCGAAGCTACTTACAGTCCATTTACGTTACACATTTAATCAGGACTCGGTGGGAACGAACCTGCGACCTTTGCATTGCTAAGCGCTCTACCAGTTGAGCTTCTGAAACACGTGGTTGCGCCGGCTGTATAACATGCCTTAATAAAAGTCGTGACACGAAGAGTGTCTCTGTGTTTCTTGGTTAACAAACAAGCACACAGATGGCTGTTCGCAGTACACCACCCAGAAGCTCGAGCAGGCAGGAGACTGAAGCAGACAGAAGGGGGCTCTTTAGCCCCTCACCCTTCCGTGCAGTGACCCGGCGTCCAGCGCAGCGTGCTGGAGAACAGTGGGAGTGTGTAGTCAGCAGTACGGCTATGTCTGGTGATTGAGTGTTTGAGGGGACCGGTTGGGGGAGGAAACGCCCTCGTAAATCCCCTGCAGCCACCAGAAAATAGATATAATCTCAACATTAACTACATTAATAGTAGCAGGAGTTGAATTAAGAAAGCCGTAAAGCATGGACGCCTGGGCATAAATTACACAAGCTTGTGCGCACACACGCATGCAAGCATACAAACTGCCAGCCTCCCATTACACACTCTCTGTTTTGCTCTTTGTTTTCTGCATCTTCATTTTTTTGTGTGCTTTTCATATTCCTTTCTGAGACTTTCCTGTTAATCTGCTTCTGAAAGTTTCTACTGTTTATTTCATATTGGGCAAAATTGTATTTATTAATTGTGTAACACGTAATTCCTTTTCTGCAGTACCCTTTGACCTCTATAACTTAAAATAAATTGTATACTTGTGTTGTTATTTAAAAAATTAAAAAACCAAGATGCCTAACAGGATGGAAGTAAAGAACTAAAGTTAGCCATTATGTTATCTTATTTGAGAGTGTCAAATTAAAGTTTTTAGATTTTTGAAAGCATTTTGATATTCTTCCAAGATATATAATATAATCTACAATCTTTAAATTTTTTATTATACTGGTTCCTGTCGTTTAATTTTGAATTATTGTGATTAAATTTAATCTGTAATGATTTAACCAACCTATTAAGACACAAAACATCTACTGCATATGATCACATACTGTATTTCCCCACTATATGCCATAGAATCACAGAGACACAACCTTTAATTTTCTCCAGTCCACACTCTCACACGTGCGGTCACGCGTGCTCCCGGTGTGGGTGGAGTGGCCAGCGTGGCCTTCATCAGGTTTAGTGCTCTGATATTGATCAGCACAGGATATGCTGCAGCATTGCTCTCCTCTCCTTTACCACCTCTTCATTCATCTCCTCATGAGAGCCGGAGAGAGCGAGAACAGGAGGAACAAGAGAAAAGACCTGGTGAAACAAATGTGAAGCAGTAGAGCGGATCAGTTATTAGAGATCAGTCGAACATCCAGAGATGTTGAATGTTAATACAGTGTTGGTGTCACAAACCTGTTCTTGCCATTATTTTACGTTCTGAATGCTTTTTAGCAGATGGAGGAATTATAATGCATGCATACCGTATGTTTGTGATGGCTGCAGCTACAGGTTTTATATTCACATTGCTGCAAACTGCAATACAAAAATTAACCAGAGCGTCTGGAATGATGATGACAACTGTTTAGTTTACTGTCCCTCCCGTCATCTTTCCTCCAGCTTTACAACTTTCCTGTGTTGCTTTCCTCAAACAACCAGATTTCTTCCACTTCTAATAGTGTTAGTATGGGTACCACCACTTAGTTCCCTCATTATCTACTTTGCTTAAAGCAAAAACTCATTTACCCAACAAAAATTGGTTAAGTGAAACCAGGCAGCTCATTTCAAGGGTAACTCTTTTTGTCTATTCTTCAGGACGAGCTTACTAATGCTTCCTCTGCAGCCAAATAGACAAGACAAGCATTATTGCGAATGCCCGTGCGGCCTGTGAATTCCTCCACGTCACCAAAACAAAAGTCACATCGTTAATCACCCTGCCGGAGTGCTGATTCGCTCTCTCCTTCATCTGCGGTCGAAATACAGGACACGCATACATGCATTCACATGTCTAGCCCAGACAGTCGAGCGCACGTATGCAGTCGTGCGCTGTATTACTGTAGTAGGCTTAACTTACTTCTTAATTAAGAGTTTCTTAACTTAATTAACATCTTTGGTTGATGTTCACATGCATCTCAGTTGTTCCTCGTAGAGTCACGCACACCAACCCTGATGTGTTTTTGTCTTGACACAGGTGTAAGCGTGCTGAGCTCTTCACTGCTGATGGTTGCTTATCGTGCCCCCTAAATATGCCACATAACAGCAAAAAAGAGATTTGTGTCTAGTGGGAGTGATAAAAATCATGATGCCTTAGAGGTGTTTGCTGTAAAAGCGTTTATTTTGACAGAATGAATTAAAGCAAAGAAAACTGCGATTCGCTCCGGCCCCCCGAGGTATGGGTCATCATTAGCAAATCTGGTAGGCCATGTTTACATTGCGTTATTCTTAATGTGCGCACCTGTCTTGGAGATTCGGTGTGCGAATTAAGTTTGTTCCTCCGCTCTCCTCTCTCTCTCTCGTATCCCCCAGGAGAACCTTAGAAAGAGCATGAAGACTTTTTTATATCATAGCTTTAGGGTCGGAGCCCCCCAAACACTAAATCACACCCAACTCCAACAGTGCAATTACAAGCCATCGTGTGTCCCATAAAAATAATTCTCCACTGCCATTCTAGTGATGCATGGGGCGACGTGATATGTCCCTCCAGACTATGAGTATAAGTACAGTAGGTTCTCTCTACTTCTCTCTCCAGATCAGCTCTTATGACTCTCAGACTCTCTTTATGTAAATATAACTAATACCAGTTTTGCATATTGTGGGGATCTGTGATTTAGACAGTGCTGGTTGGCTAACATTATCAGTTGAAAGGGGTCAAGGACAACAGCCTGAGACCTCTGAGGATGATGGAACTGTTCTACATCATTCCTCTTTTACTTTTCTTTTAAAACAAGACACATAAGAGGTCACTAAGCAGTTGATCATAGTAGTTCCTTTATAATATTGGCAGTGGATTGTGATAAACTGTTAAACTTAAGCTTCAAATGTACACAAAAGCTTCACAAAAAATGCACAAAATATATGAAGATATACAAATGGGTTTGGTAATACAATAAATTATATGTAATATAATATGTGACCCTTTTTTTGTGATTTACGGTTTTCTACATAAAATCATCCTACATAATGTAAATAACATTATGTGAAAACGTAACCTTGATATCTTTAATATTGACTGAGTAAGATTATGTCAAAGATTTAAATTATAGTCAAATTAATCGGTGAAATCAAACTTTGATGCTCGTTATCTCAAAATTAGATTGTTAGACTTTAGTCTGGTTTTTACAGACAGCCATATACACATATAATATACTTATATTGTGAAGCATAAATATTGCAAATTCAAAATAAGATAAAGCGAAAGTCTTAAACATGTTCTTGTTAATTTTTAACCGGAAAAGTTACAGTTTTCAGCTTTAAACAAAGCGTGCTGAACGAAAATCTGTGTTTTCCATATATTTAATCAATTTATCACTGTGACTGAGGTTAACTGCTGTACATGTTTCATGTTCATGTCGTGGCTACATTACGCTCCATTATGGCACATGGGTGCTCTGTCTGAGACCCAGTTAGGGCAGCTACTGTTCTCCCATTACACCTTATTATGGCTCCCATGACTGCAGTCAGCGAGCCGGTGTGGACCTGCATGAATTATGATGTGTGTGTGACATATGCTCTCACAGCTAAAAGGAAGTTGATGCACTACAAGTCGTCCGGCACTTTGATCTTTTATCAGTGTGTGTGTGTTTTAAGAGCGTTTTTTTTTGTATTAGCTGGACTTTCTTCTGAGGCTTTTTCTAGTGTATAATCCTTTATAATATTTGATGGTGCTTAATAACAGAAGTATTACTAATATTTTGCTTATCTTAAGGGTTGATCTCTCTCACTCTCTCTCTCTCTTTGTGTGTGTAGGAGTGTTCAGTCTCAATGTTGATGCTGTGCTGTATGTGTGGGCTGAGGTTGGACTTAATGGCCAAGGCAATAGATTGTGTAGTTGAAGCTCTTGTATTGGGTGTAGATTGATGTTGAAGGTGATTTGCTGTAGGGCTTTAGATAGGCTCTTGAAACGTTTTATAGTAAAGCTCATGTCTTCTAATACAGAATAGCTACCCTCTCACTCGTATACTCCATCAGACACAAATTCTCAGACACAATCACTCTCAGATTAACAACTTTAAAGGTGAACTTGACTTTATACTAGTAAGTGTAGAATACTGAATATAATGAGCATATACTGAAGTATAGACTAAAGGAGTGACTGCACAGCAGTGAAGATGTGATATTGAGATTAAAACATCAGCTAAACAGACACGTGTCATCTCTTTAATGACTTTTAAAAATGAAATTCTGTTATCATTTTCTTCTTAAAAACTTGTGTGACTCTGTCATTCAGTGTAACACAACAGGAAATGATTGGCAAAAACCACAATCTCTTTTACTACTAAACATTATTTCAGGATTTTCCCATAAAATGAAAGTAAATGGTTTCAAGGCTCTGTCTAAAATAGACCAAAAATACCCTTTTTTAATCTTGTAAAAGTGATTAGCAATTTTAACCGATAAAGTGCATTTCTGTCTGTTCACACTAAAATTCTTGCTACAAGAGAATGTTATAAGTTGTGCCTTCTGTATGTGTGTGTGTGTATGTGTGTGTGTGTGTGTGTGTGTGTGTGTGTGCTTAAGAGAGAAAAGGAAAGCATCAAAGAGTATGTTTGGGGGTAGTCTCTCTGCTCTGGCCTCATGCCCTGGCAATTATCTCAATGATTTCCTCCTCTTTTCAATTCTCTCCATTTCCACACGGCCGTCCCCTCCATTAAAGGAGCAATTTACCAGAGTGCTGTGACACAGGAGCCAGGAGTAAGAGAGGGAGATAGAGAGAGAGTGTGTGTTAGTGTTGGTGTGTTTGGAAAGGTGGGGATGAGATTGGAAACAAGTGTTGAAGGTGGGATGCTAAAACACAAGAGGTAGCTAAAACAAAGACAAAGAATAGTCGCTTTGTTGCCCTCATTCCTAAATGTGTGACATGGCGTGATGAGCACAAAATAAAGTTTTCACAGTGCATATCATGAGATATTTTAGTTTATTGAAAACACAATGTACTGTAACTTTATTGCACTGTGACTGAATTGATTAGTTCCTTCTCAGTCCACAAGAAATGATTAAGAAAACATGATGCAAATTCTCATTCACAATCATTGAATTTTTATTGTCAGCACCATGAAAATGACAATATTGTGACAATATGTACACATTAGCAGTGTGTGTTTGGTGTTGGTTAGCGTAGTCCTGTGAGTTCATTTATTTTTACATTAATAATAGCAGTAAAATATTAGATTGAATGTGTACTATTCCTGGCTGTGTGTTATAAACATACTATTAAATGGGGCAGCACAAGCAATAAAGGACCAAACTATATGCAAAATATATTTTTTGCATAGCACCATTGACTTACATTGCAATGAACCATAGGGAAAGGATTAAAAATACATAAATCTAGAACGAAACATATTGGATTCATTAGATTTTGGCTGACAGTTGGTGTTTAAATGTTACCATAATCTTTTTCTTCATTTGTTTTTTTTTTTTTTAGAATCCTCCTGCAGAATCGCTTGAGAACCACCTCAGATAGGCATTGGAGGGGGCGGAGCATGAGATGGATAGGCGGAGCACTGTACAGAGTCTCAGCCAATAAGCTCTCTCGGACTCATAGCTTCAGCTCACCTAACAGTAGACCAGGTAACCACTTCACAAGAATCATGACCTGTTTAGACATGCATTACTTGTTCAGTTTTTAAAGAGTCTAAGGACTAAAATAAGAGAAGTCTTTGTTGTTGTTGTTGGATAAATATATGTTTTTACATAAATCTGCAATGCCAATGTGGTATTGCAGATGTGGTTTTGAGGGTCAATATACTGTATATTGGTTGTCTATGAGTACACAGTGCAGAATTTCAACCAGTCCAGTGAGAAAGGGGAGGGTGCCATCGGTCGCCTTCTGAAATAATAAAGCTGTCATCTGTCACTGCTCACAGAGACACAGAGAGATGGCAAATGGCCTAGATTAAACCCTAAAGCCAAGTCAGAAGTGGAATTAAAGATCAGCTCCTGCCCTCTGTCAAAATCACCAAACTTCCACACAAACACACATACATGCTCTCCACTTAACATTTCTGTAGCCATTCCACACACGGGTCTAGTATGGCTACTGCAAATAGACTCAATTTCCCACTCACTTTTTAACAACGACTTTTATATCCCACCTATCAGACAGCTATTTCTTACATGAACCCAGACCTTAAATCCCTCCCCCTTGTCCTTATTGCACTGTAACTCGGCACTACATAGAGTACAGATTTTAAACCCGTTTCTGTCTCATGTTTCCATTTGGCTGTGGTTGATGGACCACAACTTATTAATAGATGTGATATCTTGTCATAAGTTTACTGATTGCCCTCCATCACTACCTCTGAACGTGATGACCCGTGTTTACATGCAGTTAGTCTCGCCTGTATAAATAAGTAGCAAGCTTGGATGAGGCAAGAGATAAAACAAGCATTGACGTATACCTATCTGTATTCAGAAAACAAATCAGAAAAGAACTTTATACTATAGACTATGCTACATTTATACTGTATTTGTTTATATTTGGTTGAAGGGTTAGTTTAGAAGTGTCATTAAGTGAATACGAATAGGTTTGATAAAATATTTAGAACCTGTTCCACTTGTTTTTATGTGAGTTCGTACACAAACAACTGTTGTGGATTTTGCTGTTGTTCCGGTCATTGCACATTATTTTAAAGTAAACTTCTTAAAACTGCGTGAAGACATAGAGAGAGCCACTTGCATTTCACATTTCCGTGCCTTTAAAACATCCTTCTGTTTAATGATCCCTCTGATTTTCTATCCATCGTGCTGCAGCAGAGTGGTACTGTCAAGATGTTTCCTACGCTAGCCCCCTGCCAAAACCTTCCGCTACACGTTACATTGCCAGGTTAGTATTGTTAGAGATGATTCATTGTACAGGACAACGATATTTCACATGATAATGGGTTATTTTAATCTGATTCTGAATTTCTTTCTTTTCTCTTTCGGTGGGTGTATTAGTCGTGCCGTGCAGAGAAGTTTAGCTATAATCCGACAGGCCCGACAGAAAAAGCAGAAGGCCAAGCAGTACTGCATGTACTACAACCGCTTCGGCAAATGTAACCATGGGGACGCCTGCCCCTACATCCATGACCCTGACAAGGTGGCAGTCTGCACCAGGTACCGCATATCTGCACACTCTGTCTCACAGACTTTGCATCCAAAATGTGTTAGTTTTGGGTTAGCATTATGTGGAAAACCTGTGATTGCGTTTAACATTAAACTCTTGATTGGTCTGCAGGTTTCTCCGTGGCTCTTGCAAGAAGACGGATGGAACGTGTCCTTTCTCTCATAAAGTAGCCAAAGAGAAGGTAAGTCCTAATTTTCTTCAAAGCAGAAAGTCATCAAAAGCTGAAGTCCATTTGATCTAAGACTTTCCGATGCTAGAAATTGAACATGATTAACTAATGATGCTTGGATGTATGTACAGAGTCTTAGCAGAAGTCATGATGAGCTGTATGGGGTGGTATAAGGTTACTTTCAGTGCCTTATGGCCTGTGGAGTGATAATTAAAGATGGTATAGCAGGTTCTAAGCTCCTCTCTCAGATTATGATATGGTGTGTTACAGTGTCAATATCTGTGAGGCAATCCCAGTAGATTCCAAAGTTACATACTTTGAAGTTTTTGCCTAGCCACGAGAAGCCATTGCCGTCATGGAAACAGGTGGAGGCGGGATCAGTGTTAAGGCCACATGTGAGCCATCCTATACTAGTCTAGATTTTCCAGGAGTGAACATTACGATCTTGTAACTTACCTTTCTCTCAGACAGAGACTTGCACATGTGCATGGACCTTCATGGCAATAATTTATTTTTCTTTAAAAGCCTATAATGTGTTCTGCCGCCTTAACATGTCCACCAAAACATTGTGGGGTTTAATCTGCATGATGCATTTCTTTCCTTTTCCTTTCCATAGGTTCCATCAAAGAAAAACAGATTACATTAAAGCTTCTGCCAAATGCATAACTGCAAATGTACATGTTGCCAATTACTGTAGATATAGGGAATAATGCAAGTCTACACATTGTGTTTTAACTTGCACTTTGATTGGTAACGACAATCAGACATCATTTCATGACCACACATGCAATTTTTAACAACCGCTAGAGAGCTCATAACCATAAAACATAACTATAGGTCGTAAGATGCTTGCACAAACAACCTTCTTTGGGTTAAGATTAAATGATGTCAGACTGACATTTACCATGAAATCATACCCGACAACTCAACTCATACCTTAACTTTTTTGCAAAAAAGCAAATTACCAATCAGTTGGTGTAAAGTATAAAGTGTTGAATAAAATTCTTTACGTACTTGCTGAATAACTTATTTTTGTTTTTATTAACTGAAAATGTTACAGACTGCAGCTTTAAAGGATAGTATCAGCGATTTATTCTCACAGATTAAACTCGAACAGGGTGATCAGGTGTTTATTTTGCGATAATGTCAGATTGATATCCTGCTTATTTCATTGCTTCTTGCTAAACAAACTGTAAATAAATAAATAGACATGAAATGTCGATTTAAGAGCAGAGTGCACTTTGTAGGACATTGGTTGTAAGGGTCAATGGTCAAATATATACTTAATATAAAAGCAAGCTTAGCAAGTAAAGAGAGACTATAAGAACAATTGAGGTATTTTAGTTTCAGTCTGAACTTTTTCACCTGTTTGCCTTGGGGTTTTTTTGGCTCAGTAAAAGCTTTTCCCTCTGAGAGCGTTCACTTTCAGTAAAACACACATACTTTCCCTGCCTGCCTCACCTTACAGTCTAACACTTGTTTAGACTTTTGCTTGTGTTCTGTCCAAGCCCCTCGCACCCCCACATACAAACACACCAAATCACTGCACCTGTGACGCTCATCACCCTCTACCCTTCCAGTGGACCGAGAGCCCAGCTGTCCGTTTGTCTTAAAGGAGAAGCGCCACCTCATTGCAGCACAGGCCCACCTGCTAGTCCCAAACCCCCCCTTCTAGTCAATTGAACCCCACACCCTGTATATGTCATCCACGTATATGTCACGAATCATGGCTCGAGTTCACGCCTGCAATTGAAAACCATCCAGTTCCCCCGAACATCATTCCTACAAATAACTGAGAAACAAGACCCCTCTGTTCCAAACCAACCCCCAGAGCCCTTCGATCCCAGTCATTGCTCGCGTCTATTCCCCTCCCCTGCACATAAACACATCATGCGGGCGGTACAACACCCCACTTGGGTCAATATTTCTGTTGCAGTTAATTAAGCAGAAATGATATGACCCTCATGGAAATGAGATTCCACTTAAGAGGGCAGCGGTATCCTTCCCTCTCGTCCATGCTATTTTAAGACAGGAGAGCACTCACTCACGTTCAGATTATTCATACATGCAGATTATATTCACAAGGAGTCATTGACACATGCACATAATTACTGATTAGACAATGTGTGATAAATGCATGTTTTTACAGGAACTTCATAGAAACACAACATAATACTGGTGCCATATGTGCAAATGTAACCAGTTTTTGCCATCACAGCTATCTTAAACACTCATGTTAGAAAGTCAGTTAAAAGGGCAAGATGCTTTGTTACTGCTCTTTTTCTTTCTTTCATTAGATTGCTTTCAGGTATGGTGGTATTCGTGGTTAAGTGTGTTTTAATTATTTGAAAAGATTTGCGTGGATTTCTAAAGCTTGTTATCAACTTTTCTTTTGTAGATGCCTGTGTGCTCGTACTTCCTAAAGGGGATCTGTAATAACAGTAACTGTCCCTATAGTCACGTCTACGTGTCTCGCAAAGCCGACGTGTGCAAGGACTTCGTTCGAGGTTACTGCCCCCAGGGAGATAAGGTAAGAAAGTCGGATAGGTATTTTGTACATTTTGGGTAGTTGGATTGTATGAGCATTGGATTAGATTTGCATTTAGCTGTGATTCTAACAGGTTAGCAAGCTTCTAATTAACAAAGTGTTTATTTGTTATTAAATAAATATTGCAGAAGAATAACAGGTTATGTAATGTAGATTATGCCACTAGCAATGTCAAGATTGTGGGTTTAATCCCCAAGGAACGCAATTGATTAAATTTATAGAAACATAAATACACTTTTCACATGCATAAATGAAATGAACATTCTTATCATAAATTGCAAAGCAGAATCTTTCACCATTCTATTTTAGTGTAAACATTTTATTTTGTACTTACAGCATCATTTGGTAAAAATTGCTGAGCGAGAACAACTTCAACCAGTCTAGCACAAAATAAACATGTTGTCTAACACTTAAGGTCATGATCGTCAGCAAAAAGCTTCTGTCTCTTTTTCTTCTACTTGCAGAGATGCAGATAAAGTCCTCATTATTTCAGCAAACTTGTAGTTTGATGTTCATAACATTTGTTAGATTACAGCGCTTTGCAGTTGATGACGGTATTACACGGCTTAATAAGCGAATGTTATTTATTGGTTACTTATTGCAAGAGTTATAAATAAAGCTTTTGACCGTGTTCCTGTTGATCTGAAACTTCATCAGGGTGCTTATGACATTTGTGTTTGGTTTCCTCCATGTTTGTGAGTGAGAGACACATTGAGGACAGTAACAGGAGAGGTCAGCATGACCCACATTCACTAGTGTCCTCATATGCCCTTAATCCAGCATGTTCTAACCCATCCATGACCTCTGTCTTCACCCCGGCTGTCCCACACATACACACACATACTTCAGTTTTCCCCACCACACCTGTCCTTTACTCACATTAAACTGAGTGTACAACCTGTGCATGCATTTGACAGGTGCTGTCATGTTTTGTTATACACTTGTTTTTATCCACATTGTTATGCCTTGAGGTCAACAGTTGGCATCATTGTAATTCGCCATACACCCATAGATACTGACCGCCCATATTGTTCACAAACATGGTGCTGGTTGCAATCACCAATGTCAACGTCTGATCCTTTAGTTGCTTTTGGATTTATTTATGTTTTTTTGCATGCTTTAAAAATGTTTGGTTGTGTTAGCAACACAGAAAACATGAATCTGATTTCTATGAAACTGTATACCTTGAAAGGTGTGTAAGTCACAGTCGATAAATGTATCGCATTTATTGCATTAGCAGTTTTTAAGAACAACATATCAAGTTTGTAAGTGACATCACAGTTTTCTTTAAGGCACTTAGTAGCAAGTAAAGGTTGGCAGTCTTTGGCCATAAGTTGTCTAAAAAGTTGTGAAAAGTCTTAGTACATGGAATGGCTTGAGATAAGATGAGAAATTGATGTTCATAGTTAGCTTTCAGCAGTGTTACTTCTAGTAACATTTAGTCTAAAGCATTTTAAATAGTAAAAAATTAATTCTAAAATATATTTATGAAAAAATAATTTTCATTGCCAATCCCATTTCTTCTTTTCACTTTTCACCTTATGTCAACGAATCATTTCTTTGCTTTATATTTTGTTTCTCATTTCTTCTCTCTTTGTCTCTCTCTGTTTTCTCCCTCCATTTATTCTCCTCTGATTTCCCTCTGTCGTAACAAATGCATTCTCTCGCTGTCAGGGCTCATTTAAATATTTGGGGTGAGAATGAGAATATATAAGGAGAGAGATATTAATATTTATTCTATTAGCTGAAGTGCTTAGGTCTGTAATTTTGCGCCGTCCCAAAAGCACTGTCTTAGATATGATGGATAGCACACCATAATTATGGACGTGAAAAAGTGCTGATGACAGCAGTACAGGCGAGAGGCCAGCAAGAGAGACGCCAGCAGAGCAAGGGTTAAAACACACTCTCATCCTCTTTTTATCCCAACCTCTCTCGCTCTCTATCTTCTATTCTCTTTGTTTTTCAGTCCTCCCTCCTCCTTTGTTTGCTGGTCATCTCCGTTGACTACATTTACACTCTTCTTTTGTTTCTCCTTCCTTATGCCTTTATCTATACGTCGTTATTCTCTCTTCCAGAGCTTTCATCATAGCTCGCACATCTATACATTCTGTCTGTCTCTCTCTCTTACACACACTTTCTCGCTCTCTGTCTCAGTAATGTAAAATGTGCTGACTCTTTCTGCTTTGTGGCCAGTAGAAAGCTCTTCTAATAGGCCCCAGAGACTTCCCAGCCTTTCTTAAATCAAGTGGAAAATTGTTAACTTGCACTGATATAAAGATGTTCCATCTACTTCCCTTTTTTTCCTCAAACACTTCTCTTTTCCCTATTTTGCTGCTTTTATGTAAATTAAAATGTGTGAGAGAGCACGGATGAGGAGGACGTAGGCTTTTGTGGTTTTTTTTGCCCAGACCACAGCCGTGCACATCAAAGTTAATGAGGCTTCTCCATACTGCAGCCACCTCCCATCAGTGATATTTTCTTCTTATTAGCTACGATTCTAAATTGCCAATCAACCTATAAGTTAGGTAAGATTTATACGAGCTATTTCTGTGATATTGTAGCTATAATTATCAGCAGTCATCAGCAGAATGATTAAAGAGAATATCATTAAGATAATACATTTCCTAGCTGTCGTCCACATTACATGTTGAGCGTTCTTTTTAGCCAACGAGATTGAAACTGTTGAATTCCACTAGGTCTATAGCCATCTTAGTTCAATATACATCAAACAGTCTGTTGGCGGCAGAGACTCGACTCTAGTCAATGTTGTTGAATTATAAATGTCTAGAAGATGCCAGCATGATGTTAAGTACAGTTCAATGCTAAACAGAGCCGACCTATCTTATAGGCCATAGAGACGATCACTTAGGATCCCAGCACAATTGTTTTTATGCATTTACTTTTAATATTTTTATGTTTTTTAATGATTGTTTTAGAGCAGTGGTTTGGAGATTGCACGGTGCAAATGATCGTCTTGCAATCAAAGTTGCAATGCAAATTCTTAATGTGAATTTAGTTTAAGTCCACTCCTAATTATCTAATTTATATCACATTTTATTAGCAACAATGGTTTGTTTGTGCCTTTCACAAATGACACTTTAAACTTGAATTGACAAAGCTATTAAAATGTAGCTGTAGTCCTGTCTGAAATTATTCAGTATGATACAGTTTCTGGTAAAGTTCTGTATGTCATGTGCAAGACTTCCTGGTGCTTTGCAAAAAGGGAAGGAAACGATTACTGAAATCACATAATATAAATAGTGTTTTTAATATAAAAAAGCAAATCTTATTCAAATCTTACTATTTATTATGTCTTAAAATACTTAAACATAATTTTTAATATTATGTTCTAGATTGATGTTTATTTTAGTGTGTGTGCGTGTGTGTGTGCGCGTGTGCATTGAGATTTCTAAGAATTATTTCCTAACATACAGAGTGATTTCTCAATTATGTATGTATATTTCTAGGAAAACACAGAGCACAGTGCCTTCTAAAACCAAGTATTAGTTCCATTAAAAAACAACTGAAGGCATAATGTATTATTAATGCAGGAACCACTTAAGCTGTTGAATGTCAAGGATTAAGTATAACACAGTAATATAAACTTCTGTGTGCAATTGAAACCATCAAAATTCCTTAGTCTTGCTATTTTGTTCAAGAAACTGCTAAATTTATTTGATCAATTGCAATTGCCTCATTTATGCAGCTGCATATCTAGACTTAAACCTTGTACTCCCTTTGCATGAAATATCAGTCAGTGAATGGTAGAACACCAATTTTATGAGTGAACTTGAAAGATAAGCAGTTATTAAATTTCGAAGTAAAACTATTTTTAAATGCAATTTAGTCTACATATTCTGTACTGAATGGATTTGTCAACTACAGTGTATGCTATGTAAAGCATGATTAGATGAATATCATTCAGGGTCTGTAATAGAACTATATTATTGGTTGAGGAATATCCACTAAAGCAATTCAGAATCTCTTTTTTAAGTAGAGGCCTTATCTAACGTAATAGACGATCAAGCAAAACTAATACCCAACCTTATTCCTCGCAATATGAATTCAAAATCTTTCAGCATATGATGAAAAATGTAATTGGTAATCGACTATAAACTTGTAATTTTCTTTTTTGTTGAATTATGCTTGGTGGTAATATGAACTCATGAAAAGGAAATTTTAGGTCTGCCACACTTCTCTAATCAGATTTTTTATTTTATCCCACTTTACCGTATTTGTATTTTTTTTACAATTTACACATTTGTCCTGTCTGTCTTCACCGGAGCTCAGGATGATTAAAGCTCAACGTGGATGTTATCAGTCAAACGACAAACAAATGGGTGTTTAAAAAAAGAAAGGCCCCAAATGCTCCTCTGAAATGGGGTGAAATTGGAATCGACTGGATTCAAGTGGCGAGGGATTTAGCAAATTGGACCAATTAGCCATGAGTGTGGTGAGTGATGATGTTGTCTATAGGATGATTTAGGGGGCATTAGAGACCCAGATTCAATGGGTACGATAATCCAGTTACACAAGATTGTGTGTATATATAAAATATATATGTTTAGCTGTTTTATATAACAGACAATTCAGTGCAAATTATTCTTGTGGAAATAAACATTCCATAGCCACGCTTTGTCAATGTTAAATGTGATTAAAAATTGATAATTCTGGTCCTTGATTTTGATTTTACAAAAAGCACAAAAACACATTTTCAGAGACAACATACTTTGTAGGATTTATGTGAATTAAAATGCACAAACCAGAAGCAAAAATACCCAAAAATGGAGATAGGATGGCTCTTCAGATAACAAAAAGTTATTTTGATTTGCATGTGCTCATTTATGAACTTGGATGAATGCTAAAAATATTGAGGGAGACCTCACACCGGTATTTAAACCATCAAGAATTGACATCTAAGCAGTATGGTGAAAACCTTTGATAAAAAACAGATTTTTTTTCATGGTAAGTTTGCCTACTTGACAAGCTGTTTTAAAAACAGGAGCGACGCTATGACCAAAATTGTCCGTCTAATGTGTTTGTACATAGAAACTTAATGAAACAGCACAGATGGATCAGAACACATTCTGTGTGGACGGCCCCTAAGGGCTCAATCTAACTATCAGAATAGAGTAAATTAAAGACATCTGAATCTGATTCGCAATGGTTTCCGCAGGCATCTCAGTTCTTATCCTAATGCAGAAGCGCCTCGCCTCTGGTGATTGGCCGTAAAAACTGTAGATTGTGGACATCCGTGTGAAGAGTGTAATGGAGCTCTGCTGGGCAGAAGTTTGAAATGCTTTGACCTGAGCTCTGTTGGTGAAAGTGTCTCTGGGCGGTCTGCCCCAAGAGGTGACAGGGAGTCCACACTGTTCCCGGACACACGATCCCTCAGCCACACACACACACACATCAGACACAAACTCTCGCTCTCTCTCTCTATTTCTGGAGCAGCGTGCACCGCACTCGCCCAGTCTCCCTCTCTCTCTCACTTATGCAAAAGTCTCGCGCTCCTCACCCCATAGTGAGGTATAATTAGCTCCTCTGACAGGTGGGAGGGATCGGGTCTCCCAAAGAATGAAGCTACCAATTTACGCCCAAATTACATGGGCACACAGACACTCTCACCTACTCTCGCTTACACACACAAGCACTTGCTCGCCTTCTCTCACTTGTCAGATACACGCACCTACCGATGTGTGATCACACACAAACACTTTCTTTTGCTAACTTCAGTGCACTCCTGCAGAGTGTGGCACACATGAAACCTGTACATGCTTTTCACCCCCAGTGTCCCACATTTTTATAACCAACCCACAAACACATTCGCAGTAAATCTGCATATAATAAAAAAGAAAGTTTTCAGAGTTTTCTTCTCTCTCCACAGTGCAAGAAGAAACACACTCTGGTGTGTCCAGACTTCTCCAGTAAAGGCGTCTGTCCACGTGGATCCAAATGTAAGCTCCACCATAGACAAAGAGAGAAACGCACAGGTTCTGACGCGAACCCTGGACCGGCCAAGAGAGTCCGCAACAGAGACGTTTTAAAGAGGTCAGGAAAGAGGAGTTGTGTAATTAAATGCTTAAATGCACATTTCCCATTAGTTTTCTATAAATTCATGTACATTTGTCTTTATAGATCAGAGGAAGGGAATCGCCCGTCTGCAGAATCCACACAGGCAGATGAGGACTCATCCTGCTCGGATCCTAAGAAGCTTCCTTCGTTCATCTCTTTGCCCAGCTCTCCTGACACAGCGGAGAACACTGACGCCCCAAAGTTCCCTCCTGCGGCGGGCCCACTGGCCAAAGGTGTGTATGTCAAAGACAAATTACAGAATCTTTCAATAATACTAATAACTTTCTTAGTTAAAAAAACAAAAACCAGTTACTAAGCAATTACATAAAAAGATCAAAACTCTTGATTTACAACGGTATGCTTATAAAAGTTGAGTTTTCGAGTACGATGTTTTTACGGTTCAGAAAATTACGGTTCAGTTGGACCTATGTAAAAATAGGTACGTAAAGTAACCTGCAATTTTTCGTTTCAAACTAAAAATACTGATATACAGTAGAGTCAAAACGTACAGATTGCAGCTCAAACATGTTAAATAAAGTGAAATTACGTGGAAAAAATTAAAGCAAACAGACTTTTCAAACAAATCATGCCACAAAAAGAAGTGTGTGGAGTTTATATTATACTTTAGTAGATGTCCTGTTAAAAGACTGACCTCGAATTTATTGCAATGAACCTCATTTGTGGTATCTCTTCTATATAAACTGGCTTCTTTGTATACATGGCTAGGAATAGTGACATTTTCCTGAGAAAAATTTCAGCATCATTTGGTTGCAAGTGTGTCATAAAAATCTATATATATTTGGTTACCACTGTATGTGCAAATATAAATGAGTGGTGATAAATATTTTTAGACAGTAGTTGGGTTATTTAATACATAGTGAGAGTGATAATAATACCAAGTGGTTGATAGTATTAAAGTGCAGGCTGTATGAGGTGTATACTTCTTTCTTAGGGGTACTAATATTTAGATTTGTTGTTAAGGACAGGCACAGCTGAAGCTGGTATGTCAGTCTGACTGATAGAGGATTAGAGCAGAGGGGCCCTATATCCACACACACACACACACCGCACCCTATGGATCAGTGTCTTTCGCTCTCAATAAACCTAATCTCATTCACACTCACACACATTCTTACAGTAAATAATGATCAACTTCTCCCACCAGTTCTGAGAAACTGCTCATAACTTTTTATAATTCAGCTGAACTTCTGTCAGTGTGCCTTCTCCTTTTCCGTGCTTTTATAATATCTCTTAAATGAGTTACTGGAAAACAGAAACTGCTGTGATTAACCTCTGACCTCACATCCTAACAGTCTCTCTTTCACAGTCACATGGACAGACTCGAGCGCGCCTCTCTCTCTCTCTCTCTCTCTCTCTCTCTCTCTCTCTCTCTCTCTCTCTCTCTCTCTCTCTCTCTCTCTCTCTCTCTCTCTCTCTCTCTCTCTCTCTCTCTCTCTCTCTCTCTCTCTCTCTCTCTCTCTCTCTCTCTCTCTCTCTCTCTCTCTCTCTCTCTCTCTCTCTCTCTCTCTCTCTCTCTCTCTCTCTCTCTCTCTCTCTCTCTCTCTCTCTCTCTCTCTCTCTCTCTCTCTCTCTCTCTCTCTGTAAACATTTAAAAATGTATACAGTACATGTCTGTCTAATTCATTATTTATCCCTTGCTTTCTCGTTTTATTTGACTTTTATGGTCATAGCTATTTCTAAAGCTTTAATTAGAGATTATTTCGAAGTTTATTTAAGTCGTGTCTGCGTGTTTATACAAACTTGTACTTGTTATACACACACACACACATCCCTTTGCCAACTTCCTATTTGTCCGCCTTGCCAAGTTCCAGATCGCTTCCCCTTTGGGATCATTGATGGCAGATCTCTCTCTTAGAATAGCACAGGTGCCCACCAGACCGCCATGGCCTTTCACATGTCACTTTTACCATCCTGCTGTTGACTGAAGTCATCTGCTGCACGCAGACTGAACAAGTGCTGCTAACTCAAAGCTCACCTGCTCACCAGTCATGATGTGTGGTTGCTCTGTTATCTCCTGGTGTAGCCACACACATACAAGAAAGAGGATTTAATTGATACTAATGAGAGTCTAAACCACTCTCAGTCTAAAGGACAAAGTTCTCTCTGCTTTGCATAAATTAGCACGCACTCTATGCATCACTGCCTGTATCTTTTCTTCCTTCCTTTGTGCTATCACTCACACTTTAACAATCACATACTCCTGTGTCACTCTATCAGTAACAACAGAGCGATAGCGCTACTTCTGTCATTACATTGTCAGGGCTATTTATTTCTTGCTCTTCTCTCTGGCTTTTTCAAATCAAAGTTTTCTCTGTATGGCATTCAGTGCGTCGGGCACCTTGTATCTTTCGAAAAGATGCGGGTCCCTAGAATGATAAATGAGATAAATGAACATAAGAAGTTAATTTAATGCAACTTATTTTTCCCTTTTGTGCCGCACAGTTTCTTTGTGGAATTCTCCCCCTCTCCTCTCTTTTCTCTGTTACAGGAAAAACACTACATATCAAGCCACGCTTCTAACACTTGTTCTCAACACAGACAGAACCCTGACCAAAGGAGGACTGTGGTTCTATGGTGGGTTTTTTAACGTATTAAAAACTGTGAGACGTGTCTATGTCCGTAGTTTTAGGACCAATAGTAGCTTGTAAATCTCTTTTAAATTTAGAATCTCAGTTTACGTAAAAAATTGTGAATTTACAGTTTTACTCAATAGCCATTGTACTTACAAGAATTGTATCAAATTGCAGAACCGTGGATCTAAGTTTAAATGTGTGCATCGTAATGAAATGCTCGCTCATCAAATATTTGCAGAAGTTTACATTTTTAGTTCATGGACTTAATGTCAAAGTGTAAAGTTATTCTCAGGGGCTTTTAAAACAGCATGTTTTGCAAGTTTCTAAGTTTATTATACAAAAAATATTTTATTGATTAGAATGTAATCTTGAGTAATTGTATTTTCAATCAATTAAAATAAAATTGCTTTGAGATTTCCACAATGTTTGCCTCTTTGTTTATGACTTATCACATGCATAAATACATTGTTATGCTTTATTGTGTGTGTTTACGCACATGCTTACTTAACGATGTAGACAGTTAACAACTGATGTTTTGAGCCTTTGTAAAATGCATAAAACATTCAGTTGAGAGTATTAAAATAAACATTAAAGTTGCACCACAAGCCACATTACCACCATGTTGTTTTATAAGTAACATTATAGTTTGAGTTAAGTATCTAAGTATCTGCATTCCAACACATGTTCGAAACATTGCTCATGTCCAAAACATCGCTCATGGGTGTGGTGCCTGTCACTGTAATTGAGTCTTGAGGAATCTATAGGAAAAGACAAATGTAATGCCTCCCTTCACACTCTTCAAATCCCATTTTTCTTCTCCGCTCACTTTCTCTTTTTGTAACTGCTGTCTGAACAAATCCATCACAACTAATTTCTGACAATGTCATTTTACTTTTCCCTCTCCTTGTCTTTTCCTAAAATACGTACTTGATTGAGGATCTGTTTTGTAAATGAGTCTGCCTCTCGCCGCCCTCGTCCTCTCCCTATCCTCTTGGTGGGGTAATGTAATTAGTATGTTGAGTGTTAAACATTGGTACGGAGGGGATGATAGGAGCTGTAATCCTTTGAATGCCCCTCGCTGTGCGGAGACTGCTGATATTCTGTCTATTAATGCTCTGTTGAACCAAGGCCTCATACCCCGTGCTCTGTGACAAACGACTGCTGGTCGCTACGGGAAACCTGGTTAACCATCGGCACCGGCAACGACAGGGGGCATTAATACACCGTTGCGAGGCTCTTGCTGCGGAACACGACACACTCGCTGGCACTGACAAGCCTGTTCGCCTGTTAATGAGATAAAGGCCGTCCCCATGATGCGAGCCACATTTGGCGTTCGCAAGCGGGATGACACAGAGGGATGGAGGGAAGGCAAACGGTTCCTCATTTTCCTTCTCTGTGTCTGTCTTCCTCCCAATTAATCATTCATGTAGGAGTACTTTGTGAGAATGTGCTTTTATATGGGTGTTGTACAATCAAAAACAAAAGTTGTCATATCACCTTACCTCATTTAGTTTATTTATCTTTCCTCTATTGCACCAATTTTGTGTGTGTATAGTTTATATATTGTGTGTAAAATATTGTTTTAGTGTTGTTTTGGGAATAAATTAAAATCTTGGAAAAAATTATATAATATAGATATAATATATAATATAATATAATATAATATAATAAAAGTAAATCAATAAAATTACTACTGAAATGTGTCAATATGTTGTTAAACAAATGTACCATAGTAGTAATTTTTTCCATCAAAATACTGTATCCACTACAATTATTGTGATCTCCTTTCAATTGTTTTTTTTTTGTTTCACAAAAGTTTATTAAATTAAAAAGTTAAATTATTTTTTTTATGTTTACTACTGTAAGTTACTATAGCTTAATGTGGTATTTTGGTGGAAAGAGATATACAAAAACCTTGTGAACTATGGCAATACACATTACATTTTAGATTTGTTTTAACATTGTGAGGCATTAAGTAGATGACAGAACTTTTTCAATTTTGTTTAGTTTTGTTTTAAAAGCAGAAGAGGACACTTGGGAGATGTCTACTTATATTCCTATTGATAATGCTCTGTAACTACAGTCACTTTTCCGTTATCTGCATGTGAAGAAAAAGAGAAATTCATGGAGCAATCACTCTTTCTTTTCTCGCCCTCCCTTTCCCTCTCGTTCCCTCGCTGTGACGGCACGGATGTAAGTGCCTTAGACAGATGTCTGCTGCCGCTTGTCTCAAAGCTCAACGTGAGCTGCTGAGCTCTGCAAACTCTAATTAAGATCAATATTTCAATTTTTAGTAAAAGCGCATGCGAAAGAGAGCGACAGAGGGAGAGCGGGAGAGAAAGGAGAAAAACACATTCACATTTTTTCCAGGACAATTTCACTTCAATGAGAAAAAAGAAAGAATGAAAGGTCAAGTGTAATTTTTCTCTACCTCAATAGATCGCCTAGGCATAAAAAAGACAAACTTGTTACAACTCAGCAAAGAGTCCACCCCATCAATAAAGATCATACTTTCACTGCAAGTAGTTAGTCATTAGTGTAACTCGCCCATCTCTTTTTCTGTAGCGCTCGTCTCACCCCATCTTTCTTCTGTTCAGCTCTCCCATATTGTTTTATTTTTGTTGTTTGTGTGCTATTGTCACATTCCCAAGTTTCCCAAAATCTCTTTCTCTGTCCACTGTTCTTTTTGATTCTATTGGAAACATCAGTCTAACATTTTCCTTTGCTGTTTTTCTCTTTCTTGTTAACACTTACAGTAACATGTTTTTTTTCTGTCACTGTGCCGTTTCCATAACTCACTTTTTTGCTGACAACTTCAGAGAAGTTTTTATACTCGTTAGTTTGAATGTACTGTACTGCTGAATCTTCGAACAGGCATTTGAGATTTTGTGTCCCACAAAAAACAGCTTTCCAACCCTGCTTCTGATAACCCCCCTCGACGGTTTTGGCTAAAGAGGGGTTAACTGGACAAATCCGTCCCAGTCATTTTCACAGTATGTCTGCTTCAAACCTGTCACCCCCAACCCCTTCTCTCTTTCACTCTCTCATACTTCTTTTCTCATTGGACGTGCTGATGTCCATTTTGCTTAAATCAGTAGAACTGCACCAGCAGCTAACTCCCAATATGCAAAAGCACAATGAAAGCCCTGACTTCAAAATTTATGTCTCAAGCCCTCGGCCACATCCATACCCACCCACCTCCGCTCACTGAATGGACGATGGCAGATCTTCTTAAATGTGGCATTTTCAAAGCGGACTGCTTAGCTTGGACTTTAGTGTCCACTCATGCTTATTTGATAAAAACCCCCTATAATGACTTAGCGCACTTTCAACCTCAAATACCTTGATATGATTTGTCCCACCTTCTTTTTTCCCCCTTCCGTTGGCAGATTTAAGTCTTGAGCATGGCTATATTTCAGTCATCGGTACCTGTAAAGAAAGTCTTTGCATGTTACATAAAGTTTGGAATGTAGATTTTTTTTAAAGTTCTGTAAAGTGAAACTGTTTGTGTGTGTGTGGATGTGTGGATAAAGCAAGCTATGAATCAGATTTTATTGATATTAGTATTGAAGCCATGCAAGATGTACAATGATACACATTCACAAGTATATAGGCAATTTCAGTTACGGAGTAAATGAATACTGAACACTACATCTGTAAATCATCTCACACACGTGTTAAAACATACAAATATTTTGCTGAGTCTTTTCCCTTGGCTATTAATTTCCTGTAATAAGCCCTCACGTGTCACGGGCGTTACACTGACCCTTATCTTTGGGTATGTCCTTCTCTGCTGGGCTAGACTGGCTCTTTGATTAAGACATATGCTGCGGTGATGAAGGCGCGCGCTGCGTGCGGCTTAATTATTTGTCGATCCGCGCAGATGAGTCGAGATGCAATTAGAGGTTAATTGCGAAAGAAATCCGGAGCACTGGCGAGGCGGATCATTATTAACTCACCCGCACAAATTGCGCATTTTCCCCTATCCGGCGGAAATGTGGATTGATTTTATTGCTGGATCACGCGTTATTGAGTTCATCACTGCCTATAGGTCATACGCAAGGAAGAAAGTTGCGTTTGTTATCCTATTTCAGATCAATACGCTGAATGATTGCTCATGAGGTCGCAGCAAATATGCCATTTTAATACATAATTGTGTAAGCGATTGAAAATGTTTAAAGTGTCTGCCAAACACACGGTGTAGTAACTAAGGTGTGGGTTTGTGGATGCTATGAAGATGTTACTTTAAATAATTTATACTTTTGCGGTTAATGCTGAAAGGTGTTTCTGTGTTTTTGTTATGATAGAAACTTAACAAGAATTGCTTTGTAATAATTTTGCCTCTAACTGATAAATGCATGTGTCTTAATTGTATTATCAGACCCATGCATTAGTTTTGAAACGAAACGAGTGGCTACTTGTTATAATGTAGTCTCTAAACATTATACTTGTTAAGTGCACATTTTAATTTGTCAATATAATTTCATACTTTTGCCATTTATATGCGATGACTTGTTAAATATAGAAGATACATTCATATGACGTATTCTTTATAAAGAATATACATGAAATAAAAATTCTATATTCAACTTTTAAATGGGAATAACAGCTATAAGCAATTATTATAAGTAATATTAATAATCCAAGCATGCTTTTAATTATTAGAGTTCGTGCAATAATACAGAATTGCGGTCACATGTGTCTGTATAGGCTGTCAGCTATTTAACAGCGTCTCACCCAATCAGATTTTACCTCGATTTGTCATTTTTCATAATTATCCCAAAGCACCCGAGTTGCTTACGTTGAAAAACTGTTCGTTCTGTTCGAAGTAAACATTTTTTAAGTAAGACGAGCTGGACTTTTCCTTTCATCTCGCTTACCTTCCACGTGCGATTACAGGGAAGGCGTCGCTAGGGGGCGGGAGGTACACCTGTTTAAGCGCGCGGTCAGCTGCTGCGCGTTCCCCTCAGCTGCTTTACGGAGGCGTTGCTATAGGAATTGCACGCCTGCTTTTACGCCTCCTCCCATTGGTCCGCTACGCGCTCTGGGCGGGACTCTCCGAGGAGCCATGTGTATAAAGTGGTACATTGCCCCTTTCAGTGCTTCAGTGATACTGCGTGTCAGCGTCGGACAATAGTGCAAATATAATCCCAAGCTATAAAGCAAAGGTGACAACAGCCTGTATAACTTAATAATCGACTAATTTTAAAGAAACGCAAGGCGGTGAAAGACACGTCGTATTTTTAGTCAGAATTCAGCCTCTTTTTTCGGGCTGCACCGGGGCGTCCCACGAGAGGAACTTACTGTGATTTGTCGCACACATTCTTGCCGTCCTTGTTTGCTGTTGACTCTGTAAACAACATCACCATCATCATTCCACTGGACCCTCCAGAGGTAAAGTCTGACATTTTCTGAACTTGTCGCGCGTGCGTGTGGTGGACTGGCTAAGACTTTTCTCGGCATGTGAGGAAAGTTCTCGCTTTCTTCCCATGAAAGCATAACCCGCTACTTTGTCGCCTCCAGTCAGGAGAAAGAATTGAAAGCACGGAGGTGAAGATGGATATTTAAAACAGAAAAAATACAAGTCTCTTTTATTCAAAGGACGAATGCGGTGAAGCGAGGACTCGTCAGGTTGGTGGTTTTGAGTCTCAAGTTTCTGCCGCCCTGGCCAGTGATATTAAAGCGTGAATTTGACCTGGGATAAGTTGTCAACAAGAGGAGCTGCAGAGGCAAACTGGCAGGTGTACAAGTAAATTTACATGCATGGGCATACGTATATCTCTCTGCGCTATAAATAGAATTCGTCTTAAGGACTAAACACCCTCCGTGCTCGTGCATGTTTTAAACCACTCGGTCATTTTCATCATAATCCCAGTGAAACCCACGTGTGACGCTTTGGCTGTTAGGGTAGGTGTCGTCGCATGGACTGACATGGCCACCGATCTCGCCATGAGCGCAGATTTGCCCAACAGCCCTTTGGCTATAGAATATGTCAACGACTTCGACCTCATGAAGTTTGAGGTTAAAAAAGAGCCGCCGGAGGCCGATCGCTATTGCCACCGCCTTCCTCCGGGCTCGCTGTCATCTACTCCCATCAGTACACCCTGCTCCTCTGTGCCTTCCTCGCCCAGTTTCTGTGCCCCCAGTCCCGGATCGCAACCTGGCCAAAACCTTGGAAATGGCGTCAACAACAACAACGGTGGCGGAAACAACAACAATACCCAAAGTTCCTCGGGGAAGCCGCAGCTGGAAGACCTCTACTGGCTTCCCAACTACCAGCACCACATCAGTCCAGAAGCCCTTAACTTGACCCCCGAAGATGCGGTGGAAGCCCTTATTGGTAACGCGCACCACCACCACCATCACCACCAGCCCTATGATGGGTTCCGCGGTCAGCAGTATGTTGGAGAAGACCTCTCGGCGGCCACAAACGGGCATCACCATCCGGTGCACCACCACCATCATCATCACCACGGCCACCATGCGCACGCGCGCCTCGAGGACCGCTTCTCGGACGAGCAGCTGGTGAGCATGACTGTGCGCGAGCTCAACCGGCAACTGAGAGGCTTCAGCAAAGAAGAGGTCATCCGTCTCAAGCAGAAACGGCGGACCCTGAAGAACCGTGGCTACGCGCAGTCGTGCCGCTACAAGCGCGTCCAGCAACGGCACATGCTCGAGAGCGAAAAGTGCACGCTCCAAAGCCAGGTGGAGCAACTTAAGCAAGACGTGGCGCGTCTGGCTAAAGAGCGGGACCTGTACAAGGAGAAGTACGAGAAGCTGGCAAGCCGAACCTATAACGGCGGTGCCAACGGCGGTAACACTCGGGACCCGTCCAGCGGCTCTCTTGGCAAAACGACGGAATTCTTCATGTGAGAGCGGTTCTTCTTAAAAGACTTTTTCACCCCGACGTATTCGTTTTTTTAAACCTTCATTTTTATGAGTTTCAGTGTGATTTTATTTACAGATCTATATTAAAGACTCAGTGTACACTTTAGAACATAGAGCCTACCATTACACACAGCGCCATATTTAAAGTTCACACTGTTTGTGTACTTATATTATTGCAACCTAAAAGTCTTAAGGATAGTGTATGTTAAGATTTATCTTCGACAGATACTGCACGGACTGTTCCACTTCATATGACCTCCATTTTAAATATGGGATCACACATAACCTCCAAAGACCCAACAGTTTGGATATATGTAGTTTTGTGTGTTGTTTCTTTTTTATATTGTAATAGGCTAACTGCAGATATGTTTAGAGACATGCAGCCGCGTCGCACACAGACTTGAAATCGCTCCCATAATTCTTTTTTCTTGTCTTAACGGATTGACGATTCTCGGTGGAAAACACTGGAAAAGACATTTTTGAAGAAACTTTAATATAAAAGGAAGAGAGAGAGCAATACATCATTGAATTTCTTTTGAGGGGACTTGTGAACTTTGAGGGCCCTCGAGCATTGCTCAAGTCTGCATTACCCCACCAATCCTGCATGCGGGACATGTATGGTACTCCAAACGCTCCAGGTCCTTTCTGTCTTCCCCATACAGCACTTGGATGATAAGCATGGCCCTTAATCACCCTTTTCTTCTCTCTTTTTTCATTTCTTCTGCTCCACACAAACAGTGTAGTTATGTGAAGGAACTCATTCGTACCTGCGAAATCACATGAAACCCTTAAATTTTTCTGTTGTTTAACAGTACGGTATAAGAACAAACAAAACAAGAAAAACAACGAACTGAGCCAGATTTTAAGAGTTATTTATTCCCACTTGTACATATGTAGAGGTCAGTTGGTGTGTTCATTTACCTTTCTTTTTAAAGTCTTTTTTGCTTGATTATTTAAAACGTCTTAATACAATGTTTGTATGTAGTAGCATGCAAATGACAAAGATATCCTCATTCTATTGAATATGTACAATTTAAAAGAAGCCTACTGCACTATGATTAGAAGAATTGGGATTTATGTTTTCCCCCCTCTGTGTTGATCGAATTGACGTTATGGTGGACATACTTATTCGATCTAAAGTCGATCATAAAGTGCATCACAAACACAAGGACTTAAATTGCTGCTAATACTCTATGCACCAAATTCGAAAGCAATTAACATAAGCTCTGATTATGTGAATTTTTTTACTTAAAAATGAATTAAAGTATATAAAACACTGTACATGGACGCCAACAATATCTTATGAAAGCTTTTTGTCTTAATGATGAATGACAAAACTTTTTCCTTCAAATATATGACAACCGACAAGGATGGTTGGTTTACGTTTTGTGACATATAAATGCTGTATTCTGTATTCGGCTTTAAGCAGTTGCCTGTTGTTTTGCAGTGCAGCATTGTGATGATGATGATGATGATAATAGGCTTCCAGTCATACTCAAATATTCTACAGGTGTCACGGGATTAAATGCGAATATATTTCTAAAATAATAAAGGGACTTGTGTGCAAACCTCGTGATCATTTTATCAGGTTCAGGCGGAAGAAACGAATTTACATTGAACTTGCCAAAATTGATTTCAGGATTATCTAATGCACGTAAATTGTCTTAAGTGAATTAATTTTTTCTCCGACCTGTGTATGCTTAGATCAAAACAAATATAAAACATATCGCCCAGACTTTTAAATTAAGATCAACATGTATGCTCTCTTCCTGGATTAGTATCTGCTCGATATTATCACCTGAAAGCCACTGGCAATAGTTTTTTGTTTTTAATTCAATTACAAATTATGATGCAGTTCGTTACAAATCAATCTTTCTGTCTAATTTGAGGCACCGCGGCTCAAGGTTACATAACCACATGTGCTGTCCTGTGTGCTGTCTTATGTAAAATAATTCAATAAAATGGAAAAAATGTACATAGCCTATAATTTCTATATATTTATCGAAAAATATAAATGTCCTTACGTGTCAGTAAGTCCAAACCAAAATGTTTCAAAATGGAATGTTCAGAATCGTGTTTTCATAATGTTTAATAAAAAGTTCTGTCAAACGCTTCGTCTGTTTTTCGATTATTCAACAAGTGTGTTTTGATGCGAATAGATGTGATGTACCAAGTGTTCAGTTTGCCAGCTAATTATTTGGTTACGTTACATGAAACGAATAAACGAAATAAAATAAAATATTTCTCCTTAAAATACCAGAAAATATTTAAATAAAATGTGCTCTGTTTTTCCGTTTTCAAGTAATGCTGATTTAACATCAATAAATCTTAATTTGTTATGAATTGTGGAATTGTGTTTAATGCCGACAAGACATAAACCGAAAATGTTTCTTGTTAAAATTAAACGATTTAAAGTTAAAAAGTTTCAACGAATTACAATATTAAATGTTTAGTAGTGTTTTATTTACTATTTATTTATGTATTGGGTGCAGTAAGAACAATAAAAACTTACTTACCGTTTTAATTAGTATTGGTGTTAACAAAAGCTTTACATTTGAAAGAGCTGAAGGAAATTAATTTAAAAAAAATGAATTTTTGGGTGGCATCACGCGAAACTCTCTTTAATCTTTTTAAATGTTGTGAACAATTCTGACAGCTCACTATCCAAAAAAATGAATTTGTTGATATTTAGAGTTTGTAAATGATGATAATAATGCAAGCATGTTAGTGCATCCCCATAATGCCAAACAATAGCCTTTAATTTGCTTTAATAGATGTAACTAAAGGTATTCTGATCTTGCGACAGGTGTTGTGATCATATATTTTAAATAATCGTTTTTTTATGTAATCAAATGTTTCTTTGTATTGTTATATTAGAATAAACGACTTTGGAAAATTTCCACTTTTATTATTAACATTAGTCTGTGAGTTTCTTGCGATTTTGCAGAAAAGTAAAGCGGACTGTAAATACACCTGTTGTTCTATTAGAACGGCTGAACTTGAATAGCTACGAAAGCTTTAATGTAACAGCTTTCATTTTAATCACTGCTTGTGAAATGTGTCAAAAAGATCAGCATTTTATTATTAGTGTTTTATACATTACGTATAATATTCAGCAAAACATTGTGCACATTTATGTCCTTCCCTCTAAAACCGATAATTCACACTAGTAAAATTATCAAGGGATTGATTTGAATTCATTATTTAAGAAAGTTGATATGGAAACAGTTTTATTTATTATTTGGCCCAAAATGGTATTACTTGCTCTTCATACAGTACCTGCTACTGTACATATATTCTAAGACTCAAATGTTTAAACTCAAATTCAGACTCAAGTGAGGCTCCGTTTCTGTTCTACTCTGTGTCGTTTTTAATTTCTAACCATATTAGATGTTTTAATTATTTCTTATATTCCACTAGGTCAATGTTGGATATAATGTAGGCTGTATTCCTAGTGTTTGTTATTTGACTTCAGGTGTGTTTTGTGCAACTTTTAAATTTGAAGTAAAGTAAGGTAAAAGGCTTTCTTTAGAATTGGTGTCCTTATACAGCACGTCCAGGCAGTTTGTATCCACAGTCACTCACTGGCTTCTTAAAAACATTTTGTATTTAAAATGTGTACCTAAAAACGTATATTTTTATAAACTACCACAAATAATTTAAGCCATAGTTTTTCCTCAAACATCTAGTGCTGCTCTAAGATTATAAGGAAATTTAAATCAAAAATCATATGAGCAAGTGAGACACTTGTCTATTGCTACTACAGTTTTATATCCTCCCCAGGGGAGTTTTTTTGTTTACCACTATCTTACTGAGCAGGCATTGATATGTTCTAACTGACATTTATGTTTCTTTTTTTCCTTCTGAAGAAGACGGGAGGATTCATAAGGGCCCACATGTATCTTTCTCAAAAGGAAATTTACCCTGGCTGACATGCGCTGAGTTAATAAACATGACATTTGTCATGTTTCTGCGTTATGCACACAACTGGCCGTGTTTGGTTAGAGCAAGAGGTGGCCACTGAGATGCTGTCTGTCCTCGTTCAGCCAGGCTTTGTCCCAGACTGATGCTCAGACCCCATCCCCCTCTTCTCTTCCTAACTTCCTCTCATTCTGCTGTGTCAGAGGAGACAATGTATGTGACAGCTATCACTTCATCCCGACAGAGCTCTTGACTATAGCATACGCTGTTTTTGTTATAAATGTATGTGTCTCTGCCTTGCTACAGCACACATCCTTTAACCTCTGAATCTGAGTGATCTGTGGAAGGACAATGCTTCTTGTTTCCTCTTGTTCCATTAATATACGCTTTTTTATTCTTGTGACAGTGCGTTCGACATGGATGTATTGTACCAACAAGCAAGTGTTTGATGTTGCGTAGAAGCCTTAGGCCAAGGTGCGTTTAATGAGAAATGTGGGAAGAGGCAGAGGAATATACAGACAGAATGGAGAGGAAGAGGTAGTGTGTTCTTTGGCGTCTGGGCTGCATTGCTGATGAGATTCCCCTGTAGTCAGCGTCTCTATGGCTCAGCTTACAAGAGAGGCAGACACACATTCATACACAATACACTTCATGCACACACTCATGGGGACACTTTGGAAATGTGTACATTGTGTGTATACTTGCATATACTGAACTATAGGGTGAATTCTGGTTGGATGGGACATTTATTTTTACATTGAGATGAATGGCAATACTGTATGCACTGTATGGTGTATACTGTATTGATAAGGTGTAGACCTGTATGCAAAGATTTCTTTTCTGAAAAAAGAAAAAGAAAAGCAATACAAAAAATCAAACACGCAATTATCATCAAATATTATGTCATCATATATTGATTGCCCAAGAGAAAACATGTGCACCTCTCAATTATCAATGAAGTTCGTTATGGTCATTTCTGATAGGCTGCACTCTGGGGGTCCACAACTGGACACAATTATTGGACGCGTTTGAAATTACAGAAACAAAATGTCACAACCTGTGAAATAAATCGACAGCTTGATGAATCGCCCATGAAGCTCTATTAACGCTTAGCAGGTATTAATAATTATTTAGAACGCTTTCGGGATTGAATTAGTGACCCGGGGCGCGCACCGTGCGCGATCCCTAAACGCCGACAAACTCATTACTGTGGAACGGCTCCCTTCGCACAGCGAGCGCAGCCGCGGCACAGCAGCGACCCGCCGAAAAAAAGCAATTTACAGATGGTGAGTGAGCGACCCTTCGCCGCTGCGCAACCGGCTGTCACACACACCCGCACGCACACACACTCGCGCTGACACGCTGTGTGCTGAATAGACAAAGCGAAAAACATGCTATCACAGGGAGAAAATCTGCAACGCAAGCGATTTTTGGTTGCACAGTTTTTCGCGCTCCCGAAAATAAACAAATAAACAAACAGACAAACAAACGCGCGCTAATGTTGAACGGTGCCTGATTGGGAAAACGGAAAGATGAAATGCAAGAAGTTTAGTGTTTTTCTGACTTTTCACTTTGCCAATTATTGTGAGGAAAGGGCTTCTGTCAGTCACTCCTCACCGTGACAGGTCTATAGCTCAATAGTGTACAGGTGGAAGTCCCTGTGGCTTTAGGTGGGGTGAGCGGGTGCTGAATACTGGTCCCTAGGCCCTGCAGGGAAACATGGTTTTTAAAAGCTGTTTGATTATTTTTACTCTTGTGAGGCGGAAGGAAACACTCTCATAATGTCTCATAATAAAGTTAGAAATAAAGTTTCCCCCTTGGTGGAAACGCATTTGGTTCTTTTTTTGTTGTGTAAGGTGCGCAATGACAGTAAAGTTAATGTAGAAGTTTGAACTGTTATGCTGTGATACAAGTAGCCTACATTTAAAAACTTTTGGGGACATATCTTGGTCGTTACAGCATTCTTTGCAGTGTTCCTTGCAAGAAGCATTTTTGGTTCCCCAAAGAACCTGTCAATCAAAGGTTCTTCAATAGTGCAACAGGAAGGTTCTGTTGATGTTAAAAGTTCTTTATGGATTTATACAGCCCTACAAAGAACCTTTAACCTTTATTATTTAAAGAGCACACGCCCTCTTTAACACATTGCACTGTGTTGCTCATGTGGGAGAAGCTGGTTCAGTTCCAGTCCACATTCAATTCCTATTCATCTTTTACTTTAAACCCTTTTCTCCTATCTATATATGTAAACAACGTCAAAAATTAAATAAAGAAGAAAAACTACAAAAAATGACTAAACGACTGAAATGAATGTATCTGTCAGCTTCTTCTTCGCTCATTGACCTGCAGTGACCTTCAGAGAAAGATTGTTTTTGCTGATTCACTTTGATCCATGTGTTCAGTTCTCCACACAACTCTGCTGTGTGTGCACACTCCATAACATGTGCTTCCTCATTCACTCTGGCACTATTCTGTTCAGAACGGAGAGGTTTAAGACTTTGCACCATGGGTATCATCTCCATCTATACTCTCAGCCTCTTAGTATGCAAGATTTTATGCCTTTAATGTGCAGTGATTCTGTTTACGTTACTTCAATTACATATCTTACATGTGATATAGACAACAGCGTTTTGCACCTTTACAGTTTTTTTTACAGATAGTAGTGGCAGTCCCTATACATCAATAAAAAAATCTATATTTTATTAATAAAAAAACATTTTATTAATATCTTTTTAGTGCTCTGTTAGAGAGTAATTTTCATGTTTTAAGCTACATAAAAGACAGTGGATGATGGTAGATTTTTTGATTACAACAAATCAAAGTGCAACTCTTTCAGTAATTCTCCAAGATTTCAGTATTTTAGACACTTTATACAATATCTGCAAAATCCATACCTAATTATTAAAGATTATAGATGTTGGTGTGTATTTATGAGTGCTGTATGTATGTACTCTCAGTTTGTATGATTTTTTTTCTCTTTTCTATCCCTCATTGCTCTTCTTCTACAGTATGTCACAGTGTGGGTGGTGGATGCAGGTTTTGGCTTGTGTGGCCATAATGAAAATAAAAGTAATGCAGTGGTTGAATAGGAAGAAGTGTCCTTAGTGACTCTGGGGTCAATCAACAATCAATTACTCCATTACTCTACTGAAGCTGGCCAACAGCCATCACACACACTTCATCCACAAAATGTCCCTCTCGTTCTCTTTCAGACCCTTATACAATCACTTTCTTCACATTCATGCGATACTTGGCTTGGAGCCATGCATAAACTCGGCATTAAGGAAATTGCACACTTTATAGACTCTTAATTCCCACATTTGTCAACCCTATTTGTTGATAAATGAGTGTACTGCGATTTATCAGGACGTGTCAAAAAGTCAAATTCGAAATGCATTTCGAACCACGAGAAACGGCAAATAGGTGAGATAGAAAAAGGAGGGATAAAATAAAGCTGGGTCCACTGACACTATCATTACTTGTGGATGTCAGTAAGTGGACCAAAAGCGCTTTCCCTGAATGAACACACACAGAGTCAAGGACCAGGATCCCTCTCTCGTAGCTTTTAAGCCATGGATGCGCAGGACAATCATACGCTCCATCTGCACTCTACTGACCTTCCTCTCCATCGGGTGGTGCACTTCAGCAAAGAGAAGAGTTAAAGCTATCTACATGCATAAATTTATGTTATACGGTTTTTAATGCCTTCCTTATAGTTACTTAGTGTTTATTAAAGAATACAAGTGATCAGTTAAGGTAGATGACAGTGAGCTCATTAATTCTTAATAGACCCAGTATTGGCCAGGAAGTGACCGATAAACAGCTTTTTTCTGAAGTGCATTTAGCATCACAAGGGTGTGATGTTCTGGATTGTGTTTGAATAAATGGGACTCAGTGTTCTGTTTGTAGTACAGTATATAGTGTATATGAATTAGTTTTTCTTTTGTATATAGCAAATATATATTTTGTAATATGCAAAAAATGTGCACTCGTGTTTAAGTTAATCTGTAGTACTTAAAATTAGTTTTATGTTCAAGTATGGTAGGTTTCAATTGCTAAGTAAATGTGTTTGTGTGTGTAAGTGTGTATCAAATCAATGGGTACCTCATAAGTGCCTCCTCTTAATTTGGTAATCTTAGATTTAGTGCACTTGATATCTGCTGACGGACAATGCTCCAATATCCAGGCACTTGGCTTGATACCCTGTCTTAATGTTGGCAGTCTCTGTTGTATACTGCAGCCTTGAGGGTTCTCTCTATCACATCCTGACAAACCACTACATTATCTGCCTATGCTCATATCTCCATATAAGACCCTCAATTATAGTTTTTTTGCTAATGATGTTAGTGAACCGAGGAAAGTTGTTATCATTCTTTTACTTTAATTGATTTCATATTGCAAATAAATAAGTAAAATTATTGTCTTAATCAGCATTTCTGTATTGCTTTGTACTGAAAAAATATTTCAACATATTCAAAGCAAGGCTTGGGAAGGAAAGTTACATTTGTTAACATTTAGTCTTGTTGTGTAATCAAATTTTAAATTTTGTTAGGTTAATACTTAAATATACGAAAAACTAAATTTAATTTTGTCTTGTCTTGTGTTTAGATTGTTTTGACTAGAAAAGAAGACAAAAAAATAATGGTATTTTTTCAAAAGATGTTTTTTAGGCTTACCCACAGCTAAATAAGTTTTAATACAGCAAGATCTCTTAGAAAGTGTCTGTAAAAAGATGCAGAAGAGCACAAAACTTCAGATAAAATGTTTAGTATAAGAAATGTACACCCTCTAATGCAAAGTTTTCCTCTCTTGTCCCAGTTTACGCACACCCTAATAATACAGAAGAGAGCAAAAACACAATGCAAAGTAAAATAAAAGTTTTCCATTTAATGGAGTGCACACTCAGCTTGCCTCCTAAGTAACGGTTGGAGAAGGAGAGAGAAAAGAAATAGAAATTGTGGTAAGAATAGTCCTGTAAATGACAAGAAACTGGCACAGGGTGACAGAAGAAGGTATATTAGCACCAGCTGCTGGTTAGTGTGTGGGCGCATGTGAGCGAGAGACTGACAAATCATTTCTCTGGTCTAAATGACGGAGAGGTATGTCTTGTGGTGAGACGTATTGGCAGTATGAGGTCATGCACACTGAAGCTGGTGGAAGAAAGCCTGAGTTTCCTGCATATCCTATTCCGACATTGCATTACTGAGCATCGCTGTGATGAATTATGACACCTCAGTCGTCTGTGAGTTCCTGTTGCGGAGACCCTAATTTGAGCCATTAAGATTTGGGTCTCACAACCAAGAACTTGCTCATGCATCCTTTCTCCCTTTCCCTCATGTCATTCCAAACCTTTATGACTTTCTTTCTTCTGCAGAACACAAAAGAAGATATTTTGAAGAACGTTGGTAACCGAACAGCATTGGCCCCCATTGACTTCCATTGTATGAACACAAAACCACTGAAAAATTCTCAAAATATCTTCTTTTGTATTTCATAGAGAAAAAGTGATATTCCTATATTAAAGCCATCCAACATACATCTGAAAGTCAAGCATTTCAGATGCTCACAAGCTCACATGTCAGATGATTGAATTTGCCTTTTTCCTCGTCTTTTTACAGTTGATTTTTTATCCATTGGGGCAGACAGACAATTTACCTAACTGTCCTGTCAGAGTCCACTTTAGATATTCATAGCAACATGACTGAGCATGTAAAACATGCAAACCATTATTACACACTTCCCCTGTGTATGATACAGGACGGCACGCTGTTCCTGTGGAACACTTTCAATGGAAAGAAGGTCATTCTCTTGAGCAGAAATCAAAACGCGAAAGAGAAAAATACTCATTTTCGTATCAAATGTTGCCTTCCCAGAGGTTTTATGCACACACGCACGTGGTCTCAGTTGTGCAGCTGTTTATGTAGCGTAATTGCGATCGAGTAAACTGTGGAGCTCTGAGTGTTGCGCTCGCTTAGCGTGCCTCAGGGATTCGACTGAAGTCATACGGAAACTCAGACACTTGTACCCAAGCTGTCATAAACACACATGCGTATACAAACAGAGTATTCCCTGTAAGCCTCACCTTTATAAGACAGGTCCTTATAAATAAATCACTTTACAATCCAGCCTCACCTGAGACGGTTTACTTCACTGAAATATGCATGGCACCTTTAATAGCATTTAAGGGCAGATGCTAAGCAATTATATGTGCTCTCACATATAGAATCAGTCGTGTCACATTTGAACACATATTAACATTCTGATATCTTTTAAGATATCATATCACTGGGTACACAGAAGAACTAAGGACTAAATGAGAGGGGCAAACAAAGTCAAAGACATCTCACAGTGTTCCTGAGAACACCTCCTCTGTTACCTCCCAAAGAGACACACTTTGGAGAAGACTTACACTCCACATTTTGAGGAGGAATACAGATATTCATCAAACCTGTCTGGGGCAACTCCCTCGGAGCCATGTATCTAGGCCTAAAGATGGGAAACCGAGTGGGCCTGATGAGTCAGATAAATCTTCTGTGTCCCTGTAGAACACTGAGACTTTGGCATGTCAGAACAATGTTAGTTCCCAATAGAAATGTTGACTTTTTATGTTTGACAGATTTTATTTAACAAAATTCAGAAGTGGATTTGGCAAGAAATGTATTCATGTAAGATGAATCATATCTAAATGATTAAAAAACAGTGTTTTAAATATCAGTAAAAAAGCAAGATCTTTGAATTCTTCATGTTATCTAAAAAAAATAGTTGGAAGGGAGAAAGTAATGGATAGATTAATGCAGAACAGATACCCACTACAGAGAGGTGGGCTAATTTTCTCCCAGTTTTACTCAGACATGTGCTGGAAAATCAAGTTTTGATTTCTGATACAGATGTGACATAGAGTAAATAAAAGCCTTAACACAATAGGATTTCTTTAGAAGTTCCTGGCATTTGTTTCTATTTATAATCAGTATAAACAAAGTATTTTGTAATTTTGAATTATATCAGAAGGTGTAACTGCATTCTTGTGCAGATTTGCACATATTGGCATAAGGATTTACAGATAAGGTAGCAGTAACTAAAACCTGTTGTATTTCAGTCGCCAGGGAGACAGTTTTCAGTGTCACTGTATGTGACAATGTGAAAGAGATAGAAAACCAGCTGTGCCACTGAAGAGATGAAACAGATGGAGACATTGTGATTGTATCAGCCACACACACATGCAACAAAAAATTTCATTTTTAGCTTTTTTTAAATTTAGCTTTTATTGTTGTAATCCTTTTTAATTAAAATGTTGTAAACTGTTGTTAAAGGAGTAGTTCAACTCAAATTAAAAATTCTATTATCATTTATTCACCCTCATGTCATTCAAAGCCTTTATATGACTCTTTCTTCAGTGTAACACAAAATAAGATATTTTAAGAAATGTCTCAGTGGTTTCTGTGTTTACACAACAGAAGTCAATGGGGTCAATGTTATTCGATTACCAATGTTCTTCAAAATATCGTCTTTTGTGTCCTGCAGAAAAAAGTTTGAAATGACATAAGAATGAATAAATGATGAAAGAATTGTTATTTTTGGGTGAACTATCTCTTTAAATGCTTTAATTTTACATTTACATTACATTTGGCAGATGCCAAAGTGACATACAGTGTTTTACGTATGTCAACTCTTAAACAAAATTATTTCCTTTGGTGACAGGTTATGTTTTGCAAAATACTTTTGTTTGTTTTAATTTGCTAAAACACATTTTAATGTTCGAATTCATAATCAAGTTCTATTATTCTGCAGTGTAAAAATGGGAACTTAGACAAGGCTTTTAGTGTCCATCCTTATGTTTAAGTATATGAGTGTAGGCGGAGCTATTCCACCACATACCTAAATATTTAATCAATGTCCGCACTCAGTAGCCTAGCTGGCCTCAAAAAAGAAAAGCTAAAGGAAGGGTATTGAGAGAGCAGATCTTCAAGGTAATAGTAAGCATGTGTGGGAATGACAAGAAGTGGTTGACAACAAATAGTATGACATTGATTTGCTTTGTGGGTCAGTTCTCCAAAAGCATCAGGCTCATAAAAATTTGATGATCATGTAAAGGCACAAGAGTAAAGCTGGAAGGAAACATACAGTACTACTACATAAGAGAATGACACTCTTACAGAATCGTTATAGCTCCATAAATAGCTTTGTTGAGGCATTATATTTTGAGTAACACTGATTTATGTTTACTTTTTTTTGTGCATTGTGATTTACATTTTACATTTGATTTTATATTTACATTTGGGGATTTGGCTGATATTGTTATCTAACATGATTCAGACTATACATTTTGTGAGTAATCAACCCAACCCAATCAATTTTGGCCCTCTTATGTTTTACCAACGAACTACATCGAATTTCTCTTGATTTGCTTTAAATTGTGTTTAAATCGTGACTAATATAGTGTATGGTACAGTGTTTTTATTTTATTGGTAAAACAAAAAATTGACAAAAAACCCCGCCATCATTGTGCAGGTCACACAACTAAACAGCATGAAATATTCATTGAGTGTGCTTAAGAATCTATTAGATACTGCACGTGTCTGCTCAAGTGTGACGGCAGGTGTAACCTTGTTGTGGTACTCTGTTAGAACACCCAGTCAGGGGTAGAGATTCAGGTACGGTGTGCGATTACTGTGGCAATGTTTCACACCCCTCTGGATTTGAATGTAACCCCTGTGGCTTGGACACACATACTCACATTCACATTTAGGACACTTGCAAAAAGTGTGAACTGAATGTGAGATGAGCGAATCTTGTGAATGCTAAAAGCTCGATTAATAATTACAAAAGAATAAAAAAAGTAACCCCACTATTCTGTATTTAACAAAAATGTAAAATGTGATGAAAACTGTATATGTATAATGAATATCTGTACTTTGCAGTTTTTTTCTCTGCTTTATATAAAAATATGTGCTTGACCATTAAGTGTAATTTAGAGACTAGATGTAAGTAACATTTTGCAATTATACATTACAAAGGGGTTTAAGAATATAAATAGAGAAATTAAATAAAGACAAAAATATCCGATTTTGATGGTATGACAAAGCACACATTGTTTATTTTCAATTATCAGACACCGGAGTATTAACTCACCAAAAGCCACTGAACAATTAACTTTCTTCCTCCCTCCAATAATGAGCACAACAACATGTCCCTAGTGAACTTCAGAGTACAATTCATTAACAACTCTCATTTGCGCTCTCTCTCTCTCTCTCTCTCTCTCTCTCTCTCTCTCTCTCTCTCTCTCTCTCTCTCTCTCTCTCTCTCTCTCTCTCTCACACACACACACACACACACACACACACTCTCCCTCTGCAGAAAGAAATGGAACAAGACTGAATCACAGTGGTCGTTTAGTGAATTATTTATTCTTTCACTTTCTCCTCCTGTCCTTCATTTCTACCTTCTTTTTCTACCTGGTTCTTTTTCTTGTTATAATAAACTTGATTTGACACGTATAAAATGGATTTTGTGTGTATTGAAACTTTGTCTGTGTTCTCCGGCACTGTGACATACTGTCTTGCGCTCAGTGTCTTGTCTGTTCGCTGAGGTGAATGGAAGGTCAGAGGAAACTGTGTCACAGGGTCATGAGGTCAAAAGGTTGAGCATATGGACAGGCGATGTAAAATGTACATCTACTGGCAAGAGCTTAAGTGCTTTATCCACACGATCCTGGAATATTTACATAAAACTAAAGAAGTATATGATTAATTTTACAATAATTAATAAACGTGATAAGAAATGTTATTGTGTTACAATACACATGTTAACTGATTTGAACTCTTGTTTGATATGGTTAGATGAAAAAATTAATTAACTTGGAAATTATACAATTTGTTCCACCCCACACAAGTCGCCAGGGATAAGCTGACACAGCGCTTTAACCTTTGTCTTAAAAAATCCATTTGCTCAGTCAAATACTGTCCCCGGGGCGAGCATATGTAAACATATTTAACCCATCATAAACCATTTTATAGAAAAGTGCCTATCAGCAAGAATGGCCATTCATTAATATTAATAGCAACAATCCACAAGCATTCATTAGTGCTTATAAGCTGTAATTAGCCCTGACAGCAAGGTCACAATCCTTGTATCTCTAGATGACAGGAAAAATAATTACTATCAACTAATAATAATTGGTTTTGTGATCCATCATTCAGTTAATATTCAGTTAATCAGAACGTGGTGGTTGATTAAATGACTCTGTGAACAGGGGGTGTGGTTCAATTTCAATGATGTTTGTCAATGTTTTTCAATAATTTAATGGACTTTCCACTTAGCCCAAGTATGTTTGATTAACATATTTTACAACAGTAGGTGTTATAATATTACTGTAAGAGATTCACAAAAGTGCTTCACAATATAAACAGGGTTAATTAACAATCATTTGTCTGAAACATCCTGACATGAACTGACCATTTGGGATCCTTTAAAAGCTCTTAATGTGATATAATTGGCTATATTTACAAACCACTGCATTATATTTCAGACTAGAATTCTCTGTTTTACTGGTTTCCGCATTAAAAGTATCACAATGATAATATCACAGTCTCACTAGACATCGCAGTCATGAGATGATAAAGATCCCTCAATAAATCAGTGCTGATAGTAGATAAATCATAAATCATGTCAATATAGAAATAAATATACGTCTTTATGAGTCTAAGGACAAATGTTTTGTTTATCAGCCCTCTGATTGGTGTTATTTCCACTAGGATTAAAATGAACCTTCTGTCATTACTGTTGTCTTCACTAGTCATTTACCAACATCTAATAATAAAAAAGGAAGCCAAAAATCACATTCAAACTGTCAAAATATATATTTAATATGATTCAATCAACCTGACTACATTATGCTATAACAATCACAGTCATTTTTAGGCTCAGGTAAGGTCATAAACATGGTACCAATTACACACTTGCACTTCTTACAGTGTACAATGAATAGGCATTGAAGCCTTCAAGCATTAAAAAGACAAAATCATCTTTAAAGTATTATAAATGTGTTTTATATGACTGAACAGAAAAGAACATAATACCAGAATGATCAATTTTGTAAAAGCTGTTCTTTAAAAGAATAATTCTGTTGCTTTAAACTAAAGGATTCAGGCTGGCAAATTGAAAAATGTGATCATATAATTTAAGCTATTAAAAAGATTCAAATGCCCTTTTCTTTAGTTGACCTCTATGTCTCTTCCTCCACCTCTTTTTATGTTCCTTGTCACCTTTGTGTAAACAGCCTGAGGACAAGAAGCCCTGGAGCATCTGGGAAAATCACTGAAAAATTAACTGTGTGCCAGAGGACCATGCAGGATTAGTGTATGAGGAAATGTGAGTGTATGAGAGGAGTACTGTAGTAATAATTAATGGAGTGGTCAGGTATTTGCACATTTATTCACTGATGTGTTCTGTTTGGTGAGAAATAGGTGAGAGAAGATAAATAGATTAGGCTGGATGGAGGGTTATGGTTTAAAACCTGGTTAGGTGTTCAGTCAATGTTGGGTAATATATTAAACTCAGAGTACACCTGTCTCATTAACTGTGCTCTGTATTAGCCTTTAGCAGTCGGGCTCGCTTCTGAGTTGCGCTCGTTCTCTTTGGACAAACCTTGTGTCAGCAAGGTTATTTAGCTGAACACATCTACTCATCACACTGTAGGAGGCAAGCAAACAACCTCACACACACGTACTGTAGGCTCATATAATCAAAGGTGTAAAAGGTGCTGAAGTCCATAAATTCTTTGATAGCCCCTGATGAAAGTGATGTGATTTCTTTGACTTTCTAAAGAGATGACAATAAAAGAATAAGAGGGTGAGTCAAAGACTAAGCAAGAGGCCTGAGGCCGTATTTACAGCGGTAGTTTGTTTGAACTGTGTTGATGGCCTTTCTTTTCATCGTAGAGTCAAGAAACCCTCCAGCAGTGAGAGGCATAGCTTACCGCTTCAGAGGTGAAACACCACTGCGGAGTGACTGATAGAGCGGGCAGTTATTTCAGGCAGGTGCAGTGCAGGTTATGAGTTTCAGCACAAGTTCTGCATGTAGTGCGATACGGGCGCTGTCCATGGTGCTAGTGCTGTTCAAGATACATGGCTGCAGAAGCACAAATCACTCCTAAAACCTGATTTAAAACTTGACTTTGAGCAACAAATGTCTTAATATTGCAAAAGATTTGTTATCATTTTTCTTGTGCAAATGTACAGTCATGCACCAGTGCTTCTGGGTCCCAACACTTTATCAGATGCCAAAGGCAAACAACAAATAATGTTTACAATCTTGGCGTGCTTTAAAAGTTCTAGATTGTCCAGACAGTGATTCATTTTTTTAATATATTAAAATAGTGCTGTCTAAATCTGTGACCCTGGATATTGTAGAGTACACCATGAGTTTATAAAAAATGTCCTTAAATGTGTGAACAAATAGTGCTCATAAAGAAAAGAGGGGAGGCTTGGAGCCAGAAATGGTATTCCTTAGGTCATGACTTAACAATCAGATAGGCCCAGTGTTCTAGCATCTGTTGTGTTCTGCAGAAAAAAGAAAGTCATACCGATTTAGTAAATAAAAAAAGAATTTTTAAAGCTGCACTTTTAATCGGAAATATGTAGCATGTCTGCCCGCATATGTTTCACAGTAATGTGGCAGTCTATGGTGCTGCTTTGTCACGTCCTGGTCCACAGTACTGGACTGGTACGGGGCTCTGACAGATTTGTGGGTCTGGAGCTCCAGGGAAAGCTGCTGATAGAGAAGGCCTTTGTGCTGAAGCACAGGCCTGAAAAAGCTGCGTTGAGTCTTTACCCACAGCCCAGCGAGACATACCATCCGATCACCTGAGCCACAACTGCCTCCCTCAGCGATTTACACTCACAAATACACGCACACACCCTTTGACCGCACCCCAACCCCCTGCACACACACATACACTCCTGCTGAGGCGGTCATCAGCACGGTCATTAATTGTGAAGTTCCCCTGAGGCTGATAGAGAGAATATGTAGGGATGAGTGGAGGGGGGTGAAATGAAAGGAGAACTCTTTCTTGATGTTGGTTGAGGTTGTATCTGCCAGACCCTTGCGTGGGTTTTGCTCTATAAGCACTATTATGCTTTTTAATGTATTTGTGCGCATCTATTCAGCAACTTTATATTAATCTGCTCTCTTAATATAAAAATATTTTGGAATGTGCAGTGTTTTGTTTTTTTAATCTGTATGAATTTGCATATGGACATTCACATCATGTTAACATCTATTTGTGCATAATTAATCATGATGTCTGAATCATCTGCGCGATTGTTTGTTTTTCCATCCTGCGCGTGCCAGAGTTTCTCGTGGCGTGAGCATCCAGCGAGCCATAAATCCCAGCTGTTTGTCTCATTTCCGTCTCATTAGAGAGAGGAGACCAAGCGCACGGCTGTGGACCATGAGATTGGTAATTAACGCAAGGCCTAACGAAGGCAAAATTAAAAACAACAGCTCTACAAACTGAACCCATCAACTCGGACCTGCTGACTAGAGAAACAAAACGCTGAGATGTCCAATGAAGCCCAAGACAAACTTAGAGATCTGACTCCACATGCTCTTTATCAAACTCTTTATACGCTTTAAGCTGCCCAGTAGGCACTATGAGCTCTAGCTGACTGGCTTGAACAACAACTTTAGTTCTCCACTTGGTCAGCTGTTTATGATGTAACTAGGTACAGGTGATTATAAATAACTTGTATAAACAGTCATGGGGTAGCATGGTATACGTTGTAACACCAACATTTTAATTTATTAGAAATTGGCTGGAGGGGTAATATATTTTTTAATTAATGTATTTAAAAAAAATCTATATATATTTAAACTAATTTAAACTAAATTTTAAATAAACTAATTTTTTATTTAAAAAAATGTCTATAATTAGCATTCAATTTTTTCTTTATGTTTATTGTTATCTGAGCTACATTTTTTTAATGTTAGATCTTTTTTTAACATTTTTAAGTCTTTAAGAAACATTTTTTTTATTTTGTGTATTTTTATAAATTACATTTACATTTAACCTGTTGACTGTCACCGTTCCTCAGGAGGAACACCTATGTTATTTCCCTAATTTCTTTAATATTTCATAGTTGAATTTTTAGTTTTTTCAGTTGAATCATGACAAACAAAAAAATTGTGGAAAGGTTTAAGACTCAAGATGAAATATTTGACAAATGTTTAATAATTAAATAATTAATAATTAACTAATAATTAGAAAAAAATTATGTTACTGTAATTTATAAAAGTACCTAAAATTAAAAAAGGTTGTTTAAAAGACTTTAAAGTGTTTGAATAAATATCTAATATCTAAATCTGGAAAAAAATAGTTCACATACTCAACTTTTGCTGTGACAGTTATCAGGTTAACAATTTTTATTATTATTTTTGTTTATGTTTATTGTTATGAAAATTTGTCAAATATTTCATCTTGAGCCAATAACCTTTTTTATCAATTTACAGTTTGTCATGATTAGATTAGATTAAAATTTAACTATGAAATATTAAAGTCAATAGGGAAATAAAATAGGTGTACCCCCTGAGGAACGGTGACAAGTAACAGGTTAAAGACTTTACCCTGCAGTTGGTTCACCTTCTGCCTATAGTATGTAGTATGTTGTTGATGTGTCATGGACAACTGCATCCTCATTTAACCTTCTCTGTGATGGGGATGTAGAAAGGAGAATAGAGGGGTGATGAGAGAAAGAAGGAGAGAGAATTCCCTTTGACCTTTGACTTGTGTAGAGTGACAGACTCATTTGCTCGTGGCCTTGCCAGCACGTATTGGGGTTTGTGAGCATGTGTGTGAGCTTATGTCAGTGTGTGTGTGTGTGTGTGTGACTGCAGGTTAATTCTTTCTGACACTGGGCAGACTCCGAATGCCATAGCTGTCCCTCTGCATTAGCCCCATCCCTACCTCACACACTTGTCACTCACATCTCACCAAATCTCCACATTCTGCCTTAAATGATCTAACTATCGGATATAACATCTTATAAATAGAACACTGAGATATTATTCTTCTGTTGTTTTTACACCTTACATTTTTTACAGCCTAAAGTCTTGTGACTGACTCCACAGAGCTTTACCTCTTTATGAGACATGCTTAAAATCCTTTTAGCAAGCCAAGACAGCATACTGTTGTTATTTGGATATAATCTTCTGCTTCTACAGCCATGCTAGTGTGTGTTTAGAAGCATGATGGAGGGGAAGACCTCAAATCTTAATCCTGTGATGTACATATTTCCTCCTGAAGGTTTTCACACCCATGAGCGCTGACTGAGAAATCATGTGAAATTTGAATTTCAGGACATCTAAAAAGATTTTTTCTGGTGGGCTTTAAACCCCCCAAAAACACATTTAAAGTGCATAATGCATTCAGATGTGGGAAGCAAAAGAAAATGCTACATAAATAACCGTCTGCACTGATGCTGGTGTGTATGAATAGTACAAGACTTTCATGTGGTTTTTAAGTCTGTTTTCCACTTTAACCAGGCATTAATGAGCTCAAATACTGCTGCATCATACTCAGATTAGGACATTGTCATTTTTTTAACATAACTTGATAATAATAATCATGTTTTAATGATATCATTCTGTTAGAAGATACAGTCTCTGACATAAACACTAACATAATAACCAGCTATACACTATAATTTTTTCTTTGTTTCCTGGTATTTAGGGCTTTTTGGTTTTAACTTTCTTATACAGGATATACAGGTTTTACATTTCCAACCTGGAGAAACAAACTTCACCTGAGGGAATGGCATTAACCTGTTTTTTATGTATTTTCAAACTCATTTATGTCTTACTGTCCATGTTTTTTGTGAACAAGCAAAGAGAACTGTTCACTGTTTTGTCTAGGCTTGCACTTTTGTCCAACAACAAAAGTTGACAAAAAATGAATTGTCCTTTATTCCCCACCTTTATTTTCACTCTCCAATTCAGCACTTTTTAGTAGGTTTGTCAACTCTAACATTTCTATTTCTTTTGTGGATTGACCAGTACTGCTGGAGACTGTTTATGTGATCTATTTTTCGACTAGGGAAATATAGAAAAAGATGACACAACGTGTGTCGTTTTGAACATTACTCAAAGTCAACATTTAATGTTAATATTTAAATGATTTAATGTTTATTAATTAAAAAACCTTTCCATTATTATTAATAATTAATTCTATAACTAATATGCTATAAATTGTGTTACCTATTGCATATTTACTTATCTTATACATAATGTTTAATAGTCATGAAGTATTTAATTCACAAATAAATTATTTCGGCAATAAAACCAAATATGAAGTTCTGCTTTATCATGAATAAACCAAATCAGCATCAAAGACCATTCATACCTCGCAGTGTAGATTCTGCTGTCTGGTTTTAAGTGAAGGTGAAACAGATTACAGTGGTCTGTTTTATCTTCCACAATCTATCCTGCAAGATTTACATGTGGATGTGTTTGTGCTTTTACCTTATTTGCATAATTCCTTTGGTGGCTCGGGTATAAAAACAATACAGACACTGTGTGAAAATAATTGGTGCTATCAGCGGGCGCTGTTCAGTCTTAAACAAAATACCCTCAATCATCCTATATTGTATAAATATACACCTAGTGCGTCTTTCTTTGACGCTAGTGGACTTTGACCACTTGCCATGTTTTTAGCATTTGACAGCTCTACTTTTTATGTTTTTAACAGAGTTAAAGCAGAGAGAGATGGTTGAATAAAAATGTGTGTAAGAAGGGGCAGGGGGGATGACGTTAAGAGAGGGGGCTTTCGGCCATCAAACCCAACCTGGTTATTGAAGAGAGGGAGAGAGCGAGGTTGAATAATTGATAGTAAGTATTTCAATAGGCTGCACCCGTCTTTTCTGATGAAGAAAGTGCCAGTCATTTGGGACCTCAGCGCCACTTGAGGCGGGTCAGGAACGCCATGGAATGTGTGTGCGTTTGTGTGTGAGCAAATGAGAGGATGTCTGTGCATAATACATGTCTGTGTAAGGTGCATGTTAACAGGTCGTGCAAGCATGTATTGTAATGTGCAGACTGGAGGGTGTCATGTATATGTAAAGATCTGCTTTCAGCGTCTTACGAGAGATCCAGATCGGCAGTCTAGTTCTTGTCCTTGAAAGCCCCCCCTTTAGAAAGCAACCAGCATAAATGTGACCAGGTTAAAGAAGAAAAACGTGTTAGAGGAAGATGAGGAAAACACAGAAGGAAACAAAAGTGCTGGGGTGGCAAATCTCAAGGGAACATCACATTTCCGTCCAGAAATTTTTTTTCAAGACCTCTCCACCCCAGTGCTTGTGATAGGAGACTAATGGCCCAAATGGATGCCTTAGCCAATCACAGCCTGTCAGACCGAGATGATAGTCGAATTGAGTTCTGACAGGTACAGCCATTTAGCTTAATATAGCTGCTGGTGATATTCATGAAATCTCATGTTGATGGTCCAGCCTATGATGCTAAAAAACTATTTGACTCCAGCAGCAAGTGTTACAACAACTTTTATTAAATAACTTCAATTAATTACAGATTTTAACCCATCCTTCATGACAAATAAATACATCAGGAAATGTTTTATTGGAAAAGGTGAAAAAGGAGAAAACACACACATACATAAAGAAGTGGTGTGATTTATTAATGTTTGATAGTGGTTAGTGAGTTTAGAGCTCTCTAAAGCCACTGGATATTACATGTCAACACTTGAGAATAGCAGTAACTGCCACCTATGGAAAGGAAAGAGAGAAGGATAAGGGCACAAATATACATATGTTGACTGTCAAAAAGAAAACAAATCTGTGTTGTAATTTAGTTTATGAGTTATTTGTTATTTTTAGACTTTTTGTTAGTTATTTAATGTTTCCTTTTCTTTTATATTTTCAGTGAAATATTAAAACAAGATCATTTCTGATAATGACCAAAAATAATAATGACAAACACAAGACAATAAAAAGTGACATTTCTGTACCTCCATAAAAGCTTCAAAGAGTAAAAGATAATTGTTAATCTGCTTTATACCCCACTCTTCTGTATCTCTCTCTCTCTTCTCTCTCTCACTCTCTCTCTCTTTCTCTCGCTCTCTTTCTTCACCAATTTCTGAATTAGAAGAGGTGTTTACTGCCACAGTAACCCCATTTTTCCAAGGTCAAAGTTCATTTGCCACTGAGATTTCCATCCACATACCATTTCTCATTCTCTCTAACACACATGCACACTTTCCCCTGCTCTCTCCTCTTTTTTCTCCTTTTCATTGTCTCTTTCTCTATTTTTTCACAACAACATACCACAAATGAAAGAGATTAGGGCTAGATGTCAGATTGCAGTGAATATTTCTCAGGGTCGGGATACAATATGTTCTAAATTCTTGGCTACAGATCAAGAAAAACAAGCTATTGAAGCTACCCAACCACCTCGGATTATTACAAAAAATAGTTAAAACTGGCCATGATAAAATGGGTTATTAGGGTTTTGTTGTTAAAATTGAATGAAATCACTCTCCCTGCTGTTACTCTCTCTCTCCCCACATCTGGTTTGGTTAACACACTGTGTGATTTTGGCCCTCATCATTTATTTATCTTCTCTTCTCTCAACACATACTGATGCATTTGTCTATTGTCACTACAAGCTGTTTGAGTGTGTGGGATTTGTCAGATCTCTGAGGAACTCATTACAACATAAAAATGCTTTGATTTCATTGGGTAAATTTGCATATAAATTTAACAAAAAAATGTACTCTTAAAAATACAGAAAACAAAACAAGGTACAAAAACACAATGTTTCACCATTTTACTTAAGAAATCAAACAACTAAACAACAAGATTTTATAAAGAAAACGTGGATAATGAATATGAATAATGAATAATGAGTATGGATAATACATTTTTCTAATTTTGTCCAGTCAATGAATTCAGGATTGTTTTTTAAAATTGTGTTTTGGTTGTGAGCTGTAAATTTATAACTGAGTTTGACAAATAACAACAGTTTGAGCTTGGTTTTATACTGTACTCTATTTGCTGATTTCTCTGTGCTTCACACACTCTCTCTCTAAGCTAGTAAGAATAGTGGTTGATCTCTTTAGAAGCTCCTGTAGGGTTACCAATCCACTGCTTTCTGCTTCCAACTCCCATTATGTCTTCACATGTTCCTCCAATATCATCTCAGGCTTCCCCAACACACACACACACTTTTATCATCTCTGTAGTTGCACACTGAATGTGACTGACAGCATCTTTGGGTCTGGGGGTTTGAATCCCAAGGCTTTGGTTTTCAGTGGTCCTTCCTGATCTGGTTTTCATCCGGTTCTTAGTTTGAGAGGAAGGGATTTCCACCGCTGTTGTCACCATGGAAAGACTGAAAAGATTCTCTCTCCAACTTATTCTCTCTCTTGCTCTCTCTCTCCTATCAAGGGATTTACAGTCAGTGAAAGGATCCAGAAAGCTGTTGCTGGATCACACCTGTTCCAGACATAAAATCACACATCAGTAGTCACCCTTCCACCTTCACAAAGGTAAGAGTTTGGAAAACTATCATCTACGACATGAGATTCTGCTTATTTTGCTATTCTGATTTTCACACACGGTTTCATTCAGTAGATACTGCATTTAGCTAATAACGAGAATTTTTTACAGAATTTATTAATCTTTGTTAATATTAGTTAACACAGGTTTTGATTTGAAAAGTGTATCAGTAAATGTTGAAATTAACATCAACCATGACCATGCTGAAGAAGTATTGTTTATTGTTAGTTTATGTTAATTAATGAAGTTAACTTATGTTAACAAATTTGATAATGTTAACAAATGGAATCTTATTGTGACACTACCAAAAAACTGTATTGGATGAGAAACATAAATACAAAATCATTTCAGTTTGTTACAGGGAAACACATTAGCACTATCCTTTAATTGACAATAAGCAATTATTTGATTTATGTGATGATGCTTTCATGATGTCATCACAGATACTTGTGTATACTAAGTGATACTAAGTGTATAAAGGGATGTTTAATTATATATAAGTATTATTATGGACTTGCAGGATTTATGCTGCTTATCCACATACACGGCTGTCAAAGCAGGCAGGACTCATTGTTTATAAAAAAATTCACTTCATTATTGTAGTTAATTACAAAGAATGTTCGGAAATTCATACTGATTTGTACTACTCACCTACCTAAGCAAAATGTATAAATAAATTAATAAAATGTGTAATATTTTGCACATTAAAACATTTAAATACGCATGACCCATCCGAAACAACCATCTTATGATCTACATCGTACTTGCTGTGGCACTGTCTCGTCTTTTCTCTTCTGCCTTTAAAGACAAGACATTGACTAAAGAACAGGAAGTGGTTACAAGAAGGTGAGACGCCTGGAAAGTGGCCTGTGTATGTCTTCTGAATCAATACTTGCCTTCGGTCTTGACCCTTTCCCTCATTTGCCTTCAGCCATAGAGGAAGCGACAGTATAGATCAGGGTTTGGGACAAGGGTGTATGTGTGGTGGAGGAATATAGACTAAAGACTGGAGCAGGACCATCTGTCTTCCCAGAGATTGATCAAGATCAGGATCAATCAGGAAATGATTGAACACAGGCAGAGGACAAACGGGTTCAGAAATAGATCACTGGTGTAACCTGGGCTTTTCGGCACACTTTTCCAGGTCCACCAGTCCCCTACCAGGTCAACTTCCATGTCTACACGTGGCTGCAGGAAATGATCTATTCCACATCCAGTCAAGAAATTAAAACAGACGGTGCTTTTTAAAAACTCTGGTTACCTTTATTTTTGACCAGATCACCTTTGGTTGACCTTTCATGCACAGGGCAGTTTGAGAGCCAAGTGTGCCATTGACAAAACAAGCAAACTATCATTCAACAAAGTCAATGATAGACTGCAGGGTTTGTGTGAGCAAATGAATGGATGGACAGATAGATTAAGAGTGGAGCGGTACGAGGCTGGAGGCCTCGGGACTATTTGCTCCAGAAGAAGATAAATTGTTGCATTGGTGAACTCCACAAGGTGCTTATGCACAGCCATGGATCTTCATTTGACCTTTGAACTATAGGAACAAACTACAACCATTAAAAGTCAGTTGTAGTTGTTACTCTTGTGGGTTGGACGAGTAAATGTTTAGGCTTTATTTATTACGCTCAAGACTGTGGTACTATTGCGGCCAAGAAACATTTCTGAGGAAGGCAAAAAAAAAGTTAAAGTATGAATTCAAATCTAGTACTGTTTTGCCATTCTATGTAATATTCACACTCAGTTTTTACAGGTTCATTAGGTAGACAAAGGATTTTATTTCAAATAACCACATTGCACTGGCTTTCAGAGCCATTTCTGTCTGATTTAACAATTAAAATGACTTTTGTTGAAATGCCATAATTTGGATTAAATCATTAAACCTTTTGGGGGTAAAAATGAGTAATTGAGCAAGTACATAAATTATTAGTGTTGAAAGCCGTCTCCTTACCTTACCCTGATTCACAACTGTATGCCTAAAATATTAAAATATTTAAGTTGAAGTGTCAGGTACAATTTTATTGGAAATGTCAGTTTGACTTCAACCCACATGAAGTATGTAAAGTAACATGTAATTTTATGTTTCAAACAGAGATGGCGATAGAGAGGCAAGATTTTTTTTTAATTTTGTAAAAATTTTTACCTAAACCAGTTAACTTAAAAGTAGTTTAAGTGTAATAATAAAGCAAATGAAAAACATATTTCAATGGTAAAAACCTTTAGGAGCACATAAGTACTGTATATAAATGAACGTTTATTTCTTAGGACCATTACATAATAATGCATCCCAAGAACAAAAGACATTTTTTTAGACAAAGATGTTCTATATGGCTGTATTCCTGAACTCATTAATCCATATTGTTGATTGTTGCGTGTGTGTCTGTGTGCGTATACAGAATATGGGTGCGTTACACTACACTACAGGTTTAGTCTAGTGTTTACCCCTCTTAGAAAAGTATTAAACTCACACTAGTTGTTCAGCTGTGGGGCAGCAGGAGAGTGAAAGTCTATCTTCTGCTCAAAGGCGATAAGTTCCCCTTTAACCTCCTTTTCTCCATCCTCAAGTGCTTCACTGTGTCTCACTCTCACACACTCACACATCCGGATAATCCAGCGGATAGGGTTAACACAACGTGCTCATCCTATGTGCATACGGTGAGCAGACCCTAACACACACACTCATGCATACAATTTCAGTAATCCAGTAGAATAGGTTTACTCATTCAACACACCCCATGTCCATCTGCAGGACATGCGCACGCGCTCACACACATTTACATAGATATCGCTTAATTCGGCGCGGGCTGCATCCAAGCAGCCAGGCTGTGGAGAATGGCCCTGACTAAGCTGAGAATTTACATGGCTAAGCAAAGTGGTTAACCCCTGGAAGCAGGTCCAGAGAAAAAGTGTAATGTGATTTCTCTCTTAATGAAATTTATGAAAGGAATAAGGTGTGTGGGGGATTTCACTTTGCACCCTGCCAATGAGGAAAGAGTTTGAAAACTTTCACAACACAAAAATAAAGCTGAGAATCACCACCGTACTCATAGTAAAAAGAGTTATGATGGATTATTTTATAGAGCTAGACGTGTGTCAGGTTTTAGGTGCAGATACATTTGTGTGCCTGGTCATTTTCAGATTTAGACAGATTTTGTGGAAGACTATATGAGAGTTTTAGCTCATTCTTGATTGGTCTGCAGTGAATTAAAAATATGTTTTATGTTACTCTTTAATACATGTAATTTGCAGTAAAATTTTTAAAAATATGTGGCAAATATATTTCAGCTTGATCTTACGGTAATTCATAACTTTTAATAATAATAATTTTTATATTATTATTATTATTATTATTATTATTTTATGTGATAGTTATTCTGTATGAATTTGTATGAAGTAAATTAAACAAAAATGTATGATATAAGAAAAAAGCAACAATGCAGCCACACCCCTGATCCCAGCTGCTACTGGCACGAAAGCAGATCATACTAAAATGTGTAAATCATTTGAATTAGTCACCTTGTAAAATAGTTACTATTTTCCATAATATTGCATTAAATAGTCATATGATCTTTCCCAGAACACCATTTAGTTTTTTTGAAAGCCACTTGATGTTTTTGTTATACAGCACATTGATTTTACTGTGCTGTCGAAAATAATAAAAACAAAACATAAAGTCACATTATTTTCCCTCAAAGTATAACTTGCGTCCGGTCTAAGGGCGCTGGAAAACAACCCTGAGATGACAATAAAAATCTGTATACCTGATGCTTATTAATGGCACAGGGACCATCCCGTTGAGTTATGAACAACTGTTCAGCTACTCAGCTGTGTTTGTGATGAATATGTAAATATATCTCCATGCGTGTGTGTGTGTCAGCATGCTATTGTTTGTTTTTCCTGAATGTGTGTGTGAGAGACTGAAGGTGAATGCTGATCTGAGAGGAAATAGGCCCAGAGTCTGCACATTCGCTCAGGTCCAACTCACAGTTTTTTGGAGCAGGTGCTGAGGTAGACTTCTTCATGAGCAAGTAGACCTCACCTCCACCTCACACACACACACAAACACACGCTATCCCCCCCTCACCCCAGACCCCGCAGCACTCATCATCACAGCGGCGACGCCAATCGATGTGCCGCGCCCCACTGAGCGTGTCTGCGGCAGGCCGAGTGCAGGGCTCCTCCACAGGGATTGTGGGAAATCTGATTTATGATGCCCGTGGTGCTGCTGACCACAAACTTTAACTCTTACGGCACTTTTCCCCTGCACTGATTTCCTCTCTCTCTTTTTGTATTTTCCCTTATGTCTTCTGTATTCTCCGTCGTATGGATTTTTGTATTAATGTATTTTATTTACATATGTATACTTAATTGAACAACAGCAAGCTGAGCAACTTTTTTTTACATGACATGAGAAGAAGGGATTAGGCTGAGGAACTGACATAGACATTGACCTTTCAACATGAAAAAACTTTATAGATTGTTGATTGTCTTGTATTCGTTTTGCTAAAGTTTTGATATTAATCAAAATATAATTGATTTTGTGGCTTATGGCTCAAAAACGTTAGCGTCATTTTTTGTTTTTTGGAGCATGTGCATAATACAAAATCTAAACTTAATTTACTGTTTTTATCCAATTAATTTGTCAACATTATAAAAGTATGTGCACATTCCTTTTAAAAAAGCTCTTTTAACATGACTGAAATTGAACTTTTAAAGTATGTGTAAAGATTTCGAAAGAAGTAGTAAAGACTCTGTAAGCATGCAAACCTACATATAAAATTTTTCTCACTTCCCTTAGTAACAGGATGTAGGGCAAGTGAGCTTCAAAGAAGTAGAGGAGAGATGGAGTAAGCTTTGCTAAGAGGGATCGAGGGCTGTGAGATGGATGAGGAGAGGAGACAGATGATACCGTTTCATTGGGATCTGTGGAGAAGATGGAAAGAGAGGTTGAGTTGAATGAATTGTGGCAGATGTTCACGGGTGCTTTAATACTTATAGCTTCTCTCATCTGCTCCTCAGCTTTGCCCTGAAGTTCAGATAGAGCCACTCCAACATGAAAGGTCAAATTAAAAGGTGAAATTTCAGGGCCGTTGTTTACCCCTTGTTTCTTAAGCAAACTAACATTATTGTTATGTGTTAAAACACTTTTCATTATTGTTGTAGTTTAGTATAAGAATGTGAGATGTGCTTCTGTAGTGCACTTCACATTTAGTGTGCACTTGAGTCTAACTGGACATTTCTTATTTAAAAAAAACAAATGTTTTTAATAAACTAGGCAAATGTGACAGGCAGTGATCACCTTGAATTTTCACTGTATGCCAAAGAGCATTTTTTTACATTTGCATTATAGCACCTTTTGTGTTTCACAAAAAAAAGTCACATTTCAGAGAATTTTTAAGTGTCACATTAAATCACTGTCAAATTATTCAAAGTTTTTAAATAATTTTCCAAAGATTCACAAGATAAACTTTTGTTTTTATTATATTTATTAAAATATTACATTTTATTAATGAGTCTTTTTTTCAATTGATCCCAGATGTTCCCAAAGGGAGGTTTTGGCAGTTTTGGCTAACTTTCGGGCACAAATCTGTCCCTGAAGTATAGCTAGAAGTCAACCTGTGCGAACACACACAGTGAGGGCTTTTGGGGAGTAGGTGACAGGGAGAGAAAATAATTGCCATTCCCATTTGGTTTGTAATACAGAACTGAAAAATACACCCAGATTTCCACAACTCATCCATAATTACCCCTGGGGCTAGTACAGTACAGGAGAAAGAATATGATGAAGAATATGATGAAAAGAGTTAATTGCCTGTTTATATTTGTGATCATATGTGTGTGGACATTTGTCCCACAAAAGATTTCAAACAGTCCCGTAGGTGCTTATTATGTATTCAGAAACTCAAAGCGTATGCGTGCACTCGAGTATACTTGTTGATAGATGCATTCTATTTGTTTTTAAAACACATACTGTATGTCTATGACAAAAAAATTCAGATCTTTAAAAACAAACTTTTAAAAGCATAATTTATCAAAGTGGTGCTGGCAGGGATTAATTTGCATGGATGCTGCAAATTAACACACAAATCAGAACTGAATATATCAACGTGACACTAGTATCTGTGTGAGCACATGGGAAAAAGAGGTAAAAATAAAAGTTTTTATTCTTGCCTCTTTTAAGAAGTATAAAGAAGTGTTATGCATAAGCAATAGAAACAAAGTGAAAAAGATATGAAAATGTGTCAAGGTCTACAGGGACGAAATGATATTGTGATTGTGTATTATAAATGTAGTTTAAAGCATTCAGCACTCTATGAGGCGCGTTACATTAACTGATGAAGTGAATGATTACTATATCTGCAGGGGTGCAGACCTCCTGCTGTGTTTGTGTTTTTTCATGTGAATGAAAAACTTTATGCATATATATCTACATTTCTTCATATATATTTGTGGATCTCTGGGTTTCATATTTTTATTTTAATGTTGTAAAATTTGTGGCTTATAAAAGTAATAATAATAATAATAACAGCAACAACAATAATAACATTATTATTTTATTATTATTATTATTATTGTTGTTGTTGTTGTTGTTGTTGTTGTTGTTGTTGTTGTTATTATTATTATTATTATTATTATTATTATTATTATAGCATACTTATTTATGACATATTTGTTATTGTTAATTTTGTTTTTTGTTTTGTCTTGATTAATTTATTTATAAGCATCATCATTACCATCATCAAAAAGGGTTTTGGTTTGTTTCTGTATAAGCAATCAATCAAAAGACTATCAGAGAATATGATCTAAAACATTTATCCCTTCCTCATTGATCTGATGTGTGTGTGAATACGAGTACACTCTCTTCATCTGTAATTCTATATTCACTCCTAAGAGGCTTATGTTTAATATCATAGATGTGCATTTGATGAGATGGCAAGTTCTGAAATGTAGCTTTGATAGCTATATCAATATCTCATCACTTTTTCATATCATTGACAAAACACTGCGTCTGTATCTGCCCTGCAGACACATAATTTAAAAAGGCCATGGCTCATGTAAGAACACTTCTGTCTAGTTGAGATGTTAGTATATTATCACGGCATTGTTCGTGGTTCTTTCATGGCTTTCTTTGACTTACGAGAGAAAACTAAATCACTTTCTTCTCATGTCTTTTCTAAAAACACACACGGTTGCAACCAATCACACGCGTTGTGCTGCACAGTGCACTGCACAAGCACACAAACACTAAGGCGCTGTTTCTCATCCTCTTTAACCCAGCGGGAATTGTGGGTGATATATTTGTACCACTTTTCACTTATTCTTGCCACTTTGCCTCTCCATTACACAAAAAGTATCTGTGTGTGGTTTGCATCTAACAATAAAAGCACCAAATCCCTGGACAAATATTAGCACAGAACATGTGAGATGTAAAACATTTGACCAAAGATAAATAAAATAAAAACATAATATAACATGTATAATTAAAACATACAAAATAGCAAACTGCCTGTGCCGTTGATTGTTTTCTGCCAGTTTCTCAGAGTCATTACTTTGCATTATAACTGTTTGCTCGTTTCTAAGCGATAGACATCGCTTAACATCACCAAGATTCAGAATTCATTTATTTAAGATTTGTTTTTCAGTGTAAACTCTTGGCTCTTAATTGACTCCAAAGGCAAAATGTTGAATGCTTTCTCCTTTGCAAGTTGCTTTGCAAAAAAGTGTCTGCAAAATAAATAATTAGATAATTAGATTTAATCTATTTAAGATTTCAGATTTTATTTCAGATATGCTGTTTTAAGAATTGTGGATATGTTTCCACACTTTAGGTTATTTCAGTTTGTTGTGTCTCTTTATTTTTATCTTAGACTACCTCTATCTGTCCAATTTATACAAAAATCTTACTTTATTATTATAGTTAATAGTATAGAATTCTATTGATATTCTCTAGAGAGACTAAAATAAAAATCAAAACTCAAAAGCAATCTCTTTTTGTTTAAGAATTAATTGTACTGAAGACATCTGCACAGTACTTTTATATTTTCAGAAACAGTATTTATATACTTTATATCTATTTATATTGCTTTTCTGTGTCAGCCCCCACCTTCACTCTCTTCCGTGGCCCACTGTCTCTCTCTCTCTCTTGCTTTCTCTCTCCCTCTCTCGCTCTGTCCGTTTCCCGGTGTGTCGAGACTGTGTAAACGGGTGTCAGTGTGGTTGATTGGGGATTAGAATGGAGGTTTATTCACTGCGGGGGAAAGTGATGCGGTGATTAGCGTGCTAGTCGCGGTGCCAGCCGCGTGCTGCTGAATTAGCAGCATGTTTGAATGAGATAAAAGGGCCAGGCTTACCCCCTCCACCCTGACTCCACATAATCCCACTACAGCTGTGAAATGAACAGGCCTCTCCCGGCCAGCCAGGCCTCAACCTGCCTAACAGCACACTTACGCACACACTCATATTTCACCCACGGGACTATCACCTACCTGCTATTACCTGGACCATCTCTCACATATACACACACTGAGTTTACTGCGGTAAGGTCATCTCCCATCCCTGTCGATCTTTGATGTAAGACGATCATTCTTTTTTATTTTTATTCCTGTATGTAAAAATAGTGCTTTCCCAGTCTAGTTTATGTACTCTAAAAGCATACATAAACATAGCTGACAGAACCCTCCTCCATTACCACCAATCAGCTTAGTGATATTTGCTCAGTGACAGTGTTACCTGTAGCATTCCTAACTGGCAAAGACAGCTAACTGACATGGTGAAATACAGAACAAGAGTAAAACTGATGAGATAAACATTTAAAAGGCAAGGATAAACATACAGTGCATAGTAAATTCACTCTTCTTTGCCCAAAGCTGTTGCGACAAAGATCCAAGATTCACACACACACAAAAGGTGTGTAAGTCATATATTTAATGTACTACCTTATTGCAGAAACTATGTAAAAAGCATACTTTGGCATAAAAGCTTTTACAGAAAATATCATGTTAAGATAGAACAATGACATTTCTGTACTGTAATGGTTAGAAAGTTAGGGTAGACATATACTGTATGTCTATATAAATATATATATATATATATATATATATATATATATATATATATATATATATATATATATATATATATATATATATATAATATAAGAGATGTTTTTAATCCTGAGGTAATTACCATTATTATAAATTAAAACTGTATTTTTTTTTACAATATGAAGTTATCCACTTGTTAAGTCTGATGTCACACACTACCACTTTCGGGTCAAAATGCTCTATCAGACACCAAAGGCAAACAACAAATAATACTAATATACTGTACACTATGTATGCTGTAAAACTAATAATTTTTGGAATTATTAAAATATTTGTGATATTTTGTGAGTCTAGAGAGTGTAGTGTAGACCAGGAGTTTATAAAAGTTTAGCTTAAATGTGTGAAATAAATCAACAATTCTCATAAACAGCTGTTTAAATAGTAGTCTTGCTTAACAACAGTATAAATCTGTTTGAGAGACAATCTTTTGTGAAGAGCTTAAATTTTTAGCACTGATTCAGTTAGTATTTTTGTAAAGTGTGACAGAACCATAAGTACTGTAGTGTAAAAATGCACAAACAATTTGCATAGACAAATATTTACAGCACATGGTGTAAAAATGGTCTTGGTTACACACCATTACTTACGATTAAGTGTCTAAAAATTATGTGTTTCTCTCTACTGCTGTTGAGTTAAATGCAATCCCAGGAATTTAGCCCTGCAGTACTTTTAAAAATTGTTTTGTTTTCTAGAAGATAAAGGTAGAGCAATTCAACACAATGGCAATTGACTTCATCGGTCTGCTGGTGCTAAAGCCCGACAACCATAATACAAGATGACTGCACAATATCTTTTTTGTCAGAAAAGCCCCCTCCCCTTTATTCTTTATTTCTCTCTCCCTCTCGCTCACTCTCTCTTCCATATTTAGAGACCTACACATTATTATTTGCCATCTTTATTCTGCTGACTCGGCGGTAAACAAATGAACTGAGATGTACGGCAAACATTATTGGGCAAGATGGCCATTTCTTGCATGGAACCATTAACAAAATGGGCCCCTTCCTTTGTATAATAGTGCTTGCTTTGTCATAAGGAAGATTTAATTTTCCACAGTTTAAACATTATTTCCTAAGTTACAAGCAGTTAAAGCAATTAAGAGGAAAAACACACAGATACTCACGTTTGCTTGGGGGAGACCAAGCTTTGTCTTATATAACAACTTATTTTATGACAATGCCAGGGTAGAATCCTAAGATATTCACAGCTTTTAGATGATTTGGCAAATATCCACCTTTAAAGTAAGTACAAATGATGCTGTATATATTTGTTTATGTGTGACTAAATTAATCATGCAAAAGTCAGTTTAAATTCCCATGCACCAAACAAATTTAATTTTCTCTCTCCATCTCTTCCTTTTCAAATGTGTCAGATGTCTCTATCCTCCAAGTCTTCATTTCTCCTTCTTGTTATCTGGATAGACAGAGGAATAAGCAGTTTTCCCTCTGATTCGTTTAGGGAGCATCTGCTAATATCATATTGATGATAATTTTCCTGTAATGCACCATTTGCACTAATTGTGATGCAGGGAGTGAGTAATGTTATCTGACGGCCCCTTGGCTTCTTCACCGCTCCTCACCACTTAATTTCCTGATCGTCCCAGAGAGAGGAGATGTGACAAGCTGGTCATAAACCAACCATCTCCTCCCCTTTTCCTCCCTCTGTCGGGACCTTTACTGTTGTGAAAGTGTGCCTTGAATTTCACTTACACTTTGACCCCAACAAATATTCATTTTAGTTACTTCTCTCACCTTAATAATTTTTATATTTCAAAAATTAACTTTGAAAAAAACGTTTTAGTTAACATGTTACGTAACATGTCACTGTTCCACTGAAGCACCCTTAGGTTATTTCAGTATTTACTTTAATGTTTTATAGTTGAATTCTAATCTAATCATGACAAACTATAGGAATATACTTATGGAAAGGTCTGTGACTCAAGAAAAAATAATTAATTGTTAAGTTTCATCATAACAATAAACAAACCAAAAAATATTAAAAAGTTACTTTTATTTATAAAAATACTTAAAATAAAAGATTTCAAATCTAATCTATTTTATTCAGTATCTAAAAATTAATATATTATATTATTATTGTGCAGTTTTTGACCATCTAAAACATTTTTTTTCCCCTAGGGACTCTTTCTACTCTGTGGTCTGAAGTTGTTGTTAAAGACTGTGATTTTATCATGTGATGTAACACAATATCTTCCAACCTTCAGAGAAACCCATGATGGAAAAGGATCATGTGATCTTTATATGTTTGAGTATGTGGAGGTAAAGTGTGGGGGAGATATTTATGCATGTTTCTTTGTTTTCTTGTGGTTCTGCATGAGAAAATTCCTAGTGCTGAGAAAGCATGTCTCCACAAACAAAGAAACCAACGCATGTACGTGAACACACGGCAAGGCTTGAGGGCACAGATAAACCTCTGGAGGGCTCCATACTTGAGAAAAATAACAAGGCTATTGTCACCTTATGTGGAGGTCACACTTAAACAAGCATAGGCAAGCCAGCAAGCCATGCACTTCTTCTATCTCTGCAGATTAAAAGGACAAAGAAATAAATCATCTATTGCACATCTGTGCAGAGGAACAGTGAAGAGAAGTTTAGGAAAGCTTAGAAGAGTTTTGGAAATTATTCAACAGCAGTTTGATTAAATTTTTTTCACATGTTTTTCAACATAATTCAATGCTTTGGTCATTTAATTTTTTTCAACCTCTTGTATTCCTAATGGTGTTCCTGTCATTACAAGAACTGTTTTTATAGTCCTTACACAAACCCTATCTTTTAATTTTTTTATTTAGACATCATTTAGTAAGTTTATTAAACCATTCTTATAGGAATAGATGGGCGAACCTTAAAATGACGCTAATTTTAGACATTGCACAGCCCATGCGTTCCATTTCAATATTTCAAGCTTTTCTTAAGATGGTAATTGTGTATTTCTCTATTGTACTACATGTGAAAACAAACATGCATATGTACATACACACATGTCCCCGTATAGACATCACCCTGTTAATCAATAGTTCTCATAGATTGTTGCTTACAGCCACAGCAGAAGAATGAGATATATTTGCATATATATAGGACTGAGTGAACCCATGCACTTTAAGGATGATCAGATATGCTGACCTTAGCATTCTGTAAACCAATCAAATGTGTTTGTGTGTTACCATGGACCTCAATCCAAACAAGACCTCTGAGGAGATTTCATGCTATACAGTACAGAATATTTGTTTGCTGTGACAAACCAAGAGTTTTGGCCTTGGACCAGAAATGAGCAGCATTAAGATTGTGAAGTTTACTTCATGCACCATAATTATTTATTTGTTTATTTTTTATTTGTTTATTTTTCAATTTATTTTTGATGACATTTAATGTAAAGCCAATAGCAGAATATATTGATTTAGGGATGGATGCATAACAGAATTTATATAGTTGAGCCTTTATTGATCAACATTTTTTTTTTAAATATTTCAATCAACCGTTCTATTAAAAACTTTTAGCCTAGACTAAAAAACAATTAAGATTTTTTTGTAAAGAAATGGAAAAGAACAGGATGACGTATCTGAGTCTCTGTTAATTAACAGAGGGACCAATTAACGCTGTTCTCAGTTTGAAAAGACTCTCAAGAGATAACTGCTTGAGAGAGTGAGAGTGAGAGTGAGAGAGAGAGAGAGAGAGAGAGAGAGAGAGAGAGAGAGAGAGAGAGAGAGAGAGAGAGAGAGAGAGAGAGAGAGAGAGAGAGAGAGAGAGAGAGAGAGAGAGAGAGAGAGAGCGTGAACGTACATACAGAGGATGTTTTTTATAGTAAATACACACCTCAGAATTAATGTGAATATGAAATTAATGTGAATAGAAATTGTGTGTTTAAATGTGTTCTTACTGTGTTTACAATGAGACATGCACTGGTTGTGGAGTGTGACCATGTAGTCTGTGTGAGTGAAAGCACTTTATGAGGTTTTTATATTTGCTGACTCATGAGATTTCCGTCTGTTTTCATCACATTTTGAAATAATTATTTGTTGTTTATAGCTTTTCTTTTCCCCCAAAAAAGCAAACTGGGTAAACGGAGCATTTATAAGGATAAATGTATAAATAACAGCAAAGAAAAAAACTTAAAGCTGAAGTATACCATTTCAGCTTCACCAGCAGCATCAACCAGAATCTTAAAAAAACACATTATACCATTCAAACTGGTTTTCTAAAAAAGTTCCCATTTCATTGGCCAGTCAAACAAGTATTACTACTGCAAACTCATGCTATTGTATCATAAATTGACACGTGTGACTGCTTAAACAAACAGCGTGATGTTTTAAAACACCACAAAGTCACAAGGGGAAACTCACTTAGAATGAATTGTGCCCGCTGGTAGCGTCATTTATTTGCATACGCTGTCTGCATTGTTTTAGCACCCTATTCACTAGGGATCCTGACAGGTAAACAAACACGGGCCAAAAATTAGTGCTGGGTGCAATTTGCATGTCGCAATTCCCAGTGCAGAATAGGTTTGAAGTGTTATGTTCTGAAATACTTACCTAGACTCCTCTCCACCACTGTAATTTGTTAAATTATTGCTTCCATAGAATTAAAAAGATGCAAATCCACAATAACACCATAAATAGCAGCAGGTGTTTTGTGCTAAAAATAATGAAATGACCTAATCGAAATTAATGTGGATTACGTTGTTTATTTGCTTATTTGCTATACTCTGTAGACAATGTATATTCAGTGATGATACGCTTCTTAAAAAGTGCACTTTTGCGTAAGATTCTGAATATGTACAGTAGGAATTCTTTAAAAGAGTAAAGCGGTGAGTCTGTGAGCGTGGTGAGCAGGATCGATGCAGATATTCAAAGTTGGCCCCACTGCACTCGCAGTCTATTTAATGTCTCTGTTCCACCACCCTGCTTTCGCCTGATAACACTTACCACACTTCACTTGTTTCAATACCAAACAACTTTAATTAAATCAGGCTATAGCCAAGGTTAAGTTCTCTGGCATTCCTCTAAGATCCTCTAAGAAACACAATGCCTAATGGAGTCCACAGTATTATTGCTTTGAAAAGAGGTGATGTTCTTTCCGAAGGTACAGTATCGGATATTATCAATCAAAATATTAAAAAGGGAATTTCTTTTTAACAGTAGATGTGTCTGATTAGTGATTAAATTTGATTCTGTGATGCAATGATTTTACTTGTATTTACAGAACATTGACAGAAAAAAGTGGTTGATATGACATGATATGAGATAGGTTGTGTTAGTGTGTTCTATATTGTCTATGAGTCTGTGAATGAATAGCTTTCAGCTGATTCTGTTAAAGATACCACAAACAGACAGTGCTGGCTGACAGGAGCAGTTAAACTCAGTGTAACTGGAGGCCAGAGACATCATCCCCACAGAGTACCTCAAACGCTATTATCGCACCCTGACAGCATCAGACTAAATATTGTCACAATGTTGTGGGTTCATCCAATAAATCTACACTGACTGAGCCTAAGGGATCAGACACTCTCTCTGTCTCTCTCTCTCTCTTACACACACACACTCACACACTACACATATACTCGCCTCTTTGGCTCACACACTCTGAAACTCACACCCTTACTGTCATGTTTATTGCACAGCAGTTGACTCTTTTTTTATTCATTGGCCTAAAGTATAATGCATTACTGTATAATTTTATCCAGTCGTTTTTTAATGCATTATATCAGAGGAAAACTTCCAATCCACAACACGACACATTGTTTTTTTTTTAACATGTGGAAAGACTTTGTGTGTGTTTGCACATTTTTTGCAGATGTACAAAAAAATGCATTATCACAAAATTATACTGGCACCAGGAGAAGATTTTAACTTGTGTTGTCTCCTAAGTCACTTTGGATAAAAGCGTCAGGTAAATGCCTAAATGTAAATGTAAATAAACATGTGTTTAACATAATTATAATGGATTCTAAAGGTAATATAAAGTATATAAAAATAAAGTAAAAACCATTTACAATGTTAACTTTGCTTTTGTAGTTTAATTTAAAGAGAATGCTAATAGCAATATTTTAAATATAATTTTCCATTAATTATTTGCATAAAAAAGGGTAATAATTCCATTAAAAAAATATTTATTGAATCTGTTTGTCTCCTTGATGACCCCGTGGATGTTCAGTCTTTGGTTTGTTCCACCTATTGCTCTGTTTTTCAGATTAATGATGAAATCAATTCATGAGATAATGATTTGGACAGATGTCACACTAATGATGCCAATAAATGGGGATAAAGATGATCACGATGTCATGACCATTGGTGACCACATCGATAGCACCGGTGATAAAGACATCAGGGACAATGTCTATGGGAATTTACCTCCAATCAATACGTCTAAAGACACAGATTTCAGAACTGTTTCCTCTATAATCGACAGCTTATTGTGCAATTACTTGTCTAAATTTGACTGGGAAAGAAAGAAGACAAAAAAAAGGAATCTACTTGGTCCAAGGACAAAAGAATTTCATTGGATAAACAGATAAATAGAGAAAAGAATGGTTAGATACAGAAGACCAACACAATCTCATGGCAAATCGCAACTATTTTATGATTTTTTTAATGAATTTGTACAGTCTTATTTGTTCATTCCAGTATGATCTTTTTTTGCCCCGGTGACGTTGGGTTAGGAGTGGGAATTTTTTTTTACCATGAGATCAGTTTAGAGCTCAAACTAAGATGATAAGATCATACAAATCTTAAACATTTTATTTGGTCAGCTGTAGCTCCACCCACCATATAACCGCAGCATAGCTTTTATTTAAGGCAGCGATACTGTACATGTGGATAAAAGCAACTATACTAACCCAAGAGATGTGTCATTTTCCACTTTGTCATGCATCACATGTCAAAGAAATAATTCGATGTATCTCCATCCTTCCATTTTCTCCCCCTCATGCCAATCGTCCATCCCGCTCTGATTAATGTTAATTTCATCATAAGTCTTTTTCAGCTCAATAATCTCTTCCTCCCTCCCTAAATCAAATTGTAACTGATCATAGTTGAAGGCTAACCCATACACATATACTGTATTCATACATATATGCATGCCATTATAGTTGTCATGGGCTGCTATTCTATCAGAGTGCATTACAATTATTCTATTTGACATGATCAAAATTGGTCAATATTGTCATTAATACTATGTATGTGGCTAGGTTACATCATGTCAAATTAACATTTGGACATGTATGTACCGGCATAAAGATGCAGGTAGGCACATATACTGCTGTGTATAAAACAAGTCACCAGAAGATTGTCAAATTAAACATTCTTTAAAAACATTAACACTCCCCCTCTCTGCCATTTGTCAGAGACTCACACTTTTGAAATTTTAATGCTTTTCCAAAAACAATAATGTACTCATTTTTATTTATAGTCATCTTTTTAACTAAACTGAAATAAGAGTAAAAATTGCACACTTTACATTTTAAGGGGAGGAGCTTCCCCAACAAATCTCGTTTCTGTCCAAGATTTCTTTCTTATATACCTAAACATCTCAGACGGTTCTATTCCTCTGACTAAAATGCACTATTCTTTGTACTGCTGCTGTGGAACAATATGTATTGTGAAAAAATGCAATATAAATTGAATTTATATTTCAGTAATTTCAGCGCAGTGGTTAATTATTTAAGTGGCAGGAATACTGATCAGTGAGCCTTTGATGGCAGAGGCTTTAGATAAAGAATCACAACACCTCTGCTAAAAAGATTTCGTATATGATGTATACTGTATATGATGGTGTTGGCCGAAGGTTTGGACTGTACAGTACTGTATGTGCTGATACTCTCTTTTTGTGTTGATTTATCTTTTCTATCTTTCTATCTTTCATACACAGAAACACACACACCCCAAGTGATGGGTTTGAGTACACAGCATGTATTGATTGAGCTACGAGCACTTATGGAAATGATGCAGGCATTAAAAAAGGGTTCATTAGAATTCCTGTTTGATTAAAGAAAAGCTGAACGTCGGTGTGTGTGTGTTTGCTATACAGTAGGTATATTTGAGTGTACATGTGTGTGTGTGTGAGAGCATAAAAAGAGTATGTTCAGTTTGATTAGTGTTACTGGTTAGTGTTTATAATGTTTTATAATGTTAATGTTGTAAGTAGATAACACAAAGGGAAAAAGAAGATTTGTTTTTTAGATTTTTTTAGACTTTTTCTCCCCAAAATTGTAAAAAAACTGACCAAAACATAACTTTATACAACTCTTTAAAGAATAGCTTTGTCTGGGAAATAGATCAAATTGTTTAAATTTCGAGTTGGAAGTTTCTTGGGTTACCATCTCAATGGAGAAGAAAATTTTCGGTAAATTTAACTGAAATTTGGTTCTGGTAACACACAAAGCAAAATTATATGAGCTACTTTATAGTACTGCTTATTGATATTTTTATTTTTAGAAATTCAACCAAGAACTGATGTTGTGTATAATTGCTGTGTAAAGATTTTTTAAAGGTTTGGCTCTAGTAAATTTGAATGTTTTTAATGTTTTTTTAAGGTGTTAGGTCTATCTGCTCATATCAGAATGGCTGCAGTTTCTCTTTGCTATGCAGGGTAGAAGTAAATATGGACACTTAACAAAATCATCCCTCCTTTCTCCCCTTTCCAACCCTTGGTTCCATTTCTTTTGAGCTATAGGGCCATTGGAAAGTGCTTGACCACCAGGGTAAGCTGGCTATCTGAATGAAAACTGCTTGGTGAAGCAAGTCAGTGACTCAGAAAAGTTTCTCTCCCTCTCTGCTCCAGCCCACACCCCACACCCCAGCCCATCTTCTATCTCTCTCCTCCTCTCTCGCTCTCACACTGCCTCCTTTTCGTCTCCCTTGAAATTTCTTTGAGAAGATTATCCGCAGGTAAGCTTGTTACCGCGGTGATCCTGCGTCAGCAGCTCTTGCTTTTGGACTGACCACTCTGTGAGCGTGTATCCGTGTGTGTGTTAGGGAGAGCAGGTCAGTGAGGATCCGGGGACAATGTGTGTGTGTGTGTGTGTGAGATGATGGGTGAAGCAGCTAGCCAGCCTACGTTAACGTGGTGTGACGACATCATAAGACATGGTAAATGACTGTCCGGGTGGTTGAGACAGGCATTCGGGGGAAGGAGAGAAAAAATAGAGGGATGGAGGAATGGTGGACGGATAGGCGGATGAACGGGTGATACAAAGCTGTCCCCAAGAGCTCACTGTCTGTCGCCTGTTTCTCTGCAAACTCCTCTGAATGTTGTCTTACCATACATATAAAAACATGAGGTGTAATTGTTAGGACACACTCGTGTCTATGGTAAATTAATGAAAGAAAATAAAAAATAAAAATAAATTACCACTATTTGTCTTTGGAGTTCACAGAAGCTTCTTTTTTTATATCTTTATTTGTGGGATAAAGAGCGAGATATGTTGTGTAAGTGCTGGTATTGAATGGGTTGTATGTGTTCCAGTTTTTTATCACTTTGGTACTATTTCTTTTTTACATTTTCAGGAGTTCACACTAATTTAAATACATTTTGCTATCATTTAATACAACCGATTTATACCATTTGATATACCTGTAGAGGTTTGTCTGGTTGTTAAACTTGTTATATCTTGGATTTGTTAAGCATAAATATTTAAATGCACAGGCAATTTTCAAGATTAGAGAATAAAATATGATATACATTCATTTATGTCTCACACTAATTCCAATTAATTATCATAAAAAATTATATAAAGAAATATGCATTTGGCATACAGTTATATTCACACTTACAGTGCATTCAGGTTTTTTACAATTTATCAGTATGTGCAAAATCAAACTCATAATCTTGCCATACTGATTATGCCATAGTGCTCAACCAGTTGAGGTAAAGAAAAAACTGGAAGGAAAGAATGTAACGAAGAAAAAGGTGTAACTTTTGTGTTTGTTTTGATTTTTTTAACAGAGACATATTCTGTCATCCCAAAATGGTGGTCATTTATAATAGTGATATCTCCTGAGTAATTTGTTATTAGTTAAAGTGATGGCGCTACAACACGCCACAGCCCCTCCTGTAATTTCCACACTGATTACATGTTAATGATTCCTAACATTGGCTAATGTGTTATTCTTTAGGTACCAAGTAAATACAAATGACGATTTCACTATAAATGAGTTATTGAGTATGTTGTTTGTATGTTTGTTTGTGGTTGCGTGTGTACACATTATAGGTACCTTGCCTGTCGTCAGATGGAGAGACTTATTGAAGGCTTTCTCTCCTGGCACTGCGATGTAGCTTTAGGATTGCTGGTGCTCGTGAGAAGAGAAGAGAGAGATAAATGGACAGAGAGAAGGATCAGGGGGATGTGTTCTCCTTGCCATGGAGAAAAAATCTGCACAAATCTTCACTTGTTAGAGGCAGAAGGACAAAAAGAAAGAGAAGGATCAAACCTGAGCTCTCTCAGGATGACAAACAGTGATTTTTCTGATTTTAACTATACCTGTACATAAGACAGCAAGGCCTGTATTTACCTCAAGCTCCCAGAGTTTGTGACACAGTTGGAGACAATACTGGAAGAAAGGAAAAGAAAGAAAGAATTTCTTGAGACTTTATGGATTTACACCCTTGTTAAACAGATGTACCAGCACCAATTTTAAGGCAAACTAAAATAGCTGTCTGCTTTAGCTATGCAATTAGCCCTCCCTGTAGTTCCCCTGTGTTAATGAACAAAAGCCAGATATCTGCTTTTGTGAACCTAAGAGAGACCCGGAGGACTCGCTGACACAGAGGTGAGAAAATAACAGCGGTGGGCTCTTCTCTGAACAGGGGGCAAAGACGTGCATATGCTGGAGCACAGGTGGGGAAAAGACCACCGCAGGGGAATTAACCTGTGTGCTCTGAGAGGTGACAATACCTGTTTCTCATTTTGGAAATGAATATATTAACAGGTAGAAAAGAGCTGATGAGTAATATTTGAATAGATTAGCAGATGTGGTGCACTGAAATAAATCAAGCATCTGTGTGAGAGAGAACTCTGTTGTCTCCTGGCTAAAGTAGGTGTCTCTTCAAAGTTGGGTTTCTCCATGGGTTTTGGGTATGTGAAATAGGATGTGAGGTTATGTTGTTTTAATATGCAGATTTGAATGCTTTTAAGGATTTTTTCCATTGTTTTATTTATATTTATTTTAAACTAAAAGTTTGACCCTGTTAACGGTCACCGTTCCTCAGGAGGAACACTTATATTATTTCCCTATTCATTTTAATATTTCATAGTCTCATTCTAATCTGATCATAACAAACTATATTTTGATGGAAGGGCATAAGACTATAAGAATTTAAGATTGAAAAGGATAAATATTTGACAAACAATAAACATAAACAAAAATGTTTTAATGTCAATGATATTTTTTATTTTTTAAAAATATTATTGACATAATTTTTTTTATCTCAAAAAAAAAAAAAAAGATAACAAAATGTCTACAAAAATTAACATATCTAAAATTTGTGAAACTGTAGTTCGGATAGTGCATTTTATGTTTTTTATATTTTGCATTTTATACAACTATATTTTGATGGAAGGGTATAAGACTTAAAGATAAATATTTGACAAACAATAAACATAAAAAATAAAATAAAAAAATTGATGTTAATGATAATAAATACCTCAAATTAAAAAAGATTACAAAATTAAAACAAAAAATTACCATACCTAAAATGTATAAAACTGTAGTTTGGATAGTGCATTTGTGTATTCTCAATATGTACAGGGATAGTTATCAGGTTAAGTTCAGTTTAATTTGGGAATTTCCTGTAGTATATTTATAATCAGCTTTCTTTAAAAGCAATGTTGTGTCTCCATTTAGATAGATTGCTGTGCATGTGCATGTGTATGCATGTGATCTCCGGCCTTGTTTCTTTTCTTTCATGAACACAACCGCGGCCTGAAAACACTCTGACGCATTTATGCTGACCACTACAAATAGATTAACGAGCTAAAGATCTAGGGAATGTTAATTAATTTGATTATACGCAGTGGGCCACGGGCCTGCGGTGGAGCGAGAGTGAGCAGGTCTACGGGAGAGGAGGGATAGGGGGATATTCTAATCTGGGATGGATGGGAAGATGTAATGGAGTTTTGGCAGACTGACCACACCGCACCTAATTTATAGTGTGTGCTGCCACATAGTCAATGCTGTTTTAATTCACCCCCATACTGAAGCATCCACCCTTCCCATCATTATCCCTTCTCATTAATGGAAATCTAATCATCCACCTCCCATGAGCGTGCACACACACACACACACTTACATTTATACACACCATTCATTTTATTTACCAAACCCAGTTTAAATATTTACTGTATATATAGGAATGCACTAATATAATTTTTGGCGGATACTGATTTTACAACTATTGACAATTATTGATCAATTCCAATATTTAATTACTTTAGACATTTTGACAGTTGAAGATCAAATTGAGGTATACTAGCTATTGTTGCATTATCAAAATCATTTTGATTGAATATAGATTCTCTCCGATTAACATTCAACAGGCCAACAATATAATACTAAATAAAAGTAAATAGAAAAAAAGAAATAATATATATTTACCTTTTTAACATAATTCTTTACTTACCTTTTTCATGCTATAGACACTAGTAAACTGATCAAAAATCAGCCAGATATATTAGTGCATCTTTTCTAGATATACAGTAAAATATATCTATTACAAACAATGTTGGGTAAGTCACCTCAAAATTAATTCATTACTAGTTGCCCATCAAATTTTCAACACTGTATTTACATTCCTCACTTAATTACACTGTTTAAAATGTAATTGCATTACTTATTAATAATTACTTCTTGAACGCAAAATCAGTATTGATTAAAATGCCATAAATGTGCAAATTTGAACAGTTTCTTGTATTTGACAAAGGTTGTGTGGAGGTTACTGGTATATTACTGTGTATGTTACAAGACAGTGACACACACTATACAGTATAGGTAGAACATAACCAAGGTGACAAGGCCAGACAGTGGCAGCACACAACTGTCACAGTCCTTAAATGTTCTCTGGTGACACCACCTAAAAAGCTCCCAGTCACCACATATCTCCAAAGAACCTCTCCAACAGTCAGGAACAATCCAGGCCTTGGTCAGGTGGAATAACAGAGTAGGACAAGAACGAAACATGCGTCGAGGAGAAAGCCTCCACTTTGGTTTTCATGAGCAATTACAGACAGTTCATCATGGATTTCATTCCATATCTTCACCAAAAGGATTTCTTGTCTTTGTCAATCGTATTTACTGTTAAGCAGACCCCCACTTGCCTGGTCTCATTTGTTCAGGGTTTCTTTTTTCCATTTGAGTTTCTCATGAAGAATTCATACACATTTTTGAAGGTGCTAAAAACTTTGCAATGCCTCTGTGTGGCAACAGTAAAGAACATTGCTGACAGCCTGTAAAATGTATTTATCTCCTGTCACATCTTAAATGCAGATAAAAGTCAGTTTGTAGGAGAATAATGGCCCGTTTTCATTGTTCCATCATCTATTGTTTTTTGTGTTCTCATATCATCATATGTATTAAAGGCAGACAAAGAGCTCCCTCTCTAGTCACTTGAAAGGTTGGAGTATAGTCTCAGCTTTGACAGTAGACGTGTTCTAATGAAGAGACACTGGTGAGTGTCTAAGTGTGTCTGTGTGTGACGATGTGTGCGTAGCCCTTTAAAAGCTGTCTGTCCATTTCATCATGCCTCCTTGTGGAGAGTCTGAGAGGATTGTGACTCACGGCTCAGTATTAAAACTCGCTGAAAACTTACCGGAAAATGGGAGCATCACCCACCCAAAGCTGATGTTAAAGGAATAGTTCACCTAAAATTTTAAATCCTGTCCATTTTTATTATTGTATCATCATTCATTCATACCACATATATGAGAATGTCCAAGCTGTTCATTTATATGAAATTGAAGTAAATAGGGTCTTTTAAGCTCCAAAACAGACTGTATTTTATTTTATGAAAAAATGCACCATGAACATTTTTCTAAATTTCTCCTCTTTTGTTTTATGGATGAAAGAAATCAAACAGGTTTGGAATAACATATTTTTGAGGTGAACTATTTAGTTAAATCTTGCTGTGTGTCTGTGGGAGAATTTTATTTAAAAACATTTTAGAAAGTTTAATGCGGTAGCAGCATTTTGTTTTTAGATTTTTAGTTCACCTATCTAAAACCTCCTGATAAAGATGAAATTTATAAATGATAATGTTCCAGTTTTTCGACTAGATTAGGTAAGCATACGTCTCTGCCACGCTTTCTCGCCCTGTGAGAGCACTGCGCCATCTCTGCACAACTCACAGTAATCGCTCTGTAAGCACTTTATCAAAAACGCTTGTTCTTTTGGTCTTTTTTCTGCTTTCTTGTTGTTTTGTTGTTCTGATTTCCCCCTCTCCCTCTCCCTGTAAAGAAAAAGAACAGTTCTGACACTCATTAAAAAAGAAAAAAAAGAGACGGGAAACATCAAGCGGAGAAAAGCGAACCCGTCTCTGCTCAACCTGCGGTCACAAAGCCGTCATCCAGAAGAAGACAAGCTTGTTAGCCACCACCCCCACCATCCACCTTTCTCTCGCTTTCTTTTCACTTTCTTATTCCTCACATATCATCTCCCACATGAACATAATCAATTATGGATCAAATATAAGAAAGGCTTTAATTTAGTTTACTGTTACATCTTTCTTTAATTCGTCCTTCGCTGGTCTAAAAAGCAAAAAGATCTAAAGCTTAACAATGAGATGTGGTTGCAGGTGTGTTTGTGAGTAAAATCTGACAAACCTTGTATAGGTGATACATTCTAGTAATTTTAAAACAGTAATGTGGAGTTGGGTCATTTATTGTCTTCATAATTTTACAGTGTGAAATATACATTATATTTTTTTCTATATTTTATATTCTGTCCCACAAAAGCAAAATGCACTACCTGCATAAAGACTGAGATTAAAAAAACAGCTTCCACATTTTTTAGCTTTTACTCTCCTTTTTACTTTCTTTGATCTGGTACATGACAGATCATAGTGTAAAAGAGCTGATCTTGGTCGTAATTCAGTTTTGATTAAATCTATAGTTACTGTGTTTTGACTTTTCACAGCATGGATGATTGTGCTCATACTAAACACTACCAGGGTGTATAAATCCAAAATCACAGCAAAGATATGTGTAAGACCCCTTCTCTCTCTGTGTGTATATATGGTGTTTATCTCCCTTTCAGCTCTCCAGCTGTTTTGGTATAGCAGTAGATAACACCGTAGCGTCACCCTTTCTCATCCTGTACTCTGTCCCTCCTCCCTCTTGTCGTTTATCCTCCTATCCCCTCCATCAATCTCTCATTCATAATTTATCAGATAGGCTTTTTTTTCTGCAGACACAATCAGAGTGTGTGGCAGTGCAAACAGTCTCTCCTGTTACCCGTTAGCCTCTTCCTACACCAGCAGGAAACAACTATCAATACAGACAGGAAGTGAGAGCAAGCACTGACCCTTAAATGACACCTCAGATTCTCTCTCTCTCCCACACACTCTCTCTCTCTCTGTCTCTCTCGCTTTCTGTTTCTCTTATATAACAAAGTGAATGAATTTACTTTCAAAAATTTAATTCAACTTTTTTTACTATTAATTGGCATTAAAATGGACAAAGTGTTCATGGCTAAGATTCATATAAAAATGGCAAAATAATAGCCTGTATATGCACAAAACAACTGTAGTAATTCATATAAAAAAGTGATGAAATCTAAAATTAGATCATCCATTGTCCTTTGTACTCTCTCTCTCTTTCTTTACACCTCTAAAACACGCACACACATAACCACAGGTGAGATTGTCCTAGGGTGTCACATATCCCTGAGCTGGATGATTCTTCATTGCTGTTTAGCAGTCTTGATGACTGAATAAGAGGCCAGTCAGGGTGTTCAGGAAAAGTTCAGGAACAGAACATTCCCGTTGAAGAAAGAGACAAAAAAGATATAGTGGCATTAGGGACATATCCAATTTTAATTAAACCGATGGTTGTTTGGTAATGCTTGGTTTGACTGGTTTGAATTCAATGCAAATGTCAACCTGTGGTTGTACCATACTGTTCAAATGTCAATTTTCATGCTTTAAATACTTGTGTGAGGTTTCTCTTGGTTTTTCATGCAGGTAAAGTGCTGTTTTCAGATTTGTCATCCATAAGAGTCCATATTCCTCATAAATAGACACATGAAAATTATGAAACTATTTTATGTTCTATTAAGAGGCTCCGTTTGTTGGGGATTATTGCTTCTAGTTTGTGTATTTTAATTCACAGAAATCCTACAAAGTTTGTTGCCTCTTAAAAATGTGTCCCTTTTGTCACAACCATAAATCATGTAAATTTCCTTTTTTTTTTTTTACTTGTGCATAGAATGATATTGTGATTTTCTAAAACTATAAACTATAAATCTTAATGTAAACAGATGATTTAACATAACATAGTCCTAGAAATTCGTCAGAGGATGAGATTCATCTCAAAGGCAATTAATTTGCACCTGACGAATAGGTTTTTGTACTATGTAATAAAGAAATCCCCAATATTTAATTGTCTAATTTATAAAAAAAAATAAAGTCTTCCTGAAACCAGAGTTGGCCCAGAGTTAGAAGAACACAAATCTCAATATAATGTCATAGTATATCATTTATAGCACGAACATTTGTCTCCACTAGAAATATTGAAACAGCCAAAACCATCTCTTTTTTAAAAAATGATGTTATGCAATCCAAAAATAATTGTGCAATTCCTGCTTATAATAATCAGCATTAAAATGTGTTTTTATTGGATGTGTCATAATAACATTTTTACTGCTGTCAGGGCTTTCTTTGGTAAGTGCTTCAATTTGGCCACAAAGATTGGGACTGTCTTGTGGTCATTGTAAATTATGGCCGTTGTGTTGGATGAGTTTCAGCACTGATTCCTTTAATAAAGAAGGAAATCAATCTGTTTTAGAGTAATGATTCATTTTAAGGCAAAACTAGTTTAGCGGCTATAGAGAGAGGGTTTGCTTACTGGCAGTGTCTTAATTCACCCTCTCTGTACTGTAAGTAGAATCCTCTCTTGCTTTCTCTCTCTCTCCAACACCTCAACTTGCATCAATATTCCCAAAGGTGGATTTTCTGGGAGCAAGTTGCATGTCTTTCACCCATAAACGGACGGCTACAAAGATGCTATCTCAGCATGGGCTGCCCCACAGCAAAAATCAAAATATCAATAACCTCTTATAGCATTAAGGAAAATGCCTAAATCTTACGTGCTCTTTTTTCTCTTCTGTCTTTTTGCCAATATCACTCAACCACTTACACTTGGCACGAGCCCTGCTGGAGATTTTACGTATACATTAGACTCATCTCTCTCTCTCCTTTTTTCCTGTGCAGATCCATTTATTTTAACATGAAGTGCAGCTGGATAGGCTCTGAGATACTGTTGCTTTAGTCTTACAGAAAAAATAAAAAATCTTTAATGCTAGAAAAGACATTTAGTATTTTAAATTAAGCTTAAGATCAGTAGAAAGACTTCTTTTTTGATTTCCTTGTTTGTACATTACAACTTAAGAATATCCAAACAAAACAAGTGTGACAGTTTGGTTCAGTTGTTGAGTTCATTGTTTCTCTTGTGTGTCATCATTATAGCAATTATCAGTTCTTGTCTTGGTTATTTAGTCCCTCCTTGGTTTCCTTAACAACACATTATGTTCACCTGTGTCTTGTTCGGTTTGCACGTTAGTTTGTGTGTTTATATACCCCTGGTTTTGCTCTGCTCTTGGTCAGTGTTGCCAGATATTGCTCCTAGTCTCTGCTGTGATTTTCTTAGTTGTTTGTTAGAGTTATTATAATATATTATTCTTGCTTATTTGTGTTTTAAAGAAAGTACTGTGCTACTATTAGATATTGTGTAGTTTAGTGGAGAATTAATTTATTGTGCACAATTTCATACTAAACACTTACAGTATGCAAAATGTGCCTAGCCACAATTGCAATCTTTTGAAATATTGCCTCTCCACACTGGCAAGGACCTAGTCATACCCAAATCTACACCAATGTTGGAACAGAAAATAAGTGTCTTTCAGACAAAGTCGCCAAGTTAAAGGTGTCATCACTTTACTGTAGAGACTTGTTTTCATAATATGTTTAAATCTGAACTGCAGGTGATTATTGCAGATATGCAGAAATATGAAGGAGAAGGAGATGAGTGGAGGACGGCACGTTTAGCAGCCCTATAGGGCCTGATGATGACTTTAAGAGAAAGGGCATATGTTGTGATCTGAGAAGAAAAACTGAGGGGAGATGTATGAGACTGACAAAGTGTAAGAGAAGGCGATACAGGGTTGAATGGTGGTAAAGCTGAATGATTGCTTGGTGAGAATTATTATTGATGATTCAGGCAATGTGAATTATTAACGAGGGAGGAAAAGCATCTCTGAATGTGTCTTTGACATTGGATACTGACAGAGATCGATGGAGAGGCCAGGGGAGAGGGCAGAGGAGAGGATGGACAGAACGGAAGTGCTGGGTAAATCCTGCACCCTGACAGTAGACCGTGTATATGTTGTGATAAACCTTTAAAATATTCTTCAGTGCAAGCAACAGAGAGTGAAAGGAAACAAATTCAATCACATTAAATTTATAGTTGGCCAGAAATTCAACATGGTGACGTTTCAGGCATTATGTAACTATTAAAGGGACTTAAACCTGATACTTCACAAACAGGCCATATACTGTTTTAACATTGCATATAATATAATAATAAATAATATAAATGTTACAAAATAATACATAAAATAATACATAAAACAAAGCATTAAAAATGCATTTTTACAGTATTTTATAGTAATGACGTATTGTATAAATTGCTTTTACATTATACATTATAATTATTTATCATTATATTTTTTCCATATTACAAAGAAATTATTATGTCAAAATTATTATGTCAATATTGTTTATTTTTCACATACTGATCGAGAAAACCCATTCTGCATGTATTAATTGCCTAAATGGCATGATTTTGTATAAAAGTATCCATTTATAGAAATGCAAATATATTATGTAAATATAGTTTGTCTACTGATATTCCCTGGAAATGATCACATTTTAATCTGTTTCTACAAAACATCTTTGTATAAACACCTATGTATGTGTGTCCATGGTTTTATTGTCCAGGTGCACATCTGTCCTCAGGGTCAGAGGGTCAAAGTGAAGGGACAGATCCTCTGGGACAGTCTGCCACGGCCATTCAGCTATCCTGCCTCTTCTGTCCCTCCATTCCCTCTCTTTTCCGTCCACTCCATCCCCCGCCTGAGGACTGCTGTCATCTGGCGTGACACTAAGAGGGGACAGAGATCGCTTCCAATCACCCTCCATCAGCTTTTATTGCCATGATGACAGTCCGACAGGCTGATGGCGGTAAACTGTCACCTCACATTATCTGCACGTTGGAAACTGATGCTCTTCTAATGTTCAGAGAACATTACAAATCCCACATATATGTGCTCAGTCACCGACTTGAAAGCGCTATGAAATTAAGTTCTGTTTAATTTCTTTGCCTTATATTTACTTGTATGTTTAAATTACATTTTCAAAAGATTTTACATATTGCTAGACTGTATTATATATATATACAATACAATACAATACAATTAAGAAACAAAGTAATAGGAATTTTAAATAATAGGTACAAAGGTTTTACATCTAAATAAATCTAATCTACGCTATAGCAAACTGTCTTAAATTATGTTTAAAAAAAAATTGACACATTTCTCTGAGTGGCCAATCACTTTCAGTAGGGGTGGGGTTAAACCGCCTTGACAAAATATGATTCTCTGAGTGGTCGTATTGAAACCATAAAAGAGCCTTTCTGCTGTTGATGTGTGTCCACTGACATGCCCATAAAAGTAACCAGTGCTTCAACATCTTCCAATAACACACATACACCCACACACATGCACAAAACCATTGCAGGGCATGTGCGTGCAGGGCGGGAGGGTTAATAGTCTGTCTTTCTTTACAGCACATTACAGGCTGGACACTCTGTTAGCAGTGATGTGGGGGTCAATCGTACGCGTCCCCTCACATTACAGCCACAGGGTGACAGAGAGACAAACACACTCTCACACACTATTAGAGTGGAACAGCCTGCCCTGTGTCTCCTTCTGATGGGAGGAATCACTCACAAGCAATCAGGGGAAACCCTCACCACCAGTTCAATCACGGGTGCTGGACGCGTGTCTAACTGTCTTGAATTAGGAGTTAGAGATAATGGTAACAATAAGGTTGTGTTTGTAACATAAGTTAATGGATTAGTTTACATAAACTAACAGTAAATAATACTTCTACAGCATTTATTACTATTAGTTCTTGATCATTTCAGCATTTTTAATACATTTTTAAAATCAAAAGTTCATGATAACATGAACAATTGTATTGGCATTAACTAACATTAACAAAAATCAATAAATGCTGAGAAACTATATTGGTTATTGTTAGTGAATGTATTTAAAAATATATATATTTCCTAAAGAAAAATAGACTCACACTTACACTTTATAAATTTTAGTTTAGACTACTGAATAATATTATTCTGGGACACAAGGGTAAAACTATAACAGCAAAACAACGTGAAAGACCACAAAAATAGAATTGAAAAAAAAAAAAAAAACATTTAAAGTCTCATTTGGCCCCCTGACCAACTTTCATGAAGTGTCAGTTCTCTAGCTGAAATGATGGTCTGTTTGTGTCTGTACACACAGGGGACTGTAAACATCATAGAAATATGAAGACTTTGACAGCGTGCGAGTATGTAGGGGACAGTTTGACTTCACTGATGCCAACAGAAGTGACATTGTCAAGCAATAGTGACAGCTCAGTTCTCAGTGAGTGTCTGTGTTTAAGTGTTTGTTTACATGTCACACATGCAGTACAATATAAAGAAATCAAATACATTTTTATAATATATGTATCCTAATACATTTCATTCTCTTGTCATTGTTCCCATGCATACTGACCTCTGTTTGATTAGAAATCTCTTGTTAAGACCCTGACAGATCGCTTCTCATTTAGAAGCACTTTGCATATGCACCATTTGCCCTGTTTATGATGCATAAAGGCGGGGCCTTCATCCACTCCCCCCTAAAGTCAGCCATCAAGCCACGCCCTCAACCATAAAGCCAAGGTTAATACCTATCCCCCATCTCCCGCCTCCATCCATCACCATGGAAATCTTACCGTGGCAATAGACTGCTCTATTACATTTGACATGGGGAGTGGGGATGCTAGAGAAGCGTCGCTCCATTGTCTCCCAAAGCACCCATAAAGGGCATTTAAGAAGCCTGTGCAAGAACATCTCTCAGTTTCAGCTAAACAGCACAGAATACAAATGCATATGGAGATATAAAACTGGCATGTTGACAGCTTCAATTGCTGTGTGAAAGTTTTGTTGTAGTAACTTATGTGCTGATAATGACGGCATTTGAGTAACAATATTGTTTGTAAAAAAAAATACAAAATGAAAGATTGTTGACACAACATTACTTTTACCAGCGTACACATCCAGTCAATGTGAAAAGAATTGCATTTTTTTTTAAAGATTTTAGTATGCCCTATCTTACATGTGTCTCTAAAGTTTCAGATTAAAAAAACTGCATTAAATCTTCAAAGTTATGAAAGAGGAACCTGTGAGCTATAAGCTTTTCCTCTTAGTTGACACTGAATAACCAACACAGAAAATACTAAATTCTTCACCCTGATAAATCATTATTGCCTATATTTTACATCAAGTAAAGATTTCCACAATGTGAGAAAGAATATCTGCATGTTATTTCATGTGTTCATGTGTTAACCTGTTAACTGCCACCATTCCTCAGGAGGAACATTAATTTAAAAAATATATAATATATAACATTTAAAAAAGTTTATTTCAGATTTTCATGCATACACTCAATATGTGCAGTGACAGTTTAAACATATTTGCATTTTGCAGGTGTTTTTTCAAAAAGCAAGGTTAAATTTAGCAGAGATGTCTGTCGAAAAACATAAGAGAATAATAATTTACTCATTATTATAATTATTATTAATATATATTACTCCGAAAATAACTGTACCTTTGTCATGTAAATTATTAATATTGATCACAATAAAGCAGACAAACAACTAAGAGAACAACAGACATAAAATTTGTGCTCTCATCTCCTGGGCAAGATACCGAAACTTTTGCTCTCCTTCCATGTCACCTCGCCTCTTCATCTTTCTCCTTTTTCGCTCTCTCTATCTCTCTACCTCTGTATCGACTAGCCATCAAATCTCCCATCCTCACGGCAGGCCATTTCTCCCTGTCTCAGCAGTCTACACCTCCCCCTCCATTACAGCTCATAATCTCATCTGAAAAGGCAAATGACCCTATGAGAGAGAGAGAGAGAGAGAGAGAGAGAGAGAGAGAGAGAGAGAGAGAGCAGGAGGCATCTACAGAAAAAAAGCGTGGACATAGAAGGTGAGGAGAACCTGGTAGATCTAGAATATGCTTTACTGTGGAGTGGCAAGTAGATGGAAAACAGAGGGAAGCAATGAGATGGCGCAGGGAAATTTGCTGTGGATAGACCATGATATTATGTAGTAAATGCATTATTTTTGGAAACCACACATAACGCTGTTTTATGCATTGAGGAATGAGCAAATATGTGACCTAAATAACCCTATTTCATGACTATTTGACCTCTTATTGACTATGACTGCCATTTGGTCACTCTTATGCTAATCTAATGTGGCCTTCAAGTGGTTTGGTTTATCATAGTGGTTTATCCTACAATGGCAAAATCTATATTTTCTATGTATTTCTTTAAACTGGATGCAAACTTATAAAACTTACTTCCTAGGTTTACTACTTTATATTTATGTATTTTGTAAACATTTAGATACTCAAAACATTTGTTTTATAGTTCTTTGTTTACTTAAATATTTATAAAAAAAAAACATCACCTTAATCTTGTCATGTTTGTGGATGAAATGTGTAATAAAAAAGCTGCGTTGAGATGCATTACTTTTTTATGAATTTGAAAAAGTCCAAATAGAGTAAAAAAATTAAATATATATTTTTAATTTAATGTTAATTATAACAATTATTCAGAATTGTTTCCTTGATCTAAGAATTGATTTTTCTAATGTGTATGCATGTCACAGGCTAAATGGTTTATGTGTGAGTGCCTCATACAAAATGAGCATTTAAAGCTAAATCCATCAGTTTACAGGTGATATAACCTCTCCATATGATATGCAGTGTTAAATACATGTGTGTGTGCAGTTGACAGAGAAAGAAATGAGGGAAAGTAGCGTTACACAGATATGACCTACTCCTTAGACTCGATGTTGTTCTGTCCCCTGACAGTCAGATCAGGCTAATGTTTGACAGCCCACCAGAGATCGCACTGCTCCAATAACACCATAATTAATCCTGATGCTCAACACACACACACATCCCTGCCTACGACGTGACAGTCCACTTGAGATTACACAGCTTGAATAACAGAGTAATTAATTTTGACCCAAACACACACACGCTCGCGCATGCATGCTTCTATGCAAAAAACACTTGCTCACTGTTTGGCAGCCCACTTGAAATCCCACTGCTTCAATATCATAGTAATTAATCCATCGACCGGTGACACAGTGGGGTGATCAACTGGAATCAAAGATTGTCTTAACCTTTGACCCCTGCACTTCAAACACCATCGACAGAGAGGTGGGTGTGCCTGCGATCCGACCTTCCTCCTTCATCTCCTGCTCTCTTCATCTCTCTCCTGCTCTTGCGGCCTGTGACACTCTGATCAATTCCCCATCAAATCTTAATGCAGCGGTTTAACTCAAGTGTGGCATCTTAATTAGGGCGATAACTGCGCACTGTCAGGGTCATTGACTGCGCCTGCCGCCGACCAATGACTCTCATCGACAGGCTGCCAGCCCACAGAGCGAAAGGGAGAGAGAGACAGGGGCAGAAATGATGAGACAAGGAGACACATGAGACAAAGAAGTATAAAGCGGACGGGGAAAGAGACACAGGACGGGTAAAGATGGCTAAGGCATTGCAGAAAATATCTATGATGAAGGCAGGACGAGAATAAAAAGATGCTGTAGGACGAAATGTCAACAAGGTAAAATGACTAGAACCGTTCACACCCAAGCAATGATTGTTTGGCAAATTATTCATTTTCAGTCAGTTCCTCGCAGAAGTTGCACAAAGTAAAAACAGTTTTTAGTGATTTTGAGCTTGACGCCCCCTGATTACTATTTACTTTCATTGTATGAACCCGCTTTTTGCTAATCATCTTCACTGAGTGAACCGCCGAAGGAATATAATGACAGAAATTCAATATTTTAATTTAAGAATGAGCTCTTTACATCTTCGAGAAAAAAGTCTCTAATTAATGACATAAAATTAAACATCCTAAACATGACTTTTAAATGTATCCTCATAATCAAATACATCTGTTCTAGAACATGGCTTGATTAATTATGACAGTAATAATCATGAAACATGAAGAAATTGATGGCGTGCATAAACTTTAACAGCCCATGAGCTCATCATGTGATTTGTGACATCAAATCCATGAAAAAAATATTTTTTCTTATGAAAACGGATAGACGCCTGATTAATCAATATGAATTATGAATCCCTCGAAACATTTCACAGGACAACAAAGGTAAGCAAAAATGAGGAGAAATGCTCAAGAAATGATACAGACCTCTAGAAAAGAAAGTGACACAGTAATAAAACGAACAAAGTAAAGCGTTTGGTTTTGAGTCTATCTTGCTGTCTGGCTCAGTGGATCAGAAGAAGAATTCTCTTTTCACATCAAGCAGCAATTTGCTCATTGCTGGTTTGTGTTAGTGAGCCAAGAGAGAGATAGAGGGAGTAAAAGATGGACAGAGATGGAGGGTTCTCTTCTTTTTATGTGACAAATAAAGAAATCAATAAATCATTGCCGGCTTTGACAGGTGGTGGCAAGGCGGCCCATTTATCATTGAGTATTTATGAAGTTGTCGCCAGTACCCCCCGCCCTCCGCCTCCCACTGAAATATTTAAACGTGTGCGTGTGCGGAGAGAAGCGGTCTGCTGGGCTGCAGTGAGAGAGCGAGAGAGATCTGGGGAGGTGGTAGATACTCATGCGTGTTGAACAGCCTGCGGCTTTTTTCCTCCAGGGCTCCCTAACACACATTACACACTTCACACACTCATGCCCCCTTGAGTAGTGCTCAGGTCTTTAAAGGGTGTGGAACGTATTGCTGTGATCCTTCGCTCTGTATTTGACCCCAGGGAGGAGAAGAAAAACCACACAGTCAAGAGTGTCAAGCTGAATTCCTGCAGGAACGTGTGTGGAGTCTGGTCATCGCTCACTCAAGCCTCTCTCAACAGAAATCCCCAAATTACCTTAGATTAAAAAAAAATGTATCTGTGTAACGAAGCGAAGGATGGGAATCTGTTTTTACAAGGATCAGAATTGTTACATTTCTGAAATAAGGTTATCTTCAGAAACTTTTCCAAAAAAGCTCATGGGGTTGTGAATCTTGTATTACATAAAATTTACGAATACATTCGAAAAAAAATTGTAACAGGGCAAAATGTGGGTCTGTGCTCAAGATTATTTATATTTAATTATATTTATAGAAATGCATATATATTTGGGTTTACCAAATATATAAATTAATAAATATTAATATATAATTAGTAAATATTACAGGAACTTGGAAAAAAGTAAAAGAATATGCAACTAAAATCATAACATTAATAAAAGAGCAAATAATCTAACTACTATGTTTAAAGCTCATGAATAATAATGTTGTTTAACAAATTGGTAATTTAATAATGATTGATGTATGATGGTACAGTTTTATGCTGTTAACTTTACACAGTCAAAGGTAATCTAAAAAATTGGATTCTTTAAATCTATTGCTAATCTTTCATTCAGATTTTAAAAAGCATTTATTAATTATTAGTTAGTCAAGATTTAACATGAAAATCCCTAACCGTTTGTGTTGTAGCTAATCCTTAAAACCATAATCCTTGGTTTACTCAAATTATGACTTAAAAGTCTTTACCTGGATCAACATATATAATGTTTTTTACAGTAGCTAATTTGCTAACAAAAAAGAGCAAACATTCAAGTTAAAATGAAATTTCTTCATAATGCTGTTCAGGATCATTATACTAATTGTGTTTCCTGCTATGTCTCACCCTAATTTCCCTAATAATTAACAGTGTAATTGTATAATATTAATAATTGTGTGATTATATTATATAATGAACAACATATTGTAAAATTGTTTTTACAAGATGAAAAAGATGACCATGACATCTCAACCAGCAGACACAAAAAAGCAAAAAATGAAACACAAACCTTCCCCAAAACAGACACTTTCCACAATCTGTGAGCATATGGAAAATGCTAGCCCAGGGCCCTCACAAAGGCCTGTTTAAGAGCAACAGCAAAGACATCATGGGTGATGATGATGCAGCCCCCCTGTAACAAGTAAGGTGGAGGTGTAGTAGATGGGGTTGGAGGGTGAGGAGGGGCAATAAAGGTTTCAAGAACAAAGTTGAAGGGATGATGGCATGAAAAACAAAGACATAAAGAGATGCTAGAAAACAAACTAGGTAAGAGTGTGAAATAGGAAGAGTGAGGGCTGTGGGCAATGCTGAGATTTAAACCCATTCTGTCTGAAGCTCCATCGGATAATGAGCTGAGTAAGCAGAGAGAGAGAAAGACAGCGAGAGAGAGAGCGAGCATGTGCCGCTGCTCAGGAAAGCGGTTTTATATTTGCTTACATTAACATGTCATTCACTTTATCATTATTTCCAGTTTCATTTCTCATATCCTTATTGAACAATTTTTCTCCACCCTTTAACCCCTTTTGATCACATTAATTTAGACTTTACCTCTCTCTCAACTACTCTTCTTTTCCACAATCTGGTGTTCTTTATGATCCCTGAAAATGCTCATATCAATTTCCCAGTAGCGTGTTCCCTTCCTACAACACTGTTAGCCCCGTGACCCCTCTTATATCCGGACCCTTATCTCTTCACTTGCATCCTGCCCCAGCTGGCAGCCCTCTGACTCTTTAGGTCTCTCTCACTTTCTGTGTTGCTACATGAAGCAGATGGTACAAGAAAAACTAAAACTAGAAAGAAAGACTCAAAAAGCAAGTACACATAGATTATGCATTACACAGTGAACAAAATAAAAAAGATTATTTAGATGGTAGGTGTGTGACATCAAAGGCAAGAAACCAACAGCGATAAAAAAAAGTAGTTGTATTTTCTTGCCTGGATATGTCAATTCAAGACATTACATTTTCAGCCAAAGAGACTAAGAGTCTAAGGGAAGTATTGCTTTTTAAGAGTGGGTGGCCTGTGCCAGGACCTGTCCCATTTCATCTCAGGTTAGACCATCTGCATTATTGCAAGCCACAGTGACAGCTGTCAGCGCGCGGCCGCGCATCCTTGGCGAGAGGCCAGAGCGATGCTGATCCAGAGACAGAGCAGAGAAAAGACCTACCTGAGACACGAGTTCTCTGACAGATCCCTAAAAACATTGAAATATCCAGCGAGAAAAAATTGACATTCACGTCTAGTTCAAGTCAATTTAATTCAGGCCAGAGCATTGCCTTTACAAGAAACTTACCGCAATAAAATGTCTATTCCTATCGCTTATAAGTTATAGACGGTTTCATCGGACACGCGCCAGGCCAGAAGTTAACTTCCGGTCGGTGTTTGTTTATAAGGCTAGTCTATTGGAAGTCTACCGGAAGGCGTATCATTTGTTTTTGTTATTGCCTTGAAACGTAATTCGTAGTAGTAGTTATCGTAGTAATTGATGGAATCATCTTCAAACTAAGAAGTTTTTAGTATCTCCCTATCAAAATGTTTTTATTTTATGTAATTGTCGTATTTTATAGACGCTGTGGGATAAAATAATAAGGAAAAAATTAATTAAGGGAAAAAAATCTCAGCTACAACTTATTTGTACATTTGACTGGCGTCCTGTGAAGATGTTAGTTTGTTTGGAAACAGCGCACTCAGCTGGCGAACACGATAACATGAGGCGTCCCGACGACAGTGAGTACATGTTTTACCAAATGACTTCTTAAACCCCCTGTGCTATTTCGTTTTTATTTTTCATTAAAACATTTTTACATTACTTTTATGCATTTGGCAGTCAATGAGAGAGACACACAATCCGAATGCATCCTCACTATCAGGAGTTAGACACTTGGTGTCTTGATTCTTGATAGTAGGACTTCGTTGTGAAAGAAAGCAAGCAAGGTTTGTTCCTTATCCTTTGCCCATGCTTGCCTCAAAGATCCAGGAAAAGTATCATGATGTCCAAACCCATTTCCCTATGTTACACTGCTCAAATAGCTCTGTGTTTGCATATGTTTGTACAATACAAACATTTGTATAATATGTAAAATTATTTGCATTTTAAGGTAAAATTTCTTTTTTTAAATATGATGTAACTCTCTCTGTATAATCTGTTATTATATAGAGAGAGTTTCAGGTAACTTATAAATCTAGCAAAAATGTATAGTCATTTTCATCCCTAGCTATTTTTTATTTATTCATCTGATAGATTTATAACATTCTCTGCTAATCTGTAAAGTAACCTCAGTTAAATTATTCAACTTTATTTAGAAAACTGTTTTTGTTTTGTATATATGTTACTCATGGTGCTGTCTGTTATATTGAAATTTGAAATTTTTAATTTTTTTGTATGCGATTGTTTTTGTTTGTTTGTATGTTTGTTTGTTATTTATTTATTCTTAGGTCTGGACAGCATGACCTCTAAATTATGAAGCAGGCCCTGTTCTTTCTTTCAGTGAAAAATAACATCTGTCCTGCAAATGGAAAGCTTAGTGTGTCTGTATAATTTATGGTAAAAGCCTCCAGAGTGTGGCATAAAAAATATATTGAGAAGTCCCTTATAACAAATAAAGCAACAAATTTGGGCATGAAACAAATCAAAGTGCTGCACTGTCTGTGAAAGTATTTAGCAAACACCAGGTGCCAAGTCTTAATGGGAGTTTATGCAATAAAAACACCTTTGTAAGCTAAAAAAACAATGTAATCAAAGGTAAAACCTGAAAAGCTAGTCTTTGTTTTATGTTCGGTATAAATTATATTTATAATATTAATAATATTTGCAATTAATTAATATAAATAGCACTTTATTATAAAATACTTTAATTTTTTCTTAATCACAACTTCAATAATTGCATTACTCTTTAACCTGTTAATATGCAAAATGCTTCAGAAAAGGCATTTCTGTTAAATACATCTGTTCTGTTCCATCCTGTCTAATATTTTTCAACTTGTTAATAGCATTAAAGGGATAGTTCACCCAAAAATAAAAATTATTTTATTATTTTGTCACCCTCATGTCATGTCAAACCTGTATGACTTTCTTGCTTCAGCAGAACACAGAAGAAGATATTTTGCAAAACGGCTGGTTACCGGCACCCATTTACATTCATAGTATGGACACAATGTACAATAGAAGTCAATAGGTGCCGGTAACCAGAGTTTTGCAAAATATCTTCTTGTGTGTTCCACCAAAGAAAGAATCATATACAGTGTTTAAGCTGCCTTTAACTTTTGCGTCTCTATCGCTATCTCTGTTTAGTACATAAAACTGCAGGTTAATTTACCTACTTTGCCTGTGTTAACAAACATTTGTTGTGAGATCCAACTCAACATTTTGAATTATAAATTGTGATTCTAAGATTACTATTGCAAATAGAGGTGAGTTGAAAAAAACCCATTTTGAACAGTGATTGTTTATGTATTACTCAATAAATAATTCTTGTTTACTTAAAAAAGTTATGAATTACAGCTTTAAGTAAAGTATTTATTTATGCTGTTTAAATATATGTATTTTAAATGAAAACAAAAGAATACAGGAAAGGAAACTGATGGCATAAACATACCACAAATAATCTGCAAAGCATGTTATGACTGAAAATTTTAATTAAAAACCAGTAATTATAGTAATTATACTTATAATGCTAGCAAAGAAAACACACTTTTCATCATTAAATCCAATCCAAAATCCAGAGCAAAGGATATATTTTTTCATATTTTGTAACACATACTTATAAAAAGTGTATAGAGTCACTTATCTGCCAAATATATAGAAATAGGCTAAAACATATGCATTTATGTAGTGAAACTGCTACTACAGTAGTGAAACAACAGTGATCAGACAGAGAAGTAGGGAACTGAAATTGACTTCACTCATCCAGGAAACACCCTTGTTACTGAAGTCCCCTTTAAAGCAGGTCACATTAGAGAATTTTGAAGATTGACAGAGATTTCCTGAGATGCAGCCCTTCAGTGTGTTGTTTCCAAAAACAAAGCCGAATGGTAATGAAGAAGCTAAAACACACACATGAACAAGACAATGTGGTACTGTACTGTGTTTAGTCTGATGAAATCATAAACTTCGATAAAATATAACACAATCACACAGATAGGTAAATGATCTAATATGACATACCATCTGTGTCATTAAAGCAGTGGTCCTGATTTCCAATGCAGTCCAAATCAAAATCACAAATTTCATCTAAACTGCTGCATGATTTACACTTCAGTCCATTTGGGATTTTGTTTGGTGCTAAAGTCAGATTTGCACAAAAGGATTGTAAGGATGAATAAATCTGTATACACATCACTATAAAGTCAAAAGTTATTTAAACCTGAAAATTTCGAATATATAATTAAATTTATTTAATTATAATTTGCTTGTACTGTTTGTTATTTTCTCATATTACATAGTGTTGTTGTGGGAATTTGTATTAATGTATTTACACTGTGTTAAATAAAGTTTTCTTACCATGAATACTTGCATTGTTACAGCCGTCAGTGTTGCAGCAGGAAACTGCAAAAGTCATACTTACTCGTCCAACACCAATAGATACAGTCAATGTTGTACCAAGGGCATTATAATATGCACACAATTCATTCAATTGGCAAGATTTCTGGACCATTGTTTGGGTTAAACCTAATGCACAATAATTAAAAAATCAGCATTACAAATGTTGAAAATATAAAAAATAATTACAATTCTTTAAGGACATAAAGCAATGTAACACCAAATATAATGGGTAGGTATATTAAAGACTCAGAAAAGACTAGTATAAAACAAACCTGGAGAAGTATTATCAGTCTGTAGAGTCACACAAGATTGATTTGAGGAACAGTTGGTTAAATATGGGTTCTCACAGAATATACTGTCACACGTAAGACACTGCAACATGTGAACTGTTCATCAAAAAACATAAGCAGTTACGCTTTATAAACGTACACTATGTTGTAATGCAGTTATTCAATTATACAAAATTCTATTCAGTATGTTATTATACCTGAGTAGAGGAATGCGGATGTGAGGAAGAGTCCTAAGAAAAATTTCATGTTGAAGCTTCTGTGGTATGGAGTGGTATGGAGTACAGTACACTTATGGTTGCTTTGCAACACATCTATAGTAGCAGAGCTTTAACATATGGAGTCCAGTTTGACAGGTTTTCAATAAATAACCTGATGTAATGGAATAGTGGGAGTAGTTGGTATAATTAGGGATTGTGTTGAACACCAACAACATATCAAGCAGAACTTGGTCTTTGAACATATCAAAAGGAGCAGAACTACAGGTGCCAGTTTGATATTATTTGTTACAAAAGGAGTCAAATGTAATGAAGCAGTTCTATTTAGCTGATTATACTATTTGCAATAATGCTTGGACCAAAGAAATCATACATTTCAGCTTTAAATTCAATCCAAGATCCAGTTTTATAGAGCAAAGAATATATTGTTGTCATAATTTCATGTATTTATGCTATCCTACATTAGTGAATAAACAGTGATCAGAAGAAGCAGACTAAAATTAATTTGACTCATCCAGGAAACACCCTTGTTACAGAAGCTCCCTTTAAAGCAGGTCACATTCGAGTATTTTGAAGGCTGACAGAGATTTCTTGAGATGTATTAATGTATTTACACTGTGTTAAATTAAGTTTTCTTACCATGAATACTTGCATTGTTACAGCCGTCAGTGTTGCAGCAGGAAACTGCAAAAGTCATACTTACTCGTCCAACACTAATAGATACAGTCAATGTTGTACCAAGGGCATTATAATATGCACACAATTCATTCATTTGGCAAGATTTCTGGACCATTGTTTGGGTTAAACCTAATGCACAATTTCCTTAGATGACCAAAAACCATAAGCAATAAGACAGTTACACTTTATAAACGTACACTATGTTGTAATGCAGTTATTCAATTATACAAAATTCTATTCAGTATGTTATTATACCTGAGTAGAGGAATGCAGATGTGAGGAAGAGTCCTAAGAAAAATTTCATGTTGAAGCTTCTGTGGTATGGAGTGGTATGGAGTACAGTACTTACTCTAGTAAGTAGCAGAGCTTTAACATATGGAATCCAGTTTGACAGGTTTTCAATAAATAACCTGATGTAATGGAATAGTGGGAGTAGTTGGTATAATTAGGGATTGTGTTGAAGACCAGGGAAATGTTTTAATAGGTTTATATCATTATTTGTTACATATACAGGAACATATCATATAATCAGTAATGATATGACAATAAGGTATTATCCAAAACATTGACAGCTTATCTTAAACAGTTTATTTTGCTAAGAGCAAATGCAAAAAAAAATCTACAATAATCCAAATCCAAAACTAGCACTAAAGCACTAAGTACACATAAGTACGTTTTAAAATACTTAAACTAAAGGGAAAAACATGTTTATAAAGAGTAAATATACTTGCAATAGTGCTATAGTTGCAAAGAATTCACACATTTCAGCATTAAATCTAATCCAAAATTCAGACAGAGCGAATTATATTTTTGTCAGAAAAATATGATTGTGTTGAGTGTGTTGTTGCCAAAAAACAAAGCCAAATGGTAATGAAGAAACTGAAACACAAACAAAGAAAATTGTGTTTTCCCAAAATCTTCCATACTGTGTTTATTTTTAATTAATTTAATCTGATGAACTTTATTAAAATATAGCTCTGGTTGTCAGCTCTGTCATCTCGAGATCATAAAAAGGTTTAAGTAAAGATCACGAGAAAACAATACAGGAAGAAAACAACAATGGATGGCCCCTTCCAAGTTCCATAATAAACGTCTCTTTAAATAATATCCTCTATTGAAACAAATAGAGGCTTGATTAGCTAATCAGGCAGAAGTGTCAATGAGTCATAATTTGAGTCATAACTTTTCCTTAATTTGCTTAAAACATTTTTTTGTGGTATGTCACATGATTTACCAAGCTGATAGTGGGCAGAGTTAGTGTTAACAGCCTCTGCCAAAAAGAATGCAAATAGACACTCCCTTTATAATATATCATTAAATATTTAATTTCATAATTTGCTTATACTTCCTGTTATTTTTCTAATAGTACATAGTGGTGCTGCGGGAATATTTACATTGTGGTAAAATAAGTTTTCTTAGCATGAACATTTGCATTGTTACAGTCATCTGTGTTGCAGCAGGACAATTACAATTTTCATCATATATGAACTTCAGTCCATTTGGTGTTTTGTTTGGTGCTAAAAGTACGATTTGCACAAAGAGGAATGCATGGGTGAATATTTAAATCTGTATACACATCACTATAAAGTCAAATGTTATTTAGGGCTGAACATTTAAACCAAATGTACAGTGTTCATGTGGTTGTCAGCTCTGTCATCTCGAGATTAAAAAAAGATTAAGTGGAGATCACAAGAAAACAACTTTTGTTATCTTGAGATAATGCGAAAATTAAGTAAAGATCACGAGAAAACAATATAGGAAGAAAACAACAATGGATGGCCACTTCCAACTTCCATAATAAACAGTGTTCATAAACGCCTCTTTAAATAATATCCTCTATTGAAACAAATAGAGGCTTGATTAGCTAATCAGGCAGAAGTGTCAATGAGTCATAATTTGAGTCATAACACCGAAAACATTTTTTTATGTCACATGATTTACCAAGCTGATAGTGGGCAGAGTTAGTGTTAACAGCCTCTGCAAAAAAGAATGCAAATAGGCACTCCCTTTATAATATATCATTAAATATTTAATTCCATAATTTACTTATACTTTCTGTTATTTTCTTATAGTACATAGTGATGCTGCGGGAATATTTACATTGTGGTAAAATAGGTTTTCTTACCATGAACATTTGCATTGTTACAGTCATCTGTGTTGCAGCAGGAGAATGTCAAACTCACCAACTGATCCAGTAAATGTTGTACCATTTGCATTATTGTATGCACACAATTCATTATATTTGCACGATTTCTGCATTGTTGTTTCATTTAAACCTAATGCAAAATAAATTAAAATCTAGTTTGAAAGCATAGCAACTGTTAAAAGTATTAAAAATATTGAAAATTCTTTGAGGACATTATGCAGTGTAACACCAAATATTAAAAATGTATATTAAAGACTTTATAGAAAAGACTAGTCTAAAACAAACCTGGAGAGGTTATATCGTGCACTGTAGTGGTACAAGATTGATTTGAGGAACAGTTCTCACACAATGTACTGTCACACATTCAACACTGCAGCATGTAAACTGTTCAGCAAAAAACATAAGAGATAAAACAGAATAGCACTTCAAAAACATACCATATGTTGTAATGCAGTTAATCAGTTATACAAAATTATGTTCAGTATTCACTTTAAAAACATACATTATGAATTTCATGTTGAAGCTTCTGTGGTATGGAGTGGTATGGAGTAAACTTGGTTGCTCTTCAACATATCAAGCAGAACTACAGGTGCCAGTTTGATAAGTTTCCCAAAAGGAGTCAATGTAATGAAGTGGAAGTTGGTATAATTAGGGACTGTATTGAAATGTTTTAATTTACCTGCGGTTTGCATCATTATTTGTTACATGTATACAGGAACATATCATATAATCAGTAATGACATGACAAAAAGCTTTTCTCAAACACTTTATTTAGCTACATAAAAAAATTAATGACAAATGTATTATCTATGATAACCCAAAACCAGCACTGAAGCAGTAGTGATTATACTTGCAATAATGCTTGGATCAAAGAAATCATACATTTCAGCTTTAAATTCAATCCAAGATCCAGTTTTATAGAGCAAAGAATATATTGTTGTCACAATTTCATGTATTTACGCTATCCTACATTAGTGAATAAACAGTGATCAGAAGAAGCAGACTAAAATTAATTTGACTCATCCAGGAAACACCCTTGTTACAGAAGCTCCCTTCACAGCAGGTCACATTCGAGTATTTTGAAGGCTGACAGAGATTTCTTGAGATGCAGCCCTTCAGTGTGTTGTTTCCAGAAACAAGGCCAAATGGTAATGAAGAAGCTGAAACAACATGATGTGCTTTTTAATACAGATACACTTTTGTTAATGTATCTTGATAACATATTTTAATAATGGATATTATCTGATGAACTCATAAACTTGTATAAAATATGCTACAACCACACAAGGTAGTAAAGGAAGTAGATCTAATAAAATGTAGAACCTGTGTCATTAAAGCAGCGGTCCTGGTCCCCCACACAGTCCAAATCAGAATCACAGTTTTCATCATCAAAACTGCTGCATGATTTACACTTCAGTCCATTTGGGATTTTGTGTGGTGCTGAAAGTCAGATTTGCACAAAAGGGATTTTTTTGGGGGGTGAATTTACCATCATCGAGAGTCAGTTATTTAGAGCTAAACATATAAAAAATATATATTATTTTTAATTATGATAATATGCTTATACTCCTAAAATATATAAATAGAAAGTAGTGCGTGGGAATATTTACACTGTGTTAAAATAAGTTTTCTTACCATGAACATTCCAATTATTACAGCCATCAGTGTTACAGCAGGACAATTTAAAATTCATACTTGAATGTCCAACACCAACAGATGAAGCGAATGTTGTACCATTTGCATTGTAAAATTCACACAATTCAGTCAGTAGGCAAAGCCTCTGAACTAGTGTATAATTGAAACCTAAGACAAAGTACAAACTTCTTAGAAAATCTGAAATGAACAATTTCATGAGGACAGCATATTCATTATATATTGATTGCTGGTGGGGTCTGTAATGAAATGTATGTGCAGCAACACCAAATAAAAAATGGGTATGTGTATTCATTAAAAAAGCTGATGTAAACAAAAATAGAAGTCAAAAACAAACCTGCAGAGGTTTCATCAGTCATTGCAGTGGCACAAGATTGATTTGAGGAACAGTTGGTTAAATATGGGTTCTCACAGAATATACTGTCACACCTAAGACACTGCAGCATGTGAACTGTTTATCAAAACAATAAAACAGAACAACATCTAATTAACATATTTTGTAATACAGATATTCCACTACACAAAATTAAAATCAATAGATTGTTGTACCTGAGTAGAGAAATGTGAAGGTGAGGAAGAGTCCTAAGAAAACTTTCATATTGAAGCACTTGAGGAGCTGTATGGAGTACACTTATAGTACGGTTGCTCTGCAAAACATCCACCACAACCTTCTCTTTTATACATGGGAGGACATTTATATGCAGATTTGGCTAGTTTTTGGCAAACAACTTGATATGATGAAGTAGAGGAAAAAGGAAGTCTGTAAAAGTTTAAGGTTGAATGTCAGGTGATGTCAGGTGCCCTATCAGATATGAGATTCTACCTACTGAGATACAGGAACATGTCATATATTTGTACATTTGGTATGACAGGCCATTTAAATAATATTATTTTCAGCCAAAATATTGACTGCTCATCTTATATTCTGTAGGCTTTTGTCGTACCAAGTGCAAAGGCAAAGAAAATATCTACATTACAAATGACACATTTTGTTTTACGAATGCATGTAGCATGTTTGCATCTTTCATACAGTACAGCTCAAGCATCCCTATGGCCACTGTACATTAAATGCCCTGCTCGATAGCAGTAAGTATTGTTATAGCTTGTCAAGCATTCTCTCAAGTGTAACAGCTTTAATCTAATCACTGCCTTAATACATTAATCTGTGTGTCTGCAGAACATCATCATCTGTAAAAGATGACAATAAACACAGTACACAGTGTACTCAAAACAACTAAATGAGGAAGTCGTGAAACAAAATTCCATTAAACTGTGAAATGATGATAGATATGAGAATGATAGTGTGCCAGTTCAACAGCATATTGTTTGCCTCTCTTGTTAATAATACTATACTGTATAGAAAAAACAGAAAGGCTTTTTTAGTAGTTGTTGTTGTTTTTGCCCTCAAGCCTGGCATTAAGCCACCAAAAATATGAGGAACAAAACTAAGACGGGCCTGCGTGTTTTTCTTTTATGCCAGGGCACCATGAGACTATCTAGTATCATTTTCTTAGTGATACAATGATCTGTTTTTATTTAACATTCAAAGGAAAAAACAACTTTAAAAGTAATTCTTTTAATAAATATATTATATATTTTGCTTTAGTGTGGTAGTAAAATATTACTTTTTTTTATAGATTTCCCAACATTTATTAACATTAACTTCGATATTCAGATATATCCAAGCATGAACAAGGAGACTACCAACAGATATCACACAGAGATCTAATATCATCGTTCTATAGTCAGTCTGGAAATTTAGAGACAGAAAAAACTGGGACAGTTTACATTTTTGTGAACATTGGCAACAAGATGACTTCTGAGATGCTTCTGAACTCCTAAGAAAGTTCTATGTGAGAAGCAAAAAAAGTTTCATTAACATAACAGGCAGATAAATGCTGAGGTATAACAACTATCTTACCTCGTGGTTAAATACTATAAAGAATAATTTTTAGGAATGTTTGGAAATGTAAACTGATATATCCTACTGACACATTACAGCAAAAGATATAAAGAACTGGCTTAAAACCCATGTAGACTTACATGAAAATCAAAGCAATAGGCTACATTTGGTGCCACCATTGAATACTAATGCGAATATTGGCAAAATTATGATTTTGTTTTGACACAGAAAAATTAAATATTGTTCACATCTTGACAAAATTTTATCTTGTAATGTCCTATAAGCAACTGTTAAACATTTACACAATTTTGGTAACATCAGTTTTATGTACACATATGAACTGTAAAAATTAAACTTGTGCCAGCCAACCTCTGTTATTCACCTGTGGCCTCACCTGTAACGATTCAGAAAAAAGATTTTAAAAAGCACAGCTATAACTATTTGTATATAATAACCATACAGGTAATTGCTTTATAAGTAATATGATAAAATTCACATTTTCTTGCTTTTTTATATATATTTTGACATTCAGACAACAAATTTATGGTTTGAAGCGATATAACTTCTTTTTAAATTTTAATAAATAGATGAAATATTACTAATTAATTTTTAAAAAGTGAATAATAATTCGTAATAAAAAAATGTAATAACATAATATTTGGTGCAGTACAACTAACCTACATTGATCCTGGCAATTGAACAATAATGGTTTGCAGGACATGTTTCTAAAGTTGACTCCTCATTGCCTGAATTAGTCAAGCACTTCAGCATTTGAACTGTACATAAGCACATAAAATGAATTAATAAAGTGTTAAATTGCCTGAAACATATTTTAAAGATACACTTTCAAGATTTAATTTTATTTTTGTACAAATAATTACCTGAGTGGATGAGTGAAGCGGTGAGACCGAGCAATAGCAGCCACATGATAAGCAAGAGTCTACAGCCAACTTACAAAAGTAATGTGTAGCACTATGAAATTAGATTTATATAGACTAGAACACAATAAAATAAAGGTGTGGCTCAAATCAAGTTTTACCAGTCATTCAAAACACAGATGTTAAATTCATTACTACATGGACATCAATTCAATTTTGATATTACTGTACGTTAGGGTGGGGATTTAAATGCACTTCCTGGTATTTAAGTTTCAGTTAAGATGCATTCATATATGTCATAAAATATACATTTTAGAACTTCTTGTATCTGGCTTTGGATCTTTAGGCAGTTGTTAAAATTGTTTCTTTGTGTTACCCTGGTTACAATATACTGGTTACCTATGTTTCAAACCACACAAAAGAAACAAATCAAGAAATGCATGTTTTATTAAGTCAATATTTCATCCATGCATATACCTGTATATACTTAAAAATATAGAAATTGAAATAAATAGTCATTACATTTTAGGGTATTAGTTCACAGCACCTCCCACAGTTCACATATATAGATTTATAATTTGTTCAGCTCAGTTATTGATTTGTCATTAAACATATCTTTTCTTAACAATGCTTGATGCTTTCATTTTAAGCAGTCACAATGTACTATAGTCCAGTTCAATATTATGTGCTGCTTAAATCTGTATCTATACCATTTAGGAATAATTCATGGAATAAGAGTTAATATTGCAGCAGGTTCGAGGATACAGGAAATTGGTAACATGTTACAATGAAGTTGTTTTTATGAACAGTAGTAAATGCATTAGCTAACAGGAACTAACAATTCAATAACAATCTTAGTTTAGTTAGATTAATAGTTAATGCACCATGAACTGACAAGAACAATTGTTTTGCCATTAACTAACACTAACAAAGATTAAAAAAATATTGCTTATTGTTAGTTTATATTAGCTAATGCATTAACTATGGTTACAAATACAAGCTTATTGTAAAGTGTTTGACATAAAGTGTTTGATGGAAACTTCATAATATATTTTAATTAAAAGCAATAGATTGTTGTACCTGAGTAGAGAAATGTGAAGGTGAGGAAGAGTCCTAAGTAAACTTTCATATTGAAGCACGTAAACAACAGTGAGGATATTTTCTTTTTGCTAAGTTTGTTTTTGTAATTTGGTATAATTTCAGTTTGATTTGTGTGCAGTTTTTGTCTTTTATGTAATTGGTTTTGTGTATATTTTGTTTTTCTTTAAGTTCTCATTGGAGAGCGAGCTGCTATGAATGGCACCCTATCATGGAGGCTATTTAAAAAAAAATTATATCGTGAATTCAAGTTGTGAATAAATTTTGTACCTTTTATATGATGCCCACGTTTCCTGCCTACATTTCTTTTTAAGAGAATCGAACCTGTGTGACCTAATAATAACAAACTTTGGGGTTTATTTCTATTTCCTGGGTGAAACCCTCCCAGGTGGTGTAGTCGAATTTTCTACAAGTAGATAAACTTGGGCTTGTGTGTGTTAACCTGTACTACTCTGTGCCACATTTACATTTGAGGTATAACAACTATCTTACCTCGTGGTTGAATACTATAAAGAATAATTTTTAGGAATGTTTGGAAATGTAAACTGATATCCTACTGACACATTACAGGAAAAGATATAAATAACTATTATACTATTAACTATTAACCATATTAACGTTCCTAAGACTTTAAGGTATTTAATGAAGAACAAACACAAAAAAGGATAAATCAAAACAGGAATATAACTTAAACAAATACTGTCCTGAAAGTGCCGATGAAACAGAAGACGAGATGGCCAGAAATTGAAGATTAATCCACTAGCACTTATCACACACAGGTAAGAGTCAGGAAAATCAAATGCAATGGACAGTGACTGGTATTTGGTGCCACAAGTGTGGTGATGGCTCAGGTGGTGGTGATTAGTATTCGGAGATGGGGAAATTATGATTTTGTTTTGACACAGAAAAATGAAACATTGAACAACATGAAACATTACAATTTTTGTAACATCAGTTTTATGTAGACATATGAACTGTAAAAAATAAACATTCATTTTGAGACCATGAATTGCATTAATATTTTGTTGCATTAGAAGGTTTCTGACCTTATCAAGAATTTAAACAAAAAAAGAAAGATTTTGGCATACTGTCATATTTGCATTTACCTACTTTAAGAAAACGACACTAATAAGACTCATCAGTAAAACTGATGTAAGACTGAAGTGGACTGTGCTTTTGTTGCCCAGGTTTCCAGTGGTTACGTCTATACAAAGATTTTTTGTGGCACAGCCCTTCCAATAGCCATTGTTCATACTGCCAGTTCCGCTTACTGATGAAAAATCTGTCACAAACAAGCAAAACATATTTTTTAAAAATTCTAATTTCATAAGTTCCATTTAAGATAGTATTAAAGTTCATCTGTATTTAAAGATCTAGATGAATTATAAGCATAATTCCTATAATGCATAAATTGATTTTTATAGCATTTTGTTCATAATTATACAACCTACTGCAAAAACTCTGAATTTGATAATCTCAGTCAGTGCACCTTTCAAGCAGCAGTCCTGGACTCCAACACAGGACATGGGTGTGTTGCATGTATTATCATCTATGCCGTCGCATGAGTCACATTTCAGTCCGTTCGGAGGAGCATAGTGTTCTAGAAAGTAAAGGTATTTTTCCATATTATAAATGTTTACAATATAAAATATTTTGTATTTTCCACAAACATTAAATGTATTAAGTTATATATTGTATACAAGCGCCATTTAACATATGATAATGCTTTGGTAATAAATAAATTGGAATAAGATTATACTCACCAGGCAGATTGCCGTTGTTGCAACCATCTGTTCTGCAGCATGAAATAGTCATATTATAATACCCAACATTAAATGACATAATGTTTCCTACAACATATTGGCAATATGCAGTTGGCATGCAAGACCGAAGAATTACAGAATCACCTAAAAAGTCAGAAAGACAACAAATTTATGGTTTGAAGCGATATAACTTCTTTTTAAATTTTAATAAACAGATGCAATATTATTAATTAAGTTTTAAAAAGTGAAATAATTCGTAATAAAAAATGTAATAACATAATATTTGGTGCAGTACAACTAACCTACATTGATCCTGGTAATTGAACAATAATGGTTTGCAGGACATGTTTCTAAAGTTGACTCCTCATTGCCTGAATTAGTCAAGCACTTCAGCATTTGAACTGTACATAAGCACATAAAATGAATTAATAAAGTGTTAAATTGCCTGAAACATATTTTAAAGATACACTTTCAAGATTTAATTTTATTTTTGTACAAATAATTACCTGAGTGGATGAGTGAAGCGGTGAGACCGAGCAATAGCAGCCACATGATAAGAGTCTACAGCCAACTTACAAAAGTAATGTGTAGCACTATGAAATTAGATTTATATAGACTAGAACACAAATAAAGGTGTGGCTTAAATCAAGTTTTACCAGTCATTCAAAACACAGATGTTAAATTGATTACTACATGGACATCAATGCAATTTTGATATTACTGTACGTTAGGGTGGGGATTTAAATACTTCCTGGTATTTAAGTTTCAGTTAAGATGCATTCATATATGTCATAAAATATACATTTTAGAACTTCTTGTATCTGGCTTTGGATCTTCAGGCAGTTGTTAAAATTGTTTCTTTGTGTTACCCTGGTTACAATATACTGGTTACCTATGTTTTCAAACCACACAAAAGAAACAAATACGAAATGCATGTTTTTATTAAGTCAATATTTCATCCATGCATATACCTGTATATACTTAAAAATATAGAAATTGAAATAAATAGTCATTACATTTTAGGGTATTAGTTCACAGCACCTCCCACAGTTTACATATATAGATTTATAATTTGTTCAGCTCAGTTATTGATTTGTCATTAAACATATCTTTTCTTAACAATGCTTGATGCTTTCATTTTAAGCAGTCACAATGTACTATAGTCCAGTTCAATATTATGTGCTGCTTAAATCTGTATCTATACCATTTAGGAATAATTCATGGAATAAGAGTTAATATTGCAGCAGGTTCGAGGATACAGGAAATTGGTAACATGTTACAATGAAGTTGTTTTTATGAACAGTAGTAAATGCATTAGCTAACGGGAACTAACAATTAAAAATGTTTTCACAGCATTTATTAATCTTAGTTTGTTTTAATTTCAGCATTTACTTATACATTTTTAAAATTAAAAAATGCATGTACATTTTAGTTAATGCACCATGAACTGACAAGAACAATTGTTTTTCCATTAACTAACACTAACAAAGATTAAAAAAATATTGCTTATTGTTAGTTTATATTAGCTAATGCATTAACTATGGTTACAAATACAAGCTTATTGTAAAGTGTTTGACATAAAGTGTTTGATGGAAACTTCATAATACATTTTAATGGACAAGTTCCTGCTTGCTGGAATTTTTGTCATTAAAGTGACAACATGTTCTACCACCCTATATTATTAAGGGCAGAAATGTGATCCACGCCCCTATGTTATTTTTCCAAAGGGCAGAAAAGGGTAGGACAAAAATATGTGTCATGTGTCAATTAATTCGCTGACGAGAAATGGATAAAAACGAATGTATAGGAAGACCATTTAGATAATACCAAGACAAGCTTTTCACACACCCCAATGGAACCATTACAGAAAAATAAATATGTGTATATCTGGGAATCTTTTTCATAACATTCGTAGATTATGCTTAATCACTTAACAAAAATATAGTCACATTACCTGCAAATAGAAGGCCAAAACATGTAACAATGTACCATGCCTGATCCAAGCGAAGTTAATATTTTAGCTACAGTAGCTGTGCTTCAGGAATGATTTGGGAAAGCTTGCCCCTCATGGCCCTTCCTATATTTGCATACAAAGGTACATTTCTCATTTGCTGTTTCTCTAACACCTAAATGACTTAGGTAGAGAAATGACTGGCAAGTGCTGTGTATCTGTTGATGACTGTTGGCCTGGCCAGCAAGTCTGTTTGAGGCAGTAGAAAGAGGAATGAAGACAAGGCATTTGCATTCAGAGTGGAGCTGTAGGATCTGAGGTTGCGTCTGGACCAGTGTGAGCTTTCAGAAGGTCCACTACCTCAGAGTTGGAAGCCTTCATAGCTACTGAAAGAGCCGTGTGTCCATCCTACGGGTGTGAAAGAAAAAAAGCCGAATGTAAGTGATTTTAATGAGTAACTGCAAAGCAGTTTAAAGAACTGAACGCTGAAAGATTGATATACACTCCCCTCCAAAAGTATTGGGACAGTGAGGCCAATTCCTTTATTTTTGCTGTAGCCTGAAAACATTTGGGTTTGACATCAAAAGATAAATATCAGACAAGAAATGTACATGTCAGCTTTTATTTCCAGGTATTTCCTTCTAGATCTGACAAACAACTTAGAAAATATCACCTTTTGTTTGAACTCACCCATTTGTGAACATGTGACTGATAGGTGTATTTTGTTTGTCCCATTACAATCATTATTCAAACAATAATTAGCACTGAATGTCTATGCTCAGTTTCAGATTTGGGTTTTGCCTGTTCAAACTGCATTTATAGTTAAGAGGTGTAACCAACATGAAAACCAGAGAGCTGTCTATGGGTGAAAAACAAGCGATTGTGAAGCTGAGAGAATAAGGAAAATCAATCCAAGCCATTGCACACACATTGGCCATAGCCATTTCAACCATTTGGAATGTCCTAAAGAAGAAAGAAGCCACTGGTGTACAAAGTAACAGACATCGAACAGGTAGACCAAGGAAAACAACTGCAGTTGATGACAGAAACATTGTGAGAGCTGTCAGGAAAGACCATAAAACAACTGTAAGTGAGTTTAGCAACAACCTCCAGAGGGCAGGAGTGAAGGTATCACAATCTACTGTTCGCAGAAGACTTCATGATCACAAGTACAGAGGATACACCAGAAGATGCAAACCACTCATTAGCAAGAAGAATAGGAAGGCCATGTTGGAATTTGCCAAAAAATACAGAGATGAGCCTCAAAAATTCTGATGAGACAAAGATTAACCTTTACCAAAGTGACGGAAAGAAAGGATCTGCTCATGATCCCAAACATACAAGCTCATTTGTGAAACACAGTGGAGGTAATGTCATGGCTTGGGCTTGCACAGCTTCTTCTCGGACGGGCTCATTAATCTTCATTGATGATGTAACGCATGATTGGCAGCAGCAAAATGAACTCTTGTCAGCCACTTTAAAGAAAGATGCAACCAAACTTATTGGAAGATCCTTCATGCAGCAAGATAATGACCCAAAACACACTGCCAAAACAACAAAGGAGTTCATCAGGGACAAGAAGTGGAAGGTTTTAGACTGGCCAAGTCAATCTCCAGACTTAAACCATATAGAGCATGCCTTTTTCCTGCTAAAGAGGAGACTGAAGGGTGTAACCCCCCAAAACAAACAACAACTGAAAGAGGATGCGCTTAAAAGCCTGGAAAAGCATCACAAAAGAAGAATGCAAAAGTTTGGTGATGTCAATGGGTCACAGGCTTGATGCTGTTATTGAAAGGATTTGCAACTAAATATTAAGTCTTATTCACTTTAATCTATGTTAATTCTATCTGTTCCAATACTTTAGATTACATAAAAAAAATGGGTGGGTTCAAACAAAAGGTGATACTTTCTAAGTTGTTTGTCAGTTCTAGATGTAAATACCTGGAAATAAAAGTTGCATGTAAATCTCTTTCTGATATTCATCATTTGATGTCAAACCCAAATGTTTTTAGTCTACAGCAAAAATAACGTAATTGGCCTCACTGTCCCAATACTTTTGGAAGGGAGTGTATAAAAAGTCATGCTCGTTCTGCATTGTTTAACTGTCACTCATCCTCAGGAGGAACACCTATGTTATTTCCCTATTAACTTTAATATTTCATAGTTGAATTTTAGTCAAATCATGACAAACTATAAATTGATGGAAAGGTAAAAGACTCAGGATGAAATAATTGTTCAATTTTCATAACAATAAACATTTAAAAATTGTATTAAATTTTTTTAATTTTACTGTAATTTATAAAAATACCTAAAATGAAAAAAATAGTTAGAAGACAAACATTTTTGAAAAATTTTTAATTATAAAAATGTAGTTTAGATGTGCATTTTATGTGTATATATAATTTTTTAATTGCTTAATTATTGTAAATTATTAAAAGTATATAATTGTCAAGAAAAATTAGACGGCGAGAAGTGAACGAAATTCTTTGACCACTTGGTGGCAGTGTTGTCTTATTTTGACAAAGTAAGACGTCAACTCATGGTTAACCTAGTTATTAATCCTATAAAAATTTTATTTCAAAACCTTGTTTGAAAAATAAATTAAAGAAGTTATTTAAAATTAACATCCCCTAAAATGTGTTTCTGCAGAAAAAAGATTTTGTCAGTATCCCTAGATAAGAAAATATAGGCTACTCATAACAAAAGAACATGCCCAGTAATGTTTTTAAATGTTTCCTTAATAATGTTTATTAGTGACACATAATGTCGATAAAATGTTCTTTTATCATTTCTAAAAGATTTTTATAACCTTAAGAAAACGTTTATGTTAGCCAAAGAACTGAAAGTGTTTCCTGGGTCAATGTTGAGTACCACTGGGCACAAGGATCACTGGCTCTCTCTCTCACCTTATCTTTGAGTGACGTGTCACACTCCGGGCTCTCCAGCAGTATTTTGGCTATCTCTGTATGGCCATGCTCACAGGCACACATCAAGGCAGTGGAACCATCTTGGTCCTGTATGTTCACATCAGCCCCACAGTCCAGAAGAACCTGCACCATCATTATCCGTCCATGACTGACTGCGAGCATCAGTGCTGTTTGCCCTGACTAGTGAGTAATGAAAGTTTGAATAAAACAATATTGTTCATACCAAGTCAAATAATCAAACCAAATAAATATTAATTGCAGCAGTAAACATTTTTTAATACACAGGTCCAAATAATCTCTTTAGACATGATTCATCACCATTATCATTCACTTTTAATTTACTACAAGTTAAAGCATGTGCTTCTGGTAATTTTTTTCATCCAAATTCTCAAAAAATCTTTATAATGTGTTTCTCTGGAACACTTTCATCAGGTCAAATATAGTGACCAAATACTACAGTGGCTATTGTCCTTAGCATCACCGTATAATCCACTGTTCATCCAGAAAACATGTTTTTACAAATGTTTCATTACTTAGAATAGGAAGAAAATAGGAACAAAAACTGAAAAACACAAAAATCACTTTTTTGGTGCCAGGAGCGGTTCAAGGAAATCAAATCTAGGCTAATGATGATTTATATTAAATCCTAAATGTATGACTAGTAGGCTATATTGGCGTGTTTAGCATAGACGTAGAGAGAAGTTGTTAGCATGTTTATGTTGTTTGTAGTGTATTTGGTTAGCGCTTGTGTGTTGTTGCCTGCTGTGTGTACCTGGCTGGCTCGTGCGTTGATGTTGCCCATTCTCAGTAGCTGCTGAGCCACCTCCATGTCTTCAGGGCTCTCAGCCGCAGTAAGAGATGCCAACATTATGGCTGTGTAACCGGCCTTGTTCTGTTGATCCACCTCACACAGTCCTGAGAGAGAGAGAGAGAGAGAGAGAGAGAGAGAGAGAGAGAGAGAGAGAGAGAGAGAGAGAGAGAGAGAGAGAGAGAGAGAGAGAGAGAGAGAGAGAGAGAGAGAGAGAGAGAGAGAGAGAGAGAGAGAGAGAGAGACCTATTTCATTTCATTTCCTTTAAAAAAACAATTCTTCAGGTATGACGTGCATGTCCTCACCTGTGTCTAATAACAGTTTGACCACAGAGAAGTTGGAATGGGACACACTGTAGTGCAGCGCCATGTTGCCATTTCCATCAGCCAGGTTCACTATATAACGCAGAAGGGTCGGAGTATGAAAGCCCACCTCTCTCAGGTACAGCGTGACTGTATCGGCCTGCGAGTCCTTTTGGCTGGACACGCGAAACCACTCCTGATAGAGCACCATGAGAATCTGTCTCTGAGATTCACAAGGTGAAGAGTGAGTTCATCCATGAAATTTTATAACCTGTATCAACAGTCAATTGAATGGTTTATCACTGTATGTGTTTTTTTGGTTCTTTTATTTAGCCAATTGTAGCTAAACTAAAACTGATGACTGTTTTGACAACAATGGGAAATATTAGTATTTCTATGTCTAATATTATGAATCTGCAATTATGTCATCGTAGAGTATGTCATCTATTTAATTAACCCTAGGAAAAGGGCATCATCGTGTTTGTATACATCATGCTTACCATCTCTTTATTTGGGGCAGCAACTTCAGCCATGCGATCCTTCAGGAAATGACAAGCAGCCATAAAGTTCTTATCAACTAAATCACTGCAACAACATAGTACAAAGTCATAAATCTCATACATCTATACATTTTAATATACATTTTTTAATATACAAGTCACTGTTTATTTAGCATTTTTCTCAGCCTAAGACACTGTTTGTATCCACCTGAAACAATGAGAAACATCTACGTAAAAAAAAAAACTCTAAATCATGCATCATATTCAGACTTTTGTCGGCAAATACAGATTGACTGCAAACCTGGGTGTCACAAACAAATCTGTATTTGATATGTCAAATGAAATACAACGCTTAATAATCTTGGTAACATTAGTTGAGGACTCTCAAGCAAATAGTTACCAATATTTAAATGACATGAAGCATCTTCCTTACAATGTTTGGCTCTGGCACATGCAGTTTCTGTCCCTTGAACACTATTTTCTTTATCTGTGTTTACACACTGTGGTTTGGATGATGTGTTTTGGACCCACAGCTTTCCCCTCATGGCCGCGTATAGCTTCAAACGTTGAGTTTATTCTCGTGGAACAGTCGTTTAGGTGTACCGGTCACTGGACATATTAAACCTGTCACTCAGTGCTTGTTTTACAGTGGCTTCCTGCCAGATGATGGGCAGAACAAAAGACAGGATTGTGTTTGATTCATAACAGAGGCTCCTGCCTTTAGGGAACATGTATGAAGGGTCACTGCCACTTTATTGCGTTAAGCCAGCTCATATTAGGAATTAATGAGCTTTTTGCACCAGATTGAAAAAGGGGGACTACAAACAAAGACAGATGGTAAAATCTAAATGTTATAGCTGAACAAAGTAAAAAAAAAAAATCTGTAAAAGATAACTAAATGCATTAAAGCAGCAGTCTGTAACTTTAAATCCCTATCGCCATTTTTGCGGGTTACTTTTCATACTTATTTTTATGTGGGTTGAAGTAAAATGACGTCAAACTGACATTTTCCATGAATTCATACATGACAGCTCAATTTATAAGTTAGTCATTATTATAAGCTTACTGATGCAAAGTTTTAAACACTGATTTATTTAATGTACTTCAATAAATAATTTTATTTATTTATATCAAAAGAAGACCACAGTTTTAAAATGCATCCCAAATAAATTGTATTTGTTATCAACCTGATAAATGCCACCGCATATATTAAGCATACAGATGAAAATGCAAAAACAACTTTTTTAATTTTTAGATATTTAAAAAGTATCATTTACATTTTTTATTATTTTTTATGTTTATTGTTATGAAAATTTGTCAAATATTTATTCTTGAGTCTTAAACCTTTCCATCAATATAGTTTGTCATGATTAGATTAGAATTCAACTATGAAATGTTAAAGTGAATAGGGAAATATAGGGGTTTCTCCTAAGGTAACAAGTTAAACATTTGAACTGATTGATCCTAAAAATATACAAATACTGTAATAAAGGCTAATAAATAGTATTTTAAAGTCACTCCAGTCTATCTTTGCATTACAGCCCTCCATCTCACCTGACAGGCTGCTCCTCCTGGGGACTTATGGCGGCCTGAGGGGCATCAGGCTCCTGGGAGCTCTCTGCCACCTCTGCCTGAACCCCGTCACCTTGCTCCCCAGTAGCAGCAGCCTCCTCCTGGGCCGTTCCACACTCCTCCCCCTGCTCCACCTCAGGCTCCGAGCTATCCACCTCCTCCCCCTCGTCCTGAGCCTCCTCCCCACTGGAGTCCTCACTGGAGGTGGTCTCATAGCTGGACACACAGATAACTTCAGTAAGGGGGATCTTTTCATTTCAACCCCCTTTTCAAACTTTCAGTGTTCAGGATTTCCTGTAGGTCAGTGAGTCAAATGTGAGTTTAGCCATCACAAATACCACCTGACCCATATGTGATCCAAAACATACTGTGTGATATGTGTATAAAGTCTGTTTTATTTTAAGAAAGATAAAAAAGATCTTGGATTGCATGGCTGAGTAAACATTTTTAGGTTTAGTGAACACAGCCTGTTCCTTCCCGCTAATGGCAAATGAATGTAATTAGTCTGTTGTGAATGGACATGCAAAACATGGGTGTTTATACAAGATGTTTAAGTGAGAGGGACCTCTGTGGGGTCTCTGAGGGTTTTATGTGGTGAGTCTGTCAGAAGAATGCTGCTCCTTCATGGATGTTTTTTGATATGCAGAAGGAATGGCATTCCCACAATTCCTAAAGGACATGGGTGAATGGAGGTCTATAGCTGCAGGTCAGGTGACTACACATTTATTCGCGTGTTGAGTATGAGGGCCTCTTTGGAGTTTTTCAGATTAAAGGCAAGGGGCCCATACATAAGCTGTTTGTCACCGTAAAAAAATTCTCTTTGATATTTATCAAAAGAGGAACACAACGACTAAAAGAAGTAGTTCACCAAAATATATAAAATCTGTCATAATTTACTCACCCTAATGCCATCCTAGCTGTATACGAGTTGTTCAGTTGAGCACAAACTATTAATTTTATATTAAACTGTCATAATGATATCGTCTTATACAGGATCTAAACAAATTAGCTCCAGTGACTCCACTGGGTAAATAAATATCTTCAGAAGCTAAACAATACAATTGAGAGAAAGCAAATAATATTTAAGCTTATTTAGCGGTCAATACTTTGTGTATCAATATAAACAACAGATCAGCACATTCATAACTTCAAATATAGGGACTGTTTATACAACGTTTTCAACTAAACATGTAAAGATTTTTATGCAGTTTGGCTGTTCGTTTACACAACAACATTGTTTTGTGGGACTTTAATCGCAAAATGTATAAACAGGTTTTAAAGTGCAAGTTTTTGTTATTTATCAACACTGTTATGTGTGTAGCGATATTGTGGCATGCATAGTACAGAGTTTTTAGTATTTTTTGCACACCCTGTGAATGCAGATCGTTTTATCAACGCTGACATGAAACTTTTCAAAAATGCAAAGAAAACATTTCAATTTTTCACTACATTGTTTTTGTGTAAAGTCGTATTAGTTCTCGTGTGTCTTGCAAGAACCAATGAGTTTAAAGTTATCAAAGCAAGAAAATTAATACATTTACATTTAGTAATTTAGTAACATTTACATTTAATAATTTCTGTTTAACTGCAAAAAGGAAGTCTTATATATAGTACAGCTGGCATGGCATGAGGGTGAGTAAATTATGAAACAATTTTCATTTTTGGGTAAGCTATACTTTGCTGCTACCATAAGTTACCATGATTTCCAAATGCAATTAATATTATAATCAATAAAATAATGTTTCACAAACAAATGCTTAAGTTATGCCAAATCCAACATATAAGGACAATACAGAACAGCAAATGATTCTGCATTTTAATACTGCTGTTTGTCCTTGGCTGACAGCACTAAATAGCACAGTAAAATAATATCATAGTGGTTTGGGTCAAAAATATGTGTAAATTCTGAAATCACCAGCTGTCATCTAACAACAGGAGTGCAAGGCCTCTCTCAGGATAATCACAGTCTATCGGACATACACACAACCCAGCAAATCTGCCAACACTCCCACACAATTGTCAAAGATATTTCAAAAAATCATTGCATGTGTCTGAAACACCACTTTAGTATTTATTCACTAGTCACAATTCAACTAAATGACTTTTTCAGCATATTTGTACATATTAATTGGATGTTTTGGTCACCAATCACATGAGAGAAAAATTAAAACGTGTATAGGTGGGGGTTCCAGGACAAGGTTACCATTACCACTTTTCTTTCTAATGTAGATGTACAGAAGACCAATTGTTTGTCCAACTCTATCTTACTGCTGAAGGCTGGTCAAAACAGCTGAGACAGAACCATCTCTGCTGCCAAGCTAAACAAATCATTCACTACACAGTGACAGAGAAACAGCAAGAAAGAGAGTCAGAGATAGGACTTTGTTCTCTGTGTCATCTCACTGGGTCTCACTCATCATGCTAATGCACTCACATAAAACAATGCAGACACCTCATGGCCCGTTTCGAGCATCGAGATGAAGGATGAGACAGATTAAGGGATGCAGAAAGACAAGCTGGACATGTTTATGATCATGGACTTTGATAAAAACATCCTAAACACTTCACATAAACACACCATCTATTGTAAAAAACACTTTATAATAACGTTTTTACTACATAAGTCAAATCAGGTAATATCTTAAATTTTGAAATTATGAACATTTGATGTTTTATATAGCCTTATTTTCAGTCCCAAACTCAGGCTCAAACTTTCAGATGGTGATTTTATGAGAAGCATTAACACCAGCCACTTAAAACTGAAACATTTTATTGCATGCAGATAAATATGCCAAAAATGCATAAAATGCTCACATAAAAATAAAGAAAATCATACCCTCCATTCACGCCAACAAACTTCAAGTTCTTCTTGGCTCCCCCATTGCCCTGCTTGTCAGGACAGTCATTCTTCTTCATGATAGATTTGAGGCCTGATGTGGGGGGAGATGGTCAGATATGTGAAAATGTAAGCCAAGTCTGCATCTGTTCATCCTCCCTAACTCAAGTCTATGAACTATGAAGTCCGTTTGACCCACCTGAAAATAAAGCATACACTGTAAAAATGTTCTGTCAGGAACCTACATATTCGTCCTGACCGTGTTTGGTTATACCAACAAACAATACTTTTAAGGGTTGTAATGCGTAACAGACCTAAGATCTTACATGTTAATGTAGAATATAGCCTATTCAAACAACAGAAATGTCGGAATTTGTGTGTATTGTTACTGGGATACATTTTAAACACATCATTTTCAAACATTAATAAGCATATCTTCATCTTACAGAGATTTGCAACTTCCAGAATTCCTCTACCAAATGAAATATGACACAAATGCTGAATCGTGAAGTTGCTGTGCTCGCATTGCACTCATTCATAATGTAGTGCACCAAGCTGTCAAAACAACTGTTTTAGCCACAGAGGAACTGACGTTTAATTACAAAATGCTCCTAAATATAAAGCACATCTCTCTCATCTGCCAGAAGAAATTCTCAACAATCATGTGATCCTAAAAGGGCTAAATCAATACAAAGCATTTAAAACGGCATGTGTCTGTCTGTGTTCGTTGCATAGAACAGTAGTGCATTACAAGTAATGGAGACAGTGGGTGAAATAAAATAAAAAACACAACTAAAGAAATAGTTTGGAGAGCATGTAAATCTGATAAAGATTCATGAGACTATGTGCATTCCACATAGACAGCTTCAGTGTCAAAGACAGAAAACTATACTTTTACTAATATGTTTAAGACACTATAAATCATAGTAATCAATGGAACTGTTAACCAATATAAAAATCAAGTAGCAACAGATGCCAATATTTATGACCACATCATTTTGTAGGTACAGCAATATGAGTCAAACGCTTTCGAAATGTCAACACACTACTGAATCATCTTGGCATACAGTATGCAGTTTCAATAAACTGCCATAGATGTTCTGCAGCACAGATGCATCTTCATCTAATAATAAAAAGATGCATATGTAATCTTTGTTTGCTGGCTATGTCCAGCAACATATGTTTCAGCTCTGCAGACTATTATCACTGACTCTCAAAACCAGCACATCAAACTTAATGATGCTGAGGCCTGTTTCCCACAACTCGTGTTTGCAGCTTGTAAGCATGTATTTAGTGGCACTCACATTACAAGTTTACAGCATTCACACTGTTCAGTAGCAGAAGCTTTTAAGTACAGAAAATAATGTTTTAAAAGCTTTCCATCAGTTGCCATTTTATTTTATTCAAGTTTCCTTTAATTCCCTCAATTATTATTGTCAGTTTAATTAATCTGAGAAGGACTAAATGGAACAGAAGTTCATCCTACCTGATTGTCGTGCAGCCCCTCCTTTCTGAACAGGTGAGTAGAAAGCAGACAGGGCACTCAGGGAACCTCTCAAGTGGCTTTGAATGGAGCTTATTTTGGACGAATGAGGTTTCTGTGAGGTCTCTCCTTTTGGTTCTTGCCCTCCACTTCCCAAACTGGCCCACTGCTCATTTAGAAGACCCTGTATACGATTAACAACCTGACCGATAGCAGCAGGAGAAGCTGTGGCTTCAGAGGCCTTCTGAGACTGAGGTTCCTGAACTTGAGTTTGCAAACCTGCACTTCTTTCTTCTTCTGCTTTATCTGTTACTGTGCTTTCAACACCTGTATTCTCCACAGACTCTGTCTGTGAGACTGTGGGCTCTGAGACTTCATTTTCACTGGTCATCGTCTCAACCATGGCACTTTCTACCATTACATATTCTTCAATGTCACTCTCTCCAACCACTCCTTCACTGACTTCCTCATGTATAATCTGACTTGACACACTGTCTTGGATATCACCCTCTTTGTATTCTACTGAGTCTGTCTTTCCTAACACTTCAGAGACTTCCATAGGACTGTAACCTTCTAGATTATCCTGCACTTCAGTCTCCATTGCCCGGTCACACGTAACAATCTCTACCCCCACAATTTTCTCAGCTGTAGTGACTTGAGCTAAGACTTCAATGTCTCGTGCTTGTACTATATTTGTCTGAGTGCTTGAGCATTTAGTGTCTGTTTCTTTGGGACCATCAGCTGGTTGAGGTTCTGTTGAGACGGCCTTCTCCAGGACACTTTTGCTATCCGTACTGACTGATGCATCGCAAGTGACAACTGGTTCTGGAAGTGACTCGACAGGACCTTGAAGATTCTGCTCTTTTACTTCATCAATCAATTCCTGTATCCTCTCATCTTTTAGTTTATTCTCATCCATCTGCTCTCTCAGTAAGGCATTTGTCTTTTCTAATTCACAACTAGCTTTGCTTAGACTCTCCTCCAAAGTTTTCAGTTTTAGTTGAAGCTCCTGATTAGTGAGAAGCTTCTGTTGACAGATTGTATTTTCATCAGTTACAATTACACTTTGTCCTTCAAGAATCTCTGTTTTCTCTGTGTCTTCTTGAGTGGACATACATTCAACTGTAACACCTGGTTCCTCTGATTCCCCTAAAATTCTTTCTGATACTTTTGACTGTTTATCTTCTAACAAAGTCTCTGCTGAAGTCTCCTGCTTGTTTACATCCTCTGTAAAACTCTCTATTGCTTCTTCCTGAGGTGAAGATTCATGCAAAATCCTGTCTGATTCATCTGAATCACTCGGCGTTTCTGCTTTTTCTATGAGTATCACTGGGACAGACATTGGAGTTTGAACTTGTTCCATCTCTAACTGTTCATGTTTTTCAGATTCCTGCTCTACAACATCCTGTACCTCAAGATTTTGTTCCATCGCTTGTTGTTCTATGGTTTTGTCTGACTGGACTACAGCAGTGTCTGGGGAAACTGAGGGAGCATCTGTTTGCTCATTTATAACTGGAGGAATAGCACTGTCTTGAGATTCAATCTGGGTAACCTTAGTCTCCTCCGAAGGCGACGGACTCTTTTGCTTGGACTGGTGTTGCTGGATCTTTTGAAGAAGTTCTTCCCTCTCTTCTCGAAGAGAGCATATTTGAGCCCTCAGCTCGGGGATGGTCCTGACTTGTTCCTCTAACTCACGTACCCTTTTTAACGCAGCTGTTATCTGTTGATGTAAACTGGACCTGTCCTGGGGAACACTGCCTCTCCTGTCGCCTCCATCCGCCGGTTTGAAAAGCTTCTCCGTGGAGCCCTTTTGTGATTGAGAGCTCTGTTCATCAGTGGAGTCTGAACCTTTCCTGCGTGGGACATTAACAGGCATGCTGGAAGCTCGCAACAGGTGAGGCCTAACATTAAGGCCCATGGGCTGATCACTGGATGTCTGTTGTTGAGATTCCTCCTCAGCCTTCGGGGAGGGTAGTAAACTACTCACAGGAATCTTTGTCTGGGTGGCAGAGGATGCTCCACTTTTGCTACCACTAGTGGCATCACTGGCTCGGAACTCAAAAAGCTGCTGGACTTCAGTAACACGTGACTTGGGTTTAGACCCTAAGGTGGAAGTATTGGCCCACGTGTCTTTGGCTAGAGGTCGAGCACCGTGCCCAGGTAGGCTGAAGTTGCGTGGCAGTGTGCTGTACTTTGGGCCCCTATTTTTGCGCTGGATGTGCACCCTCTTGATTGTGTTACCTTTTTCTATGTCATCTACATATTTTAGGAAGTCCAGATCCAGGTGGAATCCATAGGGAGTTTCTACAGAATATGGCAGCTGTTTTCTCTGCACTCCACTCTCAGAGGCTTTGGAAGGAAAGCCGTTTGCTGAAATGCAAGGTACACAATTACACATTTTGCATTCTGTGGTAGTAATTTTAATTTGAGCAGCCATTGTATTGTGGAACATATGGTGCATAATATTAGACCAGACAACAAAGGCATTGATAGTGTTGTCATTGCATGGAATTTAGAATACAGGATACTCGAACACTCTTTTGCTTATATATTTAAAACTGGAAATGACAGGTAAATAACTATTCTTACCACTTTTCTTGTCCATTATTTCAGTTTTTGCAGTGTCATAGGTGGAATCTGGTGTAAATGCTGGAAACCTGTGGAGATCAAAAACACACATAACTTGTTATTTCCATTATTATTTTAGTCACCTAATTCTAAAACATCATGTGACAGCATCAAGTTTCCTGTGAAAAATACAAATTACAACATAAAGGGTCATTTTAAAACCCCACACCACTAACCCCATGGTGACATGGGTTTGTAGTGTATTTTATTTGATTTATTCCAAATGGGAATGTTAGAAACCAAGACTCGCAGTTTATGTGGGGCTGATTTAGGTAATGGAAAACAATTTCTGCCATTTTAGATTTAGGATTCTTTAGGGGCTTACGTAAGACAGTTGATCAAAATACAATCATGTTAATACAAACTGAAAACAGCAATAGGCTTCACGTCTGGAGATGTACTTTCCAAAATTCCAAAATATACACAGATCATTCTTACAATAATCATATTTACAAATATACTGAAATTACATTGGATGCCATTTGAGAGAAGTTATCTGTTAGAGGTCTATAATTCGAGAAATGTGAAGCTGTGGAAGAAGACCCTTCTCATACCTTTTGGTGGAATAGAACCACAGTAAAACCTCTCAGGGCATGTTTGCAGAACTAAACCATGCACAGCACTTATAAGAGAACGATTACTTCTAAGATTTATCATCTGGCTCTGATTTCACTGTTACAACTTGGGCCAGAGGCTTGGAATTTGGACTAAGGAGGGTTTGGACAGTTTGGACAAGAGATTTTCTTCAAAGGTGCTGTTTCACCATGTGTCATGAAAGCTGGATCTTGGGATATCGGATGGATGAGCTTAACTGAAGGTACTGATAAAAATATCTAAGCTGAGATATTTGGTAAAATCATACCTCTAGACTTGCGTGAAGTTGTTACTTGTTTGAAAGATGTATTTCAGAAAGCACAAACAGGGATAGAAAAATGCCTTGGTTGCTGTTTTAGAAATGGTTTTGAGCCATGGTTTGCTTGAGAACTCAAGCGCTAAGCATTCTGACGCGGAGTGAAATAACAGAGTGCCAACACAGCATTTGGTGATTAGAACATCAATCAACTTCCTACCGTGATTTCCGTTCACAATACATTTACTTTAAAGAATAATGCTTTAAAATCAATGCTACTGTGAGGGAAATAGGGTGGTGTGGCATAGTGGTTAAAGCCCCAGGGTTATAATCAAAGCAAACCTGAGAATAAGCCATGCGCAATCACCATTGTGCCCTTGTAATAATGGTCCTCCTGATGTTTTTATTTACAAGCACAGAAGATGCGATTACAACATGATGTGCATATTAGTGATTTTGGTCACTAATAATATACTGGGAATCGGAAAACCTACTTTTTTTCACCTGCTGACTGAAACAGGAGGGTCCAAAGTGCTAATGTATTTTATCATTCTTGTGCTGTACAGTGAACTCTGGAAAAAATAGTTTCGCTTTAAACAGTAAAGCCTAAAAATTTGCCTAAAAGCCTTCCTTCCACTGAAAAAAATAGTCCCTGACCGACTATATATTGACCGATCAGAATCAAGGACTGAAACTAACCATTTTATAAGACTAATTAATAAATAAAAAGCTTTTATTGATAGTAAATTGTTCAAGTCATAAAGGCCACTGCAACATAAATGGAAATATCTACAAAAACATTGCCAGTTGCTTCTGTAAAAACTGCTCATTTGTAATTAAGGAAATATTGAGGATCTTAATTAGACTCGTCAGTGTACAGCTTGCATTTATCCTCAGGATTTCGCTCAAAGCAAATCCATATAACAGTGGGAGTTTGAGCTTGACTGACAGTTGAATCCCCAGAATCCGACACACTGCAGCAAGCATGGAAAATGTACGGCTTCTTAAGACCTCCAGGGGAAAGAAGGAATAAGGCAGTGACGGCAGGGGATAAGGGGCATCCCCAACCTAACAAATGTTTAATGCGATCCAAATACACTGCCTGTCCTTGAGTCTTAATTAGGCAGAGCTGGAATGCAGCTTGTAATTGCTGAGTAAAGTGAGGCCTGTTCCCTTGTCAATTATACACATGGAACAGAGGGAAACAACACTATTTAATTAGATACTGAAAAAGAAAGAGAGCGAACGAGTGAGGAAGCGAGAAAGAACAAGAGAGATGGCAATGGTCACTGGAGAGAAATTACTTTAATAAGAAGACTTCTATACAATTCTCTCTTGGCCTTTTTTGAAGGAAATGGTTTAAACTGATCAGTGGTGATATTATACTGATACTAATTATGATTCAGACATAATTCGTTTATGCAGGGCGTCAAACTTTTTTTTACTTTTTTTGGAGGGGGAAACAGTGCCCTACCTCTCTCTCTCTTAATTTTTTATTTAATAAAGTATCTTAAATTGATAACTTGGACCAAATAACGAATAAACAAGAGCCAATAAGAGCCCAGAATAGATGGGAACTCATTCAATACTTTTTAAAAAGAAAGCTGGTTGATAAAATGCCAAGAGAACATTTTTGGCTACTCTAAAGATGCTAAATTAGTTTTCTTTTTTCTCTGTTTGTCACAGCATATTCCCCATTTTTATGTTTGTTATTCCATATTTTTGATAATTTTCATAGTTTACTATGGGACAAATATAAAAATAAAGAGTTAGTGAGTGACCATATACTTTTGAATGGTAGTGTAATTCTAATCAAACATTGCTTGAATACTGATTTTACATTTACATTACATTTACATTTAGGCATTTAGCTGACGCTTTTATCCAAAGCGACTTACAAGTATTAGGAGACAATGAAGCGACACATCAAAAGCGGCAACAATAGTACTGAGAAGTGCTTTCCTAAGTTTACAAAGTAATGCAGTGCTAGATAAATACCTGTAGAGGGAAGAAGAGAGTTTTTTTTTTTTATATATATATTAAGGTGTCAGGTGTTCGTGGAAGAGGTGTGTTTTTAGTTGTTTCTTGAAGGAGGTGAGGGATGTGGCAGAGCGGATTGTGTTAGGGAGATTATTCCACAATTTTATGTCGTCTAAAGCATGCTTTTAGTTAAGTTAAACATCAGAAGTTTGCATTGCCTTAAAAAGCTGAACTCCATTTGATTACACACAATACCCCATGTATAACTATAATTGGTAACCCTTTTTATCTTACTTTAGCTCATGGATAGCCCAACAGACCATGTGTTAGTGAACATTAATGCGAAGTCACTGTTTGTTTAGCTATTCACAGCAGATTTAATTGAATCTAACTAATCAAATTGCAGCAAAAGGAGCGGAAGTGAGGGAAGGAAATCAATCTCATTTGCTTTCCTCGTGACTGTTTGGGGGCAAAACAGACACACACACACGCTCACACACACAATCCACCTGCAAGCCTACAAGCTCAGCATCTCGCTCTCATTAGGAGTGCTGAAGCCTTGAAAGGAAATCGAACCAAACAGAGCCACAAAAGGCAGCAGAAACCGCCTGAACAGCCAACAAAACAACATCTGCGGGCATTCTCAGGCTTGCCAGCTGGACAAGCAGAAAGAGACTGTTAATATTCCACATGCCTGTTATCAGTGACACTCAACATAACCCTGAGATCTCTGGTTTCACAATAAACACAGACATAGTAAATGCATTTTGCCATACAACTATTACATGCACACTAGATCTGTGTTCTCCACCACATTTACTGCCTGTTTGTATTAAACATTTTCCCAGTGATGTCCCAGTGATCTTCCACACTCATTCCCAGTAGCTCACCTCTCTTCCACTCCTCGCTTCTAATGACAATAAACAGATAGCGAGTGGGCTGTCTGGCAGGAAGCAAAGATCGGCTGCTCTTCCCTACTTTGATGGAAGGTTCTAGATCTACAAACCGGCTCTGCAAAGCTTCAGACATCTGGAGGAGGTAGAGAACACACAACATCTGTCGTACTCAGATTGGAGGCGGCTAACTATGGAATGAAGGTTGGACCACCGGAGAGAAATGTTTTTATATTACTGTCTACTTTAGTATAAACACTCACACACGCGTGGAAACAGATGCAAATACTTTAATACTTATAAATGTACATTCATGCATCGTCTACATATCAAGAAAAGGACTAGTTGTTACATCGGAGACGTGTCACAAAGGCTGTGAGTTACAAAGTCAACGTTTTCACTATTTTCTATGTTGGTTTCACGCTCATCATTTCTTTTTAAAATACATTTTTGTGTATTCTATCCTCCAGACCTTCAATATTAACATATTTTTGCTATAATGTTGGGTAACAAGTAAACTTACTTTTTAAATTTATTTAATTAAATTTACACTGACATGTTTACATTACCATACAATAAAGGCCATTTTACTTTTTGCTGTTTCATGAAGTTACCTAATTGTTTTACAAAGATAGTTTTTTATATTTTTTTTCCAAAAGCTTATGCAAGCTGTTTAATGGTGTTCAATATAACCCCTTATGCCACACAGTGTGACAACATGCCCCGCCATGCATGTTGTGAAAGAATTGTATCTGGTGGGTATGTTCAAAGCTGTGCCTATGCAGAAACCTACAAAAATAAACCTACCCTGAGAAATAAAAAGCGTGACAACAAGCCCCGACCTCCCATCTAATACATCTAATTAAATTACTTCCTGTTTCAAAAGCTGGAAATAATAGCCTTAGTTTATTCCTCTGCCTAGTGCTCACTTGCTTAGGTGACTGTGTGAGAGCAAATGACAGGAAGAGAACGTGTGCAAGAGAGAGAGAGAGCTTTCATTAAGAATGTGAAGCAAATGTCTATAAATTATTCAGTAAAAACCTGTTTGTAACGCTTCGAGCAGAAGAGTCCTAGGTTCTCATTAGTACAAAGCAAAGATAGGGGATGTACGAAGAAAATGTCTTCCTCCAAATGTGAACACAGTAACATGTGCAAAGCCTGCAATGTATTTCAAGGGTGTTTTTTTCAGAGGGACACACAGAAAATGGTGACTTGAAAGGGGGAAGGGATGGATGAGAGAGGAGAGAGGGGTCGGTGGCGACAGATATGAGACAGGAGGGGGGGTAATCGAGCTCCAGCGAGTGACAGCCAGGTGCTAGGCTCTGTCTGTGCGGATCAGTCACATCCTACGGGATACAAAACAGCAGACACATGCATACTTCCAGATTCCTACTGAGATTAGACACATGCACAGGTTTGAATAATCTCTTACAAATGCCAAGCATGTTTTATGCTGTGAGAGTCCAACACAAGAGATACGACACCTCTGCCAGGCTAATTGACATCATATTCAAATTGAAAACACCCACAGACTCGCTTCTCTTCCTGTTTTTGCAATCATTCCCAAAAACACACACTAAAACAAATGCACAACGCATTCATTAGCTGCTGATAAAAATCTACACTTTATCACTTCCAGCATGCGCCAGAAAAACAGCACTTCCATGCAACAGAAATATACGTATACAAAAAATAACATTGCACGTATTATCACCCGCACGTAAAATAGAGAAGATGATGTGGCCATGTTCCAGAGAGGCAAAACTGGTGACGAAAAGAGCCCGATAATTATTTCTGCACTGCAGCAATAGCAACAGAGCTGCTTAAAAACCAATCGATACAATTCCTGTCCAATCACACATGCACACACATGAAGAGACACAGAGCGTTATGACAGGCTGAGATTCTCACCTGTGTTAATGTGCTACATGCCTCCCAGAACGTGCGGGAATGTGTGCATCATGGCAGAGCGACAGAAAGAGATGAGGAAGAGATAAAGAGAGGGAGATACAGAGACAGCCCCCGAGTGACGGGGGAGGAAAGGAATTCCTCTCACCTAGCATCTGCAGGGAACGCTGTTCCACTCCTGTCAACCCAAAACATGCGACACCCCCTCCTGACTTTGAACTTCAACTCGACAATGCAAGAATGGTGTAAGAGCTACCAGGAAAGGGTTTGACTGTTATTAAAGGGGGAGGGAAAGGAAAATAAATGCAAACCCTCAATGCAAAACATTTTCTTAATTTACCAGTAAAAATATCTAAGCATTCTTTAAACAGGAAAAATAAAACAAGAAAAAATTTACTTTAGGAGCAGAAATGTGCAAAATAAAAAGCTCTGTTTTAAGAAAATATATATTGAGTTTAGATGATATTTGTTTAGATATTTATCTTACCCTATTAAAACTGGCTAACACATCCTAAAATACTGTAAAACATTTGCTTGAAAAACAAAGTTGCATTAGACATTAAGGGGCGGTTTGTTAAATTAGGACAATTAAGTAGTTTTTAAAAATATGCCTTACATATTATGTCTGTGAAAGTAGTTTTAAGTTAAGACAGCTCAAACATGCATTTTAGTCTGGGACTAGGCTTAAGACCTGTCCTGGAAACAAACCACCCCTAAGACTTACAGAATACTGTATCTTGAATTAGGTTTATTTATCTTTTTCCCAACATTTTTTCTTGTGTTGGGCATAAACCTACTAGTATTTTTGTAGAGATTTATGTCTAAAACAACAAAGAAACAATTAAACAATTACCTAACACAATGGATTAGGAACATAAACAAAAAACTTATCTTACCATAATTACAGTCTGCTACCATAATTACAGTTTTACTTACTATTTTAGCCACTTTAAGTTTTAAAGCTATTTAAAGCAATTCCAAAAAGAACACAAACATATTGTACTGATTAGGAAAATTCTAAAGAAGTGTAAAAATACATGCTCTGAAATCAGACAGGCTATTGAATTGGTCATAGTCATATATTGGTCCTGAAGGAAAAGAAAAATGCAGAAAACTAGAAAAAGATGAGTAAGAAAAGTGAAAAAACAGTTCTCATACATACTGCTGCGGTAACTCCTTTTGACAACCCAGAATGCTGAATTTATCTCTTCAATATCTCTATGTATCTCTAAATATCTTGTTTTTGTTTAGTAAATTCCTTAGTACCACTTTAAAGTGTTTTATTTGCTGAAGTGATCTTTCCTTTCTGTCTCTCTGTCTTTGTGGTGAGGAACGTGTAAGAATCGTTAGTGAATCCCACCGCAAAGCAATAGAATTATTGGTAATGGGTGGAGGTTAACCATTAACAATGCTATGCCAGATCTTCACCACAACTTATCTTTTCATAACACTTGTCAACAGCTACAGGCTTGTTCTAGATATTTGTATCATCCTGAGGGTTGTATGAGACAAAAACATGTTTTGGCTAAGAAGACACGAAATTGTGAATATGACCATGTAACCTTCTGTCCAAATCTTGCATTTACATTTACATTTCTTCACTTTGATGTATGTTGATGGTATCAGATACAGTGGATATATAATACTAAATGACTATACAATGGTATTTATTTCCATGTAAAATGTAAGAACACCATCAAGCAATCGCTACTGGAATCGCTATGTCAAAATAACATAATACTATTTCTTGTAAGCATCTGTGACACCCAAGCCAGCTTGTATTCATCTTCACACTGTTGTGATTTGCTTTTTCATTTGACGCAAACAAATTGAAGTGGCCCCTTAGGAGGAAGCTATTAAACTGTGTGATGTGGTTGAGAGGTCTGTCTAATCAGAGAATTGAGATGGCCCTGCCATAGCCATATTTCACCAGGGTCCAGGGAGTGAGTCATCACCCTGTGTCAAAGCCTAGATTAAAATCAGACTTGAAAAGAGCTCAGTATGTCCACACTGGAGAAACACATCCTGGAGACATGAAGCGCTCTTCCTACTCAGGTTTACAGTCTCATATCGATACAAATAGAAGTGAATGTTCACAAACCTTTAATAATACCTTTTCACCCTCTCATACACATAGACAAACTTACACTTCCATAAACCCAAACATGCTGTAAAAATAGATTGTTTTGAGGATCTACTGGGAGGACACTGGACGAGCATTTTGGCAAGCATTTGGTATTGTGAATTCAAGCTGATCTTTTAAGCAGCTTACTAAAAGTTTAAATCTTTCCTCCTTCTGTTCCTTTGACTGTCTTGGCTGAATTGGAGGAAAACATGTGTAAACACACCCTAACAAACCCCTTATTTTACACATGAGCTGATACTCCGTCAAATACACACATGCACACACATATAAACATGCACACGCTCATTAGTGTGGGTCTTTCGGGAAGGAGAGCCATATACTGTAGAAAGCACATAAACAATCTATATCAGCACTGTTCATAAAACAGGTCACATAAATATCCCACGCCAAAACACAGGCAAGTATATCAGCCATAAAAGCCAACAGCTTTACACAACGCAGGGCTGTGTACACAGACATTGCCCGATCTATTATTTCAGGCTTCGGTAAAGCTGCAAGATATCATTTCTGGCCTAAAGTATGTCAAACTCACATTCTTGCACATTTTACAGCATATTTTACCATGTATAGTGTCAAAATTTTAGCCTCAGACACCACACTCAGATAACTCACATATATAGGATGCAGACATAACTGGTAAGGCTTTAATCTGAAAATTAAGAAAAATGTGATGATCTGAATGATATAGTAATACTTTTCACTCAAATTATTGTACCGATAATGTAACTTACAATGAGAAATGTATTTACATTAAAATGTAAGGAAATATGTATAAGCACTCCTAAATGTTTAGACCACACTATAGTTATGCAGTCAACACTATCAAACACATTATCAACAACCAGGGGACGTAGCAAGCTTTTCAAAAGTGCGGGGGATGGATGTGGTTTGTTTGTTAACAATAAAAACGATGAATACAATGACAGAAGGGTACAAAAGGTATAACATACAAGATAAAAAAAGCTTCCCATTTAAATGAGTGATACTAGAAAAGTATAAAAACACACTCGGAACACACAGAAAATAAGTCAAAACTCTGTTGTGAAAATACACAACAGTAGACTTGCTAAAGAATCAGAATCAGAAATACTTTAATAATCCCAGGGGGAAATTATTTTTGTTACAAACTCCAGATATACAAACAACATATATTAAGAACAAAACATAAACAGAACATCTTCCCAAACACATATCAAGCTTATTTAAACCTCGAAAGGCATAAACACTCATTCAAAGTATCTGGAAAGGGAGATGTAAATAACCATAACCATAAGTTCCCGCCTCCTCAGCACGAGCTGACCGATAAATCTAACACGCCAAGAGAGGCGGGACTTAAGGCAGAACAGCCAATCATCAGCCGGTCACACTCAAAGCCTGTGTCATGTTTGAGAGGGAGGGGAGAGGAGGCAGACACAGAGCGGCCAGAGAAACGGAGGAGCGACTGCTGTAAGGCGTTTGTGCAAAACTGCGGAAAAACTGCAGAAAAAGTGTGGGTGTTGAACCCTCTCACTGGGAAAAGTGTGGGTGTTAAAACACCCACATGGGGCCCACGGGTGCGACGCCCCTGTCAACAACACCCATCCTGCTCAGCAGTAGAGCATGCATAAGAAATGTACATGTAGCATAAGAAGGATGCATATTTTAAAAAAACTTAGAAAAACCAAGTAGCCAAAATGTGACCCTGACTATGAAAACCAGGTTAAAGGGATAGTTCACTCAAAAATAAAGATTCTTTTATTATTTACTCACTCTCATGTCATGTCAAACCTGTATGACTTTCTTGCTTCAGCAGAACACAGAAGAAGATATTCTGCACAACGCTGGTAACCAGCGTTTTGCAAAATATCTTCTTTTGTGTTCCACAAAAAAAAGAATCACATACAGGGTTTGAATGACGCAAGGGTGAACAAATTATGATGTCTTGAACTATCCCTTTAAAGTCTCAATTATGACATTAAGAGCCAGTTTAATTTTAATCATTAATTTCACCATAACTTCAATATTTTATATGATCTTACTCTTACTCGATATTAAAGTATTAAAATATTTTCACACAATGTTCTTTGCCTTATGTATGATGATTATGCAGAAACAGTCAATTACAAAAATGACTTTAGCAGGGTTTCCAGGCAGAGTGACAAATGATAAGCAAATCAGCATCAATTCGACTACAAAATTAACAAAACTGTCAACACGCACAGACCTAAGAATTCCCTCTGCTGGCTTTAACCACAATCCTGTATCAAATTCTGCTCTCTGCTTAAGGCTTCACTGCACACTGGCATCTGTGTCATGTGGCTGTGTGAAGACATGAGAGGAACTGATGTTAATGCTCACACAATGTGAAGTGAGCTATGTGAGCATCGTCCTGGATTAAATTACAGATTATATGGCAAAACACATCATCCACTGAACCTCAAAACCCTGTCTGGGTGGAAGGAGGGTGACCAAACTCCTTAACTCTTTAATAAATGGAAAACAAAGTTCCCACATCAATGATGGCATAAAAATGTGTTTGTTTTAAGGAGACTGATAAAATCAGTGCAGTCAGTCAAAACTGACTGTAAAACGTTTTGATAGAGATACTAAAATCAAAGACCCTCTGAAGAGTTTTGAAATGCACAGCTTTGTTTGAGCTGTTAATAATGTCCACTGAACAGGAAGTTAGGGTGGGTCATATTGAGTGGTCCCTCCCCTTCTCAAAATAGCCAGTAGCGTTTAGTTTACCTGGCAGTCTGGAATTTGATAAGATGCTGAACCGCAGGTAGTCAAGTGATACATAATACATGCTTTAGAAACTCTTCTAAACATGATGTTTGTCAATGCTTTTGCTTTTATTAGTTGGGCCGATTGAAGCAATTTTTTAACAGCAAGGTGGGCAAATTGCATACATGGGTGAGAAACATAAATTCCTGTCATTATTAACATCAAACACATCTAATTATACAGCTTTATTGTATTGGATTTAAACAATATAAAATTTGTATTGAATTCTGACATAAATAAATCACAGACAAACTGCATACAAAATGTGCAAACTCCACAAAAAAATGGTGTTATGGCTCTTTAATGGAGAGATATGGCAAGACCTTCAGGCAGGGAGAAAGAAACCTTAACATGTGACTAGCACAGACTATCAAAATAAAGGAAAAAGGTAAAAAAATATGAAGTGGGATAATAAGGGCATAAAAACTCTGCACACACGAGACAGCTATTGAGATAGGAGACAGCCAGACACAGCCACAGGTGAAACAGTCTCATGTGAATTATAAAGAAAGCCAGATGCATAATTCCTCTGTGACATCTCAAATAAAAAGAGGTGTGAGGGGGAAGGCGAAGTGTTGCGCTTGTGAGAATAGCTGGAGCTGAGGGAGGGCGAGCGCGTGATAAAGTGAAGTTTGAGCGGGTTTCCTGGGGAAGAGTACAGTGTGAGAAAGACTGATAAGAACCTCAGGCTGTTTGCGTTCAAACTGTCACGTCTGAACCAGGACACAGACTAAATGGAAAGTCTGAGAAACAGTGAGAGAGAAACCACAACAATAAAACTATGCGGCCATGTCAAGAGTATCTTGCAAAGATTTAGTCATGAGTATCCGTCACAGAAAAGAGGCTGGAGGATACGTAGAAATGTGATATGAGGTTAAGATTCACGCACACATGTATACACTGCTTTGCTTTATCAATAACATTTATGATTCTTTGACAATTCCCTAATAATTACATAATCATGTTTGACTGACAATTGTAAAAGCTACTTTAATCATTAAATTTCATTAGAGACGTTTAGGAGTTTAGTCATAAGACATTTTAAACATGCTATAGTCTAACGGTAATTTCATATAACTCTGATTGCTTATTTCTTATTTTTGGTGTAGTCAATTGCATTTTTAAGATTTGTATATATTTAAGTTGTGGAGAAAAGCATCCAATGTTAGCTTTTCTAATCACTCCATTAGAAAGATTAGGATTCGAGAAATGCAACCTATGACCAGAAACCTAATAATGAGGAATAGCTCTAATGTGTTGTATACCTATTTCACTATGTTACCAGGTATTGATTCCATATGAACTTGTAAAATGTAAATAAAGGTGAATGAAGAACGAAGGTCCAGCCCTAAACACAACCATTACTGGGCCGAAAGTAAATCGAACAAAAATGTATGAATGACTTTATACCAATTAATTTAAATTAGCCACCAATTCGCTAAAACAGAAAAACGTCATGAAGAGATTGTGATGCTTTTTATTTATTAAATACATTCCATCTTTCATTCTTTTTATGTTTCTTTTATACTTCCATCATCACCAATAATTAGTTTTCATGGTAGCAAAGACAAAATACTGTACAGGTGCTGGATCGTATGTTTATACCGTACATAGTCTGGGGGTGAATGTTAGTTGCCCCCTGTATAATAGAGAAAGAATGACAAAGAAAAATAAATTCTCTTTTCATTTTCTTTACAGTTTTACTTTAAAAAATAGCACATTCACAAAATAGCTTATGGATATTAAATTATAAAAAATTATTTTTAAGTACTGAAAAAGCTGTATTGGAATTGCTCTTGGCAGTGGGAGTTCACAAATGCAGTCTTTGTTTAGTTTACTTCCAACTATTTTACCATTTTACCATTGACACAATTTGTATGTCTAAACAACAATCGTTAAACATCGATTTTGTATTTTGTATCGTTAAACAAACAAACCCCAACAGACTTATCAGTCCTTAGGGATTTCTTTTGTTTGTTTATAATTTTTTATGGAAAAAGGAGCGCTCAATGAATTAATGTTAAACAGTAAAAATGTGTTTAGAAGATAGATCCCACATGGGTAAACAAAAAATTATTTAGATGAAAAACATGCAAGTGGCTGATGGAATGCAGGTGGCATTTCAGAAATCATCTATAGTCCCTTGATCTTCACATCTACAAACCACATGAGCAGAAAAAAACATAAGAGAAAGAAAAGACAAAAGCAGGCCTTAAACATTTGAAATTCTTGCCTTACAGCATGAATAAGCAACTATCATGCAGAATACATGCTGTGCTCTCTCCTGCCATCTGTCCAACAATGGTTTTTTAGTCATGTAGGGGAGACCGGGGGCAATTGAAACACATTATTTTGCTTCAGTCATAATGAAAAGTAAGAGTAATGACACTGACTCAGCACATGCTCAGTAGAGTTTTCTCTCTGCCAAAGAAAAAAGATCTTTTATTGAGGTACAATATATTTCTTCTAAAGTCTGTCCTAATATTACTGAAAAAAATCGTGTGATTGGGGCTACACAAGATAAAAGTTACAAGATTTTATCATGGCTGTGAGGTTATGGCCATTTGTAGTTCACCCAAAAATTGGACTTGACTTTTTATAGTAGGAATAAAAAGTACTATGGTCAAGTGAATGGGGTTATTTTTGGGTGAACTATTCCTTTAACGTAATATAAATATATAACATCTAAAACCTAATATATAATGTAAAATTTAACACAAATATAGAGGTTACTTTATGTACTTACAGTATCTTTATGTGTGTTGAAGCCAAATTATGTCAAACTTAAATTTCATGCGTAATTGGACCCGACTATTGAAATTATTATTTACTATTGGCAAATTGGGGTAAAGTTATGTACTCAATAACTGATTTCTGTATATTTTTAAACAAGATTTATGGATTGCAGCTTTACATTTAATATTAAAATCAGCTCCCTTTTGATGCAAGTACCATTGTTTGTTGCACGTATATGGTTAAAACACAAAAAGATTGTTTCGAAATGTTACAATTGCCTCTTTTGTCTCCCCTATTTACTATCCTACAGAATGTTCAATGCCTTCACCATAAAGAAATGCCCTAGGCCGCACACACACAGGGATGAAAGCAGGATAATGAACGTGTGTAAGAGATGGTCCTGTCACTCTGCTGAGATAAAGACGCTCACAGGAAATGTGACTTGATGTGAACAGACTAAGAGACGTGTTTGTGTGTAAAGGAAAATGCATGTGTTATGTGGGTCATTTTTCCATCCCTCCGGCTTGATTTACTTCTTGACATGATACTGCAGTTTAATGGCCCATTCCCCAAAAGCTTACTGTCACTCTTTTCTTTATTCTTCGGCTTCCTGTCTTTCTCTATCCCTGTGCTTCTTCTGCTGCACTTAGACTCTTTTAGTCTGCCCATTATTCACATTAAGAGAGAGAACATGGTGAGAGAACACTTTAAATAGGAGAGTTAAAGGGACAGGAGACTCAATTATAAAAATGTTTATTTTTGGGTGATTCACTCTTCTAATCATAAAATATAGAAGAAAACATCACTTTTAGATATAAAGGCAGACGAGAATGACACATTGTTTACATCTAGTAGTAATTTCCCCGCATTCCACAAATTCCAATTGTCAATTGAAACTACATCTACATGGGTTGTATAAAAATACACCATACCTGAGACTAATACATCTACTAACTAAACACATACGCATAAAAATCAAAAAACCAAATACTACCAAAACACGCACATTCTTTTGAACACCCACAGCTAGAAGTGGTGACAGAAAGGTGAGAGCCGAGCATGCACCATATTACTGCTGTCATTTTATTATTCTATCTTTCACCAAGAGATACGTGCACTTAAACACGCGCAAACACACACACACAGGAAACAAACCGCCGCAAACAAGCAAGAACGCTCATATCGAAATGCGAGGACAGACGAGCAAAGCCCAGTGGAAGCAGCTCACATGAGCTCTATCAACAAGAATCTCTATAGCCTCAGGGCACAGAAAAAACAGACTCAAAAATACACTAAAATACAAATATATGAACAGACGGACTTTATTGCAAATATGCTGACAGATACGGCTGACAAAAACAATGCATACGTAACAAACAATAAAACCAACATCAATGTCATATTATTTTCGAAAGGATTTATTCAGCACTTTCATCATATTTGGAGGTCCATGGCCTTAAAAAGCCTGACCTTAACATCATATTTATATTGTTCATTGATATACTACAGGGTACGGATAAAATAACAGTTCTGCAGGCTGTGGTTGCCATCTTGACTAATCCTCAAAAGTCTTATTTGGGAGAAAAATGCCAGGTCACCTTGATCGATATCCTGCATGCACCAGCTAAAAGGTTGGCTTTGACTCATTAAAATAATTGAATGGAGTGCATTTGTGCGGTACATAAAGACAGCAAGTAGCTGATACACAGTAGTCTCAAAACCCTATAAATTCCTGCGAAAACAGGCATTGGATGTGAATGTTTTAATGATTAACATATAGGTAATGTTGCTCAACTTAAATAGTGGGCATGAGCGAGGCCACAAAATGGCTACGGCCTTTTACCTGCTAAGCTTGTGGGAAATAAAAACCTTATTGGTTACATTTCAGCGGGCAGTACACAAGAACTCTCAGGAGATCTGAAATGTTTTGACGGAGAGAACTCCAGCCTGCTTTGACCGCTCACATGAAACCTGAAATGTTTCCTTGCCTACAGAGAAGTTAAAGTTTTCAAGCAAAACGTGCAGCTATTTGTATTAAAACATTAGAACATCAGACACATTTTAATGCTGCTTCTTGAAAAATGAGGCCTGGAATTCCTACAGATTAAAAGTGGGAATCAAAGGTCTCCTTTTTGTTCACAGGCTTTGGTTTTGCTTCTCCAGCGGACCAGCAGCATTGTGTTCTTTGATCTGCCCACTCTATCTTTCTCCTTTCCTTTCTTTCATTCTCCTTTTTTTTTTATCTTGGCTATCCTCGTTTTTTCCAAAAGCTTAGAGCTTCCAAAAGTGAATCTCTTAGATCAGAGGCATGAGAATGTTTAAGAGGTAACATCTTGAAAAAACAGGTCAAGAGTTTTAATGGAATCTTCTCACACACCTGGCACCATTTCATTTGCAACTTGAACTCGAACTGCACTTTGTTATCAGTGAATGGCATGTGCTGTTTTTTTCTTTAGAGGATTTTGGGAAATTCGATAACAAACCTGGTGAAAAAAAGAGCCAGGATAATCCAGCATTAAACATATCTGGAAAAAAAAGTGTTTGATAAGTGAAAGGAAGGATCCTTGGGTTGTAACATCAACATCAGTTTATCTATTGCTTCAATAAGTGACTGCTTTCTCTGTTGTGGATTGTACTGCAAAAGATCATTTTTTCATATTTTTGTCTTGTTTTCCTGTTAAAATAAGCCTAAAACTAGACACATTCACTTGAGAAGTAAAATGTGAACTAAACTCAAAGTAAAACGTTAAGCTAGGTTTCTTACTTAGTTTGTTCTCATGTAAAAGTATCTTGTTTAAAAGCTGATTAGGGGTTTTTAGAAAACGAGACAAAAATATCACACTTCAAACTTTGCTTTTTAGCACAGCAGTTCCAACCATCACTATAGCACAACATATACAAAATATTATGGCATCAAGTAGAGTGATTTTAAAGCAATCACTGAAGCAATGCTTTTGTAATTCAAAGGAAAGGACTTTTATTCTCTCAACACTCCTGAGGGTAAGTAATTGAGAGAAAGAAAAAAATTGAAGGCCTTTTAAAATGCAAAACACCTCCAGCTCTTTCAGGTAAGGAAATAACACACAGTTCTCAAGGTCACATTCACGTAGTCAAGCCAGTCTCTAAGGAGCTGTGGGCAAGGCTCCTATTGCATTTCCGCTGATGGTGAAACATCTGATCATTATATCTGAAGGTCAGAATAAGCCCAACTGAAGACAGTCCCATCTAAGTAAACAGCAATCTGTCTTTTAATACTGGATAAAGATGCAGAGTGGATTCATGCAAATAGGGGAAATGCTGTCAAAACCTACGAAAATCAAATACACCGTCACTGCACTTATTGAGCATACACATAGAAATCTGAACTATATCATTTTTACACATTTGAAAATCTTTTTTCATTTTTTATTATTTCAGGTATTTTTATGAATAACATCAGCATTACTATTTCTATCCATTTTTTACTTTATGTTTATTGCTTTTACAAAGAAGACTTTGTAAGGTTATAAATATTTAGAGAACGGATTCATTTAAATGCAGAGCTTCTATTATTTTCCAGTTATATACAGTATGAAAGCTTAAATGTGTTCATGCCGTTGTCAGAAATCTTCTAATTGACACTTAACCAGCAGGTTCAAACCATGGGAAACCATATGTTTCCAATTTAACAGTTACACATGACTTTAAATAGAAACTATCTTTGAGTTTCTAAACTGTAGCTGCTATCTTATTCCCATTTCTTGAACTTTTATAGAGATATTCAGCTGTACTTAAAAGGAATTTAAGGAGGTGCCAGTCAATCAGTATGTTTTACAGCACGGTTAGACTTTTAGTGTTATGTGAGAGGGACAGAAAAACTTTGTTCTATATAATAGATGATTTCCATAAGCACCCTACATTGAAGACAAAACAACCTCTACCATATGGTCTATAAAGAAAATGTGAGGATTTTGAATAACAAGCCTGCAATGGTATAATTTGTTCACAGTTGATGATTTAATTGTTACTTAGCAGTAATACATTTCATTTTTATGTAAATACTAACTTTCTTTAACTTGTGCAAGTAACTACTTGAAGTATAACCACATAAGTGGACCATATAGGGACGACAACAAAGACACACACATTTACCAATCTACATAAGGACACTATATATTGACAGGCAATTGTAATTACTACAGATTTTTATACACACACTCTCTCATGAATACACATCCAAAATCCCAAATGAGAAGAAATAACGAATTAATTCCACATTAGCCCAGAACGAAGTGGTTGGGAATTTATTCAGTATATTTGTTCTCACACACAGACATAAACACATCCCCTGTTTGTGGGCTGGAGTTCAGTTAGCGGTCACTGCAACAGGAAGCATCTGGCGCTCGAAGAATCTTTCATATTATAAAATCTGTGATACCTTTTCAAAAGGCCAAAGCAGAGCTGGAAGCAATGCAGCACATTACAACAATCTTTCTCTTTATCACTCTCGCTTTCTGTCTTTCTCTCAAATCCAGCTTTTTTATCAGAACTTTTCGGTGAAGCAATTTCAGTTATCCACTCATGTCGCTATCTGTATTTTACTGCTCCAAATCCATTTCAAATTGTCTCAGGCTGCTGTTTTAAGATGGCAAAGGCTGGATGAAGGCTTCACTTTAGACAGGAAAGATTTGTTGTCTAACTAGGACAAGTCGGTGGTTGGAACAATAGAGTAAAATGCCTCAAAAACCAGTGTAAGCATTTTTCTGAGGTGATTAACAACAGAAAACTTTGATTTATCTACAAAATGAAAACCACTACATTATAGCTTGATTGTTTTGTCTACTGGGATCTTACTGTTGGATCGTGAGAAAGGGCACATGTTACGATGTGGCTGAATTAATGAATAGCATAAAAACATCTTCCTCCTTACTTGAGTATCAACAGTATTTTGTAATGTAGACTTCCTTCCTAAGACTTCTGACCAGTAATAACAAGATAAAAATGCTGTGCTCTTCCTGCAGGAGCTCTGTGGACACTGAACGCTGGTTTCTACCTCGAGTGGAAACATTTATCAAGCTTGAAATTAAACTGATAATCCCTTCAAAATGTACACTGAAGCACAGAAAGCCAGAAAATAAGTAGAAAACTCTATAGTGTTGAAATCTGTGTGTGCCAAATGGCATTTATAACATGGAGGGCCAGAAAAAATGTATTTAAACATTTATAAAAATGTCAGAATATGGTGCATATTCTGGTTAAGAATTGTTCTGAAAAAAAATTAAAAATTTTAAATAACAAATAACAAAACGCATAATAAATTTTTTTACATTACATTTACTACATTTTTACATTTATTATTCTTTTATTATTATTATTATTATACTATATATTATATTTTTTAATAAATTAATCAGCATATTCTGAATTATTACATCACACTTACATAATCAGAATATGACTAAATTCTGATTTGTAATATTGGAATATTCTTCTGAGCATGTAAACACATACCATATACGTACCACGCATAGTCATACTACGAATATAACGTTGACTTTGTAAGATAGATTAAAACGTGATACCAACAACACAACAAGCTGCAAAAGTGTTTGTACCATCTGGCCAGTTGTAAATGTGTATGCCCATTACTGAGGATTAGTGTCTAATCAGTTTCAGTGCAGATGTCCTCTGCATTAACCAAGCAGGATGAGACGAGTCTCAGTCAATCTTTCTGCTTTCTGCAATTTAACTCACTTCATCGCCATTAGTACAATACAGTGCAAAATTTCAGACTGCTCGCAGCAACAAATAAAACAAACTTATGCTAGCATGCATAAGGTCCCCCAATAAATGCCTATAATAACATGATGTATGTAATATGATGTAAATAATATCATGTTATCCAACAATAAGCTTGTTTCTGCTCTGTGCATCGGGGATTATACTAAGGTTGAGCCCCAGAATGCTTAACATGCTGTTTTCCTCATTTTTGCCAAATAAAATAATGTCGCTGCTATTAATTTTTTAAACTGATACAATCATTTTAGCCGTGCGTATACTAGGCAGACATTCAAAACTACTTCAGGGTGTGATTATAATTAAAAGGCTGAGAAAATGAGAAAAGACTATAAGACCCCTATGGTAAATTAATGAGAATAAGAAACAACAGGATGCGTCATGCAACCTGCACGATAACTTTTTTAGCCCACAGGTATAAAAGAAATTATAGAGCTATTTATTTATACTATGGCATATCATTCATGATGAAGGCAGATACAATTATTTTACAGTTAACTATGGCTGAGATTAATAACATTCCTGTTTAGCCAAAAGCAAACTGTAATGGCCAATTAATCAAGTAGTTAATTCAGTTCATTTTGACTTATGATTTAAAATTAATTTGAAATTGAAATCAATTTGAATGATTTTTAAGTGAAATGACACCTAAAACAACTAAATCATTTAGCAGTTTAGCAGTATGTCTAATCCACACAATAAAATACGTAAAGTTATGGATCTGTAAGCCCAAATAAGACCATAATTTACGCATTATTAAAATAATTTCTTTCAGACTCAAATATCATATTGCAAGGCTTCTGAAGCCACATACTGTAGCTTTGGTCTATCATTTAGGTATTAGATATGATGGTCATCTATCACTTTCACTTCATGGAGAACAGAGTAAATAAAATGCTTTGATAAATAACCAAAATAACTTGTTCTACCTATCACAAACCCTTGTATGGCCAATGCTGAATATATTATATCAGAAGCATAAACTGTCAGCATTAGTGTTACGAAAGCAGCAGGTGTAAACATCAAAGAAAAGCTAAATACAAAACAGCTGTAACACAACAAAGCAACACACCAACAGACGTGCATAGTTCATATTCATGACTGACAAATCTACTTGGCAAGTGGCAAAATGGCAGACAAGAATGTTTTAACATGTGACAATGTGAGCTTCAGAACATCTGTAAAAGAGCTTTCCGAGCGTTCTGACTCTCTGTCAGCATACTGACTATTCTTACAACAAATACAAGATCTAGGACAAAGAAATATACAGAAAAGCCCAGTGTCACACATTGCATTAATAAACAAAGGAGTACTTCTCTACATATGACCTACATCTCTGACACCACAACACCCCCACAGGATAAATTATTTGAATCCACTGAGAAATTATTGTAGATTTAGCAGTGCTGTGTCTACAACCGACATTAAAATGTGCATACTAAAATGTTGGAATTTGTAAAAGGTTTTTGTGAATATATTCTTTATTCTTTCTTTATTTGTGTCTGAATGCACAAAGATTGCAGCATTATCCCTCTCCTGGAGACTGCTGATGTCATTGCACAAATCCATGTCTTTGAAGATTTCACAGTACGTGACAGATCATATCTATAAGGACCTGCATGTAAAAAACGCAATAAATAAAGTGGTAGTAAATGAAAGAAGAAAATGGGAAAGATTGCTTGATTTCATAATGAATTAATACAGTAAACATGGAAAGACACTTTTTATGACTCAGATTATGTCTTTCTAGTCCAAAGAGTAAATCTTCATGGCTACTTTACATAAAGTCCACTGTTTTAATGACATATGTAGGGTGGGTGTGGTTCGAGAGATGAGCGAGTGTTTTTTCACAACCAAAATACACATAAAACAGACCAAAATCCAGACAAAGCAACAGCAGATACAAACAAAGATTATTAGCGTGTAAGGGCAGAAGGTTTTAACTCCTCCATTTAGCATCTGTGTAGACTGTTTCTTAAAGCTAGAGAGAAATAGATGTGAGGAAAAAACAAAACATCTGACCCCAAAGCACGAGTTTTTCTGGTGACTTCAGCTGGTCCAGCATGTTTGGATGGATCCCAGCTTACTCAGTCGAGTTTGATGAAGAGTTCAACCGCAGATATGACCTTAAAGTTTACATCAAGTGTGTGAGTGGGTACAAAGGCACGCGCACATACTCGATTTTGTGATATAGCGGATGATTTACTGGTATGGAGTAAGGTTTATCTACATTCCTTTATAAACAGTTGGACAAAATAGGATGACAACTCTTAGTTTAACATTTAAAAAGCCACAATTCCACACAATGACCATCTCTCAACTCCCACTCCAGAGTCAGATCTCATTAGTGTCTTTGGCTGACATCTTCAGTGGCATACATGTTAGATAATATGTAAAAAAGTACAACTAGTAATAGATAATATATACTACACTGTATTTCCCAGTAAGCAAACTTGGCATTTGGAAAAGTCATGAAACCTTAGAAAAATAAGTCTGCTTATCTAAAATATTTCTGTGCTCATTGCAATATGAGTGTTTTTTTTACATCATTAACAAACTAACTAATAACAGTCAAAAAATGTTTTCAGACAAATACAATTTTCTATTTGTTTATAATGAGGATGTGATGCTATCCATTAAACAGGCCATATCTAACAACAAATCACTTGTCAGAGGGTTTTCCTTTAAAGTTAGCTCTCAAAGAAATCCCGTGCTCACATTACACCTCTTGAACTATTTTTTACCTCATGTTCCTACGAGCAATCAAAAGGGCAGGAGCAGCGTGCAAATTATAACAGCCATTGTTTCCATCTCCGTTCTGTGAGAAATGGCCTTCATCAGAAAACAATGGACAAGGAATCGCCCCCACAGAGTCTCACATGTGCACCCCCAAGAGACCTCACTATGCCAAATTCCATAACCTCTACAACAAGCTCTCTCATGCCTACCATATCCAAGAAACTGAGAAACTTTAACCACACAATCAAACCATTTTGGTGTAATATCAATAGTCAGGAGACTGAAAACATATCTGGTAGATTCAAAGTACCTATAGTATGTATCTATAGTCACTGTTTCCACTAAGGCCTTGTCTCACAGCTCTATAGCTGTGGCAGGGTTGCAGGCCATAGAATTACAATCAGTGATGCAACAAGGCCAGCATGGCTGTTAACAGAAACAGAAGCATGTTTATTTATCTTTTAGTAGACAGAAAACACTCTACTGACACAATGCTTTGCTAATGCAATGATCAGAGTTAAAATTTTAATAATATTTTTAATTGTCCACATAACATATGCATATTTAAAATAAACATAGCAAAATATAGTAAACATAAACCTTAAAATATAAACTATTCAAAACTTATTTGAATATCTTTTGTTTTTTCCACATTTTGGAAAACTATATTAATGCAACTATGGGAATTATAGTGTGACTAAAGAATATTTAAAATTTAAACAAATCATGTTATATTTTAGCATCTTTAAAGTCATAATTTGCCTAAAGTTTGTGAAAATATACTCTTGGCATTTTATCAATCAGTTTTTTAAAGGTTGCAGTTGAGGACAGGAGTTTATTGAAGGAGCTCCTATGACCTAGCAATGGCTGATTTTATTTTTTGTAATGCACATACTTTACATATTTCTGCAATCATCAGATTTTTGTTCAGTAGGGGTTTAATGCTCCTGTGTGGCCCTTAGGTCACATGCTTACTGTACTCTGCATTCCTGAGAACATCAAACAGTCAGTAAGCTCAAATGAAGACAGTACAAGTTCAAGGCTAATGAGATAACATTGTGTGAACGAACAGATTACTACATTCATGTCTGATTTTTAACACCCCTAACACGACATAGCTGCATGCGGCGTTGCGGGCGACAGACTAATTCACAATGTCTGGATGCAATCCGCGTTCGTTAGTGTGTAATCAAGTGCTGTGCGCTAATACATGCACAGTGACCAGCCCATAATAACTCCGACAACTGCTGTCCGTTTTGCGACTGGACACGAGCCATTCACACAAACCCAACAGTACCGTCTTTATAGCCTGGCTGGATTTCTCCTCGGGTATCGCAAGATAGCAGCACAGCGATATTAACCACCTGAGCTCACCATCTCTGGATGACTCGAAACAAGCCGCACGGGCCATCATCGCCGCGTTCCCGCGGTGCACCTACAAAACAGACGCGCGAACCGAGCTCTCACCGCAGCGTCATGAGCGCAGTGCTGCACTACGGCACGGTCAAAACGCCTCTCTCTCCACCCGCGTGTCTCGCATCTTTGCCAGATTGACATACAGCAACCAGCTGGTCGACATTACTACAACCCAGCAGGGAGGTGAACTGTAACATGGCACAACGGTGGGCGAAATCAGATGGTAAATTTGTGCTATGACGAGAAGAATTAGAGATTGGCTGTCTATCTATAAAGCATTTAGGTGCCTGCTTTGCTCAAAAATGCTGCCAAGGTACGCAGACGAGCTGTAAACCAGCCCCGGAATAATGAAGATGAAACATCCAGGTCTGCAGTGAGTGATACGGTGCGTTGGCGAGCAAGAGTGTGTCTGTAAGGAAGGAGGGTGCGAGTCGAAATCTGAGATACTGAAGTGCTGAAATATTACCTGAAGAACAGCAAATAATAAACCACAGTGCTGCAAATGTTGCATAATAGAAATAAGAGTGGGTTGATGAGGTGCATATTTCAAGGTAAATAAGAAAAAAGTTCAATAATAGAGCCGACAGACAAGGAATGTATTATCTCACATCACTTACCTCAGTCTCTGGGGGGCCCTTATTTTTCCTGGGCACTGCAGAAGCGAGGCAGACCTTCAAGGAAATCCAGCACTGGGAGGCAGCCGCAACCAGCTGCGACGGCGGTAGAGGCACTCCTCAATCCCCTTCACACACACACACACAGTCTGTGATACTGTTGTTATTGAGGTTTGTGGAAGGGGACGGCAGCAGGCTCTCATAACACAAGCGCTATACTGTGAGCCTGAACACACCCCCTCCCTCAGCGCTTATCCAATGGCAGTCGGAGGGTGAGATGCAAATACATACATACATACATACAAACAGGCAGTCAGCACACACCATCCAGCTTCCCCATCACGTCTTTGCTCGGAATCTTTAAGAATTTAAATATGCAATACGAAGAGTCAAGTGATAAAATATTGAACTGGTGTTTATGCCTTTATACTACTTGCCTATATAGAGTTATTGGGCAGGTATGTATTTGAGTTGGATAGTGTGTGATTTGCTTGACAATATTTATGTCACAGACACTAAGGCAGATTGAGGTTTAGTATGGTAAAGGAGGCTGCTTGCTGTGATTTAAAAAACAGCACTTGGGCTTGAAAAAGCACAGGACATGCCTCTCATTCTTTAAGTGTCTATTTCTTCACATTTCCAGACTCAAAATCTTTATTCCAGGTCTGTTCTCCTCTGAGAGTAAATGCATAGGACTGGATAGTTTACGCAAAAATGTACATAATCTTGTACTAATTTACTCACCCTCAAGTCGTTCACACTTTCTTCCATTGATCACAAGTGAGATCAGCCTCATACTGTATATGAGCCTTCCAAATCTGTAGATTAGAAGTACTTATTTAATTTGACAGGGTAACTGACATGTCTGAGCACTAAGAGTTGAGTCCTGCTGTGTGACATGCTATACAGTAATGTTATATGACATTTTATGTATATATTGTTGTATTATTTTAATATGTATGCATGCTGTTTATATGACCTCACATATTAGAGGCAACCTTGTTTTTTGCATTTTTTTAATTTGTCACGCCACAGGACTGTCACCCTACAAAAGGATTAAAATGGAACTTACAGAAATAGTGGACAGATATAAAATCTTAAATATACACTCTATAATACATTCATATTACATTTTACATAAAATTATGATTAAAAACATGTCTATGCCAACTATTCACATATAAATGTCTAAATATGTATTTAGCTGTTCTAAATATGTATTTAGCTTTAATCGTGCATTGCTCTTGATGACCATCTGCTGGTGTACAGTGGAAGTGAACTTTTTAATACAAATTTGAAAGAAACTTACTTACATTTAAACTTACATTTGCGTGTGTTTTTCCACCGGATGCAATTGGATGTGTTAGCCTACATTATTTATTCATTTATTTGGTTATTTTAATGATTTTTCTAAAATATTCGTTCTAAAATCTAAAATGTCAATACACTTTAAAAAAAAACATTAAACATACACAACTTGTCTTATTTTAAGACTAATCTATCTACCCCTAATACGCTACTGGTTATACACTACTAAATAACTGATTTTAGGACAGGCTGCGGCATGAGGCTGGTCACAGTAACACAATAGGTAGTCTAAAATATATGCCTGAAAAAAGAATTTTATTTTATTTATGATTATGAGAACCCCATATTTTCATAAACAAAAACGCGCATCTAATTGTTCAAAAACTTGTGCATTTTTGTTTATCGTCAAACATTAAACAATTTATTCGACCATCATTTTTTGTTCAGGCAGTAGCGGAGGAGTCTCAGTAGTCGAAAAAGCGCCAAGTTCCACAGTAGACGGGATTGTCAGATTGTTTACCTTTAATACGAAAGTGCGTGTTTTGGATATATTTTTGGCCAAAATGTAATTCCTGCGTAATAAACCACAACAGGTAAGCACATTAAACGTAGTTTCGTTTCTTATTATGTAACTGCAGTGGGGCAGAAAAGAGTCGGCGGCGTGCAGGTTTGTGTGGGCTGGGCGGCTACTCAGTTAGCCATACTGCGAAATACACATGTGTGTAACCACATCTATGAAAAAACGCCAATCACACTTACAGTTTAGAGACTATGTGATGTAAACGCATTACTCCTATTAATTATATATACACGAGTGAACGGTTGATAGCAGAACGTGTTTGTAGTGCTTTCTATGGCGCAGCTGATCGGTGAAACTCACGAGGTTCGCAACTGATGTTGGCGCCAGTCTAAATGTTAGTGTGTTTGTCTAAATGTCTTTGGCAGTAGCTAAGGTTTCTTTTTTTCTTTTTCACCAGTGAATGGTTAAAATGCCCGATTTGCAGTGCGAAGGTGGAGTGGCGACTGTCACAGGCAGTCCAGTAAAGAAGAGCAAACTGTCTCTCAAGTTCTTTCAGAAGAAAGACACCAAACGGGCCCTGGATTTCTCAGAGACTCCAGCAGAGGAAAACAGTACCGCGGAACCAGAAGAGACTACCAAGTATGTAATGCATTTATAGGGTTAACAAATACATGTTAAATACAGGTTGTTTTCTAATTGTTCCCTTTTAAAGTCATGATCAGGTCGTGCCTATGCCTTGCCCTTCATCGTCTCCAACTTGTGAGAAGCAAGAAAGCCTGGTTCCTTTTGTTGGGCTTAATAATTTAGGAAACACCTGCTATCTCAACAGCATCCTTCAGGTATGCACCTGCCCTGTCATCAGCTTACCTACCGTTTATGTATTATTAATGATACTCAGGTCTAAATAATATTGTCAGTGTTACTGTGGGTTGGGGCTTATAAATTAAAGAGCTGCATTTGTGCCTTTGCTATAAATTTCAGGTCTTATATTACTGCCCTGGATTTAAAGAGGCTATTAGATCTTTGTGTGATTTGGCTAAACTGAAAGACAAACAGCAAGAAGATGGTGTCAAAAATGAGGTATGTCTTATTTTGCACTTTATTTTTACATCTCACTTTCTGTGCTCTTTGTAACATGCGGTTACAAAGTTTGCTATTATCTCTGAATGTATTGTAGCATTCCTCATTTGTTAGTTATGTAAATGAATAGAGAGGCAGTGATATGATTCAGCTTCCTTGACCGTGAATATTTGCATAAACATAGCAAATGTTTTTTGTGGGTCATCAGGATGACTGTAGTGAGAACACCATACCTGCCCATATGGAGTTGCTAAGCAGTTTTTACAGCCTCATCTCATCTGTGGAGCAGCTTCAGTCCAGCTTTCTCCTTAACCCTGAAAAATACAACGATGGAGAGCTTGCCACACCACCCCGCAGGCTGCTTAACAACCTCAGGTAATACTGCAAGCCAGAGTGATATCTAATACAAGGTTATTGAAATTTTTTGGTGTCATAATATGTTGTAAGATATTAAAGATAAATCTTAACTCAAGTGTTTAATTGCTTGAAACACCAAATAAAAGCATTTGCTTTAATAAAATAACTCTACAGTACTCTTAAGTAGTCTAGGACAAAGTTAACAAACTTGCTTGATTCCCCAGGCACAGCTAAATCCTATGTACGAGGGGTACCTGCAGCATGATGCACAGGAGGTACTGCAGTGCATCCTTGCAAACATCCAGGAGGCCTGTGATACCATAAAAAAGGAGCAACAAGATGCCAATGGAACTGGTGAGCCAATCAGCGAGGAGGATGGGAACAGTGATGGTCAGCTGAGCGGAAAGAGAAAAAGTGACACAGAAGCAGGTAATGCCAAGAAAAAGCCAAAGTCTCAGAGCAAGTCGAAGAAAAACACAGATAGCGTGCCTATGACCCGCTCGAAACGAAAGTCTTCCAGCGACATAACCACAGAGAGTACTGACCAGAAGAATAAAGCAGATGAGCAAGAGGAAAAGGATGAAGAGAAGGATAAAGAGAGCACAACCGAAGAGGAGAAGGTCGACATCTCCCCCAAAGAGGTGGGCAAGAGGACAAGGAAGGGGAAGCTTGGCTGGTTGAAGCCGTCTGGGAAGCAGCCCAGCATCTTCTCAAAGTTCCGCAGCATGGGGCGAATTACTTCACATGTTGGGAAAGAGGAGAATAAAGAGAAATTAAACTCTAGTGCTCCAGAGAAGCAGGAGAAGGATACAGTTGAAAATGGGACGACAACTCAGGAAGATAAACGGAGTCTGGAAAAAAAACAAGGTAAGTACTGAAATTAACACTTTTGGGGCAACTTGGTAATATTTGTAATTCACTTGATTTTTAATCTAATAATCTTTCTCTTGCTTAAACAGAGAGATCAGGGCTGGATGTGCTGAAGTGGATGTTCCAGGGTCAGCTGGTGCTGCGGACACGGTGCCTGGAATGTGAGTGTTACACAGAGAGGAGGGAAGACTTTCAAGACATCAGTGTGCCTGTGCAGGAGGATGAGACCAGCTGCTCTGACTCCAGTTCTGAGAGTGAGTACACTTAATATAGATCAACATACAGAAACAGATTGATTTGAATACCCAACACTTCAATCTGGCACTGGTTAGGTAATCTGAGATGTTTATAACTAGATCTGTTTTCTTCAGTTTCTCCAGATCCAAAGCCTGAGCTGAAAACTCTAAAGTGGGCCATATCTCAGTTTGCCTCTGTGGAGCGAATTGTGGGTCAGGATAAATATTTCTGCGAGAACTGTCATCACTACACAGAAGCTGAGAGGAGTCTTCTCTTTGACAAAACCCCTGAGGTTGTCACGATCCATCTGAAGTGCTTTGCAGCCAATGGCTCAGAGTAGGTATCTTTTTAAATTATAGCTAAATACTTGTTTACTGAAGAGTTTAAATAACCCTACTTGATAGAACTGGTATCAAAATAGCTTGACATAAATTTTATTTAGAGTAAGAGTCATTGAGTTTATATCAAGTAAGTTCATTCTTAACTTTTGGACAGGATGGACCCTTACGCTGGCCTTTCTAAGGTGAACACGCCTCTGCAGACCCCTCTGAAACTCTCTCTGCACGAGTGGTGCACTCAGCCCGATTCTCCAGACCAGAGCCATCACTACGAGCTCTTTGCTGTGGTCATGCACAGCGGAGTAACCATCAGCAGTGGACATTACACAACTTACATCCGTTTGATGGATCTCCGTCGCACCAATCTCAAACCGCAGCCTCAGAATGAAGACCAAGACCAAAAGGAAGACACAAAACATCAGAAGAAAGACGAGGTAGCTCAGACAGACTACGACGATGGGGAGGTGTCATTTAGCTTGTCCGGCAAAGGGCAAAAAATGGCAAACCGTGCTAGTGTCACAAGGACATCCAGCAAAGCAGGAAACAAGAGGTGCTCAGAAGGTGTTGGGCTCCTAGGAGGACAGAGGAGCATCACCAGTTATGAGCTAAGCAACAGCAAGCAGACCATTCCCGATAAGGCTTCCAGCTTGGCCAGTCGGGCCTCTGGTACTCTACTTCCCAATGTTGGAGTGAAGAAAGAAACGGAGGAAGAAGGAGTTGATGCTATGAGCGACGGGAATCAGGTAACCTTTGATTCGGCTCTCCGGAACCTTTTGGACTTTGAAGGAAAGTGGATGTTGTTTGATGACTCTGAAGTGAGACTCTTTGAAGAAGAGGACTTTCTCCGAGCTTGTTCCCCAGAGACGTGCTCCACCTCTACACCCTACCTGCTGTTCTATAAGAGAGTCTCGCAGTAATAACACGCCATTGGATTTGGACAGAAACTGTGGCATTACACTGGTCCATTCAGTTCTGTGGTTTTACTGTTAAGACAATAAAGTATTTTTGCTAATTATTAGACAAGCAAGTTAGGCTATTACATATGCTTGTGTAACAAATGTCAGTCGATGTAATAGCAGAGTGAAGCTGCATTTGTTGCTGTTGTTTATAGATGTATGATTTTTGTCTTACTATTTTTGTACTTTCCATGTCATGCTTTCCTTGATCCTCATGCAAATGCACCTTGGCACTTACTGTAGTGCATATGACAAATTTTTCTGTACTTTCAACCATTCCCTTCTGGTGACTATGAATGGCACAAAATGATTTTCTTGCGCACTGATGATTTTTTTTTAAATGACCAATGGCTCCTGATTGTCTCCAAGTATGATTTCAAATATATTTTTTGGAGGGTAATATTAATAGGTTGTCAAAGTTTGGATGCCACACAGAAAATGCTGTAGTGATGAAATGATATTTTTTGCAAACACCAAATTAAATGTAGTTTAGAAATTGTTCAACCTCTAAAGTACAGAGTATATTAATTGCTTACATATGTGACCACAAGGATAAAGCAAATTATTTTTATAGTTTCTATACATTGTACCTCATTCCAGTCAAAGAAGCTTTTTCCATATTTTGTGACCAGATCTGGCTTTCTGTCACGGTAAGATGGCATAGCAATAAATAAGCCATTATTGGAAAATCATGCAAAATATTACTATTGTATTCTATCTATATCTATTTGAGGAGTAAGGGTTTGTGGAAATTTTCTTTCATGTCTTTTTAATCTGGTTATGTAGATTCTTGTTTACCACATTAAAACACCAGCATATAAAAAGTCTCGGCCTGTTGTTAACACCAACATTGCACACCAGAATGACTATTAGAGTATTTATTTAGTAAAATATTTAAACAAAAGGTACAGAAAAACTACATAATGCTGAAAAAAAATCCGTAACCTTTCTTTCATTTTCCGTTAGGATTAAATAAACTTTTACGTTGTACCATGACTGTTAAAAATGCACTGGAATGAAGTAAAAAATTAAATAAAAAAAGTGCAGACAGGTAAATGAATACAGATTTGACACATTGTAGGCTAAATTCACTCTTAGGTCTAATTTTTTCTTGTAACAGGCCATTTGGTAAACAAATACAAAATTGGAATGATGTACTAAACTTTAACACTTTTTTTACTTTATGGCAGAAACACTGATATCGTGAAGAGGGTTGATATATACAAATAAATAAAATTGCATTCGTTCTTTTTATTTTCTTTGTCCTGTGATCACAGGTCTAGCTTGCGAAGGCTGATTCTGCTAAAAGAGTCTCTGAAAGGAAAAAAAAATAATGTTAGAAGAGAAAAAATATCCTAAAAGAAAAACATGACACAAAAACCTTGCCACCACTTAGCTACCTTGTCAGGCTGTCCTTTTGCTGCTTGTTAAAAGGGAAAGCGAGGGTTAAACACTGATAAACGCCTGTTAACAACTGTTTGGATTACCATTCATTCATTATGAGTCAACTATCACACATTAACAATAAGTCTAACCTAAATAGGTCTGATTCATTACGGTTCTAATGCAATGACGTAAGGAAATAACTTAAACTTAATATAAGATTTCGATGGGATTTTGGGAAATTTTGATTACCTGTGGGAGTTGACCTGTAACACAGGTTTGTAAAGCTGTGGGATTTTCCTGTTAATGAGAGGCTGCAGTGATTCTTTCAGCCTGTGGTAGTTCCTCTCCAGCTCCCTTTGATACTCCTTTTGGTCTGGTCCAATCAGACTCTTGTTTTTGCGAAGGGCGTCTTCACATCTGGGGAGATTTCAATAGAAAATATACAATCTTTTAACATGGCAAATATATAATATTAAGACAATAGTTAGATTTAATAGTACCATAGACCATAGATATCAGAGAATCTAACCTCTTGGTGAAGTCTTTGAAGCACAGTCGAAGTTTATTATGGTGCCTGTAGAGTTTAGGATCACTTGGGATCTCAGATAGAAACACCTGGGCCACCTCAAGAGGACCCTATAGAGACATACATTACAAGTTCATTATTCACTGGACCAGTGACTCACAAGTTTCCACTCATATTTGACCATGCATTGAATCTCTAATGAAGATATTAACATTAGCGTTATTACCAAAATGAAAACCCTTCAGAAAATAATGATGTTATTGACGTCATTAACTACAGTGTTTATTAATAGGCAGCAGTGCCCGAAAAGTTACCTGGTTAACAGTGGTGCCAACAGACCCCTGCAGAACCATCTGCAACATTTTGGCATCAGACGGATCCTGGTGAGTGGCAAAAGCTAACTCCTGTGTCTTCTTCTGCATATCCTCAATGGCTACTTCAATGGGTGTGGAGATGATCTGGACATTGTGCAGAAGAGAAACAGTCAATGTTTAAAAACAATATATTTTACTATGAACACCTAATTTTGACTTGAAAACAGTGACTTTTACATGAAGTTACCTCCTCTTTGTGGATGATGTTGATGCGAGTCTTGATGTACGGGAAAGCATGGGAAGTAGTGAGGATGGTCTTTCGTTTAAATTGTTCGTGCAGGTCACCATGTGCCCTTCCGTCTAGTGTAAATGGTGTGCAATACACAAAGCGCCGCAGGTTGTAGTTCTTATCGAAGTATGTGATCCTGTCCTTCATTTCGTAAGTGTCAAAATACGGCTCAACATATGTGATCTGAATGAAAGCCTGTATCAGAGAAAATCATTTCCACATCACTTAATATTGTTACTCAAACTGAGCACAGTCACAAAACATTAAAGGGATAATTCACCCAAAAATCAAAACTCTTGTCATCATTTATTCACACACATGTCGTTCAAAACGGATATATGACTTTCTTTCTTCTATGGAACATGAAAGAAGATATTTTAGGAAATCTCTGTGGTTTTGAGTCAGAAGTCAATAGGGGCCAATGTTGTTTGATTACCAATGTTCTTCAAAATATCATCTTTCAGTAGAGAAAAGTCATGCAGGTTTGCAATGACATGAGGATGAGTAAATCATATCAACCAAGACACAAAAACAAACCTTATTTGGATCCAGTTTACACTTGTCAACTGGATTTGAGTCTTTAATGACTTCCACTTGATCCTCCCCAAACCTTTCACCGTAGAAACTCTGTCAAATTAAGACAAGGAAAATATGAAGTCGCACATTGACTTACGCAAACAAACTTCAGACGCATTCTACTGTCTTGTACCTCAAGCCGATGTGAGATTTCTGCCAGCTTGGTGATAGCCGGCTCTTTGTAAACATACTCCTGCTCATCCAAATCACCAAATTTGGAACCGTAAAATCCAACTCTAAAGTATGTGCCAAACATTCGCTTTCCATCCTAAAAAGAAACAAAGTTACAAACTGTTACAAATACGCAATATATTAAAACTGCATGTTGAAAAAACAACTAAGACAAGTATAAAAACAGTAACACTTATGTATTATGTATGGATTTACTGTACATTCTAAAAGAGTTACTCATGATGAAAGGTAAAAAACAAACCAAAATATTTTATAAGACAAGCAGTTTTAGCAAATATTAAAACAGAATCATTACAATAATCTACAATATTTGAGTATATTGTAGGCAAAATCTGTGAAGATATTCAATGGCTTGGCATCATGTCATCATTACACCATTTTTCCTGTTATAACTGTTAGCACTAAAGGTGTATTTTTAGTGTTACCCACTTCTACTAAGTTGATATATGTGCAAAACACATGTGACCCTGTTTGTAAAAATCATAGGACTAAAATGTACAAAAATGCAGTTGCAGAGAAACAAAATTTGGCACAGAGTTTTCAAAAATGTAACTGTTTGCTCAAAAATGTACATCTGACACTCATTATTTATATTTAGATGAATGTGCACTATTTTATAAGTAAACTACAAATAAAACATTTAATCTTTTTTGCTGGAAATGGATTATATGACCCTTCTCAGCCAATGTTAACGATTTCAAGATTTCATTTTCACAGAAAGTTCTTTACAATATTCAGAATGATTTTATGTAGAAAACAGTAAATTAATTTAGCTGGGTTTTCACAAACAGGGTCACAATGATCTTTAGTTACCCATTTTAATGTGTTATGTTCAAAATAAGTTGTTAAAAATAAGTTGTTACTGTACATAAGTTATTAAACCATTGTTTCATTACATTTTATTATCCTTATTAATGAAAGGTTCTAGAGAAGATAATAAGCAATAGACACAAAACCTAACTGAAGACATACTGTAACAGTTTACAGTAACTCATGTTTGAAGATAGTAAAGCAAGAAGCAGTTTTAAACAATGCAAGATCTTTGTCTGAGAATTATATTAGCAAGTATACACAAAACGCATGATCAAAAAAAACCCTGATGTTCCTAAACGGTAAACAAGTTAACAGTTGTTTTCAGAAATACAGATAGAGAACAGAGCAGATGAGATTTAAGTTGTAGCATGTTCCTCAGATACACGTAAAGAAGTTGCTGCAGGCTATGAATATGAAACGTCAGGCTGAAAGAATTAGAATTGGTTTGGCAGGACAGGCCTTAGAAGTAAGAAAAAAGTGCTGGGTGTATATATACAGGACGGGGAAGATATCAGAGTGCTCTACAGACAGAAAGTGAAGTGTCAATCAGGTGCAAGAGAGGGCTGAACCAAAACATACTAACCACAGAGCAAATTCTCTGTTTGTGCTAGTAAAATGTTCTAGATTATGATGTCATTTGACCTCAAACCATGTAAATATATGTAAAGTAACCTGCAATTTTCATCTCAAAAGTTACAAATTGTATTTAAATCCAGACCTGTTTATGATTTTAAACCTACAAATATCAGTTATTGGTTGTCCGAGATGGTTTAGCGCCTCTCTGATTCATCGCAATCAGTTTACAGTCATAACGCTACAGAAATAAACCCTAGTACTATGAACTTACCACAAGACACAATAATTAAAGTGGGAAGAGGAGGGGTCAGCAACCAGGGAAATAAAAAGGAGAGAACAGAACATATTTTAATCAGGAAACCAGGAAACTCTTCGAAAGACTAACAAAACACAACAACACTACCAAACACCACAAATAAATACTTCACAAAGAAAAACACACACAAGAAGACTAAAAACTCAAGAAATGAACATGCGATTAGAAAGAGGCAGGCAGAGAAAAGTGCAGATTTTTGTATTAATTGGACAGTTAAGAGACGGTGCATTCCTGGTTTAATGCTTCAATACAGTAAGTTTGTCAAATAATGGACTTGGTTGAGTCGCATTCATGCAATAATGTGTGATTAATACAAGTTTACACGAAAACAATGGTGCATATGAGAACTCAGGGGTCGATTTAGTTGTTTCAGCACACGCTTTGTACCACAAACTCTCACATGTGACATCAAAGGAATAATTAACCCGGAAAAGGAAAATCCTCTTATAACTTTTGTAAAATTGAAACCATAGCAAACCCACAAAAACCAATGAGATCTGAAGACATCTATGTGTCGCCGAACTGGAATTCAGTGCTCTCACGAGTTTCATTTTGGCTAAATAAGCTTTTTTTCACTTACAAACTCATCATTGTATTTAAGAGGACATTTATTACCCCACTAGATTTGTTTGAATTACTTTTATAATAGATATATGGGCTTCTTAGGGCTTTTTTGGGACATAAAGCAGATATTTTTATAAAAATATATTCTTAACATTTTTTTAAAGGAAAAAAAATGTATGAATCACAATGACAAGGTGTCCATTTTTAAACATCTACAGTATTGTTATATTCGCTATAAAAACATTTCAGAGATAAATGTTCATTGATAACATCAATACCAGTTTTTACTGCAATGACGACATAAACAATGTTTGTCAGTTACTGTACTGTATGTACAGTAAGGCCCATCTACACATCTCACTTAAATCGAACCCTGTTCTTATCATCACGATTAGATGCAGATGGCAGTGCTAAAACAGAGATATGAATGGAGTGAGATATGAACGAGGAAGTAAAATGGCGCATTCACTGAAAAATCTGGTCATTAGTGTCACACAGTGGCACCCATGCATGGCCTGTCAAAACTGATGATGTTAACATTGCTTCTCCTTGAGAAAGAGAAGGGAAATGGTGAGAAAGAGGGACACCGCTGCCCGCTGACAGCAGGACCCACGGAAAAAGAGATGGAGGGATGGACGAAGAAACAGAAACGTCTGTAAAAAGGTTAATGAGTCAAATTCACAGCAAAGAGAGTCGTGATAAACGCCCACAGCTTGCAGATGTGGGTCAAGCATTAACCATGAAGTTCAGTACCTACCTCCCAGCCTGTGCTCTGTATGACAGAAAAAATACAGCAAACATCAACATACACAAGTCACAATCACACCACTACAGTCCTGACTGACAAGATGACTGCAAAATACAAATACTTGTTAAGTTGTTGTATTCATGAGGCTATTTATCCTGCATGCAAATTTCTTTCTAACAAAATTAAACCATCTACACCATCTTTCCACTTTTAGCCTCAGATTAATGTTGTGTTTGTGTAATACATCACGCGTCTGTGTGTATACAGTACACAAGCAAAACGTTGCCAAGTTAGACCTTTTTGCGAAACGTGTCTGCTGGCAGTACATTGTGCTACTTGGGCAATAATACAAAGTCCTGTTGTTATATACGGTGTACAGTGAATAATAAACAGAGCCTGTTTTTAGACATCAGAAGAATTAGATCAAAATAAGCATTTACCTGGTGCACAATTTTGCCAAAGGCTTCTTGAAGTTTACCATGAATAGTGGCCAGCTTCTTAGCATCCCTATTGGCTTCATGTACAGGGATGAGGACTTTGTAGACCTCGTTTACTGCTTCGTACATACCAGCCTAGAGCCAAATAACAACAAGTAAATTATGTACAGTATTTATTAGTAGCTGAATAATTTTTAATGTTATCTTTTTCATTTTAATGCTATCTGGTTTACAGAATAAGATATTCGTTTTCTGAAAAAAAAAAAAAGTTTATGCTTAATAAAAGCACAAATATCTATCAATGGGTAAGAAAAAAGTATTTAAAAAGTACTTAAAGTATATATACAAATATAATTTTTTTTAAGAAATAGAATTTTTTTGCAATGCAGCATTTTTAATTGGTCTTAAAATCCACAGCACTATGCATATTATATGTCTCTCACATTTACCATACCAGATTCAAACCATCGTAAGAAAAACATACAAATGTGCAGTGCTGTGGGTCACAACATTAAAAACCGCTGATACAGTAAATGAGTCACCATAGAAAATGAGGCTGCAGCCTGTTCCAGCAACCCGACCAAGCCAGCCTCAGTGAAGTACTTTCCCGAGCAAATACCCTCCTCGTCTGGGGACACCACGTCATCTGACACTGCTGATTCCTCCAGGACATTAGATGAAATATTCTGTGTCATGAAAAGGTAGGAAAGATCTTATATTACAGCCTCATGTCTGACACATCATTATTTGTGTCAATGCACGCAGCACAAACCTGAAAAGTGACACAGCCCACAGGCAGGTACTTGCGGTCCTCCAGCATGCTGAGGTACTCGGCCACCAGGGCGGCGCTGTGCACCAAGCACTGTGCTGCCTCTGCATGGTTATTCCTCTCCGAGTGCTTCCCTGCCATATTCTGCAACCAGGTCAGTCGTAAGTCCGGAGATGTCTGATAGCCCTTTGCAATCCTTTAGAATCACACATTTTTTAAAAACAAAACATGAGGATGAGCAAACAATGATAACATTTTTAATGAATTTTCAAATGCAATGCTAGTAGTAGTACCTGTACATAAGATCAATTAACATCTCTGGATCTTCCTGATGTTCCTTCATTTTCACTGTGTCCGACAAAATCATGTGCAGGTTGAACACCAGGTCTTGAACCTAAAACCCAAAGCCACAATTAGCCCCCCATGCCCTGGACAAAATGACAGATGGTAAAGAGAAAATAAAGGCCAAACCTGGTCGGGAAAGGTGGTTTCTCTGAGCTCCAGATCTTCTTCTGCATAGGTGAGGATGGTCTTAAGTGAGCGGCGTAGAAACTCCTCATTAAAGTTTTGAGATGTACCCACCAGTGATGAAAGAGACATGGTCACCTGCATTTTGACTCGTGCAAAGTTCTGCAAATGAGAGAACAAATGCATTGAACTAACAGAATGACCTCATCTGAAGATACTTTGTAGCCTTTCTGCAGCAGATTTATGGCATGTTTTAAAACAGTTTGACAGGATCAATACAGAACGATAACAATCATGGTGCAGCGTGTTCATTTGTTTCTCACATTTCCGATCTCAAAGTTCTGTCTCATGAGGAGGTAAAGAGATGCGCTGGCGTGGGCTCTGATGGTGCCGATGCTACTGCTACAGTTTCTCAGGAGACGCAGACATAAGTCGGCACACTGTTCGGTTTCTTCCTCAAACAGCAGCTCTGGAAACTAAATGCACACACAGAATAGTAAGAAACAAAGTCACAATCAAGACATTTTTATCATGCATTAAGGTGAAGTCAAATAATCCAAAAGTTTAATTGAGCAATTAACATTCACTCACCTTGGACACAAGAGCACGTTGTGTGGCGAAACAGTGTTGCAAATAGAGGGCACTTTGGTTACATGCCATACTGTGTAACAAGACCTTCAGAACTCCTCCCAGAATGCTTTCTTTGGACTCCGTCACTGACACGGTCTATACAGTGTGTAGAAAAGTCAAATATATAGTATCTAATTACAACAAATGTCATCTTTATTAAAATATTGACTGTAGCAGTCAAGATAAGTACCTGAACTATTATTTCTAGCGTATCCAATATGATGAGATTAGCTTCGGTTGCCAGGTTGCCATCAATAATAGCTTCATGCTCCAGTTCAGCCCTGGTCCTGGCAAACAATTTGTTAATAAACAGTTATAATGGCACAACACACAAGGCACGACATTGAATGACACCGCAATCTCCACACAAACATTTAAGGGAGTCTATACAGAGATGGAAAAGCATCTCTGCATTTTTATGATGTACACAGAGGAAGAATTTTATAAGCAATGGTCTTACAATATACAATAATGTTACTATTAGAAAAACAACATTTAACATTTGAAACGTATCCGGACCTATATGTACAGCTGGTTTATAATCCATGCTACACTTTCCAGGCTGGTCAAAACATACTTGGATGGAGCAGCAACCTACTGCATCCCTCAAATTAACGCACACACACACACACACACACATTGGTCCAAAAACAGAATCTCAATTCCAGACCAATGCAATCCCCAGTAAAGCCAGGAGAACCAGGAGAGCGGGAGAAAGCGAGGGACTATAAATTCAGGTCTAAAGCAAAGCAAGGGTTATTTAAAGCAAACACACTTCAGATATACAATACAGTACCTGACTGATCTCTGGACCCTAAACACAAGGTACATGAAAGAACAAGGTCAAATAAAATTGTTATTTGGAGTCAAATTAATGGTTGTTTCTGGTTAAAAGGAAATTTTGGGTCATATATTATCCAAGTGATCAAATTAATAGTTTAGGTGACAAGCAGTTCTGAATATAATTACATTATACATACAATGATCTACACAATAACAGGGACCGAATTACTAAAAGAAGTAACTAATGTGCATATTTCTATTTATTATACATAATAAATAATAAAAAATAAATAATAAAAAAGCAAACTTGAAATAGTATTTATTTATGCATAACACTGGGTTTATTGTGCATCTATTCTATTTTTTCAAAGAAAACCATCAAAATGTCACTTAGGCTATGTGCTATATTAAAAAAAAAAATTTAACTAATAATTAAAGTGCTATTTAGATGAAGAAGTGTTATTTAGATGGCTTAATACTGGTATAAAACGTTTTATTATCAAATCAAATTACAATGAATAAAATCAAGTTTAATTTTACCAGGAAATAGTCTTGTCAGATCAACAGACTGAATATGTCTGTACTTTATCAGATAAGGTGATTATAATTTTGGGTGAGGAACACATCCAGACACAACTATATTAAATAAGATCATACTTGTCCATCTTTTCGCTGGTCTGACGCCAGTGGGTCATATCCTTCCTCCAGCGCAGGTTCTCCTGACTGCCAAAAGCACTGCCTGATGGACTTCTCTCTAAAAAGGAAAAGGTAGGAGAAAGATGTCTTTCAAATGGCCTTTATTCAGCCCTATTACATTTTTTTAGGGTTCAAGTAATCCATTTATACTAACCCAGCTGCCCCCTGCTCCGCCGCACCATTTCCTGTCTGGCTCCTATACTGCCCAGGATGGCTTCCTCCAACTTTGCCTTCATGTCTTTAGACTTCTTAAAAGTGAGACTGTTCATACGTTCAAATGCCTTCTTGCCCTGCATGAACAAAAAATGGGCCTTTTTGTATGTGGTGGATGGACAGAAACACAAGCACAAATTACTTATAACAGTCAGTAGGTGAAAGGACATAGATAAGCAGACAAAGCTGAATGGAAATTCTACACACAGTTTAAAAGTTCATGACAGTATTGGATTGTTTGAATTGCCTCAAGCTTATACATTGGTATAATAAAAATAATTTACTTCCTTCCTTCTCAGATATTATGTCTATTCTGACCTTGTATTCAAAGCAGGAGACACAGAGGTAAAGCAAATCCAGTAGACGGTTGAGCTGAGAGACAGACAGGTCAGTGAACCATTTCTGCAGCACCATCTCATCTGCATTCTTCAGCACCCACAGCAGACAGATGAGCAGACTGCGGCTGGACTCGGCAGAGAATGAGCCATGTTGGCGGGTGGCCTGGAGAAGCAGATTGTGGTAAAGTAAAGAATTGGTATTCTGTTATTAAGGTTTTACCATGACAGACATATTTCTTGTAGGACATCATAAGCTTTCGTCTAAAATTGGCTGTAATTACAAACAATGTCTTTACTTTATTCAGAAGAATTCATCTTAATATTTTCCCAAAACAAAAAAATATAAATACTGGCTTGACTTTTAAGGTGAAGTGGGTAATTTATGAGCTTCTAGTGGCATCAAACAAAATTGTAAAAATATTGTTTCCAAACTGGATCCTTGATTAACTGACCAAACAGATCCCAAAACCATGCCATTGATTAAGCCAATGTTGCTATTTCGGGTTAACTGTGATACAGTTAACAGGGAGGTAACGCTACCTGTGGATTAAGGAGAAAACTACTAGGTCGTGACATCTGTGGTACAGAGGTTCCTGCTATTGCCATAGCAACAGTCTGGCTGATCATACTGTTGCCATCAGCTTCCTGTTCCTCAGTACCAGGACCACCAGGACGACCCCACTGATTATGTGATTCTATGATGGTAAAAGAAAGTTTGTGGTTTACTGTTTGTGGTCATTACAAGCCATAATCACAATACATGATTTTAGATTTACAGAGAAATGTAAAACAAACAAAATGTTGTGAACATACCTGTGAAATCATGGAGCTGTGGAAGGGTTTCCATAACAACGCCTATGAGAGGCAGGTAAAGCAGAGCAACTCTGGCTTTGACCTCGGGATCAGCATAACGTGGGTCAGAGTCATGACTGGACAGCAGATTGTGGACCACGCTTATGACCTTCTTGTGGAGACCAAACATCCTACAGTAAGATTGAAGAGAGCCAATTACAAATTTTTTTTATGTAAAATACAGTCCATTTAATGATGAGTGGCAAAACATTTGTATGATATTTGGGTACAAAATAAAAGTCAAATGTACTGTATGTTTAACTGAAGAGAAAAAGTCTATATAAAAATATATTAACAATTAAAACAAAACACACACCAGGGTACTGACCCGTCAGCCTCTGGGTCTAGAATGACAGCCAGCTCTGTCAGAACCAGACCAGCTAGATAATGTTGCTCTCTGAAGGGCACAGACAGCTCAAACATATTGGCTATCTTTTGGTCCTGTACATGAGTAGAAAAGCCAGAACTCTGGAAGGAGCCATTAAGAAAGGACAAAAATTGGAAAGAAGGAACATTGAGTTCGTTTACTGGGAATACTGTGATAATTCAAGAAGTATTCAGAATTTGTGAAAAAGTTAATAATGAATTACAGTTTAATTAACAAAATAATAAATAGTTAATAATAAATTAATTAAACACATTATTGATTACTATTTGATTACTAGTTGATTTACTATTACCTAATTTTGATTCATAAAAAGATTTAATAGTCTAAGAAATGTGTATAAAATGTAATAAATTATTATAAATAAAACATTATACAATTAAATTACAAAAAGTTAATACATTTTAATTAATACATTGAATATATTAATTCATTTTAATAAACAAAATACATTTTAATTAATACATTATTAGACTATAATGTGACTATACATTGTTATAGCATTTCTAAACATACTGTGTAAAAAATAATAAGCAACTTCTAAGTGTTCCTTAGACCATTAATTATTTATATAATTTTACCATATAATTTTATAACATGTCTTAGTTTGTGTTTATACCTGAGATGTGGCAGAGGACACAGAAGGAGAGGGGGAGGCTGGGGGTGTTAGTAGACTGAACGGCAGGTTTAGAGTCACATAGTGTTCATGGCTACAGATGATCCTCAGGAAATCCAACCTCAGAGATTCCAGAGTGGGGTTTTGTAGTGCGTACAGCTTGGTGGACACCTTAGTGGAATAAACCATAAGAAACAAACATGTGACACATCTCGGTGATTTAATACTAAATGCATGAGCATTTGTTTTAGGCTAAACTGCACAGTACCTGTTTCCAGTAGGTTCTGATGAGGGTGAAGACAAATCCTCTATCCATAACTGACAGGAGGTCATTAAGGAAGAAGGCCAAGCTTGTGTTGAGCCTTTCCACCAACTCAAGATCCTGAACAAATATTAAAACAGACAATAAAATATATTAGCTGCACATACAAATACTAACTAAACATATTCAATTTATGTACTTTGGTACAAATTTTCTCAAATAAATTACACAGCTGTCTGGAATACCTAATTTTATATAATAACCAATCATCTAAATAGTTTATGTTTCATATTTTACAGTTTCATTTTTATTGCATCATGCTTTATAAACCAAAAAATAAACCCAAATGAAATGTCATGTCCTTTTATGTATTTATTTGTTAAAGCTGCAATCTGTTAAATTTGCAAAATCAAAAATCATTTTTTGAGCAAGTACATAAAACATCTGTGTTGTCTCATTAACAAAAATCACCAGTGTTCTTAACTTACTATGTTTTGCAATGGTAAGCTGATAAATGATTTATAATTTGAGCTGGTGGATACGATTTCACAGAAATTGAGACATAATGTGACTTCAATTTACGTTTCAGATATGATATGTTTCAGAGACAGCAAAAGTTAAAGATTGCAGCTTTAAATAACCATATAATAGATACAGATAACATACAGTCTGTGTCTATTATTCTTATAAAATGAACCCTGTTTGGAGGATAAGGACCCTGAATGACACAAACTAAAAACTGTGTGATAATAAAATAAATAAACAAGCAAAAAAATGCAACTATTTTCCAATTTGCATATTCACCTTTTGAAAACGTGACACGATGTCACCGGCAATGGTGCTAACCAGAGCAGTGATGTCATCCATGAAGCGCTCAGGGAAGCGGTGCTTCCTAGGAGACTCCAGACGGTCGGTGAAATATAAGTGATGGATGATGCTTTTAACCTGAAAGGCGAAGGAAACAACACCTCAGAACCTCAAAACCCAGTTGCTATGCTTATGAGCATCACAGAGAAAGGTTTGATGCTAGTTCATACCATAAGCTCAAAGAAGAACCAGGCCTGTTGAAGAGCTCCTTCCCTGACGCAGCCACTGCTCACCACCCACTGCAGGGCAAGCTCCTCGTGGAAGAGCTGAGGAACAGGAAAGACTCATTAGGGAACCAATCACCAATCAAAACCGATACACTTTCTATAGGCCAATCTGTTTTAGCACTACTATGGGGTACGAAAGGGTCCTTTGATATAAGGTCCATTGTGTTGCTGCAAGAGTGGGGAGGATTCATTATTCTACAGATCAAACATTGACAAACAACACAAGCATATTCGAACAGTCGGGGTTCTTCATAATACAAGTGAGCAAAGAGAAGAACATACTCCCACCCACAAGAACATGAACACAGCAACCATAAAAAGACAGACATTCACAGACAGACAGGCGCAGGTGAGGCGAGGAGAGGGTTGGACTCCTGCCTTCCGGGTGTCGGTCTCTACCTTTTTGCTCGGCAAGCGTCCTGTTAATGTTTGCAAGAAACTGGCGCTCTCAGTGTGCGATGACATGCGATTGCCACTGCGCTCCATGGCCTACGGGTGGGGATGAATGGAAGGGTGAAAATAGATTAGTGTGGAGACAGGTGTATGTGGTGTCATTCTCTACTTATACCTACACACACATTTACATACACACACACACACGCATACATAATACGACACAAGACTTCAAAAACTATTGTTGTTACTAAAAGTTGCACAATTACTACATAGAATTAAATGAGCAAAAAAGGTTTAATTTGAAATATTTAAATATTTAAGGCATTTAAAAATATTTTGAGGGAAATAATAGCAAGATAAAGTCTGAGATTGTAGAGTGTTGATTAAAATATGTAATAATAAAATAATAACAAATCAACAAAAATATGTATGCATGTATGCTGTAATGAATTCGCCTATTACAGGCACTGAGTAATGACAAAATAATAATTATATGCCTTAACCAGGCAGCAAAAAAATAAAATAAATAACATACAGTTTACAAACAAACAAACAAAACACTCACACACTCTCATTCATGTACATGCAGCATATGGTAACATGTCAAGCAGAGTGAAAATAGAAAATGGTTAGTCATGCCCATCATGCAAAGCTGTGTAGACTGAATAAGGAAGATGATAAAAGGTTTTGAAAATGAATGATAATAGATTATGAATTATGGTTGAGGCAGTATTAAAAAAGGAGGTTTCGAATGTTTTAAATGAGGATGTAATCTCATGGATTCAGGAAGCAGGGGTTTTAGAGGAGACAAAGATGAAACTAATGGACATTGTGGTTTAAGTGGTATTAAAAGAGTATTGGTGAAGTGGGGGATCTTGCTTTCTTAAGTTAAGGGGTTATTTGGAATGACCTGCTTAGCATCAGATGTTGAGCCAGGGCTGGTTCCCCAGGGGGCGCTTGTGCACCCCATGGTATGCACCCAGGAGTTGGAGCGATCTAAGCCCTGCAAGCCAAAGATGGCGTCAAAGGGTCACGGACAGAAGCAAGCAAGCCAGGGAAAGCCAGTGAAAGGTCAAAGGTTACAGGTCAGTAAAACAACAGAGCAGGGAAGCAATTTATATTTATTCTTATGGTTGAGCAGAAAGAGGTTAGAGTATCAAGCAATGTTTAACTGGTTACATAGGCTCAAAAGCTTTGGAAGTGTGATTGTGTAATCATTGCAATAGCTGAAAGAAAGTCAGCACACACAATTAAATCTTAAATAAAACCACTGACAGAGGAACTGAGATCATGTCAAAAGCTCAAAAAATATGATACACATTTCTATTGAAATCAACATGAGAACATTACAAAATTGATTTTTTTATGCAAACAGATGATGTACAGAATGAAATATCTGAGTAAAATCAGTTTAGAGAAAAGTTAAACGTATGACATTATCCTGATTTCACTTATTAAGCTAATTTGTATAGAAAAAATATATAAAACAATTTCATACACATTATTTTACATTAATATCTAAAAAAGGTTAGTGTATTTACTATTGTTTTTACTGCAAACATGAACAAACTGTTTAAGATTTAGGACCTGGATGGAATTTGCAACATAGTGGAACATGGCACACAAGGTACATACAAGGACCAAAGTACATAAACTGTTCCAGCAAAGTTTGCATTGCTTGCGAGCTATAGGTTGACCTGTAATTGAGAAATGCTGATCAACCTGGTTTAGCAATCTATGGAAGAAAGTCAATGACCTCTATAATAATGATTCAACCAAAACATACCTCTACAACAGTCCTTATAAGTTGCATGTGCATATAAAAAATATTTACAGCATACTACAGCGTTACATAAGCCACAACCTGTTACATCAGTGTGATGGATGTGACCGGTGACCTCAGTCTACCTTTAAAAAGACTTGACTACCTACCTTACTGCCGATGATGGAGCGTACTTCATCATCTGGGGAGGTGGGAGTGCCAGAGATGTCTGGATTACTGTTGCTAAGGCTACGAGAGCGGTTCAGGTTGAGGCTTGCGGGTCTAACAGCAGAACGGGCCATTGTGGCATAATGCACAGAGCCGCCCAATCCTCCCGGGCCTAATAAACAAAACACAACCAATCAGAACTGGTCATCGAAATTAATAATTTAACAACACTTAATTTATTTGGTGCTGCCATAACTTTATAAGATCAACCGTAAACCTCACCTGGAGAGGGGGAGTTGGGATCCATGTTGGGCAGACGGAAGACATAATGGATGTATGAGGAGAGAAGGCTGTTTCGTCCATGCATATCTTGACTGGTGTCCAAGTACTTATGTAGACGGTTGACTATGGATGCCATCACTTCAAAGGAGGCTTGGCCAAGATTTACTAGAGTACAGATGCAAACAATAAAGAACATCAAAAAACAGCCAGGCTTTATGGTCTGACAACAACTGAAATATGTAACCCTGTCTGTGAAAACCAGGCTAAAGTCTAAAAACCTAATTCTGAATGAGCATCAAAGTTTGAGTTTACCTATTAATTTCACTATGATTTAAATCTTTGACATAATCTTACTTTAAAGATATCAATGTTAGATTTTTTAGAATTTGTAGGATAATTTTATGTAGAAAACCATAAATCCCCCAAAAATTATTAGTAATTTAGGGTACTAGTGAGAATGTTCAAAACTTGTTTTTTTGTTTCATTTGAACAAGTATTTAAAACTGTGAGTGACATTAAACAGTTATGACAGAAAAATTTTACAAATAACAACTAAAATTGACTGATTAATGTTTAATTTTCATTATGCTTGTATACCTTTTGATTTTAGTTGGATAAGAAAGAGTAGTGTGGACAATATTAAACATTTCCATTTATTCGTTGAACTTATATACAGTAAATGTATATAAAGCATGTTATAATGATGCAAGTATGAAGGTGGCTTGATCCTTGTTTAATGTAAGCAGTCAGAAGGGCCTGTACCTATCTGGCCGGCTATAACAGGCGGTCGCACCATCAGCAGCACCAGTTTGTCAAGCAGAAGGTGGAGGAAGCGCACTACAGGCTCCAACTGAGAGGAATTTAAAGCTGCAATGCTGGACTTCAGCTCAGCCTCCAAGTTATTCTCCATAATGCGCATATCTCCTATCCTCACTGGGAACATGTGTTCATCCAGAGCATGAACCAGAGCAAAGAACTTATCTAAATACTGGTCCTGTGGAAAGATTATGAAAATGTTAAAGAACACGTTTAAATGAAGAGAAATGAATGCTTTAAGAAAACTAATCACCTGTGTGTGGATGGTGGATGCAGCCACAACCTCGACATTAAACACTCCTCTATGGTTATCCACCCACTTCATGCCAGGAAGAGGAACCTTGACAAACATTTCAAAGTGTTAACCAATAAAAAAGTAATACTTACACTTACGCATTTCACAGATACTGTTATTCAGTATGGTGCATTCATGGTATACTGTGCATAAGGAAATATTAAAAGAAATATTAATTGTGAATTTTAAAGAAAATGACTCACATCAGGTGACAGAACGGAGTAAGATTGAGGTGGTTTCTCCAGAGACACTGGCAGGCAGAAATGACCTGTTCTTAAGCGTCCGTTCTGCAGCATGGGAATCCACTGAAAGAAACAGACATGAACACCATAATAGTTTAATTGTGGAATTTCTCCAATTTCCAGCTGGGGGTGTGGCCAATTCCGTTCCAACTCAAACATTAAAAAGAAGCCACTTCTTAAATTCTGGAAAATGTAAAATGTGGTGTGCTGTGTGTACCGTGTATCCAACAGGTGTCTCTAGCGGTGTATTCTGTTTCTGTTGACAACTGACATGGTAGAAGGTGAAGAGAATGTGATGGTGGTCGGTCAGTGAGGCTGGTAGCTTTATTTTAATTTCATCATGAAAATCTGGTGATCTGAAGAAACAGAATTTAAGAATTTACTTTCATGCGTCACAAATACAGACATCAATGTCAAAAATCATATACTGTACAACAGAAACAAATAGCCTGATCAACTGTTGTTGAACACTCACTGTGATGTCATCAGGATTCATTATACATTATGAGACGATTTTCATTTTGGGTTTTACATTCCTTTAATGAAATTTGCAGTAAATAGAGAACTTACTAGAGCTAAGAACTTACCTATTATGATAGACAACAGAAGTATATGCCTCTTTGTAATACTCGGCACAGCTGGATTTACCAAGAATTACCTAAGAGATCAAATGGGAAAAACTGTAGGTATACAGATGCCATGGATAACATACAGACAGACCTCCTGTATGACACACTTGGCCATGTGAGGGTTTGAATATTGATATGCATTCCATCAATACTTACAGGCATTGCATTGCTGGGATCTTCTCCATTCATGAACTGTACTTTTACTGTAATGTTCCGAGCAGAGCCTTGACGATTAGCAAAGTTCAGGCTCTGTGTGTAAACAAACAGGAGGTTCCTACAAACACAGGGAGACAGAGAAATTGCCCATATTACATTTCATATTTAAAACTTTTATGTACATTATGGAAGCAAAACTAGAAGTAAGACAGAATACAAACAATATGGTTGGCGATTTGATCTATATTTTGGATAGAAATCATATTTTAATATACAAACAAAACAGAAAAATGACAAAACATTAAAGCATTATTTTAGCATTAGGGTTCTCCTTATTTCTAACAGTTGACACAACCCTTGCACACCCCAACACAGCAGGAACAAATTGTCTACCTGTACATTTAAAATCAATAAAACAAATATAAAGTTAGCAGCCTTCACAAGAATGCATTTCTTATTATTTTATTATTTGATTAATTGCTTCTTTAGCAATTGGTTCTGTCAATCCTACTTTTTTTGCTGTTGTTTGTAAATATTTAATTTAAATAAAAATTTCAATGTTCTTTTGGTTCCTCAGACAAACCTTATAATTGCTAAAATTAAGATTATAAACAAACATCATAGGGAAACTAATGACAACTAAATAGAAATTCAAAGCACATTTGCAATACTATAATGACCTTGGTAAGCAAACAAAATCAAAATTACATAACTTCCACAAGCACACAGAACTTCAAACACGGTTTCAGTTCACATGTGAAAATGTCTGAAAGAGCTTGAGACAAACCATAGGGTATTAACATCAATGGCCCTTTTTTAATAGCTTTTTGTTGGGTTTTTTATACAGTATAAATTTTTGTAATGCAGCCGTTTCCGCTCTGTGGTTACAGTAGCTGCAGGAATAGACAGAAATACTGCGGTGACGTGGAATCCGCTCTCCTGGGAGCCCTCACGGACTGCAAAGGTCATGCAGACTATTCAGGGAGCAGAGATCTCCCATGCGCTCTCAATATTACTCAATGTGCAGCTGATATCACTTTTATAATATATATTTTCATTGAAAACAATCCGGTTATGGACAGTCTTATTCTAAAATCAGTTTTAAACAGTTCCCTGATTGTGTCTGTATGAAAATGTTTTAAGTTTACATATAGGCTGCTTTTGTATGTGAATAACTTTTTTAACAAATACATGAAACAATTCCTCCAAAGCGTTCTTCTGTTCTTTCTGGACTCTTATCAAATAAAACTGCAGGTTAATAATTGGCTATTCGGGTGAAAGAAGGGCCACAGAAAAGAATATTTCTATCAACCCAACCCCATCAATCGCTCCTACACCCTGAATGGCCTTTGGGTACATAAAGAGAGTGTTTGCCGTGTTCACAAACATGGACTGAGGCCAAACTGTCTACACCTGTTTGAACAGGACTAGTCAGCATTATCATGCAGTGAGGAAATGATAATATACGGTCATAAATAACACTCTGACAGAGACCGCTAAAGGATGCAAAACATAAATAACTGAAACAGCATAGCGAGCATATAACAAGTTCGCTGACCCTAAATTTTGATGAACAATTTGCATGAACTGCAGATTTATGAACTACAGAGAATATCTAAAAGGCAGTTTTCACAACATTTTCAATGTTTCAAAATCAGTGTCACAAATAATTTAGCAACCAAATTAGTACTCAAATAATTGGTGGCTAATTCGACGAATTTATACAATATTATTTGTATGTTTTAGTAAGACTTGTCTTCTCCCCAGTGACGTTAGGGTTGTTTTTGTACAACTTAAACAATATATAATTCTAATAATTAACTGTAAAAATGTGTTAATATTTTAGGTAACAGACAAATTAAATATCCATTAGACACCCTTAGATATCCATTACCAACCAAAATCCATTAGAATTTAAAGGGCAAATGCATTTAAAACGCAAAACTGCATTGTGCATGCATTACAAAAAACAATGTTACCGTCTCATAGTACAATAACAAAAGTTCTTGTTATAGTTATTAGTTTAATGTGAACAAGCCATTAATCTGACCACCGTGAAGGTAAAAGTTGCTGTTAAGCCCAACAGAATCATAACCGATAAGAATATTTTTGCTGCGAAACGTAATTTTGGACCAATTAAATTTTACTGTGGGTGGAGCTACCCAGCATGGCATCACAGAAACAACACAACCAAAGATTTACACTAAAGTAAATATTTTTAAAAATCTAAAAAACTTTTCACCCATAGGAAACGTAAATAGTTAAAAAATCTTAAAAGTGGTAATCATCTTTTTTCTGTTGCAGTAGGGTTTTTTGTTTCTTGCTTTGAAATTAGCAACAATAATCAATGTGGTAGAGGAGATTAATATGAAAAAGCAATAAATAACAAGCTTGTACATATCAGTGCAATGGCCCAAACTACCCTAACTTTCAGTCATCACTCATTTCTATTACTGCCTTAACTGAGCAGTTCTGAGATCCGGTGATGATCCTGCTTGTACACGCAGACCCTCTCAGTGGCACCCGAGACTGATGCTTCGCTGATTCAGGAGACCATTAAATCAAATCCTCAACCATAAATTGCCCACTTTTATTATTAATTCGCATTCAGCGGTGGGCACACGGTGCGCCAAGTGGCCGCAGCATTGACGTGATCGATGGGCACAATGATTCATCAGACCGTCTACAGCATCATTCATCTTTGCTTATCAGTTGCAACCGAAGGGCTGGGTTATCGATGTGTGGCATGTGGGGTCAGCGTGTGTGCGACACTGTAAATTGTTTGCTTCGAGTAAACTTCCAGATTTGAAAGACACAAGCAAGCACAGCAAGCTTAATATTCAACAAAAGTTCCCTCCCCTCTCACTGCAGCAGTATATATGTGAGGAATCTAGTCTGTCTTTGTCGTTTTTCTGAGAGTAGGAGATGAGAATAGCAAAAAAGAAAGGATAGGTGTCAAAACCATAGAGAACCACATTGGAAACAAGGCAGTGGTGAAGAAAACAATCGCAAATCAGCCAAAATGAGGTTCATAATTTTTTTGCTAATCGTGTCCGTAACGAGCGCAGCACCTAACCTGAGAAAATCACCCACCGAGGCACCAACCCTAAGCACGGCTCCGCCAACTGAGGCTAGATCCCGCTTTGCTATGCTAGATGATGTACGACTGCTGGCCAACGGTCTGCTCCAGCTCGGTCAGAGTCTTCGAGAGTTTGTGCACAAGACTAAATCTCAGATCAATGACATTTTTCAGAAGCTCAACATTTTCGACCGCTCCTTCTACCAGCTGTCGGTGGTCACCAGCGAGATTAAAGAGGAAGAGGAGAAGCTGAAGAAGACGACCATATTTTTGAAGGCCAACAATGAGGAGATCAAAAACTTATCACTGGAGATCAACTCCAAAATCAACAACATTCTGCAGGAGCGAAGTCAGCTGCACAGCAAGGTTGGAGGACTGGAGGAGAAACTGAAGGGCTTGTCACAGAGCATGATGCCCCTGGAACAACTTCAGGAGATCTCTGCCTTAAAGGTAAGAAACTAACTATACCAGTTGTCTTAAAAGTTGTTTTTACAATACCAACTTTAACTTTAATACCAATATTACAACTGCACAAGTCTAAACCGAATTGTGTATTAAAACATTGTTCCAGGATGTGATTGAAACACAAGAAAAGACCATTACAGACCTGCTTAAATCCGTTAAAGAGCAACACGAACAGCTCAACTATCAGAAAGTCAAAATTAAGAGTCTTGAGGATAAGGTAATCAATTGAAATACTTTAAGGTTCTTTAATTAGAATTGTATTAGATGTATTGATGTAACTTTCCCTGATTCATTTGCACTTTTGTAACAATATATTTATTGGTCTGTTTTAGCTGAGTTATGACACTTTTCAAGAAACAGCAGAAAAAGCGTTGGATTTAAGCTCAGAAACACCTGACCCCTTTGGGTACCTCACAATGAATTCCACCAATGGAACCATGGACACAAATGGTAAAAGAGAAGCAATTAGCATTTCCCAATTTATGCTTTACTGGGTCCAAAAGTATGAGCTGTGTTTTTTGTTGCACAGACTTTCCAAAGGATTGCAGTGATGTGTTTAAAAGTGGCCAAAGAAAAAGTGGAATTTACCCAATAAAACCAAACCAGTCTGAGCCCTTCAACGTGTACTGCGAGATAAGTTCTGGTAGGACACCAACAACATACACCTAATGTGTTAGAAATATCATTTCTACTCAAGTTAAAATGACTTTTTATTTTTAAGATGGAGCAGTGACAGTCATTCAGAGGAGGGTGGATGGTTCTGTTGATTTCGACCAGTCATGGGAAAAATATGAACATGGATTTGGCAAACTTGAAAGTAGGTATTCACTTTTGTGAATAGAAAGGGCTCAAATTAAATACTATTGCATTATTGCTGTCAGTTGTATGTATCGATAGAGACATAAATACAAATTATGCTGTACATTCGAAGCCATGCCAGCAAGTGTAGTTCCAACAAATGCTTCTGACACAGTATAACTGTCTGACTGGACATCTTACATGTTATGGTATGGTATATTACAGAAGAGTTCTGGCTTGGCTTGGAGAAGATCCACACTATTGCACAGCAAGGAGAATACATTTTACACATTGAACTTGAAGACTGGAAAGAGGAAAAGAGATTCATTGAGTATATGTTCACTCTGGGTGGCCCTGCGTCCGATTACACCCTTCACCTGGCACCTCTGTCTGGAGATCTGCCTGATGCCATGAGTAATCACACGGGCATGAAGTTCTCAACCAAGGACAGAGACAACGATAACCACAGCGAATCCAACTGTGCCCGCAACTACACAGGTATGAAACAGTGAAATTACAATTGAACTGCCGATGTTTGACCTAACAAGGTACCTCCATGTGTTCACTAGAGGTCCACAATTGATATAATATGGACCCAATATGGTTTTGAGTCAAATTTTGTTCACGAAAAGGGCTAATAATAATAAAATGTTTGCTGTTCTTAGGTGGTTGGTGGTTTAATGCATGTGGAGACACAAACTTAAACGGAAGATATGCGTGGATGAGACCAAAGGCTCGCCCCCAGCGCAGGAAAGGAATATACTGGAGACCTGCTAAAGGAAGTCCCTTCACCCTTAAATCCACAAAGATAACTATCAGACCATCAACCTAGTTTCAACAATTCCTAACCCTACCTTTCACAGGGCCAATCACGATCAAACAAGGGGTCACAGTGCAAGTAAAATCAACAAAGTTTCCCTCTTTCTCTATAGACTGAAACTGCTGATTTCCAAAACAGAATGATGAAACTGCAGCGGGTCATTGACTCAGGTAGAGGGTAGAAACAGAGTCAAAGGGGTATTGCAACATGCACGTGATAGTTCAGAATCCTTTGTGTTTTTTACAAAAAATAAGTAGAAAAAGACTGACCAGATCTGGAACAAAACTATGATCTAGTGCATGTTATTACCAAGAATGGTAGAATTCAAAATTTGCTTGTAGAAAATATGCATATTATTATAGAAAAGTGTTGCATTGAGCTATAGTGATTCTCGACGTCTTGTTTGACTTATTTTAACTTATGTACTTTTGCAAATTCACAGATGTGCAACATTCGAAAGGGTAACACTTCATAATAATTTTCATAAACGTAATCTTTAGAGATTGTTCACCCCAAATTATAAAATCATTAACTAACCCTAATGTCATCCCAAACCCATAGGGCAAAATTGTCTAAAGGCAAGGTCACACTGGCAAGGTGACCAGATTCTATTGGTACAGACAGATTTCTAAGATTTGTGACAAAACCAAATCAGCGCTCAGGTCAGCGACACGATCTCCATTGATCAACCATTCTTGAGCAGTCACAGACCCACAGATATTTTTAAACCTCTTTTTATATTATTACCAGGTGATCGTTGCAACAACGATTTGAAAGTAATTCACTCAATCCCAGTACAGACAGAATAAACAGAGAAAGGATTCTGCTCTTCATTTATGTTCCATGAACAAAAAATCCACATGCAAGTAAAAAATATGTTATAAAATATGCATGAACATATATCTGATATAACATTACATAAGTTAATGTTATTATGGAAAGCTAGTATGAAGTGTTACCAGGTTTTATTTTGTTATAGTGGCTAAAGTTTTGAGTTTGTTTTTTGTTGCTGAGTCATATTGACTCCTGGTTACGATTTGTGCATACTCAGCTGTACTGTATATATATTTAGTTCAAGTATGCTCGATATTTATAGCAAAACATTCAGACATTAACACAAAAATAAAAAGCAATCTTTCTGTACATTTTACCACATGAGTGGCTAATTTCAATTTCAAATAATACCTGGATTTGTGAGAAATTGTACATTTCCTCTGTATAATAAACATTTCAAATTTCAGCAACAACTTTAACATAAACAATAAATAAATAAATGAACATGAGCATCTTCAATGGTAGTCTCATAGTCTCGTTTCCAGACAGTTTTACAATTTAAGATGAACCTAAGGCATAAATCTTCTGAGATAAAACATTAATCAGGTACTAAATTTAATAAATCTCTAGTCCAGCAGTTTAATCAAGCGCACCCTGTATGGAAAATCAACTTTTTATAATTAAATCTTATATGACCGACATATATAAATGCCATAAATCTAGCATATTAATCGCCGACAGTAAACTATGTCAAAAAGCATTAAAGTCCATGTAATTAAAGTTCAGCATCAAGGCTGATTATGTCGAGCGTCTGTCCAATGAAAGATAACAAAGCTGGCACCAGTTGAGATCAAGCAAACATGTCCTCTGAATGACAAGTTATGTCAACATATGCAGAAGATCGACCTTGACTAAAATAGTATCCTGAGACAGCGGGGTTAAACCACACAAATGTGACTGACTGCTTGCACAGATAGTGGTGTGGCTAATTTAACGATATCAATGGGTTTGTGTGTCAGGCTATGACTCATTTCATGACTTTCACTTTAAAATAGGCAATACCTGTATGTCGTGTTGGGCACATAAACGTCTCTGGCGGAGAACTCCAGGATCTCTTTCGTGGGCCGTACTCGACTGTCTGGATAGGGCTTGACTTGTAGCAGATCGGGGGTCAGGCAATAATGAGGGTTTTCAGGGGCCGGAGAGATGTCGATCTTTAACTGAGCTAAGGGAGGGAGGAAAATGAGCTATTACTATCTGTAGAGAAATCATTGAACATGATTACTGGACTACAGTGCACAGCAATCTATTTTGCAATCCAGTTTGTCAATATGGTCGCAATCTATCGCAAAATATGCCAAGCCAGCTTTACCTGTGATGGGCCTCAGTCTACGCAGCACAGAGGAGGGACGCCTCATGTCAGCTAGGAACTTGTACAGGTCTTCATCGCTAAGCCGATCTCCCTCCTAATAGAAGAATAGAAAAATAATCATTTCTAATGTCAGATCCTCAACAATTACTCTAAACGTCAAGTCTTAACTATGCAATGATCAGTAACTAGAGTACAAGATCAATATTATTAATCAATATCGGAGTTTTCCAGGATAACAGTGTGACCTGTTTGAAAAAGTTGGTGACTGTAAGGGTGGCGGGCCTAAAGCTGGTCAGACTGCACGACTCGTCTCCGCTTGTGGTTCTCTCCAGCGAGCCCCCACGATACTAGAGTTCCTCCGCTCCGACCACGAGCCTTTCCGTTCTGTATGACGACATGAGACTAAGTGGTTCAGCGGAAAACAATACATAACAGTTTAGAGTAAAGATTTGTAGACTCACCTGACAGACTCATCTCCAGCTCTGTGTCTCTCTCCAGACTACCGGCACTGTTTACAATGTTCATGAGGTGTATTGCCGTCCAGGCGAAGGGCATGCGGTAGCGCCCCAGTCGCTGGCAGAACTGTTCCGCTTGACTGCGCAACTTCTCAAGCTTTTCCTTGTTCTATGGAATCCAGAAATAAAACCCAGTCATCACACTAAACTGAATTCTACCAGGAAAATGTCATAAATCTGAGTGATGGACAGCTGATGGAAAGTCTTACTTTGGCAGCGTCAGATTCTTTGAAGACCATGTAAGGTTCTGCACACTCTCCGATATCTCCCTGCTGCAGAACTTTCTCGAGCTTTAAGCAAACACGGAACATAGATGAGCATTGATTTGTGTACCGACACATCATTTCAGCTATTCAACATTGTTTATATAAACAGATCACCTTGATGACGAGAAAGACGTCCTGTGAGGGGTAAGTGATGGAGAAGACAGCAGAGCGGGCCAGGGTGGAGATAGCAGCTGATGGGATGTGTGGCCGAAGCATGGCCTTTGTTTGCTCGGAGTTCAAGTCGAAGTAAAAGTTCTCTGATATCTGAGGAATAAGATGAGAATTAAAGAACTGTTAGTATAACAGCAAAAGAACAAGAAACTTCTAGAAGGTGACTACTACCATCTAGTGTTGAAATCATGTTAATAATCAGCCAACGTAACTTTATGTGAACTTAAAACAAATGAAGCATTATTTTTGGTTTTGGAAATATGTAAGATAACACATGTAAAACATTTGCAACTATTTGTTTTTACATGCATGTAAACTAAATAAAAAGCACTATTATAGCATAAAGGAAGTGCAGGGTAATTTACACAAACCATGTTTTTGGCAGATTGTATTATCATACCTTTACTACACATACCGTGTTTAAACTGTGATTATTGTAGTAAGACCAGTAATATTTCTGCTTTAAAACCCTGTACAGCACACAGGTAATCATTGAAGCTCACCTTTTTCTTTTCCTTGACATCATATAAGGCCAAACTTGCTAATATTGGCTCGATTTCTATCTCAAACCTTAAAAGGTAGAAAGAAGCAAGTCAGCAATACTGTATCTATTAATGTTACATTCCGGCACACAAAAAGCTGTTAACACTTACTTCAAGGACAAGCACTTGACTAAAAGCCTCTGACCAAAGTGCTCTTTTGGAACATCAGGCACACAGTGGCGCTCAATTGGCTCCTCCTACAAAAAGAAAAAATACAGACAGAAAATGTTTCTTTAATCTTGAATAGTCTAGGTATGATATAGGTACTACAAGAAACTAAATGTAAATAAATGTTTCTCAGTAAGCAAAAGTCATACTCTCATACCTCATCCAGGGCAGGATGCAGTGCAAAGACTTCTCGATGCCGATTTGACTTGCGCTGGTCCTCATTGTGACGGTCAATCTCCTCATTCGGTACTCGATCTAGTAGGTGGGGCAGCAACGCATCAGGCTGAGAGTTCTTCAGGTCAAATATACTGCAAGCCCAGCTGCCTCGTGGAGTGTCATCTATCGACATGGACCTCCGCTTCAGATCATCCTGTTATACACAATAAAGTCATCAGTCATATTCAGAGACAAACTCTCTGCAGAGACATAGAGAGGCGATGTCAAATTGTTGTACCAGGCTTAGCAAAAATGAACGATCACAGTGCATGATCACAGGTTTACCTGATCGTCCTGATAGCTGGTGTGATCTGGCAACTCATCAGACTCAAAAACCTGTTTTGGTAAACCTCTCTGCCTCTCCTTTTGCTTGTCCAGAGTGTTTGGGTTAAAAGCTGTGCCCAGCTTGTGATACCTGTGCATCCAAAATACATCAGTTATGACCTGTATGCTAATGAGTATGCAAATTAGAGACTCTAAAATGCATTTAATCAGGGACCTAAATTGCATAATCTTAACAGAAATTGTGAAGATTTATGAATTATCAATAAAAATAACTAAATTGGAATAAATCACCACACAGGCAGCTCATACTACAGTTTAAAAGTTTGTGTTTCACCTGATCTTACGAAACTTTTGGCAAGAAAGTATTAAGTATGCTTAAATGCTTGAAATTAATTTTGCAGACATAAAAGTGCAAAAAAACTGTAAAAGTGCAAAGATATTTGATTCTTTCTGTCACAAAACTGAATTTTACTATCATAAAAATGTTCCAAAAATTTATGACTTTGGCTGAATAATAAAGAAACATAATTCCCATAGTTCTATTTGTGTTATTCGAAAATGTGTAGAAAGACACGTAGTGTGTAGTGAAGCAATAAAACTCGGTAAACTCTAAACATCATACTTGCGGTTAACGACAGCCCAGTCCTCAGTATAAGAGCGGACACAGTCTCTGACATGGGCATCATTGTCACTAAAATGATTATAGAGAAGAAAAAAACACCATCAGTACACTGTTTGATAAAAGCATAAAACAAAAACACAAATGTCAACACACACTCACCCCTCCTCGGGCACAGCTTGGCCAAGTGTTCGACATTCTCTTGGAGTGTACTGCACCTCAATGTCATCAGGAGGAAACTCGATGAGATCTCTCAGAGGTCCTGACTCTATAAGGGGTGGGTGTGTGATCAAATACTCCTCAAAATCCACCGGCTCTACTGCTTCTGTCAGGGGAATCTGCATGGAGAGGAAGAGAATGTGTGGTAGAGAGAATGTGAGTGTTGCCAAAAAGTAAGAAATCACCAACTAAGACGAATTCTTTAAATGAATTATGTAAAGAAAAAGTGTGCCAATTACTTTGAATATAGACAAATAAAAGGTATATTGTTGTACTTACAGCATTGCTAGTTGCGTTGCCACCTACAGCGAGGTTTTTGAGAAGAGGGGAACCTCCATACTGACCAGCAATCTGCTTCCTGACCTCAGCTGCTACAGTCCTGGAAAACAGAAAGAGAGGGAAGTTTAAGTGTAAGAAGGATGCGCATGAGAGTGTAATGGGACAGGCATGTCAGATAAGGATCCCATGACCTGACCTCATCATCTCACAATCCATTAAGAAAACAAAACTAATGCAAAAACCTAATGGGCATCCTTTCATAACTTTATGGCATTAGAACTAAAAGAAGCTTCCTGTCCCAACAGATCTATTTTGTGACAGAAATCATGTGTAACATAATTAAAACATCTGAGCACATAAGCACAAACTTCTAAGAGTTATGCTCAGAATGGGAGGAACGGTACTGCTTTGCACAGTATATAATCCATGCATACTGTGAATTAATGTTAAAAAAGTAAAATATACAAAACAGCAGTAAGCTGTGACAATAAATGTTGTCAAAGTAATGCTGTCAAAACACTGAAAATAAAAACAATTATTTTGCAAATTTCTTAACTTTTGGCAGCCTGATTATCAATGTCAAGTTATAAGAAAGTCATATTAAATATCACAGCTGATACTTCAGAGGATTTTTTACTGGAAATAGTACGTCAAGTTGCATTACATTGTGGGATACAGCCTGCAAATTTTGGATTTAGTAAAAGCATCCAGGCATCCATGCAGAACATATTCAATATTATGCACAGTT